>OV277719.1:3912462-5212449 GCA_922987775.1 Agonopterix subpropinquella
GTAAAAAAAATGATTTTTTAAATTAGCGTCCCCTAACAATTCTTACAGAAAAAAAAGTTAGATAGCTAACGTCAATGCAAACAAGAAATGTTATGAGGCAAAACATTGTGAAGTGTCACATTTCGAAAATATAATAAAAGCAACCAACGTTTATCGTAAAACATGATGCAGTTGAAATGCGCTCCTTGCGAAGTATGTGTGGTATTACTTTGGTTGATCGAATCCAGAACAGTGTGATAAGGGATTGGTGTAAGTTGAAGGATGATATAGTAACAAGGATTGAGAGGGGTATGCTTAGATGGTTCGGTCACGTAGAGATAATGAATGAAAGAAGACTTACGAATGAAATTTATCGAGCACAGGTGAGTGGAAGTGTTGGGAGAGGCCGTCCGAGGACATACCACGATCAAATCAATGTTCTTTTCCGAAAGGGACAAGTGCGTAGCACCCTCAATCGACGGAAGTGCATGAAAAGATGTATGAATGTTAATGAGGCTAAAGAGGTATGTCAGAGTCGTAGCGTGTGGCGGTCCGTGGTCTCTGCCTACCCCCTTGGGACAATGGCGTGAGCTTATGTATGTATGTATGTATGATGCTTATATCTTCGAAATGCTTTACAAGTATTTGTCAAGGAAAATTTGCTGTTTTTAAACAATAAAAAGAATTATCCGGGGCTAGTTTACAAAATAACGGTCGAAAACTTGGCCAAATTTTCTTACCCCTTTAAAAAAGAAAAGAACAAAAAACTCATTTTAGGTACAATTTTAACCTAAGACTTAATAACTCACTTCTTTGGTTGCTGCGTCTGACTACTACTTAAAAGGTTTCATCTGAAAACCAACACTCTGCTCTCGGGCAAGGTCTATGTTGAGCTGGGACCTATTTGCTGCTGTAGCAAACAATAAATTACATGTTGTTCTATTCTATGTCTCGTTGTATTCTTGTTTGTAAAATTGTTGTGAACTGTAATATTATGTGTATGTTACTTTTGCAAATAAATTGTTTATCTATCTATCTATCTATCTAACGTACCCTTGAGTACGTGTATCCCACTTTGAGAAATCCAGATCCAAATAGTTGACCACGTTTGTCCACAGCGCACGCTCCAATAGTGATGACAAGTTTGGACATGGCGTGGGCAGAGATGAACCCCAGCCCGGTGGGCATTCTGGACCAGCTGCACTTCTCCGAGGAGATCGGCAATGGTATGTTCATTTTATTCACAGACCTCACAGAATTATGTAATAATACTACATACAGAATGGCCACTCCTTGCTCCTCAACATATGAGTAAACATAAACTCGAATATAAGTGTCGGAGAACTCGAAACTCACGAGCATGTATGAAGAGATCTATGGATGTAAATGTGGCGAAAGAGGTAGGTATGTGGAGGAACTACTGGCACGGTTCCTTCAGTGAAAAGGGAAGATCTTCCACCAGGCTAGGTGTGAAGCCTGGGGACCGGTCGTGGTCCAACAGTTCTTAGTTGTGCCTTGTATATACAGGGTGGAAAGTTAAGATGGGGCACAAAGGGCAGCTACCAGAAGCATAACAGCTACAAGAAAACGTTCTTAGGAGACTAATCCTAACTTTTGGAGCATTTCACTTCTGCATTCACAAATTTTGAAAAAAATGTACAGTCATCGAGAAAAACGGCAATTTTCATAAAACTTTTTTTCATCCCATTCGATCCTCTTACTGATAAGGAACAAAAGTCTATGGGGTCAACCGAGATCGAGGTACTAGAACTCTCAGAAAATGCAAACTTGAATTTCCATACATTTTAGTAGGGACATAACCAAATCACCTATAGTGATGATTTTGTAAACCCTTCAAATTTTCAGGCGTTGTTCAGACCATCAGACCACAGACATGAGTGTAATTTTTTTTCAAAATCTGTAAATTCAGAAGTGAAATGCTCCAAAAGTTAGGGTTAGTCTCCTAAGAACGTTTTCTTGTAGCTGTTATGCTTCTGGTAGCTGCCCTTTGTGCCCCATCTTAACTTTCCACCCTGTTTATCGAATCTCTGTGATTATTTCTCTTGCGCGATTTATGTCTTGTATAAGATTGTGAACCTTATATGCTAACGGGTTACCAATGTGACGTCGCAAGTTGTTTTACGTGCACATTTGCGAGTGCGACCGTAGCGCCATCTGTTAGCTTTTCTCCTTTAACTTGTGGGTGTTGACATGTGTTGCCAAGTCCCCACCGGTATGTCAGGATCGTAATAAATAGTGCGCCCTGGCGCCTACCCCAATAAGCGTGATGTTATAGATAGAGATAGATTTACGATGGAATGTCAGTCAGTTGATACTTGTTCACCAATAAAGCATATTCCTCTGTCAATCATCCATCATAATTATGATATTTATTGTTACAGATATAAAACTGACATCATCAATATACCTCCTGGCCGCGAACCGTCTAGTAGTGGGTCGTGAAGATGGCTCCATAGTGATTGTGAACGCAACCCATACGGTACAACTCCAGTTGTTGCACGGCACACATCAGCAGCTTGACGGTAAGCTAACTAAATACTAAGTTTAACATTAATTAATCAATTCAACGCCATAGTGAAACTGTTTCATAGTGATAGTGAACGCAAGTCATACGGTACAACTGCAATTGTTGCACGGGACACATCAGCAGCTTGACGGTAAGCTAACTAAATACTAAGTTTAACATTAATTAATCAATTCTACGCCATAGTGGAACTATTCCATAGTGATAGTTAACGCAAGTCACACGGTACAACTGTGACTGTTGCACGGTACAACTGCAGCTTGACGGTGAGCTAAGAGCGCTTACAGACGGCGGTTTTGCGGTCGCCGTGTGTCGCGGAGGGTCGCGCGAGCGTAAAATCTATGAGTGCGACCCTCTGCGACCCACCGCGACAGCAAAGTGTCGCTCGTCTGTAAGCGCCCTAAATACTAAGTTTAAATATTAATTAATTAATTCAACTACTAATGAAATGACGGCTATAAAATCGTAAATTATACGGCCATTTCAGACGTAAACCAGTTTCAAATTTTCGATTAAAATGATCCGTAAATAATGAAATTTTCTGATCTTTTTGATCGTACTTTAAGAGTTCTATTCGAGCTCAGTGGCGCCCTCGTCACAATAATAAAGATTTCTCAATAAAGAAAGCCTAAATTAAAAAAGTGCCCACTTGGAAAACTACAAAAGCCTTCAAGCCATTGTTATACAATACTTTTATAGGTTCTAAACATTCCACTTTCAGACAATTGCGAATGAAAACAAAAGCGGCCGTTTTTTTTCTCTTTTCAAAATTTTTATGTTTAGACCATAGATTTATATATTACTAGCGTAAGGATAGGCCCGTCAGAATGTTTTACAAAAACCTTCTTCATAGAAACAAAAATTTGCGCCATCTGTCATAACTCGTATACGAACTATATCTTGTCTTATATTTGTAGTGCTCTAAATTGACATTTTTCCTTGCATTTTAGAGCCAACGAACTGGGGACAATAGTCAAGCTCATAGGCCATGTCCTTACGCTAGTAATATATATGTCTTTGGTTTAGACCTTTAAAAAACCTATAAAAGTATTCTATGAAAATAGCTTGAAGGCTTTTGTAGTTTGTCAAGTGGGCACTTTTTTAATTTAGGCTTTCTTTATTGAGAAATATTTATTATTGTGACGAGGGCGCCACTGGACACGAATAGCCCTCTTAAATTATATTTATACACGAAGACCGTAGCACCTTCTATCGATCTACTCGAAAACCACAAAAAAAACGCTCATTGAATTAAATTGGTATAATTAATCTTCATTTGTATGCAGCGCGCAAATGGGTATATCGTTTTAAAGACTTACTTACTTATCTTTCTACTCTTGTTTCAGATTGGCCACCCCACCAGCTACTACTGGGTCACAATGGCAGGGTCAACTGCTTATTGTACCCCCACCATGTTCACCCGAGGTTAGTTATAAATGTTTAATATCGAAGCTGTTCGCGGACGGTCGTGTTGATCGTGCGCTTTCTGGCTGGCCACGAGGTTCCGCCATTTTGTAAAAACCAATGTGATGATCATAAAAAATTCCTTGAGATTATGATTCTTTTTAAACCTACTTGATATTGGCAGAAATGCAGTGCTTAGTCATTTAGTGATAGAAAAAGGCCATTAATTATGTAAACATATTTAGTCCGCGACTTCGTCCGCACCGGTTCCCATCATCGTAGCGAGATCAAATATATAACCACTATTTAATTAAGTTTATTACTACCTACCGGCTACTATCTCTGGTGGTAGTAGTCGTTAAATAAAAACCACGTCAGAGGCCGTAAGGCGGTCTGAAAAAACTCTGACACCAGGGCTCTGCCCACACGATAAAAAGATTCAGTTTTTTGATAAGCTTGTAATCATAAAAAGATTAATCAAAATCGGTCCAGTAGTTCTTGCGTCGAATAAATAAAACAGATTTACAAAAAATAACTGATTTGTAGTAAACCTAAATAATTTTTTTTTGTACATATCTTCAATGTACGCACGGCGACAGATCAACCTACCCATAGTTCGACCTTATGTCCATGAACATAGAGTTCAACTATGGTGGTTGATCTGTCGCCGTGTGTACAGATACACTTCTGTTACGGTTTAATGCAAGGTCCAACTTCATATAATGCTGGTGGTTTTTAAGGGAATAATAAGACCATCAAATTGAACCACTTTTTCTACGGGAACAAAATCGACATTGCGAAAAAAATAATCTGCTATACATTTGGGTCGAATAGGATTGCAATTTTGTATGGAACAGCTGATTTTTTTCAACGATTTCTCCGTTGGTCCCGTAGCTAAAGTTGTTTAGTTTGATAATCTGACCCTTAAAAAACCGTCAGCATATTATTTTTTTTTTTTATTTTTTTTTATTTTTTTTTCATTGTTTTTGGAAGACCAACAGCACAATGCAACACATTAAAACAGTATTATATAAGTTGATATTAGTAAGAACCCTATGTATACAGGGTGAAATCGATATCATTAGCATCCTTTTAAACTAAAAGTCTACCCATCAAACTGAACAACTTTTACTATGGGAGCAAACTGATCGGAGCAAAAAAATAATCAGCTGCTCCATACTAAACTGCAATGCCTACTCGACTCAAATGTTTGCAACAGCAGATTTTTTTTGCTCCGATTGGTTTGCTCCCATAGTAAAAGTTGTTCAGTTTGATGGTTAGACTCTTAGTTTAAAAGGATGCTAATGATATCAATTTCACCTTGTAGCACAGAATAGGTAATAGTATATAGTTCTACATACAGAACGGCCACTCCCCGCCCCCCTCTGACTTCAGATACCTCACCTCCCCTCACACTCTCTGTGGTAACTTGAGGGAATCCGAGCAAGGGAATGCAGTCAGGCGCGCGCACCCGTTGGATTTGACTACATAAAATATATTTAATTTTTCTCCACACAGTAAAAATAAACGTTGGAAAATAACGCTAAATTCACATTTTCTGTGATTCTTTAGCTTAAAAACTATTTTTAATAACAGAATGAGCTATAAAAAGTAACGAAATGTATAATGTAGTTCATACGATGCGTGTTAAGTCAACCCTACACATATGTCATGCACAATTTTCGCAAACTGCGCATGTGCAAACGTCATCATGTCAAATCTAAAACGTTGTTTGAAGTGCCGGACCTGTGCTTGTAGTGTAGAAAAAAATATATCGTGAATTGAATCAGGATATTTTATACTAATTTTCAATTCGTGTCTACAGATACGACAAAGCCCACCTCGTGTCAGGCGGTATAGACTTCGCGGTGTGCCTCTGGGATCTATTCAGCGGCGTGCTACTCCATCGCTTCTGTGTGCACGCCGGGGAAATAACCCAACTCATAGTGCCACCACATAATTGTAGCGTGAGTATTTATTTTGGACTCTGTGCTTTAGAAGATAGGGTCGATATTGCAATATGTTCAGATAAGATAATAACTTATTCACTTCACAAGTAATTCGTGTACATAAGATACCAATATGGAGGTGCTACTTGGGAATGTTCCTCCATTGAAAAGGGAAGTACTTCCGCCAGGCTAGGTGTGATGCCTGGGGCCGGCCGTGGTCCAACAGTTTGGACCTTCTATTTATATCGAATCTCTGTGATTATTTCTCTTTCGCGATTTATGTCTCGCATTCGATTGTGAACCTTATGTGTAGTAGGTTACGAGTTGCGCATTTACGATGAACGTTGTCTTTGTATGGAGCATATTTCCGTGAGCGACGGTATCGCCATCTGTTGGCATCTTTGCTATAACTTGTGGGTGCTGGACATCTGTAGTAGTTCCCCACACCAATAATAACAGGCACATTTCTATTTGATTCAACCAGTACCTAGAAAAAAATTTTGTAGTTTCCACCTTGTACTCTAAACACTAGACTTAAGTATTATAGTGTGTTATTTTGTTTATAGACCCGCATCCAGAAATGCATATGCTCGGTGGCTTCAGATCACAGCGTGACTTTGTTAAGTATGTTGTTATTTTCATTATCGATTAGTTTAATATACAGGGTGTTACAGAAGTAAAAATAAACATTTCGAACTGTTAAGGGGGTTGTTGAGACCATCAAACTGAACAACTTTTACTATGGGACCAACATCGAAATCGCGAAAAAATATATATTTTGTCGCATACATTAAGCTCGAGCATCTGCTCGAGCATCGCAAACGCTTCGTATCATGGCGATTATGGCAAATCTCCCCACTTTGGGGGAGGCCTATGTCCAGCCAGTGGACGTCTATCGGCTGATATGATGATGATGATGGTGGAACATCAGATTTTTTTTCGCGATTTCGATATTGGTCCCATAGAGAAAGTTGTTCAGTTTGATGGTCTCAACAACCCCCTTAAATGTTTATTTGTATTTCTGTAATACAAAAAAAAGAACTGAACAATAAGCCACAGGCCCAGAGATTAGTTTTTAGATCGTGCTTAAAAAATTTCAATGACTTTAATTGGTTTATCTAAAATATAACGTAACTTCGTTTGCGTGAAATGCACTGTAAGGATTATCCTCTTAAGGCGGTTGCAGAGGGGTCAATTTTATACAAAACTTTGACGTACAATACGCGTAGACGGTATTAATATAAGTAACTTTGTATATATGGAAATAAAGTTTAGAAAATCTAGATGTCGCGTATCAAATAACATTTGCAATTTATAATATAATTACGAAGATATAAAGCTTTGAAATTTTTCATACAATATTTTCAAAGCTTTATATCTTCGTAATTATATTATAAATTGCAAATGTTATTTAATACGCGACATCTAGATTTTCTAAACTATTTTTCCGTATACAGGGTGTACAATAAAATGGGACAGCTACTTAAAGGGGTGCTTCAGACCATCAAACTGAACAACTTTCTCTATGGGACCAATATCGAAATCGCGAAAAAAAATTCCGCTCTCCCATACAAAACTGCAAACATAACTCGACTGAAATGTATGGGACAGTAGATTTTTTTTTCGCGATTTCGATATTGGTCCCATAGAAAAAGTTGTTCAGTTTGATGGTCTGAAGCACCTCTTTAAGTAGCTGTCCTATTTTAATTTACACCCTGTATAAAATATAACTTCTATTAATTCCGTCTACGCGTATTGTGCGTCAAACGTTTGTATGGACTGAAATCACCTTAAATAAATTTGAATTTTCAGGTCTATCGGAAAGAAAATGTGTTACTCTCGCATCCCGCCACCTATTCCCGGTGGTGACCATAAAATGGCGACCTCTGGACGACTTCATGGTGGTAGGATGCAGCGATGGTACTGTCTACGTGTGGCAGATGGAGACGGGGCACTTGGACAGGGTGTTACATGGTGAGTGTATCTACTTTGTATAGTGGTTACTTTGTATAGTGGTCACTTTGTATAGTGACCACTTTGTCATGTGATCACTTTAAAATGAGACCAATCTGTTGTGAACACTTTGTAATGCGATCACTTTGTAACTCAATTGCTTTGTTATGTGAGCACTTTGTATAGTGACCATTTTGTTATGTGCCCACTTTGTAAAGTGGCTAAATGGTACCTTTACGAAGTGATTAATAAATATTAATATGACCAACTTTTAGAACGGACTAAAAGTGTCTTGAAATTAATTACGCGGATGCATTAGTAGTTCATAAGTGAAAATTATTGTCCGTGTGGTGTCGGCTAAGAATAGCACCACCCCATTTCCTCCCGTGGGTGTCGTAAAAAGCGACTAAGGGATCTACCGGAGGATGGGCAGCAGCATCCTCTGAGTACACACATTCAATCCAACTGCGATCGCCAACCCGCCTGCCAAGCAACTTATGGCAAATCCCCCCATTTTGGGGAGGCCTATGTCCAGCAGTGGACGTCTATCAGCTGATATGATGATGTGAACATTGTTCTTGTGATAAGAACGCAATATTTTTAACCGGTCTTGTGCTTACTGCTAGGCAAAGGTCTCCCCTAAACATTATATTATCTCCTCCCCTTCTATTCATTATACTTATCCCGCCGTTTTTTGGGGTCTGCCTTTAGCACCCATTCTTGGAGTTGATTCGTCCAAGCACCCATTGCCTTACGAATCATGCCTAGCGCTCGCTTTACAAGAAAGTTTTTTAAAATTACTATTAGCCTAATTTATCCCATTGTTGCGCAAAGGCCTCTCCCTTGTTCTTTCGCTCTTTCTTGTCAGCCCCAGATCTATAATTTTTCCGACCTGGGGCAACAACTTGTCATTGGCGCCCCTCCCCTCCAAGGAAGTAGAGAAATTTTTTTCCAGGGGCGACCGAGTCCAGTTTTGGTTGTCGCAAAAATATCTAAAACTTGGAGCGAGCAAAGCGAGCTCGAGATTTTACGGCAATAAGATTAGCTCGTCGTAATATGATCTAAAATCTGGATCGAATTCTGCAATAGGCATCCAAGTATCCAGCATACTTCCAAGTTCCAATACAATAAAAAAAATTAAGACGGAGCGAAGTGAGCGATTTTTTTACAATATTTTCATGTCGTTGTAATATTTCATTTTTCAAATTCTTCATTTTGGCGTCCCCTAGACGTGCCGCCCGGGGCGTAGGCCCCCGTTTACCTCCCCCCCACCCCCCTCCCCCACCCCTCCTAGATCCGGGGCTGGTTCCTGTTTTGGTCAACCTCTAGACCTAGATCGTCAAAATTATCCAGGTCATACTGAACCTTTTTCTGAGTCCACCTGGACGCCGCCGACCGTTCTTGGGGATCCAGGGCAAGCTTAATTCATAAAAATGCTCTTGTCTTGCAGGTATGATAGCGGAGGAAGTGTTGGCGGCGTGTGATGAGACAGTGGCTGATGACCTCGGGGGCTCCCTGTCGGCGGGGGGTGGAGACCTGCAGGGGCTGGCCAACCCTGCCGTGCACTTCTTCAGGTAAGGTCCTTAATTCAGTTACACGGTACCGCACCGGCTCGGTAAAAGCTTAAGTGCAAGTATGATACCATTTCGAAAACTTAATTAAATGGGCCAACTTTTTAAATAACTTGCCAGGTTAGAGCCATACATTTTTGGTAGAGGGTGTAGTCTCAAAGTTGACATAGAAAAATTTTTTTACGCACATGTCTGAGAAAATAGTGTTTTCTGTAAAACGTATGGCAATAATTTTTTATTTTTGAATTGGGTTCACTGAACAGATTATTCTGGATTGCGTAACATGAATTTATAAATTTATTGTAGCCAAAAAAAATGTTGTTGTTGTTTGTTGTTTGTTGTATTGTACCTAAAATATGAGCACAGGGTGGCGATTTTGTCAAAAAAAATGTCAAAATCACGAAAACTATCAAACTTTGTTTTTTTTTTGTATTTTTCTCTGAACGGTAATAAACTGGCCTCCTGTATTTGGCTTGAAGTTCAGTTTTAGCATACCCTGTATAAGCAGTCCGGTACCCTATTAAATAACAACGTGTCCCCAACAGAGGTCTCCGCCATCGGAACCTGAACGCGATGCGTGCGGCCACACAGCGGGGCCTCGCGGCGCTGCAGCCCGTGGGGCCCGGCGGCAGCGCGGGGCCCCTCGCGGAGCCCGTGCGGCGCCGCGCCTGCCTCACCGTGCAGGGCTTCCGATCGAACGCCGCCGGTAATATACTACAGCCCGTGTGCCCTTCCATACAAAAGAGCAGATCAACCAATCGAATCTATTATCTATGGTATTTTATTTCAAAAAGTTCTTGTTTTCCTTATGGAATGTTGTTTAGTTTCGTTATCTGAATAAATCCTTAAAATTTTCAAGGTATGTACGAAATAGTGGTGTATATTATATAACGCTAAAATACGGGAGCTGGAGATATAGCAATAAGAGGAGTTATCTGGTCGCACGGAATCGCTTCTTTTCACGCTCCGTCCTTTTCTGTCACTCAGGAAAGTCCTTTGCTAGGGCGAGAAAGATAGCGGGAATGCGATCGCACGCGGGAGCACCGGCAGTGCTGCGACCTTTCTCGCTCTAGCCAATGACGTTCCTGAGCGACGGAAAAGGATGAAGCGTGAAAAAATTCGATTCCGTGCTGCCAGATGAGGCTCGACTCTAAAACTGCATTTTTAGGGTTCCGTACCCAAAGGGTGAAAACGGGACCCTATCACTAAGCCTACGTTGTCCGTCCGTCCATCCGTTCGTCCGTCCGTCTGCCGTCTGTCCGTCTGTCCGTCCGTCCGTCCGTCTGTCCTACCTATTTAGGGCTGTAACTTTTGAACCGTAATAGCTAGATAGTTGAAATTTTCTCCGATTATGCGTTATTGCGGCGGATTTGTTAACAAATAATAAAAATGGCAGAAAGTTAAAAATTAAGGGGGGTTTTCAACAAGAAACTAGTTTTTATCAACGTTTTTTCTTCACGCTCTATAGTAAAAACGGTAATACATACAAGCGTCAAACTTAGTGTGATTATAGAGCAAACTCTACAGAATAACAACAAATACTAAAAACCGGCCAAGTGTGAGTCGGTCTCGCGCTAAAGGTCCCGGACAAAGTTAATAATGTTGTGTTCTGTGGTGGTGTGGTACGAAACCCTCGGTGCGCGAGTAGCCCGACTCGCACTTGACCGGTTTTATTTACAATCAAAGACTACCGCATTAGTCTTGGGCATAAGCTCGTTCTAAATAAATCTATTTGTAACACAGATCCAGAAAGCCACATCCTGTTCTTCGACATAGAAGGTCTGATCGTAGAACTGCTCAGTGAGGAGTACTCAGCCATGAGTCCGGCCAGTCTAGAGGTATGTCACAACTTGAACACTGCATCTTAGTTAGACATAGAAGGTCTGATCGTGGAACTGCTCAGTGAGGAGTACTCTAGCATGAGTTCAGCCATGTTGGTCTCATTAAGAAAGTTGTTCAGTTTGATGGTCTTATCATTCCCTTAAAAAGTGTCAGCATAGTAAGAAGGACCCTGTAAGTGCCTATGAGCGTTATCTAAACTATTATAAAACTGTAACAGAAGTGTGTCTGTACATTGAAGATATTTACAAAAAAAGATTACGATATGGTTTTTAACTAAAATGAATGCTGTTGAAATGCGTTCCTTGCGAAGTATGTGTGGTGTCACGATGAGAGATAGAGTGAGAAATTGTGTAATAAGAGATCGATTTGAATTGAAAGAAGATGTGACAAGAATAGAGAAAGGTATGCTTCGTTGGTTTGGCCATGTGGAGGGGATGAGTGACAGCAGATGTACGAAAGAGATATAATGTTGCTAATGTGAGTGGAAGTGTCGGCAGAGGGCGCCCTCGTAGGACGTATGCTGATCAAATCAGTTGCGTCCCATAAAAAGGGGAGGTGCGGAGTACTCGAATCCGGCGGGCATGTATGAAGAGATGTATGGATGTGCATGAGGCAAAAGAGGTATGTAAGGATCGTAGTAAGTGGCGCGCCCTGGTCTCTGCCTACCCCACTGGGAAAGAGGCGTGACGTTATAGATAGATATAGTTTTTAGGTTTCCGTGATTCCAAATCACAAATTTTTTGACTTTTTGTCTGTCTGTTTGTTTGTTTGTTTGTTTGTGTGTTTGTTTATTCGAGCATCACGCAAAAATTACTGTACCGATTTTGATGAAACTTTTTTGTTTGATAGCTTATGATCTGACTTAAAATCTGGTATATAATTTGTGCGGACGAAGTCGCGGGTTAACGCAAATTTATTTATAAATAAATAAATAGTAATTTTATTTGCCACCAGGCCGCCGGTCTTATCACAAGCGAGTACATGACCTTGGCTTCACTGACGCGCTCCGCCAGCCCCGATGCTACCAAACGGATATCTGGTTCGTATGCTACTTTTTTATTTATACTTTACTTGCCCAGGAAAATATGTTTTTTTTTTACATATAGGAAAGAAGTATAGAGATAGTGCGACAAACAAAATTCATGCGCTATGTGCGGCAACCGGTGAGGCAAAAGGGGGGGGGGGTGCAAGAAGATTGCAGAGAGAGAGAGAGAGGATAAGAGATAGTAAAAATTATACGCGTGAGAAAGACAAAATACATACATAGCTTCGTGAATACTATTGTCTTCTCTTTTTCGCCTATAGGTTTGTCCTTCACTATAATTTACATGACTGGCAATATCTATTGTCTTCTCTTTTTCGCGTATAGGTTTGTCCTTATTTGCATTTGCTTAATATATTTTCGAGGGCGGGAAAAAATATTGTTTAAAATAATATTAAAAATTATTTTTAATAATTAATTCATCTTGCTTACCTATGAAAAGTTTTTCCTTTACATTTGTTTACGTTTCTTGAATTGTTTGTGCAGTATCTCAGTACACACCACGGCATTTTTTATGCAGATTAAATTGATTTCAATGTAACTGCTACACGTGACCGCAGTGAGAGAGCGACTAAATGCCAGAGTACTATATCGCCGCAGTTGAATGGGACAACGTCATGAACCGCGATGTTCACTCTATACTTCTTTCCTCTTTGTTTTTTTCCTTAAAAAATCAAGTAAGCTAAGTATATGATACTCAATTGAAATTGCCCAAGAAAAGGGTTTGAAGATTTTGGTATTGACGGTGGCTTATGGCCAGCCGCCATCTTGATTTTTACCCGAATTCCCTCTCGCACCATGAAGCCAGGTCTACCCAATATCAAACTGTACAAAAACATGTATAGTCATTCTTTACAATCGCACACAGATTGACATAAGAGTGACAGAGCTAGATAGACGTTCTGTTACGTCTGTTAAACACCACTGTCACCACTTTTTATGCAAATTATAACAAAATTCGGCCTTAACGTAAGGAAATGACGTAGTCCACGTCGCTGGAGGTGTGGAGACAAAATGTTTTAAGACGGCATTTGCTTACTATTGACATCTCGCTTATTCTTATGGGCGGTTGTCATAAGTGTGAATCATGGATTTATAACCAATGGATGCAAATCCTCCTTCATTGAAACACGAAAATTGACGGTATTGTTCGCCCTTCTTTCGTACGTGCCCATCGTAGATGTTTCCGACTTAACGTTTGTCCCTTTCTATCATTTTTGTCGTTGGATAAGAAAGAGACAAAGTTGACGTCGGAAATAACGACCGAAATTTAAGAAAGAAGGAGACCGCCATGGATTACTTTCATGTTTCACCGCTAGTAAGGCAATCTGGTCTCTAGGCACAGAATAGGTAATAGTATATAGTTCTACATACAGAACGGCCACTCCCCGCCCCCCTCTGACTTCAGTTACCTCACCTCCCCTCACACTCTCTGTGGTAACTTGAGGGAAGCCGAGCAAGGGAATGCAGTCAGGCGCGCGCACCCGTTGGATTTGACTATATAAAATATATTTTATTTCCTCCTCACAGTAAAAATAAACGTTGGAAAATAACGCTAAATTCACATTTTCTGTGATTCTTTAGCTTAAAAACTATTTTTAATAACAGAATGAACTATAAAAAGTAACGAAATGTATAATGTAGTTCATACGATGCGTGTTAAGTCAACCCTACACATATGTCATGCCCAATTTTCGCAAAATGCGCATGTCCAAACGTCATCATGTCAAATCTAAAACGTTGTTTGAAGTGCCGGACCTGTGCTCTAGGTATAGATAATTAATACCTTTTTCCAGCTTCTTGGTGTGACGTGACTGTTCGAATACAGATCTATCTCCTTAGTTCAATCCCACATTTTGTTCTAATAAGATAAAAATTACAAATATACCATTTTTTATCGCACGCTTACTCAAAATGGATAGATTTCTTTGGACGAGTAAAAGACAAGGCAGGCGATATGGAGCGCATATTGAAAGAAAAGGACAAACATGGTTTGTATTCTAATCACTACACTCATAGAGTAAAGGAGACAAGAAGTGTGCTATTCTCCTTTCTAAGTGGTTAAAAAGCTCAAAATCCCGTCTCCTATGGCGATGGCGTTGACTCCTCGCCCGCGAGTTGATGAATTGCGAATATACGCTAAGAAATTCTGCTACCCCTTTAAGATTGCAAGCCAAGGGTGAGAGCGACACAGGTCACTTCTAGACGTCAAATTTAGGTGAGATACTATGCCTGCGTAACATGACAAAGGTGAGAGCGACACAGGTCACTTCTAAACGTCAAATTGGCGGTTATCTCCATAGTATCTCACTTAATTATGACTTTTAGAAGTGATCTTTGTCGCTCTCTCCTCTGTCATGCTACGCAGGATGGAGATAACTGCCATCTCACCTAAATTTGACGTTTAGAAGTGACCTGTGTCGCTCTCACCCCTGTCATGTTACAGGAGCTGGTGTCAGAGTATTTTCACACCGCCTTATGGCCTTCTGACGTGGTTTTTATGTAACGGCTACTACCACCAGAGATAGTTGCCGGGACCAAAACGGCTTAACGTGCCATCCGAAGCACGCAATCATCTTTCTTTTATTCTTAGATTCTTACAAACTTAAGAACCAATTACGTAAGAGAGGTACCTTAGGTAACTAAGCAGAGTAGTAGATCCAAACTTGTTTATGCACACATAACGACATCTAGCGAACTAGAATGTACTAAGCACGTATTCCTGTCTACGCCACTTGGTATATGTTATTATTTTGGTATATGTTATGTTTAGTATGTTAATATGAGAATACCTCTCTTGTTGTCTCTTTTACTCTACACTACATTATACCTACTTATTATACAGAATACATTTTTATTTGTACCATACAAATATTTGTAGCTTGCGGGATTCGAACCCGCGTCCCTTAGATCAACAGGTTCGCTACCAACTGCGCTATCATGTCACATTATTATTATGTTTATGGAGGAACAACTGAAAAGGTTCCTCCGGTGAAAATGGAAGATCTTCCGCCAGGCTATGTGTGAAGCCTGGGGACTGGCCGTGGTCCAACAGTTCTTAGTTGGACCTTGTATATGTATCGAATCTCTGTGATTATTTCTCTTGCGCGATCTATGTCTTGCATTCGATTGCGAACCTTATTTGTAGTAGGTTACGAGTTACGTATTCACGGTGAAGGTTGTCTTTGTATGGAGCATATTTCCGAAGACGACGGTATCGCCATCTGTTGGCTTCGTTGCTATAGCTTGTGGGTGAGACATCTGTGGCAAGTACCCACATGTTATATTATAGTGTCCCACATAGAAGGAAACCAGATAAAATTGCATGAGAACTAGGTTCTAGAACCTTTGATTAAATTAAAATAGCGGAAGATAGGTGACGTCTTGCATAGCAGTTGAAAATGTCAATATTACTGTGAAGATATGAATCTTTCTACTGCTGATTTGACTTTCAAAAATTATACTACAGGAGTGCGATTTTTGAAAGTCAAATCAGCAGTAGAAAGATGCTTATCTCCATAGTAATTTTGACATTTACAACTGTTGAACTCAGCGATTCCTGGAGTGCGATTTTTGAATCTCATACGTTGAACTCAGCAGTTGAAAATGTATGGAGATACGCATCTATCTACTGCTGATTTGACTTTCAAAAATCGCACCCCTGAATTATGATTTTTGAATGTCAAATCAGCAGTAGAAAGATGCATATCTCCATATAACCCAGTAAAATTAGATAAATCAGAAGAAATAATTTCCGGAGTTTTGAAACTTTTTTTAAACGTTCCTTTGGTACGCAATATTGAAGAAAAAAAAAAGTCCTGGTGAGGGGGGGGTGAGCTCGAGGAAGGGGGGGGCTCTAAAGGTGACATTTTTCAGTTTTTCGCTTCTTTCTTGAAATCTAAATGTTGTATCGAAATACTTTGTATGGACAAATTATACCTAACAAAATTTCCTGCAAAACAAGTGGTATGCATTTTTGTCATAGCACTTAACCTTTGAGGGCCTTGAGCTTGGCTTTGAGGGGTCGAGAATGTAACGGCATTTCAAAAATTATGAAATTTGTATGGCGACCCTCATGAAAGTTGAAGATAAAAACAAAATGATTTCATATTCTTAATCAGCAACCCCGAAAACCCCCAAATACAAATTTTCTGTCGGTTCGGAGAACCCTTAAGAGCTGCATTGGCTTTTGAAATTTCCATGGCAGCCATCTTGGATATCGCAATTTTGTATTTTTTTCACCGCCAACCAAATCTGACCAAGGTCCTCTATGACAATTGTTCAAGGTCCATAACCCTATCTGTCTTAGTTTCCGCAGGCCGTTGACCTCATCCGTCAGGAGTCGACCTTCTGAGGAAGTCGAAATATTATTTTTATCGCCAGGGCATCTTTATGATGATCCCTAAAATCATTTTACTATACGTTGAATGGGGGAAACCCGGTGAACAATTATACGGGTATTTATCTAATATCTATGTGGGGGGGGGGGAGGGGGTCAACCAGATACCTCCAATTTATCTCCGGGTTCCCCTTACGGTACAAGGATGACATTTGGGGATCATCATATGGATGCCTTGGTGATACAGGGAAAACTTTGACTTCCTCGGAAGGTCGACTCCTGATGGATGAGGTCAACGGCCCGCGGAAACTATGACAGATAGGGTTATGGACCTCGAACAAATATCATAGAGGACCCTGGTCAGATTTGGTTGGCGGTGAAAAAAATCCAAAATTGCGATATCCAAGATGACTCCCATGGAAATTTCAAAAGCCAATGCAGCTCTTAAGGGTTCTCCGAACCGACAGAAAATTTGTATCTGGGGGTTTTCGGGGTTGCTGATTAAGAATATGAAATCATTTTGTTTTTATCTTCAACTTTCATGAGGGTCGCCATACAAATTTCATAATTTTTGAAATGCCGTTACATTCTCGACCCCGTAGCCCTCAAAGGTTAAGTCCTATGACAAAAATGCATACCACTTGTTTTGTAGAAAATTTTATTGGGTATAATTTGTCCATACAAAGTATTTCGATACGACTTTTAGATTTCAAGAAATAAGCGAAAAACTGAAAAAAGTCACCTTCAGAGCCCCCCCCCTTCCTCGAGCTCACCCCCCCCTCACCAGGACTTTTTTTTTTCTTCAATATTACGTACCAAAGGTTCGTTTAAAAAAAGTTTTAGAACTCCGGAAATTACTTCTCCTGATTGGTATATTTCAGCTTAATTTTACTGGGTTAATAGTAATTTTGACATTTTTAACTGCTGAGTTCAACGTGTGAGTTTCCAAAATCGCACTCCTGCTTTTGATGTACTTACGAGTGAAAAGTAATGCCGTGTCTTTTCTTTTTTCTTTTTGAAGCACACGTAGGCATTGGCCTCGATTCGGACTATGCCACGACTTAACTAAATTTATTCCTGTCACTTTCTAAAATAAGATTAAGAAAAGAGACAGAAAATCAACAGCTGACTTTAGTGCTGTCAAAGTGACGTTACACGCCCAAAATAAGATGCCATCATAATGTACGCCATCTTATTTAAAGCGTTTTTGGGCGTGTAACGTCACTTTGACAGCACTAAATTCAGCTGTTGATTTTCTGTCTCTTTTCTTAATCTTATTTTAGAAAGTGACAGGAATAAATTTAGTTAAGTTAAGTCGTGGCACAGTCCGAATCGGTACCATCGTTGTACCTTTATTCCGCCTAAATTAAAAAAAGTATCTCAATCACCCAATGTCGCTCGTATTGCGACTAAGTAAATTTGGCGACGGGGGCTCAATTAATGCGGACCATGCGCTATAGGCTACCTATCTTGCTATTTTAATATAATCAAAGTCTAGAACTAGCGTGGCTAATAAAACTAATCAAATTAAATTCAACCTTATCTTTATAACAGTTATAACCATAAAGTTATTATACCTGTCGGAATAGAGTAACTGACATGAGTTGTCAAATGAACCCGTTTTTTGTGCATTTGTCGGCACTTATCGGCACCCTAAAACTTCGAGTTCTGTGTATAATTGTGAATCTAACGTGAAATTGTAGGTAATTTAATGAAATAGTGTTAGTATATTTCACAAAATAATCTACGACTTCACTTTAGATTCACTAATTATTCACAGAGCACGAATATTCACCCAGTCGATTGTGCCGACAAGTTCCCAAAAACGGTTCTATTGCCTCGCGTCACGTATCTCTTTCTATTATACAGTGGCGCCGCTAGGTACATCTCGCTCTCTCAGCTGTCAGTTCCTCTATATGATACCTTTATGGTTATAACTGAATCTTCACACGTGGGCAGCATCTGCATGCTAGGGTCTCTGTTCTGTGTTATATCCACTCTTAGTACAAATAACAAAAAATAAAGTAAATTCCTTAAAAACAGGAATCCTGGCTAAAATGAAGGAGGGCGCTGAAAACATGCAGACGAAACTGCACGCTAAGGCCGAACAACTGAAGAGCCACCTTGAACCTAAAGGTAAGTGCTTAGAGTGTAAAATACCTTGTGGTCGGGATTGGTATGACCACAGATCACAAAAACTAAAGGAAGATTTAAAAAGGGGGCGGGGCCTGTGTCGCAGCAATATGCGCAAAAACGGAACACATTGCTCGCGGCAGTAATGATTTACAACTTATATTATGAGGCTGAAAGCCAGTTAAGATATTATTTGTAAATCTAAGATGATTTAATATATAGATGCGTTGTCGGCGGCGCTTCAAAATGGAAACAAAAAAGTAAGGTAATTGCCCGGCTTTCTCATAGTCACGCGCCGTCTAGTGTACCGGCTACACGTCACTATATCGCACCATTTTAAAGTGCAGTGATGTTAGCGTATGACGCCTCTATTTGTAAAACATCATTGGTGTAAATAGTTTACAATGCTTGCGTAGTACTACAGATTATTCGAACGTTGAGATCTGATACCGCAGTGGATAATGAGCACATTCAAGCTACCAAATCGCGTGGTACTGGTGGCAATGCGACACTAGGTTTCGTACTCAGCGCGTTGGTTGGCATCTCTCTAGATCTCTATGGGTGTAACCTACATGGAGAAAATACATGTCTTTTAAAGAAGATGGGCAGATTTGGACCCAGCCATTTTTTACGAAAACTAAAAGGTCTTCAGGACGGCGGTCATAATTATTATAAACAGAAAAAATTAAAGCATTTTTTAAAAAAACTTCCACATCTCTAGAAATTACTAGTAAAATAGACAAATCATCCAAAAAGCAGTAGCCAAACGCTACCACGACAACTATTTTCATCTAATATTATCACTGAGGTATTTTTTGGTCGTTACGGAATGTATTTGGCTTGATTGAACTAATAGTTCGTGATTTCGTTTTCTTCCATTATCCTAATATTATACGGTTATCGTGAATTTCCATTAAAATAAACATAATGAATCAGTAGAAGATTGAATGGACTATCTAATAAGAAAGATTATGACTTTCACACACTTGCTACAAAATGAATACCTTATACCTAGAATATATAGAATACCTTTCCCCCAACTTCTACAGGTTACAACCAATTTACTTTTTTGTTAGTTTTGTTTCACTCTACACGTATTACTAAGTTTCAGTCATGTACGGGCCTCTAAGTCTGGGTCTCAAATTACAGGGCCTGCCGCCAAAATTCTTTTATTATTATTTATTTCATTCTTCTTCTTGTGGTGCCAACTCCTATCAGAGGTTTGCTAAAATGCTGGGACAGGACATGCCACAATAAAATACATTATACAATACAGGGTGTACCAAAAGAACCTAGACTATCACGCTGGCTGGTTCACTGCGGAGCAAACGAGATCAAATTTTAAAAATCTATTGTTTCATACAAATGCAGTACTGAATCGACTCAAATGTATGGGACAGCAGCTATTTAAAAAAAATATCGACCTTGTAATATTACTAGAGTATTTTGTTACATTTTGTATCAATAGTTTTATAGGGGATGAACTCTGATCATCAAACTAAACTTCTTTCTCTATGGGACTAAAATCTAAATCGAGAAAAAATCTGATGTTCCATACCATACAACATTGAAAACCCCCTCGAACAAATGTATAGGACAACAGGTTATTTTTTCGCGATTTCGATGTTATACAGAACGGTTTTTTAGTTTTATGGTCTGATAAACTCTTAAAAAAACCGACAGCATTTTAAAATTTATGATAACGCCTAGAATGTTAACTGTCCTTTGATTAGGTATTTATTTACAGAAAAGGTTTTCAGGTTCTGAACTAATTTTTACTTAACTTAAAATATCACGATATAGCTATTTTCTAAATACATCTTTACTTAATAAAACACATAAGGCTTCTTCTTATCGTGTGGGCAGAGCCCTGGTGTCAGAGTTTTTTCAGACCGCCTTACGGCCACTAACATAGGGTAAGGGGAGGTAATTCCGTGATACACCAAACAATTTTTGTTATAACTCAAATAAAGATTAACTAATTTACATGGGATATTGTTTAAAATTTTGTGCATATATTTGATCTTACTTTATGAAACACACAGTTTGATACTAGATCCTTCAGTCATAAATTTATAAATTTTTCTTGGTGATAAAGTTACATAGGTAAATTCGTGATAGGGTATGTTAATCTCGTGATAGTGGATAGGTAATATCGTGATAGACCAAATTCATAGGATTTCGAAATAATAAATAATGAGATAGGTAATACAAAAAATCCTTTTTAGGAACAGAACGTCATACGTTAATCATAGAGTAAAACGCCTTTTTAGAAATATTCTAAATAACCTCCTGCTTATGAATCTTATATTTCTGCACAATCATAACATTTAATATAGTTGTAGGTCATCTTAATTAGGAGCAATGTCGGTCGACATTCAGAATACATTGAGTTACCTACTAGAGGCGACACCCAGAAGACTACATATTTTTGTAACACACGTTTAAGCTAATCGGCTCAACCTTACTTAGCATGTGCCGGGCGCGTGCTGCACCGCGACGCCCCCAGTGCGCACCCCGGGCCCGCACTGCTGATCGTGGTGCACAGATTTTGTTCGCGTTGTCTGTTCTATTCTAATTATTCAATGTCAGAATATGCTATTTCAGATTATACAGGGTGTTAGGGTAAACAGTTGCACTACTTTAAGAGCTGATTGTACCCTTGATACTGAACAACTTTCTCAAAGAAACCTATCAGAAATTAACAAAAAAAATGAATTTCCATACTAAATGCAATCAGTTGATCGACCGTTTGTATGAAAAGTTTTTTTTTGCGAATATGCTATACGGTTCTTAGGGAAAGTTATTCAGTATCTTGGGTACAATCACCCCTTAAAGTAATGCAACTGTTTACCCTAACACCCTGTATACAACAAATACAAACATATCATTTTTTCTCAACTTCTTTCCAGATTTTTTATTTTATTTTTTCTTTTCTAGCTTTATTCTCTTCTTCTGTGTAGGTTCATCAACTTTCGGTTCTTCTCTTGGCTTAGATGGGCCAGTGAAGTTGGTAAATAGTTAATGTCATGATAAAAAAAACTACGTCATTCAGGCATAGCATAGACTAAAATACAAGATTAAAGATGTATATAAGTGCATACAATCAAAATAACCCCTAAAATTTTACTTTAAGATGATTAAAATTAATTGACAAAATACCTCGACCAAATCACAAAAAAAATTTGCAAAATCACTTAAAATATTGCACACCTAACACAAGGATATTTGAATGAAAAATTCTTGAAATCCTATGCACAATTTACGTCAATCTGTTCGTAAAACTTTTAGCTATCAGTTGAATACCACATTCTATAATATATTACTTATTTACTAATTAAAACTTCATTTCATTGTCTACCGTCGTCATTTGTCACAGCTGATTGCGATTTCGCCCCTCGTTCTGAGAAAAAAACTCATAGCAAGCTTGTTTCAAAAGCTACTGAGCTGAGAATCATACTACTATCTCAAGCACACTTTAATGCATGTACATACGCGGTTTTGAATCAATCCCTTTACAGGAAAGGCCACGGCAGACGTTTAAAAAATTATCACGGAATTGCCTATATCGCGAAATAACCTCCCCTTACCCTAAAGGCTATCAACTATTCGCAAATCTCTCTACATCCAAGACCGGTTGTTCACAATACCAAGTAACAACGGCGAGCGACCGCGCCCTGTATTATCGCCTACGTACTAGGTTACCTGCAAATCTAGATTTAGGTACCTAGCTTTTGTACTTTACTGTGATTTCGACAGCTGTTCAATTTTGCGTTTCTGTTCTAGAACTGTAGATGTATGATGCAACGACATTTGTGTTAGGAAACGAGCCGAAATATTAAGCCGTTTGTTTGTAATCGATAACGAAAAAAATATTGAACTTTTTAGATTCGATTCTGTGCAAACTTTTTTAATCGTATCATAAATATTCTTCATTTGTACACGAAAATACACAAAAAACTATTCTGGTCCAGTGCGAGTCGGGCTAGCACCGAGGCTTCCGTACATCACCACACAACATAATTAACTTTTACTTACTATGGTTACCACGCCGGACTGCCAAACCAGGGTCCTGGGTTCGAATCCCGGTTCGGTCATGGATGTTATATGTTCGTTCCGTTGTTGTATGGTTACCATATTAAAAAACCTATAGTGCTTAACTTGGGATCATTACAATGTATGTGCCTGTGAGCGTTATTATTATTATTATTTTTTAACTTACAAAAAAGTTTTGTTTTCTCTAGCGCGAGACTGACACACACTGGGCCGGTTTTTTTTGCTATAATCACATCAAGTGCGATAAAAACAAGTTTCTTGTATGAGGAACCCACTTAGACATTTTTACTATTTGTTAGCAAATCCGCCGTAATAACGCACATTCTGTAATTTCAACTGTCTAGCTATTACGGTTCAAAAGTTACAGCCCTAAATAGATAGGACAGACGGACGGACAACGTAGGCTTATGAATAGGGTCCCGTTTTCACCCTTTGGGTACGGAACCCTAAAAATACAGGGTCATATATGCTGACAGCTTTTTGAAGAGATGATATCAGGAATGCTATTTTTGTAACTTATACTTTGAACTCAGCAGTTGAAAATGTAAATATTACTATGGAGATACGGCTGATTTGACTTTCAAAAATCATACTTCAGGAGTGCGATTTTTGAAAGTCAAATCAGCAGTAGAAAGATGCATATCTCCACAGTAATTTTGACATTTTCAACTGCTGAACTCAGCGAATGAGATTCAAAAATCGCACTCCTGGAGTATGATTTTCGAAAGTCAAATCAGCAGTAGAAAGATGCATATCTCCATAGTAATTATGCATTTTCTACTGCTGAGTTCAACGTATGACTTTCAAAAATCGCACTCCAGACCATCAAACTGAACAACTTTCAATATGGAGTCAACCACGAAAAATCACGATTTCTATGGTAGTCCCATAGAGAAAGTTGTTCAGTTTGATGGTCTGATCATCATCATCAAACTGCCTACTTCAATCGCCTTATCCTGCTAAACATCCGTCGAAATATGACGTCCAAATAACTCAAATACGTTAACATACCGCGGAAGTGAAACCGCCAATACAATAACAACATCATAAGATACTGTATAATATATTAAACTATATACTTAATACAATAAGTGCGTAATTAGAGTATGTATTATTCATTTAGTTCGCCCCAAGGCGATCTACATTCGTAAATTATTTGTCCAACTTTACGAGTTTTTACGAGATCGATTTGCGTCGAGCTTTTTTGTTCGAGTAAGTATTTACTTACCTACTTCCTATAGCGTTAGAACTTTTTGCGGGTCTTTTCTATTCTAATCCAATCTTGGTTTTGAACCAGAAGGTGTGAATACGGGGTGAAAGTTTGTATGGGAATTTCTTAGCGAAGAACGGGGATTCCAAGTATTTTAGGAAAAATAATTTCGTGCACCCCTACATGCTCTGTAGAATAAATGCATGTAAAATTTCATGTTTCTAGAGTCAAATATCGGGAAACCGTTTTTTTTGACACATTTTTAGATGTGTAATTACACTGCTAGCAAAAGTAATCACAAATTAAATTATATCATTCCTAATATTATAAATGTGAATGTAAGTTTTCGCGTGAAAGCTTTCACGCGAAAACTACTTAACCGATCATCATGAAACTTTGTTACACATATTCTTGGAGGTATTAGAAGTAACATAGGATACTTAGGGTTTTCCGAATTCCACGCGGACGAAGTCGCCGGCAAAAGCTAGTATTATATAATTTATTCAGATAACTATGCGATTCATAAACAGTCAAGTAAGTTTGTAAGATTTTATAAAAACTTACAAACTAAGTTATTATATTATGTTTGTTAACGATGCAGTTTTTTTTACGAAGGATGGCGTGAAACCCATTCGTGACTTGAACAAACATATCATGTGGCAGGCGCAACAGCGCCCTGATATTATAGGAGATAACTGTACTTTTGGTAACCATCAACGGCAAGGCTGATTCAGTGTTCATAGAGTGAGGATCTCTGTGATGGTGATGGACCGGGTCTGCCTGCATAACTCCAATCGGTTTAGGAGTTACTGACGTTTAAAAGTCAGTAAAAAATTAACAATCAGGCTGATCGTATGATATTATTATAGTATGCACTGTAGCTATGCGAACAGTAAAAAAACTGACATGGTCTGTCAGTCGGTTTAGGAGATACAGCCTTTCAAATGTCGGACCTTGCAGCTGATCATACATTTTTTACGGACCTTTAAACGTCTGTAGCTTCTAAACCGACTGGAGTTATGCAGGTAGACCTGGTCCATCACCATCACAGAGATGCTCTACACCCTATGAACACTGAATCAGCTTTGCAGCTTATGGTTACCAAAAGTTATCTCTTATTTATACTATGAAGGCAATGGTGTCGATTCGAACTGTGCCACGACTTAACTAAATTTATTCCTGTCACTTTCTAAAATAAGATTAAGAAAAGAGACAGAAAACCAACAACTGACTTTAGTGCTGTCAAAATGACGTTACACGCCCAAAAACGCCTTAAATAAGATGGCGTACATTATGATAGCATCATATTTTGGGCGTGTAACGTCACTTTGACAGCACTAAAGTCAGATGTTGGTTTTCTGTCTCTTTTCTTAATCTTATTATAGAATGTGACAGGAATAAGTTTAGTTAAGTCGTGGCACAGTTCGAATCGACACCATGGTTGTACTCGATCCCACAAGTATTGCGCGACGTCATTCCCGACCGTATGTTTACAAAGCCTACGCCCTCGCCAAGGCAGTCTAGGTTTCATGTAAACGATCCAATTATTAACTCCTATTACCTTTTACTAAAGGTCATATTACCTTGCAGGGACCGGTTTCAACATTTCTGGAATGGTATCTCGTTTCCTTTGTTAAGTTTATTTCGAGAATTATAGAGTATTGAAAGCGGTTGGCTGATTATGCCTGATTGATCAAAACCGATCGTCGGAATTATGATCGAAATTATAATGAAATATACAGGGTGAAATTGATATCATTAGCATCCTTTTAAACTAAGAGTCTACCCATCAAACTGAACAACTTTTACTATGGGAGCAATTCGATAGGTGCAAAAAAAAAATCTGCTGTTGCATACGTTTGAGTCGCGTAGGCATTGCAGTTTAGTATGGAACAGCTGATTTTTTTTGCTCCGATCGGTTTGCTCCCAATTGTGAAAGTTGTTCAGTTTGATGGGTAGACTCTTAGTTTGAAAGGATGCTAATGATATCAATTTCACCCTGTACTATCAGTTTAAAATAACAATGTGCATGACCTCGCCTGCAAATGTGACGTCACTCAATCACACGAACTTCACTCGAGTCATTCAAATGATTATTTCCTTTACATAGAGTATATATTCCTTTACAACCGAGTGAAGTTATCGAACGGCCCTTCAAGGTAATGCACATTGTTATTTTAAACTGATAGTATACGTGGTTTAAAATTAAATGCGTTACATATTATTCGCAGTGCTTCAGCTCAGATCATCAAACTGAACAACTTTCTCCATGGGACTAACATAGAAATCGAGAGAAAAATCTTTTGCCTTCGTAACTATTATAAAACTGTAACAGAAGTGTGTCTGAACATAACAATTTAAAAACAAATATCTGTTCGTGCCAGTGGCAGTCGAAACCGCAAGGCCTTGGGGAGCTGAGGCCAAAAAGTTTATAAAAGACCTGGGCAGCAGATTACGGGAGAGGCAATGACCCTCGCTCTGGGGCGTTTCTTACCCAACGCATCTCATAAGCCATCCAACGTGGCAATGCCGCCAGCGTAATGGGGACGTTCGGTACAAACACCACCCGGGGCGGGTTATTCGATTAAGCAGGTTTGTAGGTAGTTGAAATTTGTTTTTCTACAGTTTCTGTATGTTATTTAGTTATATTTTAGTTTTATATTTTAGTTAGTTATATGTTAGTTATATTTTATTGTTATATCTGAAATAAATGATGTATCTCATTTTAATAAAGAATCATGTTCATTTAAAAAAAGTTACGGTAACGGTTTTTAGGTGTCTCTGAGTCCAAATTACCAATTTTTGTATTTGTTTGTCTGTCTATCTGTTTGTTTGTTTGCGCATTACGTTAAAACTACTGGACCGATTTTGATAATACTTTTTGTGATTGAAAACTTATGATTAGACTTACAATCTGGTATCCGAATCCATGCAGACGAAGTCGCGGATTAACTCCGATTTAGATGTTGGTCCCATAGAGAAAGTGGTTCAGTTTGATGGTCTGATCATCCCCTTAAAATACTGTCAGCATATTAAGAAGGACCCTATATTTCTGTGTTTTGCGCGTACCATGTCGCTCCACTAGTATTTTTAGTATACCTATGTTAATAAATCAATTATACTTATCTCTCAAACATAGTGTTACTTTTAATTGCAATCTTGGAATTAAGTGGACTCAAATTAATGGCATTCCACGCTTGATCTAGTTGCTTGTAATTATTATTTACAACGGTCATTATATTAATGTACAGTTAGTCAAGGTGTAATTATGTACAGTCAACTTCAAAGACTTCATAAATAATAATAAATATCTCGGACATTGTCACACAAATTATCTAGTTTTACATTTATAAAGTACCAGAATCTAGCCTAGACTTGTATTATAATGACTAGACAACGATATAGAATACATAATATGGTCCAACTTAATGTGCTGACACTTTTTTAAGGGGATGATCAGATGCTCCAAAATGTATGGGCATTTTGATTGAGTAGGATTGCAGTTTTGTATGAAGCAGCAGATTTTTAAGCGATTTCGACCTTGGTCCCATTCTATTGAGATAGTTACTAATTTTTTATTAACATTTATTCCATTTTGTACACACTCCATTCTGTATGTGTATGTATATTTTAAATTATTTGTTTTTATTGGTAAGTACTGTTTTTCAACTTGAAAAATGTATTCGATTAGAATTTAATCGGTTCGGAACTTAATGTTATGGGTTTGTGATATTATCTATATACTTTATCATAATACTTTAATTTATATTAACCATATTGTATGGGTAAGATTAAGGACTCATTTTTTTAAAGTTGAGTGTAATGTCTTTCGCCAACAAACTGTTCTGCAGTTTGGCGAAATGTAATGTAATTTGTAACGTTTGTAATTCAGACAATTTAAAAAAAATGAAAATAAAAAATTGTCAGTGGTTCCTAACCTTTTTTTGACCAAAGACCACTGATTGTTTTCTTGTTGGCAGGGACCATAAGGTTCAAGAATCGAAAGTGTTAAAGAGATTTTATTTGCCACATAATTATAATAAAGCAAGTATGTACCTCATTTCGTTCACCGCCTATTGCTTTCAAAATCTCAATTTATTAGCAATCCAAATATTGGGAAAGTCCTTCCCGCGGACCACTCCCGAGGGTCTCACGGACCACCGGTCACGGTTGGGAACCCATCTAATCATTTTAGATGTAGATTCGAAGACTTTGCGGGCTTTTGAATAAATTTAACTCGTACTACCTTTAGATAGATGTAGTATGTCCACGTATTTTTCTAAAACTATAGATTTCATTTCGATATTTTTCGATATGACATTGTTTTTTAATACAGGCTCCTTCTTATTATGCGGACGTCTTTTCCAGGGTATGACTATAATCTGACAATCAAACTAAGAGCAAAGTTGGTTGCTTAGTTCAGTGATCTGATCATGCCCTTAAAAGTCGTGTGAATACTTTAAAAGCCATATAAATATTTTTAGTCTTGTTGTTCAGATATATTTGATGCAGACTGTACAACCAATAGTAGTATATCTCGAAACTGTCACTAACTTATGTTAAGGAAGGAAGACAAGAAAAGAATCATGTAATTTTTTTTATGTGTTTATTTACACTTTGGCAGTGATGTATTGAGATTCATTTTATTTACAAAGAGAGTTTTACTGTATGAGACCTTTGTTTTTTTTTTCATTGAGCAAGAGGGATGTTCCTTTTTGACTGCGTTTATGGCAACACTACGCGCCAACCGTTACCCGGCAACACTGAAGAACGTTTCAAAAAAACATCCCCAGTGTCACCAGAAACAACCGACACTCGAAAACGTAAACGTTCCCGCTCCCACCATTTTGAAACGCGTTATTTTCAACCGTTATTTTTACTAAAACGTCTTACTAAAAATAACGGTTAAAACGCGTTAAAAAAACGGGATTTACCATCCGTGGACACCGAGACCGTAAGCGCCGAGGTGAGCGCCGTAGCCGAGACCAGGGGCAGCGTAAGCCAGAGGGGCAGCGTAACCGGCGTAACCGATGGGGGCAGCAACATGGGCGGCCCTTACGGCAGCAGCAGCGCCGCTCAGAGCAGCAGCTTGAGACTGGGCAGCGGCCACATAGTTCTGCGACGCGGCAACTCCGTTCCAGTAAGCGTTCTCATGGAGGTCACGGTTGGTCTCGGCGACCTGACGGACGGCTTCGGTGTTGTATAGGACAGCGGCTTCGTTGGCACGAGCGTTGGCTTCGCCGAAGGCGCGGGCGTGGTCGACTGCGGCTACTGTCGCGTCGATGGCGGCCGCTTGGGCGTCACCGGGGTTGATGCCGAGGATGGCGCTGGCGGCAGCGTAGCCGAGGACGGCGGTGAGAACGATCTGTGGGAGAAGGGGATCGTTTAGTCTCAATTTAAACGGAGAATCAGTGTGTAAAGTCTGGAAAGAGTTTTGTTCCCTTGGGAAGGTACCCTACGTTCTTTAAAGAAGGTGGTTCAATTTAAAGCTTGCTAGATAGGCTGATCGAGTTTGAATCTCTAATCTGACAAAGTATCGTTGATATAACGGAAAAAAACAACGGGTTGAACTCCGGGAGTGCCGGCAGAAGTGAAAACTAATAGATCTTACGCCTTACGTCACGGTCATATCTATGCTTACGAATTTTCGATCAGGTTACGTGACGTCACGGTGCTGACGCGAGTTTAAAATTTTCTACCCATCCCAAAAATTGCACAACGCCGCTTAAGAAGTTTCACTTCAAAAATTCAATGGAGAAGTGACCTGTATTGAACTTAGCAGATACTCTTTTCTATTAGTATTTGCTCACTGTATGAGTTAAAATGAAAGTCCCTTATGGTTTTAAAACAGAAATGTAATGTAGTCACATGCTATGCCCATACGGTAAATGTTTCGGTCCATAGAATGCAATCGTTCATGCCAAAGAAAATAATACATTATTAATTCGAACTGCTACGCTACATTGAATGATATAATCACATTACAGCAGACTACAAAATGTCGTATATAAATTTTCTTACTTAATATATTTGGTTCTTTGTTGACATAACTTTTAAATGACTGAATGGATTTTGATAAAACTTGCTAGAGATTAAGACAAGATACTTCATGCCTAGGTTGATATTCGAGGTAATTCGACTGTATTTCGAATGCCATTCATTGAATTATGAAAACCAAATGTTTTGATTGAATTTAAAAAACGGAATACAATATTTCATGTTCTATGATCGTTTTTAGGAATAGAACCAAGATTAACCAACCAATTTAATAGATTATGAAACAACACAGAAATGTTATCAACAAATAGCTTTTTACCGCTTTTTAATGTAATCTAATTTATTCTACACACATATGCCTTCCGTACTAATTAAAATTAACATATCCACAATGTACCTAATGTTGCATTGTTTGCCTTTCGCATTCACTCGAACGTTAAATTCATTATTGATTTTTACTACGCAACGCAATATTAACAGATTTGTTTTTATTGTATACTACATTTATGGCAACGGGCGTGAATTAATTACGCCGGCCATGTTTGTTTTGGTGACAAGGAAACGGAAATAATTTGCTACGCAAAGGTTTAATTGTATTTAACTTAAATTTGATCTATTAATTGATATGCTTATAAGATTTGACGCATTTATTAGACTGGCTTCGTCCTGCGAAATAGTTCGTAGATATTTCGCATGTCTGTTAGAGATGACAAAAATTACTAATCGTTATTACTATCTACGGATGTTGTTAGGTTATCGAAGAAAATAACGGTTATTTTTATCGTTATTTTTTATACAATAGAATGTAACGTGTACTAAATTCGATGTTAATTTCGGTGTTTACTGTGTTACAATTTTTTGCTGTAATTTCGATTTATTATTCGTTTGTGAAACAGTAAATTGGTTGCTGTTTGTTCCAATTAGATTAAGTATTATTTACGGCTTCGCATTACCGTAATCCTTGTAGACATGATGCAATGTTTTGATTCAAGATTATGCCAATTATACGGGAGTGGGCAGATATATGGATATTATGTATCGCTATATTTAGAATATGTCTGACAGTTAGTCTCAGGGAATATAGTTGTGATTATAATATGCTAATTCAGGAATATTTTTACATCTTGCATACATTGTAAAGGGTTAGCTAACAATACGCTATTATGGAATACCTACTGTTATCGAAATGTTATTTTTGCTAGTTACTGTGACAAAGCTGTGTATTTAATTATTTTAATCAATCATCTTGATGACATGAAATAAAGAGAGATGCAACAAAAACAAGAAGAAGAACATTTACAAGAAAAGTGTAGATTTTGAATTCGGATGTCGACATGAGAAGAGGAAAACCAAAGTTAAAATGGATGGATAGTGTTAACGGTTGATAGATACGAATGGAAGATGACATTGCGCCCACCATAAATAATGATAAAATATAAATATTGCCATAGATCAGTCTGGAGCAAACAATATACAAATATTAGGTATGGCCTCGTCATTTTTATGCAGAAATTTTTGGTAATGCACTCTAATTAAAACTAAACGTTTTTTTTGTAAACACTTGAGTGACCTAAAAATTTAGGTAAAACACCTTGTGTTTTATCATAGGTAAAAATCTTGACGTCTCGTTTTCGAAATTTTAGTTTTACTGTTTTGCGAATTATCTAGTTCTAAAGCATTTATGAATTATAAAGTTTATACTGTCTTTAAGAATTGAAAAATAAATATTCGATAGTCCCATTAAAATTAGTATAAAAGCTGTTAGTCATTGTCACTTTTGGGAATAAAAAATATTATCAACTAGCCTTTGCCCGCGACTCCGTCTGCGTGGACATATAATAATATGTAGCCTATGTGTTATTGTGGGCTATGAACTATCTACAGGGTGAAATTGATATCATTGGCATCCTTTTAAACTAAGAGTCTACCCATCAAACTGAACAACTTTTACTATGGGAGCAAACCGATCGGAGCAAAAAAATTAGCTGTTGAATACATTTGAGTCATTGCATTGAGGCATTGCAGTTTAGTATGGGACAGTAGATTTTTTAGTTGCTCCGATCGGTTTGCTCCGATAGTAAAAGTTTTTCAGTTCGATGGGTAGACTCTTAGTTTAAAAGCATGCTAATGATATCAATTTCACCCTGAATATGCCAAGTTTCATCAAAATCGGTCCAGCTGTTTTATCGTGAAAGAGTAACAAACATCCATCCATCCATACAAACATCCTCGTTTGTAATATTAGTAGGATTAAGAAGGTTGTTGATTGATGTACCCGTTTCTCACGAATACATTTTAATGAACCCTAAAAACAAATATGATGTCCGTTCCCATAGCAAAATCGATTTTTCCGCCTTTTTTGACATCGATATTCTGCTATCTTGTCACGTTTCGTTTTGCAATACGTCCTTGACCTGTACTTTGTATTCACATGGCGTCTGTACCCGTTAAACCATATACGAACGACCTTCAAACACCACGTTACGTTTGCATTTATTATAACAGCTAATGTGAAGTAATAGGGTTAATTTTTGATTGTGAATTGAAAAGAAAGTAAATTGGTTTTAGTTAAGCAGTTGACAGTTTCTAATTACGCGCTAATTTAGGGATGTTTTTGTTATAACGATGTTGATTAGTTTTTTCAATGACGTTTTTTTTTATTTATTTCCGTTATTAAAGTTAAAACACGTTTTTGTGTGTTATTTTATAAGTCTTAATTACACAATAATTTTAGGGTGATCTATTTGTCTGACCTACGCATTGATCTCATGGACCTACGTCCAATTTGAACTTACAATATAATACAAACAAATAAAAGTGCAAAGTATTCGAAAACTGATTGACAGGTCAACTTGGCTTATTTAAATTGATTGTATAATATTACAAACATATCAAGGCATTTTAAATGGCAATGTTAGACTTTATCACGCTCATAATAAGAGTCTGTTTTAACTAACGCAATTACCCAAAAATGTTTGTAAAAATATTTATAAGAAAAAAATTTCACATGCAACCTTGTCACTTTTGATTGCTATGATCGAATTTGATTGTCATCAAAGTTGTTATAATAATAACAATGCAATGACAAGATTCCATCCGAAATATTTCAATGATAACGGAAGACAATTATTTTGTAGACTGTCCACTTTCCCGGTCCAATTTAAAAAGTAAAATGTCACTTTAGAAATGCGCGGCAAACACTTCGCGGTTTTTTAAATTTTTAAATTAAAAATTAATGTTGCTTTCCGTCACCAATAACTTTTTAATTATTATTCTTTTTTAATTACTGATAAGACAAAGGTATTACCAGAAATCTCATCTTGCACTTCTTAGTTAGACTGCTAGATAGCTACTGAATACTATTTGGTTGGCCGCTGGGTCTTTTATAGTACACTACATGTGTATTGAAAGTGCCCAGCAATCATTGATACTATAAAGTACCCTGTTTTGCGCAGACGTAAGAAGGGATAGAGGTCGCATTATGTATGGATACTCTTGTCTTTAAGGTTGTTATTGCTGAATCAGGAAGAGGCTGTTTATAAATTCCATACATTTTAAAATGATAATTATTTTTAATTGCTAATGTTCGCCTTATCTGTAAGTGTTAGTTATCAATAACATCTGTTCAGCAAGGTTTTACGGTTTTTGAATTGTTGAGGTATTACTATTACGATACAACTGTATTATATTTTATAGAATAATAATATGTCACCGTGATTCCAACAATAATTGATAGGTAGATCTTAGTCTTTAATCCAATTTGAATCTATCATCATCATCATCATCAGCCTATCATCGTCCACTGCTGAGCATAGGCTATTTGAATGTATACTAATTTTAAAATGTTAACTGACAACGTTTCATTTTTGTAACCACCTTTATTTAATGAAAAATATAAAAATAGGTTAAAACATAAGAGATACATATTTTTCCGATTTAATTTTTGACCAATATTTCTATTTTTTATTTACTTTTGAATTCTCTGAAAAACGTAGGATTTATGGCTATAATACCTTGGCCACAATAAAATTAAAAATAAAAACTGTCAAATACAATAGAAAAGCCATGCAAAAAGGCAAAGGAATATAATCTCATTCAACCTCTATTTTATTTTTAAAATAACTCGAGAAATAATGGATAGAAAAATCTGATAATTTTAATTTTGGTACCTTTCTTAAAATGAAATGTTGTCAATTGAACGCTAGTCTCTAAATTGAAGCCATTTGTTCTAATAAATTTTTTAGAAACACCATTTCAGTTACATAGTTGACAGAGATGTTTCTAAAGCTTTTCTAGATATTAAAGCCATTGAGCGCCTTTATTTTCTTTTTTAAATTTGCTTCTTAAATAACTCAATAGATGGCATGTTTATCGCTCCATAAAAAAGTGTGCTAAATCTTTGTCAAAATCATAACAAGACGACTGTTGGGCCTGCCTAGTGACCCCCTGGAAAATTGCTAGAAAAACAGTGGACCAATTATATTTTCTATCTAACCATACTGGATTTCCAAAGAAATATTTAAACTATTCATGTATTTCAATGACTTCTAAGTAAACCATACAGTTCTTAAAACAATTTAAATAACAATAGAACTTGTTTGTACGTACTTACCTATTTGTTTTGCATAATAACTTCAGTCTTCACATATCTTCTCACATCTTTGCAACATTTGTTAAAAAAACTTAAATCATTAGCATCCTTTTAAACTAAGAGTCTACCCATCAAACTGAACGACTTCTACTATGGGAGCAAACATAAAATCGCAAAACAAAAATATCTGCTGTTCCATACTACACTGCAATGCCTACTCGACTGAAGTGCAAATGTATTTTTTCTTTCGATTTCATGTGGCTTAAACTGGTGCAAATGATGTCAATTCTACCCTATAAACTATTATCTATTTTATGGTATTACTAAACGGCATTTCTAAACGTTAGAAGTTCTATGATTATAATTCAGAACAAAGTCTACAAAGCTGCTTATATTGCTGGGTGGAGCAGGAACTCTGCCAAAATTATACTGTCAAAATAGTTTCGATTTCAGTTCCATACACTCACGACCATAATTCCTTTCGGGGTGGGCAGAAACATTGTTACAACGACAGGTGTCTTGCATACAGTAAAAAGGCTCATTTTTAACGTATTGAAGGTTTAAAGATGAAACGACGTGTTAAGTGATAGGTGGCTAGCCTTTTCCCCACAAATACACTGCAGAAGAAACCCCTGTCCCTTAGTCGCCTAGTAAGACATTTACAGGAAGAAAAATTTTGGTCCATTCTAAACCGGATACTATGAGAAATCATAAATACCTACAAAAAAATCTTTAGGTGTAATTATTATGCTGACGGTTTTTTAATAGGATTATCAGACCATCAAATTAAACCACTTTATTTATGGGACCAACGTCAAAATGGCGAAAATTCACCTGTTCCATACAACCCTGCAATCCTACTCGTCCCGAATATACAGGGTGTACAATAAAATGGGACAGCTACTTAAAGGGGTGCTTCAGACCATCAAACTGAACAACTTTCTCTATGGGACCAATATCGAAATCGCGAAAAAAAATTCTGCTGTCCCATACTTTTCAGTCGAGTTATGTTTGCAGTTTTGTATGGGAGAGCGGATTTTTTTTTTCGCGATTTCGATGTTGGTCCCGTAGAGAAAGTTGTTCAGTTTGATGGTCTGAAGCACCTCTTTGAGTAGCTGTCCCATTTTATTGTACACCCTGTATATGACAGCTGATTTTATTTTCGCGATTTCAACGTTGGTCCCCTAGACAAAGTATGATGTTCTGAACGTCCTCTTAAAACCGTCAGCATATTAAGTCTGACCCTGTATTCTCATATTAAGTCTGACCCTGTGTATTCTCACACCATTAACTCACAGGGGTAGGCAGAGACTACGGCACGCCACACACTACGATTCTGACATACTTCTCTCGCCACATCCACTTTCATACATCTCTTCATGCACTTCCTTTAGCTTGTGAAATCATCATAATCTTTAATCTTAGACTAATTATATCCCGACCAGCCTTGCGGTAGCATTTCCCCTCTGCCACGGTATAAGAGCAATGATCATGCACATTCAACATTCAATTTTATAACTTATCACTAAACTAGACAGCCTATTATTGCGAAACAATAATTTCGAACTTAGAACGTTTGGGGTTTACACGAGACTACTTTTCATGATTTTGAACATTCAAAATTAGAATCTAAAGTCATAGGGAATAAAATCCAAAGTTGCGGATAACATGTTACCTCGCCCCCCGCAAAAAGTGGCAGAAAGTTTGTTAGTAGAATGACACGTGGTTACGCGTCCCGATATAATTAGTCTAAGTCTTTAATACGTATAATTTGAATAATAAATTGTCATGTCTATAAATGATCAGCTCTATATTGACGCGGAGATCGGTTGGGTGGAGCAGGAAGGCTTCTGCGCGAAATAAAAAACTGTCACAATGTATTCCGTGACATTTAAGGCGCCCGCGCCGACGAATAGATCGAGGAGCTGGCATTTATTTCTGGCCGCTTTTACACCGAGCGTACTTGTTCATTTATTTTTACTGAATGCCGCAGAGCTTCTTTTTCAAAAGACTAGAGAAAAAGGAGAAACGAAAATATTGTACACCGGGAATTTATTTCAAAATGAACTTAAATGAAAAAATCTACTATGTAACGCAGTGTACCGTTTAAGTGGGCCCATCACACATACACTGAGAATTGTTTTAATGCAGAAATAAAAAAAAATTGTTTGCAATGTCAAAAAATCGGTTTATATTTAAGAAAAATCGAACAAAATTTTATTTCATTATAATTTATTACCTAAGTATTTCAAACTTTTATTAATTTCTTAGTACAATAACTACAAAGTTACAAAAGTTCGATTATAACGGTTATAGTAACTTTGCTATCATGGGAATAACTTATGTTTTAAAATTCGAATATTTTCTCAAGTGTAGGTAAGTAGGTATATTATATTGCGTCCACGGCCAGAACTGCATCTCTAAAACCAGCCTTTATGAGCTGACACTTCTTGATCAGAAATCCAAATATTAAAATCTTTTAAAAATCAAAATGCCATGCCAAAAGAACAACATCAATTTAGTCAGCCTAAAATGCAACTACGAACAAAAGGAAAGTTACGCTACGGTGTGATGTACGGAATCTTTATATGAACTGATAACAATAAATTATTATAAAGGACAATGTCATATCTCTGCGGTTTCATCTGTATTATCTTCTTTCTATAGGTAAAACTTTGAACCTAGCGTGTCTGTACATTGAACTAAACACATTTGCACCCTCTCGTCCTATAAACCGATATTGGTACCGATTCGGACTGTGCCACGACTTAACTAAACTAAATTTATTCCTGTCACTTTCTAAAATAAGATTTGCATGCCTATTGCCCTTGATGGCGTGCCTTTGCCAGTCTGCTCCGACTTCCGGTACCTCGGTTCACTAATACAAAACGATGGAGAGATAGATCGCGACGTGAAGCACCGAATCAACTCAGGGTGGATGAAGTGGCGGCTGGTTACGGGAACGATTTGCGACTCCCGAATCCCCCTCAAATTGAAGGGAAAAATATATAAGAGTATAATAAGACCTGTCGTTATGTATGGATCAGAATGTTGGGCCACAAAAGGGACGGATGAGAAACGACTGCATGCAGCTGAGATGCGAATGTTGAGATGGATGTGTGGTGTAACTAGAATGGACAAGATTAGGAATGAGTATATTAGAGGAAGTTTGAAAGTATACCTTAACATAACCTATGACGGAAAAATTGCAGGGTAATAGATTATCGTGGTATGGGCATGTAATGCGGAGGGGTGAGTGTCATGTTACGAGACGAGTGTTAAGTATGAATGTGGATGGCAGTGGTAGGAGAGGCAGGCCGAAGAAAAGATGGATGGATTGTGTGAAGAATGATATGTGTAAAAAGGGGGTGAGTGTTGAGACGACGGCTAAGAGAGATGAATGGAAGAGGATGACATATTGCGCCGACCCCAAATAATGGGAAATGGGCAAGAGAATGATGACTTTCTAAAATAAGATTAAGAAAAGAGACAGAAAACCAACAGCTGACTTTAGTGCTGTCAAAGTGACGTTACACGCCCAAAATATGATGCCATCATAATGTACGCCATCTTATTTAAAGCGTTTTTGGGCGTTTAACGTCACTTTGACAGCACTAAAGTCAGCTGTTGGTTTTCTGTCTCTTTTCTTAATCGTATTTTAGAAAGTGATAAATAAATTTAGATAAATTTAGTTAAGTTAAGTCGTGGCAAAGTCCGAATCGAGGCCATTCACAGCGTTAAAGGCCCCAGTTGTGTTAATTTAATAATTTCAGTTCTAATCACATTTCAATCCAGTTACTATCCAACTATGCTTTATTCCGTAACGCTCTAAACTTTACTTATTTACTATTTATTATGGACAGAACGTCTCAGCGATTTGTCAAACGGCTGTCATGAGCTGTCCAATGATTAGCGCGATACCGAATGTGTAAAAAGTTGTGATTCACATGCAGTCCTATGACGTTTCAGTGGAGATTTATTTAGCGCTATATCGGTCCCCTGTACGTAGTAATACCTACAGTATGGAAAACCTACCAATTTTGACCTCATCCCCTCTCGGTGATACGACAGATGGAAGATAGTTCATCTTCTTCTTATCTTGTGGGCAGAGCTCTGGTGTCAGAGTTTTTTCAGACCGCCTTTCGGCTTCTGAGGTGGTTTTTATGTAACGACTACTGCCACCAGAGATAGAAGCAGGGACCAACGGCTTGACGTGCCATCCGAAGGACGGAATCAGCTTTCTTTTTCGTCGGACTAGACAGTCAGGTGGTTCAGCCTGCAATGTCCTAACCAACTGGGGAAAAACGTACAAAGTGACATATCACTAGGTGTCCGCGGGGGAATCGAATCCACGACCTCCGTGTCGAGAGCCCATTGCTCTTAACCATTAGACCACGGAGGCAGCTGGACTATGGCAGAGTAAGCAGTGGTGTATCTTCTCTCTCTCGCACTCACTCAGGACATGTGCTAATCTCTTTTTGTCTCATGTGGTATTTGTACTCTTTAGGGTTCCGTACCCAAAGGGTGAAAACGGGACCCTATTACGAAGCCTACGTTGTCCGTCCGTCCGTCCGTCCGTCCGTCTGTCCGTCCGTCTGTGCTACCTATTTAGGGCTGTAACTTTTGAACCGTAATAGCTAGATAGTTGGAATTTTCTCAGATTATGCGTTATTGCGGCGGATTTGTTAACAAATAATAAAAATGTCAAAAAGCTAAAAATTAAGGGGGGTTCTCAACAAGAAACTAGTTTTTATCAACGTTTTTTCTTCACGCTCTATTGTAAAAACGGTAATACATACAAGCGTCAAACTTAGTGTGATTATAGAGCTAACTCTACAAAATAACAACAAATACTAAAAACCGGCCAAGTGTGAGTCGGTCTCAAACCGGTGACAAAAAAAGTTTTTTTCTAAGTTAATAATGTTGTGTTCTGTGGTGGTGTGGTACGGAACCCTCGGTGCGCGAGTAGCCCGACTCGCACTTGACCGGTTTTATTTTGTTACTGTGCTAGAGGTTTTGAAAATACGTCGGTCTTCGTGTACATAGTCGCTGGCGTAGCTAGGCTATCGGGGCAGACAGACAGTTTGGTTCAATGTAACTGCTTCTGTAATCATATCACAGTTATAACAAGGTAATATTAACTCTTAAGCAAGGTAGGTTATTATTAACTTTTCCTTTTATAGCCGTCGATTTAATTTTACTGTGATTTCTTTCATTTTATATTATAGCCTGCTTTACCTCCATTTATCAAATGTTCTTTTATTTTTGACTTGGGTTTTACAAGAATAGTAGTAAAGTAAGGAAAAGTCAATTATTGCCAATATACAGGATATTGGTAATAATTGGTTTTTCCTTACTTAAGGCTCCGTATTTAAGGCTTACTTAAGGCTTGGTTGATTAGTAGAGCAAGCCTCTACTAATACTACGAATGTCACGTGACGTCACGGTCCTGACGCGAGTTTAAAATTTTTTAGCCATCCCAAAATCTTACGTCATCGTCTTACCAATTTTGTCTTACGAATTTTCGATCAGGGTGACGTCACGGTCCTGACGCAAGTTTAACATTTTTTACCCATCCCAAAAAGTGCACAACGCCGCTAAAGAAGGTTTCACTTCAAAAATCTGCTGTTCCATACTAAACTGCAAATCTACACGAGCTAAATGTTACAGCTGATTTTTTTTATCGCGATTTCGTTGTTGCTCTCATAGAGAAAGTTGTTCAGTTTGATGGTCTGATCCTAAGGACTGATCATCCACTTAAAAAACCGTCGGCATATTAAGAACGACCGTATATACAGGGTGTGAACTTAAATTCGTTACATTTAGGGGGCGCTTCAGACCATCAAACTGAACAACTTTCGCAAGGGGCAAACATTCAAACCGGGAAATAATGTCGGTCCATAGAAAAACCTATCGATCCAAATGTATGGAACAACCGATTTTTTTTTTCGGAAACCATAGATAAACCACAGACATTATTTCCTAGACCTAGAAATAAAAATAAAAATCTTTTATTTCAGACAACATAATAAGTTTTGTTGCAACAACTATTGGATCTTTGCTGTCCTTAATAAAACGTTTTTTTTTTATAATTATACTTAATCCATACAAAAAATTTTGGAGAACTTATAAATTATATTAGTAGAAAACTGCATTGACTTTAATTGGTTAAATATTGAAAATAGGATCGAACATCGTTTGTATGCAGCGTTCTCGGGCGCGCTTGAATTTGTCGCCTGATACGAAACATCTTGGGCACAAAGAATTCGTTCTAGGCATCTGTATTTACCGGCCATTGGCCTCAATTCGGACTGTGCCACGACTTAACTTAACTAAATTTATTCCTGTCACTTTCTAAAATAAGATCAAGAAAAGAGATAGAAAACCAACAGCTGACTTTAGTGCTGTCAAAGTGACGTTACACGCCCAAAAACGCCTTAAATAAGATGGCGTACATTATGATGGCATCTTATTTTGGGCGTGTAACGTCACTTTGACAGCACTAAAGTCAGCTGTTGGTTTTCTGTCTCTTTTCTTAATCTTATTTTAGAAAGTGACAGGAATAAATTTAGTTAATTTAAGTCGTGGCACAGTCCGAATCGGTACCATTGTGAGTAAAGACTACCCGGTGAAAGCTGAATACCAATTCGCCCACAACCCGCAATATTCTCTAGATATTTCGTCAGCTTTCATTCTGGACGGCCTTCTGGCCAGACCTCGGTACGCGCTGCATTCCGGATCGATATTACATTATTAGACTCGATCTTTTTTTGGTGGTTGATCGATTTAATTATAGTTTAAGTAGCCGGCCACAGCGTAAATTGAGAGTTATGTTTTTAATGCGGATGTGATCTTGTGAGCAAGTATTTATATGGCTTGCTACCCTTATTCAGACGTATCTCATCATATACGCTCACCACACCTTCATCATCACTTTCATCAGCCTATTTAGGTCCCACTGTAGGGCACAGGCCTACCCTCAGGGAGGGTGTATGTACGTTAGTGTAGTACCACGCGTGCACAATGCGGTGCGGTACACTTCACATACGCATCGGAATTTTTTCTTCAGCGTATGCAGGTTTCCTCACGATGTTTTCCTTCACCGTTTGAGAGCAGTCGTTATTGCATACTATCAGTTTAAAATAACAATGTGCATGACCTTGAAGGGCCGTTGGATAACTTCACTCGGTTGACAAAGGAATGTAGACTCTATGCAAAGGAAATAATCATTTGAAGGACTCGAGTGCAGTTCGTGTGATTGAGTGACGTCACATTTGCGAGCGAGGTCATGCACATTGTTATTTTAAACTGATAGTAAGTTAGGAAAACGCATTGGTACATGATTTTTTTCACGTTTCCTGAAGTAGGCTCCGTAGTGAAAGTTGTTCAGTTTGATGGTCTGAGTTCACCGTTTCTTCAGTATTTGCTAGGCTGTCACTTACACCCTGTTTAAAACAAGATATAAAAAAGCTACAGATCAATTCACACTTATGATAAACGTCCATTAGAATAAGCGAGATGTCAAAAGTATTTACAGAGGATCCCCGGATCCACTTGGAGGTATTTCGTTATTATCGTGTATTGAAAAAAGTGGTGTCATTTGTTAAACTGATCTTGCCGGTCTTTAGTTCCAGGTCAATGCACTATAAGACTATAACTATAACTCCTGGATTCTAGCAGTGAGCAAATACTCGAGCCTGAAAATGGAAACGAGTCGTTTTAACTTATTGGCCAGGAGATAGTTTAGTCATTTGTAGACTTTCAACTGGCCAGTTTTCGTGGAGTTTTGAAAAATTATATTTACTCTTTTATAATTGTCACTTTGCCACCTCGTATCTTTGCCCATCGCTCTCAACCTTGTGGTCATTTGAGACTATTATCACGCCATCACGTACATCGAAGGCCTAAAATATTAAAAACTCAACAAAGATTATCTAAACTGGAGCAAAAAGTACACATTACCTTCCTTTTGTTGCAGTTGGATAAACTAGGTTAAGGTACAAACCCACGTCATGTGTTACAAAACTGTTTGAGACATAAGTCCTGGTCACCCCGTTATTTGAGAGCGTGATGTGAATAGACAGATGTGAGTCAGTGGAAATGGTTTCGTTTAGTTAAAAAGTGTAATGTACGTGTTTGGATTATTTTGGAACACGAAGCTGCTTGTATATACGCGAAGAACGATCAGTCCTTTTGAACAGACTTTAAAAAAAAGGCTTGTTCTCTATTTGACTTTGGTCTGAAAAGAACGAATGAATGAAATATTATTTTATTTACACCAAACACACCGATACAGTGTTAAATAGAAACACAAAAGATAATGGTACAAATAAGGCGGTCTTATCGCTAAAAAGCTATTTCTTGCAGACAACCTTAGGGAAGAGGAAATTTTAACAAAGAAAAACGGTCGGTGCTTTATAAAATAAATAGTAAATAACAAAATAAAGGAGAAACCGAAAAAATAAATGCATTTCATAATAATAGACATATACACAAAGAAACTAGCCGTTCGAAATATTAAGGGGTCGAATAAGCAAGCAATAAATAATAAGTTTTTAGTCGAATATCAGATATTGTTTGCGATTTCTGTGTTGGACATAAAAAAACTGTCACTAAGACAGTGCTTATGCTAAATAATCATCAGGCTCATCAGCAGAGCGATAGACGTCCACTGCTGGACATAGGCCTCCCCCAAGGATCGCCATAACGACCGGTCCAGCGCTGTCCTCATCCAACGGGCTTCTGCCGTCTCATACAGGGCATATCAGATATCACAAACAATTCCTTTGTTAAGATTATAATCTTGGCGTTGGTAATTTCGGTGCAGTGCATACGTCGAGCGCTAGAGCATGAACTGACTGCGACCTAGTGCTTTGTTCTACTTTGCACTTTTCTTTATACCTGACCTAAGATGTTCTTAATATGTAGATGCGTTACCCGCGCTCTAAAATGTCAACAAAAAAGCAAGGTAATGAATGACCCGAATTTCATATAGTTACCTGCCGTCTAGTGTACGGGCTACACGACATGTCACTTTATCGCGCCATTTTAAAGTGCCGTGATGATGTTAGCGTAGGTATGACGCGTCTATTTGTAAAACGTCATTGTACCTGACCCAATGGCTGACTGGCTGGCTGCCTGGCATGGCTTGGTTAATCTAGCTTCATATTGGATGTCAAGCGTTGATTTATTCAGATGCCAGTGCACCTATACCTCAGCCAGGTCCGAGGTGTATGAAGCCAGTTTGGGAATACTCAATGAATAAACAAATATCTTGGATATTGTCACACAAATTATCAATGAATGCATCAATCTGTTTACTCTGACAGCAAGAGGGCCTATTAACTTTTCAACACAAAAGTACATTTAAGTAGATTGAAACATTGATTGGGTACAAAAGATCAGTTGTGTGTGTGTGTGTGTGTATTGCTCCTGACTGATAGCTTCAACTCCGTTGTTGGCATTGATGGGCTCTCATGTGGCTAACATAGCCAATCAAAAGATTAATACAGAATATATCTTAATGTGAGTAGATTTGTTGGCGTCGATGAGCTTTAATGTGGCTAACAAAGCAAATCAAAAGATTATACACAATATATCTTAATGTGTGTAGATTTGTCGGCGTTGATGAGCTCTCATGTGGCTAACAAAGCCAATCAAAAGATTATACACAATATATCTTAATGTGTGTAGATTTGTCGGCGTTGATGAGCTCTCATGTGGCTAACAAAGCCAATCAAAAGATTATACACAATATATCTTAATGTGTGTAGATTTGTCGGCGTTGATGAGCTCTAATGTGGCTAACAAAGCAAATCAAAAGATTATACACAATATATCTTAATGTGTGTAGATTTCAATAAAATTATTGTGTTCTGTTCGGTTCGGAGGATGCATTTAAACAGATCCAAGTAGAACACAACAATATTAAGTAGGGCATAGAATGACTAATAAATGCAGAAAGGACAGCGCAAATTAATTGGAGATTACACCGCACTGCATATTTATACCTAATTTTGTATTTTTTACGTTGTTTTAAAACGTTAATTAATGACTGTTTACGCTTGATAAATTTTAGATTTTTAAGTAAGTAGTTTGTTATTTGAGTGGGTGTCAGGCTAAAATAGCATCTACTAGACGGGTATCGTAACAAACGACTAATTAATTTAAGCATCGTCGTCAAAGTTTCGTCGAAGGTTTTTTAGAAGAAATTGCTTCTTTGCTATAAGATCGCCTTATTTTGTGCCTCTCAGTCAATTAATCAATTATAATATTAATTAAAAATAGGCGGTCTTATCGCTAAAAAGCTATTTCTTCCAAACAACCATAGGAAATGGTAAGATTGGTAGGTGGCGGCCTCTCGTTTTTTTCTCTACGTATTTTTGTTGCTTATGTTTTTGATGTAAATAAAGGATATTGATTGATTGAATGTTCTTGATGTCTACGACGACGTGTCGATGCCGGTTATAGTATAAGAGATAAGTGTACTTTTTGCAACCATCAGCAGCAAGGCTGATTCAGTGTTTATGGGGTGTAGAGTATCTCTGTTATTGGGATGGACCAGGTCTGCCTGCATAACTCCAGTCTGTTTAGGAGTTAGTGATGATTAAAGGTCTGTAAAAAATTAACGATCAGCTGGAAGGCTGATCGATCGCTGATCACTGCATCCGACCTCTCCTCTGATCGTATCAAGGAAGGTGTATGTACGTTAGTCCACCACGGGTGCATAATGAGGATAGGTAGACGTCACAAACACGTCAGAATTTCTTCTTCAGCGTGAGCAGGTTTTCTTACGATTCTTTCGTTCACCGTTTGACAGCAGTCGGTCGGTATTACGTACATATGTTAGAAAAACTCATTGTTACATGGATGTCGAATCCGCACGGCCGACAAGATTGAGTGTCTACTACTTACTACCTACATATACAGGGTGTCCCGTAAACCGACGTCAACCCGGCGCATGCTGATAGGTTAGGTCATGACTAAGCGGAATATCAAAATTTGTCTTCAGTAAAAGTGGCTTAGTTTTCGAGATATTGACAGTTTTAACACATACTGCATAGAGAATTTGTAGCGTGGCACTCAAAATAGTGACTAAGGTAAAGAGTTTCACGAATTTCATAAAACTGTCCTTGTCTCGAAAACTAAGGACCATTTCCTAAAGTAAAATGTTAACAGATTATTGATTGATTCTTTTTTTCTTTTATAAATTCTGGTTAGGCATGAACTAACCTATCAGCATGCGCCGGGTTGGCGTCGGTTTACGGGACACCCTGTATACAGGGTGAAATTGATATCATTAGAATGCTTTTAAACTAAGAGTCTACCCATCGAACTGAACAACTTTTACTATAGGAGCAAACCGATCGGAGCAACTAAAAAATCAGCTGTCCCATACTAAACTGCAGAGCCTACTCGACTCAAATGTATGCAACAGCAGATTTTTTTTTTGCTCCTATCGGTTTGCTCCCATAGTAAAAGTTGTTCAGTTTGATGGGTAGACTCTTAGTTTAAAAGGATGCCAATGCTATCAATTTCACCCTGTATTTTATTTTAACCTATTTCGTCCCATTGTTGGGCAAAGGTCTCCCCCAAGCTTTTCCAGCCTTCCCTATCTTTTGCCATCAGTTGCCATTTCGCTTCGTGGGCATCCAGGTCATCGCGCCATCTCTTTCTTGGTCTGCCCCGGCCCCGGCTTCCATCGTCGGGCTCCCATTGGGTCGCGATCGTTGCCCACCGCTCCGTATGCATGCGACAAACATGTCCGGCCCAGTCCCACTTCAGTTTGGCGGCCTTAACACCTGCATCAGCTATGTGGGTCTTGGAGCGCAGAGTAGTGTTTCTAACCCGGTCGATCCTTCTGACACCTAATATGCTGCGCTCCATTGCTCTTTGGCAAACCTGGAGTTTGGATATCTGAGATTTCGTAAATGACCACGTTTGAGCACCGTAGGTTAAGATGGGCAGGATACACATGTCGATGAGTTTACGTTTGAGTGACAGTGGAAGTTTCCCTTTCATTAACTCTTTCATCGACCAGTAGCTCTTCCAGGCGTTGTCAACACGACGGGTGACTTCTTTGTCTTGCCTGTTCTCGAAGGAGACTATCTGGCCCAGATAAATATACTCATCGACATATTGTATGACCTGTCCATCTACCTCAACCCTACGTATGACCTGTCCATCTACCTCACCCTGTATATCATAATTTAATAAATTACCAACTTTAGAACTTGACTTACTGAAAAATGAATTTGATCGTCTATTACCACTTTATTCGCGTTCTTCTTTTGTCCTACTTCTTAACAAAAACTCGATAGATTCGAGAACAAACAATAAGGGTGAAAGAAGGCGTATGCAAATTGCAATTTGACATTGAAAACTGGAATGCATATTATGCACTCCGCTTATAAATTATGTATTTTAGAGCTGGTCAACTTTTACGATTGGAGGGTCAATTGGGGCAGGTCAGTTTTTATACATCTACAGGGTGTAATTGAAATGAGTCGACATATTTTCAGGGGTGGTTCAGACTATCAAACTGAACAACTGTTTCTAAGGGAGTAAACCTGAAATCGCACAAAAATAAATCGGATGGTCTGAATCACCCCTAAAATTTGTCGAATCATTTCAATGTCATCCTGTAGATACACACGGTCCGTCTTAATATAGGGGATGATCAGAAAACTAAACAAAGTTCCATAATGTGCGAAATTTTTTATAGTTTTTTCTCGATTTAGTTGTTACTCTCTCAGAGAAAGTTGTTCAATTTGCGTCTGTTCTCAAACGATGAAGGAAATCTAAATATGGAGAAACCTGCATATACGCTGAACAAGAAATTCTGATGCGTATGTGAAGTGTACCGCACCGCATTGTGCACGCGTGGTACTACACTAACGTACATACACCCTCCCTGAGGGTAGTGTCTGTGCCCTGCAGTGGGACGTGTATAGACTGTGATGTGTATGTGAAGTGTACCGCACCGCATTGTGCACGCGTGGTACTACACTAACGTACATACACCCTCCCTGAGGGTAGTGTCTGTGCCCTGCAGTGGGACGTGTATAGACTGTGATGTGTATGTGAAGTGTACCGCACCGCATTGTGCACGCGTGGTACTACACTAACGTACATACACCCTCCCTGAGGGTAGTGTCTGTGCCCTGCAGTGGGACGTGTATAGACTGTGATGTGTATGTGAAGTGTACCGCACCGCATTGTGCACGCGTTTTACTACACTAACGTACATACACCCTCCCTGAGGGTAGGCCTGTGCCCTGCAGTAGAAACTATATAGGCTGATGATAATGTGGCATCGTTAAAGCGACCCTTGGCATGTACAGCCCTGTCACAAGTACCACCATGACTCATTCATTAGTTACTTTGTATATCACTTGACATTAACTAAAGCAGTACCTACCTACTTGATTTATTGTGTAGGTTTTAACAATATATTTAACTTTTTGCTATCTTTACGAGTACGTAGCTGATGGGGTACACTATTATAGGCTGTGTTGATTTGTGTTAAGGTTTACTGTAGCTATATTATTTGTAACATGTTTCTTTAGTGTGCACTAGTGCTCCGAAAGAGAGAGGTAGAGTAAGAAAGGAGAGAGTAAAAGAGAGAGGACTGGCGATAGGGTGATAGAATGGGAGAAGATAGTGTTACGGTTAGTGCTAGTGCGTGTAAAATATATAGAGCGAAATTATTAGATTGATTTTCTCTCTCTTTCTCTCTCTCTATGAAACAGACATATGCATACGAAATGTCACTCCGCTCTAACGAATGAATAATTATCCCCTCAGAAAACAAGCTTCGTACAAGCAGCTGCTGCCGCGGTGCACTCACAAATAGCGCGAGTTTAAGGACGTACAAACAGGTGCACACACTCAGCCCCAGTATGTGCTCACCTGTTTTTGTACATCCGACAACGCCCGCTATGTGTGAGTGCATTGACAGCGGCCGCTTTGAAGCTTGTTTTGCTGTGTTGTTGTAGAGATATTTATTCATGTGCTTCCCAGGAACTATCAGTCTCTCTCTCCCTTTATCTCCGAAAAGTTAACACGTTTAACGCCGTCTCGGGTCACAATAACAATAGATTTTCCATTGTTTGTCGGTCATTTGGCAGTCAAAGACTTAACCTTTAAACCTACTCTACCCATCAATGTGAAAAACCACCAAAAGTCCAGTTTCATTTCATTTCAAACTTTTACTATGGTAGCAAACCTGTCAGAACATAAAACTGCTGATTCATGCATTTGAGTCGTGTAGGCATTGCAGTTTAGTATGGAACAGATGATTTTTTTTTGCGCTTACTGGTTTGATCCGATAGTAAAAGTTGTTCAGTTACTTTTCCTTACACTCTGTATAGCTTCCTATTCCCAATATCTATCTCTCTTCTCACTCACCCTCTAGGATAATTCACTAAAGAAAACACAAGGCTAAATGTTATAAAATCACAATTTAATTCCGAGCACTATTTACCATTGTTTAATAAGTGGCAGAGGTGCTGGAGCCAAGAGCGGGGTGTGTACGACGTATGGCTGTGGAATGTACGCTGCTGGCGCCCCCCAGGGTTCCGTCAGCTTGATAGCGGGGTATACACCCGCTGGGGCCAAAGCCAAGGGCGTAAACGCGGGCGCTACCGGCAAATCTATCTTCTTGTCCCCTTCTGGCTTAGCCTCTTCAACTTTCTCAGTCTTAATTTCCTCCTTCTCCGGTTCAGCAGTTTTGACTAGCTTCTCGTCTTTTGTTTCTTCTTTTATCTCCTCCTTAGGCGCGGACGCAGGCGCTACGAGTCCTGGCGCCGTGTATACAAGAGGAGAAATCACTTGCGGCACCGATGTCAAGTACGTTGGCACAATGATGCCTCCATACGCAGATCTTGCTATAGCCTCAGCGTTGTTGGCCACTGATCCATCGATTTGAGCTTCAGCGGTCTTAACAGCATCCAAAGCTTGCCATTTCTTGTCTTCTACAGACCAGAAGAGTTCCTCGTTCTTTTCTTTGACCAAGTCGTTGGCTTCCTCGACCTTTTCGTTGTGGTTTTCAATGGCAAGGTCTTTTAGTTCTCTGGCTTTGTCGATGGCGGCTATAGCTTGGTCGTCGGCGAAGACTTTAGCGTTGATGGCGGCGGCTTCGATGTCACCAGGGTCTATTGTGGCGGCTGGTACCACGGCTGCTAGGGGCGCGATGATGCCCGATGGCGCTGCGCGGGCAAAAGCCAAGATGGTGGCAATAATCTGTAGACAAATAGGGTTTTTGTTAATAGCAAATTTGGATTACCTCCTTGTGTTTTTAAAGATTAGGGATAGATTTTGTCGTATTGGTCATATCAGAGGTTTTAATGCTTTAAATTAGAGGGTTTAATATGCAATTTTGTTTTCATTTGGTTCCTCGGTTTATGATAGATTATCCTATTTCTAGCCACAAATTCCGTATGACGTCCCATAGCTTTGGGACCCGTTTTTTTTTTTTTTTCATTTGTAGTTTCAGTTGTTGTGTATGTGAATGCCATATTTTACGCAGTATCACAGTATTATGGTACCTACTCTGTGGGCATTATTTCACTTTTTTCAAGTTTATTGACGACCAACAATGACTGACTTATAGCATAATTATGCTCACGACTATATATTCCCGAGGAGGTAGAGATATTCTGAAAAATCAGAATATCCACGTTTCACTAGGAGTACCGGAACGAAACTGATATTAATGAAATAACCAATATACCTAGATGCGTTAAAAGAATTACTGCTTTGTTTAATAGATTTTAAACATTGTAATGTTACGCAAGTATTCACTGGATCTAATGATCTATGAAGGTCAAGAAGTCTTGAATTAATACTTGTTCACAGTTAAACTTCTCATATATTTTTATAGCCATACTATTTATCTACTTCGAACATACTTTATTTGCAAAGCATAGCATTATGCTCCCAAGATCCCAACCATACGCCTCGAGGGAGGTAGCCAGTTATTCTAAATATAGCATGCTCCCTTTAGATGAGGTTAAAGCCTGTGGTATCAACTATAGCGTGACATTGTAGGTAAGTACTTAATTATAACTTTAAAAGAAATCTAGTCTTTGATTGAAACCCCCTCATTTCACTAAAACTATATTTGTGTTGGTTCCCTATTATGATGCATCTGTTCTTCACTTTGGCAACCTTTTAATTTTATAAATTCAGTTTAAGTGTTTGTTATAGCACAGTTATATTATTTCTGATTGCATCCTTCTTTCGAAATGGTGGTAGAGTTAAAATATGCGTCTAAAAATTGTAGTCACATTTGAAAAAAATAATTATGAGTTTAAATTGGAAATAGATAATTGAAACACAAATACTAGAGCCTCAATTAAACCTATTCTAGACCATAAACGATTCTGTTTTTGAAAACTGCACAAAAATCCGAACGTCAGCCTCAACTCAACACAAAGGAATTCACAAAACAACTTTTCAAAAACTTCACAAAAGACAAAGGAACAACTGAACTGACCAGAACTCTCATCTTGCAAGATGTCTTGATGGCTACTGATCAACATTATCTTACTACAATCCGTTTTTATATACCATCGTCATCCATAATGGATATAGAACAAACTGGATGTCCAGTTGATGACCGTTGCCTTGGAAAAAAAAGTAAAAAAGTCAGCGCCCGAAGGCGGGAAGAATGCAGGAAGCGCGCGCTTTTTGACGTATGGTGATGGGCGCCGTGTTGGGTTCAGATGGTAATTTTCGTTGCATCACTCTGGCGCCTTTTTTAATCGGTATATTACCATTGCCCTGTGTTTTTTTTTCTGTTATTTGTGTTACAAATTAGTTATTTTATTGTACCTTGAATTATATTATTCGGTCTCAATATAATCTAGTTTTAATGGCCAAAAAAAAGCAGAACTTTTGTGACTCGTAAAGTGTTTTTACATCAATATTTGCAGGTAAACTGATTAATATTCGCAAATAAAATGCAATAGTAATAAAGGGCATTTCAATGGGAATAGGGTTGCTATCGCGGGGATTTTCAAAATTAAATCTTGTACGAGATAATGTTGATGTCTCATTTCAAATCTCCCCCACGCTACATCGCCAATTTGGACAGGGTATTAGCCTATGTCAGATCTACCCGAAACCAATGAGGAAGCTAGAGAGGTCTGTCAGGATCGTAGCAGGTGGCGTTCCGTTGTCTCTGCCTACCCCAGTGGGAGACAAGCGTGAGAATATGTAGGTATGTATGTAATTTCCGCCAATTGTTAGAGAACTGTGGATATTCTGTGTCTATTTGATATGTTTCTTACTAACCGGTCGGGAAATATTTCCAGGTGAGCATAAAATAGGCTTACGCTATCTTTCCGATGCTCAAAAAGGTGCAGTTTTTGAGTTAGAGCTAAGCCACACGATGCCGTGTTGCGTACTACTTCTTCATACAATACTCCGCCCGCGTCTGGCCTGGCCCTCACTAAATCTTTAAAAAGCATTCTCACACACAGAGATGAGCGTTTTTGCCAGTGGTTTTCTAGGGAATCGATAGAAGGCGGTACGGTCTTCGTGAATAAAGGTAAAAATTTCAAATGTGTTTCTTTAAAAAATTGTAACGGATAGATCCAACAGATCTGTTGGATATGGAATATTTCATTATTTACAAACAATTTTAACCGAAAAGTTGAAACTGCTTACGTCTAACGTGGCTGTATGGGCTCGATCGCTTGGCCTTTAAAAAAGGCAGGCACAGTCTTGACATGATCTTTTTTTTCTTACTTATAAATTAATGGACTCTTGCTTGTGCGTTAGCACTGCATTTCCGCCAGTGTCAAGTAGTTTATTGGGAGAATCTATCCCAATCTCAGGGATTATTTTTGGACAAGAACAAGAAGAGATTGAGGAATGCGGAGCCTCGTGGCAGGCAAAAACGCGACGCGCAAAACCACGCGAGACGAGTGCTCGGGTCAGTTCCTGCAACGTGACTCCTTGACATGATCTGTGGAGTGATGAACATACCATAATCTGTCGAGTTTTTCAGGAAGTACATGCGCGCCTGGAACGAATCAAGCGAAAAAACAAACTTTATTTAATTGTGATTGTACTATTTATGTAAGTTCAATTCTTCTCTAATCAAAACTTAGATAATAGCAATCTCTTTTTTTTAAATCAAGTCTCATGTTTCTATTATTCACCGTTTGGCAGTTACAAGCGTTAATAGAGAAAAACGGAGGCTACTTTGGCTTGTTTTTCTATCGAGAAAATTTGTCTTAATCGTGTTTTGGCTCTAATCAAAACTTCAATTATATGTTTAATTTAAACATATCCGCAAATCATACTCCTACTGTTAGTACTTCATGATATATGGAGCTTTGAAGAATCCTATTTTTTTTACATAGCCCCTTAACTCAATGTTAGTCTAGAATCGTGAATCGTGATTCGTGATACATTCTCTGGTTTTCATCCCTATTGTAAATCTTTTCTTTTTCGTAGACATCCATAATGTTCTCACTGTTGGTCATGCCATGCGTGAGCTTTAAATGTCAACATGCAAGTTTTTACTTGGTTTTTACGATTGTTATAGTTTTGAAAATGTCAGCAACGTATACTTAATTTGTGCACCATTTTGAAACTTTTTTGTAATTAAGATAGAATGCAAGAAACTGGTAGAATGCCTGCTTGATCTTTGCCTTTTTTTGGGATTGACAGGAATTCGCGCGGGAATTATAGGTAAAGCTCCTAACATAACCTCAAATTAAAAATAGATTATTTATTGATACCTACATAGATAATTATTTATACAAAAGCTCGGGAGTTCTAGTTTTCTGGATGGATAGAAATTAGCACGACATTTCGTGATAGGCAGCAAACCTTGCCGCTATAAAATCCCTTGATCGCTTTGTTTTGACTGTTATAGAAAGAAATGAAATATTATTCTTAGCTGGAAGCCACACGGCAGTGATCTTGTGACCTGACGTCTTTGACCGAACCGGAATTCGAACCTAGGACCTTTAGTTCAGCACTCCGTCGTGGTAACCAATCACATCAACCAAGTCGTAAATGTGGAAATATCGTTAATATCGATTTAATACTTTATCGCAACTGACTAAAGATGATTTATGATTGACGTTTAAGATGCATTTTACGTGCATGCAATATTTTCATTAAATTTTATTATGAACAGGGTTGGATTCGGATTCGGAATAGTTCGGAAGTGCAAAATGAGATAATCTGTGATGAGATATCACAAAAAAAATCGACTTTACCTTTTTATCAAATCTAAGGTTACTCTATTCATAAGGATCTTGCGGAATTATCCGTAAAAAATACCTACGACGCATTCAAAGGATTCTAAGAAACTTTCCGGGTCATCACACCGGCTGCATTAAACCGACACCGGCACTACAGATGATATATCCATACCTAATCCATACTGGCTAGAATTGCATCACTAGATGTCGGCAGAGCCGTTGCAAGCTCAAGAGAAAGCCAAACTGGAAGTTGACACATGGCATCTGATATACGAGTACCAAACGTACTTCAAACCAAGGCATCCTGCTTCAGAGGATCACAAGTCGCGTACTAAGGTTCAAGATGTCGGTAAGAGAGTCATGGAGCTCAAATGGAAAGGGACACACATGGTAAGGCGAGGTGACGGCAGATGGAGCAAAGCATTGTCCGTGTGGTGGCCGACGGAAGGGCAGCGAAGTGTAGGTCATCCTGAGTTGACTATACATATAAAGGGAGTCGCGGGAACTACGTGGATGCGAGATGCTCAGGACAGAGGAAGGTAGCATAAACAAATAGAGGTGTATACCCAGTATTGAGGTATCAGGCTGTGGATGCAGAACTACTTGAATTTTGTCGACCCTATCCAAAGCTAGGCTCCTCAATCTAGATTCGGCCTATGGCGGAAAACGCTATGCTTCCTAACCTTTTTTTTTATAAAAGAAGGGTTTGCTCTTGACCTCGATCCAGTCCTCAGGACAAAGATGGTCTTGAAGATGTTAGGAGCTTACCCTAGAAGAAGACTATTCACGCGTACTTTATAGGAATTCGGGTTGTAAGCGTTCGAAAATACTGACGCAGGCAGGGCATTGCACTCCTTGGCTGTGCGCATTATATAAGATTCTGAAAGGTGCTTCGTTCGAATGTGTGGGATTTCAACCAAGTAGGGGTGATATCCCGCGATGCGCCTGGATGTCCGACAGTAGAAAGAGGAAGGTGGAATGAGCTCATGTAGCTCCAGAGCATCTAGCATGATTTCTCTACACGCGCGCGACTCTGCTTTTTTCCATACTACAAGTCGCGGCAAGCGCGGCTTGCGCTCTCCGAAAAGCGCGGGAACATATTTTGTATGCAGCGAAGGCGAGTCGCGCGCGTGTAGAGAAATCATACTAGACATGCTGGGGACAGCCACTAAAGTACACTCTGTAGACCATTACATGATGAGACTGCGCATTTCGCTATTTTATCTGGAATCGATGGGTAATATTATCCCTGAATCCACACCTGCAAGCAGATGGTATTTAATGCTATAGATTGCACTGACATTTAAAGAGTACGCCAGAAGGGCGAGGGAGACGCAAAGATCCAACTACGCATTAGCATGAGAGGGACGTTAAACGGGTTCAGGCATCCGCCATTTACGGTATGTGGTCTACAAAGTGACCAGAAGATGTTTATAGGGTCCTATATAAATGGAAATCTTGGAATACGCATCCATTGTCGGATATATCCTGGAGATAAAGGCTATTGAGTAAGATGGGTCTGGTTAATAGATTTTTTCGAATACGAATGTTATTTTGCCCGAAAGTTACACTTTCCATCGCGGTATTTATTATATATTGGTTAAAAAACTATTTACTAGAATGGACCATTATTAGGAATGAGTTTAGGAAGTTTGAAAGTAGAGATTTGCGAATGAAAAACTCCGCGGTAATCGATTGTCGTGGTATGGGTTGGGTTTGTGATGCGGAGAGATGAGTGTCATATTACAAGACGACTGTTAAATATGAATGTGGATGGCTGCATGAAGAGAAGACGAGCAAAGAAAAGATGGGTGGATTGTGTGAAAGATGACATGTGTAAAAAGGGAAAGGAGTGAGCGCTAAAATGACGGCTAAAAGAGATCATGCAGTAAGAGTACATATTTCGCCGATCCCATGAATGGGGTAATAGCAGGAAAATTATGATGATGATAAGTTAAAAAGCTTGTTTTTAGTTTAAACAGTAACCGTATAAATAAAAGACTTCGCATTGCTCGCCCCAAGATTTGGATTATACTGTAGTGTAACCTGGACATGGTCCCCCTGCGAACAAATGTGGGCGTCCACGCCAGTCCACCTTTTTTATTATTTATTCCATATGATCATGTGAATGATCTAGATGCCGAATCTAACTTTAACTCAAAACCCGAAAACTGGACCCTTTTTTGCGTGGTCACCCTCAAATCATTGAGGTGCCTAATAGTGCCCATGAGAGCATCTATGGGGTTTTCAAAAAGCCGGGGTATAAAAGTAATGAAGAGATTTGACAGTATTTGCCAGCCTAGGGTGCACCCGATGTAGGGGGGGTTCAATACGTCACTCATGGAGCCTCCGTTCTTGCACCCGGGGTGCAAGAAGAAGTGTTGAACGCAAAATCTAAATGAATTCAGATTTTGTATTTCAAAACCTAGATTAGAACAGCATAGCAGAGATAAATCACAAGACATCTCATACAAAATTACTCGACAATGATATGTAGATCATTATCATCGCTCAAAAGTAAAAAAAAAGTAACGCATTAAGTGAGATTGATCTCGCGGTCGCGGTCGGCGCCCGCGCATCTGTAGAGTTCAAGTTCAACTGAAAGTAAATCTTAATTACGTTGCTTGACCGGTTTTTTAGTAATGCACTTAATTTCGTTTAACCTTTGCTTCAATTTTATTAAGTCCTTACATATGAAATTGGCGTTTTATAATGGAAAAAGTAAAAAAAATACCATCAAATTATTATACAGGGTGTTAGGATAAACAGTTGCATTACTTTAAGGGGTGATTGTACCCACGATACTGAAAAACTTTCCCTAAGAAACCTAAAGGAAATTCGCAAAAAAAATTGTTGGTCTTTCCGTACTAAACGCAATCAGCTGATCGAACGTTTGTTTGAAAATCCGAAATATTTTTTGCGAAATTAATATAGGTTCTTAGGAAAAGTTGTTCAGTATCATGGATACCACCACCCCTTAAAGTAATGGAACTGCTTACCCTAACACCCTGTATACAACGTGTTAATGAATTAACGCAAAACTAGAAAGTAGTTTGTTTAGAATCGAGAGCTGAGTCGAATTATCATGGTTTCAAAATAGGATTTTTTTTTCAAAATATTAAATAATTTCTTTGAAACATTTCACATTTTCGGAACCCGATGTCAACCCACCGCACAGGCACACTCACCCTATTTACTACCAAAACAATATTATAAAAATATTTGCATGAGTACGTTAGCGCTTTCTTTCAGTGCTGAAATGATAACAAATCATTTTTGCCTCAAAACTTAAAATGCGAATAACTTTAAATTTTAACTATCAAAATAATAAAATTATTGTTTCAATCTAATTATTTTGTTATAAATCAGTTGGGGTGTATGAGGTTTTGCGCTAATTCATTAACACGTTGTATAATCAATCGAAGTATGTACCATTATTATCTATGCACTTTCGCGATTTTATTGGTACCTAGTTCTTTGATTCCATTGCTGAAAAAATTGTGGAGCGAGAACCAATAATATCTTTGAAGGCGATTTGGACTGAGCTATCGGAATTGAATATTTTCCTTTCAAGAAATTGTCCAAATTGCGAAAAAATTTGTAATCTTTTGGACCAAGTTTTGGGTGGTATTATAAAACTGTAAAAGAATTGTGTCTGTACATTAAAGATATTTAATATTACAAGAAAAATAATACGATAGTTTTTAGGAGTCCCTGACTCCAAATCACCAATTTTTGGATTTTTTTGTCGGTCTGTTTATTTGTTCGAGCATCACATAAAAACTACTGAACCGATTTTGATGAAACTTTTTGTGTTTGAAAGCTTATAATTAGACTTAAAATCTGTTATATAATTTATCCCGCTACGATGACGGGAACCCGTGCGTACGAAGTCGCGGGCAAACTCTAGTAACATATAAAAGTAATATCTACGCCATCTAGGAAAAATGTTGGAATCACAACAGACAACCTGCTTTTTAAACCATTTAAGTTTGCAGTTTTACTGTCTCATTTAACCAGAGGGCGTTGTATTTACTTTATCACTGTAACTGTATAAGTACAGGGTGAAATTGATATCATTACCATCCTTTTAAACTAAGAGTCTACACATCAGACAGAACAACTTTTACTATGGGAGCAAAAAAATAATCTGCAATGTCTACTCGACTCAATCCGATCGGCTTGCTCCTATTGTAAAAGTTGTTCGGTTTGATGGGTAGACTCTTAGTTTAAAATGATGAAATTACTAGGCAAAGCAAGACGATAAAATATACAGGGTGAAATTGATATCATTAGCATCCTTTTAAACTAAGAGTCTACCCATCAAACTGAACAACTTTCACTATGGGAGCAAACCGATCGGAGCAACAAAAAAATCTGCTGTCCCATACTAAACTGCAATGCCTACGCGACACAAATGTATGCAACAGCTGATTTTTTTTTTGCTCCGATTGGTTTGCTCCCATCCCATAGTAAAAGTTGTTCAGTTTGATGGGTAGCCTCAAAGGATGCTAATTATATCAATTTCACCCTGCAGAGTCTTTCTTAATGCTGATGGTTTTTTAAAGGGACGATCTGACCATCAAACTAAACAACTTTTTCTATAGGACCAAGGTCGAAATCGCGATTAAAACATCTGCTGTTCCATATAAAACTGCACTCCTAGTTACTTGACCAAAACGTGTGGGACAGCGGTTTTTTTTTCACGATTTTGATGTTGGTCCCATATGTTGTTCAGTTTTATAGTCTGATCATCCCCTTAAAAAACTGTCAACATGTTAAATTGGACCCTGTACATGGATATTAATACTAAAATCTTAGCAACATTTTCAGGGGTGGTTCAGGTGATCAAACTGAACAATGGGAGCAAACTTATGGGAGAAAACAGCTGTTCTGACTACCTAGGTACCAAACTCAAATGTATGAGACAGTTGACTTTCTTTTTTTTTTGCTATTTCAGGTGTGCTATACTAAGAATTGTTCAGTTTGACCCCTGAAAATTTTACTAACAAGTAATTTTATTATCATCCAGTCATCCAGTACGATAGTATAACTAAAAGAATATAAAATCTCTAGGGGTGAGGCGGAGTGCACCCTTGTATTTATTCTCAGATAGTGTCGCTATTTCAAAAAAAATTGTGACATGTTTTTGCTACCGTAAATAACGTTTATGTTTAAAAAAAGAGTCGTGACTTAGTGCTCAAATTAAAACTGGACCACTATTAATGGGTCACCCTGTGTTAGACCTGGGTAATATGTATAATTTATTTACTCAATGGTAATATTCATAATTTCGTAGGTCCTGGCTGGGTATAATTTTAAAAATAACAATCTCTATCTATCTATAACTTCACGCCTCTTTCCCAGTGGGGTAGGCAGAGACCAGGGCGCGCCACTTACTACGATCTTTACATACCTCCACCAGGCAAAAGCCTCATGCACATCCATACATCTCTTCATACATGCCCGTCGGTTTCGAGTACTCCGCACCTCCCCTTTTTGTAGGACGCAACTGATTTGATCAGCATACGTCCTACGAGGGCGCCCTCTGCCGACACTTCCACTCACATTAGCAACATATATCTCTTTCGTACATCTGCTGTCACTCATCCTTTCCACATGACCAAACCAACGAAGCATACCTTTCTCTATTCTTGTCACAACATCTTCTTTCAATTTACATCGATCTCTTATTACACAATTTCTCACTCTATCTCTCATCGTGACACCACACATACTTCGCAAGGAACGCATTTCAACAGCATTAATTTTACTTGCATGCTTCTTCTGCCATACCCAGCACTCACTGCCATACATAAGTGTAGGCACTAACACACCATTGTGTATAGCAAGTCGTGCCTTTTTGGACACTACTTGGCTAGCCACAATAGTATGCAGAGCACCGTTTACTTTGTTTCCCGCTGTTACTCGCCTATGCATATCACCCTCACATTTCCCATCTCTAGTAAACATGCATCCTAAATATACAAACTCATTCACTTGTTGCACTTTTTCGTTCCCAATCATTAAACAACAATCAGTCACACATTCATCCCTCTCCATTACAAAATAACAACTAAAACGTAAAACGCGTACTACTGAAATGCTTACATTAATTTTTACCTAATTTAAATAAATGAGTAATTCTAAAGTTGCTTTGTTCATAAAAGTGTGCGCGCACCCATATCGTTTAACTTTAAAAAAAAGCTTTGTCCAAAGCTCTTTGCCTATTAATAATCTGTAATTACAAAGTATACGTAACGTAATTATCTGGAAAATTCTGTTCAAACTTTATTACTGTATCATTTACCTTATTTACTAACCAATTAAACCATAAATAATTTAATGTTCCATTCAAAATCAAACTACATTACAAAACATAATCAAATTCATTTACGTATATAATTAAAAAATATATCGATACAAAATGGCAAAGGTATCACTTCCTTTACGACCAGTACCTACATGTTTTTAATTTTACAAGCACATGAAGGTTTTTTATAGTGTCCACTCTAATTCCGTGTTGTTGTTTTTTACTAGGTAGTAGCCAAAGGAATTCATGTTCAAGGCCTCTAATGCCTATAATTCAGACTTCCGCTTTTGATACCGTGCTAAATTAATTATTTTCGTATGTAATAGGTACTTGACTTGACATTGAAAAGCTTAATGTCTTTGACTCTAAGGTCGAAAATGTAATACTTATCGGAATTTTGTAATAATTTTTGTAGTTCAATGTTCTTGACTGTGACATTTACCTACTTTTGGTTTTGAATGCAGAACAAAGAACTCGTTAACAGAAATTATTAATTATCATTTCCTCTATTCCATAATCATAAAACCTGTTGATAGACAGAAACGGTAGTGTTTATAGTTTCCTCTCTGCATTTTTATGAGCTTACAAATTCTTTATTTGAAAATAGGTGCTTTATAGTGCAATGATTTGTGTTAAATTGATAGACTAGGATAGAAAATAATAAAAAAAGGTTTTAAATAACTATTTGTCATTTATTCACACATCCTCGCTTCTATTGCATTTTTTGTACATAATTTACATTCCAAACAATTGAGTATTTAATTTGGTTGACTAATAATTTATATCACAATTTACCATCCGTGAGCAAGACCGTGGGCGCCGTAAGCTAGGGGGGCGGCGTGGGCGCCGTACGCCAGGGGGGCGGCATGGGCGCCGTACGCCAGAGGGGCGGCATGAACGTAGGACGCGGCGTGGACTAGGGGAGCGGGGTGGGACTGAGAGAGGGACTGGGATACAACGGTCTTGCTGGCGGCAACGGGAGCGGCATATGCGGCGACTGGGCCATGGGCGTAAGCGGCGACCGGAGCATGAGCGTAAGCCGCAGGGGCGGCGTATGACGCGACAGCTGGGGCGTAAGCCACATGGCCGGCCAACTGCTTAGCCAGGATGGGGGCGGCACCGGCGGCAGCGCCGTCGAGCTGAGCCTCACGGGTCTTCACGGCGTCAACGGCCTGCCACGAGTGGTCCTCAGCGGCGTTGATGGCCTGTCCCTGGAGTTCGGAAGCCTGGTCGTGGTATTCGCGGGCAGCGTCGGACGCGGCGCGGACATGGTCAGCGGCGTCGACGTGCGCCTCGATAGCGGCACCCTGGATGTCACCGGGGGAGATGGTGGGGGCGGCGACGACCAGGGGGGCGGCGTGGGCTACGGCAACTGGACCGTGGGCGTACGCCAGGGGGGCGGCGTGGCCTACTAGCCCATGACCGTAGGGTCCTGCCAGCAGGGCGCCAGAGGGCGCTGCTGCGGCGCAAGCGAGGACGGCGGCGGCGACAATCTGTAATCAAACACGTTTCACTATAAAATCCAATCGAGTCACATCACTATTTTTTGAAGTCGATAAACACAACACTTCACAACACTGTTCGTTTAAATAATTTTTTAAACTAACCAGAAATCTCATCGTGCACTTCTGTGGTAGACTGCTCGAAGGCTACTGAATGCTCTCATTTCGTCGCTGGCGGTTTTTATACTAGCACAGAGCGTTATGCGAAACGGAACGCGCGTGAAAAAAGTAAGTGGTCGGACTCAAGGGCGGGAAGGGTGGCAGGAAGCGCGGCAATTTTGACAGATAGCTGTTCCAATTTTGAAGTTTCGCCTCGGGGCGTATTCCGCTTGCCGCCGCTGTCAATGTTATACTTTTTTTTCCATAAGGTCTTTTTATGTCCTAACTTTTAAATTTTTTAACTATTTAAGGTTTTAATATTATAATATGACTGTTCTAAAGTTAGTAGAACCATGAGAGTATAAAATAAATGTAAAATAAGTATACATTCGTATAAATGTATAATTTACTTGTTCAAAGTATTAATTTACATCGAAATTAAAGCCTAGATAGTTATTGATGCCTGCAATATTGGTATTTAGTTACTTAAGTATTAATTTAGGCATTCTATGACATAGATCTTTCAAAACTAGTATTTTATTTTAAACTCTAAATATCCATACTGGCTGGTTTTGTGGATATAAAGCCACCTTGATATAAAAAAAAATGTTGATATAATACCAACATCAAAAATTCAACCAACTTTAAAAGTTAAGGTATTTTGTGAATGGTAGATGTAGAATAGAAATAATTTAGATTTAATTTGAAATAAAGTTTAAACCTAATTTGAATGATTAGTTCCCAATTTCCCATTCTAGGCTAGGAGGGACGATAATACTTAATTTCTTCCCGTTATTGGACTTTCGAAATTATTATGAGATGTTATCTACACTATTATAAAATTGTAAATTTAAAAAAAGAATTTTTTTGCTTTGTGTGTTTGAACGAGCATCACGCGAAAACTACTGAACCGATTTAGATGAAACTTTTTTGTTTGATAGCTTATGATCTGACTTAAAATCTGGTATATAATTTGTGCGGACGAAGTCGCGGGTTAACGCTAGTAACTTATAAGTGTCTCTTGCTCTGTTTTTGAGCATTTTTGAGGGCGTAATTTGACACGTAATTTCATCTTGACACCTTCGAAATGGTAAAGATGAGCAACTACAACTAGAACTAACTATTACTACAACTAGAAACTAGAACTAACTGAACTATTTCTACAACTAGATTTAAATTTCAATTTATTTCAATTTAGGTGCACAGGGTGTAAATTAAAATGCACTTTACGGGGTGCTTCAGACCATCAAACTCAACAACTTTCATTATGGAGCCAACATTGTGTTGTTCTATTAAATGTATGGGATTTTTTTTGTTTGTTTAAAGTTGTTGTTCAGTTTGATCGTCTGAAAAACAGCTTCTGACTATCCCTAGTGGGACTTTTGTCGTGACATTATGTATGTAGTAACCTAATTGTGTACTAAACGTACTAAGTTGTAAAAAGCCTCAGAAAAAAGCTTTGTTACTTAAATCTAACGCAATTTGACCTTAGTGCTTATAATCCTAATTGCCAACACTTATAAAAGACTTAACAATATGTTTCAAAGTTCACTTGCTCAACAATTAAGATCTACACTTAAAGTTTAACTATGATATAGATCTTTTAATGAATAGTTTAGTATGTAGAGGTATTTTGGATCGAAGAATGCCCTAAAAAAATTACATTGGTGGCGCGTTGGGGCAGAGGACGCTTAAACATGGGGGTTCGGGTTCGCATCCGCATAAAAGGCATGCCATGTACCAATGAGTTTTTCTAACTTATGTACATAATACCGACTGCTCTCAAAAGGTGAAGGAAAACATCGTGAGGCAACCTGCATACGCTGAAGAAGAAATTCTGATGCGTATGTGAAGTGTACCAATCCGCATTGCATACGCGTGGTGGACTAACGTACGAGTACATACACCATCCCTAAGGGCAGGCCTGTGCCCTGCAGTGGGGCGTAGGTTTATTATCAAATGCTCATTCCCACAATAAATGCTACTAATATTATAAACGCGAAAGTTTGTAAGTATGGATGGATGGATGTTTGTTCCGCTTTCACGCAAAAACTGCTGAACGGATTTTGATGAAATTTGGCATACAGATAGACCATGGCCTGGATTAACACATAGGGTACTTTTTATCCGGGTAACGCAGACGAAGTCGCGGGCAACAGCTAATTCATTATATTTGCAAGAAAACTTATGTAGTACTGAGGAAATCTAACTTCATTTCCTTTTAATTCTTTTTTTTTTAAATAAAGCTCTTTATAAACTGTCGATAACACTTCAATAGGTATCCTATCTCAAGTTTTAAATCCCAAACTAAAATCATAACTGTTCCTTAGACCATAAGGTTTAAAATATCAAATACAATAGACTATCGGATTAGGTCATTTAATTTCCACTTTAGAATACTCTCAAATCAATGCATTTTATTTCGTATTGTCTAGAAATAAGGTTGGTGTTAGGTGACTTTTTATTAAAATTATTAGGTCATTTGAGTACAATCCCGCATGACCAGTAAAGCGTGAGACGTTATATATATAAATGTCTGTCTGTTTTTGTGTCACGAGTGTTTCGATATTCTTAGTCTAATAGGACAGGCTTTACACATAGCACTGTATAAGAAAGATTACCTACAGACATTCCCGACGGCCCGATAGCTTAGTAGATAGTGTCAGCCTGCTGTACCGAGGGTCGCGGGTTCGAATCCCTAGATTGATTTAATTTTACGCCTGTATAATGACCCTTTAAAAACCGTCAGCAAATTAAGAAAGACACTGTATTGTATATTTTTATGTTATATTTTCTTCTTATCGTGTGGGCAGAGCCCTGGTGTCAGAGTTTTTTTAGACCGCCTTACGGCCTCTGACGTGGTTTTTATGTAACGACTACTACCACCAGAGATAGTAGCCGGGACCAACGGCTTAACGTGCCGTCCGAAGCACGGAATCATTTTTCTTTTCAGACAATCAGGTGATTCAGCCTGCAATGTCCTAACCAACTGGGGAAAATCGCACAAAGTGCCATATCACTAGGTGTCCCCCGTGGGAATCGAACCCACGACCTCCGTGTCTAGAGCCAAAGCTCTTAACCATTAGACCACGGAGGCAGTCCGAGGCAGTTTTATGTTATATTATAACACTTTATTGTACACACAGACATAATAAATAATACACAAAGTTGTATTCTGATGCCATACTAAAAATATTTACCCTTCGCTCCTACTTACCTCTATGGCAGACAGCCGTGAATTTATGCTTGCATATGCAAGCATAAATTCGAAGAACTGCATCAAATGTACCAATGGCACCCAAATATCCAAAACAATGGTTTCGCCATAGACGAAACCAACAGAAGAAGAAACCGCCATATCACGTAACGCATGTCATGCATTATGTATCCTAAGAACCTCCAACAGATATGACATGACACGCGTAAGCAATAATCGAAGTATTTCAGCCTGCCTTTACTGCCTCCGTGGTTTAATGGTTAAGACCATTGGGCTCTCGACACGGAGATCGCGGGTTCGATTCCCACGGGGGACACCTAGTGATATAACACTTTGTGCGTTTTTCCCCAGTTAGTTAGGACATTGCAGGCTGAATCACCAGATTGTCTGAAACTTAGGATGGCACGTTAAGCCGTTGGTCCCGGCTACTATCTCTGGTGGCTGTAGTCGTTACGTAAAAACCACATCAGAGGCCGTAAGGCGCGATAGGCGGTCTGAAAAAACTCTAACACCAGGGCTCTGCCCACACGATAAGAAGAAGTCTATAAACGATATCATGCCGTGACTTGGCCATATTATGCATACTCAAATATTGCATTACTCTCTGCAGAAGTTTAAAAATAATTATGTCATTTCGGACAGAAATTTGCTCCGATTTTACATGACTATCATTCCTGAAAAAATTCACCGCTCATTCACCTTCGTGTATTCTATTTTATTTTAGGAAAACGTACATTTGTTCCACTCAACAAGGCCTCAACCTATAATTCTCTTTTTCTCTCTTTGGTTATATCTAAGGTTAAACAGCCTTCTTCGTAACAAGCGTGAAGATCCATTATTCTCGGGTTCTCAGACCGTAGTATATGATAATATGACAAAGTTCGAGTAGATCGTGTGAAAACGGTTTCGTCACGAACGAACTGAATTTATTATAATTACTGCGAGCTCCTTGATTGATGGTCGCAATGATGATTAGGTGCATGGGAACATAAAGGATTAATATGTCGCTGGGATATGATAGTAAAACCGGTCAAGTGCGAGTCGGGCTACTCGCGCACCGAGGGTTCCGTACCACACCAGCACAAAACATATTAAATTAGAAAAAAGTTTTGTTTTGTCCGGGACCTTTAGCGCGAGACCGATACACACAGGGCCAGATTTTATAATTTTTTGTTATACTGTAGAGTTTGCTCTATAATCACACTAAGTTTGACGCTTGTGTGTATTAAAGTTTATACGATAGAACACTGAATTTCTCCCTCAATAAATGCAGACTTGAATTAAAACATATGGGTCAGATTCCGCGTTCCCCCGAAAATTCCTGACGATCTATCCATCTATAACGTCACGCCTCTTTCCTTGAGGGGTAGGCAGAGACCAACTGCTGCAGAGACATTTCCTACGATCCTTACATACCTCTGTCTCCTCATTGACATCTACACAGGGTGGAATTGATATCATTAGCATCCTTTTAAACTAAGAGTCTACACATAAACTTTTACTATGGGAGCAAACCCATCGGGGCAAAAATAAAATCAGCTGTTCCATACTAAAATGCAATGCCTACTCGACTCAAATGTATGCAACAGCTGATTTTTTTGTTGCTCCGATGGGTTTGCTCCCATAGTCTTCTTCTTCTTTCTCGTGTGAAGGTGATCACACTTTGTCCTTCCAATACTTGGCCACCTCTATTCCTCGAGGGGAAATAGTAAAAGCTCCCATAGTAAAAGTTGTTCAGTTTGATGGGTAGACTCTTAGTTTGAAAGGATGCTAATGATATCAATTTCACCCTGTATATAATATTGATAGACGTAGGTACCTAACCGATTTGATCAGAGTACATAGATAATCTGTGGGTTTAAAAACTTTACAAGCTGAACAATGTAGTCTAAATCTACCCGCCTTTTAAAGGCAAATTCTCTTCCAGCCATGTAGGGTTTAAGGAAGCGAAGCAGGATGCAAAATATCAGACCCTTACGAAAGCGCGGGGGTCTCGGTATAGTGGGCGATCACCACGGCCGACCGGAGTGACCTTTTAACTACTTATTAGATACAGTACCTCCGCTGTGGTGCTCAAAGTGTCACAGATAAATTAAATTGCCTGTAAGATCCCACTGCAGGACAAAATGCTTATTTACTCTATCTATCTATCTATCTATCTATAACGTCACGCCTCTTTCCCAGTGGGTTAGGCAGAGACCAGGGCGCGCCACTTACTACGATCCTTACATACCTCTTTTGCCTCATGCACATCCATACATCTCTTCATACATGCCCGTCGGTTTCGAGTACTCCGCACCTCCCCTTGTTGTAGGACGCAACTGATTTGATCAGCATACGTCCTTATTTACTCTGCTCTTGAAAGAACCCAGATTGTACTCAGCTGGAGCCTTCACTGTACAGGATTCCTAAAATGCTGACGGTTTTTATGGGAATGATCAGACCATCAAACTGAACAACTTTCTGTATGCGAAACACATCAAAACAGCAAAAAACTACCTTTCTATGGAAAACTGCAAGCCTAAGTGACCTAAATCTATGGGACAGACATAGATTTATATATTACTAGCGTAAGCATAGGCCCATCAGAATATTATACAAAAACCTTCCATAGAAACAAAAATTTGCGCCATCTGTCATATCTCGTATACGAACTATATCGTGTCATATATTTTCTTTGATCGTTGTAGTGCTCTAAACTGACATTTTTCCTTGCATTTTAGAGCCAACGAACTGGGGACAATAGTCAAGCTCATAGGCCATGTCTTTACGCTAGATATATATATATATATATATATATATATATATTTATTTATTTATTTATCACAAAAAAAGAACAATAATATAACACCTTTTAATTGGAACCGAGCATGCGTTTAGACTTATCTAGGTGTTGTCTGGAGGGAGCCCAGAGTGACCGAGGATGTCTTTGGGGACAGATTATTTTTTCGCGATTTCGATATTAGTCCCGTCCCAAAGAGAAAGTTGTTCAGTTTTGGTGGTCGGAAGCACTCCGTGAACACAACCTTAAGTTTGCCTGTTAGGCATTTAAATCCTGGCAACGTTGGCGAGGGGCGGGAGCCCCTCACCAACTTCAGAGACAGCACCCCACCCCGCACTTTAGGGGAGATTTTAGAGGCGTCGGGCGAGAAGCACATACAGAAGTTGCGGACGTCTGAGCGGGAAACAGTTTGTCCCGAAGCTATATTAGTTCTATAGCAGTAATATTAAGGTGCTCAGGCAGTGCCCCGTCACTCCCGTTTGACAGCTGCGATAATTACCTTTGAGAACTGCATCTTGCAAGATCTTGACAAGAGGCAGGCTGTAGCCCATTGACATAAGGTGCATTTTAGTTTTCGTTCCTAAAGCGCAAAGTTCGAAATTCGAAAAAGCGCGCGAAATCGGGTCTAGTGCAGTATCTGTTACGGTAGTAACTATTAAGTAATCTGTGGCTATGACGGTAGCCAGACTAGCCAGGATGTTAAAGCTCTTCGCAAGTTTGAGCGCCACTATTGTAACGTAATAGAGCTCATTCTAACCTATGATTATTGTATAGGATTGTAATTATTGTTTCGTGCTGTTTTTGCAAATACTCGCGTTGGTTAGGTATGGAAAAGCTTAGGAATTAGCAGCTAGGTTACAACTTGATTTGTTTAACCTTTTTGTTTTAAGGTCAGGTCTTAAGCGGTTCGGGTCAAGTATTTTATGTTTTTGAATGCCTTGATAGATGCTTGTGTTTCGATATCTCACACAAAAAAGGACCCTCCTTTTGGAGCAGTTGGGTAAAATCAACCGGAGTTCGGTAGCGGAAGTTCGGCAAATATAATGGTAACTTCGCCGAATTTAATACGAATTTATGGATTGATTTGTTAAAGATCTGTGTATAATTGTTTTCATTCACCACCCACCTCCCTACACACGTCAAGGGATAAGTGTCTCCTCCCGATTCTGCCATCCATATCTGTCCTGCGCCAATCGCATCCAGGTCTTACCGACGCTTCTTATGATGTCATCCACCTGGTTGCTCGACGACCAACTCTTTCATCTAATCTCGGCCACCAGGCCTTACTCCACCTGCCATTCACTTCGCCTAGCTACGTGTCGCCACTAATGGAGTCCCCGATGTCTACCTAAGTTTGACGCATACCTAGACTAAGTAAAGTTAAAATACAAGCTCTAGTTAGGTACTTTGGGTACAGGGCACCAGTCAAGCAGCAGATAGCGTCACTGCGCCGCGCCATTCACTCTACAATTGTAATAATGGGTGCTGCTTGAGTGTGGGTGGAAGCGGATATTGGCATTTTCCTTTTACATGCATACTTATTAAACCTACGTCATCAAAGACGCTGCATCTATTTTACCACATCCGTCACCTCTGTATTGCAAGGAAAGAGCCTTCCCGAGTGACAAAACCTGAGTTCGTTCGGCATATCCTGGTCAGCCTTCATACAAACATTGCTGACTGGCTAATCTTGCATGAGTGATTATCATGCTGACACAAAAGAGGAAGAAGAATCTCCTCTAGCCTCGAATGTCAAGGGTGACTGGATACGGGCAGCTTTTTTGTTCCCAAGTTTTTTACGTAAACTCAAAAACTACTTATATGTGCTCTCGCCTGTGTCCCATTGGGGTAGGCAGAGACAATTGATTGCCATCGGCTACGATCGTGACACACCTCTTTTGCTTCTCAAAAACAGATTTTTTTGTTGTTAGTAAGAATTCAAAAACCTTGAACGATCTTATAAGACATGAGCATCTAACCACGACCGACGAAAGTACATGAAAAGATGTTTGAATGTGGATGAGGCGAAAAAAGTTTGTCAGAACTGTCAAGTCGTAGCGTCTGGCAAATGAAACTTGTGAACTTCTTTCTTCTCTCCTTTCTTCTATTTCGGGTTTTCTCTATTCTATTCTCCTCTGTTCTTTAGGTCAATATATAACTAGTTACTTACATACCTAACTTGCGAAGTTATCATTAAAGGTTGACAATGGCCTCGATTTGGACTGTGCCACGACTTAACTTAACTAAATTTATTCCGGTCACTTTCTAAAATAAGATTAAGAAAAGAGACAGAAAACCAACAGCTGACTTTAGTGCTGTCAAAGTGACGTTACACGCCCAAAAACGCTTTAAATAAGATGGCGTACATTATGATGGCAACTTATTTTGGGCGTGTAACGTCACTTTGACAGCACTAAAGTCAGCTGTTGGTTTTCTGTCTCTTTTCGGCACAGTCCGAATCGGTACCAGTGGTTATCAAATTTTTTTCTTTCTTCCCGCTATCGCCCCCGCCTATGAATAAGCGCTAACCTTTCTCTCTGCATTCCTTCAATCATGGCCAACTGCCGGACAATGATATAAGTTTTATATAATTCGACCTCGGCAGGGACACTGACTTTTATACAACTCTTAAACAGCATACTATAGAGAAAATATATTTATAAAATGAGCTTTAAAGCTTGAGATGTAAGGACGAAGTGGTTTGGTTTTGTTTTTGGTTATAAGTGAATATGTTGTGGTTTTTCTGTCAGGAATACTTTTACACTGCGTTAACTTAAACTAAATATACAGGGTGTAAACTTGGCGGTGCTTTAGACCATAAAACTGAACAACTTTCACTATGGAGCCTACCTCAGGAAACGCGAAAAAAATCTGCTGTCCTATACATTTTAGTCGGGTAGGTACAGCAGTTTTGTATGGTACGGCAGATTTTTATTCGTCAGGCGTGGAGTAGGCATTGCAGTTTAGTATGGAATAGCTGATTTATTTTTGCGATTTCTGGTTTGTTCCCATGGTAAAATCTGTTCGTTTTGAGGGTCTGAATCACCTGAAAAATTGGAAATTGATTAAATAAAACCGGTCAAGTGCGAGTCGGGCTACTCGCGCACCGAGGGTTCCGTACCACACCACCACAGAACACAACATTATTAACTTAGAAAAAAACTTTTTTTGTCCGGGACCCTCAGCGCGAGACCGACTCACACTTTTTTTAGTATTTGTTGTTATTCTGTAGAGTTTGCTCTATAATCACACTAAGTTTGACGCTTGTATGTATTACCGTTTTTACTATAGAGCGTGAAGAAAAAACGTTGATAAAAACTAGTTTCTTGTTGAAAACCCCCCTTAATTTTTACCTTTCTGCCATTTTTATTATTTGGTAACAAATCCGCCGCAATAACGCATAATCTGAGAAAATTTCAACTATCTAGCTATTACGGTTCGAAAGTTACAGCCCTAAATAGGTAGGACAGACGGACAACGTAGGCTTAGTAATAGGGTCCCGTTTTCACCCTTTGGGTACGGAACCCTAAAAATGATCCAATATAAATTATGTAAATTAACTATCTGTCTTTGTCTAATTCGACTAAAGGGGAATTCGACATTATAAATTATTGTAGGTTACTCCAAGATCCGGCGTCCGTCCGGTCTGTCCTTTACCAAACACGTTATGTTATGGCAAAGGACGAAATATTTGCAGTGTTAGTAATAGGTCGTGTAATTATAAAGTTGTAATAAAATGTGATTGATAGAACTACTCGTTTAAAGGTCGCGGGTGTTGTTGTCAATTCAGTTGTTTGTGAACCGCATTGTTTATACGTGTGACAACAGCGTAGGTAATTTACATGCTTATACTGGTGTACACCCTGTATAACAGGGTGTAACATACTAGTAGTACAAACACCCTAGTAATTACAAGGTATTAAAAAGGGTGGTTATGAGTCTAAACTTCAGACCATCAAACTGAACAACTTTCACTATGGAGCCAACATCAACATAGAGCCAATAGAGGCTTCGATCAGCATAGATGGGAAAAAAAGCGTTTTCATACAAAACTGCAGTTCCTACTCTACTCAAATGTATCGTATGGGACAGCAGATTTTTTTCGACGATGTCTCACCATTAAAAGTTGTTCAGTTTGATGGCCTCAACTACCACTTTACATATTTCTAGAGTGTTTTGTTACACCTTGTATAGTATGTTTAGATTCTTTATTGTACACAAAAACATAGTTATGAAAAAAATTTAACTTTCCACCCTGTTTATTTACTTACATTATTTATCCCACCTGCAGGAAGCTGGGGTGAGTCGATAGTATCTATATTATAAAACAAAACTTACCTACTTTAAAATAGGTAACGTAATTTTTTTTAACATTGTGATGTTAATACTGACCTAGATAGGTTGATGCAATTGTTTGGAATGTAAGTGTGTTTGTTTGGCTACGATAATTATAGTGTTTATTTATGAATATTTGAGCAATTTGTCGGTCTTTAACGGAAATGTCGTAGACAACATCTAATAGGTCGAAATGTAGTCTTCAAGGGAAGTAAAATAGGTCAATATTTCAAACATACTACAGGGTGTTAGGGTACGCATTAATTTAAGGGGTGATTGTACCCATGACTTTCCCTAAGAAACCTATAATAAATTCGTAAAAAAATAATTAGACTTCTCATTCTAAATGCAATTAGCTGATCGAACTTTTGATTATGAAAATCCGAAAAAAAAAATGGCGAATTTCCTATAGATTTCTTTGGGAAAGTTGTTCAGTATCATTGGTACAATCACCCCTTAAAGTCATGCAACTGTTTACCCTAACACCCTGTATATCTCGAGATATAAGCATTATAACGAATTAGTTTCTATGAGTATTTTGTTCCATTTTATAAGACCCATCCAAAGACATATCACATCACTCTGTTTATTAGAAAATCTATTTTTATCCCACTACCTTTTCGTTGTATGGAAGGGGCGAGAGTTGTCGACAAAAATTTGGTTCTTTTTAACTCCCACATTTCTGTTTTTGTTTTGTAACTATTACCTGTCTTCTTATTGGCTTATCTAGGGTTATTTTCCAGGGGGGACTGGCCCCCGTAGCGTAAGGTTTCTGTCGCTCGAGCAGAGACTGAATTTTTATTTATTTCACAGTAAGATGTGTGAGTAACTGAGGCTCGGCAAACAGACAGAATAGACTAAAGTGTAAGGGTTCCTAGTATCACCACGGTACCCTAAGAATGCCTTAGAAAAAGAATCATCACAAAATCAATTCATAATTGACGAGTAATCAGGTCACAAACTATACAAAAAAAAAATCATACGAGTCGAATTGAGAACTTCCTCCTTTTTGTTTTGTTGAAGTCGGTAAAAAAATTGACCCCGACATCGAAGATGCGTTGCTCCAGATTCCAAAATCTCACGATATTAAACCAAAAAGCGCATAAAACGAATACAGTAACATCCATTGTTACACTTACTTAAGTGTTATATTGCGTAACGTCTCAAGTGCAAGTTCGAGTTGCGCAAGAGTGCGTGTTCTTGTAACACCGGTTTTTGTTCACTCTTAAGCTGCGATGGATGTTTTGTGTGCTGGTGGTCCAGTGGCGAGTAACCTTGGCTGCTGTGCAGGAGGCGATGGTTCGATCCCCGTCCAGGCCGACTCGTACCAATGAGTTTTTTCGTACAAGACGACAGTTTTTCGGACGAGTTGTAACACCACTGGCTTTTCGGTGAAGGAAAGCATGTATTGTACCATTACAAGTGGCGACGGGCTCACTCCCCGTCACACTGGACAGAGTTACGGTACTACTAGTGAAACGTAGATGTTCTGAAGTTTTAGAATACCTCTGACTACACCCTCGGGGAATATAGTCGTGAGCATATGGACTGTGCCTTAATATCACCATCAGCTTCTCTATGTTACCACGACTCTAGGATTCATCATCATCATCATCATCATCATCTCAGCCGATGGATGTCCACCATGATGACTATCATCGGCAAACCGAAGGTGACTGATCTACTCGCCTTTTATGTTGATGCCTAGCCCTTTCCAGTCCAGAACCTTCAAAACATCTTCCAGTGCAGCGGTGAACAGTTTCGGAGATATTACGTCTCCCTGCCTCACGCCTCGCTGCAGTAGGATAGGTTTCGAGTTCTGGTCCTGTAGTCGGACTGACATAGTGGCGTTTTTGTACAAGCATTTCAGCACTTCGATGTACCGGTAGTCTACTTGGCATCGCTGAAGAGACTGCAGTACAGCCCAAGTCTCGATCGAATCAAAGGCTTTCTCGTAGTCCACGTACGCCAAGCAAAGGGGCAGGTTCTTCAGTCTTCAGTCTTCTGTGTAACTTGCCGAAGCGTATGTATGTGGTCCACAGTGCTAAAGCCCTTTCGGAAACCTACTGGACTCTAGGATTAGCATTCATATAATATAGGTTCCTTTTTAATATGCTGACACTTTTTTAAGGGGATGAGCAGACCATCTAACTGAACAACTTACCAACATCGAAATCGCGAAAAAATAATCAGCTCGTCCATACAAAACTGCAAACCGACTCGCGCAAAATGTATGGGACAGCAGATTTTTTTTTCACGATTTCGATGTTGGTCCCATAGAAAAAGTTGTTCAGTTTGACGGTCTGATCATCCCATTAGAAAAGTGTCAGCATATTAAGAAGGACCATGTATACCCTCTCGGGGTGCATGCTCTTAGCCCTACAGTGGGATCCTATAGGCTATAACTTAATTTAGGTCCATTCATTCGGTCAAGGTTGCCTCTTCGTATATTCCCCGCTCTCGGGGAATATAGTTCCGAGTCCTGGATTTCCTGAGTTTGACCAGAGGGTCAGTCCGAAAACTCAGAACATCCACGTTTCACTAATAGTACCGAAACTCTGTCCAGTGTGACACGGAGTGAGCCCGTCGCCACTTGTAATGGACAGTGGGTACAAAATATGCCTCGAAATTGAAGCCACGTAAGTTTCCTTACGATGTTATCCTTCACCAAAAAGCCAGTGGTGTTACAAATCGTAGATAAATTCCGAAAAACTCATTGGTACGAGTCGGCCTGCCTGCAGTGCGATTTTTTAAAATCACACGTTCATGTCAGCAGTAGAAAATGACAAAATTACTATGAAGATTATGCATCATTCGATCATAATGATGCACTTCAGGACGGTGTTCGAACCATCGCCTCCGCGGAATCTACAGGGTGAAATTGATGTCATTTGCATCCTTTTAAACTAAGAGTCTACCCATCAAACTGAACAACTTTTACTATGGGAGCAAACCGATCGGAGCAATTAAAAAATCTGCTGTCCCATACTAAACTGCAATGCCTACTCGACTCAAATGCTCCCGTAGTAAAAGTTGTTCAGTTTGATGGGTAGAGACTAGGGATGCAACGATTCGGCCATTACGATTACGATATTAATCGTTATGTATTACGATAACCGATGCATTACGATTATTTAAACAAATTTAGTTGAGATTATCCTCAGATTGAGTTATCATAGTGTTTCTTTCCCTTCCAATGAAAGTTAAAAACTTTTAAAAAGTCAAAGATTTTGTAAGGAAAGAAGGGAAAGTGCGGAGTACTCGAAACCGACGGGCATGTATGAAGAGATGTATGGATGTGCATGAGGCAAAAGAGGTATGTAAGGATCGTAGTAAGTGGCGCGCCCTGGTCTCTGCCTACCCCACTGGGAAAGAGGCGTGACGTTATAGATAGATAGATAGATTTTGTAACTTTTTCTACTAATTTGAGATCGAAGTCAAAGGTTCACTTGGTCAGGATTCTGATTTTTGGATGCACAGAGGGCAATTTGCTTTGAAAAACACAATATGGGACATGATTCTGTATAATCTCGTTAATCAAGCGATATCTCATCCGATTTACGTGGGAGATTAATCTTTTAAAATGTGGATGAGATATCGCGAGATCGAAAATGTATCAATACTTCACACCGAAAATCAAATCATAGACCTCAGTAGAATTTTAAAAAAATAATAAAATAAGAGTCAAATGTGATCAGAAGAAGATCTGGTCAGATTTAGCTCAAAATGAGCTAAAATGGCAGCGAGAGATTCGATTTTTTTAAAGGTTGTTTTTCGGCTCTAGAATCTAGTATTCAGGTCTGGTATTTGTCAACAAGTGCAATCCGATTGAAGTTTTCAATTCGAATTAATAATCGTACGATTCTTACTACGGTGCATTGCATCGTTATTAATCGTGATTATTACGATTACAGATGCAAAACGATGCACCGCTTCGTAATCGTTGCATCCCTAGTAGAGACTCTTAGTTTAAGAGGACGCCAATGATATCAATTTCACCCTGTATTAACATCAGGTATTATGGTTACTCGCAATTGGATCATGCACCATGACTGTGTATTTACTTTTTGACGCCATCATCAACTAAACGTACCTATTATAACAGTCACAACACCTATTACAGTTAAGGAGGCTATTTAACGGTAACCTAGAGATATAATCTACCCTATTAGCACAGAGTTAAGAGCATTAACTTCTTTATTTGGATCGCAGTTGGGTAACAAAATGTCGCTCTTGTCTTGTGTGCCTTTAGAAAACTTTTGTATCATTTCAAGGTTTTTTAGAGATTTATTATAGTTGATTAACGGGGAAGGAAAACATCGTGAGGAAACCATACGCTGAAGAATAAATTCTGATACGTGAAATCTACCAATCCGCATAGCGTACGCGTGGTACTACACTAACGTACAAACAGCCTCCCTGAGGGTAGTAGGCCTGTGCCCTGCAGTGGGATGGTTATAGGCTGCTAAGGCTGCTGATGATGATGATGATAGTTGATTATTATCACGCGAACAAAGTCATGGTTATGAGCCTTAAACGAAGCCAATCCTATTTTCAATTCTAAGCCATTAAATTCAATTAAAGAAGAATGGCAGATTTGGACCCAGACATTTTTACAAAAACTAAAAGACATTCAGGACGGCGGTCATAATTATTATAAACAGAAAAAATTAAGGCTTTTTTTAAAAAAACTTCCACATCTCTAGAAGTCCGGATTCAAAAGTAGAAATTACTAGTAAAGTAGACAAATCGTCCAAAAAGCAGTAGCAAAACGTAACCACGATAGCTATTTTCATTGAATATTATCACTGAGGTATTTTTTGGTCGTTACGGAACGTATTCGGCTTGTTAGTGTATGTGATTGCGTTTTCTTCAATTATCATAATATTGTAGTTGTCGTGAATTTTCATTAAAATAAACATAATGAATGCGTTCCTTCATTCATTGAGTGGACTATCTAATAAGCATATACATGCATATGCGCACGACTATATTCCCCGAGGGGGTAGTTAGAGATATTCTGAAACATCAGAACATCCACGTTTCACTAGTAGTACCGAAACTCTGTCCACTATCTAATAAGAAAGATTATTAGTTTCACACACTTGATACAAAAGGTATCATAAGGAGAAATACCTTTCCCCCAACTTCTACAGGTTACAACCAATTTTCTTTTTTGTTAGTTTTGTTTCACTCTACACGTATTACTAAGTTTCATTCATGTATGAGACCTCTAAGTCTGGGTCTCAAATGACATGGCCGTCCGCCAAACTCCTTTAAACATGATCTACTTATTAATATTTGTGTCTTGTGGTTTGTCAGATTTCCGCTAAATTGTAGTTTCAAAGTTATAGTGGCTCAAAGATTTCCATTTTCCATACATATATTTTTCTAACTTCGTTTGTATGCTGCGCGCTCGGGCGCTCTGCATATACTATCCTCTTTCAAAGTTATCGTAATACCTATATATTTTTGAAAGGGATCGATTCTGCAGTATATTTTCAAATCTTAAAATCATATCGCAATATAACAATAATGTTTTTTAAAATGTATGTAATCGAAAACTAAAGGTTATCTCGACTCAATGTCAGAATTAAAGATTCGATCCGAGATAATGATGTGATTGTTTGAGAACGCACAGACGGACAGACGGACAAGGCTTCTCTATATGCGGAGAATAGGGATGACAGATGATTGACCCAGTTGTGGATTTTTGAGGACCGATTCTTTCTTATCGTGTGGGCAGAGCCCTGGTGTCAGAGTTTTTTCAGACTGCCTTACGGCCTCTGACGTGGTTTTTATGTAACGACTACTACCACCAGAGATAGTAGCCGGGACCAACGGCTTAACGTGCCATCACGCACGCATCGTGCACGGAATCATTTTTCTTTTCAGACAATCAGGTGATTCAGCCTGCAATGTCCTAACCAACTAGGGAAAAACGCACAAAGTGACATATCGCTAGGTGTCCCCCGTGGGAATCGAACCCACGACCTCCGTGTCGAGAGCCAAAGCTCTTAACCATTAGACCACGGAGGCACGGAGGAGGACCGATTTAAGAAGTTGTAGTCTCTACCTCCCTTCTATGGAACAATGGCGTGAACTTATTTATAGGGTCCTTCTTAATATGCTGACACTTTTTTAAGAGGATGATCAGACCGTCAAACTGAACAACTTTCTCTATGGGACCAACATCGAAATCGCGATAAATAAATCAGGTGTCCCATACATTTGGATCGAGTAGGTTTGTAGTTTTGTATGGAACAGCAGATTTTATTTTCGTGATGTCGAGGTTGGTCCCATATAGAATGTTGTTCAGTTTGATGGTCTAAAAAATTCACAGATCTCGTGTCTTCCACGGCCTTCGGGTACATTGAAAATGAAGTATTCAGTATTCAGTATTCAGTATTTATTTGCAGTATCACAATAATGAAGTACATACTCACGTGTAACACAAGATCTTATTAAATTATTGTGACGCCCTGTTAGGGCATGGCAATATAATTGCAGAGGGCCTGAAAGTTTTATAACAATTACAATTGTCTACTTAATTATTAGTTTAAGTAATAGAGATGTCGACGTTAACGTGAAGAGCCTAAAATATTAGAACATTGTTGTCCTGGAAAAAATCATTAAGGTTGTAGTAACTTTTTGAAATGAGGAAGCTTTTTAGTTTTTGTGCAAAAGAATTCTTTGTCTCAATTTTTTTAATTTCATTAGGGATAGCGTTAAATATTTTAATTGCCATTAAGTGGGGTCCAGATGCGAGTAATTTTAGTTTTGAGAAGGGTTTTTTTAGTTGGTTTTGGGTACGATTATTTCTTTTTATTGTTTTAACTGGGGAGTACAGGGTTTCGTGGGTCCTGACAAATTTACATGCCTCTAATATATAGATTGATGTTAGTGTGAGTATACCATGTTTTATAAAATACGGTTTGCACGATTCCATTTGATCAATATTAGTTAGAATTCGAATACATTTTTTCTGTTGAATAAAAATCTGATCGATGTCAGTGCAATTTCCCCATAGGATGATTCCATAGGTAAGTCTAGAATGAGCAAAAGCGTAATAAGCCGAAAGGGCCGTTTTGAAATCCGTGACTTTTTTCAAATGGGAGAGTGCGTAGCAGAATGAGGTTAGTTTGTTAGATAATTTTTGAATATGTGTTTTCCAATTTAAATTTGTGTCTATGTCAATACCCAGTAGCGTGGCTGAATTTACAGTTTCTATTTTAGTATTATTGTAGTTATAAGTTATATGTAATGGTATTTTTTGAAAAGGTCGAAATTGAATTATATTGGATTTTTTGAAGTTAAGTAGCAGGTTATGGCATTCAAGCCAGTCTATTATTTTTCCTAGTGTTTCGTTAAGTTTTCCTTCTAATTCAAGGGTGTCGGAGCAGGTTAACAGAATAGATATATCATCTGCGAATAGAGTGCAATGTTCGTCTAATATCTTGGGCAGGTCATTAATGTAAATAAGAAACAAAATGCATCCTAGGACGCTCCCTTGTGGGATAGAGCCTGTTGTTGGGGTTTCATCTGATCTGATATGTTTGATGTTTCCCGTTGAGAAGTTGGTATTTTGAATTTCGACATATTGAGATCGGTTAGCAAGGTAAGATTTGAACCAATTGTAAGCAACTCCCCTAATTCCAGTTCCATAGAGCTTATTTAAAAGGATTTGATAGTTGACCCTGTCGTATGCCTTGCTCATATCGAGCAGTAAGCCAACCGCATATTTCTTTTTGTCTATTGTATCTAAGATTTTTTGGAGGTATTTATAAATTGCTAGGATAGTAGAGCGATTTCGTCGAAATCCATTTTGGCTGTTGTCGAGAACGTGAAATTTTTCATAGAAAGAGTATAGTCGTTTCACCATTGCAGATTCAATTATTTTAGATGATGTAGGTAATAGGGCAATTGGGCGATAGTTATTTGGGTCACATTTTTCCCCTTTTTTGTATATTGGTTTTACTATAGACTTTTTTAGGGCTTCTGGAAAAATACCCTCAGAAAAGGATTGGTTTATGAGTTTAGTATAGGGTACAGTTAGTTCATCAGCACATTTTTTAATTAATATTGGGGGGATTTCATCTATTCCAAAGCTATTTTTGTTTTTTAGGGTTTTTATTATTTGCTTCACTTCGCTTGGCTCTACCGGACGCAAAAAGAGAGTTTGTTCGACTGTGTTTATTGGGTTAGTTTTTTGTATAGTATACTTGTTGATATTTTGTGTGTTTCCTAAGGACGAAAAGAAGTTGTTGAAAATATTTGCCACCTCTTTTGGTTCTTCAAGAAATGAATTATTTATTTTTAGTTTTATATTGTTTGTGATTATACAAGGTTTTTTGTTTGTTTCGTTTTGAATGATTTGCCACATTGTTCGAGTTTTATTTTCTTTACTATTGAATTTACGTATGTTATTTAGTTTTTTAGATGTTTGTATTGATTTTTTCAAGATTTTAGTGTAGGTTTTATAGTGATTATGTATAATTTTGTATAAATAATATAAATAATTTTGTATAATGTTGTATAAATCTGGCAAATAAACTGAATTTTTATTTCTCCGCGTTACAAAGTTGCACAACTTCTGAAATACCCATCAGTGACCCCCAATATTTTTTTAAAATATAGCCCAAAGTAATATCTCTAGATTTATTCTTTTTAATATATTTCGTTTCCGAGATACGATTTTTTTTTCTGACCGAAACCGGGCGAATAACGATCCAATGTTTCACATTATTTCGATTCCAGAAAAAGGTTTTTAAAGGTGTTTTAAAAAAAAAATGCTTTTTGTAGCCCTGATTGAGTCTTTTGACACCCCAATCACCATACGTAGTCCCAGAACCCACGACACTAGGGCCCTGTTTAATAAACGTGACAAGTGACAAGTGACAATTGACAATGACAATTCAGAGTTCATTGCTGATAATGCTAGGACACATGAAGCACTGCAAGTTTAGCTTCATTAGTAACCAGCAATGTACTCTGAATTGTCGTTGTCAAATTGTCATTGTCGCGTTTATTAAACACGAGCTTTTACCCGCGACTTTGTCCGCATAAATTATACACCAGATTTTAAGTCAGATGATAAGATATCAAACAAAAAAAGTTTCATTAAAATCGGTTCAGTAGTTTTTGTGTGATACTCGAACAAACAAACACCCAAACAAACAAACAAACAAACAAACAAACAAACGAACAAACAAACAAACAAACAAACAGACAGACAAAAAATCCAAAAATTTGTGATTTGGAATCAGGGACAGGTAAAAACCCAGTCGTAATTTTTTTTTTTTTTAGATATCTTCAATGTCCAGACACATTTTCTCTTACAGTTTTATAACAGTTTAGATTACCACGCAGGCCATTACCAAGGCAGTGGTTCTGACTGTGACGATGACTTTAAAGTTAGTATCGTGATTATATTTCCGAATTAATTAATTAATACAGTCACCCTTTTCCTCACCTACACATAACCAACTTCGGTAAAACCGGTAGGTATTGACATTAGGTATCAAGTACATACGATACAAGTATAGGACAAGGTAAATAACTGATATTTACAAGTGAAATGACTTGTCAACTGTACACAACCAGTGCAAGTGGAATAGTCGGTGATGGGACACTTTATCGATAATTTTTTTATTTAATATAGCAGTGTGATTCCGGCTTAGAATGGACCACCTCATTTCTTCCCGTGTCGTTGTCTTATAAGGTGACTAAGGGATAAGGTCTCTACCCACTGTCTATTTTAAGAAGCGACGGACAGACTGGACATAGTTTCGGTACTACTAGTGAAAGGTGGATGTTCTGAGTTTTTATAATATCCTTTACTACCCCTTCGGGGAATATAGTCTCACTCAATACAATATATTTAGACTCGTATTTTTATAAACTAACATTTGATAGGTTAGGAAGGACCCCACACGATATGGTAGATTTTTTTTATTTGCATCTCTTTCTGCTTCCGAAAACCCCCTCGGTATAAATATTACGATGTTTTGACTTCATTTATGTCGTTGGACCAGTAATTGCTATAACTGTACCAAGTTTCAGCTTCCTGTGTCTTACGGTCTTCGAGAAAAATGCCTGTGACAGAAGGACGGACGGACGGACAAACACCGAGGTGATTCCATAAGTGTTCAGTTTGCCAATTTTGGTATGGAACACTAAAAATAGGCAATAGGATCGCTCTCAGCAATCAGCATATTACTAAAGAAATAAAAAATAAAATAAATACTGACACCAGACACAAAGTCTAATTGTGCATCGCTGTTTTCAGGCCACTGTCTCTAGTTAGGAGGTTGGGTTGGAGTTTAATTAGTTGGGATTTTATTTAATTTGTTATAAACACTATCGATAAAACAGTCCTTCTCGCGTGTCCCGTCTCTAGCCATAGTGCAGACCTTGGACTTTAGGAAAGTTGCCCACGAGCAAACCTCGCCGGTTCCATACCGGTTCATCGACCCGGATTGTTCATACATCACTAAATATGCCTAGGTACTTGTCGGATCATTGCAAGTATAAGTACAAGTTTAGCTGTATAAAATGTCGACAGTCTGATTGATTGCCTAGTTGGTAATAAACAGACCTGTGGAGTAGAAGATGAATTGATCTCCATTCCTACATAAACTATCGAAACTCGCTGTCGCGACGATTTTCCCTATTTATGAAATAACTCGATTTTGACTGCGACTTCTTCAGCACCGGCTCCGGTCATCGTAGCGAGATAAAATATTCTAAGAATACACAAAAAGATTCATCAAAATCGCATTAGTGCAACGCGCGTTATACTCGAACAAACAAACATACAAATAGACAGAAAAGAAATAAAAAAAATCTGTGATTTGGAGTCAGGGATAGCTAAAATACCATAGGTATCGTAACCATTTTTTGCACATTCCTTCAATGTACAGACACACTTCTGCTAATTTTATAATAGGGTAGATATAATATTTTTCCAGATGGTAAATGAAAAGCCGACTTAGGCTTAAAACAGGACATCTATTTTAAGCCTTTTCAGCCTACACATAACTACTGGCGCAGGAATGAGGATATCAGAGAACTAAACTATTTGACAAAGCTATGTAAAGTAGCAAGCTGAAGTGGCAATGGGCTGGTCATAACTGCTGAAGAACTGACAACCGATGGGGAGTCAGAGTTCTAGAGTGGAGACCACGAACTGGCAGGCATAGTGTGGGAAGCCCCGCGGCCCTGGGTTGGCGACGAAACCTGGCGGGGAGTGAGAAGATGAGGAAGGATGAGGATAGAGTTTTCTGCCCATGTTCAGCAGTGTGCAATGATATTCCACAGTAGACAGGGTTATTTTGAAGTTTTTAGAACGTTTTAAGAACGGCATTTTCAAGTCACCTCAACTGATCAGTGTATCGCACCGACTCTGTCACATTATTCATAACATGATTCATGCGTATACGCATGCATTAAATGGTACGTTCGTCTGAATAGCACCACGCCCTGTTACTGTTCACACTTCCGTACAATCTCTTGACGCAGGTATATGACGCACTAATCTTGTACACGCCTTGTAGAAAGCTGTTAATGAATTATTGTCAATTTGTCATATAGTTTATATTATGACATATGGAACAGAGACGTGGTCGCTCACTCAAGGTCTCATAAAAAGGCTGAAAGGAGAGGGCTATGCTCGGAGTTTCCCTGCGAGATCGAATCAGAAATGAAGATATCCGCAGAAGAACCAGAGTAGCTGACACAGCCCAAAGAATTGCTTAACTAAGGTGGCAATGGGCGGGGCACATTGCTCGCAGAACCGATGGAGAAGAGTTCTCGAGTGGGGACCACGTACCGGAAAGCGCAGCGTGGGTAGACCGACGACCTGGTGAAGGCGGCAGGAACCCGTTGGATGAGGGCAGCGCAGGACCGGTCGTTGCGGCGATCCTTGGGAGAGGCCTATTTCCAGCAGTGGTCGTCCATCGGCTGAGATGATGATGATAGTTTATGTACAAGACAGCAGTTGATGAATACTTCAGAACCTTATACTTGCCCGTCTTGCCGGCTAATCGCATGTGCCTCCTTGGAGATGGATGTCCAAAACCGGGAAATTACATGTTTCTTCCCCTGAACGGTCTATCATTTACCAGGTTTTTGAAGATTAAAGAAAACAAATATGTAGAGGTCAAAACAAAAGATTCCATTGGGTCGAAGTGTTGCTGGCTTGCCAGCCCCCATAAAATAAGATTAGAGATACTTACCCGTTAGTTGCTTCCTCGATTCACAACTTTCACTCAATCTATTTGTTCAGTTGTCAAAAAATTTCCTTGGCCTGAAGAATTGCCTCCATCAAGACGAATATGAGTGCAGGAATGAAATGCAAATTCTAAGTATACTTTACCCAGAAATTGTAACTGATCGCGGGGAAAACCACGTATAAAAAGTGTAACACACGTAAGTTCCAGATGCTTATGCATCTGAACAGCTGCTACTCTCAAATGTCAAGGTTTTTAAAGGGAACATTGAATAAGGCTTTTTACTAAGTGGGAAAAAACATAAAGTCGTTTTTTTAGGGTTCCGTACCCAAAGGGTGAAAACGGGACCCTATTACTAAGCCTACGTTGTCCGTCCGTCCGTCCGTCCGTCCGTCCGTCTGTCCGACCTATTAGGGCTGTAACTTTTGAACTGTAAGAGCTAGATAGTTGAAATTTTCACAGAATGTGCGTTATTACGGCGGATTTGTTAACAAATAATAAAAATGTCAAAAAGTTAAAAATTAAGGGGGGTTCTCAACAAGAAACTAGTTTTTATCGACGTTTTTTCTTCACGCTCTATCGTAAAAACGGTAATACATACAAGCGTCAAACTTAGTGTGATTATAGAGCAAACTCTACAGAACAACAACAAATACTAAAAACCGGCCAAGTGTGAGTCGGTCTTGCGCTAAAGGTCCCGGACAAAAAAAGTTTTTTTTCTAAGTTAATAATGTTGTGTTCTGTGGTGGTGTGGTACGGAACCCTCGGTGCGCGAGTAGCCCGACTCGCACTTGACCGATTTTTATTCAGTTTTGTTAACGATATTTTATACGTTTAAGGCTTTGTAAAGGTCTTATTACAGTGAGACGGTCATTGTTTTACTTTATAGGTAGTCTAGATGATTACATTTACATACTCACGATTGTTTTACCTTTTAGGGTGGACAGAAACTTAATTACAACTATCAACTTCCTTTTTAGGGTTCCGTACCCAAAGGGTGAAAACGGGACCCTATTCATAAGCCAACGTTGTCCGTCCGTCGGCTGTAACTTTTTTACCGTAACAGCTAGACAGTTAAAATTTTCACAGAAGGTGTGTTATTATGTTGCTAACAAATAAAAATTTCAAAAATTTAAAACTTAAGGTCCTCATACAAGAAACTAGTTTATATCAGCGTTTTTTCTTTTCGCTCTATCGTAAAAACGGTAAAACATACAAGTGTCAAACTTGTTGTGATTATAGAGCAAACTCCACAGTATAACAACAAATAATAAAATCCGGCCAAGTAAGAGTCGGTCTTGCGCTAAAAGTCCCGGAGAAAACAACACTTTTTTGTAAGTTAATACCTAATGTTGTGTGGTACGGCACCCTCGATGCACGAGTAGCCCTTCTCGCACTTAACCGGTATTTATTATATAGGGTCCTTCTTAATATGCTGTCACTTTTTTAAGGGGATGATCAGACCGTCAAACTGAACAACTTCCTCTATGGGACCGACATCGAAATCGCGAAAAAAAAACATCACTTCCATACAAAACTGCAAACCTACTCGGAGCCAAACGTATGGAACAACAATTTTTTTTTTGCCGCGATTTCGATGTTGATTCCATAGAGAAAGTTGTTCAGTTTCATAGTCTGGTCATCGCCTTAAAAAAGTGTCAGCATATTAAGAAGGACCCTGTATGTGATCAGCCGATCGATTTTCTACGGCAGGTCGTAGGTCGTATGAAAGTAGTCACTACATTACGTGCCTTAATAACAATAAGTAGGTACAATAATTCTCCATGCATCAATCGAAACAAACAATTTGAAACATAACACAAAGTGCCTTGGGCAATAGCACATTATAATTTACGTACAATTTCATAACTTAGCTATAAATACGTATAGCTTTACAATGATCTAGGTCTTAAGTTCCAAGGCTAGATGTAATCTAGGCTGTGCCGCACCCTGTTTGTTACTAAATATTATGTTTTCCTGATTCTTGATTTGTTTGTTGTTTAGTGTTCAATATATCTTGGACATTGCATGTCACACAGATTGTCCAGTCTCATTTAAAGTACCAGAATCTCGTCTAGACAGGTATTATGATGACTAGATATTGACGGCCCGGTAGCACAGTCGGTAGTGAACCTGCCTGCTGTGCCGAGGGTCGCGGGTTCGAATCCCGTAAGGGACAAATATTTGTATGATGAATATGAATATTTGTACCCGAGTCATGGATGTTTGTATCTACAACGTGTTAATGAATTAACGCAAAACTAGAAAGTAGTTTGTTTAGAATCGAGAGCCGAATCGAATTATCATGGTTTCAACATGGGTAATTTTTTTCAAAATATTAAATATTTTTTTTGTGAAATTTAAAATTTACTGAACCCGATGTCAACCGACCGCACGGGCACACTCACCCAACTTACTACCAAAACAAGATTATTAAAATGTATCCATGAGTACGTTAGCGCCTTCATTCATTGCTGAAATGATAAAAAATCATTTTTGCCTCAAAACTTAAAATGTGAATAACTTTAAATTTTAACTACAAAAATAATGAAATTATTGTTTCAATCTAATTATTTTCATATAAATCAGTTGGGGTGTATGAGGTTTTGCGTTAATTCATTAACACGTTGTATATATGTATTGTATATCGTTGTCTAGTCATCATAATACAAGTCCAGGCTAGATTCTGGTACTTTAAATGTGACTAGATAATTTGTGTGACATTGTCCAAGATATTTATTTATTTATATATTTATAAATATAAATACATATACAGGATCCTTCTTCATTATGCTGACCGTTTTTAAAGAGGATGATCAGATCTTCAAACTGAACAACTTTCACTACGGGGCCTACATCAGGCAACGCAAAAAAACATCTGCTGTTTCATACAAAACTGCTGTACCTAGCCGACTCAAATGTATACAAATACAAATACAAAAATTTTTATTGTGACACACAGGTAAAAATATGATATTACAGTAGTAAAAAAGTATCTCTGTGGTCTACCAAAAGGCATACAAAATATATAGGTATTGTTATACCTGAAAAAACGTAATGATTGAATGAATTTAATTAAGAAATCAATAATTTTACTATAGAACCTAATAAACTATTAAACTAGAAGTATATAAAATCAAAATTGTACCTAAAATCAATGTCATACTAATCATAATACTTCAATACAAATGTCATAATTTTAAATTTGAGTTTTGAGTATGGGACAGCTGATATTATTTCGCGATTCCTGTAGGCAGGCTCCATAGTAAAAGTTGTTCAGTTTGATGGTCGGAGTTCACCGTTTAAGTTTGCGGAGGGCTGTCCCTTACTTACACCATGTACAAGGCGTAAAATTAAATGAGTTACAAATCGAACAGGGTGCTTCAGAACAACTTTCACTAAGGAGCCAACATCGAAATCGTGAAAAAAAATCAGCTGTTCCATCGATAATGTCAATACTCGATCAAAATGTTAGAAACAAATTATTTTTTTTGCGATTTCCAAAGTTGGTCTCCTAGTAAAAGTAAAAGCTTGATGGTTAAGAGCATCCTGTAGGATATGTAACGCATTTATATTTACACCCTGTATAACTAACAATAGGTACCAATACAATATAACTTGTAAGTGTAACCTCTCACAACAGCGTGTGTCACAATAGAGCTCGGTGCCGCGTGATTCCTCGCTTTCGCAACGTATGTCTGTCCGTCTGTCATTGCTACTGCGTTCGTGCTCTATTGCGACATAGTAGCGAATTGTTTTGTTATCATAACTAGCTGCGAACTACGATGCTAATGCTATGCCGGAAGTAATCTAAGTATACTTAAAATAATACTGTTAACTTTGCGTCTGTAACTGGGGTTGCCACTCTACACTCTACAGCAGGACTTCCCAACCAGTGGGGCGCGCCCCCCTTGGGGGGCGTAGTGGTATCGTAGGGGGGGCACAATGCGTTTACATTTTGAAAAGAAAAATTCAGTTAACGACGTAAATTCCACTCATTAACTCAACTCATTCGTTCAGTTACTAATTCACCCATTCGTTTGTTGTTACTGACATGTTCATGTTCAGCAGGTCTCAGATAGCACCTTTCCAGCCGCGCTTGTCGTTAAAATTTCGATACTGGGGGGCATGAAAATATTAAATACGAGCTTTAACCCGCGACTTCGTCCGCATAAATTATATACCAGATTTTAAGTCAGATGATAAGCTATCAAACAAAAAAAGTTTCATCAAAATCGGTTCAGTAGTTTTTGCGTGATACTCGAACAAACAAACAAACAAACAAACAAACAAACAAACGAACAAACAAACAAACAAACAAACAGACAGACAAAAAATCCAAAAATTGGTGATTTGGAATCAGGGACATCTAAAAATCATATCGTAATCTTTTTTTTGTAAATATCTTCAATGTACAGACACACTTCTGTTACAGTTTTATAATAGTTTAGATTATACCAGGGGAGGCGTGACGCAAAAAAGGTTGGGAAACCCTGCTCTACAGTGTGTTATGGTAAATAGTTGCAGTGATTGTACCCATGATACTGAAAAAAAAATCCTAAGAAACATAAAAGGAAATTCGCAAAAAAAAAAATTTGGACTTTCAGTTTCAATACTAAATGCAATCAGCAGACCGAACATTTGTATGTAAAGTCGAAAAAAATTGCGAATTTCCTGTAGGTTTCTTTGGGAAAGTTGTTCAGTATCATGGATACAATCACCCCTTAAAGTAATGCAACTGTTTACCCGAACACCCTGTATATTATCTAAATACAGGGTCCTTCTTAATGTGCTGACATTTTTTTTAAACCACCAAAGGGTGAATACAGGGTGTACCAAAACACCCTAGTAATACTTAAGGGGGTGCTTCAGATCCTCAAACTGAACAACTTTCACTATGGAGCCAACATCGAAATCGCAAAAAAAAATCCGCTCTTTCATACAAAACTGCAGTGCAGTACCTACCGTCTCGACTCAAATGTATGGGACGGCAGATTTTTTTTATTTTTTCTCAACTTTGGCTCCATAGTGAAAGTTGTTCAGATTGATGGTCTGAAGCACCCCCTTAAGTATTACTAGGGTGTTTTGTTACACCCTGTATAATGATCAGACTATCAAACTGAACAATTTTCTCTATGGGACCAACATAGAAATCGCGAAAAAAAATCAGCTGTGCCATTTGGCTCGAGTAGGTTTGCAGTTTTGTATGGAACACCTCTCATAGAAAAAGTTGTTCAGTTTGACGGTCTGATCATCCCCTTGAAAAAGTGTCAGCATATTAAGAAGGATCCTATAGATTATCCACTGGCGCTTGTCGGTTTGTCCACGGGCTTGTAGGTGAACTCGTCGGTGAAAAGTAACGCATACACCGCCGCGCCTTTGTAGTAGTGGCTATCCACTAGCGCCAGTGGATAATCTATAGTTTTACGATACGTACCTATGTACGTATCGTAGCGCGATTGTATGAAGCTTTATCTCTGAGGGTTATTTATTCACGTGGCTTTAGTGGCTATTATTTAAGATGTTAGATAGACAGTGTTTATGATCCTTTGTATTAAAAGTTTCTTCGTTTTGAATAAAAGTCGTAAAATGTGTGCGAAATGTCAGGTCAAGTTCACTTTTTGTTTTGTAAACAAAGTTATAGTCCTAGCGGTACGCCAAAAAAACGCTGCATATGGTGTTAAAAGCATGAAAATTTGAACGATTGATCCTTAGGCCATATGAATCAATTTGATCCGTAGCAGGTCAAGTGCGAGTCGGGCTACTCGCGCACCGAGGGTTCCGTACCACACCACCACAGAACACAACATTATTAACTTAGAAAAAAAAAACTTTTTTTGTCCGGGATCTTTAGCGCGAGACCGACTCACACTTGGCCGGTTTTTAGTATTTGTTGTTATTCTCTAGAGTTTGCTCTATAATCACACTAAGTTTGGCGCTTGTATGTATTACCGTTTTTACAATAGAACGTGAAGAAAAAACGTTGATAAAAATTAGTTTCTTGTTGAGAACCCCCCTTAATTTTTAACTTTTTGACATTTTTATTATTTGTTAACAAATTCGCCGCATAATCTGAGAAAATTTCAACTATCTAGTTATTACGGTTCAAAAGTTACAGCCCTAAATAGGTAGGACAGACGGACGGACGGACGGACGGACGGACGGACGGACGGACGGACGGACGGACAACGTAGGCTTAGTAATAGGGTCCCGTTTTCACCCTTTGGGTACGGAACCCTAAAAAACGGAGAGGAGTTATGACGTCATATTTTTTTCGTATGGAAAAAAATGTTTTGTTCAAATATTGCTTTCTTTCTTTTTCTTTAGATATGAGGATAATAGGTATCATTTGAGATATACTTTATAAAAAATGATTCAACGGTATCGTATCTGGAGGAGCCCAAACTTGGTATATTTTGAAAATGATTTTTATTTTAATTTAAAACAAGTGAATGACATGTAACGATGTGATATATTTTTAGAACCAGGTGAAAAATCCCTTTAATTTGATATCCCACACAATAGGTTTCAGAAAAAAAAAATTTTTCCATACAAAAAGAAGATGACGTCATAACTCCTCTTTGTTTTTTTAATTTTTTGGTGCTACGGGTCAAATGGATTTATATGGACCAAAGACAAATCGCTCCGAATTTTACGCTTTTAACACTATTTGCAGCATTTTACTGAATTTCGAGGGCGTACCGCCAGGACTATGTAATGCAATATTGTATTTTAATTGTACTTTGTACATTTTGTTTTGTTTAAAAGATGTGTGTTGTAGAGTTTCTGGCCGCATCTTCTCTCAACGGAACACCTTCCGACGCGGTGGTAGAGTCAAAAAATGACGTCAAAAGCTATCTATATGATATTATTTTGAATAAAAAATTTTGAATTTTGAATTTTGAACTATTAATAGTTCTTCTCACGATACAGGGTTGACAGCTTTTTCCATTACTTTGTTCACGTAGAATCAACGACCAGGTTGGTGTAATGGTTACCACGCCGGATTGCCAAACCAGGGCGCTGCGTTCGAATCCCGGTTCGGTCATGGATGTTATAATATGTTCGTGCCGTTTAGTATAAGAGATAAGTGTACTTTTTGCAACCATCAGCAGCAAGACTGATTCAGTGTTTATGGGGAGTAGAGCAACTCTGTGATGGGGATGGACCAGGTCTGCCTGCATAACTCCAGTCGGTTTAGAAGTTACTGATGATTAAAGGTCTGTAAAAAATTAACGATCAGCTGCACCGCTGATCGTATGATATTGTTGTAGTATGCACTGTAGCTATACAACAGTACAAAAACTGTCAAGTTCTGTCAGTCCGTTTAGGAGATACAGCCAGTCAAAGTTCCGACCTTTGAACGGCTGTATCTCCTAAACTGACTGATGAACCATGTCAGTTTTTGTACTGTTCACATAGCTACAGTCCATACTACAACAATAACACACGAGCCTTGCAGCTGATCGTAAATTTTTTCAGACCTTTAATCATCAGTAACTCCCAAACCGACTGGAGTAATGCAGGCAGACCTGGTCCATCCCCATCACAGAGATGCTCTACACCCCATAAACACTGAATCAGCCTTGCTGCTGATGGTTGCAAAAAGTACACTTATCTCTCGGAATAGTTGTTGTATTAAAAAGCCTATAGTGCTTAACTTGGAATCGTTACAATGTATGTGCCTGTGAGCGTTATTTATTATTATTATTATTTATATCGTTCTGTACAAAGTATGGGTAATTTCAGGATAAATTTATCGCAATTTATACAGGGTGTTAGGGTAAACAGTTGCATTACTTTAAGGGGTGATTGTACCCATGATACTGAACAACTTTCCCTAAGAAACCTACAGGAAATTTGATTTTTTTTCGACTTTTCATACAATCTTTCCATCAGCTGATTGCATTTAGTATGGAGAGGCCAAAATTTTTTTTTCGGATTTTCTATATTTTCTTATGGTAAGTTGTTCAGCATCATGGGTACATAATTCACCAACATTTCTTTAATCTTAGTACTACAGAATTCTACATACATAATAATATCATAATCATTAGAATAAGAATATAAGAATAATATTTATTAATCACAAAAAGCCATTTTGCACAAGGATTACTATTATAATTTTGTTGCTCTACGTTTAAATATTAGGCTAGGCATATTGGTAGGTACAGCTGATGCCATGAAAGGCAGGGACTACCTGATTGAGATATTGACATCAGCTATAACTGTCATATAGGTATAATAGGTATGTCACCTTACAAATTGTGTAGGTACTTGTAAAATGTGTGGTTTGTATTTGTGTGTGAATAAGTAGGTGTGTGTGTTTATGTGGGGGTGTGAGAGAGTGTGTGAAAAAAGAGGGAGAGCGTGTTATGTTATTGCTTATTCAGGGGGGAGAAGAAGAGTTTCTGTTTCGTTGTAGGATAGATTTTGTAACCAATTTTTTAAGGAAATTTTGCATTGTCTATTGTTAAGAGTGTGTATGTTTAATATGCGGTGTATGCTGTTACATAGGAATGGGCCAAGAAAACAGAAGAATCTATGACTGAAGGTTGTGTTGTATTGAGTGGAACGTGCGATAAGGTGGTTTCTTTTTGGAACATTATTGGTGTTGAGTGGAGTCACAGAATGTTGGAAAAGGACAGTGTACAAAATGAAAAGTTGACGGACTGTGAGCACTTCACAGTACTCATAGAGCGATTTCGTGGGAAACAGTCTGGGCTTGAATGTAGCAACTTTTAGTAACGCACGTTGGGCTCGCTCGATTCTTAAAAAGTTGGTTTTGAGCGCACCACCCCATGTGGTGTTGCAATAAATAAGAATAGATTGGCAGAGGGCTATGTATATCATCTTTAGAGTAGAGGGGTCGGCAACATGACGTAAGTGTTTAAAAACAAATATTAATTTACGGACTCTATTAGCTAGGAGATTGATATAGGGTTTGAATGATAGGTTGCTGTCGATAAGGATTCCGAGGTCTTTAATCTGGTTTGTTTTATCTAACGACGGACAATTACATGGTATGTTTGAGTCATGGGAGGTATGAGCGGTAATTTTGAATTGAGCCTGATCCGGTAATTGGCGATTTACTATAGAAAAGGTCATGTATTTGGTTTTATCTACATTTAACGTAAGTAGGTTTTGATTGAGCCAAGCAGAAACGATATTAAAGCCATTTTGGGCAGAGAGAAACACTTCATCCCACGATTTTCCAGAGAAATACAAGACTGTGTCATCAGCAAAAGATATTATGTTACAATTTGGAATTTGAAGTTTATATTATGTAAGTATTTATTATTATAGTTTATTTGATTGTCCAAGGATTGTCCCAAACACTAGCTGTGTTTTTGTAAAATCGGTGTTTTCGTAAATACACTACAAAACAAAAAACATATATCATTAATTTGTTTGGTTTAACTTTGAATCTAACATAGGTATTTGATTTAGAAAAGACCGCCTTATTTGTACGTAATTGTAATTCTTTATCTTTGTTCAAATGTATATTCTGTTTTGGTGTGCAATAAAGTATAATTGAATTGAATTGAATTGAATTGAATTGAATTGAAAAGGAAGAGGAAACACTATTTTATGATAATCGTGACTAAAAATGTGGTATTTCTTAATTTAATAACGATTTAATTAGTATTACATCACAGTCATAAAGATTTTTGATAAAAAATTGTTTAAAAAATTCAAAAAGCATGAACATTATTGCTTTATCGTGATTAAAATATTAGGTGCCTACTTTATCCGTTGAGGTAGGGACAAACGTTTAACTTATTTTGGAGACTTCATGCAATTGTCTTGTCATTACAGAATATCCTACTTTTTCTTTCGAGCGTTTCCATGCTTCGGAAGACACGTTAATCAGTTAGTCCCACAGAGTTCTCTCAGGTAGCGGTGAAACTATTCGTTACGCCAGGTCAGAGGCGTATTGAGGCGACTTGATAATTCTCTGACAGGATGTTGACTACTAACTTGCCTCCACCAACACGCACTGGGCCCGCGTGGTGGAGCAAACAAACCACAAATCGATCAACCAGTCGACCAAAAAATCCACTAACAAATCGACCAATCAGTCGATCATCCAGTCGACCAAACAGTCGAATACCAGTCGACCAACCAGTCGATCACCAGTCGACCAACCAGTCGATCACCAGTCGACCAACCAGTCGTATCGTATGGCCTAATTAGGGCCTAATTAGGACTAAGTAGTGGCCTAAGAAGGGCCTAATTAGAGACTAAGTAGTGGCCTATTTAGGGCCTAATTAGGGGCTAAGTAGTGACCTAATTAGGGCCTAATTAAAATTTGTCTACCTGTCCCTTGTAAGGGTTTTATCGAAAGAAAAACACCGCAAACATACAGGGTGTACCCTGTATTTTTCATTTGATAAATGTATAAAAAATGTAATGTAATGTTTGTTTGTGTGTATGTGTTTGTGTATGTGTGTGTGTGTGTTTTGTAAAAGAAGATTCTTTGTGATTTCTTTGCGACGTTTCGTTGGTTCCATCGAGATCAGTTTGATGGTCTGTTAACACAATTTCAGTATAAGGCCGCCTATCCTTTACATCCTATATTGTTCAATTGGAAAATGTATCTTTTTGACCAAAAGCAGAGCAAATGTAGGTATGCCTCATGTATCTCCATAATATCTAAGTCCATACACACGGCAAAAGCTTGATTAAAACAAACATGAATACTAACAACCTACTTACTGTAAGCAAGGTCAATGGCAGTGGAGCAACGCAATTCTTTCACTTGCACAGCCTTGGGCGTTTGATTCATACATACACACTCATGCGCAATTTAATAATTACTGCGTTTAGTCACATTTATATGGGTCGAATATTTGGTATCTATCTAGAGGTTAGTTCTTCTTATCGTGTGGGCAGAGCCCTGGTGTCAGAGTTTTTTCAGACCGCCTTACGGCCTCTGACGTGGTTTTTATGTAACGACTACTACCACCAGAGATAGTACCCGGAACCAACGGCTTAACGTGCCATCCGAAGCACGGAATCATTTTTCTTTTCGGACAATCGGGTGATTCAGCCTGCAATGTCCTAACCAACTGGGGAAAAACGCACAAAGTGACATATCACTAGGTGTCCCCCGTGGGAATCGAACCCACGACCTTCGTGTCGAGAGCCAATGCTATAAACCATTAGACCACAGAGGCAGTGAGTTAGTGTAGAGGTTAGTATGGAGACTTAATAAGCAGACGGTTTTTAAGAGGATGATCAGTTCTGTTAAATATCTCACTAAGAACAGAACATTGAAAACCCTAGCTAGCTCCTAATCTAGATACCTGAACCCTAGGAGCTAGTGCCTTCCCAATCAATGCTTAAGAGCCTATGTCGAAAAATAATTTAAGCGAAACAGGCGTGGGATAGCTTATATTACGGCCTGATGCGAGAGAAAGAGATGGGGCGGCGCGCGCGCCTGAAACGAATCGAGCGCCAAATCAAACTTTATTTAATTGTGATTGTACTATTTATGTAAGTTCAATTCTGCTCTAATCAAAATTTAGAAAATATCATTCTCTTTTTTTTAAATCAAGTCTTGTGTTTCTATTATTCACCGTTTAGCAGTTCCAAGCGTTTACAGATAAAAACGGAGGCTACTTTGGCTTGTTTTTCTATCGAGAAAATTTGTCTTAATCGTGTTTTGGCTCTAATCAAAACTTCAATTATATGTTCAATTTACACATATCCGAAAATCATACTCCTACTGTTAGTACTTAATGATATATGAAGCTTTGAAGAATCCTTTTTCTTTCACATAGCCCCTTAAATCGAAACAATACATAGTACAGAACTTTTTAACAAAAAAACAGTATTTGTAAAAGATAATTAAGTAAGTATACTATTATAATTAACTTGATTATTCAAGATAGCATGCAATATCAATAATATTTTTATAGATTGAATAGCGTGTGTCAGTGTGTGTGGGGTGTGTGTGTGTGTGTGGGGGGGGGGGGGGGGGTGCGGGGTGTGTGTGGGACTAAATTAGGGCCTAATTAAGGACTAAATTAGGGACTAATTTATGGCCTAATTAGGGACTAATTTAGTGTAGTAGTACTAATTTGTTATTACAATTTATTAATTAATCAATAAGCTTTAGAATAGCGTGTGTCAGTGTGTGTGTGAGGGGGGGTGCGGGGTGTGTGTGTGGAGGGTGTGTGTGTGTGAGTAATAAATTAATGATATAAGCTGTTCCATATAAAACTGCAAACCTATACGACCCAAATAATGTTTCGCTATTTTGATGCTAGTCCCATAGAGAAAGTTCCTCAGTTTGATGGGCTGATCATCTGTGACCCTGTATAATGTAATTGAAAGAAAGAAAGAAAGAAAGAAAAATCTTTATTCACCATTAAAGGCACACACGAAACAACAGAGTACATTAATAGAAATAGTAGGTAGGTAGTAGCGGTGTGTGCCGCGACGGTGAATAGGACACGACTCAACGTAGAGCCTTACTTGATAAGCAAGGCGTTGATTTTCTGCCGTGCCTGACAGAGCAGGAGTGCAATTTCCGAATCTCACACTTTCAAAATCATGATCGAATGATGCATAATTTCCATAGTAATTTTTACACTTCTAAATCAGCAGTGGATTTTAACGTGTAATGTAATCTTGGCCAATAATATAATGCATATGGATCCTTTTTCTTCCTACCTTATTATACCTACTCAAGTCCGAAGATCAGTATAGCAAGTAGCAACAAAGAAATGAAATGCTATATTATATTACAGACTATTTCTAGTTCGCTGAGACTACTAAGTATATCTTATTAGCTATTTTATTAACTTATTTGGGTACTCCTTTTTTACAAACAGGAATAGAGGTAGTTTATGACCTAGGCTTGGAAGCGTGTCATATCAGTAGGCCTATTACACGACTTGATACCTATACTGCGCCATAAATAAAACTTTTAATTTCATATAAATAATTAAATCGAATTAAAAAATTATGGTTAATGGTTTAATTCATGGTTTGTTAACTTTATTGAGTAATCTAAGTCCATAATAATATTTTATACTTGTGAAAATCATGATAAGATAAGATAACACGCCATGAACTGAGATATTTTCTACCTATTATTTATCTATACCCTTAACCAAAACCTAGACCTTTAATTATATGTAATACGAGCTTTTACCCGCGACTTCGTCCGCATAAATTATATACCAGATTTTAAGTCAGATGATAAGCTATCAAACAAAAAAGTTTCATCAAACTCGGTTCAGTAGTTTTTGCGTGATACTCGAACAAACAAACACCCAAACAAACAGACAAAAAATCCAAAAATTTGTGATTTGGAATCAGGGACAGGTAAAAACCATGTCGTAATTTTTTTTTTTGTAAATATACAGTTACAGTTTTATAATAGTTTAGATGTATGTATTTATGTATTCTGTTGTATGCACTTCTTTTACATCTATAATTTTGATTTTAATAACACCGACCCGTTCTTTTTTATATTTCCTCTAAGGTTGTCTGGAAGAAATCGCTTGTTAACGATAAAACCGCCTTATTTTTACCATAATCAGTTTTGTTTCCTATTATTGTGCATTGTATTTTGTTTTGATGTAAATAAAGTACATTTCATTCATTCATACTACCTAACGCATAGAGTTCTTCTTCTTATTGTGTGAGCAGGAACCCCTGCTGTCCAGAGTCTTTTAAGACCGCCTTACGGCCTCTGTTCTGGTTTTTATGTAACGACTACTTACTACCACCAGAGATAGTAGCCGGGGCCTAGCATAGAGCTAACTGCCTGCTATCAGTACTAACCCCAGTGTTTCTTTGTTTCAGATGACTCGAGCCAAGCCAGCAAGCGACAGAGGCCCAAAGATGTAACCCTGGCCGAACCTCACACCATGGAGATCGCGCAGATCCTCATCTCGCTGCTCCATGCATGGGGCCTGGATCCTGATCTGGACAGAGTCTGCGAGTCTAAGCTTGGACTTCTGAGACCAATGGTAAGTGGATATAAATAATATGGGAAATTTTAGACCCTATGCACGTGATTCTTATGTGAACTCGAGGATAACTAAGATCCTTATCGGGTCCTGGGTTCGAATCCCGGTTCGTTCACAGATGTTACATTTTTGTGCCATTTTTGTATGGTTCCCATAACAAAAATCCTATGGCTTACTTGGGATCATTACAATTTATGTGCCTGTGCGCGTTATTTATTTATTTATTTTATCTTAATGCTCCATGCTTGACGCCTAAATTCTGACTGGGACAGAATCTGCGAATCTAAACTTGCTCGATTTGAGAGCAATGGTAAGTGATTGGAAAACTAAGAATTTCTCTGAATTTGATTCCAAGTGATGTTAAGGAAGATAACCTAGATCCTCATCTAGCTGCTTCTTGAATGGGGGCTGGACTTTGTTGTGGGTAAGGTCTACGTATACAAGGTCTTCCGAGTAACTGAGTGTGAATATGGGAGAAAACATGGCCCCGGCTGTAGGTAACTAAGATCACAGGATCTTGGTGGAATTTCCATGGATATACCTAGTTTAAATATTCATCTGGTTGTGTCATACGTGAAGTCAGACTTCAGATTTTAATAGGGTCAACTCACACTCCCCACCCACTCAAACACTATTGAATCTAATTAAAGATTGAAAAATTTAGTCTCGGGCGGGATTCGAACCCGCACTCTTCCAAATCGGGGAAGTGCCTTATCCAATTTCGCCACCGAGCAAGATGCTCAGAGACCGAAATTTTCAATCTGTTGCGTCTTAAGGGGAATGTGAGCGACTTTATGGCGAGGCGTGGCGTGTGTATGGCGACTATTGAATCTCTTCTGTTCCACCACCAGGTGCCGGTCTGCTTCGGCGTGGTGTCCCGTCACGGTCACATGGCGGTGCAGCTGCCGACTCGACTCGGAGGCTGGGCTGAAGCCTGCGCCGCCGCGCCCGACGACCCTCTCCTCCTCGAGTCCTCCCTACCTCCCGAACTGTTGAGGCAGGAGAAACTTACCAGGTTTGTGACACTGTAGACAGTTTTATTCGCCGAGCTAAAATTTGTGGTACTACTTACTTCAATAGCTTTCCAACGACCAATTTGTAAGCTTCTCATCGAGTTATCCTTACGTCCCGAACTGTTGATGCAGGAAAAACTTTACTAGGTCTGTGACACTGTAGAATCTACTAGTACGAGATACGACCGTAAGATCATGCACCTATCCCTTAGGCGAACGGCATGTGATTCATGTTAAAGTTTACACAGGGGTTCACACAATGCCACCGGGTTGCCTAGCAAAATCTTGCCGCAAGTACCTTTACCATGATGATTTATGGTACCATATTTAACAAAAAATGCACCTATCTTTTAGGCCAGCAAATGGGGTGCCATCGGAAGGAGACCGATCTAAAGATCTGGAAAGACTAGGGTTGCCACCTCGCAGTCTGCCGCAACTCTGGGGTTGCCAGGTTCAAAGAAGTCATTTTTAACGAGAAATGCACCTATAAACGAGAGTTTCCATAGTAGATCAGGTCTGGCGAGAGTCTGGTCTGGTAGAAGACGATGGCTTCGATTTGGTGTAGAAATTAATCCTTACTTTGCAGGTGCACTTTTCGCTGAAATATTATTTCTTTGAACCTAGCAGCCCTAGAGTTGCGGTAGACTGAGAGGTGAAAACCCTAGTTTTTCCTGTTCTTTAGGTCTATCTCCTTCCGATGGCGCCCCATTTGCTGGCCTAAAAGATAGGTGCATTTTTTGTTAAATATGGTACCATAAATCATCATGGTAAAGGTACTTGCGGCAAGATTTTGCTAGGCAACCCGGTGGCATTGTGTGAACCCCTGTGTAAACTTTAACATGAATCACATGTCGTTCGCCTAAGGGATAGGTGCATGATCTTACGGTCGTATCTCGTACTATACAGTGTATCTACAGTGTAGATATTGTCACGAACGCTGTCAAACGTTAGACGTAAGAAGGCATTCAAAAATTCGGAGGGTGTATTAACAATCGCCGTGGTCTTACGGTCTAAGGGTCCGCCTACCATGCTGGGGGGTGACGGTTCGAATCCGATCCGCGCCAAAAATATTTCTAGATTTTAGTGTTTTTAGAAATGTTCTAGAAGGAAGAGAGAGAAGGAATATTTAAAAAGGGACAAAAAGGTGAACGTGTCTAGGAACTTCGAGAAAGGAGGCGAAATTACGAATATTTGAAAAGAACCAGAAAAGTGGGCGTGTCTTCGATCGGTTTCGAAAAAGGAACGCGGGGTTAGAACTATCTGGAGGAAAACAATCGAGTAAAGAAAAGAAGATCGAAAAAAGGGTATTCCGGAATGTTCTGCGGGATATAAAAAGGCGGCGAATTTCGACTGGCGGCAGTATTTGATTAAACAGTGAACAGTGCGAAACAAAAGGAAGAAAAGTAAAAGTGGAAAAGTACTAGTGAAGAAAAAAGTGCTAAGAGTGGAACAGTGAGTAGACTAGTGTCGGTGTAGTGCGTGACGTCATAGTGTCGGTGTAGTACGTGACGTCATAGTGTCAGTGTAGTGCGTGACGTCATAGTGTCGTACGTCTTGACGTCATAGTGTCGTACGTCGTGACGTCATAGCTGTGACGCGTATTGTGTCGTCACAGTAGTGACGTAGTGGACTGTGAACAGTGACAGTAAGTGGTGCACGGGGAATCCCTGCGAGGAGGACCCGGTGAAGTGAACCGTTTAGGGGAACCTCTGCGAGGTGGACCGTTTGTAAGTGAATCCCAAATAAACTCTGTAAAATTGGACTTAGCGTTTCACTCCAATCCCGGAACCCGTCGCTCGTAACATTTGGTGTCAGAAGTGTGGGATTGGAGTAAGATGCCGCTGGTGCCAAAGGAGTTAAAGGGAGTCACCACCCGGGCCATGTCGGAAGCGCGCCAGGAAGGTGCGAGCCCTGCAACTGAGGTGCAGCGAACTCCGGAGAGACGACCTGAGGGAGGTGAAGTGCAGCGCACTCCGGAAAAGAACCCAGGGAACTTCCTCTATCAAATCCAGCGCATGATGGAGGACCAGGCTCGCCGGCAGGAGGAACAAATGCGCACGATGCAGGAGGCGCAGGCTTGCCGGCAGGAGGAACAGGTTCACGAACTGCGCGCACTGAAAGAAGATCAAGCTCGCCGCCAGGAGGAACAGGCTCGCCGGCAGGAGGAACAGGCGCGCCGGCAGGAAGACCAAATGCGCACAATGCAGGAGGCGCTTCATAAGGATATCACGAAAGGCTTGCAACAGGCGGTAGAGAGAGTCGAAGCCGTAGAAGGGAGGTTGGATCGTGTGAAGGGGGAGCTCGAAGGGAGGTTAGATCATGTAAAGGGTGAGTTCGGAGGGAGGCTGGATCGTGTAGAGGGTGAGTTCGCCAAGATCCGGCGAGAGGTTGAGCAGAGCAGATCTCATAGTCGTGTCGCTGCTGTTTTTGACTCACCCATTCAACCGAAAGGTGTCAAGACTCCGGTTTACGATGGACTGACGTCATGGCCCGCCTTCAAGCTACAATTTGAGACAGCGATGAAAGTTAACGGCTGGGGCAAAGAAGAGGCGCAGTCTGCGTTGACATTAGCACTCCAGGGACAGGCTCTCACTGTGCTGGAAGCTGTTGGTGCTGGTGAAAATTTGACGTTCGACAAGCTTTTCGGAGCTCTGGAGGCTAGATTCGGCGACGGGCATCTCGAACACATGTATCGGGCGCGATTGAAGGAACGTAACCAACATGCTAACTAGAGTCTGCAACAATGGTCTGTGGAAGTGGAGAAGCTCGTACGAAAGGCTTTTCAGTCATCACCAGCAGCCATCGATGACATGCTCCTGCAGGCCTTTACGGATGGGATACGGGACCCGGAGGTGCGAGCGGCCGTGCGACTTGGGCACCATAGCACTCTCAGGGACGCTGTTGCCCATGCATTGGAGGTGGAGGCCGTACGACAAGATTCTCGTTCCGCCCGCCTCAGGGAGATTTTTGTGACTAGAGCCTCACCGCCAAGGAATCGAAGCGTCGGTTTTGTGTGCTACGAGTGTGGTGAACGAGGGCATATTCGCAGCTCCTGCCCGAAGCGCACAGGTCGTCGGGATATAGGAGTCTCGACTGATGAGCAGCAGGAAAACTAAAACCAGCCAGGGCTGCGGGGTGGGCGCTGGCCGGTTATGTTGCAACCCCAACCATAAGAGTCAAACAGACATCAGACGGAAATAGTCTGTTAGTCGAAGGAGAGGTCAATGGTAGAGTCTGTCAACTTACTTTGGATACCGGAGCTTCGAGAACAGTGATCAATACTCGACTGATAAACGAGATGGAAAATTATCAGAAACGACTTCTGCAACAAACCAACCTGCAGTTAACAACAGCTACCGGCCAGCGTATACCTGTCAACGGGGAGTTGGGAGTTTCAATTAAGATCGGGGAAACTCCTTTCGAACATGAGGTGATTGTAGCTGAAATAGTGGACGATTGCATCATTGGCTTAGATTTCTTACAAAATCACCAGTGCAGTATAGACATGAAAAACGGAGTGCTACGGTGTAACACAGAGGAGGTTCCGATGAGAGGTGGATCGTCGGGAAAGGTCTACTGTGTGAGAAGAACAGTTCTCAAACCTAGATCACAGACCTTGGTACCTGTCGTTTTGCCCAAGAGTAACGATGGGAGATTACCACGGAGATGTGCTGTGATAGAGAAAGTTAAAACTGAAACTTCTTGGATTCCGGCAAGGACAGTTGTTGGATCAGTTTCATCTACCTCAATCCCGATACTTAACGTTGGAGATGTGGACCTGACGATTGAGAAGGGGGAGGTTGTTGGTCACTGTGAGGAAGTTTTATGGTTGCGACAATGTGTGGAAAATCCTCCTAGGAAACATAAGGCTGAGGAGGATGTAGTATCCAAAGTTATGGAAGACTCCAGCAAGGACCTGACTAAGCTACAGGCTGTGAAAGCGAAGAACTTGCTGCGGCGTTTTTCAGACCTGTTCTCCCAGAACGACGCAGATATTGGTAGAACGGACTTGGTGAGGCACACGATTAATACGGGAGATGTAGCGCCAATCAAGCAACGACCTAGGCGCATTCCGTTTGCTCGTGAGAAGGAAGTGGAGGGAATGATAGAGGACATGAGAAGGAATAACATCATCGAACCTTCATCAAGTCCCTGGTGTTCACCTGTAGTTCTCGTCAAGAAAAAGGATGGCTCAACGAGATTTTGTGTGGATTATCGGCAGCTGAATGAAGTAACGAAGAAAGACAGCTACCCCTTGCCAAGGATCGACGACACCTTGGACACTTTGAATGGAATGAAATGGTTTTCAACGCTCGATCTGAAAAGTGGGTACTGGCAAGTGGACGTAGACCCTAAAGACAAGGAGAAAACCGCGTTTTCCACCGGGAAAGGACTGTGGCAGTTCAAGGTAATGCCATTTGGATTGAGTAACGCCCCTGCGACTTTCGAGAGATTGATGGAACATGTCCTAGCTGGAATTCTGGGTGACACGTGTCTTGTCTACCTGGACGACATCATCATTGTTGGGCGAGACTTTGATGACCACCTGAAAAAGTTGGAGAAAGTCTTCGAGAGACTACGTGGAGCCAATCTTAAATTGAGTCCAAAAAAAATGTTCTTTCTTCAAACGGCAGGTCAATTACCTTGGACATGTAATCTCTGAGAGAGGAGTCGAGACCGATCCTGCCAAAACTGCTGCTGTGAGGGAGTGGCCAACACCGAAAGATAAGACACAAGTTAGAGCTTTTCTTGGACTCTGCTCTTACTATCGTCGTTTCGTGAAAGGGTTTTCAGACATCGCAAAGCCGCTACATCGACTTACGGAAGAAAGGAGGACGTCCACATGGGATGCAGAATGTGAGGAGGCTTTTATGGAGTTAAAGGAACGTCTGAGTAAGGCACCGATTCTTGGATATCCCGATGTCCAGGGCGAATTTGTTGTAGACGCAGACGCCAGTAACATCGGGATTGGAGGTGTGCTCTCGCAGCGACATGGTGAAAAGGAAACTGTAATAGCCTACTTCAGTAAGTCATTATCTAGACCTGAGAGGAACTACTGTGTTACCAGACGAGAATTATTGGCCGTGGTGAAGACTGTACAACACTTCAAGAAGTATCTGCTGGGACGTAAATTTTTAGTCAGGACGGACCACGCTGCGCTGAAATGGTTACTCCAATTTAAGAACCCGGAAGGTCAAGTTGCAAGATGGTTGGAGCAACTACAGGAATTCAACTTTGAAGTAGAGCATCGAAGTGGAAGAGTTCACTCCAATGCAGACGCACTGTCAAGAAGACCATGTCCAGAAGATTGTAAGCATTGCAGCAAGCAGGAAGGGAAGGAAACAGTTTCACTCAAGGTTATTAGAACTGATGCCATCAACGATGAGTGGGGAAACGAGGCAATGCGTCGCGAACAGGAAAAGGACTCAGGAGTCGGGCCAATCCTGAACTGGTTAAAGAGTGATGGTTCTAAGCCTCAGTGGAGCGAAGTGGCAAAGTACGGGGCAGTCACGAAGGGACTTTGGGCTCAGTGGAAGAGCCTCATCATGCATAACGGATTACTCTGTAGAAAATGGGAGACATCGGATGGAAAAGACTCGTATCTGCAGTTGGTGGTCCCGCAAGCTAAGGTGAAAGAAATTCTGAGAGTTTTTCATGATGGAACTTCCGGAGGGCATTTGGGTGTAAAGAAAACCTTGGAGAAAGTAAAGGAAAGATTTTACTGGTTGCATTGCAGAGACGATGTGGAAGATTGGTGCCGCAAGTGTACAGTCTGCGCAGCTGTAAAGGGACCTCATACGAGGAGCAGGGCAGCAATGAAAATTTATAATGTTGGGGCGCCTTGGGAGCGAATCGCTTTGGATGTCGCGGGACCATTTCCAGTCACTAAATCGGGGAACCGGTATATACTTGTGGTAATGGATTATTTCACAAAGTGGCCAGAAGTATTTGCCATTCCAAATCAGGAAGCGGTCACTGTGGCTACCAAGTTGGTGAATGAAGTTTTCTGCCGGTTTGGGGTTCCGCTGGAAATGCACAGTGATCAAGGCAGGAACTTTGAGTCACAGTTGTTCCAGGAAGTTTGCAAAATTTTCGGAATCCATAAGACCCGGACTACTCCTTATCACCCGCAGTCTGACGGCATGGTGGAGCGATTCAATCAAACTTTGGAACGGCATCTTGCGAAGGTCGTCGATAATCATCAAGATAACTGGGACGAGTACATACCTCTTTTCCTGTTGGCCTATCGAACCGCTGTTCATGAGAGTACTTCGGCAACTCCAGCAATAGCAAACTTCGGGAGAGAGTTGAAACTTCCAGCAGATTTGCTAACAGGATGCGCACCAGACACTCCTAAGAGTATCAGTGACTATGTGAGCGAACTGCGGGAGAAAATGGTCGACATTTATGAACAACTTCGAGAAGCAGGTCGAAACTCAAGTGACCGTTCAAAGACACGATATGACCGAAAAGCGAACTATGCTGGGTTTGAGGAAGGGACATCAGTTTGGCTGCATAATCCAGTTCGAAGGAAAGGGAAGAGTCCGAAGTTGCAGGCAAGTTGGGAAGGACCGTATGAGGTAGTGACCAGGATAAATGACGTCACCTATCGAATTCGACGATCGCCAAGGAGCCCGTTGAAGATAGTGCACGTGGATCGATTAGCTCGATATTTCGGCACTAATGATGCTCGGGACGAGCAGAACTAAGGGAGGGGCAGTTTCACGAACGCTGTCAAACGTTAGACGTAAGAAGGCATTCAAAAATTCGGAGGGTGTATTAACAATCGCCGTGGTCTTACGGTCTAAGGGTCCGCCTACCATGCTGAGGGGTGACGGTTCGAATCCGATCCGCGCCAAAAATATTTCTAGATTTTAGTGTTTTTAGAAATGTTCTAGAAGGAAGAGAGAGAAGGAATATTTAAAAAGGGACAAAAAGGTGAACGTGTCTAGGAACTTCGAGAAAGGAGGCGAAATTACGAATATTTGAAAAGAACCAGAAAAGTGGGCGTGTCTTCGATCGGTTTCGAAAAAGGAACGCGGGGTTAGAACTATCTGGAGGAAAACAATCGAGTAAAGAAAAGAAGATCGAAAAAAGGGTATTCCGGAATGTTCTGCGGGATATAAAAAGGCGGCGAATTTCGACTGGCGGCAGTATTTGATTAAACAGTGAACAGTGCGAAACAAAAGGAAGAAAAGTAAAAGTGGAAAAGTACTAGTGAAGAAAAAAGTGCTAAGAGTGGAACAGTGAGTAGACTAGTGTCGGTGTAGTGCGTGACGTCATAGTGTCGGTGTAGTACGTGACGTCATAGTGTCAGTGTAGTGCGTGACGTCATAGTGTCGTACGTCTTGACGTCATAGTGTCGTACGTCGTGACGTCATAGCTGTGACGCGTATTGTGTCGTCACAGTAGTGACGTAGTGGACTGTGAACAGTGACAGTAAGTGGTGCACGGGGAATCCCTGCGAGGAGGACCCGGTGAAGTGAACCGTTTAGGGGAACCTCTGCGAGGTGGACCGTTTGTAAGTGAATCCCAAATAAACTCTGTAAAATTGGACTTAGCGTTTCACTCCAATCCCGGAACCCGTCGCTCGTAACAATATTTAACTGAAATCAAACATTTTATCTTGATGTTTATTTATTTGAGTGAGGTCCTGACATTTCAGTTCGTATCTCTTTAAAACTGTATTGTTAATATTTGTATGATTTATTCAGAGAAATGAAAGTGATAGTACTTTTGGCTTCAATGGCTATTCAAAGGCGTATTTGTTACACCTGATGCAAAATGCATATCAAAGACGTAGCGCGTTCACCCAGAAAGTTATCTTAAAGGGACAGATTGTACTTTATTGTGGAAATCTTACGTATTAAGGTAGATCCGTGCTAAATCACCTATTGAAGGAATATTACCACTTGACATAATGGTAGATTTAGACGATGACAATTTTGCGCCGCCAATTCTACGGCGCCTAAAATTTGCACCGTATAAACACTTTTGGCACGACAATTTTACGCCGTGCCTTAAAGTGTTTACACGGTGCTAATTTGAGGCGCCGCAGAATTGGCGCCTAGAAATTGTCATCGTATAAACGGTCCATAAGGTACTATTATTTGGATGTAAGGGCTTGGACAATGACCAATAGCTATCGAGACCTGGATTGTTACTAAACGCTGAGGTTAGCATTATTATTTTCTTTTTTCTTATAACATACAATAGGTTAGGTTAGGTAGGTAATATTTACAGGTAGATACCAGAGGACATTCTTAACTTACCAGACAAAAAGTTCAAGTCCCATGTTAACCAAGTCCTCGGTAAAACAGGTTACTATAAACTCGATGATTATTTGAATGAACAAAATGTCTGGTCTTGACAATTTTACACTATGTAATGTAATATTGTATTTTAATTGTAATTTGTACATTTTGTTTTGTTCAAAAGATGTCTGTTGTGCAATTTCTGGCCGTATCTCTCAAAGGAACACCTTCCGACGCGGTGGTAAAGTCAACAAATGACGTCAAAAAGCTATCTATGTGATAATATTTTGAATAAAAAAAATTGAATTTTTGAATTTTGTTATTTTCTGACTAGGAAATACATTCGTCAGTAACTTTGAATGTAATATAACAGAAGTATCTGTATTGTTTGCAGACTGTTCTCTTCTAAACTCCACTGGGAGCTCAGCACCACCCTCACTACCAACCACCTGCTGTCCATCGTGGCCCTAGCCAACACCCTGATGTCGATGAGCAACGCCAGCTTCGTGCCTGAACAGGAAGTCGCCAGGAGGCTCCACAGGTAACTAGAGTCCACCATCAAACAAAGAACCCTCATAGTTTCATTTTCATTCTCTCTGTATGCCCCTAATCAATTACTCTCTCATTTTTACCCGACTGCGCCAGAAGGGGAATGCTTTTGGATCGTATGTATATTTGTATGTCTATTTCTATGGCACGCCCTACAGCCTAAACGGCTCGATGGATTTTAACGTATGAGGTCTCATTAGATTCGTAAAAATTGTGAGAGGGACATAGGCCGTATTATTTTAATATGGCTTCTGCGAATTAAAAAAAAAAGAGGGGGAATAGGTTTCTCAATAAAGAAATCCTAAATTAAAAAAGTGCTCAATTGACAAACTACAAAAGCCTTCAAGCTATTTTCATAGAATACTACCCGAGATCCGACCATAAAATTATGCACCTATTTCACAGGCGAACGAAATGTGATTCTAGTGTCTGTTTACACAGGGGTTAATTCAACACCGCCAAGTTGCCTAGAAAAATCCTGCCGCAAGTAGCTTTTCCATTATGATTTATGGCATAACAGGTGGAATAACCTGTCCGTTAGGGAAGTAAATGAGGTGCCATCTGAAGGAGACTGATCTAAAGTACCGGAAAAACTAGGGTTGCCACCTCTCAATCTACCGCAACTATAGGGTTGCCAGGTTCAAAGAAGTCATTTTTTACCTGGCAGCCCTATAGTTGCGGCAAACTGAGAGGTGGCAACCCTAGTTTTTCCCGTACTTTAGATCAGTCTCCTTCAGATGGCACCTCATTTACTTCCTTAACAGACAGTTGGAAAAAGTTATGCCAAAAATCATAATGGAAAAGGTACTTGCGGCAGAATTTTTCTAGGCAACTTGGCGGCGTTGAATTAACCCCTGTGTAAACATACACTAGAATCACATTTCGTTCGCCTATGAAATAGGTGCATAATTTTACAGTCGGATCTCGGGTTATTATAAAATAAGACAAAACATACATTAGAACCAAATCATAATTATTCACAGTTTGTTCCACCTTTTTTCCGTTGGTTAGTAAGTTGTTCTAGTGTTTGCATGAATTATTAGTTAGACTAAGACAATATAAGAAATTTATCCCATCTTGAGCCACAGGCGGTCATGGGAGATATTCCAAAATTGCAATTGCATAAACTACATGTACCTAAATCACATTGCGAAAATTGCAGTAGGTACCTATCCTAAATCACGCTACCATACTAACGTTTTCTCACGGTCTGACTTAAGAGGGCTATCGGAGTCCAGTGGCGCCCTCGTCACAATAAGAAAGATTTCTCAATAAAGAAAGCCTAAATTAAAAAGTACTCAACAATAAACTACAAAAGCCTTTAAGCCATTGTTATACAATACTTTTATAGGTTCTAAACATTCCACTTTTAGATAATTTCGAATAAAAACAAAAGCAGCCGTAGTTATTCTTTTTTTCAAAATTTTTATGTTTAGACCTTTAAAAAACCTATAAAAGTATTCTATGAAAATAGCTTGAAGGCTTTTGTAGTTTATCTGTTGAGCACTTTTTTAATTTAGGCTTTCTTTACTGAGAAATCTTTATTATTGTGACGAGGGCGCCACTGGACTCCGATAGCCCTCTTAAATATGAGCCAGTCACGGAAATTCGGATCTTTTTAAATGGACGATCTATCCATCTAGCTTCTCCACAACACTTGTTCTCATTTCCACCAGTGACTTGAACAATACGTTGTTCCAGACCCTCAACCCGAAGCACTACATCGTGGGCCGGGGACGAGCAGCGCGAGGAACAGCTGGCGGCCCAACAAGCCCACATCAAACAGGGCTGGTCCCTGCTTGCCACGCTGCACTGCGTACTGCTGCCCGATAAGGTCGTCGCTGCTGGTACGCAATTTATCTTCAGTCGATATACTATCAGTTTAAAATAACAATGTGCATGACCTCGCCTGCAAATGTGACGTCACTCAATCGCACGAACTTCACTCGAGTCATTCAAATGATTATTTCCTTTACATAGAGTCTATATTCCTTTACAACCGAGTGAAGTTATCGAACGGCCCTTCAAGGTCATGCACATTGTTATTTTAAACCGATAGTACTACCCTTTGTATTGCATGATTTTAGCCCAATCATTTTACGGAGTTTTTTTAGGAGAGTTGGGAAGTAATTATTAATTGTACTTTTAAACTGTAATGTAAACGGCACCATTTAGTGACAAAAAGACTATTTTAAAACATATTTAAAAAAATTGCAACGCAACATAGAAATCAAAATTGTGACTCCCAGTAGGCTTTTAAATTAATAATATTAATACCAATGCACTCATTTGCATTATATTTAACAACATAAATTATTTTTGAGCTATAAAATAGGCATTGAAATTTAAAAAATGAGGTTTTTATTAGAAAATACGAATGTTTTTTTAAAAACTTTCTAACTAGACAAAAATATTTACGCCATGTTTGAAGCATGTATAATGGTAATTTTCAACACCTTAAGTATGTGCAAAAAATAAATTACCCTCGGGTTTTTTATAACGAGATAATACCCAAGTTTTGAATTTGGATTTGGACTGTTGCTGACGATTTGCGGCGACGGGCTCACTCCCCGTCATACTGGACAGAGTTTCGGTATTAGTGAAACGTGGATGTTCTGAGGTTTCAGAATATCTCTGACTACCCCCTCGGGGAATATAGTCGTGAGCATATGCTATGCTATGCTATGCTGACGGATTTTATTTTTTATTTTGGTAAATTTCTAAGCCCAAATTGGCTCTTAAATACTATACCGAAAAAAAATATCAATTACTAATTAGTCCCGGCTGAAACCGTAAAATGACTGGGCTATTGTTTAAAACTAGATATCCCGAATTGGTTTATACTGCCACGAACGTTGGTGTCCAGTCCAATTAGACGATGCTTGAACATCTATTCTGCTAAATAGTTGAAATTTTCACAGAATTTGGGTTATTACGGCGGATTTGTTAACAGATAATAAAAATGTCAAAAACTTAAAAATTAGGCGGCGGTTCTCAACAAGAAACTAGTTTTTATCAACATTTTTTCTTCTCGCTCTATCGTCAAAACGGTAAAACATACAAGCGTCAAACTTAGTGTGATTATAGAGCAAACTCTAAAGTATAACATCCATCCATCCAGCCATCTAGGTGGATACGTAATAACACCTAATGACATTAGGGACCTCCCCTCCAAGAGCATAACACGGTTCATGAAGTCCGTGGGCCTAGGAAACGACCTTTAGGTCTAGGGTGACAGCTACAATATCAGTGACGCTGACCAGTTAATGAGGATTGATGGTCACCACCCTCCGGCACTAATCGAATTGCAAAATTTGCGATTAGGTAAGCAAATGAAACCGTGTAAACAGTGTCGCCTAAATTATGCTAAATGTGATTATGAAAAAGTCAAATTAGAACTTAAATCCATTGACTGGCTCGATTTTCTCACGGTTTCTGATGTAGACTTGGCGGTTGAGAGGTTTTATGAGATTATTAATGAAATTATTTTAAAGTACACCCCCCTATCAAACAATAACGCACATGATTTCCCAACTTGGTTTAGTCCAGCACTAAAAAAGTGTCTTCGTGAAAAAAACAAATATCACAAACGATTCAAAAAATACCACAATCCACGTGATTATGACACTTATTCGCTGTTACGCACGAGATGTAAAAGTCTAATGGATAAGTGTTACAACTCTTTTCTCTCCAGTATTGAACAAAATCTAGATAAAGATGTAAAACCCTTCTGGACATTTATCAGTAGTAGGAAGCATTGTAATAGCTTACCTCAGACAATGACGTTCGATGGACTTTCGGCTTCGGATAGTAAGGGCATATGTGAACTCTTTTCAAAATATTTTTGCACGGTGTTTGAAAATCCTTCTCCTTCTTCTTCTGTGGATACTTCCGAGATAAGTTCACCGAATACCTTGTCCAAAATAGTATTAAATCATGATCAAGTTTTGAATAAGCTTCGTCTTCTGGACCCAAGTAAGGGACCTGGGCCTGATGGTATCCCAGCTAGGTTTATAAAAGCTTGTTCTAGTGAGTTAAGTATACCCTTAACTCTGATCTTTAATAGCTCACTTGATACAGGCGAATTTCCATCCATATGGAAAACCGCCCATGTTATACCTATTCACAAATCGGGCAATAAGGCGGAGTGTGCTAACTATAGGCCAGTAAGTATTCTATCGTGCCTTGCCAAAGTTTTTGAGTCATTGGTGTATGATCATATATATAATTTAGTAAAACCGATCCTCTCTACGAGTCAACACGGCTTTATAAAAAATAGATCGACTATTTCAAATTTACTTGTCTATAAAAATTATTTATGTACTGCTTTTGCATCTTGTGGACAGGTAGACTCAATCTATACTGATTTTCAGAAGGCATTTGATAAAGTTGACCATGACATATTATGTCAAAAAATCAATAGCCATGGAGTCCATGGAAGTCTATTGCGTTGGGTCACCTCGTATCTGGAAAATCGAAGCCAGCTTGTTGCTATCAGGGGCTATACATCGACACCGACTTTTATCAAATCTGGAGTACCTCAGGGCTCACATTTGGGCCCTTTATTCTTTATCATCTTCATCAACGATCTAGTAAGCAGTTTATCATGTCAGAGTTTACTGTACGCAGATGATTTAAAGATTTACACCACTGTTGGCAATATCAACGACTGCTTGAGACTCCAGCGCGATCTTGTTCAAATATCGAGTTGGTGTCGTTCTAATAAGATGTTTTTAAATGTCAAGAAATGTTTTGTAATAACTTTTAATAAAAAGGTGAATTGGATAAATTTTGATTATCAACTGAACGATACAATTCTTGATAGGAAAACCATTGCGCGGGATTTGGGTGTAATGTTTGATGAACAGCTGTCATTTCGTGATCACTATTCACATATTATTGGTAGAGCTGGTCAACTCCTGGGCTTCGTCATGAGAAGTACTAAAGGCTTTAAAAATCCCAACAGCTGCCTTTTGCTGTACAATAGTCTTGTCAGAAGTATCCTGGAATATGGTTCTGTTGTCTGGTCGCCATACTACACTGTCCACTCGGAAGCTATCGAGGCCGTGCAGAGGAAATGTCTCAGGTTCATTTACTACCGGTATGGTTATGGTCGTACACTTAGCACATACTCCGATAGGCTATTAAAATTTAACATTTGTTCTCTCCTAGTTAGGAGAAAACAGCAGGACCTCATTTATTTACATAAAATTCTACACTCGACTATAGATTGCCCTAGCTTATTGTCACTTTTAAACATCAATATACGTTTCGTTACTCGCAATCCACGAATATTTTCAATGCAGGTGTATAAAAATAATACATCGTTCTATAATCCGATTGTGAGAATGTGTAGACAACTAAATGATGTTGCCCATGATAACCCAGAGTTGGATATATGTAATAACAAAATTGGTGTTATTAAAAATAATATTAAGAGAATCCTTATGTAACATTCTTATCACTTTGTTATTAATAACTAGTGTTATATGTTCAAATGTTTGCATATTTACTATATTTAGGTTAAATTACAATAAAATACTACATTATATCTAAGTTTCTAAGTCGCAATTTTTAATGTGTCTGTACATGCATGTTTAGGGTTGCAATCTAGATTTAAGCTATATAGTTCTTGTGTTATTATTTCATTGATTGTTTCCTGTTTTGTGTGTCAAATAAATAAAATAAAATAGAAATAGATCTATTCAGGTCGCAGTAGCTATTGGTCATTGACCAAGCCCTTACAACCAAAATAATAATAAAGTATAACAACAAATAATAAAAACCAGCCAGGTGTCGGTATTGCGCAAAAGATCCCGGAGAAAAGGTTGTGTGGTACGGAACCCTCGGTGCGCGAGTAGCCCGACTCGCACTTGACCGGATTTTTTATAGTTAGGCTATGTTCAACGTGTGCCGTCTTCTCTAAAACACTTTGTTTGCAGGCGCTAAAAGCTTCAAACGTCCCCAAGTGGAGATGCTGGCACGTCGCTGGCAGCATCACTGTCTCGAAGTGCGCGACGCCTCGCAAGCTTTGCTGCTCGCAGAGTTGGGCAGGTACGATTATATTACCATCATTGACTTACCAACAAACAACTGAAAAGAGAAACAAAACACATAAAGAGAAACAATTACGCGCCAGTCTTCGTATCGTGTCTGTGCTGTAAGAATTTGTTAAAACTACGCAAGCAAAATAAAATAAAAATGTCCTCAGGAGTGCGATTTTTGAATCTCATGCGTTGAACTCAGTTGAATATGTTTGGAGTTACGCATCTTTTTTTCTGCTTATTTGACTTTCAAAAATCGCACTCCTGGAGTATGATTTTTTAATGTCAAATCAGCAGTAGAAAGATGCACGTCTCCATGGAAATATTGATATTTTCAACTTCTGAGTTCAAGAATAAGTTTCAAAAATCGCACTCCAGGTTCAGTGTTTTTTGTTGGATTATATTACTAACACTTACTTTCGATTATGTAGGTTAGTCTGGGACACTTTTTTCGAGATTTCTCAGAACACAGCCATTCAACAGACTATATTACGACCACACCACACATTTGTAACACCACTGGCTTTTCGGTTAAGGAAAACATCGTGAGGAAACCTGCATGCTTCAATTTCGAGGCATGTATTGTACCTACTGTCCATTACAAGTGGCGACGGGCTCACTCCCCGTCACACTGGACAGAGTTTCGGTACTACTAGTGAAACGTGGATGTTCTGAGGTTTCAGAATATCTCTGACTACCCCCTCGGGGAATATAGTCGTGAGCATATATGCTAAATTACACCTTTTTGAAGATCCCTTTAGACCAGTCGATGTCAGTCAGTTGATGACAGCTTAGCAAATAATGAAACGGTGAACTCAGACCATCAAACTGAACAACTTTAACTATGGAGCCTACCACAGGAAACGCGAAAAAAATCAGCTATCCCATACATTTTAGTCGGGTAGGTACAGTAGTAGTGGTAGTGGAATATCTCTGACTACCCCCTCGGGGAATATAGTCGTGAGCATATGCTATGCTATGCTAGGTACAGTAGTTTTGTATGGGTGAGCAGATTTTTTTCCCGTTTCCTGAGGTAGACTCTATATTGAAAGTTGTTCAGTTTGATTGTCTGTGTCTGGTCATTTTAGTATTTGCTAGGCTGTCACTTACTCCCTGTATTTTTCATCGCGCTTTTAAAAGATTTTCCAACATTTTAGAAGCTCGCTGATTACCCAGGATGTGCTCAGTCAAGCTTCTACCTAATCCTTATCAAGGTTTACCATACCTCTGAAATCTCAGCATTTCAGAGGTATATAAGGTCCTTCTTAATATGCTGACACTTTTTTAAGGGGATGATCAGACCGTCAAACTGAAAAACTTCCTCTATGGGACCAACATCGAAATCGCGAAAAAAAAATCATCACTTCCATACAAAACTGCAAACCTACTCGGAGCCAAACGTATGGGACAACTGTTTTTTTCTTTCGCGATTTCGATGTTGATTCCATAGAGAAAGTTGTTCAGTTTCATAGTCTGGTCATCGCCTTAAAAAGTGTCAGCATATTAAGAAGGACACTGTAGTAAACCCTGTATATCAATATATCACATTGCAGACTGGGCCCTAAAGGTCGCAAGGCGCTGGTGGACAACTGGGCGCAGTACCTCCCTCTATATACACACACGGAGAGCATCAACCCCCACGCCGCGCCCAAGGAACCTGTTGAAAAGGTCACTAGGGCTGTAAGTCGATACGGTGACATTAGGGTTGACACTGTTTTACACTTCCTATGTAGATATTCCGATAGCCGATGGGGTTAGTTCTCGAGTGGCGACCGCGTACCGGAAAGCGCAGCGTGGGTAGACAAGGTGGACCGACGATCTGGTGAAGGCGGCGGGAACACGTTGGATGAGGGCAGCGCAGGACCGCGAGTTGTGGCGATCTGCGGGGGAGGCTGAGATGATGATGTCCACATAATCATGCCAGCCGATAGACTTACACTGCTTAGATCCATATTCTAAATAAGCTTTTACTATGACCACTATGTACAGACGCCCCTTCGAATGGAATGGTTGAAAGGGGTCGCACGTACGCTGACTAAATCGGATGCGCACGGTTGAAGCGTCGATCGGGACACAGAAATAAGGAGCAGGTTGGTAGGTATGATGCGCTTGGCGTTTATTGCAGAAAGAGAACAAACCCCATCGGGTTATAGAATTTAAACAGAGTATTTTGCTCCGGTGATAAAACAGATCAATATTGGCGAGGCGCCATCTAACATTAGGTGTACTACTTAACCTAACAGCAATTAAATAAGTAACAACTTCGATTTAGGTACCTAGCCTTAACTTAGGTTGATCGCAGATCATACAAACTAAAGACAGATGGCGCTGTCGTTAGACACGCACTGAAGAAGAGCCAAATAAAATGTACCCGGAACCACAGAATAAATACTAGTACTACCCGTACAGAAGGATCACTTCGAAAACAGATTTAAATAAATAACGACTCTCTCGTCACAGCAATAAGGTGCAGTTATTCGCACCCGTCCTATCGTACAACTCGCGAATAACCTACCACCTGTCACAACGGCGGGCGTGCAAACAAAAATGAACCGAATCATTAGGCATGACAGCTTCCTTTACAAAGTCTCCTTCTTTCATTCTTTCACGTGCTGACAGCGTGACATCGCTAGGGTTTTCAGTACTCACAAAATGACGGCAAGTCATAGACGAATAATTTTTCTACGACGGAACTAAACTGTTTTCATTATCATGACAACATCATAGAAAACGTCAAAATGTCAAACATCGAGTGCAGTTTTATTTTCAAATCAAAATTTACCGTAAAATTTTTAGTTTTGTCCATATTATTATTTCAAATGGATAAAGCAACAAAAAGTGGTGCTAGTCTAGTAATTCAGTATGTTATTTTCTGTTACGTTTGGAGGTATATCATGCTTCGAAACTTCGAACAAATTGTATGTTATTTACAAGCGATTAGCTGATATGGTAGGTATTTATTTACTCTAATATTGCATTTTAACAATAGTTGTCAATAAATTATATCAATTATCGTAAGTTATCATCTGAAAAATAATCATTTAGGGGATTTCCTTTCGAGTTTGGGTTGCACGAGGTTCCAAATTGTACATATTTTAAGTAGGTATGCGTCGACCGCATAATTTTGACCGTCGCATGTCATTCTCGCATGTGATATTTTTTGTTTTGCTTAGTTTATCTTAACTGCGACAAACATTTTTTCGATTGTTTTTTTATTGTTTTTCTCTATTGCTTTCAGGAAAACATTTAAACCGCAAAATTAATCCGCCCGGAATGCATCGATAAATAAAAAACTGCCATGCTAGAAATGGAAATCGTAAAAAGAAGAAATGCAAATATCGGACCTTCGAAAATATGACAAACGCATACTGATAAAATTCAGAAACAAATAATTTGAAAGTGCAATATAAAGTGTATTTATCACTTCCATATTATTATGCGTTTTCATTATTTTCTTCTAGAATACAGAAGGCATAGCATGTTGCACGTGATACGGCTATATCATTCCTTTTATCTCGCTGGTTAATAGAAAGATAGTGAAGGTGTGATAGTTCTATATCTCGCTGCCATGCTAACCATGCAGTTGCATAAATTTAAAATTTCTGCAAGGTGTAAAATTTAGCTGCGGGGCTAGTAGGTACGCCAACCCGCGATAGCGTGATACAGCGCTATCACGCTTCCGCTCTCTTTCTATTTGCGCGCGAACGAACGAGATAAAATACTAAATTTTACAGATGGATAATGTTAAATGTCGCTATCGCGGGTTGACGTACTAGCCTCGCAGCTGTCAGAGCTAAATTTAGCTAAATATAGATAACGTTTTGCATAAACTTTTGGAGTAAATACAGCAAGTATCAAAATAGTTTAGGTTGTTGTGTAGTGTTGCCATGTAAAGCGACAGTGGCGTTTTTGGCCAAGCTGTACCTTATTTTAATCTTTTTGGTGACCACCGAGGGGTGAGTGGCAACCTATTGCGATTTACACCTCGGAGGTGTCCGGCTGTCAAACTTACCTGAGCTGTGGAGTGAGACAGGCCTGCCGGAACCGACGAGCTTGTATGAAGAAATTATGGATGTTGAGGAGGCGAGAGATGTGTGTCAGAATCGTAGCATGTGGCGATCTTTTGTCTCTGCCTACCCCAGTAGTGGGACATAAGCTTGAGCATATGTATGTATGTACAGTACGGCCACTCCATATCAGTGCCGAATTGAAAAACTATGCCATTAATGGTTTTATTTTGAGTTTTGACCGTGGCAAGGTTATTCAGGATGTAATCACGAACATCGCTATGTAGAATAAAAATGCAAATTTGTAGTCGATGCATCTAAAAGTTCGGTGGGTGGCGAAAAAAAATCTAATATGTCGTATAAACTGGCCTACCTCTTGTGTCCGGTTTGACATTTTGCTTTGGGACACCCTGAATACATTATTTACATATATCTCTAACAGCAAGAAGAAGAGTTCGAGGAAGAAGAAGAAGAGATAGTCCGCAAGCCGTCCTCCCTCGCGGAACTGAAGCGGAAACAGACCACGTCCGTCGTGCTGCTCGGTGTCATCGGGGCAGAGTTCGGACAGGACATCACTAGCGAAGGTATTGTACAACACTAGTTACTGTTACAGAAATAGATAGTACAGCTTGGCAACAAAATAGTTTGGAAAAAATTTGGGTGCCAGGTTCTTTGTAAGAACGTCAAAATCACGCATAATCTGGCAAGATCACTGTTCTAAAATAATTAGTTCCTGCTGTCACGTTAAACTCTTTTTCACCATGTTGTACCGACTAGTAGATAATATTTAAAGACTATCAAACAAAAAAACAATAGTACATTATGATTAGAGATCAGATAATCGGATGCATATTTACCTAAAGTTGAGGTGTTAGCTGCTATGGAGTGCACTTTTGTAACGAAAACTAATGTTTTTTGTATAATTTTATAATTTTTAAGAAGTCGCTTTCATACTATACCACAGGTCCGGCACTTCAAACAACGTTTTAGATTTGACATGATGACGTTCGCACATGCGCACTTCTCGCAAATTGTGCATGACATATGTGTAGGGTTGACTTAACACGCATCGTATTAACATCATTATACATTTAGTTACTTTTTATAGTTCATTCTGTTATTAAAAATAGTATTTAAGCTAAAGAATCACTGAAAATGTGAATTTAGCCTTATTTTCCAGCGTTTATTTTTAGTGATAGGTTAAAAATAAAATATATTAAATGTAGTCAAATCTAACGGGTGTGCGCCTGGCTGCATCGCCTTGCTCAGCTTCCCTCAAGTTACCACAGAGAGTGTGAGGGGAGGTGAGGTATCTGAAGTCAGAGGGGGCGGGGAGTGGCTGTTCTGTATGTAGAACTATATACTATTACCTATTCTGTGACTATACATCAGAGTAGTTATGCATTCCCGGACTTTCTGGCATCTCGGGATTTATTTTACCAAAAAATATATTTTTCTCTTTTAAATTAAATAATTTTAAAAAGTTGCTTCCATACTATGCATCCGATTAGTTATGCATTACCGCATTTTCACGGCCGGCATCCCGATAATTATTTTAAAATAATAATTTTAAGAAGCCGCTTCCATAATTTTATAGCTAAAAATGAAGTTTAGGTAAATATGCATCCGAATATCCGATCTCTAATTATAATACAAGTGAGCTGAGTTGGTCATTAACTCATTAGTCTCATGTCTCATTACATTCGAGGTTGAACTGCCAGCTCGAGCCGAAGGCGAGAGCGGTTAACAGCCGAGACCGTAATCCAACGCTCACGCGTTTTAAACGATGTTTTTCAAAATACTTGCGAGGAAAAAATAAGTAATTTTGGTGCAATAAAAGCCACTTTACGACTGTGTTGAAAAAAAATTAAACCAACTGCTAAAAAGTAGAAAATAATATTTAATTTTGTATTTATTTTATATAGGCAACAATAAATCATACATTTCACATCATAAATTCGCAACTATAAGAACATTAATTTGCTTTATGGAGTCGCTGTCAAGTCTGTACCATTCACGATTGGGCTTGGAGTAAGTTTTTGGGCTTGGCTTGACACCGACTCAAATTATATTCACAGTCGATAAAAACATTGAAGCTTTTGCGCGCTTTTTTAATATTGAATTATTTACTGATAACTGCCAAAGGTTCCGTTTTATTTTCAGTCGCATGTATTAATAACATTTCGAAAACACAATAATTTTTTTTCCCAATTAATTGCAATTTTCGTATTTTTATTATTAAAGGGCATCATCCACGTTTCATATTTTTGATCCAAATGTAAAAGTGCCGGCTAACAAAAACTAATGCTATATTCTGTTAGAACTCGTCCGCCTAAGCATTTATTATTATGGCATGAAATCTGTAAATTTTTATAACATCGAAAATGTATGAAAAGGCAGATTTTTCAAACATAAATAAAACGAACGAGTTCTGATAAGGCCTTAGCTAATTTCATCGAAAATTTATGTAATGGCAGATTTTTCGTACCCAAATAAAATCAAGGACAATAGCCCTACTTGCAAGCTTTGGTGCCATAATAAATGCTTAGACTGCCGAATTCTATTTTTTAGCCGGCTCTTTCACATTTTGGACCAAAATTTATGGTCTTTAAATTCCTTAAGAGGATAGACCAGTACGGTCTTCTCCATACAAACGTATTCCCCTGTTTTCTCCCTGGATAATAACACTAGAGAAAACATTTTTTTACCACACAATCTATGCCACCACTTGGCGTCCCTATGTTTTGCTTTTTTGCATTAATTAATTACTGTAAGAACTAAGGACCTTCGAAAATGACAAATTTTACCACCCGGTTTCAAACATCCAGTAAACAAATTTTACGAATACAAACAAAAAAGCAAAACATACGGACATAGCCAAAGTCTTTCTCATATTATTTTTGAAAGAATTATTAAAATCGGTTCAGTTTTGGAGGAGGAAACAGGGGAATACGAAATGCTGATTTCATCCATTTTTTTAATTTATATTTTATATTAAACAAGCATTTCAGCCCGCCTATCCTCTTAACAATATTCTTATATAACTCCATAATAACACGTTTGTTTTAATATAAGAATGCTTGTCGTATAATTTGCTGGCTACCATATAGCTTGCTCGTTCTACAGGTGCCGCGAGCAACAAGAGACGTAAGGACGGAGACAGCAGGAAGAGCTCCGTCGTTGAAGGTAACACTTTGTTGAGGCTTCGTCCATTTTGAACTTTATCAGTTTTGTGCTAGGTTTTAGATTCGTTTGCTGTTATCGGCGCTTGTTTTAAATTAATATTTGTTTATAAGAATGAAGATTGCGGACTAAATATTTTTTTTTATTTTGGCCCTAATTGGGTACTTGACTACATACAATATATTTTATTTTTATCTTCTCATTAAAAAAAAGGTTAGAAAATAACGCTAAACTCAAATTTTTATTGAGTTTTTAGCTTGAATACTATTTTTAATAACAAGATAAAAATTAAAAAGTAATTAAATGTTGATGACGTCACATTTCTTTATTTAGTACAAATGTTCATACAAAGCGCACGTTTTAACGTCCGATAAAAAGTAACTGATTTGACTAGTTGTCAAGAAGCCTATTAGGAATTTAATTTTTTTAACCGTCAAGCCTTTATATACCAGACACAATACATAAACAATTTTTATCGGGCACAAACGTTGCACTATGGTTGGCTAGATAAAAGATCTTTCTCTATGAGACCAATGTCAAAATCGCGAAAAATAAATCCAATGTTCTCAAATGTATGCAGATTTTTTTTCGCACTTTCCACATTGGTCCCTTGGGGAAAGTTGGTGAGCATCTTAATGGTCTGATCATCCTCTTAATAAGGGTGCCTGTCCATTAAAGCTGTGCGAGATGTGTAGCTGTGTTTTTTTAACCAATCAGGAGCTCGGGCGAGATCGGTCGCGCCGCGCCCGAGCTCCTGATTGGTTAAAAAAACACAGCTACACATCTCGCACAGCTTCAATGGACAGGCACCCTTAAGCCTGCCGTGCAGGAGGCGATGGTTCGATCCCCGTCCACGCCGACTCGTACCAATGAGTTTTTCGAAATTTATGTACGATTTGTAACACCACTGGCTTTTTGGTGAAGAAAAACATCTTGAGGAAACCTGCATGCTTCAATTTCGAGGCATGTATTGTACCCACTGTCCATTACAAGTGGCGACTCACTCCCCGTCACACTAGGAAGAGTTTCGGTATTAGTGAAACGTGGATGTTCTGAGGTTTCAGAATATCTCTGACTACCCCCTTGGGGAATATAGTTCGGTGCATAGCCTATTTATTCATAGATTTCAACAAATTTGACACAGCTTGGGGGAAAAATGTATATGTAGGTACAAATTTCTGCCACAGCGTACGCTGCAATCGATTTTAATGTTCCCATCACCGAGTTCGCACATAGCCTCTGAAAACTAACCACGTTGCCCTCAGGCTTCACGCTGAGCGCGTCGAACAACCTGGCGCGACTGACGGCGCTCGCGCTCACGCACCTGCTGCTGTCGCCGCCCTGCGCGCGCCTCCCCGCGCACACGCCGCTGCGCCGCGCCGCCGTCGACCTGCTCGGCCGCGGCTTCACCGTCTGGGAACCCTACCTCGACGTCAGCCATGTTTTGTTGGGTGAGTGAGACCCTACTTGGACGTCAGCCATGTTTTGTTGTGTGAGTGGAAACTCTAATTGGACGTCAGCCATGTTTTGTTGGGTGAGTGAAAACTTTACTTGGACGTCAGCCATGTTTTATTGGGTGAGTGAAAACTCTACTTGGACGTCAGCCATGTTTTGTTGGGTGAATGGAAACTCTACTTGGACGTCAGCCATGTTTTGTTGGGTAAGTGGAGACCCTACCTCGACGTCAGCCATGTTTTGTTGGGTGAGTGAAAACTCTACCTCGACGTCAGCCATGTTTTGTTGGGTGTGTGAAAACTCTACCTCGACGTCAGTCATGTTTTGTTGGGTGAGTGTCAACGCTACTTGGATGACAGCCATGTTTTATTGGGTAAGTGTATACCCTACTTGGACGTCATCCATATTTTGTTGAGTGAGTGTCAAAGCTGCTTGGATGACAGCCATGTTTTGTTGGGTAAGTGTAAACTCTACCTGGACGTCAACCATGTTTTTTTTGGATGAGTTTCAACGCTACTTGGACGTCAGCCATGTTTTGTTTGGCATATTTTGCTGAAATTAACTCAGTTGGTGGGGGTGGTGGAGTATCCTTTCCTTTTGTAGAGTAACTTTTAGTTGACTTGTTTAAACGAATAATTTAATTTCCTCATATTTGCAGGTCTATTGGAGATGTGCTCGGACGCAGACAAGCTGGTGCCGTCGATGACGTACGGGCTACCGCTGTCACCGCAGGCTGACTCGTGCCGCACTGCACGTCATGCTCTCACTCTTATCGCTACTGCCAGGTAAATAAATTTAATTAAATAGCGTTTACAAATTGTATTGTTTTAACTTCTTGAGATAACGATACTCCCTACACCCACATAATATTGCCAGAAAGGGTTTAAACACAACAAAAGACCAAAAATTAATTAAAAGCTAGCCGAGTGCAAATGAGACTCTCACACCAAGGGTGAGTATGCCATACCAGTCTGCGTAACATGACAGAGGTGAGAGCGACACAGGTCACTTCTAAACGTCACATTTGAGTGAGATACTATCATAAAGTTATTATACCTGTCGGAATAGAGTAACTGACATGAGTTGTCAAATGAAACCGTTTTTTGTGCATTTGTCGGCACTTATCGGCACCCTAAAACTTCGAGTTCTGTATATAATTGTGAATCTAACGTGAAATCGTGGGTAATTTAATGAAATAGTGTTAGTATATTTCACAAAATAATCTACGACATCACTTAGATTCACTAATTATTTACAGAGCACGAATATTTACCCAGTCGATTGTGCTGACAAGTTCCCAAAAACGGTTCTATTGTCTCGCGTCACGTATCTCTTTCTATTATACAGTGGCGCCGTTAGGTACATCTCGCTCTCTCAGCTGTCAGTTCCTCTATATGATACCTTTATGGATACTATGGAGATAACCGCCAATTTGATGTTTCGAAGTGACCTGTGTCGCTCTCACCTCTGTCATGTTACGCAGGCAGTAGTACCATAAGTATACCAACCATACAATATATTTCCAAAAAAATATTGGTTTCCTTCGGGATGCTACGCGCGGTCTTTACCATAAAGAGATAAATGTATCTGTGGTAATGTAAAAGATTGTATGTGTGTCGGAGATCCAATAAATATTTTTTCTTTGTTTCTTTCTTTAGAGCAAAAACAAAAAACGTTTCTTGTATTGGATTGAATCAGGTCCACCAGATAGTATAAGAGATAAGTGTACTTTTTGCAACCATCAGCGGCTGATTCAGTGGTTATGGGGTATAAAGCATCTCTGTGATAGGGATGGACCAGGTCTGCCTGCATAACTCCAGTCGGTTTAGGAGATACAGTCAGTCAAAGTTCCGACCTTTGAACGGCTGTATCTCCTAAACCGACTGATGAACCATGTCAGTTTTTGTACTGTTCACATAGCTACAGTGCATACTACAACAATAACATACGATCAGCCTTGCAGCTGATCGTACATTTTTTACAGACCTTTAATCATCAGTAACTCCTAAACCGACTGGAGTTATGCAGGCAGATGATAGTCCATACGGAAGAGAGCTAGCGCCTCAATACTGAGGCCGCGGTTCGATTCCTGGCCTGTACCACTAAGTTCTTCGGAATTTATGTACGGTTGTATTTATCATTTACTAGCTCGGCGGTGAAGGAAAACATCGTGAGGAAACCTGCATTCCCGAGAACGAAAAGAAAATACCAAAAGTTCGGAGGTATGCGTAAATACGGGTGAGCTTGGGGCGAACACAAAAGGACCAGCGCTGGTCTCCGTGTTACAACGACCCTTGCTTGCAATAACCCAACCACAAATAAAAAATATGCAGGCAGACCTGGTCCATCCCCATCACTGAGATGCTCTACACACCATAAACACTGAATCGGCCTTGCTGCTGATGGTTGCAAAAAGTACACTTTATCTCTCGGAATAAGATGGCATTGTCCAAATTTCTATTTACGTTAATGCATTCAAAGAGTTTGAAAAACTCGCATTTAGCCTTCTGTTCAGTAAAAGTTGTGTTAACCCGACGATATGTTCGTTCTCCAGGCCAGCAGCGTTCATAACGACAATGGCGCGCGAGGTGGCACGCTGTGCCGCCGCGCAGCAAGGAGGCCAGCCCTCCGCCGCATACCACGCGCTGCAGAAGGGACGTGCTGAGGTCCTGCGAGGAATCGAGCTGCTCATTGATAGGATGCACAACGAAGTGGCTGAGTTACTGGTCGAGGTGAGTTTAAATACTACAAGTTACAACCAAATCGGAAGGTTACAGTCAAATTATCAACGTGGTTGAGGTCAAATTTATCAATGTGGTTATAGTCTAATTATCAATGTGGTTACAGACAAATTATCAATGTTGTTACAGTCAAATTAGCAAAGTGGTTACAGACAATTTAGGAACGTAGTTTAGCAACATGGTTACAACTAGTTTAGCAACAGTCGCAGACTCATTAGTTAGTGGTGGTTACAGTCAAAGTAGCAACATTAGCACAGTCAAATTAGTAAAGTTGATATAGCCTACCATGCGCTGCAGAAGGGACGAGCTGAAGTGCTGCGAGGAATCGAGCTGCTCATTGATAGGATGCATAATGAAATGGCTGAACTACTGGTCGAGGTGAGTTTAAATATTACAAAGGCACTGTTACAACAAATTAGGAAGGAGGTTACAGCCGAATTAGCAAAGTGGTTATAGTCAAATTTATCAATGTGGTTACAGCCAAATTATCAATGTGCTTACAGCCAAATTATCAGAGTGATTACCGGCAATTTAACAAAGTTGTTAGAGACAATTTAGCAAAGTGGGTACAGCCAAATTAGCAAAGTGGTTACAGCCAAAGTAGCAAAGTGGTTACAGGTAATTTAGCAAAATCATCATCATCATCTCAGCCGATGGACGTCCACTGCTGGACATAGGCCTCCCCAAGGATCGCAAAATGGTTAAAGACAATTTAGGAACGCAGTTAGATCCAGCTAGTTTAGCAACATGATTACAGCTAGTTTAGCAACGTGGTTACAGTCAAAGTAGCAACATTCCATTCAACAAATAGCACAGTCAAATTAACAACGTTGATATAGGATAGTATATTTGAAATTTGATATCTGTTTACAACCAAATTAAACTCTTGGGTACAATCAAATTAAATACTTAGGTACTACCAAATTAAACATCGGGTACAACCAAATTACTTTATAGTCGAATTAGTTTCTGGTAACGAGACGTGAGATCTTTAAAATTGTAACCTCAAAATGATTTGCAGGTGATGGACATAATCCTGCACTGCGTGGACCAGTCGCACTTGAAGAGCAAAGGACTCAACGAGGTGTTCCCGGCTATATGCAGATACAATCAGGTCTCACACTGCCCCGCCACCAGGAGGATTGCTGGTGAGTTTATACGTCCGTTCTCTAATTAAAGTCTAATTAAACCGGTATTCAGTATGTGAAAGCATCACTACATTACATAGTATAAAATATACTCGCTTCCGTCGCGTCGTTGTCTGTTCAAGCTTCTAAGTCAACGCTATTAAAAGATTTGGCAATTTATGTCAATTTCACGTATTCTGTTACTTGCAAGCTCACTCAGGTACTTCCCGTAGAATCATGAAATTCGGCAAGAAGTAGGGTCTCACAGCACAAGTCTTAGACAATTTATATAGTGACTCGCCTTGCGGTGGCATTTCCCCTCTGCCACGGTACCTATAAGAACAAATGATCTTGCACATTTACACCCAATTTTATACCTACAATATTTTATCACTAAACGAAACAGCCTATAATAGCGAAACAATAATTTTGAACTTAGAACGTTTGGGGTTCACACGAGACTACTTTTCATGATTTTTAACATTCAAAATTAGAATCTAAAGTTATGGGGAATAAAATCCAAAGTTGCGGATTTCATGTTATCTCGCCCCCCGCAAAAAGTGGCAGAATTGTTTGTTAGTAGATAGACACGCGTAACTAGTCCCTATATAAGTAGTCAATGATTGAATTACAACAAATGCAGATAATAACGCTCATCTAGTACTACAAAGACGTAACTGTCATTCAGACTGACCGTCCGCGCAACTGACCAATGTGGCTTCGTTAAACTCAGGGGGAGTCAATTTTTGTTTTGGTGCAACAAAGACAGTGGCGCTGTCTTACGCTCATTTGTTGAACAATAAAAACGACTTTGTAACACCATGCTTAATGAACATTTTGGAACATTCTGGCATCATTAACTCATATTTGCATTTTGTGACAATTCCGTCTTTGTAGTATAGATGAGCGATAAAGTAAAACTAAGAATACAGGTATCTAGGTAGTTACACCTCAACTTTAGTTAAATATGCATCCGGTTATTCGATCTCTGGTAATAATTCCACACAGGCCAAACCAATATTACCCCTAATCATAGAGAAACACGACCACCCACGACCTTGACAGAAACGAGCGGGCTTACGCATAATTTCCCATACTTTCCCCTCTGTCAAAGCCTCACCCCCGCGACGGCCCCGACCTAGACCCGATGGGCTACTTAATTCGATGCGTTTTAGCGCTCTCACAGACGAGCGACACTTTGCTGTCGCCGGGTGTCGCGCGACCGTAAAATGTATGAGCGCGTCGCTCTGTGACCCACCGCGACAGCAAAGTATCGCTCGTCTGTAAGAGCCCTTACTGTTATTGTCATAGCAGCGGTCCCTCCCCCCACAAAAAATGACAGAAAAATGTTCTATGGAGAAATAAACAATACGGGCGTTGACAGGAGACACGTTTTTCTCTATGCCCCTAATAAACGAATGTTCGTCTCGCAGTCGGCAGCCACACAGGGCAGCTAGCCATGTACGAGCTCCGCGCGGGGCGCTGCCAGTCGCTCGCGGCGCACAACGGGCCCGTGACGGCCTGCGCCTTCAGCCCCGACGGCAGATACCTCGTCTCTTATGCCACGGCCGATAACAGGCTCTCCTTCTGGCAGAGCACCGCCGGTAAGTCCACTGTTTTTAACCGACTTCAAAAAAGGAGGAGGTTTCTCAGTTCGACCGTATATATATATTTTTTTTATGTGTGTTCGCGGATAACTTCATCGTTTATGAACCGATTTTGATGATTCTTTTTTTGTTGGAAAGGAGATGTCCCGAGGGTGGTACCATGATAAGGAAACCAGGATCTGATGATGGCATCCCAGAGAAATCGAGGGGAACCTTCGAAAATCGTACTGCCAACTAGTGCGTTTTTTAATTTAAAGCACTCCTATTAAATCGAACTAATGAATTCACCACTGAAAATTGTGAAATAAACAAAATTTTAACAAAAAATTAAAACCGCCTTCAAAAAAACTAAAAAGTTAAAAAATAATATTGCAGCCAATGACTTTTTCGTTCGCATCATAAGAACATTAATTTGTTTTATAGAAGTCGGTGTCAAGCCAAGCCAAAAAATGCAAGCCCTGTCGCGAATCGTACCGGCTTGACAGCGACTTCAATAAAACAAATTAATGTTCTTATGATGCGAACGAAAAAGTCATTGGCTGCAATATTATTTTTTAACTTTTTAGTTTTTTTTTAACATTTTTGACTCACTAATAACTCCTTCAGAACAGAAAACGAATCATCTGAATCGGAGAAATGTCGAAAAACCTGAAAATACACACAACAGAACAAGAACGCACACAACGGTCATTAATGACCTTATTCACCTACCTTACGTTACCTTATTAACACATTCACTGCCTGCAACGCATATATGCGTTTTTGTTATGCCGGCTCTTCATTCTCGGCGAGAACGGACGAGACAGGCCGAGATCGAGAGTGTGGATGCCTTTCATTGTTCTCGTGGCATCATAAGCCTGCCATCCCGCCGAGATCTCGGCGAGAGTGAAGTGCAAGCTTTACTTTCATCAGGTGCCTTGAACGCGTGTATGCGTTCATTTAGTTAGAAACATGTTCGCAATTTAAAATTCCGGCACCTGGTGAAAGTCCAGAAAAAAGGACCGGCAGTGAATGTGTCAACCTAGCAACAGGCAACATGCCTCATCCATATATTAATTTACAGCCAGCGATTTACAGTCATCAATATTTAATTTACATGCATCGTCAACATAATAATTAAAGAAAAATACTAAGTATTGATAAAAAAATAATGTATGGTTTATTAAAGCCCGAACAAGCTAAATGAAATAAACTGCCCCCCTCGGCGATCGAGGCGCAAAGTTGTCCATTATGCTACCAGCAGCAAGCAAGCGTTGTTTCATTAAATCCTATACAATTTATCAGCATCTCTTATTGAGTGAATATGACAAGACACCAGCTTCCTTCTATTACTAGAAAGATAAGCTTTCTACGATTTGCATAGACTCTAAAGCAAAGGTCACTGGGCACCTTGGTATAAAACTTATACCCACGACCTACAGAAAAAAAAAGTATAGGATGTTTAGATAAATGTCTCTAGTTCATGAATATACAGGGTGAAATTGATATCATTAGCATCCTTTTAAACTAAGAGTCTACCCATCAAACTGAACAACTTTTACTATGGGAGCAAACCGATCGGAGCAACAAAAAAATTTGCTGTTCCATACTAAACTGCAATGCCTACGCGACACAAATGTATGCAACAGATGATTTTTTTTTTTGCTCCGATCGGTTTGCTCCTATAGTAAAAGTTGTTCAGTTTGATGGGTAGACTCTTAGTTTAAAAGGATGCCAATGATATCAATTTCACCCTGTATATGTCGCATTAATGTAGACCATGGGATTCAAGCCAAAAACTAATAATTATAAATGTAATATTTTGGTATTTTTTTTTATATTTTCGTACATTTAATTCATTTTCTTACATTTTGTACATTTTCTTAATTTTGAACATTTTCGTACATTTTGTACATTTTTGGAAATTTAGTACATTTTAGTATTATACTACATTTAGTACATTTTCCCATGGTTTAAAAAATAAATAACTACATAAAATTGAATGTGGGTTAATAGTAATACTAAACATTTTAAAACCAATTTGGTTTTTGTAGGAAAAATTTAGATAGCTGGGTCAGATTTCGCCCAATGACCTTTGACAACTGTTTGACAACTTGTCTGAAATAGTTTCACATTTCTGCCACGGCGTGCGCTGCGATCAATTTGTCTGCTCCCACACCCACTTCTATTCTGTGGTAGTTTGCAGTATGTAGACCTGACAAACTAGTCATCACATATCCTTCCCTAAAGTTAACTATAATTTCTTTACAGGTATGTTCGGCTTGGGCGCGGCTCAGACCCGCTGCGTGAAGTGCTACAGTACTGCACCGATGGCAGACGTGGCTCGGCTCAACCCCGCTCGGCTGGCTCGCCTCGTGTGGACCAACTCGCGCACCGTCACGCTCATGCTGGCGGACGGATCCGAGACCAGGTTCAACGTGTAGAGAGGGCTTAGTTTAGGACTTAGTTTAGGACTTATGTTTTGATTGTTAGACCATTTAACTACGGACCGGCCTCGCGACAGCATTCCCTTCGGAGTTACAAGATCAATTGATCATGTTCATTTACAATTCAATTCAAAAAAAAACATTCAAAATAATATCTCAAAGATAGCTTTTTGACGTCATTTTTTGACTCTGCCACCGCGTCGGAAGGTGTTCCGTTGAGAGAAGATGCGGCCAGAAACTCTACAACACACATCTTTTAAACAAAACAAAATGTACAAAGTACAATTAAAATACAATAATGTAATACATAGTGTAATATTGTCAAGACCAGACATTTTGGTCATTCAAATAATCATAGAGTTTATATAGTATATAGTAACCTTTTTTTACAGAGGACTTGTTTAACATGGGACTTAAAACTTTTTGTCTGGTAAGTTTAGAATATCCTCTGGTATCTTATTATAATAGCGTATACAGTGCCCCATGAAAGATGTGTTGACTTTACTGAGTCGAAAATATGGGAATACTAATTTATTTTTATTTCTTGTATTGTAATTATGAACGAGACAGCCTATAATTGCGGAGCAATAACTTTAAACTAGTCTCGTTTGGGATTTACACGGGACTAGTTTTTAAATCTAAAGTAATGGAATACAATATAAAGTTACGGATTTCATGCTACCTCGTCAAAGTGAAAGAAAAGTTTGTTAGTAGAATTACACGCGTAACTCGTCCATAGATAAATGGTCTAAGTTGTGGTTAGATCTAAATCCAATATTAATAAACGAGCAATGTTCGGGTTCTAGAAAATGATATGGATGACATCTTGTGTTTAAAAATGTTTTACTTTTCATGTTTAATCTAGGTAGGTTTCATTACTGAGAAAACTAGTTTTAACTGCATGCATAAGCTAGGTAGCATGGTCATTTCAGCTTAATGCAATCCCAATATACAGGTGAAATTGATATCATTAGCATCCTTTTAAACTAAGAGTCTATCCATCAACTTTCACTATGGGAGCAAATCGATCGGAGCAACAAAAAAATCAGCTGTTCCATACTAAACTGCAACGCCTACGCGACACAAATGTATGCAACAGCTGATTTATTTTTTGCTCCGATTTGTTTGCTCCCATAGTTGACGACCCGGTTGGTGTAATGGCTACCACGCCGGACTGCCAAACCAGGGTCCTGGGTTCGAATCCCGGTTCGGTCATGGATGTTTATATGTTTGTGCCGTTGTTGTATGGTTTCCATAATAAACAGCCTATAAATAGTGCTTTCTTGGGATCATTACAATGTATGTGCCTGTGAGCGTTATTTATTTATTTTATTTTTATTTATAGTAAAAGTTGTTCAGTTTGATGGGCAGACTCTTAGTTTAAAAAGGATGCCAATGATATCAATTTTACCCTGTAGATGGCGTTGTAAACAAAATTGTAAGAAAACATATTTTGTCTGAAAATTGATTTTCTCAGGAATGAAACCTGTCTAGATAAAATTGTGCCGAGCGAAGCGACCTATTACTGTCAAAAATCGTGTATAGTATAGTACCCGGCAAACAACTTGAGAAATGGGGTATGCGCATTTCGCCTACAAATGTAATTCTGCGCAGTCAGTCTTGCTCAAGATGTTTGCCGGCCATTATTAGAATTATTAATAATTTTGAATGGATATTCATTTATTTTAGTTCGACTTTGAAAAAATTATAAGTACTTTTTATTTCTAATTAAAAATCTATCAGTATTTAGGACATTCTAAATTATTTTATTATTGTTATTTGTTACCATTAAGTAGAATTAATGTTGTTCGTCAATTTAACACAGAACCCTTCTCATACCAAAGTTGGGTAATAAAATAAGGAGCAACAAAAAACTTCACACTTATTTATTATACAGGGTCTTTCTTAATATGCTGACACTTTCTTAAGGGGATGATCAGACCGTCAAACTGAACAACTTTCTCTATGGCACCAACATCGATATCGCAAAAATTTAATCTACTGTCCCATACATTTGGCTCAAGTAGGTTTGCAGTTTTGTATGGACAAGCAGATGTTTTAGAGAAAGTTGTTCAGTTTGACGGTCTGATCATCCCCTTAAAAAAGTGTCAGCATATTAAGAAGGACCCTGTATGTAAAGGAGTCTTCTCACCGGGAGCAATCTGTTCACAATTTGTTATTGCTAAATATCTGTCTTATATCATAAGGTTGAAGTTGAACCTCACCGCACCGGCAGTGCCGCGACCTTTCTCGCTCTAGCCAATGAAATTCTTGAGCGACAGAAAAGGATAGAGCGTGAAAAAATGTGATTCCGTGCTGCCAGATGAGGCTCAACCCTTATTGTTTATTTCTGTGCAGTGTAAGTGACAGCCTAGCAAATAATGAAACGGTGAACTCAGACCATCAAACCGAACAACTTTCACTATGGAGACTATCTCAGGAAACGCGAAAAAAAATCTGCTGTCCCATACAAAACTGCTGTAACTTCCCGACTAAAATGTATGGGACAGCAGATTTTTTTTCGCGTTTCCTGAGGTAGGCTCCATAGTGAAAGTTGTTCAGTTTGATGGTCTGAGTTCACCGTTTCAGTATTTGCTAGGCTGTCACTTACACCCTGTAAAGTATCAGCATTGCACCCGTGCGAAGCCGGCGCGGGTCGCTAGTTAATGAGGCGTTTTCCAAGACTAGTAATACGAATAATCACTAGATGGCAATAATCAAAAGTTCAGAAAAACCTGTCACATTGACAGTAAAAAGTGCTGTTTGTCTATGGTTTGCATAATGTCTGACAGGTGGTGATGGATAAACTTCACTACCAATAAAAACGCAATAACACCAAAATGTTAGTTTCTCATACAAAAATGATCGTTCACCAAAAACTTGATGAATTCAAAGTATCACAACGTCTTTCATATTAAAACCATCTTAATCTTATTAATAAATCTACAAATTGCTCCCTTAAAAAGGGAATCGAGAAAAACACTGAACACTTTCGAGCTGACAGCTAAATGAGCACGATTGTAACGCCATCCTTCCAGTGTCTTTGAACTATTTTTTTTTTATGAAAATGCCTCATTATAAATAGAAGTCATCATCCCATAGTTAGCGATAAATTTCTTTATAACCACATTGTATGCACTAATATTATGAACGAAAAAAATAATTTAAATGTGTAAAATTCTAATTGTTATTGTTTATGTGATGTTATTTTATTAAAATTAATCAAATATCCTTATAAGCATTTATTGTAATGTAAACTAGATGAAATGCTAAGAGTATTTATTCCAATAAAATATAAATTGTTTGAATTCGTTGTTTCCTTTAAAATCCTTTGTATTTCGTGGCATGGTATACAGGGTGTAACAAAACACCCTAGTAATATTTAAGGGGGTGCCTCAGACCATCAAACTGAACAACTTTCACTATGGAGCCAACATCGAAATCGCGAAAAAAAATCCGCTCTTTCATACAAAACTGCAGTATCGTCTCGACTCAAATGTATGGGACGGCAATTTATTTTAATTTTTTCTCGACTTTGGCTCCATAGTGAAAGTTGTTCAGATTGATGGTCTGAAGCACCCCCTTAAGTATTACTAGGGTGTTTTGTTACACCCTGTAGACACAGTATAAGACAGGTATCCATCTTAATACAATGGTACCAAACGCGGATTGTATGTGTGCTCGCCAGTACAGTCGCCATCAGATATATAGTGTCCAAATATTTCTGAGCAGTGCTAATTTTCATTAAATTATTTACAGTAAATGTTACCAATTATATCTAAACGTGTATTTTGTCATAAATATGTGAACAGCGAATTTTCAATAATTTCTTTACAATCTTATTTAAAATTAACATGTAAAACAAAACAACGGAGTAAGGTTTTTGTCCGAAACCTACGAATAAGAATGTATAGAATAGAAATGTAAATCAAGCTCAAAAAGTGACCCCAATAAAAGTACACAGCGTTCTAGTCCGAAACTGTTCAGAAGTGCAATTTTTGAAAATCATACGAGCGAATTTGCAGTAGAAAGATGCATAATCTCCATAGTAATTTTGACATATTCTACTGCCAAGTCGCTCGTATGATTTTCAAAAGTCGCACTTCAGATGTTTATGGCCACCATGACTGCGTCGATATATTTGATGTTCTCGGCGTTCCTATATTTTTGATTGACTATGAGTAAAGAAATTATTGAAAATTAGAACTGCTTAGAAATATTTGACCACCTTGTTTGCTACGATATATCTGCTGGTGACTGTACGTACGACGATATCTAAGGCAGCCAAGGCAGCGCCAGACGGGGCTACGCGGAGATATTGTCAGTGTGTGCGCGCTACGAGGCATACACCGCGTTTGATACCATTGTATGAAGATAGATAACTGTCTTATACGGTATAGATACATGAACGCTGCGCTGCCGTGGTCCAGTGGCAAGCAATCTTGCCTGCCGCGCAAGAGACAATGGTTCGATCCCCGTCCAGCACTAGTAGCATGCCAACCCGCGATAGCCGTGATACGGCTTTATCACGTCTTTTATCTCGTTTGTTCGCGCGCATAAGAACGAGATAAAAGACGTGATAAAGTCATATCACGGCTATCGCGGGTTGGCATGCTACCAGTGCAGGCCGCCTCGTACCAATGAGATTTTCGGAATTTATGTACGATTTGTAACACCACTGGGCTTTCGGTGATGGAAGACATCGTGAGGAAACCAGCGTGCTTCATTCGTCCATTATAAGTGGCGATGGGCTCACTCCCCGTCACACTGGACAGAGTTTCGGTATTACTAGTGAAACGTGGATCACAGAACATTATAAGAGTGGTTAGAAATGCAAAGCAGCGCTTTTGCTTCGGAAACGGCTGTCGCCACTTGTCTTCCCGCTCATTGCTCATGCCTTCTTGCTCGCACCACGCCACGCGCCTTATGGTGTTATGCAAATTATTGCATAACCTGTGGCGACACGTTCCACGTCTATTTTGAACTTCGTACCCCTCTTATAAGTTCTTTGACGTGGATGTTCTGAGGTTTCAGAATATCTCTGACCACCCCCTCGGGGAATAGTCGTGAGCATAATATGCATGCATGGTTGATACTATAGATAAACTAAAATATCATGTCAAACGGCAGGCATTTCCCGTGGTACACCTAATTTGGTTCACCTGGTGGACCACGGGTAGATCTTTTTACCCGTGGTACACCCAGGTGGACCAAGGTGTACCACGGGTAGTATTTTCTACCCGTGGTTCACCTTCAAAAGAAGGTGAACTGTAAGAGGTCATAATGAGCCAATAAAAATTGCTCGAGCATTTTGCTGCTCAGTGTGCGCTGACCTCGCATGCCACCCTGAGAAAACGACAAAAATCGAGATGTGCTTCCATCCTTACTATTTTACGTATGCTAGAAAGAGCGCGCACGACGTTTTTCTCGTTTAAACGCTTTGTCGTGGGTGGCATGCTAGCCGTGCTGGCCCATTTTTTTTGTACGTTTGAAGCGTGAGGTTCTATCTTGACATATAATTAATCAAAGATCTCAACGACTCTCCACCCGGTAAAGCCATGGGTAAAAGTTTATTGAATAAAAAAAACAACAACATTACAATACAATATTATTTATTTGCACACCGAAAACATACAAAAATAACAAATTGAACAGAACGTTAAGAGTTACGTTATGCACAATTCGTGTCGCGCAAATTATATTAACGGTAACGATTTGGCTTTATTTCGGAAGATACCTACGTTGGCGTAACGTTTGATGTCCGTTCGATCGAATTTTCTGTATTGTGCAATTTAACCGTTCAAAAAAAAAAATATCGCGATAGCTTTTTTACTTCAGCTAAACCAAATCTAAACCAAAACTGAACCAAAACCAAAACCAAACCAAAACCGTATAAAATTGCGCAATTGAGGCCCTGAAATAGTAGCCGGGACCAACGGCTTAACGTGCCATTTTAAACTGATAGTAATTAAACCCCAACAAAAATACAGGTTAAAAAACAAAACTATATTGGTAGAAATTCGGCGGTCTTACAACCTAAATCCATACTCATATCTAAGAGTTTTACAACAGACGAAGTCCATAAGCTTCGTAATAGAAACTAAGACTAAAATTTTATCTATAGCTAATTAATAAAAGATAATTTGTTTGACACTCCTCGGGTATAACATAGTAACTAAGGGTGAGAAGGGTGCAAAGGACGGTCTTATCACAAAGAGCTTCTCCCAGACAACCATTGGATGGAAGAACTATTTAAAGAGACTACTTTTTTCTGTGAAAACAGGTTTTCTCAGGAGTGAAACCTACCTATCTAGATTAACTTGGTAAGTAAAACGTTACCTAAATACAAAATTTCATCGAAATCGTTAGCCATTTTCAAGAAACTAATTCTACAGGTTGAAATTGATATCATTGGCATCCTTTTAAACTAAGAGTCTACCCATCAAACTGAACAACTTTTACTATGGCAGCAAACCGATCGGAGCAAAAAACAATCAGCTTTTGCATACATGTGAGTTGAGTAGGCATTGCACTTTAGTATGGGGCAGCAGATTTTTTAGTTGCTCCGGTCGGTTTGCTCCCATAGTAAAAGTTGTTCAGTTTGATGGGTAGACTCTTAGTTTAAAAGGATGCCAATGATATCAATTTCACCCTGTATACAAGATTAGCTTAGTTAAGGCCACTCCTCCCATTTGCAAAGCTCTCTTTCTTACAAGCAAACTTTTGCAATTTGCCAGCCCGCTTCAATTGCGTGGCGCCGGTCGGAATTTTCCGTTTTCTTTGAAAACCTGTATGATTTTTTATGAATTTTCAAAAAATAAGATAACCGCACCATTCTATATTGTATTGTGAAGAATATTGTAAATTTTCATATTCTTCTGATCAACAATGTAAAACAACAATGTCAAGAGTAAAACGGTTACAACTGGAAAAAAAGAGGTGACTTTGGATTCGTTTTTCTTCAGTTTTATTAATTAAAATAGATTTCGAGAAAAACCACATCACTTCTCATATCCTGTAGATTGTTCAGTTTTGTTTTCTGCTTAAAAAGTGCCATAGTTAATGTATAAAATGGTTACAAAGTTACTCAAAACCGGGCGGACGCCCCTTAAACAGCCCCTAAGAGTGTCGACTTATAATAAAACATGAGTAAACATCATTACGATTAGAGATATAGCTTATGAGCTAAAAATAAAGTAAAAGATAACAAATTGTGAGAGAGTTAGAACAAAAACAACATTGAAATAGAAATCGAACAGATAAAAACATTCAATGAATATCATTAATAAATGAACGCCATGCAATGGCTATGACTAACCTATAGAAAAGAAAACAGAACCTTTAATAATATGCATTTCTTTGTTTGTAAGAAACATTATACAGGGTGTAACAAAACACCCTAGTAATACCACAGCCCGGACACTGTATACAAAAAAATGAAATTGACAAGATGACGTCAGCACATGCGAAACGGGTTTAGGGCTGCCACAACTTAAGTTGCGTGCGGTACAACTTGTGACGGGCAGATGGCGCGCGTGACATAGTCGATGAACGAGTGGGAAAAATCAAAGAGATTGGTACCGTAAAATAAAAACCATAAACATAAAGTAAAAAAACCACTAACCTTGATTTTTCCTTTGGAAATCTGAAGAATCTTCTATAATTATCTTTATAATGGCTTGGACAGCCGTATATCGCACAATGTATGCCCATCTTGCACCTGGAGTGCTATTTTTGAATCTCATTCGTTGAGTATGGCTGAGTTCAGCAGTTGTAAATGTCAAAATTACTATGGAGATACGCATCTTTCTACAGCTGATTTGACTTTCAAAAATCGCACTCCTCAAGTATGATTTTTGAAAGTCAAATCAGCAGTAGAAAGATGCATATCTCCGTAGTAATTTTGACATTTTCAACTGCTGAACTCAGCGAATGAGATTCAAAAATCGCACTCCTGAATTGTCTTGCAAAATGAAAATAGGCCGGGGAGCAAAACTAAGACATTAAGCGTTAGCGTTTTAAAATCTCTGCCGTTTGTTTGCCTAGAGCCCAGACAGTAATTTTTTTTTTAATTTATTTCTTTTTTTCGTAAATAAAACGCATTGACACCCGTCTATTCAAAAAAGAGTTTTTACCCTTCACCTATACCTATGCTATTTGTTTCGAAAACATAAATTCTAGATGGTGACAATCTATGCTACAGGTAACTGCCGAGGGCGATAGAGGGGGTGAGGCTGGGGTGAGGTAAAAAGTTGGTGGGAGGAAGGGAGTGTCCATACTGTATCTAGTAATAGATACTCTTTCTTATACTGTGGTAATACTTAAGGGGGTGGTGCTTCAGCCCATGAAACTGAACAACTTTCACTATGGAGCATAGTTCGAATTCGCGAAATCAACTGTCCCATACAAAACTGCTGCACCGACTCGACTAAAATGTATGGGACAGCAGATTTTCGTTTGAGATTTCGAAGTTGTATCCATAGTGAAAGTTGTTCAGTTTGATGGTCTGAAGCACCTCCTTAAGTATTACTAGGGTGTTTTGTTACACCCTGTATACTGGACGAGATTTTATATCTCTGGAATATTTTTAATTTTTCACAATTGTTTGCTAGTAAAATCTTGATTATGAATGTATAAAAGGTGTAACAAAACACCCTATTGATATTTAAAGGGGTGGTAAGACCATCAAACTGAACAACTTTCGCTATGGAGACAACGTGGAAAAAATAAAAAATTGATTCTAGTAAGTAGGTAGTGGCAGTTTTGTATGAAACAACAGAATTTTTTTATGTTTTCTCGATATTGGCTCCATAGTGCTTTCACTATGGGGCCAACATCGAGAAAAAATAAAAAAAATCAGCTGTCCCATACAAAACTGCAGTACCGACTCGACTAAAATGTATGGGACAGCTGTTTTTTTTATTATTTATCGATGTTGGCCCCATAGTGAAAGTTGTCCAGTTTGATGTCTAAACCATCCCTTTAAATATAACGAAGATGTTTTGTTACAGCCTATACAGGGTGTAACAAAACACCCTAGTAATACTTAAGGAGGTGCTTCAGACCATCAAACCGAACAACTTTCACTATGGATACAACTTCGAAATCTCAAACGAAAATCTGCTGTCCCATACATTTTAGTCGAGTCGGTACTGCAGTTTTGTATGGGACAGCTGATTTTTTTTATTTTTTCTCGATGTTGGCCCCATAGTGAAAGCACTATGGAGCCAATATCGAGAAAACATAAAAAAATTCTGTTGTTTCATACAAAACTGCCACTACCTACTTACTAGAATCAATTTTTTATTTTTTCCACGTTGTCTCCATAGTGAAAGTTGTTCAGTTTGATGGACTGAAGCACCCCCTTAAGTATTACTAGGGTGTTCTGTTACACCCTGTACATTCCATCGCATTCCAAATTTTTTAACGCATAATAAAATCATTCAGTATTTAAAACATTATAATATACAAAATACAGGGATTTAGGGATAGCCCTCCTCAGACGGAGACGGTGAACTCAGTTCATCAAACTGAACAACTTTCACTATGGAGCCTACCTCAGGAAACGCAAAAAAAAATCAGCTGTCCCATACAAAACTGCTGTACCAACCAGACTCAAATGTATGGGACAGCAGATTTCTTTTTTGCGTTTCCTGAGGTAGGCTCCATAGTGAAAGTTGTTCAGTTTGATGGTCTGAGTTCACCGTTTCAGTATTTGCTAGGCTGTCACTTACACCCTGTATGTGGCTTAAATTTAATGACACTTTTCCATACACCCTGTATTACCTACATAGCTAGTGAAACATGGATTATCAGAGTTTTCAGAATATCTCTGAGTACCCCCTCGGGGAATATAGTCGTGAGCATAATATGCTATGATATGCTACTTACAAATGAGGCCTTTGTCCTAAGGAGAACAAATTCATTTCATGTACACACGGCGACACATCAGGTTACGCACCCTATATACCCATAACTACACTACGTACAAAACACAAAATAGTGCGGTAGAGAGCCTGCATAGACGCGGCTGCCGGCGCGGGCGCAGCGTGCTGTGAGACAAAACAACAACAACATACCGCACCCTCTCGCACGATTCGCAGCGTTCAACTTCTAATAGTTCAAAGTCCAAACAGGGTAACCTGACCTGTCGCCGTGTGTACCTACTCGTAGGTATTTCTTAAATTTTTCAAGAATAATTTTTTGGCCTTTATGCCTTAAAAATGGCGGTGATTCATAAAAAAATCACGTCAAAAACATAATGTGAAATTCCTTATTTAAATACCCTGAATATAGGAAAAGTGAATTTCCTAATTAGGCCAAATATTTCAATATACCCAGTCACACTAAAATAAGATCAAAATTCCCATAAATTCAAAATTATGGGCGATACTCAGTGGACATGGATGACAGGCCCATCTGCCAGGTCAGGCTTGGCCACTTATAAAAAAAATACATACGTATAACAGGTAATAATTATAATATTATATTACCTTTATTTTGTAGATACAATTTGTTTTTCATAAAAGTTGTATAAAAATAGCTTTCAAGGCTTTTGCAGTAGGTTGGAGTAGCACTTTATAAATGGGTATGAGTTAGGGTTGCCAACTTTTTTTAGACCGAATATAGTATTTCAAGCCTAGTGCCCGAAAAAATATAGTAGATCGGGGAAAAATAAGAAGTATAGTATAGTATTTTTCGAATAATTGTTAATTAAAAATTTTCTAAAAGATAATTTTTTGCAACTTTTTGGTTTGAATACCAAGTTTTTATTCTTAAGGAACAATCATCTCTCCATTTCGTATTCGTCATAGAAAAGAATGCATCCTGTAAACGCAGAAGTCGCAAAATTGATTTCTTGAGGAAAACTTGTAATTTTTCAGCAGTGTATAGGAAATATCTACATGGTCCAGTTTACATCAAATGGAACAAATGTGATGAAGAGAGAGAAAATTGTTCAAATGATGTTAAGTTATTGGGCATTTTTATTGGACCTAAGTACCAATATACCAATATATTTAAATTCTCTATAAATTATTTGCTCATCAAAATATAGTAGTTTTGCCTACTATATATTTTTCTCAGAATTATAGTAGTAGGGCCCCTAATATAGTAGGATACTATATTATACAGTAGGGTTGGCAACCCTAGTATGAGCAAATGTTTTGTCATTTCTTTCAGTTGCGGCAACAAATTAAAGTATTGTATAATTATAAAACTATAAAAACACACATGTTTTGTTCGAGCACTTATGTTATGACCTAGCGCGCATCGGAGCTGAGATATAACTACCCCTTAAAGTAATGCAACTGTTTACCCTAACACCCTGTTATATAAATTTTTAGAGCTTCGACGTTTACCACTTTTTGTTTTCCGTAATCGTATTATAAATTGTATCAGATCCAAAGTAGGTACTCGCGACCCCCTAGGAACACGACCAAAGTAGGTATAGGCCTATACTTTGAAAAACACTGCTTTAAACCAAACTGAACAACTTTCATTATGGAACCAACATCGAGATCGCGAAATCTGCTGTTCCAAAGAAAATGTCAATCACTAGTAGAACCAAATGTATGGAACAGCTGATTTTGTTTCGCGATTTCAGTTTTGATCCCACATTAATGTTTGTACAGTTCACAGCCCTTTAAGTACTGATACAACGTTAAGGGTGTCTTCAGACTATGAATCAAATCAACTTTCCCCAAGGAACATGGGTCGAAAAACGAGAAATATGTTTGGACCCCATAGAAATCGATCGACCGATCCACTCTTTTGTATGTAAGATCCAAAGATTTTTCTCTTCTTTCGACTCATGTTCAGGAAAGTTGTTATAGTATAAGAGATAAGTGTAATTTTTGCAATCGTCAGCAACAAGGCTGATTCAGTGTTTATGGGGTGTAGACCATCTCTGTTATGGGGATGGACCAGGTCTGTTGTAGTATGCACTGTAGCTATGTGAACAGTACAAAAACTGACATGGTTCATCAGTCGGTTTAGGAGATACAGCCGTTCAAAGGTCGGAACTTTGACTGGCTGTATCTCCTAAACCGACTGACAGAACTTGACAGTTTTTGTACTGTTCACATAGCTACAGTCCATACTACAACAATATCATACGATCAGCCGTGCAGCTGATCGTTAATTTTTTACAGACCTTTAATCATCAGTAACTCCTAAACCGACTGGAGTTATGCAGGCAGACCTGGTCCATCCCCATCACAGAGAAGCTCTGCCCCATAAACACAGAATCAGCCTTGCTGCTCATGGTTGCAAAAAGTACACTTATCTCTCGGAATGTTACGATACATGGTCTGAAGACACCCTTAAAGTTATGTTAGTAATTAACATCTATTGGTGTATAAAATGCACAAATAATAATTACTTCTTATATCTAAAATCAATATCGTCCAACAATTCGTCTTCTTCACTGTCCGACTGAGCATTGTGTGTACTCCTGACAATCTTTTCCAATGTGTCATCGGGAATTTCGTCCTCATCTGACGAAGTTTCGATGAAATCTACGTCATATACTATCCATTTACGAATACCCCCATCTCTAGTCAGCGTCAACCAAGTTTTGTTTAAAATTTTCGTTAAATGAACTAGAATGTATTGTCCTTTATCTGAATGTGATGATAATTTCTTATCTATAATACCGTATAGGTCAAAATCGAAAGCGTATTTAGTTTCGTTGGCCACAGCGTCAAATTTTAGATGGCGTTCTTGTATTTCTAAGTTGTAATACTCGACGCCAATTAACTGAATTTTAATAGTGACGGTAGATTTGTTTTGGCGCCAACATAGTTTCGGTTTTCGTAGCAGATCTTGAATATTTTCTATTAGATCGAGTTTTACTGGTTTGTTTTCTGTCAGTAAAGTCGTTTCAGGGGACGTTAAGTCGTCAGAGTCTAAAACTTTGACCTTATTTATTAGATTTTGATCAACGGATACAGGATTTTTAATTATACTGAAATCTGAATCACTTTGAGAATCTGTGGCGATTGCAGATTTCGTTTCAACGCTTTTAATTGATACGTTATCTACATCTTTGATAGCGGGTATGTTCTGCTTCAGTTTTGGGCCCATTGGTTTGAATAGCGCCATGAAATCATCGGTTATATTGCAATTCCATTTTTCTTCGGATCCTTCGCTTTCTTCATCGGATGCTACTAGTGGTACTGATCTAATAGGTTTCTTTAGGAATATTTGTTCCAACGGTGTTTTTGGTGCATCAATTTCTTTAGCATCTTGCGAAACTCTGGAAACATTCTCCCATTCTTCTTCATCACCGGATTTATTTTCGTCCTCTTTATAATCAAGTTGGGTGAGATATCCGATTTCGCCATCAATTTCCTGAACCAAATTCAATTCAATCATTAATTGGTTAATGATGACATCTTTATCTGAATTCGTATCTATTAAAGCAACACCATATTTGTGTCCACCGGTGTATTCCGCATTTTCTTTTGTGAAATACTTGACGTACAATTGTTTTAATTCATCGACGTTGTCATCAAAGCAGTTTGTGAACCAATTGGTACTGAATTCTGTCCAATCTTCACCTGGGGGTTTTATCCCAATCAGTTTGCATTCCACAGCTTGGAACGGTATTGTATTCATAATTTTATCCGTTATAGGAACCAAATGTTTGGTGGACACGTCTCTCCAATCTCCTTGATCAACGAAGAAACAGCTGACTTTATCTTCATCATAAACTTCGTCTATTCTAGCTCTTTCATACATATTGTCATCTGGGAATTTCGCGATAACAATATCACCTTTGTTAACATCGGTGATTGTGTCTGTAGTATCAGAAACATATTTTTGTATATCTTTTATTAGAATGTTGATGCAATCGTTAAATTTGACGAGACGTATGAAGAAAGTTCCGGGATTTTGGGCCGCAGCGCAATAGACCGCGGTTAGGTCGGTTGGTAAATGTGCCCAACGAGGTTTAGGCAGTTCTTTTACTGGTTTCACTATTTCTGGCTCTATTTCTTCGTTTTTGATAGGTACAATATCTTGGCAGAGCTTTTCCAGCTTAGGTATATGATCGGGGTTGCATATAGCATGAGATTCTAATAGTTCTTGCTTGAAATCGTGTCTCACAACGGTTTTGTTCATGGAAGTCAAATCGCGGCAAGTTTCAAGAGTATCAACTATAATACAGTTGCCAATTGAAAGAGAAATTCTGCCTCGTAAATAGAGATCTTCGTCTTTCTCCGTGATTTTTTGTAAATGCTGTCTAGCCAGATCTGAGTATGTGATGTCTTTGTCCTTTGGCTGTATATTTCCGAGGAGTATTTGAGCGACATAGGTCTCTGTTGCTTTCATTTCATCTGGTAAATAGTAGAGGTTGATGTCTCGGCTTCGCTCAAGTTTTTCCTCATCTATCAGTTTTATAAGGACATAGTTAGGATTTCCTTTTGGATAGTGGCTGAGGATCTTAATAACTTGACAGCGGACGAAGAAGTTCTGTTTTATAGACACTGCGCACACGTCGCCGACTTCTGGAACTCCATGGAGTTTTCTATTCGATTCTTTAGCGTAATACATTGCAATTTTCATTGAGAGCTTATTGTAAGTCTGTGGGTATTTGGTCGTTTGTCCATTAACAATATTGGTCAGCAATCTTGCAGAGTACAGAACTGGGTTGTGGTAATGGAGGATTTTGAAGGTTACTACTCCGTTCGTCGGCATCCATTCTTTGGGTTCGTCAAATTCTTTGATAATCGCATGGCGTTCTTGGCAATTCCAGAAATCAGGACACTCGCCCAGTGCTAGCAAGCTGGCACAGATCGGCACTAGTTTTTTGGCTTTCGTAACGTCTTTCTCGGCTAATACTTTGTCACTGACATCATCGAATACTTTGGGCACTTCGTTCGTGCATCTTTTGATGAAATGCAGAATTTTCGGCAATTGTTCCACATTGTCATCTTCAAGTAGAATCTTTATTTTAACATCTCCGTTCGCTTTATTAAATATCGAAGCGTAATTGTCGTTCAAAACCGAAAACCGTTTACAGAACATCGAAAACAATTGCGGTAGCGAAAAATGTACCAAATAGTGAGCATCATTGATGTTCAGATGGGTCAAATTTGAATCACAGCACACTAGAACAGGCCCCAGAACCTGATCTTGGTAATCTGCTAGTGCCAAGCTCAAATTATACAAGTCTTGGACTGTCATTTTATTGTTACAGGCAAAAACTGCGTGTCTGGAAGCCACCAGGGCCTTTTCGAGCATTTCAACTTCGTCATCTGATCTGCAAACGATGACAGTTTTCTTTGACTTGTCTATGATTTTCAGGAAGTCAAGGACCGAGTTGAGCTTATTCTCTTTTGAAACGAAAGAGGCTGTTGTGCTTGCTTTTGAGTACAAGACACATTCTTGGAACGCGCCGATACATATGACAGTATCAGGCGCTTTTTTAGCGAGCGGTTCCATGAAATCGCACCAGACTCTTGAAGCGAGTATGTATTGGACTTTTAGCTCCTTTTCGGCGCGGGTTTTGAGCATCTCCTTTATTTTGAGCTGGAAATATTTGATCTCAGTCCCGTAGACTTCTGATAATCGTTCACAATCGTCGAGAACGAAGCTTGTTAGACGTCTCAAATCTACACCATAATCGGATGCTTGCATTAATCGAACTAAGATCGATGGAGTGCAGATCAATACGTCACAACCATTGAGTAACAATGTGGTCATGTCCAATTCATTCATGCCGGTGTAGAAAGCCAAAACCTTTTTATTACTTAAAAATATTTTGGTCATCTTTTCAACTTCGGACACAGAAAAAGCTGTAGCACAAACGATTATAGCAACTGGTCCAGAGTTGTCAATCGAATTGTCTGAATCGATTACCAAGCGGCAAACGGCTGGTATGTAACCCATCGTTTTTCCACTGTCTTTTGGACTTATCATGAAAATGCTGTAGCCACGCAAAATTGAGAACCAAGACACTGTTTGGATCGTCTTAGGTCTATCCACATTCATGTTTTTGAGGATAACCATGATATTTGTTGTAAAGGGAATATCTCTGAGTTCAAAAGACGGTTGAAATCTCTTGTTCAATTTTGAATGGACCATTAATATTGGAGTCACTAGTTTGTCAACGAAAACGGAAATGTTGGGGTCAACGTTTTTGAATGGATTCACATGATTAGCATGAGATTGGACAACATTTAGCTGTTCGTTTTTAATGGGTTTAGAAGCTATAGGATAGTCAATCATAAGTTTTTCGATTACGTCAGAAATGCTGTCATCGTCAGAGTCTAAATCTGTTTTTTTCGAAGATTTCTGTTTTATATCTTCAATGCTTGTTGAAGAGTCTTTGTTACTAGTATCGGATATAGATGATAGTGAACTCTCGTGTTTTTTCGATGTAACTTCTCGGTGTATCTGCATTTTCTTACGTAATAAAGAGTTTTTGATGAAACTATATTCTTGTTCGCTTGAAACATCTAAGCTTGGCACAGGTTTTGGATCTTCTTGAATTGGTTTTCTTTCTTCAGCAATTATGTTCGGTTGCTTGGTTGGTTTTTCTCTTAAACTGTTTATATCTTCTATTTCGACATCTGAATCAACGTCGCCAAAGAAGTTATCTTTTTTTGGAATTTTTTCATCAAATTTTTCTATTGGTGTATATCTCTCAATGAAGGTCTCTTTTGAGACAATTTTTAGATTGAGCTTGTGTCTTTCTGTCCCTGGCGGCCCGTAAGCGACCCGTTTTTGGGTTCTAATATCGTATTCGGGAATTTTCGATGTTGATTTGCTGTATTTTTTAGCTGTAAATAAAAAGATTAGTACATAAATAATGCTCACACCTTAATTCGATTGCAAACCATGTTGCAGGCTTGGGCCTTAAGACTATTTAACTAGGGACCTGCATTACGTTAGCATTACCCTTTGCCAAGGTATAAGATCAAATGATCATGTACATATGAATACAATTTTATACCTTATCACTTAACAAGACAGCGTAAAATCGTGGAACAACTAGCGTTGTTTGGGGTTCACACGAGACTATTTCTCATTCAAAATTAGACTCTAAAGGAACGGAATAAAATCCAAAGCTGCGTATTTCATGCTACCTCGTATCCCGCAAAAAGAAACAGAAAAGTTTGTTAGTAGAATTACACGCGTAACTCGTCCTTATATAAATGGTCTAAGGCCTTGGCCATTGAGGGCCAAAATAACTAAAGACTGGATTCCACACGAATATCGGCTAGGCCACATCACAGTGCCGTTACAGGGACACGGCGCCGTATCGTGCAAATTTACGGCGCAGCGCCGCACCGTTTCACAGCCTCACGTCAAGAAAATTTCCGGTGCGATCGTGTACCGGTTAGTTGATTTTTGGACTAATTTCGAAAATTTCGTTCGTCTGTCGAGGGCGAACGTTGAAAATTTCACACGGTGCCGCGATGTGGCCGAGCAATGTCGCGGGCGGCGTCGAGGTAGGCCCAGAAAGAAATGGAGGGACAACCCAGGTGCCTTTTGGAGAATTAATCACAGCAGAAAAGATTAAAAGAGGGGAGAGAGGGAGCTGCAAGCCAAAAAATGGGCGCACCTAGTAAGAAGTAAGTATGAGAGAGTGAGAGGACTACATTGCCTACTGACATGACAAGTCTTCCACAAGAGGGCAAGGTAAAAATTTGTGCGGGACAGGCGTAGGTAATTGGGTCATTATATTATTCAGGGTACCATAATCCGGTCCCCTTCAAAGGCAACGGAACAAAGGCGATTGTTAGTAAAATAGGTAAATTCCAAAATAAAACTGTTATCAGTAGCTACCGAATAAGAAACCAGTCTCAGAAAAACGTAGGACTTAAAGTAAAATACTATACTTTTTTGCAAATTACGGTAACTCCGTTGTTGTGTTTGAAATGCAATATAATTTTGAGGGACGGTACCGCAGTGGTTATTTTGCTGAAAAAACATAAATAAAAGGAAGAAGTAGCAAGAAAACATCGCTGCAAATGTCTTTAATGATTACTATAAACAATGATGCCATGCATGACTTATGGTTGCCAAACATGGGCCTTAACGGAAAAACAAAGAAAAGATTTACAAGTATGTCAAAATAGGATGGAGAGAAGTATGCTGAATATTAAATTAAAAGACAAAATTAAACTGATAAATATCCGTGAAAGGACAGGTGTATCGGATGTAACATATACAGTGAGGAAACTAAAATGGAAATGGATTGGTCACACACTCCGAAGCTGGAAAAACAAATGGTCTAAAGACATCACTGTATGGTATCCTCGCGACGGAAAAAGGAGAAAGGGAAGACAAAGAAAGAGATGGGAAGATGAAATTAAGGAAATGGCTGGCGCAACATGGAGGAGAAAGGCAATGGACAAAGGGTTATGGCGAATTCTAGGGGAGGCTTTTGCCAAAGGGCAGACTGGCATAATTGAAAAAACATTCTGGATGTCAGAGATAAATAAATATTAAAATAGAATAGAAGAAATAGAATGTAAGATCTTTAATATGTAAAAAATTGTCAGTAATAAAGGCTTTATTTATAAACAATGATGAACAAAAACCGGCATAAAAAAATTAAAGAAAATAAATTTTATCCAAATTGTACCCTGAATAAAATAATGGCCAAATTACCATTGTAGGTATATTAATAATCATGATTTTTTTGTGACATGTAATGAATATTACGAATAAATTATAATTATTATTATGATAAGTCTCAATGAAGAATCATCCTCTCTAAAACTGTATTATTTTTAAAAGTTTTAATTCAAATGTGTTGTAAAAAATAGTTTAGTGGTTTAGAAGGGAAAGAAAGCATACAAAAATTACCACACCAGGATGAAAAATCGTTTGGGAAACGCTGCACTGCCCCACTTCTTGTCAGAGCAAGATCGTTTGTATGAAGTGTCAAGGGTGTGACACTATCAGGGTTCATGTTGAACCGGTACACCTATTATTACAAAAGGTCCTAAATAAATTAAAAAAAAACCTATTACCAAGAACTTGATTAATTAAATGACTATGTGGTTCCGACTTGGAATGTACCACTCAAATTCTTCCCGTGGGTGTCGTAAGAGGTGACTAAGGGATTCAAGGTTTCTTATGCAGTGTTTATGTGGGCGAAAGCCTAGCCACCTCTCACCACTTGACACGTCATTCCATCGTGAAACTTAATTGCTAAATGTGCGCATTGCTACAACTACATCCCTTAAACAGAAAGTTGGTAGTTGTGGGAATGGTATTACGGTCATGAGGTTATGTATGTATGTAAAGAGTGATGATAGCACATATGGAAGAGAACTAGCGCCTCAATCATGAGCAGAGATCGGAATCTGGGTGCTATTTTAGACGTTATCACTAACATGGATATGACTTGGAAATCCCGGGATTCCGGGAAGTCAAGGAATGTATTACCTAATTTGAGTTTAAATAAAAGCTGTTATATGTTGTTCATATTTAAATCGAGAAAAATATACCCTGAATGTCATATAATTGTTTTATTTACTTAGTTTACTAATCAATTTCATGATATTCATTTAAAGTGACAGATTGTGTATACTACAAGCAGTAGAATCATGTTCATTCGGAATCCTAGTACTGTATTTACATCCGTTACTAAGGTACCGAGTCCCGGGACATCCCGGGAAATCCCGGGATTTTTGGTAATATCCATACTTTTGATAGTAATCGCACCCGTAGTTCCGATCTCTGATCATGAGGCAGTGGTTCGATTCCTGGCCTGTACCACTAAATTCTTCGGAATTTATGTACGGTTGTATTTATCATTTACTAACTCGGCGGTGAAGGAAAACATCGTGAGGAAACCTGCATTCCCGAGAATGAAAAGAAACATACCATAAGTTCGGAGGTACGCATAAAATATGGGTAAGCTTAGGGCCAACACAAAGGACCAGCGCTGGTCTGTGTTACAACGACCCTTGCTTGCAATACCCAACCACAAATAAATAATAAATATGTATGATTAATGAAAAAAAAAGAAGCGCATAACCGGGACGCATGGAGAGAACGGAGGGAGGCCTTTACCCAACAATGGGACAATGACAGCTGATATAATAATACAGCCATAGCGCCGTACTCCAATAGTCTTTGCACATGGCGGGGACCATCCCCGTGTGTATCATGTTGTGCGCTCGGAGATGGTATCCGCTATTTGTGTATCCCTTACATTTAGATTAACTTGTCTTTTGAACGGGCCTCTACATGTTGGCTTCGGCCCCATGCACGCCTTCCAAAGGTCCGGGACTTAATCGCCCGTGATTACGGAACGTAAGACATACAATAATTAATAATGAAAAAAAGCACTTACGTTTCTTTAATTTCATCCTCGGATATTCGTTGTCATCTTCATCAAAAAGTATACTCTGGTTTTTAGTTTCAGGAACTTCAACATTTCTTTCGATTTCAGTCACTTTTTCTATTTCAATCGATTTCTGTTCGTGGTCTGATTCCATTTCTTGCTCATCATCTTCAATTTCTTGATCTTTCCGAACGGCGTTTACATCCAAATATTGTTTTGTAGCAAAAAACATGGACAGTGGATCGGACACAACATCTTTCTTAGCATCTTGCAACAGTTTCAGTTTCTTGTTAAGCAATGGGGTATCTAAATCTTTTTTTAAAGGCTTTTCGACTTTAACATGATCTTTAACAGAACCCCTACCAACGGACTCTTCGTCAATACCTTTGCACTTATCAAAGTCCTTAATTTTCTTCTGCATCAACATTTCAATGGTCAAACTTTTGTTATCTTTACTCTGTTTCGTATTGTGAACTTCCAGATTCTTTGTGGTTAACGTAGACTCCAGATGTTGTGCTTTATGGAAGATGCTTGTTTGTTTTTTGACGGATTTCTCCCATTGGTTCTTTGGACGTTGCTTCGTTGAGTAAAATTGTTCCAGATTTTTTATTACTTCTTTAACTTTTATGCTGCTGAGTTTTGTTTTTAAATTGCCGGATTGTAATTCGGTGTGGAAAAGGCATTCGTCTTTGAAAGCAAAGCCGGACTTTTCTAGGGCTTTTGAGAGCAACTTCTTTTTACCGCACGGCCTCACGATTATTATTTCACCGTATTTGTGAATGTTGTCGTCAAATACTGTGGTTCTGCAACAACAGTGGGTTGTTTATTACCAATCACAGAACATTAGAAGAGGGTTTAAAAGTGCAAAGTAGGTGTGGAACGTATCGCCACAGGTTATGCAATGATTTGCAAAGCACTATAATGCGCGTCGCGTGGTGCGAGCGAGAGGGCATGCGTAATTGTAGCAGCATGAGCGGAAGACAAGTGGCGACAGCCATCTCCGAAACAAAAGCACTACTTTACATTTCTAACCCCTATTATGTGTTCTGTGGGCCCAATGACCTATTCTAATTTTAACCCCTCAAATCCCAGCTTTATGATCCGAGATCCGACCGTAAAATTATGCACCTATTTCTTTGGCGAACGAAATGTGATTCTAGTAAATGGAGTTAATACAACGCCGCCAAGTTGCCTAGAAAAATCTTGCTGCAAGTACCTTTTCCATTTTTGGTAAAAATTTTTCCACCTATCTGTATGTGGAAGTAAATGAGGGGATCGAAAGAACTTTAAAAAACTAGGGTTGCCATAGTCTGCTGCAATTCTTGGGTTGTCAGGTTCTATGTTTTTCCACTTCTTTAGATCAGTCTCCTTCCGATGGCACCTCATTTACTTCCCAAACAGATAGGTGGAAAAAATTGTACCTAAAATATTCATGGTAAACATACTTGCGGCAAGAAGTTTTTATAGGCTACCTGGCGCTGTCGTATTAACCCCTGTGTACAAAAATTCACTAGAATCACATTTCGTTCGCCAAAGAAATAGTTGCATAATTTTACGGTCGGATCTTGGACCATTAAGATCACAATAGATAAACCATGAGTGGCAGCTATGAATGAGAGTGCATTTCATAATGTACAAACATCACTTGAGAGTATGCATATCTTCATATGCTTTTACTTTTGTATGCACCTGGAGTAATTTTCACACTTTATGAAACAGACTGTACAACCCGGGCGAATTAACTTGACACCTGCCCCCTTACCCGCACTTTCGATCTTCACTATATCGCCACTGTTTCGGTCCGCACTTCATTGTAATAGAGTTGAAATTGGAACGAAAACATTCATGCAAAAGTTCGAATCGAATGTGCGGGTAGACCATAGAGTAAGAAGAGATGGCATATCGGCTTGTTTCTATAGAAAATGTTGTCGCCAACAAAGGGGGTGAAAAACGGGTGAGGGGAAGGGTTAACATTTAAATATGCTACTTCCCGCCATTATGACGTCAGGCCCAGTTGAGTATCTGTGCACAGTTCGATACAACATCTCTTCCCCAGGGGAGCGGGTTATTTTCTCTATGGGGTAGACCCTCTGGCTTGAACAACATTGGTGTAAGCAATAACAACTAACGGTAAAAGAATAACTCGAAAATGAGTCACGTTGCAGGGACTGACCCGAGCACACGTCTCGCGTGATTTCGCGCGTCGCGTTTTTGCCTGCCACGAGGCTCCACATTCCTCAATCTCTTCTTGTTTATGTCCAAAACCAATCCCTGAGATTGGGATAGATTCTCCCATAAACTACTTGACACTGGCGGAAATGCAGTGCTAATGCACAAGCAAGAGTCCGTTTAATTATAAATAAAAAAAAACTCGAAAATGCTAAGGTGCAGGGTCCAGGGTCATGTGCAATGGTAACTGAGATTCTATCGCTAATGGCCTCGCTTTAGAATTTTCGACTTTTCGAGTTACTCTTTTGCTGTTATTTGTTATTGTTTAGACCAACGTCATTGAAGACAGGTGTCGAGTTAATTCGCCCGGGCTGTAGTTCTTATTTGCAGGGATGTGAAAGGTTAATCAAAATATCTGATACATATAACCTTGTTCTCAGATCCTAACATCCATTCGCACTTTGAAACTTACAAAGAAAATTAAAACTTTTGATATTTCGAAAAACGATGCAATAGTGAATCTCGAAAAACACCAAATTTACTGCGCAGATTCGAACGAAAAGGGGGATAATTCAAAAATCAATACGATTCCTATATTCAGGAGAGTACTAACTTATAGTCTAGGTATTGTAAAAGACCTACCTTCGATCTATATGGACCGGCGAGAAAAAAATTTCAGCTGCCTGTAACAAGGCTTCTTTCATCACAGCCGCGGCCGCGGGCAGCCAGGTTTCACATCTCTGCACTTTGAAACTTTCGTCAGCTTCATCTAAAGTTGTCTCCAAAGGCAGTAATCCATAAATTCCAATTTGCTCGAACACAAATTCATCCGGTTTCGTACCATGATCTATAACTTCGACCCATATGAGATGGGGATTGAGGTAATGGAGGATCTCGATTTTGTAACAATCGGGACCCATCGTAATGGACGAAATGGTTATTGTTAGAACAATGAAAAGATAGGACTTTCTGTAATATTTGCAAAAATTACTTCACGAAAAACAAAAATTTCGGCATTTTGAAACTGAACTGACAGATTGAACGAAAAGAATGAATGGAAATCGGTCGGTACGGGAAGTTTTTTATCATTCATTCTTTGTCCAGTGATGTAAAAACCGGTAATAATAGAAAAATTGATTTAGGAAAAAAAATCGGTTTCCTTTTATTTAAAATTAATTTAATTTTAAATCTTCATTCTGAGCTCACACTATAGATCGTAGATTGACAGATTTATACAATAGATTCTAGTGTTATTTGTCCACCGCTAACTGCTAACCTGCTATCGCGGGTTAGCATGCTGGTACAAAACAAAGTAATTTAAGAAATGTTTAAAGACAGCCACCAAAGACAACAGTCCTCAATCTTTGGAAAATGGTAAAAACTAAAAAAACCGATAAAATTTTCAAACTCCTAAAAACATTCGTTTGAACGACCCATAACCAAAAAATGAAACGAACGACTCCTCAAAAAGTCAAATTGACATGACAAATCTGCAGTGTGACCTCTTTTAGTAGATTTCTACTTTTTTGGTAGATTTTGGGCATAGAGAACGATAATTTAGTAGTGGGAATTTGTTTAGTAGATTTTGGTAGAAATTCGGTATTCAAAAATTTGATCAAAAATTCAAGGATTCAGGTAAAAAATTCGAAGCTGACAATACAAATAGCTGAGAAAACGATTGTAGGGGGCTTTCCGGAACTTCTAGTAAAGGTTTAGTGGTGTACAACAAAATTGATCTTAAGTGCGATTTTTGAAAATCATACGAGTGACTTGGCAGTAGAAAATGTCAAAATTACTATGAAGATTATGCATCTTGCATCTGCCAAGTCGCTCGTATGATTTTCAAAAATCGCACTTCTTGTCGCCTAATTTTGTTTTTTACAGAAGAGGGTTTATAAGATGCAGAAAACTGTACCAACATTAAACTTGCATAGGGACAACCAATTAATATTTATTTGGAAATTGAAGCATCCATGTTACAAAGTGATGAAAACAGATAAAAAATTACATAAAAATGTGAAAATTGCATGATCAATGAAGAGCGTTTAGATAAAAATGATAATACTTTGATCAAAAACGTGTTTTAACCATCTGGAATGACATAAATATTAGTTGGTAGAATTTAAGTAGAATTTGAAACGGGTCTTGGTAGATTTTGGTAGATTTCAGCAGTAATTTTAGTAGATTTTCTGAAAAAAAAGTGGTCACGCTGCAAATCTGACAAATGACAAGTGAAGTGACGACAAATCGGCAATGATTTCGTGGCGAAGCGTATTTAGATGAATAAAACGTAAATTTGCATTAAATACTATCACATTTATGACAAAATTCTTCTATTAACACAAAAAAACAAAGGTAAGCAACATTCATTAGTAAACTTCAGCGTAACAAACCAAAAATCTCACCTAAACTTGGTCTCAATAAATTTGTATATTTACAGTAATAACTTTTTATTTTTACTGTTTTCCTAGATCTTATCACGATCTTTAGATTACGGCATACATTCTAAGGCTGAGTTACGCTCGAAAAATGATAAAATAGCTAAATAAATTGATTGTTTCTATAGCAACTGTGAAAACATTGCTATGGTCCATGATTCATTCTTATTGGTTGTTTTGACTGTATAATTTGCACCTGCATTACTACAGAAGGTGTTAAAAATATCAGGCAACGTACTTGCGCAGTTTCAAGCTGATTAACAATATTTTTTATAGTGCATTTTGTTGCTTTTAATTATGTATGTTTGTGTGTGAGTATAACACTTAAATGTTGTTATAACATAGTGGAAAAGTTACATCACAGAGAGTTAGAAATTTAAAAGCAGATCAAAGATAAATTAACTATGAAATGACAAAATACACACAATATACAGGGGTTAATTCAACGCCGCCAAGTTGCCTAGAAAAATCTTGCCGCAAGTATCTTTTCCATTATTATTTTTGGTTTAACTTTTTCCGCCTGTCTGTTAGGGAAGTTAATGAGGTGCCATCGGAAGGAGACTGATCTAAAGTACTGGAAAAACTAGGGTTGCCACCTCTCAATCTGCCGCTACTACAGGGTTGTCAGGTTCAAAGAAGTCATTTTTGAACCTGGCAACCCTAGAGTTGCGGCAGACTCAAAAGTGGCAACCCTAGTTTTTCCAGTTCTTTAGATCAGTCTCTTTCCGATGGCACCTCATTTACTTCCCCAACAGACAGGCGGAAAAAGTTAAACCAAAAATAATAATGGAAAAGATACTTGCGGCAAGATTTTTCTAGGCAACTTGGCGGCGTTGAATTAACCCCTGTGTAAACATACAATAGAATCACATTTCATTCACCTATGAAATAGGTGCATAATTTTACAGTCGGATCTCAGTCTATACATGGGTGACCTAGCTTTTGACTGTGATTTCGATCACATGATTAGATAGATTTTTGAAAAGCCCTTTCTTTGTGAAATCCTAGTTACTCTGATTCTCTCTTCTTTTTTCTCTTTCTCTGATTTTCTCTCTTTTTCTTCCTCTCTCCTCTTCTTTCTCTGATTCTCTCTTGAGATTCTCTATAGAATATATCTAAGTTTCATGTTTTTATCTTAAGTGGTTTAGGCTGTGCGTTGTCTGTTAGTCAGTCACGGAACTGGTTTATAAGTATAGAAATGTGTGTGTGCCTTAAGTGTTCATTCTCTTGTTATATTTTCAGCATAACAATGGGTGTAGCGATAAGTCGTTACACGGAGCTCTCCTCCAACGAGCTCCTCACAAGGTTCTGCTCGACGGAGGTGATATGCCCCAACGATCCGTTCTGGAACCAACTGCTTGCTTTTAATATTAACCCTCCTAGCTCTGGGTAAGTTATTATCTAAATTGTTTCTTTCATCACATAAAGTAATCTAAACTATTATAAAACTGTAACAGAAGTGTATCTGTCTGTACATTGAAGATATTAACAAAAAAAAGTTACGATATGGTTTTTAGGTGTCCCTGATTCTAAATCACCAATTTTTGGATTTTTTGTCTGTCTGTTTGTGTGTTTGTTTGAACGAGCATCACGCAAAAACTACTGAACCGATTTTGATGAAACTTTTTTGTTTGATAGCTTATGATCAGGCTTAAAATCTGGTATATAATTTGTGCGGACGAAGTCGCGGGTTAACACTAGAAGTTTAATGCTACGGTTCGAATTATGCCAATAGTGCAAACGCTATGCACACGCTTTACCGGTCGGTCCAATAAGTAAGTAAGTCCAATTAGTAAGTACGAATACACTGCTAAACAATTTGTACAATTTGAACCAGCTGTCAATTTGACATGCATATGCTGCACTACCTATTTTTTGTGTGCGGCGTAAGCGCAAGTTAATGACGTCACTGATGACGTCAGATAGCAAACGTATCCGCACATTCGCGCATTATGAACCGATTGTGTGCGTGCTATCTCTACCGATAGCGCATATTTTTGCGCATTTTGATCCGTAGCAATAAAGTTCTGGCGGTTTTTTAAGGGAATGATCAGACCATCAAACTCAACAACTTTCTTTCCGTGACCAACACCAAATACTTACTATAACTCTACAATGTCAAGCACTTAAATGTCTAAACTAGATATTGGCAAAATTATCAACATTACAATGCATGCCACAATTTTAAAATTAGCATCAGACAAAAGAATTCAAAGAATCAGTAATATGCAAGCAAGGTTGCAAGCAAACAAGATTGTTTTTGAAATTTTTGTCTGTTTTTTTTACCTATGTCAGTTTGTTTATGTCACGTCACTTGAAAATCATGTTTTAGTGGACTAAAATGTACAATGTGTGTACAAAAATCCCTAAATAAAATATGGATTAAACAAAACATCTACAGAGGATGAATGAGATGATCACTAGGGAGATTTATCGATCCAATGTGAGTGGAACAGTCGAGAGAGGGCGTCCGAGGAGAACTTACCACGACCAAATAAACGGTCTTCTTTGAAAAGGACAAGAAATGCGTAGCACCCTCAACTGACGGAAGTGCATGAAGAGATGTATGAAAGTGGGCGAGAGAAGTATGTCAGAATCGTAGTGTGTGGCGAGCCGTAGTCTCTGCCAACCCCTGTGGGATAGTGGCGTGAGTATATGTATGTAAAAACATGTTAATTCTGTCCGCAGAGAAGAGCAGCTAATGTTTGACTCGAGCACGGAGACGCTGCTGCAGAAGTTTCTCCAGAACAACACCCAGACGGGGAACCTCGGCTCCCTGGTGCAGGTCTTCATAACCAGGGCCACGGAGCTGCTGGCAGCCCCGAACAGTGATAAGTACGTTTTTGAAAGTTTTTTTCGTTCATGTCGAATTTTCATGCCTTTTTCTGTCTATTGTTATTGATTTAGCGGGCTCACTGTCCCCAACTCGACGTGTCAGGCGCCTAAAATTTTGCGTGAGGGGGAGTGACGTCACACCTGACATCCTAGCCTCTTTAAATTAAAATATCTCTTTTTCAGTGTAATGCTAGCATGGCAGACATTCAACGCGTTATTTGTGATACGGGCTGTATCGAAATATTTAGTTGAGATGGTGCCTGAATACGAGCTGTGTAGACATTTGGACGTTCAGGCGGAGAGGCGGGTTAATGGACCTGTGGAAGCTGTACAGGGGACTGTAAGTAGACTTTAGTCACAGAATGAGAATTGACATAATTTTTTTTTTTAAATATTAATGATAATATAAAAATAGGTTAAAAAATAAGAGATACATACGTATTTTTCCAATTTAATTTTTGACCGCCATTTACATTTTTAATATACTTTTGAATTTTCTTTAAAAACGTAGGATTTATGGCTATAATACCTTGGCCGCAATAAAATTAAAAATAAAAACTGTCAAATACAATAGAAAAGCTCTGAGAAAAGCCCTAGGCAAAGGAATAAAATCTCATTCAACCTCTATTTTATTTTTCAGTATTTTTCAAATAACTCGAGATATAATGGATAGAAAAATCTGATAATTTTGTTATAAGCTTTGAATCACATAATCTCCAATGGTTTTCTAATTTTGGTACCTTTCTTAAAATTAAATGTTGTCAACGGCGAGGGTAGAAATTTTTCATTTATAAATTATGTTTTCAAGCCTCCGACCCCAGCGACGCCAGACCAGCCCTCCCCACAGGACGAGACCCCACAAACATCCCCCTCCCCCAAAACAATGGGATGCGAGAGCAGGATAGAGATGTTGGTCGACGCACTCATCAGTCTCATCATTGACGTACCTGTCACGTAAGTTTTGTTCATTTAAATGGGGTCCCTATCAGAAAGACAATCTAGTAAAATGGCTTTGTGGGGTGAACCTTAGATCAAAGTAAAATGAATGGATAGGCCCAAAGCGCTTTAAGTTGAGGCACGCAAAACTACTTCAATACAAATTAGGGTACTTGGTCTGTCATCTCGGTACATTTTCGAAGTAAAACTGTCAATTGTTTTGCCTCATTTTTCTGGTTTGAAATGTTCGCGTAAGGCCCATCCATTCTTGTTTACTAATGTCATTGGGATGAACGACACATAAGCAAAGACCGACGGGATAAGAGTCCCCTCACACTAGCGTCATCGTCGCGCCAGCGCTGGCCGGCTGCCAAACTGCGGCGCGGCGCCAACCTCCTTACATCTAAACTATTATAAAACTGTATCAGAAGTGTGTCACATCACCCACGGATCTACGATTTTTCCGACCCGGGGCAAAAACCTGACATTGGCGCCCCTCCCCTCCAATGGAGTAGCAATAATTATTTTCAGGGGTGGTCGGGTCCAGTTTTTGTTGTTGCAAAAGTATCTAAAACTTGATACCAAATCACCAATTTTTTGTCTGTCTGTTTGTTTGTTTATTTGTTTGTTTGTTCGAGTATCACGCAAAAACTGCTGAACCGATTTTGATGAAATTTTTTTTGTTTGATAGCTTATCATCTGACTTAAAATCTGGTATATAATTTATGCGGACGAAGTCGCGGGTAAAAGCTCGTTCTCTATATGAGTGGCGAGACGCGGTAACAAAGACGCTAGAGTGTGGGGGGGGCTCTTAATAATACGCCGCAATGTAGTTGTAGAAAGGAGTCTTTATTGAAGGCAGTACAGTTTACAATGTTAGCTACGTGATAAAATTACATGTGTCATCGTAAGTGACTATGGAAAACTTCACTGCTTGCTTAAATATCCCTTACAAATTATATACCAGGTTTTAAGTCAAATCTTAAGCTTTTAGACAAAAAAAGTTTCATCAAAATCGGTTCAGCAGTTTTACCGTGATGCTCTTACAAACAAACAAACATTTACAGTTTTATAATAGTACACATAGGTAGATAAAAGCTTGTAAAAAATAGAAAGGAATACGCTAACTTTACACATTCATTTATTTTACAATTACATACACACATACATAAACTCACGACCATAATCCCTTTCGGGGTGGTCAGAAACATTGCTACAACTACCAACTACAATACAAATACAATACAATACAAAATCATTTATTTTCTCCACAAGCAGAAATTATAGGAACTCACAATAAATAGGTACATATAGAATTATGGGAGACTGGTGTCCGAAATAGGTAAACCAAGGGTAAACCTGAATATTTTGGGATCACCAGGCGCCCACCCACAGCGAGCGTAACAGTTTAGTATTAATGTAACAAAAAAAACGAAAAGAAAACAAGGGAATATAGGTAAAATAAAGTTAATAATCTCTATTCTTTGTGTGTGTGTGTGTGTTGGTGTGCGTGTGGGTGTGTTGTGCGAGTGTGTGTGTGTGTGTTATTGTGTAGCGTGCAATATGAGTGGTGAAGTTTGAGTGACTAGCGTAGGTGGAGAACTCCGAGACTGTTTTGCATGTAGTTATAATAAGACTCACTTTTACCATATTGAAGGTTTCAAGATGAAATGACCAGTAAACTAGTGGCAGAGGGCTAGCTTTTTAAATACAAATACACTGCATATGAAACCCTTAGCCCTTAGTTGCCTCATACGACACCCACGGGTAGAAATGGTTCATACTAAACTGGAACCATTTGGCACTATTTTAAAAGTATTTTTTGTTACAGAGACAACACATACTTCTTACATCTTGAGTGTATAAACACACTTTTGGTGCTGATGTCAGTGTATATGTTCGCCGGGGTGCACGGCCAGGCGAGGGTTATCGAGACCTCGCTTATTTATAGGTGAGTGTACAGTCACTTAACTATTCAGTGTATAAACACACTGCTGGTACTGATGTCAGTGTATATGTTCGCCGGGGTCCACGGCCAGGCGAAGGTTATTGAAACCTCGCTTATTTATAGGTGAGTGTACAGTCACTTAACTAATCAGTGTATAAACACACTGCTGGTACTGATGTCAGTGTATATGTTCGCCGGGGTGCACGGCCAGGCGCGGATTATTGAAACCTCGCTTATTTATAGGTGAGTGTACAGTCACTTAACTATTCAGTGTATAAACACACTTTTGGTCCTGATGTCAGTGTATATGTTCGCCGGGGTGCACGGCCAGGCGAGGGTTATCGAAACCTCGCTTATTTATAGGTGAGTGTACAGTCACTTAACTATTCAGTGTATAAACACACTGCTGGTACTGATGTCAGTGTATATGTTCGCCGGGGTGCACGGCCAGGCGCGGGTTATTGAAACCTCGCTTATTTATAGGTGAGTGTACAGTCACTTAACTATTCAGTGTATAAACACACTGCTGGTACTGATGTCAGTGTATATGTTCGCCGGGGTGCACGGCCAGGCGAGGGTTATCGAGACCTCGCTTATTTATAGGTGAGTGTACAGTCACTTAACTATTCAGTGTATAAACACACTGCTGGTACTGATGTCAGTGTATATGTTCGCCGGGGTGCACGGCCAGGCGAAGGTTATTGAAACCTCGCTTATTTATAGGTGAGTGTACAGTCACTTAACTATTCAGTGTATAAACACACTGCTGGTACTGATGTCAGTGTATATGTTCGCCGGGGTGCACGGCCAGGCGCGGGTTATTGAAACCTGGCTTATTTATAGGTGAGTGTACAGTCACTTAACTTTATTCTATTTAAAAAAAATGGCTGCTGTCTTGTTTTTTTAATGATTTGTAATTTGAAATTTGAAATCATTTATTTGCGGAAACATAGTAACATATAGTACAGATTTTGCCAATGTCTAGTTTTATGTAGCAAAGTGCTTGATGTTTTACAGTTATACAGGGTCCTTTTTAATATTCTGACAGTTTTCAAAGGGACCAGACCATCAAACTGAACTACTACCCTAACTAACTACTGTTACACCCTGTATTTTTGTAAAAATGACCGTAATATTGTTTGCAGGACGTTGTTCCAAGGGCGGTACACTATGCACGCGCCGCTGCTAGTCAAGACGCTGCTAAGCAACCTCGTGCTTATGGTACCGGCGCCTCCACATATGTTCGGCACCAGTGCTGGAGGAGGCAGCGTACTTATCAACCTCGCCTGTAAGTGCTAGATGCCTTAAGGAGATAGTAAGCTTGGAAGCTACGTAGTATCTTCACGTCCCAAATACCGCAGTGTCTTAAAATGAAAGTCTTCGATCAGTATGTGTTGCCAGTGATAATAATATAGAACAGATAGTCCGAGATCCGACCGTAAAATTATGCACCTATTTCATAGGCGAACGGAATGTGATTCTTGTGTATGTTTACTCAGGGGTTAATTCAACGCTGCCAGCTGCCTAGAAAAATCCTGCCGCAAGTACATTTTCCATTATGATTTTTGGCATAACTTTTTCCACCTGTCTATTAGGGAAGTATATGAGGTGCTATCGGAAGGAGACTGATCTAAAGTACTGGAAAAACTAGGGTTGCCACCTCTCAGTTTGCCGCAACTATAGGGTTGCCAGGTTAAAAAATGACTTCTTTGAACCTGGCAACCCTATAGTTGCGGCAGATTGAGAGGTGGCAACCCTAATTTTTCCAGTACTTTAATCAGTCTCCTTCCAATGGCACCTAATTTACTTCCCTAATAGACAAGTGGAAAAAGTTATGCCAAAAATAATAATGGAAAAGGTACTTGCGGCAAGATTTTTCTAGGCAACTTGGCGGCGTTAAATTAACCCCTGTGTAAACATACACTAGAATCACATTTCGTTCGCCTATGAAATAGGTGCATAATTTTACGGTCGGATCTCGGGCTATGAGACGTTGTCGCTCACTCAAGGCCTCATAAAAAGCCAGAAAGTCAACCAAAGGGCAATGGATAGGGCTACGCTACACTCTGAGTTTCTGTGCGAAATCGAATCAGGAATGAAGAGATTCGCAGAGGAACTAGAGTAGCTGACATTGCCCAAACAAATTCCGGAAACCCGAATTATTGGAATTTTTGACATTTTTGAACAACAACAAAAACCGGAATTATTGGAATTTTTGACATTTTTGAACATTATAATTTTGATTTTATTGTTATTGAGTGTGTTGTGTGTATGGCAATTATCGGACATTTTGACGAATTTATGACATTACAATTATATTATTTATTTACTGAAGTGTGAACTATTATAATTAAGGTGTTTTTTGTGCTTTTTTTAAATGTACATATCCTAAGATGACTTAAATTAAATGTCATTCAAGTTTTAATTTTGCGTCCATATTTGCATGTAAGATAATATGGTCTAAACATTTGTATTGTATGCCTGAAATGGGTAAGAGCTGCTTGTTCATGTAACTTAAATGTAAGACCTTTATGTACCAGTTCTAACAATAAAGTTTTTCTGATTCTGATTCTGATTCTGATTATAATACTTAGTTAAACATACCTAATTTGTTTATCCACAGCCGGCCTCTGGAACATGCTAACATTCACCCCCACAACCCGCCCGACGATCTACACCAACCCCCCACTGGACAGGCACGAGCTCCTCGACCGACTGAAGACAGACCACCCCCTAGCCAACCAGTCCTGCTTGCTTCTACTGGCGCTCGCCAACCATTGTATGAACCAGGACAACTTGTATAGGAACGCGCTGCTGTGCTGCGAGGATAGTAACACAGGTGAGAGATCTACACCAACCACCCACTAGACACGAGCTCCTCGACCGACTGAAGACAGACCACCCCCTAGCCAACCAGTCCTGCTTGCTTCTACTGGCGCTCGCGAACCATTGTATGAACCAGGACAACTTGTATAGGAACGCGCTGCTGTGCTGCGAGGATAGTAATTTAGGTGAGTGACTGTACTGCATATTCTTCTTCTTCTTCGGGTTCCTCTCCATAGCTGGAGGTTGACAGTCAGCTCTGCATATCCCTGCCTATCTCTCGACAAACGAAACAGCTCTTCTACGTTGGCGATGTCTGTCCACTCTTTCAGGTTCGCGAGCCATGACATTCATTTCGTTTTCGTTCATTCATACCGACGCTTTTGCCTCGAAACATCCACGTTTCATTAGTACCGAAACTCTGTCCAGTGTGACGGGGAGTGAGCCCGTCGCCACTTGTAATGGACAGTGGGTACAATACATGCCTCGAAATTGAAGCATGCAGGTTTCGCACGATGTTTCCCTTCACCTCACTACCAGTGGTGTTGCAAATCTTTCAGAGAAATGATGATTAGATTCAGACTCAGGCAAAGAAAATGCAGCCTAGCTTGTCATTTTTCAAATAATTCGAGATAATTTGTACGTTTATATCTCAAAATTTTATTTAATCTGCCTATTTTATCACAATGCTAGGCAAACTATTATAACTATTTCTAATTCTACTAATTCTAGTATCTTTTCTAAAATTAATGAAATGTTGTCTATTACAGAGACATCTTCAACCACGCCACAGAGGGAATCAAACAGTACAGGAATGCAAGTTACTCCGCCACGGATAGACATGACAGCGGTGAGTGTCATTCATTCATGGTTTATGAGTTTATGATACATTTTTATGGTTCCGTAGTCAAACAAGGAACCCTTATACTTTCGTCCTTTCTGTCTGTCTGTATGCCCCACTTCGATTACATACTACTCACTTTTGCATCTATTGAATCGAAATTTTGCATGAGGACAGAGTAACCCAAAAAAGAAATGAGGTAGTCGTAAAAAAAAAAATTTTTTTAACTCCTGGGTCCCACAACGAAAAGGGGGTCTGAAAAATTATTTTGAATAAATCGTGTGAGGTGTCGTTGCATAGGTCAAAGGTCAAAAATAGGGTGAAAATTTGGATTTTATTCCATTACTTTAGATTCTAATATTGATTTTTAAAAATAGTCTTGTGTGAACTCCACTAGTTTGAAGTTATTGCTCCGCAGTTATAGGCTGTCTCGTTTAGTGATAAGGTATACATTTTTATGTAAACGCACATGATCAATTTTATTGATCGTGTAACTTGTCAGAGGGGAATGCTAACGAGAGGCTGGTCCTAGTTATATGGTCTGCATTTTGGATTTCACCAAGAGATTTTTTTATAACTACGTACAGCCCGACCAGAAAGAGTAGAAATTAAATGAGGGCGCCACTGTCGCTTTACACGGCAACACTACACTACGACCTAAACTATTTTGATACTTGCTGTATTTACTCCGAAAGTTTATGCAAAACGTTATATATGTTTAGCTAAATTTGGCTCTGACAGCAGCTAAATTTTACACCCAATATACATTTTAAATTTCGGCAACTACATGACTAGCATGGCAGCGTGATATAGCGCTATCACACCGTCGCTCCCTTTCTATTTGCGCGCGAACGAATGAAATAAAAGGCATGAAATAGCCATATCACATGTAACATGCTACGTACGCCTCCTGTATTCTAGTTCTAGAAGAAAATAATGAAAACGCATATTACTTTATATTGTACTTTCAAATTATTTGTTTTTGAATACGATGTTTACTATTTTCGTATTTGCGTAGATCTGATATTTACATTCCTTCTATTTAAGATTTCTATTTCTAGGCATGGCAGTTTTTTTATCGATGCATTCCGGACAGAAAAATTTTGCGATATAAATTTTTTCCTGAAAACGATAAAAAAAAAGTAGGTAATCGATAAAATATTAACTAGTCGCAGTGAAGATAAACTAAACATGCAGGAATGACATGCAAGGATCAAAATTATGCGGTCCACGCATACAATAACGTCAGTTTTATCAACAAACGATCATAACCCCAAACCACAGATTACCCCCAATAGATACCGCATACAAGGCCGCCGATGCGCGCCACACATGTATGTTTTTTCACTGATATAAGCAAATAACTGATCACGCCCCTTCAGTACCGACCAAGTATTGGATCCGTGTGCACTCAATTTAAATTAAAAAATTGCCTATCTTTTTACGATTTTCTGAGCACAAACTTTATGAAAAATGTCAGTTTGTGCCATAAAGTGGTGTGGGAAAAACTCTCGGACATCCAGCTACGAGAAAGATGGCATTACTTTCCATCGGTAAAAAACATTTTCATTATTTTTTGTTTTTCGGAGTTCAAGTTATAGTGGGCGGTACAAAAGTTGCTTCTAAAAAATTGCAGCTCACGTTGATGTCTTTTTGAAATGGTCCCTTTCTCTCATTAGTTAATTTTGGTAAATCTATCACTTTCGTACATTGACACGAATTTGTCACGTGCAATGCTAGTGTTGTTCGTCTCTGCATTCGGGCCGGTATCGATGTTTTTATAATATGCCATATTATTACAAAGCATTTTTAGGCGAGGATTTTAAAACGGTGTTACATGTTGGGGACATTGACACGTGCAATAATAGTGTGTTTCTTCTATGCGGTACGACCGCTATCGATAGGTTTATTATATGCTTACAATTTTTTCTCTTATTTTATTTGTATCTTAATCTTATAAATTTTACTAATATTAAAGTATGTTTATCACTCAATCTCGGTAAAGCAATTGAACGGATTCAGATGATACCCGGTACAGTAATATAGTATGAAATACAACATAGGCTACTTTTAAATTGTGGGACATTATCTGATTCTCACGGAAAAACCATTTATCGCATAGGAAAACAAGAATAGGATATTTTTATACCGGGATAAAATAGTGAGGTGTATTATATTGAATAGAATCTTCTTGATTGAAACGTACCTAATCAAAAATTATGTCTATAAAATATGTAATAAAATAGCAGAATCGAATTATCATGGTAGGTAATTTTTATCCAAATTTTAAATAATTTTTTCGAAAAAATTTTAGTTTACTAAACCCGATGTCATCCCTCCCCATGGGCACACTCACCCTACTTACTACCAAAACAAGATTATTAAAATGTATCCATAAGTACGTTAGCGCTTTCATTCATTGCTGAAATGATAACAAATCATTTTTGTCTCTGACCTTAAAATGCGAATAACTGTCAGAGTCGTAGCGTGTGGCGATCGGTGGTCTCTGCCTACCCCCTTGGGACAATGGCGTGAGCTTATGTATGTATGTATGTTTAAATTTTAACTATCAAAATAATGAAATTATTGTTTCAATCTAATTCTTTTGTTATAAATCAGTTGGGGTGTATGAGGTTTTGCGTTAATTCATTAACACGTTGTATGTAGGTACTTACTATAATACTATAAAGAGAAAATATTAGATTTTTTGTATGTTTGTGACAAATAAACACAAAAACTACTGGACCTATTTCAAAAATTGTTTCGCTACTGGCAAGCTGCATATGTCAGCGAGTAATATAGACTATATTTTATAATTTGAAATTCCCGAGGGAAAAGCGTTTTGGCCGCAGATGGAACCGCGAGACGGAAGCTAGTTTGTTATTATACAACGTCTTAATAAATTAACGCAAAACTAGAAAGTAGTTTGTTTAGAATCGAGAGCAGAATCGAATTATCATAGTTTCAACATAATTATATTTTTTTTCAAAATATTAAATAATTTGTTTGTAAAATTTTAAATTTACTGAACCCAATCTCAACCCACCGCTCAGGCACACTTACCCTACCACCAAAACAAGATTCTTAAAATGTATCCATTAGCACGTTATCGCTTTCATTCATTTCTGAAATGATAACAAATCATTGTTGCCTCAATACTTAATAACTTTAAATTTTAACTATCAAAATAATGAAATTATTGTTTCAATCTAATTATTTTGTTATAAATCAGCTGGGGTGTAGGTATGAGGGCTTGCGCTTATTCATTAACACGTTGTATAATACACTTCTATGATATCGGAACATCAGTGCACGTAGTGCCTTTCTGAATTAAAGTGAAATAATAATCATTTTTTCAATAATCGAATAAGTTAATTGTTGTGTAATAACAATAATTTAATCACCTGTCTTAGGCTGAATAATCATTAACCATGACAACATTTATCGATACTTTTTATTACACTGTCGCATCACTAGTGTACACGCTCGGAGAGTGCTGGGAGTAGTGCGACCTTGAAATGGCCAATCATGTTGCATTTGTTTCGTGCCCCGCTACCCGCACCTACCGCCAAAAATGGTGACTTCGGGCGTGAACAACATTTTCATCATGCGGTATCTATTGGGGGTAATCTGTGCCCCAAACGAACCAAACTCGAAAGAAAATGCCCTAAATGATTATTTTTCAGATGATAACTGACGATAATTGATATAATTACGCTGAAAACTATTGTTAAAAATCAACATGAGAGTAAATAAATACCTACCATATCAGCAAATCGCTTGTAAACAACATCCAATCTATTCCAATTTTCCCCGCTTGATATACCTCCAAACATAACAGAAAATAACGTAGTAAATGACTAAACTTGCACCACTTTTTGTTACTTTATCCATTAGTAATAATAATTAGGACAAATTCAAATATTTTACGGTAAATTTTTATTTGAAATGCATAAAACTGCATTTGAAATTTTGGTGATTGACAGTTTGACGTTTTCCATAATGTTGTCATGATAATGAAAAAGTTTAGTTCCGATTTATTTAATTTCTAGACTTTACGGTCGTACTGTACCTATGATGGTCCACACATTTTAATGGTCCACTCATTTCACCAAACACGGTGCAATTTCAATGAAAACTTGTTTAAAAATTTGATACCAAGGAGTGTTTCTTTACAATCAGTGCTAAAAAGCCGTATTATTGGTTCTGAGCATATTCTAAAGTAGTTGTCTAAGTAAAGTAGCTAATGGTACCGATTCGGACTGTGCCATAAGAAAAGAGACAGAAAACCAACAGCTGACTTTAGTGCTGTCAAAGTGACGTTACACGCCCAAAATAAGATGCCATCATAATGTACGCCATCTAAATTATTAGCCTTATTTAAAGCGTTTGTAACGTCACTTTGACAGCACTAAAGTCAGCTGTTGGTTTTCTGTCTCTTTTCTTAATCTTATTTTAGAAAGTGACAGAAATAAATTTAGTTAAGTTAAGTCGTGGCACAGTCTGAATCGAGGCCAATGGCAATTATTATCTGTGATCTAAATATCGGAATACCACCGTGCCCATAATTTTCAGTGGTTCGCCATCCCTGGTCTACAATGATTTTTGTTATATTTTCAGTTACACAAAGCCCTGTGCGCGACGGCAGGATGTGAACACTCAACTCTACTGCTATACTTAATGCTGCACTCATGTAGAGCGTACAAGAGACATGTGAGCAACGTCGCACATATCGAAGATTTAGTGAGTACATATAATTTCCTCTTTTTTTAGGGTTATTTACCCTAAGGGTACCAACGGGACTGTATTACTAAGCCTACATCGACGCATCGTTAAACGAATGCATCTTTTAAACAGTATGGCCCGTTATCCACCAAAAAAGAGCTGGGCGGAAGTGTGTTAAATCGTCCAATAAAATAGCAATTCGATTATTTGATTTTACATATCTACAGGGTGAAATTGATATCATTGGCATCCTTTTAAACTAATAGTCTACCCATCAAATTGAACAACTTTCAATATGGGAGCAAACCGATCGAAGCAATAAAAAAAATCAGCTGTCCAATACTAAACTGCAATGCCTACTGGACTCAAATGTATGCAACAGCAGATTTTTTTTTGCTCCGATCGGTTTGCTCTCATAGTGAAAGTTGTTCAGTTTGATGGGTAGACTCTTAGTTTAAAAGGATGCCAATGATATCAATTTCACCCTGTATAATAAACTAGCGTACTACTATAAAGTTTTTTTGTGTTTTTTTAACTAATCAGGAGCTCGGGCGAGATCAGCCGCGCCTCGCCCGAGCTCCTGATTGGTTAAAAAAACACAGCTACACAGCTCGCACAGCTTCAATGGACAGGCACCCTAAGAGGGCTATCGCAGTCCATGGCGCCCTCATCACAAATTAAAAAAGATTTCTCAATAAAGAAAGCCTAAATTAAAAAAGAGCTCAGCAGATAAACTACAAAAGCCTTCAAGCTATTTTCATAGAATACTTTTATAGGTTTTTTAAAGGTCTAAACATACAAATTTTGAAAAAAGAAAAAAATACGGCCGCTTTTGTTTTTATTCGAAATTGTCTAAAAGTGGAATGTTTAGAACCTATAAAAGTATTGTATAACAATGGCTTGAAGGCTTTTGTAGTTTATCTGTTGAGCACTTTTTTAATTTATGCTTTCTTTATTGAGAAATCTTTTTTAATGTGATGAGGGCGCCACTGGACTGCGATAGCCCTCTTAACGTGCCATCCGAAGCACGGAGTACATCACACCACAGAGTACATAATAAATGAAGGGGATACAAAAGCATATACCCTTACAAAACGAGTTCTTTTTCAGTGTATTTTTGGGTTGGGTTGGGTTCTTCAGCTTGAGTTGTTGGTTGGTCTTTAGGTTCATGCCCCAGTAAGTAGTGGGGATGACAGAAGGCTAACAGGGACTTGTGTTGCAGATGGTGCCAATTCTACAAGTGGTTTACAACGCTCCGGACAGCAGCTCCCATCACATATACATGTCGCTGATAGTTCTGCTCATACTGACTGAAGACGATGCGCTCATCAAAAACGTTCACCAGATTGTAAGTTATTATCTACACTGTGTTAACTGTGGACTGAAAGAGGATGCGAAATATATCTACTTACAAATAGAATTCATTGCTGCCCGAAGCTTAAAAATTACTGAAATTGGGAGTTTAGCTTTATTTTCGTTTGTTTTAATCATTCAATAAATAACGCTCACAGGCACATACGTTGTAATGATCCCAAGTAAGCCTCAGGCTTTTTGTTATGGGAATCACACAGCAACGGCACAAATATATAACATCCATGACCGAACCGGGAACCGAACCCTGGACCCTTGTTCGGCAGTCTGGCGTGGCAATCATTACACCGACTGGTAAAAAATGTAATATATCATGTTGTGCATACCACATTTACTTGCATAAATTTGGGTTTTGACACTTATGTTAAACGGGGTTTTTGAAATACCATTTTAGGCTACATGGGCTTTTTGAAGATAATTTTATGTTACACGGGTTTTCAAAGAACGTTTCTATGTTACACGGAATTTTTTCGGAGACAATTCTTTCGTTACACGGGTTTTTTAGACTATTTTCATATTACACGACTCTTTAAAGACCATTGTATGTTGACTTTGTTTCCATAGTGAACATTGTTCAGTTTGATGGTCTGGACTACTCCTTTAAATATTACTAGGGTGTTTTGTTACACCCTACTTATTTCATGAACGCAAATACCAATTCTACCAATATTGATAATGTTTAATCTAGAATTAAACATTTTAACGGGTTCTTACCGCGTTTTGGTATTTGTGAGTTATATTTCGGCAGTGTTACAACTGCCATGATCACGGGATGACTGCAGTGATCATGGCAGTTGTAACACTGCCGAAATATCGGGAACTCACAAATACCAAAACGCGGTAAGAACCCGTTAAAATGTTTAATTCTAGATTAAATAATAACCGCGTAACTCTCAAAAACTGTATTGATAATGTTATTATTTGTAGATGCTAAAGAGCCTGCCGTGGTACACAGAGAGGTCCATCTCTAGTATATCGCTGGGCGGGCTCACGGTGCTGGTTGTGGTGCGCGCGCTACAGTACAACATGGCGCGGGTGCGCGACAAGTATCTACACACCAACTGCCTCGCCGCTATAGCCAACATGAGCTGTGAGTTACGTGCACTATACTGTTAGAGAGGCTTTACTGTTACTATTTACTTACATATATGTACTGTTATATGTCACACGGGGTTTTTAAACGTAATTTTTAGGTTACGCGATTTTTTTAGGGTTCCGTACCCAAAGGGTGAAAACGGGACCCTATTACTAAACCTACGTTGTCCGTCCGTCCGTCTGTCCGTCTGTCCGTCTATCCGTCTATCCGTCTGTCCGTCTGTCCGTCTGTCCGTCCGTCCGTCTGTCCTACCTATTTAGGGCTGTAACTTTTGAACTGTAAGAGCTGAATATTCTCAGATTATGCGTTATTACGGCGGATTTGTTGACAAATAATAAAAATTGCCAAAAGTTAAAAATTAAGGGGGTTCTCAACAAGAAACTAGTTTTTATCAACGTTTTTTCTTCACGCTCTATCGTAAAAACGGTAATACATACAAGCGTCAAACTTAGTGTGATTACAGAGCAAACTCTACAGAATAACAACAAATACTAAAAACCGGCCGAGTATGAGTCGGTCTTGTGCTAAAGGTCCCGACCAAAAAATGTTTTTTTTTCTAAGTTAATAATGTTGTGTTCTGTGGTGGAATGATACGGAACCCTCGGTGCGCGAGTAGCCCGACTCGCGCTTGACCGATTTTATTTAAATAATGTTGTTAAACGGGCTTTTGAAGACCATTTTTATGATACACGGGTTTTTAAGAGCATTTTTATGTTACACTAAGGTTTAGACCATGTTTATATTACACTGGCTTTTTAAAAAACATTGTATGCTACACTAGCTTTTTGTAAACCATATTTTTGCTACGTTTTAAAGATACTTTTTATATTTTACACGATGTTTTTAAGATACTTTTTGTTTTACACGGGATTTTTAAGATCCTTTTTATTTTACACGGGGCTTTTTAAATACCAGTTTTAGGTTGTCTCTTTTATATTTAGTGCCTTCTTATTTTACAATGGGGTTTTAAGATACTTTTTATTTTACACGGGTCTTTCAGATCCTTTTTATTTTCCACGACCTTTTTAAATACCAGTTTTAGGTTGTCTCTTGTATACAACACACTTATGTATAAACTTTATATTTCAGGTGAATTTCGTAATCTCCACCCGTACGTCGCGCAAAGGTTACTGTCACTGTTCGAGACGTTAACCAAGAGAAGAGCTAGGCTATGCAGTGAGATTGAAGGTAACTGTATACAACAGCTGATTACTTTTTTGAGTTCTCGTCGTTGGTTCCATAGTAAAAGTTGTTCATATTGTGTGTTCGGGAGATATCTTTTCACACTTTGCCTTGTACACGTATAGTACGGACACTCCATACCCCAACCACAGTATAAGAAAGAGTATCTATTACTAGATACAGTACGGACACTCCCTGCCTCCCACCAACTGTTTACCTCACCCCCTCTAGTTACTCGGCAGTTACCTACTGGACGAAGAAGACTTAAGGCACAGCCCGGACACTGCATACAAAAAATTTAAATTGACAAGATGACGTCAGCACATGCGAAACAAAAGGAAATTGAACCTTATATCTTCTACTTAGGTAACGAGTAACCAGTGCGCGGTAACCAGAGGGCGATAGAGGGGGTGAGGTAAAAAGTTGGTGGGAGGAAGGGAGTGTAAGTACTGTATCTAGTAATAGATAATCTTTCTTATACCGTGCTTAAGGTTCAATTTCTTTGGTTTCGCATGTGCTGACGTCATCTTTTCAATTTCAAATTTTTGTATGCAGTGTCCGGGCTGTGCCCCAATGTTGATCTCATCCCTTCTAAGTGGTACGGGAAGGGACGACAATAAGTAGTGATGTATTCCTGTCTAGTATATCATCAGTATAACATGTGCTAACCTGTTGACGTTTTTGAAGTAATGTGTAGTGTTTATTTTCTTTGCAATCGGCTCACTAATTCAGAAGACTTGCGAAGTTATCAAACATACGGTGTCGGTACGTATTCGTCAAAATTTCGATAGATTAATAAAAGCTGGGCCACACAGAGTGCGGCTGCGGGCCGGCTGCGGGCCGGCAGTAGTTATAAACTATGGAATTATATGGGACACACTTCACACACTAGATGCAGTCCGGCGCGGCAGCGGAACAGCTGCGGAACGGTAGCCGCAGTGTGACACTTCGCATATAATTCCATAGTTTACAACTACTGCCGGCCCGCAGCCGGTCCGCAACCGCACTCTGTGTTAGTATAAGAGATAAGTGTACTTTTTGCAACCATCAGCAGCAAGGCTGATTCAGTGTTTATGGGGTGTAGAGCATCTCTGTGATGGGGATGGACCAGGTCGGCCTGCATAACTCCAGTCGGTTTAGGAGTTACTGATGAATAAAGGTCTGTAAAAAATTAACGATCAGCTGCAAAGCTAATCGTATGTTATTGTTGTAGTATGCACTGTAGCTATGTGAACAGTACTAAAACTGTCAAGTTCTGTCAGTCGGCTTAGGAGATACAGCCAGTCAAAGTTCCGACGTTTGAACGGTTGTATCTCCTAAACCGACACTGATGAACCATGTCAGTTTTTGTACTGTTCACATAGCTACAATATAATACGATCAGCCGTGCAGCTGATCGTTAATTTTTTACAGACCTTTAATCATCAGTAACTCCTAAACCGACTGGAGTTATGCAGGCAGACCTGGTCCATCCCCATCACAGAGATGCTCTACACCCCATAAACACAGAATCAGCCTTGCTGCTGATGGTTGCACAAAGTACACTTATCTCTCGGAATATGTGGCCCATCCTTAAATCTATCGATGTAATCACATTTTCGAAACCTAATCCTAGTTAGAGAAGAAATTTCATACAATAATTTTGCGTAGAAATGAATAAAATGTAATGAAGTTGTTTATTGTTTCAGGAGGTGATATAAATAGTTTAGAGTTACCACATCACGCCGAAGAGAAAACAGAAGAAATTGTAAGTATAAATTATAAAACGTCATCGCTGGCCTTTTTGTGTATTGTAAAAATTGTGATGTCAATAATTACGATATGATAAAAAAAAATTATAGTATAAGGGTCGATACGTCTTTTATTGATCACTGTTTAGGCTGTTATAATAAAATCTCCGAGATTATTTTGAATATTTCAGAAAATAAGTTTAAAACTCAGATCGAAAAAGTCCTCTGTAAAAAAGTTTAATTTAAATAGGTTCAGTAGTTTTTGCGTGATACTCGAACAAACAAACACCCAAACAAACAAACAAACAGACAGACAAAAAATCCAAAAATTGGTGATTTGGATTCAGGGACAGGTGAAAACCATGTCGTAATTTTTTTTTTTTAATATCTTCAATGTACAGACACATTTCTGTTACAGTTTTATAATAGTTTAGATTAAGTCGTGTTATGTTGTAGAGTTTCTGGCCGCATCTTCTCTACAGCGACAACACCTTCCGACGCGGTGGTAGTTTCAAAAGATTGAACACTTAATAAGTGGGCTTCAAGCACCTACATTGAATACATGATTTTGCAGACGAGAAATACAAATTTTTCGTGTTTTCTGCATTGAGCTATTATTTACTACGTACGTAAGTGGTATCTTTGTCTCATTCACATAGATTGGATGACAGAATTACACACCAGCTATTTTTAGTTTCATACCACTGCTGATTTGTTACCAGATGGACCACATAAGCGTGCTCGACGAAGTGCTGCGAATGCTGCTAGAGATAATAAACTCGTGCTTGTCGCACCAGCTGTCGCACAACCTGAACCTCGTGTACGCGCTGCTTCACAAGCGGCAGCTCTTCCAGCAGCATCAGCACCATCAGATCACGCAGAACATCGACATGGTAAGTGTTACTGTACCTTACTGTACGTTACAGCATTCATATACAAGCGCCAGTTGCATCAGCAGCACCAGATCACGTAGAACATCGACATAGTAAGTGTTACTGTACACACGGCGACAGGTCAGGTTACCCTGTTTGGACTTTGAACTATTAGAAGTTGAACGCTGCGAATCGTGCGAGAGGGTGCGGTATGTTGTTGTTGTTTCGTCTCACAGCAGGCTGCGCCCGCGCCGGCAGCCGCGTCTATGCAGGCTCTCTACCGCACTATTTTGTGTTTTGTACGTACACTAAGTTATGGGTATATAGTGTGCGTAACCTGATGTGTCGCCCGCCGTGTGTACCTTACTGTACGTTACAGCATTTATATACAAGCGGCAGTTGCATCAGCAGCACCAGATCACTCAGAACATCGACATAAGTGTTACTGTGCCTTACTGTACTTTACAGCATTAATATACAAGCTGAACTTCGTGTACGCGCTGCTTCACAAGCACCAGCGCTATCAGATCACGCAGAATATTGACATGGTAAGTGTTACTGTACCTTACTGTACGTTACAGCATTCATATACAACCTGAACCTCGTGTACGCGCTGCTTCACAAGCGGCAGCTCTTCCAGCAGCATCAGCGCCATCAGATCACGCAGAACATCGACATGGTAAGTGTTACTGTAGCTTACTGTACGTTACAGCATTAATATACAACCTGAACCTCGTGTACGCGCTGCTTCACAAGCGGCAGCTCTTCCAGCAGCACCAGCACCATCAGATCACGCAGAACATCGACATGGTAAGTGTTACTGTAGCTTACTGTACGTTACAGCATTAATATACAACCTGAACCTCGTGTACGCGCTGCTTCACAAGCGGCAGCTCTTCCAGCAGCATCAGCACCATCAGATCACGCAGAATATTGACATGGTAAGTGTTACTGTACCTTACTGTACGTTACAGCATTAATATACAACCTGAACCTCGTGTACGCGCTGCTTCACAAGCGGCAGCTCTTCCAGCAGCATCAGCACCATCAGATCACGCAGAATATTGACATGGTAAGTGTTACTGTACCTTACTGTACGTTACAGCATTAATATACAACCTGAACCTCGTGTACGCGCTGCTTAACAAGCGGCAGCTCTTCCAGCAGCATCAGCACCATCAGATCACGCAGAACATCGACATGGTAAGTGTTACTGTACTGCACTGGAAACTTTTTGTATATAATTTGACAGCCCGGTAGCACAGTCGGTAGTGAACCTGCCTGCTGTGCCGAGGGTCGCGGGTTCGAATCCCGTATGGGACAAATATTTGTATGATGAATATGAATATTTGTACCCGAGTGATGGATGTTTGTATCTATATATGTATTCTATATCGTTGTCTAGTCATCATAATACAAGTCCAGGCTAGATTCTGGTACTTTAAATGTGACTAGATAATTTGTGTGACATTGTCCAAGATATTTAATACTAGCGGCCCGTCCCGGCTTCGCACGGGTGGACGTCTAATCTTTTCTAGCAATAAATATAGCCTATGTTACTCAGGGTGAATGCAGCTTTCTAATGGTGAAAGAATTTTTTAAATCGGCCCAGTACTTTTTGAGCCTATTCATTACAAACATACAAACATACAAAAATAGGTACAAATCTTTCCTCTTTATAATATTAGTGTAGATAAAATCTGTTATAAATATATCCCGCTACAATGATAGCCGGTGCGGACAAAGTCACGAGAAAAATCTAGTACATGTATATTTTTATTTATTTTTCTCACAAAACACAGTACATAACACAGATACATTTTATGCCAAACTGCATACCAGTTTGTCGGCATACAATGAGCTCTTGATAACATTTACAAACAATTAACAATCATAACACTAAACGCTAATAAAATTAATGGTACAAACAAGTAAGGTAGGTAGGTACATTCGCGGAACCCAACCGTACAGCGGTATAAACATTCAGTTTTACCTTTCCAGGTGATAGGATACTTCTCGACGAGGTTGCAGCGCGTCCAGGAGGGCGCCGGCGGAGACCTGGGCGTCAACGAGGTGCTGCAGACCATCAAGAAGGGCGCCGAGCAGTGGTCCAGCGACAGACTTAAGGTTTGTATGGAATTAATTCGTTGTTTATTCATTTTTATTTATTTATACATTCATTGTTTGTTGTCGGTGAAGGAAAACTCGTGAGGAAACCTGCATGCTTCAATTTCGAGGCATATATTGTACCTACTGTCCATTACAAGTGGCGACGGGCTCACTCCCCGTCACACTGGACAGAGTTCTGGTAATACTAGTGAAACGTAGATGTTCTGAGGTTTCAGAATATCTCTGACTACCCCCACGGGGAATATAGTCGTGAGCATGTGCTTGCTTGTTAATTCATTGTAGTCGATGTACACACGGCGACACATCAGGTTACGCACCCTATACAACGTGTTAATGAATTAACGCAAAACCTCATACACCCCAACTGATTTATAACAAAATAATTAGATTGAAACAATAATTTCATTATTTTGATAGTTAAAATTTAAAGTTATTCACATTTTAAGTTTTGAGGCAAAAATGATTTGTTATCATTTCAGCACTGAAAGAAAGCGCTAACATACTCATGGATACATTTTTATAATCTTGTTTAGGTAGTTAGTAGGGTGAGTGTGCCCGTGTGGTCGGTTGACATCGGGTTTAGAAAATAAGAAATTTTGCAAAAAAATTATTAAATATTTTGAAAAAAATTACCTATGTTGAAACCATGATAATTCGACTCTGCTCTCGATTCTAAACAAACTACTTTCTAGTTTTGCGTTAATTCATTAACACGTTGTATACCCATAACTACACTACGTACAAAACACAAAATAGTGCGGTAGAGAGCCTGCATAGACGCGGCTGCCGGCGCGGGCGCAGCGTGCTGTGAGACGAAACAACAAAAACATATCGCACCCTCTCGCTCGATTCGCAGCGTTCAACTTCTAATAGTTCAAAGTCCAAACAGGGTAACCTGACCTGTCGCCGTGTGTACCTACATCGTATACCTACCTAGGTATACGAAACCTTTAAGAATACAATGATATTAGATGATGTAACAAATAACCCTAGTCACAAGTCTGGCACTCTATAGAACAATTTTGATTTTCAAATTGGCGTCTGCACATGCGCACTTTGTGCAAACTGTCCATGATATTGCGTGTAGGGTTGAAAGCAGCGCTTTGCATTAAATGTCATCTACATTTCGATACTTTTTATTGTTAGTTCTGTTGTTTAATAAAATAAAAGCGGTCAAGTGCGAGTCGGGCTACTCGCGCACCGAGGGTTCCGTACCACACCACTACAAAACAACTTAGAAAAAAAAAACTTTTTTTGTCCGGGACCTTTAGCGCGAGACCGACTCACACTTGGTCCGTTTTTAGTATTTGTTGTTATTCTGTAGAGTCTGCTCTATAATCACACTAAGTTTGACGCTTGTATGTATTACGGTTTTTACGATAGAGCGTGAAGAAAAAACGTTGATAAAAACTAGTTTCTTGTTGAGAACCCCCCTTAATTTTTGACTTTTTGACATTTTTATTATTTGTTAACAAATCCGCCGCAATAACGCATAATCTGAGAATTTTTTTTTTTTTTTTTTTTTATTAACTATGGGTTTGCTCTTGACCTCAATCCAGTCCTCAGGACGAAGATGGGGTCGTAGATGTAGCGAGCTTACCCAGAAGATGCCTATTCACTCGTACTTTAAAGGAATCCGGGTTGTAAGTACTCGGAAATACTGACGCAGGTAAGGCATTCCACTCCTTGGCTGTGCGCATTATAAAAAATTCAGAAAGGCGCTTGGTGCGGATATGTGGGATGTCAACCAAGAAGGGGTGATATCCCGCGGTGCGTCTGGAAGTCCGATAGTAGAAAGGGGAAGGTGGGATGAGCTCATGTAGCTCTTGGGCACACTCACCGAAGTACAATCTGTAGAAGACCGACAAGCAGGCCACTCTGCGGCGGTGGGCTAGGCTATGAAGCTTGGCCTCCACCAGCTTACTATCGCCAATGAGCCTCCTGGCTCTGCGTTCAACCGAGTCGAGTGCGGCAAGTTGATACTTGGCTGAGCCATCCCACAGGTGGCAGCAGTACTCCATACATGATCGGACCTGAGATTTATACAATACTAAGAGCTGTCCAGGAGTGAAGTACCGCTTCACCCTGTTTAAGATGCCCAGCTTTTTGGCCGCAGTTTGAGCCTTAGACTCGATTTCGAATTTCAACTATCTACTCTATCTATTTATTACGGTTTAAAAGTTACAGCCCTAAATAGGTAGGATAGACGGACGGACGGACAACGTAGGCTTAGTAATAGGGTCCCGTTTTTACCCTTTGGGTACGGAACCCTAAAAAAGTACCTATTTGAGTTAAAGAATTACTGAAAATGTGAATTTAGCGTTATATTTCAACGTTTTTTTATGCACTTAAGACACAATTATGTGTAGTCAAATCCAACGGGTGCGTGCGCTTTGAATACATTCCCTTGCTCGGCTCCCCTAAAGTGTCCCCAGAAAGTGTGAGGTGAGGTGAGGTGGGGTATCTGAAGTCAGAGGGGGGCGGGGGGAGTAGCCGATCTGTATATAGGGTCCTTCTTAATATGCTGACACTTTTTTAAGGGGATGATCAGACCGTCAAACTGAACATTTTTCTCTATGAGACCAACATCGAAATCGCAAAAAAAAAAATCTGCTCCTCCATACAAAACTGCAAACTTACTCGAGCCAAATGTATGGGACAGCTGATTTTTTTTCGCGATTTCGTTGTTGGTCTCATAAAGAAAGTTGTTCAGTTTGATGGTCTGATCATACCCTTAAAAAAGTGTTAGCATATTAAGAAGGACTCTGTATTGTAGAACTATACTATTCTGAGGTGTATCTCGGTACATGTAATGTGGCCGAGTGACGGAAGCACAGTATAAGAAAGAGTATCTATTACTAGATACAGTATGGACACTCCCTTCCTCCCACCAACTTTTTACCTCACCCCAGCCTCACCCCCTCTATCGCCCTAGGCAGTTACCTGTAGCCTAGATTGTGACCATCTAGAATTTATGTTTTCGAAACAAAGAGCATTGGTATAGGTGAAGTATAAAAACTCTTTTTTGAATAGACGGGTGTCAATGCGTTTTATTTACGAAAAAATAAATAAATGAAAAAAAAATTACTGTCTGGGCTCTAGGCAAACAAACGGCAGAGATTTTAAAACGCTAACGCTTATTGTCTTATTTTTGCTCCCCGGCCTATTTTCATTTTGCAAGACAATTCAGGAGTGCGATTTTTGAATCTCATTCGCTGAGTTCAGCAGTTGAAAATGTCAAAATTACTACGGAGATATGCATCTTTCTACTGCTGATTTGACTTTCAAAAATCATACTTAAGGAGTGAGATTTTTGAAAGTCAAATCAGCTGTAGAAAGATGCGTATCTCCATAGTAATTTTGACATTTACAACTGCTGAACTCAGCCATACTCAGCGAATGAGATTCAAAAATAGCACTCCAGGTGCAAGATGGGCATACATTGTGCGATATACGGCTGTCCAAGCCATTATAAAGATAATTATAGAAGATTCTTCAGATTTCCAAAGGAAGAATCAAGGTTAGAGGTTTTTTTACTTTATGTTTATGTTTATGGTCTTTATTTTACGGTACCAATCTCTTTGATTTTTCCCACTCGTTCATCGACTATATCACGCGCGCCATCTGCCCGTCACAAGTTGTACCGCACGCAACTTAAGTTGTGGCAGCCCTAAACCCGTTTCGCATGTGCTGACGTCATCTTGTCAATTTCATTTTTTTGTATACAGTGTCCGGGCTGTGACGGAAGCCTGCTAAATGGATTAAACCTTTTTTTTTCCACAGAAATTCCCCGACCTAAAATTCCGGTACGTGGAAGAGGAGAGACCTGAAGAGTTCTTCACCCCGTACGTGTGGGGTCTAATCAGTGCGTGCGGCGGGGTCTACTGGGCCAGCGAGTGCGGCGCGCGCGCAGTCGACGACCTGCTCGCCTGCTGATCTATAATATAGATCACGATCTGTGCTGTTGGCTTGCGTTGTTTGGACATTACTGGTTTTTTGCTGCTAAAGCAGTGAATTTTGTCTGATAGGTCTACTGTCATGCAGTATCACTACAGGGTGTAACAAAACACCCTAGTAATACTTAAGGGGGTGCTGCAGACCATCGATCTGTACAACTTTCACTATGGAGCCAACGTCGAGAAAAAATAAAAAATCTGCCGTCCCATTTGAGTCGAGACGGTACTGCAATTTTGTATGAAAGAGCGGATTTTTTTCCTCGATGTTGGCTCCATTGTGAAAGTTGTTCAGTTTGATGGTCTGCAGCATGCATGGTAAGTATTAGTAGGGTGTTTTGTTACACCCTGTAGACTATACCATCCAAACTTCTTGGGTAGTATGGAGTTTTCTGACAAATAAACTTTAAACTTTTGGCAGATCTTTGACTGTTATGCGCTCTCCTCGCTCGTCAAAGCGCCCGATCGCGCTGCACACAAATGTAGTTTTATCTTATTTTCAATATTAATAAATTAAAGTCAATGATTTTTTTTTTAACTGGGTCACTCCCCGTCACATCGGACAGAGTTACGGTACTAGTGAAACGTGGATGTTCTGAAGTTTCAGAATATCTCTGACTACCCCCTCGGGGAATATAGTCGTGAGCTTATGCTATGCTATGCAAAAACCAGACAGTTTGTCAGATTTCCGTTAAAACATACAGTTTCAATGCTAGGATTAATTTAAGATTTGTATGGAAATATTTGAGCCACTGAAACTCTGAAACTATATTTTAAAGAAAATTTGCTAAACCACAAAAACAGATATTGGTTTTCAGATCATGTTCAAAAAGTTTTATTGTATGGATTAATATTCAAAATAGAATTAAACTTCGTTTGTATGGAACGCGCTAATGGGTATATCCTCTTGAAAGGAAAGAGTCCGTGTTAGATCTATCTCTTTCTTTTACGCGAATGAAATATCACTTAATTAACATGTGTGTTGTTTTGTTATACAAAAAGATCAATTATGACCAATTATTAAACTGTCATAAATGAACAGTATAATTAAAAATATATTTTAATTATTTGTAGAAATAAAAAATATATCGGATAAATAATTTATTGTTTAAATTAATAAAATAGTTAAATCACAAAAATAAAGCAGTCAGCACAAGCGTCGTCAAATACAAAGATATAAAAACAGTCAAAAATCAGCAACAAGCTTCGTCAGAACAAAGAAATACATGCTCAGTCAAATAACCCGCCCCTTGTCGATCCTGGCGCAAAGGAGCCCATAATGCTCGCAGCGTTGCCACGTTGAATAGCTAAGGCTAGCCTCTGCACCAGAAACGACCCGGAACGGGGGTCACAATTACGCTCCCTCAGTCGACGGCCTACCTCCGCAATGAAGATCTTAGCCTCGGCTCCCCAAACCCCCGTGGTCTCAACAGCGACAGGAACAAAAAGATAATCGGTCACCAGGGCCGAGTACGTGTCCCACTTCCTGACGGCAGCCAGCTCCGCGGCTGCTCCAGGCGTCCGCGACGTGCGACTAAGGTAGCTGGCGGCGAAAGTGCTGGCGCACGTTGCATCCCATAAAAGGCACTTGCCTTTCTGCCAGGGCACCAAAGTCAAGCCATCCGGCCTCCTGCCATCGGCACGGCTGAGACCAGGCGGCTCAAGTACGCACGGGACGTTGGCAGATACGAGAGCCCTCCTGACGATATCATTCAGGGCATGGTGGCGAGGAAATCTCCCCGAGCAGCGACGGCAACTCAAAGCGTGGTGCCCATTGGCCTCCACCATGGAACCGCAGATGCATCTATGTGGTTCGCACACCTTGCAGCCCAAGCGGAGACCCACTGCCATACGCAGCGAGTCGGTGTCGAGATGGGTGCCCATATGGGGTGAAGGCACCGCATGCAACCACGCCCCCGATTCAGGTTGCGATACCGCCTTAAGTCTCGCCAAGTCCGGCCTGGAAGCTTCACCCATAAGGCGGCCGAGAGCAAACTTCGCACCGAGGTCATCCCAACATCGCTGCACTCGCGGATCCTCAGGCGCGCCCGCACCCAGGCCCAGAGCCTCCCAAGCTGACAACGCATCCACCGCAAAAGGAATGCTCAAATGATTACCATCAAAACGTAAAATCTTAGTAACCAATTTCGCAACCCCATGCACCGATGACAGGAAAGCTGGAAGGCTCACATCCTGCGCCCGACGCACGCCCAAGCCTCCATGACGTATTGGCAAGGCCGCCTGGATCCACTGACTCTCGCTGAGGGAGACGTTCAGGACGCTCTCGACCGTGAGCTTAAGGGTGTCATCGAAGCGCGAGACCTCTCCCGGAAACATCCATGTCGGAGCCGTCCGCAAAAGGTATGTAACCTTTGGGACAGCAAAGCACATGCGCAAAAGTATTAGCGCACATGGGCAGAAAGGTTACTTAGGCGCTCCCGGGCAAAATTCAGCATCTGCCTGCGAACCGCAATAGCCTCCGGGACCGCCTCTGGAAATATGGGCGACCCTAGAAGGCTGAAAGAGTCAGAAGTAAGTTTTCTGATCCCAGGAAGTATGGAATCGATTCGCGCAAAAGCCGAATCCGACCCGGGGCCACAGGGGAAAAACTCGCACTTAGCCATGTTAACAACCAACCCCAGCTCTCCAAGACGCGGCAGCAAAGAAAGAAGATCCTGCTCAACGACCTCTGGTTTGCCCGCAATGGTACCATCGTCCAAGTACCACAGGTTCAAAGGCGACTTCAGCTCCAGAATAGCCCCGTGAATGGCGAGGCTGAAAACGAGCGGACCAAGGGGGTCCCCCTGTTGCGCCCCAACCTGGGAGAGTATAAACAAAAAACAGGTTCGACGGCCTTTCGTAAACCTGATGCAAGAAAGGGTAGAGGGAAGGGATCCTATTCCTGACCTCGGACAATAAAACGTCCCTCTCTAGGTAATTAAAGGCGTTGCGAATGTCTACCTTAACCAAAACGCAGTCCCCGTTGGTGGCGTCCATAGCGAAAGCACGAGTGGCGTGGATCGCCGCCTCGCAGCCCAGACGCGTCCCAAAACCCAGCTGATGAGGCTGCAAGAAGCCAGACAACTCATCCCTAACGGCGCGACAGGCAAGCTTTGCCGCTAAACGACGGAAAGTGCTTCCAACAGCTATCGGTCTCACACCGCCATCCTTCTTAGCAAGGGCACAGAGCGACGCCCCATACATGAAGGGACATACGTCCTTGTTCAGTTGGCCGCTAAGCAGGAAATTGGTAAGCCTCGTCAAGCACGCCAACAAGCGCCGGTCGGATAAATTATTAATGTCATTAATTTTCTTGCTAACTGACGTTAACTGACTAAAAAAGGGGCATAGCTAGTGATGTATGAATATGCAGCGTCTCTCCTATTTTGGTTTTATCCAAAAATACGATTTATTTATTTAAGTACCTATATTATTTTTCCCAAAAGAGTAGTGAAGACTCCACTAAGACCTGAATTATAACAAATTGAATAGTATTATTTGAATTTCAACAAATGTTTTAATGATAAACGAGCTGGCAATAAAGTAGTGCATTTTTAATAGTAAGATAGTATATAGGTACTATTTATTCAACCATAATGTATGTATGATTTTTTAACGATTTCAATTTTTCCGAATTTTTTGGTTCGATATTGAAAAGATCATGCCCAAAATTATATGAAAGTTAGGCTGAAATTGCGTGTAGCCAAATTGTCACCTCTTTATAACAAAAAAATAGTTGAATACCTATTTGAGAAGATACAAAAAATGTAGTGTTATTTATTCGATTTTTAAAACCCCTATTCGCATAGAGGGCTAAAAACAGTTGCAAGGATTTTTTTTTTTATTAACTGTGGGTTTGCTCTTGACCTCAATGCAGTCCTCAGGACGAAGATGGGGTCGAAGATGTAGCGAGCTTACCCAGAAGATGCCTATTCACTCGTACTTTAAAGGAATTCGGGTTGTAAGTGCTCGGAAATACTGACGCAGGTAAGGCATTCCACTCCTTGGCTGTGCGCATTATAAAAGATTCAGAAAGGCGCTTGGTGCGGATATGTGGGATGTCAACCAAAAAGGGGTGATATCCCGCGGAATATTACATCTACAGCTTGTTTTTGGGCATAGTCCTTCGTTCAATTCGCGCCGAAGCACCCCTAAATTATGTAACGCATTTAAATTTCCACCCTGTATATAAAGTTAATCATCTAAACTATTATAAAACTGTAACAAAAGTGTGTCTGTACATTGAAGATATTTACAAAAAAAAGATTACGATATGGTTTTTAGGCTTCCCTGATTCCAAATCACAAATTTTTGGAATTTTTGTCTGTCTGTTTGCTTGTTTGGTTGTTCGTTTGTTTGTTTGTTTGTTAGTTTGTTTGTTTGTTTGGGTGTTTGTTTGTTCGAGTATCACGCAAAAACTACTGAACCGATTTTGATGAAACTTTTTTGTTTGATAGCTTATCATCTGACTTAAAATCTGGTATATAATTTATGCGGACGAAGTCGCAGGTAAAAGCTCGTTATTAAATAAAGCACCAAAACTGTATAACTTATTATTTGAGTCCTGCTTTATAAAACTGAAGCACCAATACTTTATTACCTATTTATTTATTTATTTAAGTCCTGCTTTGTAAAATATCTTTAGATTTTTTTTTTTTTGTAAATATACCATTACGGTTTTTATATTGTCCAAGAATACATTTGACGGTTATTTTAAGGCGCGGTTTATACAGAAGAGACGTGTGGCGGTCGAGGATAGTCAAAGTAACCCAATACCAGTGCCGTAAACAGGGCGGTGCGAGCGGAGGCACAGGGCGCAGACCCTGGAGAGGCGCAGAATTGACCAGGTTGGTCCAAAGTTTTGGTTCATGCATGGTATGGTAGACATACACCTATGCAATATTTTTTTCGCGCATACCTACGGTGTAGACGCCCCAGATTGAGTCATGTTTTGTGAAATTTCGAGCTCTCTTCGCCACTCAAAGGCTGGAGCCTTTGAGTGGTTTTTGAGTATGTATAGGCTAAATGAAACTCATACCACCCACCACCGTCTCAGTTCTGCGACCCTATGTCTGAGGTTAGAGCATTTTTCGAGGGCGCAGTTTTATTTTAGACGCTCGCACCGGGCGCATAAAAGGCTATTTACGGCACTACCATTGGGTACAAAAACGACGCTATGCTACGTAATATAAGGTTTGTATTGACAAACCTTATATTACGTAGCATAGCGTCGTTTTTGTCGTAATGGAATATCGCGCCACAGTAGCGAAGCGTGGTTTCTACTGCCCCGTTATCATACCTACACAAATAATGACGGAGCGAGCTCGAAATTTTTTGCACATCGATTCGGGTTGTGGTCAAACATCTTTACAAAAATGGAAACTAGAGGGAGCGAAGCGAGCTCGAATTTTCTCCTCAATACGAATCGGTTAGAGCCAGAGCTTTTTACGTACAAAGTAACCGAAGTAAAAGCTATGGATCGAGCGAAGCAAGCTCGAAATTTTTCGAATGAGCTCAATCAATGTATATTTTTCCCGAATTTGCCGCCGCTAGTAAATGCCCGGGGCATTTGCCCCCTAGCCCCCCCCCCTCCCTCGCTACGCTACTGTCTCGACGTCGCCTGGAGGTGCGGGCGTAAGGGTCAATTCACACGTACCACAACCACACCACGTAGCAGCGACAAAATGTGGTCAAGCTGCAGTTTTTGCAGTTGCGTTGTGGTACCGACAAAATGTCGATGTGGTTGCGTTGTCGCTGTCGTTGCGATGTGGTAACCACGTGGTCATGTGCAGTTATACTCCGGCTTTCGTAGAGGAAACACGGCTTGACGGCATGTCGTGGCGATGTGGCCGCGGTGCCGCCGCCGGTGGCGGCGTTGCCGTCGCGATGTGGTCGTATTACACAGGTGGTCGATAACAGCGGCAAAATGTGGTACGTGTAAATTGTAATATTCATTTTCAATACAAAATATACGCCCGACCACATGGCGTCGTTGTGGTGTGGTTGTGGCTGTGGTACGTGTGAATTGACACTAATTCTCCAAACGACGCTATGCTACGTAATATAAGGTTTATATTGGTGTTACTTTGACTATCCGCCACCGCCACACGTCTCTTCTGTATAAATCGCGCCTTAAGAGATTCAGTTATTTCCACTTATATCCTTGAGTTATATAAATAAGGTTCAAATTACTATGACAAAATTGTCTAAGGTAGTTACGGAAACGCAATATAGATTTAATAAATAAATGATATTTAATATAATATTGAATTACCTATTGTTTTATTAGAACCAATTTTACATCCCCCTAGCATAGAATACAGGGTGTTAGGGTAAACAGTTGCATTACTTTATGGGATGATTTTACCCATGATAGTGAACAACTTCCCCTAAAAAAACCATAGGAAATTGGGAAAAAAATCAATTTTTAATGTTCCGTACCAAAATTGGAAAAACTGAACACTTATGGAATCAGTTTGGTGTCTGTCCGTCCGTCTGTCACAGGCATTTTTCTCAGAGACCGTAAGACATAGGAAGTTGAAACTGTACAGATATAGCAATTGGTGGTCCAATATCATAAATGAAGTAAAAAAACTAAATTTTTATATTGGGGGGCAATTTGGGAGTAAGAAAGGGTAAATTAAAAAAAAAATATATACCCTATGGTGATGAAAATACGAGTCTAAAAATATACTTTTCAAATTTTTTATAAAAACGTTTAACAAAATTTTCAATTCAATCCGAGAAATTGCTGTCCCCACCTCTATTTCAAAAAATATAGCCGTATAAGCACAGAATAAATACTAGGTATAAGATCTGAAAAAAATCATGAACTTCAGAAATAGCGTGTAGATGGCGGGAAAATTATCAGGGTGGCTCTAACTTGGATAGTTTTTTTTCTATACCCAAAAAACGAACACCAGTGCGTCCAGTGTAAAATGATCTTAGTTGCTATGTGACCACATACTAAGTAAGTGTCAATTTATAGTGGTTTAATCAATGACCCATGTTAAACAACTGGTAGTACGGAACACTAATTGCCCGAGTCCCGACTCGTACTTGGCCGGTTTTTTCATAGAGAAACGTTCGATCAGCTGATTGCATTTAGTGTAGGAAGTCCAAAAAATTTTTTGCTCATTTCCTATAGGTTTCCTAAGGAAAGTTGTTCAGTATCATGGGTACAATCACCCTATAAAGTAATGCAACTGTTTACCCTAACATCCTGTATATGAAACTATAATAAGGTCCAAAATTAGCTGAAACTATTATAAGGGGATGATCAGACCATCAAACTGAACAGCTTTCTCTATGGGACCAATATGGAAACAGCGAAAAAACAAATCAGCTGTCCCATACATTTGAGTCGAGTTATGTTTGCAGTTTTGTATGGGACAGGACAGCTGATTTCTTTTTCGCGATTTTGATATTGGTCCCATGGTCCCATAGATAAAGACGTATGGAGGTGCTACTTGGGAATGTTCCTCCATTGAAAAGGGAAGATCTTCCACCAGGCTATGTGTGAAGCCTGGGGACCGGCCGTGGTCCAACAGTTCTTAGTTGGACCTTGTATATATATCGAATCTCTGTGATTATTTCTCTTGCGCGATTTATGTCTTGCATTCGATTGTGAACCTTATTTGTAGTAGGTTACGAGTTACGTATTTACGATGAACGTTGTCTTTGTATGGAGCATATTTCCGCGAGCGACGGTATCGCCATCTGTTGGCATCTTTGCTATAACTTGTGGGTGCTGACCATCTGTAGTAGTTCCCCACAGACGATAAAGTTGTTCAGTTTGATGGTCTCATCATCCCCTTAAAATAGTTTCAGCTAATTTAGTTAGACCTTATAGTTAGGTAAAATTTCTTTACATGCGCACGACTGTTTTTTCCATACCAAAGAGAATGGAATCACTACCGTTTTATTCCATACTACATGTCGCTTTTGCTCTCCGCGCGTCCCGTTAGCACCCTTTGGGAACAGAAGTGCGATTTTTGAAAATCATACGAGCGACTTGGCAGTAGAAAGATGCATAATCTTCATAGTAATTTTGGAATTTTCGCTCGTATGATTTTCAAAAATCGCACTTCAGAACTCTAATAATAAAAAAAGTAATAAATTTCACCGGATATAACTTTACACAAGTAAAAAAATTCAAAACTTCCCGCCTTCACTTTTATTCAATCATAGACAAGATCGGTGTTGCCAGGCTTGTAAAATTATAACTATACCTAATCAACTCAAAATAACCGTTGTAAAGTAACATGTCTTCCTTCACACGGAAATACCTATTGATTAACATCGCATTTGTAGTTTTCTTTCATACCTACAAACAATGCTAAACTGCAAAAAATTTTAAAAATGTCTTTAAAGTCCGCAAAAAGATCACGAAAATAAGAAGTGTTGCCATATACATTTTTAATTTTCTACCGCCCTTCAATCAAATCATAATCAATCGAGTCGACAAGTGTTTTGTGAAATGTACGTAAACAAGTAGTTTTTGTTATTATTTGTATGTTTTTAAAATTTGTGATTCAAAATTATGTTCAATATGAGGAAAAACTGAATAAAATTGGTGTGTGAAAATATATTTATATGCAAGGACTTTTATTTTCGAGGGATTACTAAAGGAAGGTAAGTGCATTGTTGTTATTAGTTACTGTATTTCAAAATGTTAAAATCGTTTTAAAATATGTTTTTTTCAACTTTTGTACTCTTTAAAATTATTTTTTAGTGAGGTAGTTATGTCTTTAGTAGTACCCTTTATTTCTTTTTTTTCTACGTACTGTAAATATTTTCTAATCTATTTACCTATTTCCAAATTCAAAAATTCAAATTACTTGTGTGAAAAAATTTATGTTATTTTTTTGTCTTCGTGTAAATATACAGGTTTCTCTTATATAATTTGTTTTAATTATTACAAAGAAATGTACTTACTTAACTTTAATTAGGTTTAATTCACAACCATAGCTGAGAATTTAACACTGAGACAACAATGGATTAATCTAATGCAATGGAATTTGACCCAAATTTCCAATGTAACTTGCATTCATTGCATCCGTTGCATCATATTTAAAACATGATTAGGCTGTGATGTGAAGAGATAACATAATACAGCTTCCGTGGAGTTTTACACCTATACCTATTATGTATTGAAAAATATTCTTTAGTAGGTACCTACCATTAAATGTATCTTATCCAGATTTTGTTTTGTGGTTTTGGCGTGCAAATAAAGAATATTTAAGTCAATGAGGTACCTTACTAAAGGAGACACCCAGACTAAATTTTTTGTAACACTCATTTAAGCTAATTGGCTCAACCTTACCACAGTATAAAAATGAGTATCTATTATTAGATACAGTACGGACACTCCTCCCACCAACTTTTTACCTCACCCCCTCTATCGCCCCCTGGTTACCTCGCACTGGTTACTCGTTACCTAAGAAGACTTAAGGTTCAATTTCTTTGGTTTCGCATGTGCTGACTTCATCTTGTCAATTTCAAATTTTTGTATGCAGTGTCCGGGCTGTGACCTTAGCATGTCCTGGGTGCATGCTGCACCGCGACGCCCCCGGTGTGCGCCCCGCACTGCTGATTGTGGTGCACAGATTTTGTTCGCGTTGTCTGTTCTATACATAATTATTCAATTATTTACACACCTCTTTAGCCTCATTCACATTCATACATCTTTTCATGCACTTCCGTCGATTGAGGGTGCTACACACTTGTCCTTTTCGGAAAAGATCATTGATTTGATCGTGGTATGTTTTCCTCGGACGGCCTCTCCCAACATTTCCGCTTACCTTTGCTTGACTTGACTATGGTTACCAGGACATATAATCAAAAAGCTGGTCACAAATGGTTGAATATTCAGATTTATTGTAAAATAAAACCGGTCAAGTGCGAGTCGGGCTACTCGCGCACCGAGGGTTCCGTACCACACCACTACAGAACACAACATTATTAGAAAAAAAAACTTTTTTTTGTCCGGGACCTTTAGTGCGAGACCGACTAACACTTGGCCGGTTTTTAGTATTTGTTGTTATTCTTTAGAGTTTGCTCTATAATCACACAAAGTTTGACGCTTGTATGTATTACCATTTTTACGATAGAGCGTGAAGAAAAAACGTTGATAAAAACTAGTTTCTTGTTGAGAACCCCCCTTAATTTTTAACTTTTTGACATTTTTATTATTTGTTAACAAATCCGCCGTAATAACACGCACATTCTGTGAAAAATTCAATTATCTAGCTCTTACAGTTCAAAAGTGACAGCCCTAAATAGGTGGGACAGACGGACGGACGGACGGATGGACAGACGGACAGACGGACGGACGGACAACTTAGGCTTAGTCATAGGGTCCCGTTTTCACCCTTTGGGTACGGTACTCTAAAAAAAGTATGGTCTGACAAGTCTTTGACTAAAAATAAAACTCACTAAATTGTACTTTAAAAGTTTAGAACATTTTAATACTTTTACTTGAATGAATTTCGCCTTAAGTATAGCTTTCAAAAAGTTGCTTTCTCCACAAACTATCATAGCATTGGTCAGAGAGCACTTTACTGCTTATATCTTTAGCTTATTTATTTATTTAATTAAATTTTTTATTTAATTTTAATTCAAAAGTTTAATTTAATTTCTTTAGACAATTGGAGGGACCACTAGGCACTCAGTGGGGTACAGACCTCGGCATACGATGTTGCTTGGACTATATGTGGTGGATTGGGCAGTGGGGATCAGTGAGAAGCCCCACAGTGGGATTAAAACGTAGTGATTATATTCTCTTTGAGTTCTTACAGACTATAACCAGAGCCCGGACACTGCATACAAAAAATTTTAACTGGCAAGATGACGTCAGCACATGCGAAACCAAAGAAATTGAACCTTAAGTCTTCTTAGGTAACAAGTAACCAGTGCGAGGTAACCAGAGGGCGATAGAGGGGGTGGTGAGGTAAAAAGTTGGTGGGAGGAAGGGAGTGTCAATACTGTATGTAGTAATAGATACTCTTTCTTATGCTATAACTTAACTTTTGTGGTTTAAAAACATTTGCCCACACAATTTGAATGTCAAATAGCCTAGTCATTTTACGGACTTTTGTTAGGAGAGGTGGGAAGTAATTATTAATTGTACTTTTTATCTGTATCTGTTTAGTCACAAAAAGACTATCTGAAAACAAATTAAAAAAAATCCGCTACGCAACATAGAAATCAAAATTGTGAGTGCCATTAAATTAATAATATTAATACCATGCACTCATTTGAATAAGATTTTACAATGTAAATTATTGTTAGCAATAAAATAGGCACTGAAATTTAAAAAAAATAGGTTTTTATTAGAAAATACGAATGCATTTTTCAAAACCTTCTAAGTAGACAAAAATATTTACACCATGTTTGAAGTATTTATAATGATAATGCCTTAAATATTTGCAAAAAAAAAAATTACCATCAGGTTTTTTCATAACGAGACAATACCAAAATTTTAAATTTGGAACTGTTGCTGACGAGATTCTTTTATTTCTAAGCTCAAATTGGCTCTTAAATACTGTACCGAAAAAAAATACCAATTTGTTAGTCCTGGCCTGGCTTAAACCGTAAAATGACTGGGCTAAAAGAGCACTGTCCACTTTAAGTAACATGAATTTGAAAGCTACAATTTCGGTCCAAGGCCCAAACTACCATATTTAGCAGAAGGGTCATTTCATTTAAGGTATAAGCATGATGTCAGTGCTAATTCAACTCATCCTGTAACTTTGGACTGTCGCATTGCACTGTCCGTTTGCTTTCTACCTAATCGGTGCCACTGCCACTTGTGTAAAAAGAAGAAAACAGTTTTGCTTTTCAAAATTTTTTATTCAAAATACAGATTACAACAATTAAAATGACAAAATTAAATACTTATAAAATACCTACGATAACAGATAATATTTAATTAATTGAATACAAATATCGAATACCTACCTAACAAAAAAACAAGTAATTTAGGTATCATTAAAATTACTTAAAGGTGGGCATGGCATGGCCTAAACAAGAGTAATGTTCCTTTGTTCCCACTGGTGGCAGACTAAAGTGACGATGGTATGGCCTAAACTAGAGTAATGTTCCTAAGCTCTCACTGTGGCAGACGAAGCCCCCGGCGGGGTGGAGGGGCGGAGCCCCCCCGGGGGCCTTAACAAGAGTAATGTTCCTAAGCTCCCACTGGTGGCAGACGAAAGTGACGTTGGTATGAACTAAACAAGAGTAATGTTCCTAAGCTCCCACTGGTGGCAGACTAAAGTGACGATGGTATGGCCTAAACAAGAGTAATGTTTCTAAGCTCCCACTGGTGGCAGACGAAAGTGACGATGGTATGGCCTAAACAAGAGTAATGTTCCTAAGCTCCCACTGGTGGCAGGAGAAAGTGACGATGGTATGGCCTAAACAAGAGTAATGTTCCTAAGCTCCTCTCACTGGTGGCAGACGAAAGTGACGATGTTATGGCCTAAACAAGAGTAATGTTCCTAAGCTCCCACTGGTGGCAGACTAAAGTGACGATGGTATGGCCTAAACAAGAGTAAGCTCTCACTGGTGGCAGACGAAAGTGATGATGGTGTGGCCTAAACAAGAGTAATGTTCCTAAGCTCCCACTGGTGGCAGACGAAAGTGCCGTTGGTATGGCCTAAACAAGAGTAATTGTCCTAAGCTCTCACTGGTGGCAGACGAAAGTGACGATGGTATGGCCTAAACAAGAGTAATTGTCCTAAGCTCTCACTGGTGGCAGACGAAAGTGACGATGTTATGGCCTAAACAAGAGTAATGTTCCTAAGCTCCCACTGGTGGCAGACTAAAGTGACGATGGTATGGCCTAAACAAGAGTAAGCTCTCACTGGTGGCAGACGAAAGTGATGATGGTGTGGCCTAAACAAGAGTAATGTTCCTAAGCTCCCACTGGTGGCAGACGAAAGTGACGATGGTATGTCCTAAACAAGAGTAATGTTCTAAAGCTCCCACTGGTGGCAGACGAAAGTGACGATGGTATGGCCTGAACAAGAGTAATGTTCCTAAGCTCCCACTGGTGGAAGACTAAAGTGACGATGGTATGGCCTAAACAAGAGTAATGTTCCTAAGCTCCCACTGGTGGAAGACTAAAGTGACGATGGTATGGCCTAAACAAGAGTAATGTTCCTAAGCTCCCACTGGTGGCAGACGAAAGTGACGATGGTATGGCCTAAACAAGAGTAATTTTCCTAAGCTCCCACTGGTGGCAGACGAAAGTGACGATGGTATGGCCTAAACAAGAGTAATGTTCCTAAGCTCTCACTGGTGGCAGACGAAAGTGACGATGGTATGGCCTAAACAAGAGTAATGTTCCTAAGCTCCCACTGGTGGCAGACGAAAGTGACGATGGTATGGCCTAAACAAGAGTAATGTTCCTAAGCTCTCACTGGTGGCAGACGAAAGTGACGATGGTATGGCCTAAACAAGAGTAATGTTCCTAAGCTCCCACTGGTGGCAGACCAAAGTGCCGTTGGTATGGCCTAAACAAGAGTAATGTTCCTAAGCTCCCACTGGTGGCAGACGAAAGTGCCGTTGGTATGGCCTAAACAAGAGTAATTGTCCTAAGCTCTCACTGGTGGCAGACGAAAGTGACGATGGTATGGCCTAAACAAGAGTAGGTAATGTTCCTAAGCTCCCACTGGTGGTGGCTGACGAAGGGGTCGAAATTTGAGAGCAGCAGTGGCAACTAGGTATAAAATAGCCAGACCGCCACGATGGCCTCGACCTATGGCTGGCTTCATAACTACTCCCGCTTTAGGTCTTGCCTGACTTGATTTCTTTTCCTGGCCACCGACAGCTGTCTTCTTTTTTTGCCCCGCCCTCCGGCGCAACCTCTTCTTTTTAGGTTCACAAATAAAAAACGTCGGTTTAGAACCCTGTTGGTCAGTGGGTTATTTGTTTCACTATGTTCTGGATCAATTCATATGCATTACTCTTGCTTTCACGCGGCAAAATTTCACGCTGGCTTATTGTAAAAGGCTGCCGTTCCTTGTTCACTATGGATTTGCTGCAAGAAGGAGCTTCAGTAGATATTTCTTCTACGATCGGCTGAAGTTTTATCTGTGATTGTGTTGTAAGAAAACTATCATCTGATAGAATTTCCTGAATTTCGTTAAAAGAACAACTTTCAGGTTACATCTTCTTCCATGACTGAAAATGTTCACAGAATTCAAATAGCAAGAAGTTACCGGCCAAACCCGATTAAAGGAGGTTTCCTACCTGGAGGAGCCCAAACTTGGTGTGTTTTAAAAATACTTTTTGGATTTTTTAAAAACAAGTGGCGTGGGAAGTTAAATGGTGTAGTATATTTTTAGAACCGGCTCATGAAGCTCTTTCATTTGATATCCCACATATACCAACATGAAAAAACATTGCCTCTTAAGAGCCTATGTCGAAAAATAATTTAAGCGAAACAGGCGTGGGATAGCTTATATTACGGCCTGATGCGAGAGAAAGAGATGGGGCGCCGCGCGCGCCTGAAGCGAATCGAGCGCCAAATCAAACTTTATTTAATTGTGATTGTACTATTTATGTTATTTCAATTCTGCTCTAATCAAAATTTAGAAAATATCAATCTCTTTTTTTTTAATCAAGTCTCGTGTTTCTATTATTCACCGTTTAGCAGATCCAAGCGTTTATAGATAAAAACAGAGGCTACTTTGGCTTGTTTTTCTATCGAGAAAATGTGTCTTAATCGTGTTTTGGCTCTAATCAAAACTTCAATTAGTATGTTCAATTTACACATATCCGAAAATCATACTCCTACTGTTAGTACTTCATGATATATGAAGCTTTGAAGAATCCTATTTTTTTCACATAGCCCCTTAAATGAATGCCTGGAACTGGAAATAGCCCTCAACTCTTTTATTAGCATCTCTCGAGGAGCTCAATGAATTATTTCCTGGAGACAGCAAGATACAGTTACTAAGCAATATTTGTTTCACTTAACCAACCATAAATTAAGTACCTAAGGTACCTATGAGTTTATCAGATGATTCAGAACTTTCTTTATTGAATAGGTAGTTTGAATTAAGCGTCCCACACACACACACACTGAGGCGGTGGCGGTGGATGGCGGTCAGCGGTGGCGGGCAGTTGTGTTATATGCATAGTCTATGGACCGTTCACACAGGCACGGTCAAGACGCGGTCTGCAGGCGGTCAGCTGCCACCGCAAGCCCCGCCCCTTCCGCCACCGCGCGTGTGTGTGGTAGCGCGCAGCACCACGCGGTGGCGGGAGCGTTCAGTTGTAAAATTTCACAACTGACCGCGCGTTTTGAGCCAAAATGGCGGATAAAACTGAACAATTGATGGAAATTTCAACAATTTAAATTTCGACATGTCTGTTATTTTGTGTAATCGACGCATATCTTGGTTTTTAGCTGTGTTATTTGTATAATAAACAGATTTTGAGAACAAAATGCAGACATACATAAACTCACGACCATAATCCCTATCACGGTGGTCAGAAGTCTGCCTACAACTACCAATTATTATTTTTTTAAACTAAATCTATGCAAGTTTTTTGTTATGATTAATCCGTACTAAGACGTCTGAACATGATGAACACTTTTCTTCAACTGAATAAAAAAATCAAACCACCGCCACCGCGGCAGTGTGAGATATGCATGTCCGCGCGGGCAGACCGCCACCGCCCCAGTGTGTGGGAGGCTTTATGAATTTTTTAAATTTTTTTTTCTCTGCTTCATTGCGTGATAGTAATATCAATATCATATATTATCAAAATCTTTATATATTTTCTTTTACTTCTTTTTTTATCTTCTTTATGTTCTTTTCTTTTCTTTTTTTATTATTTTTTCATAAGTTTGAGTAAGGTTAATCTGCAATTTTTGGAGAGTCAACGCGCCAACGCCTATGAGCGTTTTTCCAGCAATTTTCCCGGGGATAGCTAGATGGCGCCACAAGGCCTTTGACTATTTATTATAAGGATTGGCCTTGCGGTAGCATTTCCCCTCTCCCACGGTATAAGAAAAATTGATGATGTGCACATTCAATTTTATACCTTATATCACTGCACGAGACAGCCGATAATTGCGAAACAATAACTGCGAACTTATGACGTTTGGGGTTCCCCCGAGACTACATGATTTTTAACATTCAAAATTAGAATCTAAAGTTATGGGGAATAAAATTCAAAGTTGCGGATTTCATGTTACCTCGCCCCCCGCAAAAAGTGGCAGAAATGCTTTTTAGTAGAATGACACGCGTAACATCCGTCAGGATTATAATTTTCTTTGCGCGTAACTAATCCCTATATAAGCGGGCTGATACTTTCAAAAAGATGTTTCTTAAAATAAAAAGATGGAAAAGATAAAAACTTACAAACATATTTTAATTTAAGAAATATTTATTTTTTACGAAAAATTTGCATTAGTAATCTTGAATCTGAAACTATTTACGTCTGACAAGGCTATATGGTCTACATCCCTTTGCCCATAACTCTATTTAATATTGACAGGGTCTCGTTTGCAAGTTTTGCAGATTTCTTCTCTATGTAAGTAATGGAGTGATTCAAAAAGTCAAAGATGCTGTCTGTTGAGTTATTAATAAGAGAAATTAATTAAAAACAAAAATAAAAACAAAAAACGCTCATTCTTGGAGCGTCGAGTTCTGTTTATTTTTCTCAAACAATTACCTAATCTCAGAAAACAATTTCGATTATTATACCTACTAGTCATTCACTTCGAGTTGGCCGTTACCTCCCTTCCCGCTTCCCCGCACCGCACCCCTAAGAGACCCTAATAAACGCAATTTTATAACCTTTAGCAACGCAATCACGTATGGTACGTCCGTCCCGGTCACTAATATCGCTTTTAATTTTAAATTTTTATTTGCCTTATATATTATTTTTTGTCGACGGGACCAATTAATGTGCCTGTGAGGAAATTTTGTAACGGTCATCGACGGCCAACTGGTCGTGAACGGGTAGTACCTATTATAACTAATCTAGCATCCTAATATTATAATAGTCGTTATAAAGCATCTATTGAATTGACAGTCCAATTATTTATCCATTGACCCCTTTCATAAGCGGCTTCAATAAATTCTTTCGACAGTACCTCATCTGATTTGGAAGAGACACACAGTTTGAATCCTAATAGAAACCATATTTATTACATTACCTTTTTCATCGGCCCATCATTTCCCGCCATCAATATTTGTTGCAGTTAATGGCGCGAAACGGTACGCGCGAATCGTGCATTCGATTTTTAAAGTGTTACTTTGTTTAATCTCAAATTGTCTATGACGTGTTTTTGGCTAGTGTTGTGTTATGGAAATTTTATGCTTGGTGATCTGAAAATTAGTTGTGCAACAGTTTTCAATAAAATATTATGCGTGTTTTATCCCAGACGGCCTAAGATTAATAAAATAAATAAAAAAGCCTTCGGTCGTCGCTCCCATTTGGCTATCATCCAAAGCTTTACCAGCCAGTTCCCAAAAACTGCATGCGTCTAGCGCATACATAGAAGGGGAACCGTCATAAATAAAATTTTATAGTTAACCTTTACTCAATGACACATTTATTTAAATTAACTGGGATTTACTTTGAATTTGCTGCTTTATTTTGACCGAGTGCAAAAAAAAACAGACCATAAAGAAGGTAATGTTAAAACCAAAGATAAGTTAAAACACAGACCATAAAGGAGTGCGTTTTTTGAAAGTCACACGTTCAAATCAGCAATAGTACATTACTGCAGCGGCCAGCAACAGAGGCATTGATGGACGAACGTGTAAATGTGGGCCGAGGCGAAGCCGAGGCACACATACGTAAGTCCATCAATGCCTAGTTGTGGCCAAGGCTTGTATAGTACTTTTCTCAAACAATGCGCGGAAATTAAAACAGTAAATTTTCTAAAATAATTCGCGGAAATTAAAACTCTTTTCAAAATCAATGACGAACAACGAACAACAATTTGTTATTTTTTTCAATAAACAGCTTTAAAAAAAAAACATTCAAAATTTTGCAATCCAGTTCGAAACTTAAATAAAACCTTTGATGAGTTACCTCCTTGGTCGCCATGTTTCGGAATAAAAGATCGTTCCATTTTTAAATTACACGACAGATATGAGTTTACTATTTAATTTATTTGGCCGCTAAACACGACAGATATGGATTTTCATACAACATTGCCGGCCGCTGCGCGCATGTATTTGGCCAGTACAGCAATTTCGATTTATCTCGAAGAAGGTTGTCAAAATAATGCTCACATTTCCAAGCATGTTTGAGAAAAATTAATTAATTATGTCAAAATTAATTAGTATGGATTACCTATAGAATGAGGGCAGCGCAGGACCGGTCGTTATGGCGATCCTTGGTCCCCCAGTGGGCCTATGTCCAGCAGTGGACGTTCATCGGCTGAGATGATGATGATGATAAGTATAAAATATAATACAATGTTCTTTCTTGGTATGGAGATTATGATTTTGGACTTGGACATACATACATTTATGTTCACGCTTATATCCCACTGGGATAGGCAGAGACAATAGATCGCCATAATGAACATTGAACGTGTGACTTACAAAAATCGCGCTCATGGGTCTTTTATTTCCTAATATGTCGATTTTTAAGGGTATGATCAAACTGAATAACTTTCTCTGTGGAAAAAACATTGAAATCGAAAAAAAAAAAAACCAGTTGGTCCATAAATGTTGGTCGCGCGTTGTTTTTGCCGGTTTTCTATGGAACAGCATCTATGGGAACAGCAGATTCTTTAAAAAAAGAAGTTACGAGTACTTCTCTTGTTTCAAGAGCTATCAACAAAAAGTTGGAGCTCAGTGATTAAAGATGCCTTACATAAGTTTCTTTACTGTTATTTTCATGTCTAACATATAAATTTCTTTAATCTGAAATGTATGGAATCCAGTCGGGGGTGGGAGCCCGGTGACTCGTTACCCAGATTTGCGTTACTGGCTATGATTGCATCACAAGGACCTGGACGAATTTCAGTAAAATCTCTAGCTCACTTAGCTTCGCTCGCTCCAGTATTTAAGGAAATCTCGAGCTCGCTTCGCTCGCTCTAGGTTTTGAGAAGTAAAGAGTAAAATAAGAATGGGCTTTGTTCGTTTTAGATTTTAGGTTGTAAAAAACTCGAGCTTGCTTCGCTCGCTCCAGGTTTTCGATTTTGTTGCAACGACCTAACTTGGGCCTGGCCCCCCCTGGGAAAAAATCATTGCTACGCCCATGGTGAGGTTAAAAGTGGCAGGGAGTGTCCGTACTTTATGTAGTACAGTCAAGAGCACATCAAGCTTTACACTTGCAGTTCGATTGTAACGCTTATGGCGCACTAAATAAGAACGGTACAAAGTCCAAAGTGTCAAGCTTGACGTGCTCTTGACTGTACAAGATACTCATTCTTATACTGTGGTGTGGTATGGTACTACATCTTCTCTATCTTCTTTAATTAAATTAGTAGATTTCATGTTTTTCAGTCTCAAGATTTTTAAACCTGAATTTTTTTTAACTACTTAAATATTTTTAAATTAAAAAAAAATATTTCCTGTAAGTATGCAACGCAGCTTTACACTAACACAAATCGTAAACGAAATGTCGTAGTGGTCTGTGGACGTTAATTTATGTTACAATAAAATTAACAGGTTTCTAAACTAAGATGTATAACTTTATATCTTGTTTTGTTTACACGTCAAGACGGTAAATTTTTTTAAATCTTTTTTTTAAAGTGTCGAACAAGGTAACTCTATTGAATAATTATGTTAAACTTACACCAAAATCGCACCCTCTAATTTTAATACCTACATGTCAGTGAACGCAAATACAGATGCTTCCATGTCCTTCCTACAAGTTCGCTTCTGCTTCCGTGGAATCTGTATAAAACCAATCGAAAAACGTACACTCATAGATATAATTTTTACGTAGTAAATTAATATTTCTATGCGTACACTTTGATCGTACAATAACTGAACATCAATGAAAACCACAACAAAAACAAATTAAAAGTTTTAACACTTGTGTCTATGGCACATGTGAGTAAGGTTTCAATATACCATACAAGCAGTAAGAAATGATAATAGAATAGAATAGAATCATTTATTGCGAATAGAATCATTAATCGTCCGAATCTTTCATTCAATAACTAACTTCTTCAACCCCCTCAAAAAAGTTGCTCTGCGCTCGATCCGAATTCGAGAAAAACATTGTTCATAGATAAAAGTATAGATAAAATTCGCGCCATTAAAATTAAGGCGAGGCGTTGACTTTGCAACATAGATAAATTATATGACAATGTTTTTCTTACAAATTAATAGTAGATTATGTACCAAGGGGATAAAGCAGTGTCTTTCATCACGGGCGCGATATTGAATCCCGAGCGTAACGAGGGATTCTAGGGTTAACTCCCGAGCGTAGCGAGGGAGTTTAGAGTTAACTCCCGAGCGAAGCGAGGGAGTTAAGACTAGAATCCTGAGTGAAGCGAGGGATTCAAGCTCGCCCAAGATGAAAACACGTTTATCCCCGAGGACCATACTCTACTTTTCACACCCTCCGCGAGAAAATAAAAAGCAATACTGTTAGAAACCCAGGGGAGCATGTGAATTCTCTATGGTTAGAAACCAATTATTTTATTAGATTTTATAACAAAGTATTAGAGTTCAATAGTATACTTAGTAAGTATTTAGAAAACACTATTTTATTAAATTATAAAAGCTTTTTAACAAAAAAATTCAACCGCCGAAAAAACTGAAAAGCAAAAAATAATAATTAATTTTACCTTAATAACTAAATTCTTAAACTAATGTAAGTAAGTATATCAAAGTATATAATATTATTTTGCAATTATTTTGAGTTTTTAATTAACCTTAATAACTAAGTTCTTAAACGAATGCAAGTATACCTAAGTAATTTTGAGTCGGCGCCAAACAAGAAAATTAATTAATTGCGTGATGCGCGCCAGCAACCCGAACGGGCACACAACACGTAACGTAACCAATATAACATCACTATCCACACAGGCCCTGTACCCGGACTTTCGATTTTCGATATATCGCGACTGTTTCGGTCCGGACTTCATTGTAATAGAGTTGACATTGGAACGAAAACGTTCACGTAATCGTGAAGTTCGAATGTCCGAGTAGAGGCCCAGGTGCATACGTCCCGTCTCGTTGCTAGTGGTCGTGCGGAGAGCTTGCATTGTTAATTTCATTTTGGTTATTTCTTTAAATTTAAGGTTATTTAGTGATCTTTGTTCATGGATTGTTTGGCGCCGACTCAAAATTACTTAGGTATACTTGCATTCGTTTAAGAACTTAGTTATTAAGGTTAATTAAAAACTCAAAATAATTGCAAAATAATATTATATACTTTGATATACTTACTTACATTAGTTTAAGAATTTAGTTATTAAGGTAAAATTAATTATTATTTTTTGCTTTTCAGTTTTTTCGGCGGTTGAATTTTTTTGTTAAAAAGCTTTTATTTTATAATTTTTTGTGGCTATAATCTTCTAATTACTACATGCATAATTTTCGATTACTTTTAAAATAGCTACCTACCTTTTAACCACAGTATAAGAAAGAGTATGTATATATTACTACATACAGTATTGTCCATAGCCTCCCTGCCTCCCACCAACTTTTTACCTCACCGCCTCTGGTTACCTCGGCAATTACCTGTGTTTTGTTACAACCTTTTTTTTTTTTGACGCTGGGAAAAAATGCATTATGTATCCCCTCCCGTTGGGGGATGGGAGGGGTATGTGGGACTCCCCGGTGCGTGTCACCGGTATACCCACTAAAATAACCCAGCGGCACTCCATCTTCGCCCGGATGGCAGGGGACTGGGAGACCAGCAGAGCCTTTACGTCCTGTCCCCCGCCGGCGAGTTTTGTTACACCCTGTGTTGAGGCCTGATGAGCTAGAAAATATAAGTCTGGCAGAATTTGCTGTGCGATACGAAACGATTCCAAATAGTATGTGGAGTGAGGAAGATGGTGATATCGAACTGAGAGAACCTGATGATGAGCCTATAAGAATAAGATATATACGATTGAGGGACGGTTCACGCATGCGAGTAAGAAGTTTAGTTGAATATTTTTTCCTCCTATCCTCCACTTGTGATCCACTTATCCATGTGCTTATAAAGTGATCCCAAGACGTAAGTCGTAGGGCTGGATAAGTGGGTGCACATAAACATTTTATTATTTGTCACACGTATTCATCCAACCCCTGCCTACACACACCCACAAACACACACACACACTCACACACACCCCCACACACACAAACACAAACACATCCAAACACACCAACACATGAGCGCGCTTTAGCGTGCACTGTGCACTCATATGCAGCAGATCTCTGCGTACCCTCTGGCCTTATGGCAAAGTATGTAACTATATAAGGAAGCTGATGCTTTAATCACAGTTTTACTTTTTAAGCATCAGCAGCTGAGTAAGATTGAGTAAACTTAAAATACAAAACCAAAAATTGTTTTGTTAACTTGTAAGAACAAAATGTATTAATGTAACTTTATTAGCAAATTATAAACAAACACACCAACACACGAGCGCGCTTTAGCGTGCACTGTGCACTCATATGCAACAAATCTCTGCGTACCCTCTGGCCTTATGGCAAATTATGTAACTATATAGGGAAGTTGTTTTGTTAACTTGTAAGAACAAAATGTATTAATGTAACTTTATTAGCAAATTATAAAAATTCTGTAATTTACGTGTAAAATTTGGTAGCCTACCTACCAAATAAAACAATAAAATTTCGTAAAAAATATGTTTTTTCTTTAAAAATTACAGTAATTTATTGTTTTACAATCCAAAAAACAAATTAATGTTCTGATAGATGCGAATTTAAAATACGCTGGTTATATTATTATTTAGTAGGTACTTTTTAGTTATGAAGTAAATTTTTTATTTCAAAATTTTCAGTGTTGGTGTTATATTGGGTTAACATATTCATTGTAAATGTAAAGGGAGCATGAACACGAATCATTTATTTCAATCGCCGATGATATGCTATAGATTTTTGAGGAGTTCTATTGTATATCTCCCTTTACCAGATCTTCACCAAATTAGAATGGGACCACCTCTGAAGTATGACCTAAAATGGAACATGAACACGAATCATTTCTTTCAATAGTCGATGATATGCTCTAGATCTTTGAGGAGTTCTATTGTCTATCTCCGAAGCCCTTTACCAGATCTTCACCAAATTAAAATGGGACCACCTCTGAAGTATGACCTAAAAGGGAACATGAACACGAATCATTTCTTTCAATAGTCGATGATATGCTCTAGATCTTTGAGGAGTTCTAATGTCTATCTCCGAAGCCCTTTACCAGATCTTCATCAAATTAAAATTGGACCAGCTCTGAAGTATGACCTAAAAGGGAACATGAACACGAATCATTTATTTCCATAGTCGATGATATGCTATAGATCTTAGGGGAGTTCTATTGTCTATCTCCGAATCCCTTTACCAGATCTTTACCAAATTGAAATGGGACCACCTCTGAAGTACGACCTACCAAACAAAAAAAAATTTATCAATATCGGACTACTCTGTAAGAAGTTATCGGATCATTTATTTCAATCGTCGATGATATGCCATAGATTTTTTGCGGAGTTTTTTGTCTATCTCCGAAGCCCTTTACCAGATCTTCACCAAATTAAAATGGGACCACCTCTGAAGTATGACCTACTAAACAAAAAAAAATTATCAAAATCGGACTACTCTGTACAAAGTTATGCGTGTTCATACATAAAAAAAAAACAAATATACGCGTCGACTTGAAAACCTCCTCCGTCTTTTGTTTTTTCGTCGGTTAAAAAGTGAAAGTAGATATTTGAAACATTAAACCAGGAGTGCGATTTTTGAAACTCATTTTTTGAACTCAGCAGTTGAAAATGTCAATATTACTACGGAGACGTGCATTTTTCTACTGCTGATTTGACATTAAAAAATCATACTCCAGGAGTGCGATTTTCGAAAGTCAAATCAGCAGTAGAAAGATTCGTATCTCCATAATAATGTTGACATTTTCAACTGCTGAACTCAGCGAATGAGATTCAAAAAACGCACTCCAGTTGTGGAAAGACAATGTAATATTTTTTTATTACTTTGTTCGTAGCAATAGGTACAGTCAAGAGCACATCAAGCTTTACACTTGCAGTTCGATTATAACGCTTATGCGCACTAAATAAGAACGGTACAAAGTCCAAAGTGTCAAGCTTGACGTACCCTTGACTGTACAGAGATATGCAGTATTCGCGCCTTTTTTTCTTTTTTTGTGTTCAATACTCGTGGTGGCCAGTTCAAATTTCGAATTAAGTTCTATTTGGTGCCATGATAAGTTTTCATACGTCGTAGTAACTATTAAATAATCTGTGGATGCGGTTCCATATTCAAATCTCATTATTGACCAGCGGGTTATAATGAAATTCAGTACAATATTATTGCCCGGCTAGTCCCAGGGCTATAATGACTTGCTTTAGGTTCGAGTTACATGACATATAATGTTCCATTTTCGAGCGGGTGGTGTGAAAAGTAATAAATCTAATCCTTATTTCATCAACCAATAAATCAAAATAAGAAGAAGCCTTGGGCTGATTTCGTTAGTTCGTAACACAGTTAAATCAAATGCTAATTATGAAAATTATAAACAAAAGCCAAGGTTGCAAAACAAGTTGGATTACACGAATGAATTCAACCACGTCTCAGGTCCGCCACACACATACGGAATTGCAATCCGGAATCCTGAATCAGGATTACGATTTCATATGGATTTTTCCCCTACATAATTGTGTTCGGAATTGCGCAGCTGTCAAATCCTATACAAAATCACAATCCTGATTCGGAATTCCGGATTGCAATTCCGTATGTGTGTGACGGACCTCAATAACGCCATCAATCGAAATACAATAGATAAGTACCTTGGATAAGTTATGTGTCAAGATAGACAGTCGATGCTACGAAAGCGTAGAAACAAAAGGCAACCAGTACTGGCCTCTAAACCCTATCCATCCACATACACGCACACATACATAATTTGTATGACGCCTTACGCACACTAACCTAAGAAAGTTGGCCCCGTTTCTCGAAGCATGAGGATCATTTTAGACCGTAGAAAGAGAAGGTACGAGAAGGAAGCACGTTTCTTGTCATATTGACTCAATAAGAGATGCACATAGCAAATTCGCTCTAGTTAAAAAAGGAGATCGCTACCTTATTGCTGTCCTCATCGGCGTAACCACTTTTTTGTACTGACTCCAGCTGACTCCAAGGTTGTCACTTCATATAAATTGTATAGGATTTTATGACTATCGCTATCTCATACCCGGTTATACAGACATTCCGTCTACCAGCGTAAGCGAAAAATTCTTCGTCTATGTTTTAGACGTATACTTTTTTTAAGAATGAACTAAGTATACTGTAACGAATTCAATCTTTGGAAACGGAAAAACGATGATTTCAAATAAAAAATCTGCGATTTTAAAAGACCATTCGATCGTATTGGGATGTAGGTTTTATTATTTATGCGCATACTTGTAATTTCCGTGCCCTCCGACGACTGCATCGTAAGGAAACCTGCATGCCCCAGATGCATAATAAGTAAATGTGCAGCGCCAATACAAATACAGTTAAAATAGACTCGAGGATATAAGTGTTCTATGAAATAGACCCGCTGCGCTAGCGCAATTTGGATGATGAAGTTGTCTAAATCGACCAAAGAATTGATCATCTGCTGTGATTAGATTAGAATTGGTCCAAAAAAATCAAAAGGAAACACAAAGAAACCAATATTTAGTGGTCCAGAAAAAATCAAAAGGTTCCAAATCAATCCGAACAACACGGCAATCCTTCAACGCAGTTGTTTAAAAACAGCAAGAAATGTTTAAGTATGACTAATACAGTAATGTCGTAAATTTTTAAATATAAATTCATTGCCAAATGTCCGGAAAGAAGCGGGGACATTTTTCTCAATAGGATAGTATATGCAAAAAAGAAGATAAAAATACTAAAGCTTTCCTCGAGATGGGACTTACCATAGACTTTTTATTTCGCAATTTTGTAGCGTGCAAATAAAGATAGTAATCTAAGAAATATGTTGGCAATATTCATTCAAGTTTTATATGAAAATTTAGCATGTACTACATCAAACATTTCATCGTGTACTATAATTAAACATGGTGTCTTCCCGAAAAGCTTGTATTTTCATGAAATCATTCTCGGTTAGTAGCCGCGGAATATTTGTGAGTGACGCTCGCCGTTACAGGACTCAACGGCGCGTGCTCTTAAATTTTTAGGTCATACTAATTTAATTTCCAAAATTTTAGGTTAATCCCGTGTCTATGGTAGATTTTACGCGCCATTTGTTTATTTAAATTAAAAGAAAATAGTGCGTTCGTAAATTTTTATTCAAGAATCACTGCAGCTGTTGCATCGTATTTTAGTTCAAATTTCGAATTGTGAAAACGGAACAGGAAGCATGTTTGTAAATGGAACGTGTCATTTCGCTTTCGTCAGCCCGCGAAAGTGTGTCCAATCCAATGATATGTGATCCCTGTGGAACCAATGATGTGTACTGTTTTGATCTTAGTTACGTTGTTTTGAGAGGGGAGGGGAAGGTCTTTCAACTGGTCAGTCTTACCGAAAGGATTTGGATGCATTCTTGACTATTTATAACCGTTTGCACTTTCTCACTGTCCAGTGTTTTATAATTTTCAACCTTATTTTCAAAGTGTTAAATGCTAGCTAATTATTAAGCCGTGGGTGGTCGAAGATGACATCTTATCTAAGATCATAACCTAGTTTGTCATATCTTAAGATACGGCTTTTCTAATTTATTTTGGTTTGGTTTCCTCATTCTTTCATATCTATGTTCAGGTGACTAGTTTTGGCAGTTGCCCAAGAAGATGTTACATCACAGATGACGTTTGTTTGTTTATGTTTTTAAAACAAGATCTATTTTTCTTTGTCACTTTTATTTTGTCTATGGTCTTTTTATTTTTAAATTTTAGAAGAAAGTTTCTAAATCCTCTTCCGGGGGATCTAAAATCAATCTTTTCATCAGATTTAAAACATTGGTCGGATTTTCTTGACAAGCGCCTACAAAAGCTTTTCGGAAAATTTCGCATATAGGTACAGGGTGAAATTGATATCATTAGCATCCTTTCAAACTAAGAGTCTACCCATCAAACTGAACAGCTTTCACTATGGGACCAAACCGATCGGAGCAACAAAAAAGTCAGCTGTTCCATACTAAACTGCAATGCCTACTCGAGTCAAATGAATGCAACAGCTGATTTTTTTGCTCCGATCGGTTTGCTAAAAGGATGCTAATGATATCAATTTCACCATGTATATTTTTTTAATTTATTTACTATTATAAATGCTAATACTTAATAATAGCATCTAATATAGCATATAAATAGCTCGGTCATCATCATCATCGTCATCCTACCTGCCTTTTCAATAAACAATAAATCATACAATTTCATTTCTTGAGTCATAATAACGAAAAGATCAAGAGATTCGATCTGCGCGCACGCAACAACGCCTATTTTCACTCTCAACTCTAATCCAGATATAGATCGTTGAGTCACGCCATCTTGTCTAGATTTATTTTATCTGTCTAGCCTTTTTGAACTTGAATCGCTTATTTCATGTCTAAAAAGAAAGCTCTGATATTGCCATTTGTATCATGTCTACTAAAGAAAGTATGAACTATGTTTCATACAACAAAATACAAATCATGATAGACACAATATAAATAACTCAACCATATTTGGGGTGGTCAACTTAGTATGTAAGCCTGACCTGACTGTAAAAAATTTCAACCCAATCGGCCAACCTTCTTCACGTAGAAATTTTCCAGTCTGTTTTTTTTTTGTGAATAAAACACTTAAGAAAATACAGTTAAAAATGCAGTACTTATTTGTAATATATTAGCACTATGTATGACATAGGTATCATAGGTACATACTGTACATAATATGGCAGCGATCAAAAAGTTTTTATAAACCATATTGCGAAGTTTTTTATGTAGAAACTTTGCTATTTTTCTCCTCCGCTGACTCTTTCTTGCCTTTTCATAATAGCAATTTAATATCCCTTATTATTCTAAAACACATCTCGAATCTAATCTCGTATCTCTCTTGGACACCGAACGAAAATAAACAAAACATATGTGATGCATTTCTTGCAATGTGCATCCAGCCAGCCAGAGTGTTTTCTTTCTTTTTTTTTAAGCTTCTAATTTTGAACGTGGCCACGCGCCAGTCTGAACTCGTGCGCACCCTTGTGCGCTTCAGAATTCTTAATTCAAATTCGAACCTTTTTTTCTTAATCATTGTGACAGCTATGCGGTCTTTTTGGTAAATATCTTTTTTGGGGATTGTTAATAACGTTTTTAGTGTGTCGCAGTTTACAGAGATTGCTTTTTTGTTATAACTGTACATAATTTAGTCTTAGGTGTGATAAAACTAGCATTAATGTTTCCTTTATTAATTTTTGTATTTTCTTTTTTTAATTTGTAGTAGAGCCCAAGCATAGAGTCCTGTATCGGCCAGTGACAGTCAGTTACGGAAATCGTATCGTTGTTCAAATAAAGAACAAAGTAATTTGTGCCGTATCTTGATAAAAGATAATCCAACTGGCCAGTGTTAAGTGTACTTTATGTGAAGTTCCATTTTTAAACTATTCAACTGTGAACATAGACAAGTGATTTGTGTTTTTTTAGACAAAGGAAGTGTATGATTAGTTTAGGATTAAAAGAAAATGGGGAAGAAGAAGAAAAATAACGCAAGGAAGGGGAACCGGTTCTTTCGCTGGATAAGAAGGTAATTTGAGCTTTTAAAAAACGTGTTTGTTTTAACCATAGACAATTTGTGTTCTGTTTAACTCAATTTTGTGTTGTGTTGTTCTAAAATGTTTATTAACATTAATCTGAGCATGGTTTTGTGTGTGGTGCTGAATAAATTGTTATTTCAAACAAGATCACAATCGTTCTTAATTTTTGAAAATATATACGGACGAATTGAGAAACCTCCTCCTTTTTTGAAGTCGGTTAAAATAAAACATTCTGCGTTTAGGTCATGATTATGTTTATAAATATAGGTATCTACTTTAAATACAGTTAGAGTAAAGTTTTATCGTACCGTCATCAGCATAATCTGCAGTTAAAAACATTACCTTCCTTCTGGCGCAGTCGGATAAATATTGGCCATCAGATTACGAAGCCATTTAATTTTATAGTAGATTATGTACCAAGGGGATAAAGCAGTGTCTTTCATCACGGGCGCGATATTGAATCCCGAGCGTAACGAGGGATTCTAGGGTTAACTCCCGAGCGTAGCGAGGGAGTTTAGAGTTAACTCCCGTGCGAAGCGAGGGAGTTAAGACTAGAATCCTGAGTGAAGCGAGGGGTTCAAGCTCGCCCAAGATGAAAACACGTTTATCCCCGAGGACCATACTCTACTTTTCACACCTTCCGCGAGAAAATAAAAAGTTTGTTAGAAACCCAGGGGAGCGTATAAATTCTCTATGGTTAGAAACCAATTCTTTTATTAGAATTTATAACAAAGTATTAGAGTTCAATAGTATAGTATTTAGAAAACACTATTTTATTAAATTCAAAGTGAAAGTAGATATTTGAAACATTAGACCAGGAGAGCGATTTTTGAAACTCATTCGCTGAGTTCATCAGTTGAAAATGTCAAAATTACTGTGGAGATATGCAACTTTCTACTGCTGATTTGACTTTCAAAAATTATACTTCAGGAGTGTGATTTTTGAAAGTCAAATCAGCAGTAGAAAGATGCGTATCTCCATAGTAATTTTGACATTTTCAACTGCTGAACTCAGCGAATGAGATTCAAAAATCGCACTCCAGTTGTGGAAAGAAAATGTAATATTTTTTATTACTACTTTGTTCGTAGAAATAGGTACAGAGATTTGCAGTATTCGCGCCTTTTTTTCTTTTTTTGTGTTCAATACTCGTGGTGGCCAGTTCTAATTTCGAATTAAGTTCTTTTTGGTGCAGGTCTCCATGATAAGTTTTCATACGAATTTTAAGTAAGGGTCGTAGTAAATGTTAAATAATCTGTGGATGCGGTTCCATATTCAAATCTCATTATTGACCAGCGGGTTATAATGAAATTCAGTACAATATTATTGCCCGGCTAGTCCCAGGGCTATAATGACTTGCTTTAGGTGCGAGTTACATGACATATAATGTTCCATTTTCGAACGGGTGGTGTGAAAAAAACTTATTGTTGCAGTAATCCTTGCGTGGGATGAAAAAAATATAGTAATGTTAGGTACTTGGCAAGTTTTGCAACTTGGGTTAGTTCACCTACTTTACTGTACCGGTTAGCCCACGCGTGGTCTCACGACTGAACTAATAACTATTTCACTTTTAGACAGTTTACTTTGACCATGTTTTGGGTTCCATGTCAAAATTGGATAAACGGAATTGAATCATTTCGATTTCCGTCAAATCACAAGTGTTTATAGCCTAGTCATTTTACGGAGTTTTGTTAGGAGGGGTGGGGAGTAATTATCAATGGTACTTTTAAACTGTAACCGTCACCATTTAGTGACAAAAAGTCTACCTATCTGAAACAATATTTTAAAAAATCTCTACACAGAAGGCTTTTAACTAAATAAAATTATTACCAAATGTACTCATTTTAATTAGATTTAACAATATACATTATTTTTAAGCAATAAAATAGGCATTGAAATTTTATAAATGAGGTACTTATTCATTAGAAAATACTAATGTATTTTTCAAAGCCTTCTAAGTAGACAATAATATTAACACCATATTTGAAGTATGTAATGGCAAAGCCTTAAAAATGTGCAAAGTAAAATACCATCTGGTTTTTTAGAACGAGATAAACGCAAAATTTTTAAATATTGCTGGCGTAATTTGTTATTTATTTTGGTGCGTTTCTGGGCTCAAATTGGCTCTTAGATACTTAGTTACTTACCGAAAAAAAAAATTATTAATTAGTCCCGGCTCAAACCGTAAAATGACTGGGCAATTTAGGTATATTTTTAAACCATCACCATCATAATCTCAGCCGATAGATGTCCACCTCATCCAAAAGGGTTTGTGGCGAAGGGGAGACCGCCCCTCGTCATGCGCTTGATTATCTACAGTTTTTGACGCATCTTGAAATAGACAAAATCCAAAATTTCCTAGATCCGAGCTTCATTAACAGCCTAAATATCTCCTACTACAGGGCACAGGCGTACCTTCAAAGATTGTATGTAGCCTCCAGTGTGACGGGATGTGAGCCCGTCGTCGCCACTTATAGTAGATGAGAATAACTCGTATTTTAGTAGTTCTAAAAGTAATTTTACCTGCCTTTTTCTCAATGTACACTCGCGAGCATAATGCGGAGCGGACTTCACATACGCATCAGAATTTCTTCTTCAGCGTATGCAGGTTTCCGCACGATGTTTTCCTTCGCCGTTTGAGAGCAGTCGGATCTGACTTATTATGTCGACAATTTATATTGTTTACTTGAAATAAGCATAAATAAAGAACATATAATTTATTATTGTTTTGCTGTTTGATACAGAACACTAATTCCGCAATTTTCTAGTCGGATTCATTTGGTATCTACCAGTTTTTTTTAAATAACTACTAATTTACATAAACCGCTCGTTAAACTTTCAAATTTTTTATGGATTGAATGGCATTAATCTACCGCCAATAAAAATGGCAATACAGCCATAACTAATTCATTATTTCAAACTATTTAAAGTGGTCTAAATTGATGTTTTAATTAGTACATTCCTATACATTGAATTTAAGTAGTCTTTTAAGATTTTATGGGTCTATGTATCAGTTTTTTTAGCGAGTCATTTTAATGATTTTTAGTGTTCCGTACCAAAATTGGCAAAACGGAACACTTAGGTATGGAGTCACCTCGGTGTCTGTCCGTCGGTCCGTCTCTGTCATAGGCACTTTTCTCGGAGACTAAAAAACTTAATTTTTATATTGGGTTATTGTTTCCTTAAAACGGTGTTTACTTAAGATTTTAAAGTGACATAATTTAATTAATAAGGTTAATTCATAATTTTTTCTGTTTTTTTTTTTTTTTTTTTATTAAGTAGAAACAGTCAAACTTTATTAATCATGAAATATGAATATATATGAATACGAGCTTTTACCCGCGACTTCGTCCGCATAAATTATATACCAGATTTTAAGTCAGATGATAAGCTATCAAACAAAAATGTTTCATCGAAATCGGTTCAGTAGTTTTTGCGTGATACTCGAACAAACAAACACCCAAACAAACAAACAAATAAACAAACAGACAGACAAAAAATCCAAAAATTGGTAATATGGAATCAGGGACAGGTAAAAACCATGTCTAATTTTTTTTTGAAAATATCTTCAATGTACAGACACACTTCTGTTACAGTTTTATAATAGTTTAGATATATTTCATTTGATATTCACAGTAGCCCAGTAAATTAAAGCTAAAAATGCCATTCAGGTGAAATAATTCCCGTAGTATCAATAGCTTACAATTATTGATTGATCCCACACGACATTGTAGAAAAAAATATTATTCTTGTTGTTCTCATTTTGGGAAGAGAAGGATTAATTTTCGGGAATAGAAAGGGTAAACAAAAATAAAAAAATTTCACCTGAATAGCATTTCTAGCTTAATTTTACAGCAATGCAATTCTCTAAGCGCAAACATCGTCACAACCTTAAATTCGTTGTTGACCCATCGGCGAGCTGACAATTCGGTATTCACTATGGTTATACAACGTGTTAATGAATTAACGCTAAACTAGAAAGTAGTTTGTTTAGAATCGAGAGCAGAGTCGAATTATCATGGTTAATTTTTTTGCAAAATTTAAAATTTTCTGAACCCGATGTCAACCCACCGCACGGGCACACTCACCCTACTTAATACCAAAACAAGATTATAAAAATGTATCCATGAGTACGTTAGAGCTTTCTTTCAGTGCTGAAATGATAACAAATCATTTTTGCGTCAAAACATAAAATGCGAATTATTTTAAATTTTAACTATCAAAATAATTAAATTATTGTTTCAATCTAATTATTTTGTTATAAATCAGTTGTTGGGGTGTATGAGGTTTTGCGCTATTTCATTAACACGTTGTATATCATGTGTGAAATTGATATAAAACTTTGACGATCTGAAGGATGCAAGAAGGATGTTACATTTGTGAGCTCGTCGATGTTTTTGACAGCGATATGACGCTTAGTGAATTGCACTCCAGGACTGCGATTTTTGAATCTCATTCGCCGAGTTCAACAGTTGTAAATGTCAAAATTACTATGGAGATAAACATCTTTCTACTGCTGATTGCGACTTTCAAAAATCGGACTCCTGAAGTATGATTTTTCAAAGTCAAATTAGCAGTAGAAAGATGCATCTCCACAGTAATTTTGACATTTACAACTGCTGAACTCAGCGAATGAGATACAAAAATCGCACTCCGTGGCTACTATGACTGAATATTACTTTTACAACGTTATGTAAACACCGCACCGTATAGATACTCTTTCTTATACTGTGGCACCGTTTTATTAATTAAGGGATTTTAGTGTTCGTGCATTTATTTACTAAGCCGCATACATAATCAATTACGTAGTAAACATATAACAATAAACAACATTCCGAACAATTATGCAGATAAAAGAAAATTCATGTAAAACATTATACAAAAAGTTAATTGAATAATTAACTGAAGAGACTATTATTTTCCGAGCGCTTGCCTCGCGAATTGATGCGTAAAATTGATGTTTTTGTCTAGGAAATAGGGAAAAGTATGCAGTTAGATTGTCAAGCTCTATATGTGCTGAATTGTATGTATGCTTGACATAGTTCTTGATGGATATCCACTTACTTTTGCCCCTGGCTTGCTATGCGTAACGGGGTGGAAAGTACACACGGGGACACATCAAGTTACGCAAAACAAACATAAGCTGGGCGCGCGACGTTGTAACCTGTAGGTACATTACTCTACCTACGCGCGGCCAGCTTATTTTGGTTTTTCGTAGCTTGATGTGTCGCCATGTGTACATTGTCCGGGGGCTAGCTGGTACTTTAAATGGGGACTAGATAAGTAGTTTGACAACGCCTAAGATATTTTTATTTAAACACCGTGGAATCAGGGTCGTTTTGAAGTTGGAACAGGGGGGGCGTCCGCCCGGTTTTGAGTAACTTTGTAACCATTTTATACATTAACTATGGCACTTTTTAAGCAGAAAACAAAACTGAACAATCTACAGAATATGAGAAGTGATGTGGTTTTTCTCGAAATCTATTTTAATTAATAAAATTGAAGAAAAACGACTCCAAAGTCACCTCTTTTTTTCCAGTTGTAACCGTTTTACTCTTACATTGTTGATCAGAAGAATATGAAAATTTACAACATTCTTCACAATACAATATAAAATGATGTGGTTTTCTTATTTTTTGAAAATTCATGTAAAATCATACAGGTTTTCAAAGAAAACGGAAAATTCTGACCGGAGCCGCGCAATTGAAGCGGGATGGCTAATTACAAAAGTTTGCTTGTAAGAAAGAGAGCCTTGCAGATGGGAGGAGTAGCCTTAAACCATCAAACTGAAAATTTTTTCTATGGGGCCTACTTTGAAATCGCGAAAGAAATCAGCTGTGTCATACATTTTTGTCGAGAAGCTATTTAGATTTTTTTATGGAACAGCAGATTCGCCATTTCGATATTGGCTCCATAGTGAAGTTGTTCAGTTTGATGGTCTGGAGCACCTTGTTCCGGCTTTAAATCGACCTCGTTTCATGTACAGGGAACGTTCGAATTTTGTGGTTTTTCCGTATTTATTTTTGATAAATAACCCTGCCGCATTCATTGACACCACTCAGAGGGCACATTTTAATTATTTGGTTATTAGGGGTTGAACCTGAACAGATCTATTGTAGCTGTCACCCTAGACCTAAAGCCCTAGGCCCACGGACTAAATGAACCGTGTTATGGTTTTGGAGGGGAGGTCCCTAATGTCAGTAAGTGTTATTACGTATCCACCTAGATGGCGACTCCTGCTGTGAATGAGCACTTCGCATTCGCAGAGGAGGTGTATGGGCGTTTCCTCTGCTTCACAGCAGAATCTGCGGGTGGGTGAATCTACAAGCCCCATTCTGTGTAGATGTTTGTTTAACTTGCAGTGTCCTGTTAAGGCTCGTACCAAGAGCCTTAAGTCGTTGCGGTTTGAATCGATGGCATCCGAGGTATATCTGTTTGAAAAGCCGGTCACAAGTTCTTTTGCATGCTTCAGTCCTGGTGTATCCGACCAGAGCACAGATGGCACATCCTCTTCATGTCATTTTTCCCACTTGTATGAAGTGTTCAAGGTGTGACAAAGGTCACCGTCAACATCTCGCTGAACCCATAATCCAATTCCCACAAAAACACATGTGTCCTACATATAGGACATCATTGAAACAATGACTGTCAAGCCAGTTGTCCTACGTATAGGACATATTAAAACAATGACTGTCATGTTATAATTGTCTATTGTGTATCATCCGGTCATTCATGACGTTTGCAATTAGTTATTTACAAGCCTACTACTAAAGACTTGGCACACTACAAGCGAGGCTGAGCTAATATCTCGTTCTATCAATCAAGTGTAATGTGGTGTCTTTTCAAATAGCACCAACCTAGACAGGTGTCGGAAAAGGTAACACCAGAGTAGTTCATGAGTTTTCACAGTACGTTACAACTACTGTAGCTATGGACAACCGCCGCTCCCCCTTGAAAAAATACCTTAAAATGTTATAGAAGTTTTGACTGAAGTCAAATGTGTAATAAATTATGGGGTTTTATAAAAACGACTCAGATAGTATCATTTTTATTTTTATTTAACGAGTTATTTAGTCATTTATTAGTAATAAATTATAAAAAAGCAGCAACCCCAAAATGGCTGTCAATGCTGTTTAGCAGGAGGTGATGCAAGCACAATGTTTTTTTTATATAAAAATTATAAAAACTAATAAATCATTATAAAATAAACTAGTGCCTGCAGTTAGTTTCTAGTGTTCCATAGTCCATAATAAAAATAAAAGTACGGTTATACATTTTTTGGTATTATGTGCCAGATGTCCTTTGTATAACAGAATTAGTTCTAATCGCTCTGTACGAAATTCAATACAAAAACTGTAGTTTACTACAGTAGTTTTATTGTAGTTTACTACAGTGTAAACTCATGGTAGGCCTACAGTATTCTCTAGTCTTCTAGCGATGCGTTTTATGTGTTATAGTCATAGCCCCCAATTTTGAGGATGAGTGGAGGAATTTGAGGTTGAGTCGAGGAAGAGTTCAAGGAATACGGGTGCCCTTCAGACATCGTCAATATCTATGATGCCCACACCATGTGGCTACCAGTGGAGCAGCTTAGATACGAGTTCCATAGGACAGCTACGTGTAATCGATCGATAGAGATGAAATGTCTACCTACTTACCAGAAGATAAAAGCGGTCACTTTGGGAAGTTGTCATTATGACCCGCGAGAATTTTTCTACTACAAAATGTTTAATTTATTCACACCTTTTTTTCAAAATATAAGTTTACCATTGACCCATAAAAAATTAGTACCTACCGTACCTACTTGAGTACCTAGTTACTTACACGTAGGTTCTAATGAGAATGACACATGATTACTATTCATAGAAAGTTACTTCGCGTAAAATTATTATCGGAGTGAGTTAGCGCTTGGTTTCCTTTGCACGCTTATCTCTTCCAATGGGATAGATGCTTTATGTCTCATAGGCTTGGTTTTCTAAATCTCTGTCTGTAGGTATGTCGTACTTATGGACTCATCGTTTACAATCTTCGTATTAGTGCTACTTTTGGGCTGACATAACCTCAGGGTTAAAAGTTCCAATAAAAAAACAGAATATAAAAAAGTGCTACTTTGAATATTTGTTAAGACATTTTTTTTATTATTTTTTTATTATTTTTTTTTCATTATCTACCTACTTATTATTTTTATCTTCATCATGAAGCATTTTCCCCAATTTTATTATATCAAGGGAACAATTACCAAAGTTATAAGCAACATGAAAACTACTTCTAAAATCTACCATCCTAAAAACATTTTTAGCGTCAATAACTAATTAAGCACAGCAGTAAAAAATTAGGTCTCTCTCAAGCTATGATTATCTGAAAGAGAGCAGGCTGAAAAAAATAGGTCAAAGTAATTTAAAAAAAAAATGAATACCTACATATCGTGAGGAAACCTAAGTGCTTTAATTTCGAGACGTGTATCGTGTCCATACATACAGAAATAAACTCACGACCGTTATCCCTTTCGGGCTGGTCAGAAACACTGACACACACGTAGCCAATTTTGTCGTGTCGACGAGCTCACTACCACTCTGTCACATTTGTTTCGGGAATCGTTTATGGATATTCTGTATTATTATTCGCTAATAATAAGCTTATGTTTTTCTAAATCAAGCTTTACACTATTTAGTTATAAGATGGCCGTCAAGCCTTTCACCTCATTTTGTTTTAAAATAATAAATATTTATGTCATGTTTTAGTGCTTTTTTCAATTCTCATAAAGTACCATAGTCCCTTTACTTCTAACATACATATCCTTCTCCAACGCCATAAACATTTTATAACTCATCGACTCTTATCTTACCTTTAAAACTAAACAAAAACAATCTAAAAATAGAGGTCCAAAACATATGTAAGGATAATCATCAGTCAACGTTTCCCTTCGCACGTGCCGCTAACATAAACTGTTCTAGTCTGTCTGGTCCCCCTGTTTCTACCCATATACCATCAATAAACCCCATCAAAACTATAAACATCAAACAAGAAATCCATTGCTGACTTTTGTAGTGAGTTTTAATTAAGTTTGGATTCAACGCAAGCGTTGGACTTCGTACAACACGGTTATAACGGTAGCTTGTGAAGTAAGAATGCAGTTTGATAGTTAATTTCAAGTCCACGTCATACGGTCACAACGCCCACGGGAAGGTAGACGTGCGCCGGCGCACTTAAAGTTAGAAACTCGAGAGAAAATTGGTGGCTCCCGCAAGGTTATCATCTTGGCCTTTTTTTTCTTAAAACTTCATGTTTTTAGTTTTTAATAGTGCGCGTCATTGAACTCTTAATGGTTTATTAAAAGTGAAATTGTGTTACGTTTGCTTTCCAAGAACTTTCAATTGATTCCCACTGTTTTTGTGATTGTTTCGATTCGATGAGAGAGTTATTAAAAACAATTTTATATAGTTATGATTTGACAAGAGTTTTACAATGAATGAAATGTGTAAGTAACTTTTTAAACTTATCTAGGTACTACCTTATTTTAGCACCCAAATGATTGGTGTAAAAGATCATGTTGCACCGGGATTATTTGATGAAGAGAAGGAAGGCCTTTCCCAGCACTAGGGTAAAGGAAAAACTAAATAAATTAACCATATTTATAAAACAAGGCGCGAACATAAATGTTTTCGTCTTCTAACTGACTAAGCTGTAGTTTAAAAAGTAGGTTGATCCAAAACAACATGACTTAAACTTTAGTGTAACATCCATAAGGTTTGTTTTCAAGTAATAGTTTTATTATATGATTCATTGGGGCCTGCGAATGCATTCAAATGAATGTGAAGTGAAATTTCTTCAATGTGTCAGATGATCGTATGTGTAAATCGTTTTTCTTTTATCGTATACCTACCTATTGCATTGTTTCTTGTTTACTTTCTGTTATTGTTTTCGCCTAGTACCAGTCTAGTAGTTCTAACATGGAACTATTTTGATATTTTTCTCCTAGACATTCCATTTAACTGCAATACTGCTATGCTATATTTATAAAGAACAGTCCTTTCTTTACCTATTAACTCTAATTAAAAACTGTCCATGAAAAAATGCTTAGTTTTTAGGAAAGGTAAATGAAGAGTCCTTCTTAATATACCATCATCCTGAACAACTTTCTCTATGGGACTAAAGTCGAAATCGCGACAAAAAATTAGCTGTTTCATACAAACCCAAATGTATGGGACAGCAGATTTTTTTTCGCGATTTCGATTTTTGTCCCATAGGAAAAGTTGTGTCAGTTGTCCGATCATCCTCTTAAAAAAACATAACCCTCCTTCTGGCGCAGTCGGGTAAAAGCCGTCAGCATTTTAAGGTGGACCCTGTCTGTAGAATACAGTTTTGTTAGAGATACACGGTTATTAATTAAACCAAAGTTAATCATTTTAACGGGTTCTAACCGCGTTTTTTATAGTTTTTGAATTCTTGATATTTCGTCAGTGTTACAACTGCCATGATGAAGGTAGACAGATTTGGCTGCTCTTAAAAATCTACCTGCAGTTCGTCAGTTATACCGTGATTAACTTTAGCTTATAAGAATATCTCGGACTACCGATACCACCTCGAGAACTGTCATGAACATAATAAGCTCAGTCATTTTACGGAGTTTTGTTAGGAGGGGTGGGAAGTAATTAAGAATGGGACTTTTAAACTGTAACCTGCACCATTTAGTGACAAAAAGACTACCTGAAAAAATAATTTTAAAAAATCGCTGCGCAGCATGAAAATCAAAATTGTATCTTCCAGAAGGCTTTTATCTTAATAATATTAATGCACTAATTTTAATTCGATATCTAACAATATACATTTATTTTTGATCAGTAAACTAGGCATTGAGATTTTAAAAATTAGGTTTTGATTAGAAAATACTAGTTAATGTATTTTTCAAATAAAATATTTACACCATGTTTGAAGTATCTAGTCATAGTCATAGTCATTTAAAAAAACTACAAACAAACACTACAAAACACACCACTACACCACTACTATAAAATAGTTAAGTCTAAAAATGGGCAAAAAAAAAAATTGGCATCAGCGTTTTTAGAAAGAGATAAATGCAACGTTTTTAATTTGGGGCTGTTGCACATTTTTTTATTTTGGTACATTTCTAGGCTCAAATTGGCTCTTAAATAATATGCCGAAAGAAAATATCAATTCTTAATTAGTCCCGGCTCAAACCGTAAAATGACTGGGCTATAATCCTAATAAAATACTTCTTATAACTCAGTAAAAGTATTAAGATTAAGAGATAAAACAGTTATGTATGTTAATTTTATTTTTACGGTGATTTGTTTGTTAACAACGTTAACAAGTTCACATACGAATCCGTGAGAAAGTGTCTTTTTACATTTTAGGGTTCCGTTACTATTTATTGACTGCCTCCGTGGTCTAATGGTTAAGAGCATTGGGCTCTCGACGCGGAGGTCGTGGGTTCGATTCCCACGGGGGACACTTAGTGATAATTCACTTTGTGCGTTTTTCCCCAGTTGGTTAGGAGATTGCAGGTTGAATCACCTGATTGTCTGAAAAGAAAAGTGATTCCGTGCTTCGGATGGCACGTTAAGCCAGTTGTTCAGTTACATGGCCTAACTCTAGAGTTCTAGAATAACGCTTTAAATATTACTTAGGGTGTTTTGTTACGCCCTATAATAGGTTGTAATGTAAGATCAAATGCGTACCATAGGGGGTGCTTCAAACCATCAAATGAACAACTTTCACTGTAAGGCCATCATCGAAATCGTGAAAAAAATTGTGTTGTTCCATAGAAAATTCTAATGGTGGCTGGACCCAATCAAAACGCAGATTCTTTTGACGATTTTTTTTTTTAATTATTTTTTTATTTTGATATTTTTTTTTATTACGGATAGGTTTGCTCTTAACCTCAATCCCAATCAAGTGGTCCAAAAGTAAAAAATTGTTAGCTTGAAGGTCTTAACTTTAGACCTGTCTCCTTCAGTCTTATTTTATAGGTACTTCTCAGTCCTCACTCAAAAGAATTTAACCTTTTTCTGTCTAGAATTTGTCTCGTTTTGAGTATTAAAAGTGGCATACTAAAAATGTCCTTTCTCAAAGACATGTTCACTTCTCAGCCTTTCATAGAAATCGGTGTTGAAAATATCGAGCCTTTTCGGGAAGAACATCGTAAGCGCCCAAAATTTCAAAATGTGATTTTTACGTAACCTCTAGAACAGATGTTTAAAAATTTGCAGCTGTTAGTTAAAAACTATTCCTCTAAATAATAGAATATATCACACAACATTTTTTAAAAATATCAAGTAAATACCATTCTCGATGTAAAAGATATAAATAGAAAAAACCTCGTCCTGTAAAAAAGCTTAATTGTCGCTTACGATGTTCTTCCCAAAAAGGCTCGATTATAGTCTAAACATAACAGACAGACTAACAGATCAATCGACACTTTCCGAATAATATTAGTGATGCAAGTTTTGCCGCCTTTCGCGTGGTGTTCGCACGGTTCGTGTTTTTGCTTGCCACAATCAGCCAATCTCTTTCAGCTGTATTTTTGCTCAAAAACAATCATTGCGATTAGGATAGATCGGATAGATACTCCCACAAACTAATTGACACTGGCGAATAATAGAAAATATTCGTGTGTGAACATATCAGAACTTTCAATTTTCGATAAATCGTGATCGTTTCTGTTCGAACTTTCATAAAATTCTGACCATCCGTACAGACGTGTATGTTTCGTGTTAACATTTTCCAAAACATAACATTTCACTCCGTTTTCCAAATCGGATAATCCTACTAATATTATAAAACGCGAAAGTTTGTAAGTATGGATGTTTGTTCTGCTTTCACGCAAAAACTGTTGAACGGATTATGATGACATTTGTCATACAGATAGACAATGGCCTGGATTAACACATAGGGTATTTTTTATCCGGGTAACACAGACGAAGTCGCGGGCAACAGCTAGTCTAAAATATTTTGTACGGAACCTCTTCTGTCTAAGTTTCAGTCGCTCTTCGCGCCGGTTCTTATAAAATAGTTTTCCTTTCGTTTCGCATAACTATTAGCTAAAAACTTTCCTAATAAAAAGAGAACAAATATTAAGTGTGTTGTACAAATTGTTTGCTTTTAAAATTACCATTGTTCTGTTTGTTTGTTGCGTAGCGAAGGAGTGGGCATTCTTGGTAGATGACGAGTCTATTTTTTTCAAAATGGCGGCAATTTACACCATAGTTGAACTGATTATCATCACAAATCATCATCATTATAATACTAAGTACATAGGTATACTTCCTGTATTATCACAGTATAAGAAAGAGTATCTAGTACTACAATACGGACACTCCCTGCCTCCCACCAACTTTTTACCTCACCCTGACCAAAAATGTAGGCAATGGCGTAATCCTGTCTCGCTCCTCAGTATCGCCACGTTGTGGTCCTTTTTCCCATTTGTATGAAATGAGAGAAGGTCTGGTATTATTTATTATCTGTGGTAAGTAGGTATACCATAGAATAAGAACTTATACAACGTGTTAATGAATTAACGCAAAACTAGAAAGTAGTTTGTTTAGAATCGAGAGGAGAATCGAATTATTATGGTTTCAACATAGGTAATTTTTTTCAAAATATTAAATAATTTGTTTGCAAAGTCAACCCATGGCACGGGCACATTCACCCAACTTACTACCAAAACAAGATTATAAAAATGTATCCATGAGTACGTTAGCGCTTCTTTTCAGTGCTGAAATGATAACAAATCATTTTTGCCTCAATACTTAAAATGCGAATAACTTTAAATTTTAACTATAAAAATAATAAAATTATTATTTCAATCTAATTACTTTGTTATAAATCAGTTCAGGTGTATGAGGTTTTGCGCTAATTCATTAACTCGTTGTATACAGGGTGAAATTGATATCATTAGCATCCTTTTAAACTAAGAGTCTACCCATCAAACTGAACAACTTTTACTATGGGAGCAAACCGATCGGAGCAACAAAGAAATCTGCTGTTCCATACTAAACTTCAGTGCCTACTTGTCTCAAATGTATGCAACAGCTGGTTTTTTAGTTGCTCCGATCGGTTTGCTCCCATAGTAAAAGTTGTTTAGTTTGATGGGTAGACTCTTAGTTTAAAAGGATGCCAATGATATCAATTTCACCCTGTATATTAATTTTTTTAAGGTAATTGCCTGGTAACGTAGTCCTTTGGGCCAAGTCTTAATTTTTACACATCACATCATTATTTTTTAAGGAACACTTCAACTCATTTCACTTTTATTAATTTGAGAGGTATACCCAACCCTAAGTACTTATAGCACAGAATAAATACTAGTACTTGCTTATAGCCCGGAATAAAAGTGAGGTGACCAGAGAACAAATTACAAAATGTTTGATACAGTTTCCTAGTCCACCCACACTTTCTACAATTTAATTAAAAAATATTTAAAATGTAGAAAGTCGATCGATAAACATAAATTAAAATGTTAATTTAATTCATTCATTTTGATTAAGGGGATAGTCCTTACAGAGCAGCCGAGCGCGCTGCATACTGTAATATGATCTTTTTTTTTTCAATACCAGCTAATTAAAGTCAATGTTTTTTTTTTTAACACGATTTGAAACCAAAATCTCTGTTTGAAACTAATCTCTGTGTCTATGGTTTGTCAGATTTCTGGATTGTCGCATAAGATCAGTACATATGTTCCTTGCATAAGATAAGGTAGGTACTGTAGGTACTCATTTGCATGTTTTTCTTATAGGTATACTAGCGTTAACCCGCGACTTCGTCCGCATAAATTATATACCAGATTTTAAGTCATATCATAAGCTATCAAACAAAAAAAGTTTCATCAAAATCGGTTCAGTAGTTTTTGCGTGATGCGCGTTCAAACACACAAACTGAGAAAATTCTTGTTTTAAATTTACAGTTTTATAATATTGTAGATACAGGATGTAAGTGACAGCCTAGCAAATACTGAAACGGTGAACTCAGACCATCAAACTGAACAACTTTCACTATGAAGCCTACATCAGGAAACGCCAAAAAAAATCAGCTGTCCCATACAAAACTGCTGTACCTACCTGACTAAAATGTATGGGACAGCTGATTTTTTTTTCGCTTTCTGAGGTAAGCTCCATATTAAAAGTTCAGTTTGATGGTCTGAGTACACCGTTTTAGTATTTGCTAGGCTGTCACTTACAAATTGTATTTATTGTTAAAAAAAAATCAAATATACGTTATTTTACATCAGAACAGCATTATCTGTATTTATAATAAGCAGTAGGTATAATACAGATAAGATATAAGACCGAAGAAAAATGGCCGTGATCTCGACAGTAATTTTCTGTTTCAATTTAAAACGACCGAAATGGCCGCTAATTCAATTCTAGTCCAATTGGTCAGCGATTTGCCCAATTTAACGTAGTTGGGTAATGTTGTTAAAAAGGGGAGATAGGGGAAAATTAATGTCTGATCATGTTTACAAAGTCCCCTTCCTTCTATGTGGATGATAAATCTTTATAGTATCTACAGGGTGAAATTGATATCATTGGCATCCTTTTAAACTAAGAGTCTACCCATCAAACTAAACAACTTTTTCTATGGGAGCAATCCGATCGGAAAAAAAAAATCTGCTGTTGCATACATTTGAGTCGAGTAGACGTTGCAGTTTAGTATGGAAGAGCAGATTTTTTTGTTGCTCCCATAGTAAAAGTTGTTCAGTTTGATGGGTCGACTCTTAGTTTAAAAGGATGCTAATGATATCAATTTCACCCTGTATTAGTGTAGTGGTCAGGACAAGAAAAAAAAAATCTCGTATGTAAGTTCTGTATATACCTACAACAGGTATGGCTGTGTTCGGGGTACTCTCAGGATCACGAAACTGCTTGTTGTATAATTCAAAAGTGGTGGAGGGGGTAGCAGTGACGTCATAAAGACGGCCGCCGACGGTTTTAGTTTTTCTTCAATTGTAGCGCACCTATGAGGTCAATCTGGTTGTGCGAGGTGTCATTTGAAAGCTTATTAAATTTACTTTAATCATTTCATAGACATCTAAAGTGAAAAAATTTGTATTTACTGAAATATTTTGAATTTAATGCATTTTTTGCTACCTACCAGCAATCATTCCTCCAGTTTTCTCGGAAACGGATAACTATATTGTGATTATAGCTATTACATAAAACATACAGAATTTTATAAGCTATTTTACAACTTGAATTGTATAAAAATACAACTCGAAACGACTGAGCTGTGTCAAATTTACTGGTGCACTGTAACTATGAGTCCTAGAATGCGTCGGTCTGCGGCGGGGCGGAAGGACTGCAAATAAAATTATTACTTATAGATTATTTATAATTAGGGTTTCCATTGTAATATGGCTTAGAAAAATATACAATTTTATATTATTTACTTGCACATGCGTTTACATAAACTATAGAATTAGATGTACCTACGGGGGTGTAAACTTAAATGCGTAATATATTTAAGGGGGTACTTTAGACCATAAAACTGAACAAGTTTTACAATGGGACCAACTTAGAAATGACGAGAAAAATAATCCGCAGTTTCATACATTTTGGTCGAGAAGGGATTGACATATTCTATGGAACATCCCATTTTATTTCACTATTTCTTTGTTGGCTCCAAGGTTCAGCTTTATGGTCTGAATTGAAGTAGAAGTTCCCCATTTTATGTATGTAATGTAAAGTATTTAATTTCACACTCTGTCACAGAATAGGTTCCTTTATAGTTCTTCATAACAAGGATGAAGCTGCCTTGGAAAAGTGAATAAAAAAATTTGAAATCCAAAACAAATTAACAGGTTTATAAATATTTATTGTTATAAAAAAACAATTGTTAGTTGCAAGAAGGTTGCAAGCATGCAAAGTAAAAGTAGGTAGAGTGATTCATCAACATCACCAAAATTATACTGATTTAAGCATAGGTCTCCCCGATATGGCATTTTTCATCTCGCACTGCAGCAGCCTGTTCTTTTAACAAAATAAATGGTTGTCGTTGTTATCGGTGACAACTTTTCGTTTTCCAATGTCCAACCATGGTTTGTAGGTGGTCCACATCTGCAGTGGCCCAAATGCATATTTGGTAATTTGCTCTTTTTATGAGTATGTTGTTTAAGAGCTTCTTGTGACGGTGGAAGATTATCCATGTTACCAATATTTAAAAAAATCTGCTCTAAGATTGTCCATATTGTCAACCGTGTACAATTTGGGTTTCTTATGACCAGTGATAGCAAGAAAAATTTCAACCTTCTTGAGTGATAGGAATAGGTAGTGCCTATTTGCCTAAACTTGGAAGAACAGAGACAAGAAACGGAGACTTCCTTAGGTCTAAAAATTTTTCCGGGACATCTGTCCCGAAATTCGGGACAACACTTAAATACATTACAAAAATATGTTATTTCTTCTTCTTCTTCAGGTTCCTCTCCATTACTGGAGGTTGGCAGTCAGCTCTGCATATCCCTGTCTATCTCTCGCCAAACGAAACAGCTCTTCGACGCTGGCGATGTCTGTCCACTCTTTCAGGTTCGCGAGCCATGACATTCGTGGCCTACCGACGCTTCTTTTGCCCTCCACTTTGCCCATTATTATAGTCTGGAGCAGTTGGTATCGCTCATTCCTCAAAATATGACCAAGGTAGGCGACTTATTATTTACCACAGTTATTATTATGGAGTTATAAATTATAAATGTTATGTCTAGTCGCAAACTTTAGGCGTATAGCATATTTTTTTAATGTATTTAAGTGTTGTCCCGAATGTCGGGACAGAATGTCCCGTAAAAAAATGTAATCCTAAGGAAGTCTCCGATTCTTGTCTCTGTTCTTCGAAGTTTAGGCAAATAGGCACTACCTATTCCTATCACTGCTTATGACAGTAAAGAGCCATAGTAAACTTCTCACCCTTTTGCTCTAGATCTTCTGTTAGGTCAACTACCGATCCAAAACTTTCCAGAAGATCGCAATTTTCTTTAAAGACTTTCCACGTGCCATTCTTTGAAAAACCTAACAATGAGCTTGTGTTGTCGCATCCTGTAAGAGCGTGGTACGCCAATAAATCCTGCTAGTAACTAAATCAAATTGCAATGAATTTATTTCACAATACGTGATATACAAATCTTGAGGGAGATATAAGTAGAATTATGTTAAATAGCAGAGACATTGACGTTTTACTGTTGCTCATTCATTTCTTCGACAAGTTACCAGCAAACGTCTCGATTCAATGTGGAATGAGCGCGAGTAAACCAAAATACGTTTCAGTCCATAAAATTGTTCAAGCTGTCGGACCAGAACGACACTGTTTATTGGCGTACCACGCTCTTACATGATGCGACAACAACAGCACATTGTTAGGTTTTCTTAGGATCTAGATTCTAGGCAAAAAGGCGAGAAATTTATTATGACTCTTTACTGTCTTAAGAAACCTAAATTGTACACGGTTGACAATATGGACAATCTTAGAGCAGATTTTTTTTTAATAGGTATTTGTAACGTGGATAATCCATATAAAAAGAGCAAATCGCCAAATATACGTTTGGGCCACTGCAGATGTGGCAATTCAAAATGTACCACCACCTACAAACCATGGTTGGACACAATTGGACAGGCCTTACGCGAACATTTCAAACCAGAAAAATGAGGCAAAATAATTGACAGTTTTACTTCGAAAATGTATTGAGATGACAGACCAAGTACCCTAATTTGTATTGAAGTGCCCTAGTTTTGCGTGCTTCAACTTAAAGCGCTTTGGGCCTATCCATTCGTTTCATGTTGGACATTGGAAAACGAAAAGTTGTCACCGATCACAACGTTAACCGTGTTTTTCGTTAAAAGATTTGGAATTAATATCTTGCCAATGCAAAACAGGCTACCGCAGTGCAAGATGCGGCTGTGTCAATAAAAATCAAAAATGCATCCCATTAGAAGGTATGTTAAACCAGTATAATTTTGGTGATGTTGATGAATCAATCTACCTAGTTTTACTTTGCATGCTTGCAACCTTCTTGCAACTAACAATTGTTTTTTTTCTAACACTAAATATTTATAAACCTGTTGAATTGTTTTGGATTTCTCATTTTTTTATTCACTTTTCCAAGGCAGCTTCATCCTTGTTATGAAGAACTATAAAGGAACCTATTCTGTGACAGAGTGTGAAATTAAATACTTTACATTACATACATCAAATGGGGAACTTCTACTTCAATTCAGACCATAAATCTGAACCACTATCACCTTGGAGCCAATAAAGAAATAGTGAAATAAAATGGGATGTTCCATAGAATATGTCAATCCCTTCTCGACCAAAATGTATGAAACTGCGGATTATTTTTCTCGTCATTTCTAAGTTGGTCCCATTGTAAAACTTGTTCAGTTTTATGGTCTAAAGTACCCCCTAAATATATTACGCATTTAAGTTTACACCCCCGTACATCTAATTCTATAGTTTATGTAAACGCATGTGCAAGTAAATAATATAAAATTGTATATTTTTCTAAGCTATATTACAATGGAAACCCTAATTATAAATAATCTATAAGTAATAATTTTATTTGCAGTCCTTCCGCCCCGCCGCAGACCGACGCATTCTAGGACTCATAGTTACAGTGCACCAGTAAATTTGACACAGCTCAGTCGTTTGAAGTTGTATTTTTATACAATTCAATTGTAAGATAGCTTATAAAATTCTGTATGTTTTATGTAATAGCTATAATCACAATATAGTTATCCGTTTCCGAGAAAACTGGAGGAATGATTGCTGGTAGGTAGCAAAAAATGCATTAAATTCAAAATATTTCAGTAAATACAAATTTTTCACTTTAGGTGTCTATGAAATGATGAAAGTAAATTTAATAAGCTTTCAAATGACACCTCGCACAACCAGATTGACCTCATAGGTGCGCTACAATTGAAGAAAAACTAAAACCGTCGGAGGCCATCTTTATGACGTCACTGCTACCCCCTCCACCACTTTTGAAGTATACAACAAGCAGTTTCGTGATCCTGAGAGTACCCCGAATACAGCCATACCTGTTGTAGGTATATACAGAACTTACATACGAGATTTGGTTTAGAGACGACTTTTTTGCGGGTGGCCGATAGTCTATATAGACAATTTTCGGGCAATGTTCCGATCCGATTTCGGTTTTTAGTGGGTTTTTTCGGACTTGCAAGTCTGAAATGTTTTTGATGCGATGCATAACCATTTTTACGGAATTTACTAAATAAAATGACTGTTTTTAAGGGGATGATTAGAACATCAAACTGAACAACTTTCTCTATGGGATGGGAACCTACGTCGAAATCTCCAAAAAACCTCCACTGTTCCATACATAATGCAGGTCCCATAGAAAAGTTGTTCAATTTGATGGTCCCCATCCCCTTAAAAAAACCGTCAGCATAATAAAGAACTATGAAATTGCGAAAAACAAAATCTCACATTTGGGTCGAGTAGGATTACAGTTTTGTAAGGAACAGCCGATATACAGGGTGTTGAGGGTAAACAGTTGCATTACTTTGAGGGGTGATTGTACCCATGATACCGACCTGAAAAACATTCCCTAAGGGTCAAAGAGAAATTCGAAAAAAAATCATTCCAACTTTTCATACAAACGTTCGATCAGCTGATTGCATTTAGTATAGAAAGACTAAATTTTTTTTGCTAATTTTCTATACGTTTCTTATCTTATCTTATCTTATCTTGTTGTGGGGGCTGGCAAGCCAGCAACACTTCGACCCAGTGGGATCTTTTGTGTTAGCCCAAGTACTTTTTACTTTCTTCACCCTTCAAATACATGGTCAATGGAGGAGGCAATACCATTGAGGGGAAGAAGCCTAAGATCTCCCGGTTTTGGATATCCATCACCGAGGAGGCACATGAGTTTTGCCGCCAAGACATCACAGTCACAGAGAATGTGCTCCATGGTCTCCTCATCCTCTCCGCACGCTCGGCAGCTGGGATCCAGGGTGAGTTTCATCTTGTGCATCATCGTGCCTGTGGCGTAGTGCCCAGTGAGGGCTCCGACGATGGCACGAGCCTTGCTCCTGCTGTTGTTCAGTATGAACTTTGAGACACGAGTTGTCGCATTGCTGATAAATTTCTTGGAGTGCTGTAGACCTGTAAGGCTAGACCACTCCAGCTTGTGTGTTTTATCAGCCCAATCCCTAATGGCCATTCTTATATTGCATGCCGGGATTCCCACACTTGGTTCTGGGGACGTTTCTTAGGGAGAGTTGTTCAGTATTATGGGGACAATCACTCCTAAAGTAATGCAACTAAACAGTTGCATTACTTTAGGATAGGGTAAACACCCTAACATCCTGTATACCTGTATAAGACATATTTTCAAACCAGGGGGCCTGGACAAAGTGCACACGTTTCTTATTCTACAAACGAAAACGCCGCAGCGTTATCGACGATAGAAAAACGACAGAATGCTAGACAATGGCCTCGATTCGGACTGTGCCACGACTTAACTAAATTTATTCCTGTCACTTTCTAAAATAAGATTATGAAAAGAGACGGAAAACCAACAGCTGACTTTAGTGCTGTCAAAGTGACGTTACACGCCCAAAAACGCCTTAAATAAGATGGCGTACATTATGATGGCATCTTATTTTGGCCCTGTAACGTCACTTTGACAGCACTAAAGTCAGCTGTTGGTTTTCTGTCTCTTTTCTTAATCTTATTTTAGAAAATGACAGGAATAAATTTAGTTAAGTCGTGGTACAGTCCGAATCGGTACCAATGTCACAAATTATTGACAATCGCTTATTAGAGAAAAAATGCTATCTGCTCTATGGTTAGCGTTCAGTTCACTCAATCATTCACTCTTTTTTTCTTTTTTATATGCTAAATCGTGTTCGATATTCGAAAAAATTGCAAATTTGAGATTGCTGTCAAATTCCTGACGCCCGCCATTTTCTAGCGTTATCTACAAGGTCTGGTCGATCGCCAGGAAGCGTTCAAGACAAAACGCTCACTGTCGACAACAACTGTCAAAAACTGCATGTTGTCTAGGCTTTTTCTATTCGTTTTCGTTCTTCTCTACCAGTCCCATACATTTTTTATGCTTTCTACTGTCGTTAACGCTAATCGAAAGCCACTTTAGATCCCCGAATAGCCAGAAAGCTACCTACCACCTACCAGCTACCACAGACATAGATACCTACTTCTACTTATAGTTACCTAGGTGCCTATTATTACTGCGGATAGCTGTGAATACGGTCAAAGAACTTTGAGTTTGCGTAATTCGACTTACGTGATGAGATGACTGGGTGCAATGACTGCCTTGCCTTGCCTGGCCTGAGAAAACAAGATGGTGGCCAGACACGCGGATTGTTCGACTGACTATGCTACGATTGTACAGGATGTTCACTTCAATGGTGATGAAAATACAGGGTGTCCCAAAACTCGACGTCAAGCCGAAAACAGGCCTGAGGCCTGGGGGTTTTAGGGGGTGCTTCAGACCATCAAACTGAACATCTTTCACTATGGGACCTATAGGGTCCTTCCTAATATGCTGAAACTTTTTAAAGGGTTGATCAGACCATCAAACTGAACAACATTCTCTATGGGACCAACATCGAAATAGCGAAAAAAGAATCTGCTGTCCCATACATTTGGCTCGAGTCGATTTGCAGTTTTGTATGGAAGAGCTTTTTTTTTCGCGATTTCGATGTTGGTCCCATAGAGAATGTTGTTCAGTTTGATGGTCTGATCATCCCCTTAAAAAAGTGTCAGCATTATTAAGAAGGACCCTGTATACAACGTGTTAATGAATTAACGCAAAACTAAAAAGTAGTTTGGTTAGAATCGATAGCAGAGTCGAATGGTCATGGTTTCAACATAGGTAATTTTTTTCAAAATATTAAATAATTTGTTTGCAAAATTTTAAATTTTCTGAACCCGATGTCAACCCACCGCACGGGACACTCACCCTACTTACTACCAAAACAAGATTATAAAAATGTATCCATGAGTACGTTAGCGCTTTCTTTCAGTGCTGAAATGATAACAAATCATTTTTGCCTCAAAACTTAAAATGCGAATAACTTAAAAATTTTACTAACAAAATAATTAAATTTTTGTTTTAAAATTATTATTTTTATATAAATCAGTTGGGGTGTATGAGGTTTTGCGCTAATTCATTAATACGTTGTATAATCGAGAAAATAAAATTATGGTCTGAAGTGGGTCTGAAGCACCCCACCTGGCTGTCGGTGTCAGGCCAGGTAGCATGGTCATTTCAACCTACTGCGAATACTGCGATCTCAATATAGGTAGATGGCGTTGGACAAAAAGTTTGAAGAAAATAATGATTTTGTGTGAAAATGGTTTTCCTCTCTGTAACCTATTTAGATTAACTAGAAAGACGCCGATCATAGCTCGGTCCGCCCAGTAGTAAGGCGAGCATGTCATGAACGAAAAAGCAATAAAACGAGAAATCCGTCATGTACGCTCGCTGCAAAGACTGACAGACTGAAAGACTTAGGCGCTGTCCTATTGCCATCGCTCGCGCGATCATGCGTTCGTCCGACGAAAATCATTATGCCACTGTGCGCTTAAACATACTTATATCTGCGGAATATCCTTTAGAAGATCGTGCTATCATGAGATGCGATCGAATTGTTCTATTTTTATTCAGATATAAGTATGTTTAAGCGCACAGTGGCACAATGATTTTCGTCAGACGAACGCATGATCGCGCGAGCGATGGCAATAGGACAGACAGACATTTCTCGGGGGTCGTATCTCGATCATCGCATACCGTAACAAACATTGTTCTAATTAGACAATTACCATACATACCTACTTGCGCAATAGGAAGTAGTTATCTTTGCGCAATCGATGAAAGAATCGATTCCTCATCGGCCGGCCATAATCGATCGATTGTTAAGTTGACCGTTAAATTTTTATTATTATTACTGTTACACTTTCTCTTCTTCCTTGATTTTTTTATGGGCTTAGTTTTCTATTCTATTTTTATCATTTATGTTCTATACTAAACTGCAACGCATAAGTACTCGACTCAAATATACAGGTTGTAACAAAACACCCTAGTAATACTTAAGGGGGTGCTTCAGACCATCAATCTGAACAACTTTCACTATGGAACCAACATCGAAATCGCGAAAAAAAAACCGCTCTTTCATACAAAACTGCAGTACCGTCTCGACTCAAATGTATGGGTCGGCAGATTTTTTTTGTTTTTTCGATGGCTCCATAGTGAAAGTTGTTCAGTTTGATGGTCTGAAGCACCCCCTTAAGTATTACTAGGGTGTTTTGTTACACACTGTATTTGAGTCGAGTAGGCGCTGCAGTTTAGTATAGAACATAAATGACTAAGCTGATTATTTTTTTGTTCTGACATGTTTGCTCCCATAGTAAAAGTTGTTCAGTTTGATGGGTAGAGTTATTTGGTTTAAAGGTTAATGATAAATTTTCCTTACACCCGGTACAGCGTGTTAGGGTAAACAGTTGCATTACTTTAAGGGGTGATTGTACCCATGATACTGAACAATTTTCCCTAAGAAACCTATAGGAAATTCCATACAACTTTCCATAACTAAATTCAACCAGCTGATCGAACGTTTGTATGAAAAGCCGATTTTTTTTCTTATGTTTCTTTGGGAAAATTGTTCCGTATCAGGAGTACAATCACCCATTAAGGCTTTGAATCCCTACTGCTGGCGTCTCTTTCTAACAAGCAAACTTTTGCAATTAGCCATCCCGCTTCAATTGAAAGCGAGATCGCAAAAAAACATATTTTACAGCAATATCTTTTCTCTTGGGTGTTTGGGGAAAAATCTATCGGGTAGAATCACTGCTATAATTAATTACCTATCAAATGATGGTATAGGTATTCAGAAGAAATGGTGTATGGTGATTCTTGTAAAACTGGTTATAAATCTGAAATCGAGCTTACTTTGCTCCTCTTTTCTATCGAGAAAATTTAATAGAATAGTGTTTTCAACGGTTAGATTCACTGCAGAAAGAACGTATCTACACTGTTATTTGAACTATATCATCATCATCAGCCTATAAACGTCCCACTGCAGGGACAGGCCTACCCTCAAGGAGGGTGTATGGGTAATTAGTCCACCACGCGTGCCCAATGCGGGTTGGTAGACTTCACATACATATCAGAAATTCTTCTTCAGTATAAGCAGATTTCCTCACGATATTTTCCTTCACCGTTTGAGAGCAGTCGGTTTTACGTACATGAGTTAGAAAAACTCATTGGTACATGGCATGTTGTCCGTGCGGATTCGAACCCGGTCCCCCATAATTGGGAGTCCATACCTCTCCGCAACGCGCCACCGACGCTCTTTGGTTATCAAAAACCGGTTCGAAAACAGACAAAATAGGTATCAACCCCTCTTAAAGTAAGTAATACAACTGTCTACCCTAACACCCTGTATATTACAAATGTCATTTTTCTGTCTTTCAGTCTGTCAGTCAGACACGGAACTGTTTTATAAGTACCTATAGATAGATATTAGATTCGAATTGTCTTTATTTGATCATGAGTGTGGCTTACCGGCCCGCTCAGGCACCACGGCTGTTGCTTGTAGACGCAAATAACAGTAAACTCAATCAAGCGTGTAGTTTAGACCGATGAGATTACTTGCCGACATCGACAGATAGGGAGGGGCACTGTACCTAGAAATGTATCATATTATCGATAGATTAGAATTGTTTTAATTTAAACATGAGTGTGGCTTACTGGCCCGCTCAGGAACCACGGCCGTTGTTTGTAGACGCAAATAACAGTAAACTCAATCAAGCGTGTAGTTTAGACCGATGAGAGTACTTGCCGACATCGATAGATAGGGAGGGGCACTGTACCTAGAAATGTATCAATCATATTATCGATAGTTGACTGGACGTTTGTGTCTGCTATGGGACTTTTTCGGCGATTTACTTTCTCATCAGCAGAAAAGTATCGTGAGAACATTTTCTCATGGGTTTAATGATAATGATAACACATTACCTTTTAGATAAAATTGTCTGACGGTCCTCTACGTGTTGGCTTCGGCCCCATGCACGCGTCCCAAAGGTCCGGGACACTTATGTCCCGAGATAAGGAAAAGACAAACAATAAGAATAAAGGCCTAGCATGCATGTCTGTGCCTCCGAGAAAACAAGAAAGATCGAAATGTGCTTTCTTCATCTTGTGGTGATGACACCACCAGTATAGGAGATGACTCCTATCGGCACAAAATGTGCGATATGACGGTTTTTTTCGTAGTGTCGTTTTGTCTTTCGTCGCATGCTAGCCCTGCTGCTCAATATTTCGTTTCCACTTTGCCTTTGTTTATATTATGATAGGAAAATAATGATATTCAATTAGTTCAGTATTTCTACGATAGTTTTATGTAGCAGCATGCCACCGTGATTCAGCGCTATCACACCTTCGTTTTCTTTCTACTTGCGCGCGAACGAAATCAAATCAAATCAAATCAAATATTTATTTGCATAGAATATGGTTACAGTTGTTCAAGTTTTATGACAGTCAATTATATTCAACCTGCGTGCAGGTGTACAAATTTTTAAAATATGGTCGAGCTATATTATAAATTACAAAAGTCATCCTAATTACATTATACATATTACAATAGTCAAAAATATTAATTATATTATCATTCAATGATGTACATTATAATTTAAGTATTCATTAATACTATAGAAACAATTTTCCAAAAGCCAACTACTTAACTTTGATTTAAATATGTTCCCATCTAGCAGTTTTAACGAGATAAAAGACGTGATACAGCCATATCACGTGCAGCATGCTACGGCTTCTGGTATGACTATTTGGAGAAGCACGTAACTGACATAACAATGACATTCATATACAGTCCAATGTTTTCACACATTCGATATGTTTTGTTGACGTTTACATCACATCACATACCAACTGAACAACTCATTATAAAATGATATAATCAATGATTTAATACATTCGAAACCGTCTAAATAAATCTCCACTGAAACGTCATTGGACTGCATGCAAATTACAACGTTTTACACGTTCAGTATCGCGCTAAACATTTGACAGCTTATGACAGCCGTTTGATTGACAGATTGCTCAGACGTTTCTTCCAATCATACAACGACATAGTAAATAATTCAAGTTTAGCGCGATACGGAATTCAGCACAGCATTGTAACTGGAGTGCAATGTGATTAGAACTGTTTAATAAGGATTAAACTTCGATGTTTACTTCCCATTCTTATTTCGTTCGCGATGCGAATACATAATGCGTCAGACGCATAAATAATACGCAGTCTGGGCACCGCTATAAAGTACGCAAAACGTCCATATCCATATTATACAGCCTGACGCCGTCAGGGGATTCAAATGCGTTTAATAAATCAATTCACATGAGGCCTATGACTACTATCACAATAATATCCCAACGGAACAAAATGTACATTATTGTATTGTGTAAAAATATCGATATCGATAAACTCAGCACTACTTCCCGTTGGTCAGACAAATTGCCCCATCTCACGCAAAAGTAGATTACTACGAATGACCACACAATGGAATAGAACAGTTTGAAACTGTTATTTCATTATTAGCAATGACAAATGGTATTTTGTCGACATAATAATTAAGTGATTGTCGCGACACTATTCTTCATTCATACTTACAGTTTTTTTTCTTTTATATATTTTTTTAATAAGGTAATGGACTAAAGTTTTGTAAAAAGTGACAGTGGATCTATTAATTTCTACTAATGATAATTTTAAGAGGCTACCTATCGTAAAAAAAAAACGACTTATGGAGTATTCATAAAAAAACGGCTAAGCGCGTGACGGACCACGCATAATTGTAGGGTTCCTTAATTATTTACCTGCATCCTACAGATCGTCGAAGTTTCAACGACGAATTTAACGTTGTAACGATGTTTGCTTGTGAATGAGCTTATTTCTTTTCTTTTTTAAATTTAGTTCCTAAAAAACTCGACAGATGACATGTTTATAGCTCCATCGTAGAGCTCCATAGAGACTACGCGAGATCCTGTCAAAATCATGTTAAGACTGTGACTGCCTTTTTTTTAAGACTAAGGGATCGAGCCCATACAACCATGTCAGACGTAAACAGTTACATATTTTTAAATAATGAAATATTCAATCAAAATATGCGTTGGCATCTTTTTGATCATCTCCCTCTTTATTATATAATGAAACACTTTATGAAATTTTGACGTTTGACCAAAAGAAAAACGCTTATTGCATTGCTGAACCCTAAATTATGTGTGGTAAAATTCGCACGCAAATGAGCAGTTTGGCGAAATATGTTTTTCAACCGACCTCCATATTGGAGTTATATATTTTTTTATCATATCAAATTCATGACAAATCAACATTAAATCAAGCTACCTATGCTATTAACGGTAAAACTAGTGCGTATTTCACACGAAGTTTTTTATAATGTTCATAGCGTTACTATGTATGGGATCGAGTTCATAATAGTAAAGTGATTAACCTAGTATTTTATAGCAATTTTTATGTTCACTGTTTATTAGGCGATAATATTTTGAATGATAAAATTCTACTTATCGTATTGTATGTGTGACATAATATCTAAAACTGGATAACCTACCTATTTATAGTAACTCACCTTCGGGGAATATTATAGTTGTGAACATATTTATTTATAATATGTAGGTAGTGAAGGTATTATGAAAAAGGTTTAGAGTTTACTAATTTGGCTAGATATATGTGTAATGTGTTTATAGTTATTTAAAAAAAATGCCTGTGACAGACGGACGGACAGACACCGAGCTGATTCTATAAGTGTTCCGTTTTTCCAATTTTGGTACGGAACACTAAAAAACTCGTATTGGTTCGCTTTAAAAAGTTAAATTTAAAATTAGAATGATCGGAACTTTACAAACAAGTATTAAAACTCACTTTCGTAAATTTTTGCTTCGTGACAAATGATAAAATAAAAACAAAAATAGGTTATTTATAGTACCAACTTGCGTAGCTGGTACAAAATGGCACTCCTAAAACAGTAACATCATCAGAGTTATATTTTCTTTGTCAGAGTGATATTGGCATTGCATCATTATTTTATTTCCCTTTGGTTTATCATAGCACGCGATATTACAATAATACATGGACATTTGTTTACAAATAAATGTTGCAAATAAAACGTGACAGGAAGTTGTTAAATGTGTCAGTGGTTTTATATTATAGTAATTCCAATTGAGTGTCTTCAAATGTAAACAAGCACTCGACAGTTGTGCCATTCTGGAAATCACAAACTGGAAACTTATTTTTCATTTATTTACATCCACTAACTAAAGCTAAGTACAGTGATAACACTGTACCCCTTAGTTAGTGGATGAACAGGGTGTAAAATGAAATGGGACATTTAAAGGGGTGCTTCAGACCATCAAACTGAACAACTTTTACCACGGGAACAACATTGAAATCGCGAAAAAAAAAACCGCTGTCCCATACAAAACTGCATACCTACATAACTCGACTGGGGCAGCAGATTTCTTTTTCGCAATTGCGATATTGGTCTCATAGAGAAAGTTGTTCAGTTTGATGGTCTAATTTAATTTTACTCTCTGTATAAACACGTTACCTATAACATAAATTATTTTATGCAAACAAACATTTAAATCTTTTATTTCTTAACAAATCAGACACATTTTAGTAATCTTTATAAAATCGCAGGACACTCTTAGCTCCTGCAAATACAAAACTATCGGAAACCAATAGTTTTCCACGAAATTCATTTCTTTCAGGTTTTTATGGCAATTCTTTTGAAATATAATCTAGATAGGTACTATTTAACTGCATGCTGTTGTCATTTGATACCATGTTTGAAACACAAGTAGATAGTGTCACACAAACTTTTACTTCCGGTGGCTAAAAGTGTGGTGTGATGTCTTAGCCGGTAATTCCATTTAGGGAATTCCTTTAGATTTTGAGAATTCGCTGGAAGCAATTTCTCAAAAAAAATCACAAAGTACTACATTTTAATTGGCGAAAGATAACCAATACACCTACGAATTAAAATCCGTATCATTTTGTATAATAATATCTCTACATTATTTCTTTTATTTCTTCTGTGTTGTTCTGTAAGTAAATTAGGTACTAGAATTCTTCTTGTCTGTGATTTTCTAATAACAAATATGTTGGTTTGCCTTTCTGTTGGTGTGTACGTGAGTATTGTGTTCGTTTTGTTTACTAAGCTTTGTTTTTCGCTTATTTTTAAGTTTTCACTTACTAAAACTGTCACTAAAAAGATTTTATTTAGAACACGCTAAACATTTTGCGGACTTAAAGAAATTCACAAAGATTTGCTTTCTCACTTCGCCTTTTAAAGCAAGCACTGACTCCCAAATCTTCTTTCCAGCGATCTACCCGATGAAGACGAGAAGAAATCTCCAGTTCTTCTCTTAGGAGTCAACAAGATCTCCGACTCACCTTCCTTCATAAGAAGAAGATCCATAGAGCCTCACACATCAGGCTCAATAAGATTTTTTCGACCACCAAAGTCAAAATACACAAGACCAGGTCTCCACGGAGATGAACGATTAGAAAAAATCCGACAGGATCTTCAAGTTCACAAGCATAAGCCTGATAGGTACATTCCAAATTCCAGCCATGAGGTATCATTAGAACCTGATGAAAGAAAGTGTTTAAAACTGAACTGCGTTGGCAATTGCATATGCGAGAAGAGGAAGAATAACTCTAATCGGGGCTCTTTTTCTTTCCATCGTCCAGAGCAAAGGCAGGCGTCTTTATGCCCCTCAGAGCCATACGAGAGGACGGCGAAGAAAGATGATTCAGAAAATGATATAGAATTTAAATATACTGAGCACATTCCAAGTTCTCAGCCTGGCAGTAGCAAGCAAACCTCATACAATGTGACACCGAAATCAACGGAGAGACGACACTTTTTGCTTGCGAATTTAAACGAGAGATTTAGAAAAACTCTCAGCTTAGATTCACGGAAGATAGAAACAAATAGAGTCCCTTTGAGTCTACCAAAAGAAACACGGCCTAAATCCCTTGTGAATACCAGTAATATTTGCGTGCAGCAATACAAATCTGGTGACCCGTTCATAACGCCAAATTTTGAAAAAGCCAGCCATCCAAAGAAGAAGAGGAAATCATTTTTCTCATTGGACACTTTATTCGATTCCAAAAAATCGGACACATCATCTGTAGACGATTATTGCTCATCGAAATACAAACGTTTCGAGCTCGAATGCGATGAATCTCCCCTATTCCGTCGCGATCAAAGCCAAAGAGAAAAAACCCCTGATCTCCTCAATTTACCAGTCATTATAGATTCAGTTAGAAAAAAACAATCGGACACTAAAAGACAGTTAGAAAAACTAGAGAGCCATTACTATAAGAGCCTAAAGACACGAACGGTTATCGACGCTGTCCCTAAAGACGCAACTTACATACAAGGGCCGAGCGGACATACCAATCACCTATTCATTGATGATGACGTCGAATATATAGAACCCATTCGAAGCAACTTTACCAGTCAAAGCACGCTTATATTAGAGAAAAACATTCCCGGAGAAATTGTTAAACCAGATTCTATACTAACTATTAACACTGATGAGACTGATATTAAATTGCCGAGTTCGACAGTATCTCCTAAATCTAACGATGTGAGGATTCTTGAGAATGATTTGGATAGTATAGGAGCTTATGAGATTGAAGTGAAGGAGTCGGATTTGTTGAAGAACTGCGTTAAAGAATTGACAGTTAAGGTGATGGATAAATCTATGGATTCGATCGGCAGTTGCTCCTTAGATGTGGATGCTAGCACGGATTTTTCAGGTAAAAATCATTTGATGTGTGTATTGTAAAGTATCTATTTCTTAGCATGTTTATTAGCTCGATATACATATTTCATTGTTTTTTTTTTTTTTAGTTTTAATGAGTTTAATTTAAAAAGTCTTTTGCAATCATAATTTTCATACATTTCATTGAGTGACCATAGCTAATTTTGCAAGTTAAAATAAACTCATTTTGCCATTTATAAATGTTACATTATTATCGTTTATTTATCTTTTCAATATAATAATAAAATGTATTTTTATCATTTTCATTACATCAGAGTTTTCTTTTATAATTTCCTATTTTTATTATTACTGTGATTGCTCTGTTTGTGTGAGTCTTATATCATTCATGCACTCTTTTCATGTTTTTTGTCAATTCTTAATATTTTTCGCTAAAACATAAATTGTTTATTGATTAAAAATTAAATTTATTTTCTACCTACTTTCATCTATGTTTCATCTTGTAATTTTAAGCAAGCTAAAATGTTTTTCTTTTCTTCTATCCATAGTATCATCATAGTATTTCTAGTATGATTATTAAAAAAAATAAAAAATAATACTTACAATCTACCTTACAATATAGTACCTTCGCGAGGGCAGCGCGCGTTCTCATTGGTTGAATCTCTGACGGTTAATTATTTTGGGTGTTTGGGCGCGAATTCGCTGCGAGTTGTCATAGTAACGTTGTCAATTTTTTTTTTTAAATTTGCCCGATTGTTATCGGGACAAAATCAAATTCGATAGGGAGTTTTTGGCGGGATTTGAACAGATACGTTTGGAGTCCTCATATTTCATCGAATTTTTATTGTTTATAGTGAGTTTTGGTTCGTAAAATCGGTGTTGTTTTGCGTAACAAAGTGTCGTGCAAGTGAACAATATACAGTTCAGTGAAATATGATGGTGTGGGTCGTGAACAGGAAAAGTGTTCCGTTCTTTTGTAGCGCGGCAAGCGGTCGGTTCACCTCTTTCCTGTGGACTTCTCTGCGTTTCCTGCGTTTCTCGATTGCCTCCAAAAACTCCAAAGAAGCGTTGAAACGTCGAACACCAACGTTTTTATTGCTATAAATGAGAGTATTTATTCAAGACATCGGTTGTATGCGATATTATAATCGCTTTACCTTGAATTGAACCAAAAAAAAAAAAAAAAATTCGATAGGTACGTTTATCAAGTAAGATCGATGATCCCAAAATGAAACCAAAAATGCCAAAAATGAAACGTCTGTTTCTCTTCACTCCTGTTTTATATCGTGTTGATTGCTTTCCTAATCATCGTGGAAGATATCTTTGATCCAAATCAAATATACTGTTACGAGCTACGGGTTCCGGGATTGGAGTGAAACGCTAAGTCCAATTTTACAGAGTTTATTTGGGTTAAACTTACAAACGGTCCACCTCGCAGAGGTTCCCCTAAACGGTTCACTTCACCGGGTCCTCCTCGCAGGGATTCCCCGTGCACCACTTACTGTCACTGTTCGCAGTCCGCTACGTCACTACTGTGACGACACGACACGCGTCACGGCTATGACGTCACGACGTACGACACTATGACGTCACACACTACACTGACACTATGACGTCACGTACTACACCGACACTATGACGTCACGCACTACACTGACACTAGTCTACTCACTGTTCCACTCTTAGCACTTTTCTCTTCACTAGTACTTTTCCACTTTTACTTTTCTTCCTTTTGTTTCGCACTGTTCACTGTAAAACCAAATACTGATCCACTGACGGAATTCGCCGCTTTTTATAGTCCGCAGAATATTCCAGAACTACGAATTTCGTTATTCTTTTCTTTACTCGTTTGTTTTCCTCCAGATATTTCCAACCCCGCCTTCTTTTCTCGAAACCGATCGAAGACACGCCCACTTTTCTGGTTCTTTTCTAATATGCATAATTTCGCCTCCTTTCTCGAAGTTCCTAGACACGTTCACCTTTTTAAATATTCCTTCTCTCTCTTCCTTCTAGAACATTTCTAAAAACACAAAAATCTAGAAATATTTTTGGCGCGGATCGGATTCGAACCGTCACCCCCCAGCATGGGAGGCGGAACCTTAGGCGGTGTCCTATTGCCATCGCACGCGCGATGGTGCGATGCGATGTGATTGTACTGAGATGGGTAATTCTCCGAAATTTTTCAAATTTTCAATTTTTCTATGGAAAAATTTCAACGATTTGTAAAATTTCGGAGAATTACCCATCAGTACGATCACATCGCATCGCACCATCGCGCGTGCGATGGCAATAGGACACCGCCTTAGACCGTAAGACCACGGCGGTTGTTAATGAGCCGGCCGAATTTTCGAATGCCTTCTTTACGTTTGACATTTGGCAACTGCCTCCGTGGTCTAATGGTTAAGAGCATTGGCTCTCGATACGGAGGTCGTGGGTTCGATTCCCACGGGGGACACCTAGTGATATGTCACTTTGTGCATTTTTCCCCAGTTGGTTAGGACATTGCAGGCTGAATCACCTGATTGTCTGAAAAGAAAAGTGATTCCGTGCTTCGGATGGCACGTTAAGCCGTTGGTCCCGGCTACTATCTCTAGTGGTAGTAGTCGTTACATAAAAACCACGTCAGAGGCCGAAAGGCGGTCTGAAAAAACTCTGACACCAGGGCTCTGCCCACACGATAAGAAGAAGATAAAGATATTACGAAAGGCTTGCAGCAGGCAGTGGAGAGAGTCGAAGCCGTAGGCTGGATCGTGTGAAGAGTGAGTTCGAAGGGAGGTTTGATCGCGTGGAGGGTGAGTTCGCCAAGATCCGGCGAGAAGTTGAACAGAGCAAATCTCATAGCCGTGTCGCTGCTGTTTTTGACTCACCTATGCAACCAAAAGGTGTGAAGACTCCGGTTTACGATGGACTGACGTCATGGCCTGCCTTCAAGCTACAATTTGAGACAGCGATGAAAGTTAATGGCTGGGGCAAGGAGGAGGCGGAGCCTGCGTTGATATTAGCACTCCAGGGACAGGCTCTCACAGTACTAGAAGCCGTGGGTGCTGGAGGAGACCTGTCGTTCGACAATCTTTTTGGAGCTCTGGAGGCTAGATTCGGCGATGGACATATGGAACACGTGTATCGGGCGCGGTTGAAGGAACGTAACCAACATGCTAACGAGAGTCTGCAACAGTGGTCCGTGGAAGTGGAGAAGCTCGTGCGGAAGGCTTTTCAGTCGTCACCGGCAGTCATCGATAACATGCTCCTGCAGACCTTTACGGATGGGATACGGGACCCGGAGGTGCGAGCTGCGGTACGACTTGGGCACCATGTTACACTCAGGGACGCTGTTGCTCATGCATTGGAAGTGGAAGCTGTACGTCAGGATCCTCGTTCCGGTCGTCTCATGGAGATTGTGGTGACTGGAGCGTCAGCGCCGAGAAATCGGAGTGACAATTATATGTGCTACAAGTGTGGTGAACAAGGGCATATTCGTAGCTCCTGTCCGAACCGATCAGGCCGTCGTTATGTGTGCTACAAGTGTGGTGAACGAGGGCATATTCGCAGCTCCTGCCCGGGGCGCACAGGCCGTCGTTATGTGTGCTACGAGTGTGGTGAACGGGGGCATATTCGCAGTTCCTGCCCGAAGCGAACAGGTCGTCGGGACATAGGAGTCTCGACTAATGAGCAGCAGGAGAACTGGAGGGCGTTGGCCGGTTATGATGCAAACCCAATCATTAGAGTCAGGCAAATATCGGACGGAGATAGTCTGTTAGTTGAAGGAGGGGTCAATGGTAGAATCTGTCAACTAACTGTGGATACCGGAGCTTCGAGGACGGTGGTTAATGCTCGACTGATAAGCGAAATGGGAAGTTATCAGGAGACACGACTTCTGCAGCGAAATAAACTACAGCTAACGACTGCTACCGGCCAGCGCATAGACAAAAGTCTATGTATTAAAAGCTATATAGGTACCTTACACAGCGACGCCGCGCGGTGGCATTTAAAATATCATCTTATTTATTATCTAGGCCGCCTATAAAACCGCTAACAATGCATATTGCAAAATGCAAGTCTCAAAATGGACTATAAAATATGCGTACCTGACTCAACCCAGTATATTGGCCTTGTTTCCTCCTACGCACCTCTATTGGAAGAAGCCGGTCATTGTCGTCAAAACCATGATTCAGTGTGCACGACACCATCTCTATAATACAATTTCCTTGTATATTACGTAGCAAAATTATATTTAACGCCATTAAAAACGAAGTTAGTAGTAAAGTTTGAACTCTAGTGACCGTGAAACGGAACGGTGTAGCAGGCTGGCCGCAAACACCGCATCGTTGACGTCTCGAGGGAAAAAAAAAAGAAAAAGTTTGACGTTTGCTTTCAAGTGATCAGTGTGACCACTTTTAGTAGATTTCTACTTTTTTGGTAGATTTAGGGCAAAGAGAACGATAATTTAGTAGTGGGAAATCGTTTAGTAGATTTTGGTAGAAATTCGGTATTCAAAAATATGATCAAAAATGCAACGATTCAAGCGAAAAAAATCAAAGCTGGAAATAAAAATAGCTGAGAAAACGATTACAGGCGGTTTTCTGGAACTTCTAGTAAAGCTTTAGTGGTGTACAGCAAAATTAATCTTATCGCTTAATGTTGTTTTTTACTAAAGGGAGCTTTTATACGACACAGAAAACTGCACCAACTTTAAGCCTACATAGGGACGACCAATAATACTTATTTAGATTTATTTGGAAATTGAAGCATCCATGTTACAAAGTGATGAAAACCGATATTTTTTTTACAAAAATGCGATAATAACATGAGTAACGATGAGCGTTAGTATGAAAATGATAATATTTTGTTCAAAAACGTGTTTTTTATTGAATTTTATCCATCTGAAACGACATAAATATTAGTTGGTAGATTTTAAGTAGAATTTGAAACAGGACTTGGTAGATTTTGGTAGATTTCAGCAGTCATTTTGGTAGATTCTCTGAAAAAAAAGTGGTCACGCTGCAAGTGATGTCATAAAAATCTTGTGTGAAATTTTGTTCGAAGTGCAGAAATTATTTTAAACTGTTAATAATACTTATTTTTGTCGTGTAATTTGTGTTTTGTATCATTTTCTTTATAGGTAAGTTGTTAACTTAAGTTTAAAGCGGCTAAGTTTTTCAAAAATCGTGTTTCAAACTTTGCCTTTCTGTTCCCTACCCTGTTTTTTTATTTTCCTCAATTTCTTCTAAAATCTTTTACATTTCTCTAGCATTTCGACCGGAATCCTTCTCATATTTCTTATTACTCATCAGTAATCTACATTTAGAAGTCTGACTAAAGAATAAAGATGACTAATTTTATTTCAACTTTCAAGACCTAATAATTAATTCTATCGACTTGAAAACAATCGTAATCTTGTTTCTTTATCTCTATGCACGTCGCTTGCATGCCATCAGCTCTTACAAGACGCAAGCCATTACAAGACGACTCAAGTTGTATAAATTATGTCATTTTATATTTGTTATCCATTTGTGAAATTTGAAGGTAGTACATAAAATACAGAAGCTTAATATTGTATCCCCTTGAAGGAAATAACTAAAACAAATAACTTATTCAAGCAGTGTCATATCTAGCCTATTATGCGACCAGAACAAGCTTAAACAAATCAAATTAAACATTGAAAAATTAAGTCTCGGGCAGGACTTGAACCCGCACGGTCAGTGGGTCATTTTCGGGGCGGTTTCGTTCTCTGGGTGGTGTACTCCGTTGCGAAATTGGACAATGCAATTCCCCGGTTTGAAAGAGCTCCCGCGCCCATGCATGTGCCCATGCACATGCATGGGCGCGGGCGCTCTGAAGGTTGAAGAAACGGCTGCGCACATGCTGTTGAAATGCAACGGGCTAGCACACTATCGGGCACAACACCTAGGGCGGGATTAAGCCATATAGAGGCCCCTAGGCAATTCAAGCCTCGGGGCCCCTATCCCCGTGGGATGGATTTGTCTCTGTGTCTGGGAGGCAGATACAGGCTAGGTGGTCGCGCAGTAACATAACCACAAAATAACATAATCCACTAAAATTCAAATGTGGAGCGATCTCGAGCTTTTAATACCGATCTAGGGCTGCCATCAGCAAAATCGTCAAAGTCTACAAAAAACCCAGACATTTCAGTAAAATCTGATATTTTCCCCGGAGAACCACGATAGGTACATTATATTTCAGCATATGCTCACGACTACATTCCCCGAGGGGGTAGTCAGAGATATTCTGAAATTTCAGAACATCCACGTTTCACTAGTAGTACCGAAACTCCGTCCAGTGTGACAGGGAGTGAGCCCGTCGCCACTTGTAATGGACAGTAGGTAAGATACATGCCTCAAAATTGAAGCATGTTGGTTTGTTTCCTCACGATGTTTTCCTTCACCGAAAAGCCGACATTATATTTCGACTACAAAAAAACGCTTTGTTAATGATTTTACTACAATAGGAATATATAGTTGCAATACAATCCAAAACTTGTAGAGTGAACATGCGGAAATGCAGTGCTAACGCACAAACAAGAGTCCATTAGTTATACATTAAAAAGCCCCTTTTTTGGCCTTCTTTGCGTTGTGAAAACTGTAGTAGTATCTAGTGGATATCTCGTACACTTATTCACATAAAATAAAAATATCCTGCATGACTGCTTTTCTATAAAGATTTGCAGTTATTATATTATGCAAGTGTTATCACTCTGTTTTATATTTGGGGAAGGATAGAGAATGTTTTAATGTCTTACGAAGCATGGAAATTAAAGGAAAACGCCCAATCCCGTTTCGCCTCAATACTGGTAAATTTGAATTTTATGAGAAATACAAATACAAACACAAAATACAAAATTCTTTATTTTTCTCACCACAGAAAAAATATAATTTCCATTTCCTTGGGAAGCACGATATTCCTCCTATCCTGTGTATAATTTCAGCGATCATACGATCTGTATGTGTTCTTTGATCATACACATTCGCTAGCTGCGAAATGACCCGAAACGATGGGCAACGTCAAATCAAATCAAATATTCTTTATTTTACACCAAAACATAAACAGTAAAAAATACAGAGAGAAAAAAATACAAGAGGCACAATGGCCTCGATTCGGACTGCCACGACTTAACTAAATTTATTCCTGTCACTTTCTAAAATAAGATTAAGAAAAGAGACAGAAAACCAACAGCTTTAGTGCTGTCAAAGTGACGTTAAACGCCCAAAAACGCTTTAAATAAGATGGCGTACATTATGATGGCATCTTATTTTGGGCGTGTAACGTCACTTTGACAGCACTAAAGCAAAGAAAATATACACTACGCGAAAAGAAGCGACACTCATGCATGTGTGCTCGTAAAAGCGCTCGCGGCTATGTGTGCGGGTCGGGGGCGAGCGCGGGTAGGAACGCGGGTTGCGAGCGGGTGGGACGTCATGTCAATGACGGCCGAATCCCAAGGATGTTCTCGCTCGCTCGACTCGGTGGACGACGCGAGTAGGTACGCGACTTTATTGTCACGTGCGGAAACGTGTCGAGTTTATTGTTGTGTTTCCTATCTGCTTACTCATACTTAACGTCCTTTAAAACAGTTAATTCAAAATGCATCCTCACATACCTTGGTTTATCCAAATTAAGGCCAGTAGAAAAATTGTTGTTATGGCACATAGGCTTCGTAGTGGACACATTCCACTAAATAAATTCGGCTTCCTGATGAAAAAGTGTAGTTCACCTAACTGTGAGGAGTGTGGAGTGGTCGAGGACGTTCATCACCTATTAGTGGAGTGTGTTCGTTACGAGCAGGCTCGAATGACACTGATGAGGGAGCTTGGAGTGAATAGGCTTGATGTGGGCATGTTTCATGACATCCTAGCATCACCAAGTTCTGAGGCTGCTAGGAAAGTGTTCGCCTTTGCAAACTCATCAGTGTCTCGTTAAGTAAATTAGAATTAAGTTAGAGTAGGTAAAGTCTAGATATAAGGTACGATGGGACTGACATGTACAAAATGTGTTTTGTATAAAAGTCCCTTAAAAAAATAGATTAAAAAAAAAAAAAATGATTGATCACGCCCCCTAGGTACTTTTTACCCGATAATACCCACCTACAACCTCGATTTAAAAAATACACGAACTAGGTACCTGATTTGGATTATAATAATTGATTGTTACATTTGCTACCTACACTTATATTATGGGTATCGAGCATGACGTGAAATTGACACTACAATACTAACTGCAATGATAATACATTATTATTTACTTTACGTAAATTAAATATCACCTAGGTAGCTAGGTAGGTAGATACATATGTATTTTTCGTTTTCGGAAGGTATCGACCCTATCGCATACTCGCGCCGACTCAAGGTCACCGGAGCGGGATCTTTCACGTACACGCAGTGTCATGGCTGTGACTAAAGTCAGCTGTTGGTTTTCTGTCTCTTTTCTTAATCTTATTTTAGAAAGTGACAGGAATAAATTTAGTTAAGTCGTGGCACAGTCCGAATCGAGGCCAATGTCTTTTGTCATTGTAACACTTCTTTATTATGACAACCCTAATGCTATTACTAAATACATCCTTGACTACGTAATAACATAATCACAACATTTCTTAGATTAGATATCAACTCAAATCTCGTAATGTACTAGTGCAATGTGTAGTACAGTTGAAAAAGCCTATTTTTTACTTTATTTGTTTTTATTCATGTTTACTTTAGTGTTATGTAATTTTAATTGAAATGTGTGATTATTTCGCCATGTTTGTGGGATGTGAGTACTAAATAAATATGTTTTAAGCCGGGTCCGCTGCGCCATGTTATAATGTTTGCAAACATCGTTTTCTAACTTTCCCCTCCCCCGCAGGCGAACACGGGTGATGTTTTCCGATGCAAATGGAGAACATCACCCGCGTTCGCGTGCGGGAGAGGGGAAAGTTTGAAAACAATGTTTGCAAACACGATAACATGGCGCAGCCAAAGACATATATATTACTAGCGTAAGGACATGGCCTATGAGCTTGACTATTGTCCCCAGTTCGTTGGCTCTAAAATGCAAGGAAAAATGTCAATTTAGAGCACTACAAATATATGACACGATATAGTTCGTATACGAGTTATGACAGATGGCGCAAATTTTTGTTTCTATGAAGAAGGTTTTTGTAAAATATTCTGACGGGCCTATCCTTACGCTAGTAATATATAAATCTATGGGCGCAGCGGACCCCGCTTTAGATATTTTTACATACATAAATTCATGAACATAATAATTTTCGGGGTTATCTGAGATTTTGTATGACTATGATCAGGATCACCAAGTCTTCTGGGGTGTTTCTCCTCGGTGTTTGAATGGAATGCTGTCATGTCATTATCCTCACCCAATGAGTTTTTATAACCATAGTCATCATGTCATACAATAACATAGCCTAAAAATGGCACATGTCTCTAATGTCACCTTGTATGCATCAGTTCTGCCCAGCTGTCATACATTGCCGCTGACATTCCAGTCCTTTCAAATCTTTCAAATGCATTTGGTCACAAAGCAGTAATGTAAAACAACTGGGCATAACTTAGTGGTACCGTTAATAGCGCACTTATGCGAAGTCCTCCTTGTATCTTTGTCCCTTAGACAATTTATATAGGGACGAGTTACGCGGATCATTCTACTAAGAAACATTTCGGCCACTTTTTGCGGGGGGCGAGTTAACATGAAATCCGCAACTTTTGATTTTATTCCCCATAAGTTTAGATTCTAATTTTGAATATTAAAAATCATGAAAAGTAGTCTCGTGTGAACCCCAAACGTTCTAAGTCCAAAATTATTGTTTCGCTATTATAGGCTGTCTCGTTTAGTGATAAGGTATAAAATTGGGTGTAAATGCACAGGATCAATTCTTCTTATTCCGTGGCAGAGGGGAAATGCTACCGCAAGGCGAGTCCCTATATAAATTGTCTAAGCTTTGTCTTCACCAAATATTTTCGCCCTGTTTATAGGAGAAGGTATACAATATTATAACACAGTCAATAAAGCTCGCTGGACCCATGGAACAATGTTAAAAAAATTATACCTTTTCTTATAAAGGTGCAAATATTTGGTGAGGATAATGACAGCAATCTAATGCTGAGGAGAAACAACCCAATAGATTTTAAGAAAACACTTTTCAGGTTTTAGCTTCTATTTCGATGACTTGAAAACAATGATTGATCACATCAGTTATATAATTTTTAGGTAAATATAAATACAAGAGAAGGTCACTGCTAGGGGAGTTAAAATATAAAGAAATATTTACACATTTAAAGGTCAAAACCTTGGTAATTTATTATTTAAAGACATTTAGCCTTCAGGTAAACAAAATTATGTCTATATTCTGTTACAACAGGAATGTCTTGAGATGTAAACATGATATTTAACCTTAAAATAAAATAGGAAATGATTGATTTTCTTTAATAATGTCTAAGAAACAAGAAAAATATATAATTGTTATCTTCTCATTAAGTCACATTATCCGAAATTTTTAACCTTCAATACTATTTTTAATGACAGGATAAACTATAAAAAGTGTGATGTCATATTATTGATTACAATTATTATAGTTCAAACAAAGCGCGAGTTTTGATGTCACAAAAAGTTGCTGATTTGACTAGGTTTGCAAATACCCTATTGCGACAGTTACCCAATGTGATGTGATTTGATAGTAAATAAAAAAATAATATCAATATTAATTTTCTCAGATTTTTTTAAATAGTTTTAGTCGTCTATTTTTTATAATTTGAGGTTAGTTACTTGTTTACATTTAAAGACATTTTTATTAGGATACACTAAACAGCCTTTTCAAATATTAATTTATTTAAAAGTCCATGAGAATTACATTGTCCACAATATTTATTTAAAAACAATATTTATATTATGTGGAAGGTGACGGACTATAGAAAAATAAGTCTTATTGTCAATAAAATACAGTAGGAACTCAAATAAATATAACTATTCACACAAGGCTGTAAGTAATTCATATGTCAGACGAATATGAGTCTTATGACAGCTGTGTTTAATATGAATGGAATGACAAATATGTTGTATGCATTTCAATGTAATGTTTAATATTGTTTTGCAATTTGTCAGGATCTTATGTTAATTATATTCATATTTGTTCTTTAAAATGTGAATTTGATATTCTTGTACACCAAGAACCACATTTTCTAGCCTTTAATTTACAAGTTAATTTTGAATCATATTTCTTTACCTTTGTAATGTTGGGCCATTTTAAAATTATGGATGAAAAAGACAGCATGCAGCTGAGATGCGAATATTGAGATGGATGTGTGGTGTTACTAGAATGGACAGGTTTTGGAATGAGTATTTTACAGGAAGTTTGAAAATAGCTCCTAAGACTGAAAAACTGCGCGGTAATCGATCATCATGGTATGGGCATGTGATGCGGAGATATGAGTGTCATCATATTACATAGCGAGTGTTAAATATGAATGTGGATAGCTGCATGAAGGAAGGACGCCCAAAGAAAAGATGGATGGATTGTGTGAAAGATGAGATGTGTATAAAAAAGTAGTGTGCTGAAATGACGGCTAAGGTGCTGTTTATACAGAAGAGACGTGTGGCGGTGGCGGATAGTCAAAGTAACACCAATATAACCCTTATATTACGTAGCATAGCGTCGTTTTTGTCGTAATGGAAAATCGCGCCCGCGACACCAAGCGACGTCGCCTGGAGGCGCGGGCGTAATTCTCCAAACGACGCTATCTGACGCTATGCTACGTACTATAAAGTTTATATTGCCGCACCCCGCCCGCGCCACGTCCGCGCCACGTCACTTCTGTTTAAACAGCACCTAGAAGAGATGCGCCGACCCCAAGTTATGGGATAAGGGTAGGAAGATGATGGTTTCTTTGATCTTCTTATTATGGTAATGAGTATATAGATTTATGTACTAAACTATATTAAATTATTTACAGATACAACATCGGGTAGTCTAAATCTGCTGACACCTTCGTCGACAACCAGTCGCATCCGGGACTTCACGTCCCGCATCCAGGAACGGGCGAACACCCAGCCGTTCTTTAACACCACCCCCACGGTTACCCCCATCCGCACCCCGGAGGCGACCACCCCCACACCGAGGAAAGAAATCTTCATCAAACGTGCCGAAGAAGCTCGCAAATCTGACAACTTACTGAAACCACCACCAAAGGTCTACTTAGATACCGGAAGTCATAGATCGAGGAGTCACCAGAGAAAACGGGACGAGCCACAGAAAAAACCTAGCTACTTACACTTAGCGTGCTCGGTCAACGGTTACACTAATCTAACGACCTACGACTCAAAGTTACGGCAGGATATCAACAATAGCCGAGAAGCATCTCCGATACGGCCTTTGACGCACACTTATCAGTATAAAAGTGAAAATAATAGCCTTCTAGTGCCCGTTCCGGTTAGCGCTAACAAACTGTTGGTCCCTACCTTCGGCCCCCATGATACTCGGACTGATTTGACAGCAAAAGCGCCTTCAAAGGCGCACACGGACCCTTATCTAGCAACATCACCATTACATGTTTTTATGGCTGCTGAGAATAAGCAACTGAAGAACGACTTCTTAGGCCCAAGTATGACGACCACAAGTCGCCCCTACATTTCTTCAGAAAGCAAGAATTTCGCCACTTCAATGCTACATCAGAAAGATGAGGTCGATAACGCAAAAGAATTCAAATCAAGCTACTCGGAAACAAATTTTAGAAAAACCGTCACCAGCAATGGAAAAGAAACCAGATACAGTTCAGAATCATACACTATTTCTTCTAACGGAGTTTCTAAACGGGTTGAAATAACTAAAGAAAACGGAGAACAATTACCAAGCCCGATGAAAAGCTTCATCCAACAACGAGTTGAAAGGTTATACGGTCCGGGAGCTTTAGCACAAGGTTTCCTAATGCAAAAACGGCATAAGAAAAGCCTTAGCGAAGAAGACCCAAAAGTACTAACCGAGAAATCGTTCAACTACCAAAACGAGTACGCAACACGTAGGAAATCAAACGACAGCGTAGAATATTCTAGTCCCAACGGAGATTTGGATTCGAGTACCCTACCAGTCCTAAGGCATTTGAGACCAGAATTTAGGGCGCAATTAACGATATTATCACCAAAGAAGAGTGTTAAAGCGGAATTGTCTCCGCAGAAAGTGGAAGAAGACATTCCAATTGAGAAGACTGAAGTTGTAGAAAACGCAAGTGATGTGACGATTACTAACGGAGTGTCTGTGATAGATTTAAACGATACGGTGCCAGTGAACGGAGTGGACAATGGTGTTGAGGTTGTGAAAGACGCGCACTACTTCTTGGATTTGGAGAAGGTGGAGACTAAAAGGCTGATCGCTTTGGCCATGACCGCTGAGAAGGAGTTGGAGAATTTACAGGTGAGTTTCTTGTTTGTTGTTTTAGGGTTTCAATCAATCAAATATATGACGTGTTAATGAATTAACGCAAAACTAGAAAGTAGTTTGTTTAATCGAGAGCAGAATCCAATTATCATAGTTTCAACATAAGTAATTTTAACAAAATATTAAATAATTTTTTTGTAAAATTTAAAATTTACTGAACCCGATGTCAACCCACCGCACGGACGTACACTCACCCTACTTACTACCAAAACAAGATTATTAAAATGTATCCATGAGTATGTTAGCGCTTTCATTCATGCTGAAATGATAACAAATCATTTTTGCCTCAAAACTTAAAATGCGAATAACTTTAAATTTTTACTATAAAAATAATGAAATTATTGTTTCAATCTAATTATTTTGTTATAAATCAGTTGGGGTCACTGATTACCCCCAAAAGATACCGCATACAGGGCCGCCGGCGCTCGCCACACATCTATGGTTTTTCACTGATATAAGCAACGCGAGTGAGCGAGCTAGAAGTAGTGCGACCTTGAAATGGTGGTCACGTTGCACCGTTTCGTGCCCCGCTACCCGCATCTACCGCCAAAAATGGTGACTTCGGGCGTGAACAAAATGTTCATTATGTGGTATCTATTGGGGGTAATCTGTGGTTGGGGTGTATGAGGTTTTGCGCTAATTCATTAATAGGTTCTACTTTATTTTACACCAACACATAAACAGTAAAATACAGAGAAAAAAATACAGGCACAAAATAAGGCGGTCTTATCGCTAAGAAGCGATTCGGCGGGTTTCGTACCTTAAAAGGAAGAACCGGAACCCTAAGGTGTGGTTTATACAGAAGAGACGTGGCGGTGGCGGATAGTCAAAGTAACACCAATATAAACCTTATAGTACGTAACATAGCGTTGTTTTTGTCGTAAAGGAAAATCACGCCCGCGCCACCAGACGACGTCGCCTGGAGGCGCGGGCGTAATTCTCCAAACGACTCTATGCTACGTACTATAAAGTTTATATTGTGTTGCTTTTACTATCCGCTACCGCCACACGTCTCTTCTGTATAAACCGCGCCTTATAGGATAACTTTAATTTTTATGTTCATCTGACTGTCTGTCAAGACCCTTTCTCTCACGTGTAGATTTCAATCAAATTGAACCTCACATCAATAAAAAATACAAATGTCTATTTTTTTTATTATTTATTAGCACTAATTGACTGCACATATAAAAAATAAGTTCACTATCTTTTTCAACGCTAAGCAACATTTTCCCCTTGTACGCACAAATACATCCTGCTTCTATTAGAAACAATAAAACGCTGACCTTCATAACATAATACCTACTGTTACGAATGCGTAAAAATCCTTGGATTTAGCTAAATACCTTGTCTTAGCCAAATACGATGCAATTGTGAGGATCTATGCTTAATTTAAAAATTTAGTCTTCCTTCACCATTTTAGGAAGTTTCAAATTAGTTCCTGGGTATTCAATGGCCTCGATTCGGACTGTGCCACGACTTAACTAAATTTATTCCTGTCACTTTCTAAAATAAGATTAAGAAAAGAGACAGAAAACCAACAGCTGACTTTAGTGCTGTCAAAGTGACGTTAAACGCCCAAAAATGCTTTAAATAAGATGGCGTACATTATGATGGCATCTTATTTTGGGCGTGTAACGTCACTTTGACAGCACTAAAGTCAGCTGTTGGTTTTCTGTCTCTTTTCTTAATCTTATTTTAGAAAGTGACAGGAATAAATTTAGTTAAGTCGTGACACAGGCCGAATCGAGGCCATTGTTTGTACAAAACTGGAAGTATGTGTGGTGTTATGTTGAGAGATAGAGTGAGAAATTGTGTGATTAGAGATCGATGTAAATTGAAATAAGATGTTGTGACAAGAATAGAGAAAGGTATGCTTCGTTGGTTTTTTCATGTAGAGAGGATGAGTCACAGAATAGGTAATAGTATATAGTTCTACATACAGAACTGCCACTCTGACTTCATATAAAGTCTAAAGTCTCCCCAGAATGTGTGAGGTGAGGGACCTCACTCATTCTGGGGAGACTTTAGGGGAGCCGAGCAAGGGAATGCAGTCAGGCATTTCACTACTTAAAATTCTGTCTTTTCAGTGCACAAAAAAGGTAGAAATATAATGCTAAATTCACATTTTCTGTTAATCTTTACCTTAAATACTATTTTTAATAACAGAACAAACAATAAAAAGTATCGAAATGTAGATGACGTTAAACGCAAAGCGCGGCTTTCAACCCTACACGCAATGTCATGGACAGTTTGCACAATGTGCAGACGCCATTTAGAAATTGAAAAACTTTCTATAGAGTGCCGGACCTGTGGACGAGTGACAGCAGATGTACAAAAGAGGTAATTTGAGTGGAAGTTTTGGCAGAGAGCGCCCTCGTAGGACACACTCTGATCAAATCGGTTGCATCCTACAAAAAGGGGAGGTATGGATTACAGGAAACAGATGGGCATGTATGAATGGATGTATGGATGAGGGATGGATGATATGGCTTAGAGGCTCTAAGCAGTGAAGTATTCCTGCCTCACTCACACTCACTCAGCCTACAATGTCCTAGTCCCTTGTTAGTGTGAGCTCGTTTGCATGAAGGTGTGACAGTGCTAAAATCTTCTTCTCTTCCTGTTACCCCTGTGTGGGGTATGGGGCTCAGATAAGAGCTCTCCACCGGTCGCGATCTTGGGCAGCACTGTAGATATCCTCCCAGGTCATGTTGAGACTTTTAGCCTCTACTTCCACAGAGCGGCGCCAGGTTATTTCAGGTTTTAGTGCTAACATGACATGCCATAAATATAATGTTAATGTCTACATGTTCCAGGATCAAGAAGTGAGCGAGGAGGTGTTAGGACTGCTGCGTTCCGCCGCGGGCAAAGCAAGGCTGCTGGCTACGCAGAAAATGCAACAGTTTCAAGGTAATTTCAGATCAATCAATCAAATATAATGTACTTTATTTTACACCAAAAGATAAGCAAAGAAGATACAACAGGTACAAAATAAGCCGGTCTTATTGCTAACAGCTAGCATGCCACCCACAACAAAGCGTTTAAATGAGAAAAACGTCATGCGCGCTCTTTCTGGCGTACGTAAAATAATAAAGATTTCACCTCTAGATTTTTATCGTGGGTGGCTCACATGCCATGTAGAGGAAAGGCTGAACAAAAAAAGGTAGTCGGTGTTTCCAGACAAAATAAACAAAGGATCAATTGTAGCGTGCAGTGGACTCCGGAGACCAGGTCCACCAGGTTTCAGAGGGGAAGCTACGGATCTTCGCTCCTACGCGGAGCTCAGCCTTCGTCCTCGCGGTTTCACACGTGTATTAATCAGGAATTCTCGACTTGACGCTGCCGGACGGATCATCTTTGATCTGGAACGCCAAAACGATCCGTCTAATTTCGCCTTTACTATGATTTTCCAGGTCTCTGCTACAATAACATAAACCAGCGGCTAGAAGAACCGTTCCCAACAACGGTTGAAGACCTGCAAGGGTTCTGGGACATGGTCTGCCTTCAGGTTCGCAACGTGGACGCCCTGTACGAACACATAGCCGCCTTGAAGAGCAACGGCTGGCAAGAGGTGAGTCATAATCAACTTGTACATTACAGTAGAAGCTACAAGGGTTCTGGGACATGGTCTGCCTTCAAGTTCGCAACGTGGACGCCCTGAAGGCGGCTGGCAAGAGGTGAGTCATAATCAACTTGTACATTACAGTAGAAGATACAAGGGTGCTGGGACATGGTCTGCCTTCAGGTTCGCAACGTGGACGCGCTCTACGAACACATAGCCACCTTGAAGAGCAACGGCTGACAAGAGGTGAGTCATAATCAACTTGTACATTACAGTAGAAGCTACAAGGGTTCTGGGACATGGTCTGCCTTCAAGTTCGCAACGTGGACGCCCTGAAGGCGGCTGGCAAGAGGTGAGTCATAATCAACTTGTACATTACAGTAGAAGATACAAGGGTGCTGGGACATGGTCTGCCTTCAGGTTCGCAACGTGGACGCGCTCTACGAACACATAGCCACCTTGAAGAGCAACGGCTGACAAGAGGTGAGTCATAATCACCTTGTACATTACAGTAGAAGATACAAGGGTGCTGGGACATGGTCTGCCTTCAGGTTCGCAACGTGGACGCGCTGTACGAACACATAGCCGCCTTGAAGAGCAACGGCTGGCAAGAGGTGAGTCATAATCAACTTGTACATTACAGTAGAAGATACAAGGGTGCTGGGACATGGTCTGCCTTCAGGTTCGCAACGTGGACGCGCTCTACGAACACATAGCCACCTTGAAGAGCAACGGCTGACAAGAGGTGAGTCATAATCACCTTGTACATTACAGTAGAAGATACAAGGGTGCTGGGACATGGTCTGCCTTCAGGTTCGCAACGTGGACGCGCTGTACGAACACATAGCCGCCTTGAAGAGCAACGGCTGGCAAGAGGTGAGTCATAATCAACTTGTACATTACAGTAGAAGCTACAAGGGTTCTGGGACATGGTCTGCCTTCAAGTTCGCAACGTGGACGCCCTGAAGGCGGCTGGCAAGAGGTGAGTCATAATCAACTTGTACATTACAGTAGAAGATACAAGGGTGCTGGGACATGGTCTGCCTTCAGGTTCGCAACGTGGACGCGCTCTACGAACACATAGCCACCTTGAAGAGCAACGGCTGACAAGAGGTGAGTCATAATCAACTTGTACATTACAGTAGAAGCTACAAGGGTTCTGGGACATGGTCTGCCTTCAAGTTCGCAACGTGGACGCCCTGAAGGCGGCTGGCAAGAGGTGAGTCATAATCAACTTGTACATTACAGTAGAAGATACAAGGGTGCTGGGACATGGTCTGCCTTCAGGTTCGCAACGTGGACGCGCTCTACGAACACATAGCCACCTTGAAGAGCAACGGCTGACAAGAGGTGAGTCATAATCAACTTGTACATTACAGTAGAAGCTACAAGGGTTCTGGGACATGGTCTGCCTTCAAGTTCGCAACGTGGACGCCCTGAAGGCGGCTGGCAAGAGGTGAGTCATAATCAACTTGTACATTACAGTAGAAGATACAAGGGTGCTGGGACATGGTCTGCCTTCAGGTTCGCAACGTGGACGCGCTCTACGAACACATAGCCACCTTGAAGAGCAACGGCTGACAAGAGGTGAGTCATAATCACCTTGTACATTACAGTAGAAGATACAAGGGTGCTGGGACATGGTCTGCCTTCAGGTTCGCAACGTGGACGCGCTGTACGAACACATAGCCGCCTTGAAGAGCAACGGCTGGCAAGAGGTGAGTCATAATCAACTTGTACATTACAGTAGAAGCTACAAGGGTTCTGGGACATGGTCTGCCTTCAAGTTCGCAACGTGGACGCCCTGAAGGCGGCTGGCAAGAGGTGAGTCATAATCAACTTGTACATTACAGTAGAAGATACAAGGGTGCTGGGACATGGTCTGCCTTCAGGTTCGCAACGTGGACGCGCTCTACGAACACATAGCCACCTTGAAGAGCAACGGCTGACAAGAGGTGAGTCATAATCAACTTGTACATTACAGTAGAAGCTACAAGGGTTCTGGGACATGGTCTGCCTTCAAGTTCGCAACGTGGACGCCCTGAAGGCGGCTGGCAAGAGGTGAGTCATAATCAACTTGTACATTACAGTAGAAGATACAAGGGTGCTGGGACATGGTCTGCCTTCAGGTTCGCAACGTGGACGCGCTCTACGAACACATAGCCACCTTGAAGAGCAACGGCTGACAAGAGGTGAGTCATAATCACCTTGTACATTACAGTAGAAGATACAAGGGTGCTGGGACATGGTCTGCCTTCAGGTTCGCAACGTGGACGCGCTCTACGAACACATAGCCACCTTGAAGAGCAACGGCTGACAAGAGGTGAGTCATAATCACCTTGTACATTACAGTAGAAGATACAAGGGTGCTGGGACATGGTCTGCCTTCAGGTTCGCAACGTGGACGCGCTGTACAAACACATAGCCGGCTTGAAGAGCAACGGCTGGCAAGAGGTGAGTCATAATCAACTTGTACCTTGCAGTAGAAGATACAAGGATTCTGGGACATGGTCTGCGTTCAGGTTCGCAACGTGGACGCCCTGTACGAACACATAGCCGCCTTGAAGAGCAACGGCTGGCAAGAGGTGAGTCATAATCGCCTTGTACATTACAGTAGAAGATACAAGGGTTCTGGGATATGGTCTGCCTTCAAGTTCGCAACGTGGACGCCCTGTACGAACACATAGCCACCTTGAAGAGCAACGGCTGACAAGAGGTGAGTCATAATCACCTTGTACATTACAGTAGAAGATACAATGGTGCTGGGACATGGCCTGCCTTCAGGTTCGCAACGTGGACGCGCTCTACGAACACATAGCCGCCTTGAAGAGCAACGGCTGGCAAGGGGTGAGTCATAATCACCTTCAGTAGAAGATATAAGGGTTCTGGGACATGGTCTGCCTTAAAGTTCGCAACGTGGATGCTCTGTACGAACACATAGCCGCCTTGAAGAGCAACGGCTGGCAGGAGGTGAGTCATAATTAGCTTGTACCTTAAAGTAGAAGGTACAAGGATTCTGGGACATGGTCTGCCTTAAAGTTCGCAACGTGGACGCCCTGTACGAACACAGAACCGCCTTGAAGAGCAACGGCTGGCAAGAGGTGAGTCATAACCAACTTGTGCCTTGCAGTAGAAGATACAAGGATTCTGGGACATGGTCTGCGTTCAGGTTCGCAACGAGGACGCCCTGTACGAACAGCTACAAAGTCTTGAGCATCGTCGCAAGGTAGCCTGTCTATCTGTTTTTTATAGGATACATTTCGGAGAGTGTGCGACGGACTTACACGATTTAATACCTCCGTCTCCCTTTCATCTGCGGGGGACGAGACGCAGGCTGGGTTTCCACCCTTATGTCGTTGACCTACCAGCAATTCGCACGAAGAAGTTTGCTTCTTCTTTTATAATGCGCACGGCTAAGGAGTGGAACGCACTGCCTGCGGACCTGTTCCCTGAGCAATACAACCTGGGCCTCTTCAAGGCAAGAGTGAATAGGCATCTTTCTAGGTAAGCATGCTACATCTTCGGCCTCATCATCACTGAACATCAGGTGAGATTGGGGTCAAATGTTTACCTATCGAACATAAAAAAAAAAAAAAAAAAAAAAAAATACAAGGGTTCTGGGACTTGGTCTGCCTTCAAGATCCCAAACTGGCTTCACTTATTCACTAATTGGTAAACTAACGTGGCAATGGGCGGGGCACATTGCTCGCAGAAGCTATGGCCGATGGGGCCGAATAGTTCTCGAGTGGCGACCGCGTACTGGAAAGCGCAGCGTGGGTAGACAGTGAGTCCCATAAGGGGGGTTGACGACCAGCTCCTGAAACATGACAGGAGTGAGAGCGACTCAGGTCACTTCTAAACTACTTCTAAACGTCAAAAAGTGAGATACTGTGGAGATAACCGCCATCTCACTTAAATTTGACGTTTAGAAGTGACCTGTGTCGCTCTCACCCCTGTCATGTTACAGGAGCTGGTGAAGGCAGCGGGAACCCGTTGGATGGGGCAGCGCAGGAACGATCGTTGGGGGAGGCCTATGTCCAGCAGTGGACGTCATCGGCTGAGATGATGATGAATGGTTACATAATATGCCTTTACAGGCTATAACTAACTTGTGTTTTAACTGTATTGTCAGATAACGACGCCAGTAAAGAAGGCGTCGGTGCCCGCCGCGTCGCCGCCGCGCCGTGCCCGCGCCACGCCCGTTCAGAACGAGAAGGCGAGGTTAGCCGCCGAGAAGAGAGAGAACGACAGGAAAGCCATGCTAGAACATCGCAGGTGAGTCGTACTAGCGAGTCCATAAGCTTAATTTGCCTGCCAGTGTCTTGGCAGGGTAGCACAGCCACGCCAGCCACGACAAAGCGACAAAACGAGAAAAACTCTTTTTGGCATACATAAAATAATGAATCCCTACATGCCTTTTTAGGGTTCCGTACCCAAAGGGTGAAAACGGGACCCTATTACTAAGCCTACGTTGACCGTCCGTCCGTCCGTCCGTCTGTCTACCTATTTAGGGCTGTAACTTTTGAACCGTAATAGCTAGATAGTTGAAATAGTTAGCTAGATAGTTCTCAGATTATGCTTTATTACGGCGGATTTGTTAACAAATAATAAAAATGCCAAAAAGTTAAAAATTAAGGGAGGTTCTCAACAAGAAACTAGTTTTTATCAACGTTTTTTCTTCACGCTCTATCGTAAAAACGGTAATACATACAAGCGTCAAACTTAGTGTGATTATAGAGCAAACTCTACAGAATAACAACAAATACTAAAAACCGGCCAAGTGTGAGTCGGTCTTGCGCTAAAGGTCCCGGACAAAAAAAAGTTTTTTTTTTCTAAGCTAATAATGTTGTGTTCTGTGGCGGTGTGGTACGGAACCCTCGGTGCGCGAGTAGCCCGACTCGTACTTGACCGGTTTTATTTCTTATTATTATTAGTTATCTTACATACACATAATCAGGCCCTCTACCCGCACATTCAAACTTCACAAATGCGTGAACGTTTTCGTTCCAATGTCAACTCTATTACAATGAAGAGCGGACCGAAACAGTGGCGATATACCGAACATCGAAAGTCCGCGTAAAGGGCTTGGACTGTAGCGGGTTTCGAGATGGTCAGAATCTTACTAAAGATCTCTTTAAGTATCTACATCGATTACTAATCAATATTTTTTCTGGTAATGGTAATACACAGACACACACAACACACACACATTCTGTAAATACATGCGTTTTTGGAAATAAATGTTTATGTTATGTTATGTTTATGTTGCAGGCGGGTAGCTCGCGAACGGCAGTTGGCGGCGCGCGCGTCGATGCCCGGCACCAGTCGCGTTGAGGACCAGGACATGGGCATTGAAGGCAGCCAGGTTAATATACTACCATATTACAGTGTGATAAGGGATTGGTGTAAGTTGAAGGATGATGTAGTAACAAGGATTGAGAGGGGTATGCTTAGATGGTTCGGTCACGTAGAGAGAATGAATGAAAGAAGACTTACGAATGAAAGGACAACCGCCGCTCTCCCTTGAAGAAATACCTTAAAATGTATAGAAGTTTTGACTGAAGTCGAATGTGTAATAAATTATGGGGTTTTATAAAAACGACTCAGATAGTATCATTTATTATTATTTAACGAGTTATTTAATAGTTTTTTCTCAAACATGCTTGGAAATGTGAGCATTATTTTGACAACCTTCTTCGAGATAAATCGAAATTGCTGTACTGGCCAAATACATGCGCGCAGCGGCCGGCAATGTTGTATGAAAATCCATATCTGTCGTGTTTAGCGACCAAATAAATTACATACTAAACTCATATCTGTCGTGTAATTTAAAAATGGAACTATCTTTTTCTCCGAAACATGGCGACCAAGGAGGTAACTCATCAAAGGTTTTATTTAAATTTCGAACTAGCTTGCAAATAGAAAGCTGTTTATTGAAAAAAAAAACAAATTGTTGTTCGTTGTTCGTCATTGATTTTGAAAAGGGTTTTAATTTTCGCGAATTATTTGAGAAAATTTACTGTTTTAATTTCCGCGCATTATTTGAGAAAAGTACTATACAAGCCTTGGCCACAACTAGGCATTGATGAACTTACGTATGTGTGCCTCGGCTTCGCCTCGGCCCACATTTACACGTTCGTCCATCAATGCCTCTGTTGCTGGCCGCTGCAGTAATGTACTAATTAAAAAACAGCAACCCCAAAATGGCTGTCAATGTTGTTTAGTAGGAGGTGTTGCAAGCACAATGTTTTTTTTATATAAAAATGATAAAAACTAATAAATCATTATATAATAAACGAATGCCTGCAGTTAGTTTCTAGTGTTCCATAGTCCATAATAAAAATAGAATGACGGTTATACATTTTTAGGTATTACGAGCTTTTACCCGCGACTTCGTCCGCATAAATTATATACCAGATTTTAAGTCAGATCATAAGCAATCAAACAAAAAAAGTTTCATCAAAATCGGTTCAGTAGTTTTTGCGTGATGCTCGAACAAACAAACAAATAAACAAACAAACAAACAAACAGACAGACAAAAAATTCATAAATTGGTGATTTGGAATCAGGGACATCTAAAAATCATATTATAATCTTTTTTTTGTAAATATCTTCAATGTACAGACACACTTTTGTTACAGTTTTATAATAGTTTAGATGTGCCGGATGTCCTTTATAGAACAAAGGTGGAAGTGTTGTGAGAGGCCGTCCGAGGAAAACATACCACGATCAAATCAATGATCTTTTCCGCACCCTCAATCGACGGAAGTGCATGAAAAGATGTATGAATGTCAATGAGGCTAAAGAGGTGTGTCAGAGTCGTAGCGTGTGGCGGTCAGTGGTCTCTGCCTACCCCCTTGGGACAATGACGTGAGCTTATGTATGTATGTATGTATATTACTTTAAGCAGTGGTGGCGAGTGTCCATGTTGTACACACTCCTGTAATGATCGGAAACTCTGCGCTCGAAGTTGTTGACCATTATGTTTACCTGGGACAAACTATTCAGTTAGGTAAGTCCAACTTCGAGAAAGAGATCAACCGTCGAATCCAACTCGGCTGGGCAGCGTTCGAAAAGCTACGCAGCATCTTCACGTCCGCGTCCCAAATACCGCAGTGTCTTAAAGCGAAAGTCTTCGATCAGTGTGTGTTGCCAGTGATGACATATGGAACAGAGACGTGGTCGCTCACTCAAGGCCTCATAAAAAGGCTGAAAGTCACCCAAAGGGTAATGGAGAGGGCTCGCAGTTTCCCTGCGAGATCGAATCAGAAATGAAGAGATCCGCAGAAGAACCAGAGTAACTGACATAGCCCAAAGAATTGCTAAACTTAAGTGGCAGTGGGCGGGGCACATTGCTCGCAGAACCGATGGCCGGTGGGGCCGAAAAGTTCTCGAGTGGTGACCGCGTACCGGAAAGCGCAGCGTGGGTAGGCCCCTCACACGGTGGACCGACGACCTGGTGAAGGCGGCGGGAACCCGTTGGATGAGGGCAGCGCAGGACCGGTCCAGTGCTCCGTCACTCACGTCTGACAGCTGCGATAAAGTACCTACGTCACGCATATCTTGCAAGATGTTAATAACATAGGGCTATCACACGCTATCGCGATTGCGTACTTCCAGCACGGGTAGCATGCCATCCCGCGATAGCCGTGATACGGCTATATCACGTCTTTTATCTCATTCGTTCGCGCACAAACGAAAGAGATAAAAGACGTGATATAGCTGTATCACAGCTATCGCGGGTTGGCATGCTACCCATGCTGTACTGGACGGTTTTCTTTTGGGAAAATATGCCTGCTAATAATTATTGTAATGTTTGGTAGACAATCTAACAAAATGTGTCATTTTTCACATTGCCTACGGATGAAAAAATGTACTTACTTACGTAAATTTTAATTTTGTTTTATCCAAAAGCAAAGTTTTGTGTTGAAAATAATATGTGCAAAAATACTTAGAATACTGGTATAACAACGCTATTGTTTTTATCGTTTGTACAAGATACAAACAAAATAATAAATAAAGATACAAATAAATGGAATAATTTTATCAATGTTGGTAACTAGTTGTTGGTTTAAATTTTTTTCGCAAAATAAAAATTCCTTTCAGAAGTAATTCCCGTAGTCTTCGAACTTGGTTTAAACGTTATTTTGGAAAATAAGATTGAAGAAAATAAATTCCTGGTGATGGAGGGTATTTTCTGACAATAAACAACCCTAGCGTTTCGGTAGTTACGTCAGAGGCGCGTGACGGACAATTTGATATCGACTCTAGGTTAATTGACATAAGACGCGTTTAAGTTCGTCGTTTGTCGCGGTGACAGATCGTAAGACTCGGTTGTCTGTAAAAGCGCGCGAAATCAGTGTTTTCTAAGAAAGTGCAGTATCTGTTACGGTAGTAACTATTAAATAATCTGTGACCGGTCGTTGTGGCGATCCTTGGGGGAGGCCTATGTCCAGCAGTGGACGTCCATCGGCTGAGATGATGATGAGTGGTGGCGAGTAACCTTGCCCGCCGTGTAGGAGGCGAAGGTTCCCTCCCCGTCTAGGCCGACTCGTACCAATCAGTTTTTTGGAATTTATGCACGATTTGTAACAACACAGGCTTTTCGGTGAAGGAACACATCGCCAGGAAAACTGCGTGCTTCAATTTCGAGGCATGTATTGTACCCACTGTCCATTACAAGTGGCGACGGGGTCACCCCTCTTCACACTGGATAGAGTTTCGGTACTACTTAGTGAAACGTGGATGTTCTGAAGTTTCAGAATATCTCTGACTACCCCCTCGGGGAATATAATCGTGAGCATCTGCTTATGCTTATATTAACACGTTTTATTTTTATTTGGCAGGAAGTGGAGATCTTCGTAGGTAAATCGGCCAAGCCGTCTAAGATAGCGCCTAAAGGGGACTGCAAGAGTTCCACCCACTCTGACGACTCCGTCGACCTGAGCTGATTCCGTACACGTCTGCCTACACAAACTTATCTTAGCGCACTGCTGGTTTAACTTTATATTTTAACTGTTTAAAGTTAACACGTTCATTATCCATGCTACATACACGGTGAAATTGATATCATTAGCATCCTTTTAAACTAAGAGTCTACCCATCAAACTAAACAACTTTTACTATAGGAGCAATCCGATCGGAGCAAAAAAGAATCTGCTGTTGCATACATTTGTGTCAAGTACGCATTGCAGATAAGTATGGAACAGCTGAATTTTTTTGCTCTGATCAGTTTGCGCCCATAGTAAAAGTTGTTCAGTTTGATGGGTAGACTCTTAGTTTAAAAGGATGCCAATGATATCAATTTCACCCTATATCTTAGTACTGCAATATTTTAAATACAAGAACAATCTTTTATTATACTAGATACACAATCAATGCTTAAAAAATGGCAAATAAATGAAAAATTAAGTCTCGGACGGGACTTGAACCCGCTATCTTCCAAACCGGGGAATCCCTTTTTCCAATTTAGCTACCAGTTTTTTCAATCTTTAATTTGGCAGCATCAAAAAAATACTTTTGATGGTACATTTTTAATCAAGGATAGTGAACGAGTAACTTTTTAACTAAAATAAGATAATAGCTTCCCGTTACAGTATATTAAACAAATAGCTAATTAATTTAACAGCACGTTTGTTATATAAAATACTGACAGCAAAAATATAAAAAAATATAAGCTTGTAAGATAAGTTTGTTCCCCGTTTTTAGGGATGAAAATTGGTGATAAAATTTGTTTTTTTTTAATCGGATCACAGAGACGGTTTTGTGACGTCTATGTCTGTTTTTTTAATTTTTTATTCTGTGGTTCTTTAAAGGAATTAGATTTAAAAATAAATCCAAGGATATTTTTGGTAATGCACTTCATACTAAGGAAATAGGCATTCTAATTTAGTACCTCTGGAAATTCAATTCGGTTAAAACGTGTGTAATAAGCTCTCTTTCTGACGAGTTTACTTTTAAATGTGTTAGACAACGATGCGAGCGTGCAGTCCCAACAAATCGCCTTGGATTCCAAAGCTGGACAAAAACCTTTTCATAATGAAGGTGGCAAAGAATAAAGGTAATTTATGATACTCAAAAATGCATTGTGGATTACATTGAGCTATTATCTACTAGAAGTGACACAGGGAATAAACGTCATGCGCCACATGCGGGTAGGGGGAGTGTGAATGACAATTTAACGAATTGCTGAGTGAGGTGTGACGACATCGCCACACTAGATGGACTAACCCGAATGGGAGAGCGTAACTGCAATGTCAACTCTAGTACATGTCGCTCAATGGTAGATTATTCCTTTTTTTTTCTACTAAATTTGTATTTTTTTCCCTATTTTCGTTCAATGAAATCTAAATTGCTAGGCATGATTTTTTTATTATGATCTTCTTTTATTTATTATACATTATTTCAGCTTAATGAATGTATTGTATTCATGTTGGTTTAATAAATAATCTATATTTACAAAATCTATTGGATACACTGTTAAAAATTGCCGAATTATTAAAACTCTGGTAGCAATGTATTTGAATTACTGGCAACATTTTTTAAAGTATTGCCCGCTTTAAAAACGACACTTCCTATTTTTGCACTAACAATGTGGCAATACTTTTAAAACAAAAAATTTGTTGCCAGAAATTGAAACAAAAAACTACTTTTATAATAATAGCTTGTTAGAAATTAGCGTAAAATGTATATTTGCTGAAATAATAATTATGTTAATTTTAGATTTAACATCTAATTTAAGGTATACGTAACAGATATTTTGGAGAATTGAGAGTAAATTTTTGTACTAAATAAGCAAGCAAACTGCATCAAAAAGGCCTAAAAATATATATGAAAAATATAAAACTGCGTAATAAAAATGTAGAAATCGTTCAATAAAATATTCTATCAGTCATTAACAATAAAAAAACGTATTAAAAAGCTTGCCCTTGGCTTTTATGGCAATTATTTGCCAATTTTTAATGTTATATTCAATTCAGTATACTTCGACACCAATTCCTGTATCATAATTCGACGACCAAAGCAATGCGGGTTTTGTATGGAAGGTTGGCGCCTTATTTTTCGCCGTTGTTTTTGGCGCGGCCAGCAACCAAACTTAAATATTTTAGTTCAGAATAAAGTAACAAACAAAACTTGTTATCACATTTATATCCCTAAACTCAGTCCGAACAGAGATATAAAGGCTTGAAGTTGATAATATATTCATTACGTTTACTTCAAGCCTTTATATCTCCGTTCGGACTGAGTTTAGAGATATACTTGTCATACAAGTTTTGTTTGTATTTTTATTTTGAACTTGATGGTGGTGCTAAAAAATATTTGCGAAAAGAAAAAAGGCGCCATTTTTTTTTAGGCATTGGCTTTTGACTTCAACTTATGAATAGATTCATTCATAGTTTATTCCTAAATGACCCTTTGGATTGTCAAGAATCCTCAAGGCCAAATCGACAAAGTAAAGGAAAGCCAGATTTCAGCCAATAAAGAGCGCGTTCTGCTTCTTAGACTTCTCAAGGCCTAATCCTTGAGAAAAAAACTACTTTGGTCTTAGTTATGAATGGTTTCATTCATAGTTCATTCCTTACATGATCTTTAGATTGCCAATTTCTCGCAGATTTTCTCAAGGCGAAATCGCCAATGTAGGTCGTCGAGTTGCGGCAAATGACCCCTCTCAACCAATATCAATACCAAATCGCCAATGTATAGGCAGAAGGCAATTAAAAAGCGCTTTTACCAGACTTTCTCTCAAGGTCAATCCTTCATAAAAAGTCTGCGAGAAATTGCTAATCTAAAGGACCTTTTAGGAATGAACTATGAATTAATCCATTCAAAAGTTACCTCAAAGTTGGTAGTCGAATTATGAATTTTAGTTTAGAATTTAGCCACCCAACGTCATTTTAAAAGACAATATAGAGTTGATGCATTTTTTAATTTTTTTTCAGTTGCATCTTTTAATTTTATTTATTATCTTCTGCCGCACCAAAGTATTGAGGTACAAAGTTTACTCCCAAAACGAATAATTATGAAATAATAAAATGTTTACTAAGCTATTTACTGCTCAATAGGTTTACTTTTCGGTCCAATTTATGTATTGTATTTTGTCTATGGAATTGTCTATGATTATGGAGATTGGTATGAAAAATGAAATTTTGTATGAATTGATAAAATCCAAGAAAAAGTAAATTTCAAGTGTTTAAAAAATCACTATAACCAGTACCTATACAGTTGTTGATTTCTTATATTTCTGGATGTAGTTTTAAAATGATCTGCGATATTTATTTCTCGGCCTGACTAAACAATTTTTTACTTTTTTAAAACTATTCGATTGCTGTATATAAAAATGCATGGAATGAATCGGTGTGAAATCGAACAAAACTATGGAAATGACTATAATAAATGTTAAAATTGATGTGTTTGTTACGTTTTTTGTACGGTATTTTGTATGTGTTTTAAGATTGTTGCGTTGTCTTAAATAAATAGTGTATTTTGTGGATGTTATTCGTAAAAATTATGTATTTGTACTATAAAACACCTAAACGTAATTTTAGCCATAGACTATAGAATCTACACTGTATTTATAACCTTTTTTTAAGTTAAAAATCTCGCGGTTTAATTGTATTAAAATTTATTTAAACATTAGTCGATGCTTTTACTTGATTGAAAACGTAGTGATTATATTCTCTTTGCTTGATTGAATATCAACGACTTCATAAAAATGATAACAATTTTCAACTCCGTGTAGCAACACATCAACCGAAATTACGCGTAATTTCGGCGGTTACTTGAAAAAAACGCCGACCGGTCGCTGGTATACGAAAGAAGCATGGCTCGTGTAATTTCGACAGATTTGTTTTTACACTTAAGGTCGTCAAACACGGGAGCTATATGATTTATAGTACGGTAGAGTACAGCAAAGGATGTACTTTTTATAACGCAAAAAAAATGCTATTATAATAGTTTCCTCTCACAGGAATGAGACGAGGTTATGTCATTTTCCTTGCGTTAGAAAAGTAAATCCTACGTTGTACGATACTGCTATACATTTATAGCTTCTTTTTGTTATTGGTTTTATGATGTATGATTTTCTAAAAATTCAAAACTATTTCATTATTTATTTCAATTCATAATTTTTATATCAAACCAGTTTTTGTAACTTTTAAGTATTATTTCAATCATGTATTTCTTATGTTTTTCGTTCTAGAATATTTGTAACACGAAAATTGCATTTTTTCCCAAGTTTTGCGCCTACTATATCTTACTAAACGTTGAAATTATCTGCTACTGTACACCTGTAAAATATAATATTATAATAAAGGTCATGACAATTAAGTTATATTTGTATAATTTATAAAAACACTGAGGGTTGCTATACACATAAGCGGACCGGCATTAATCGGCACAGCCGGGCGGTAAAATCGAATATGTGTAAGATGAATATTCGGGAAAAAAGCCATCGGCTTTTGGCAACAATTTTATGATGCGTCTACTCGAACCTCGAACGAACTACCCGATCGATCGGCACAAGCCGAACAAGTTGAGTGATTGCTTCGGGTCGGCTTTGTTGATCGACAAATACTGCCGATGCCGACCCGCTTATGTATATGACGGCGCCTTGTAGCGCCATCTATTAAAAATTATCACTTTGATTTAGCCTAAAAGCGCCATCTAGTATCATTATTAAGAATTGTCATTTTTGTTTAATGTTAATTGGTATTTTTCGAGGACGAGGGTGGCAACACTCTAGTGAAACGTCATTGTGACTGGGCAGCCAGCTTGCGGTTGTCACTTTTCGAACGGAAGCCTGGCGTAACGGTCACAGCGACGGATCACTTACGTCCTGTGATTGTAATCGAGTTTAATCGCTGAGAAGAGACTATATTTCTGTTAAAAAGCTTCAGATTCTGAAATATTACATTATTACTGTGGAATAAGTGCCTTTATTTCCGTAATACCACGCCCGTGTTCTAAACTAAGGTTATACCGAGGTTACCTAAAATGGACCATTCTGATAGGAGCCTTCATCAGAAGTGGGATCCAAAAGCGGGAATAAGGCAACTGACGAGGGCAACGGCAGCAAACTTTTGATTACCATGGAGGCTTTATTGACCCGTTTACTAAGTACATCTCCACCAGTGCCTCATCCACCTACGGCAGCTACAACTACGACGAATGTGGTGCATTTGGTCCAATTCAACCCTGATGATGGAGACGCAGATATCGAGGGCTGGTGTCGAGTCTCGGAGATCATCGTCGCAGCAAAGAAGTTAAGTGGAGTTGAACTTTTGTTATCATTGACCAGTGCCTTGAAAGGACGAGCTGCCACTTGCTTAACCAAGGTACGACTAAGATTTGACATGGGACACCATAAAACAAATACTCCTTGCAAAGTTCTCAAAGCCCAAATTGATTCAAGATTATTTCGATGACGTAATGCGATTTCAAATCGGAGCGAAGGAAACTGCGAGTGAGTCAGCAATGCGTTTGTGGAATATTATTGAAAGTATCCCTAAAGTCGAGATGACAGAAGAAGTTATCACCGGATTTGTTATATCCGTCTTGAGTTTGAAAGATTACCTCATCCGCCGTGAGCTGAACTCTCACGCTATTACCACCCGAGCTCAACTACTTCGCACACTTGGTGGCATTTCCTTGAAAAGACGTTCCGAATCCAATGATGTGACCGATTCGAAGAAACCTCGCTTGAATGACGCAAAGTTCAATGGAAATTGTCATAGATGTGGAGTTCCTGGCCATAGAATGGCAGATTGTAGAAGACCTCGTCCAGAACCAGGCTCCGCAAAATCAGCGGAAAACTCTTCTTCAGACCGTACAAAAGAAAAGCCAGCATCATTGACGTGTTTCTCATGTGGTATGCCAGGTCACGTGTCAACTGCGTGTCCAGCGAAGAAGAGCGGTGGAGCTGTAGTGAAGGAGGTCAACACTTGCGAGCACAGATCATCTAGAGGTACCCTGACTGTATTATCTGGTGAGAAATTTCGTTTTCTATTTGACAGCGGTTCATCTTGCTCTTTACTAAAAGAGAGTGTTTCCTCACAATTTCTGGGTACTGAACGTAACAGCTTGGTCTACTTAAATGGTATAGGGGGCATAAATGTAGAATGCACAACGCAAATTTCAAGTGTGGTTCAAATTAGTGGTTTGTCAGTGACGCTTCTATTTCATGTCGTCCCGGACGACTGTATTACAGAGCCTGTAATAGTAGGTAGGGATATTTTTGAACATAACGTGCGTGTCGAAATTGATCATGATAACCTCTCCATCGCGCAAAAAGAAAAGGCCAACGTTTGTGAGCACAAGACAGGCATTAGTTTTGATTCTATCGATACTGATTTGGTAGGCGAACAAAAAGAAGCACTTCTATGTATCCTGCGAAAATATACTGACCATTTTGTCGAAGGTACTCCTACCAAACGCGTTACTACAGGCCAAATGGAGATAACTCTTATTGACCCCCATAAGATAGTGCAGCGGAGCCCTTACAGATTATCACCCCCGGAAAAACAAGTGGTAAGGGAGAAAGTTCAGGAGTTGTTGGACGCGGGAATTATCCGGGAAAGTACCTCCCCTTTTGCCAGTCCGATAATCCTAGTTAAAAAAAAGGACAATACCGACAGAATGTGTGTCGATTATCGAGAGCTGAATTCCAACACACGTCCTGAACATTACCCCTTACCACTAATCGATGACCAGATAGATCAGCTCACGGGAGCACACTTCTTTTCGTCCCTGGATATGGCAGCTGGTTTCCACCAGATCTTGATCCATCCCGAGTCCGTAGAAAAGACTGCCTTTGTGACGCCCGAGGGGCAATACGAATACCTCGCTATGCCTTTCGGACTGCGCAATGCACCTTCCGTCTATCAAAGGTGTATTAATAACGCGTTCAGGGATTTAAAAGATAAACCACTTGTGTACATGGATGATGTACTCTGTTACTCTCCAGATATAACAGAGGGACTGCGTCGCCTCGATTTGGTTCTGGGAGCTTTATCACAGGCCGGTTTTTCACTGAACCTACAGAAGTGCAAATTCATGAAAAATAAAGTTAACTACTTAGGATACGCTATTCAGTCTGGGGAGATCAGGCCAAATTCTCTAAAAATACAGGCATTAGTAGATGCACCCTCCCCGAAAACCGCCACCCAAGTACGACAATTTTTAGGTTTGGCTTCATATTTTAGAAAGTTCATACCAAACTTTTCCCGGATAGTAGGTCCACTGTACCCTCTGACTAAACTGAAGGGTGGAATCAAATGGACAGAAAATCATGAGGAAATCCGGCAAACCATCATCCGGATTCTAACATCAGAGCCCGTTTTGACCATATTTGATCAGGATCTTCCGGTTGAGCTTCACTGTGATGCGAGCAGTGATGGCTATGGCGCAATTATAATTCAGAAAAAGAACGACATGCCACACGTCATCGCCTACTTCAGCCGCCGTACGACCGAGGTCGAGTCTCGGTACCATTCGTACGAGCTCGAGACTCTGGCGGTCGTACGAGCCATTGAACACTTCCGCCATTACCTATATGGCCGTAAATTTACTGTCTATACTGACTGCAATTCACTAAAAGCCTCAAAGTCGAAAGTGGACCTGACGCCTCGTGTACATCGTTGGTGGGCTATTTTACAAGCTTACGACTTTGACATTATTTACCGCGAAGGCAAGAATATGGCACACGCAGACTATTTATCGCGTAATCTACAACCGGAACCGGAACTAAGTACGGCGGCAACGGATGTAGTTTCTTCAGAACACGGTCCGAGCCGACATGTAGCTTCGAAGACTGTTAGATTTGTAGAATTACACGAGGGTTGGCTGTCTGTCGAGCAGAAACGAGACAGTGAAATTCAGGACCTTATATCTAAATTTTCTAACAACGAATTACCCCAAACCGTAGCAGAAACCTACGATGTTAGAAATGGAATTCTTTATCGCAAAATATGTCGAAACAAAGCTGTCTCTTGGCTTCCTATTGTCCCGCGTTCTTTGATATGGACGCTCATTAATCATATCCACTCGGAAATTCAACACTTAGGCCCTGATAAGACTCTGGACAAAATTTATGAGCTATATTGGTTTCCCGAAATGTCTAAAAGCGTTCGGAGATTTGTAGATTCGTGCATCGTGTGTAAGGCGTCGAAGGGACCTTCCGGTGCTCAACAAGTCTGTCTTCATCCGATCCCCAAAGTTGCTGTACCATGGCACACATTACATATAGATTTCACCGGAAAACTGAGTGGCAAAAGTGACCAAAAAGAATACTGCTCAGTAATCATCGACGCGTTCACAAAATATGTGCTACTAGAACATACAACTTCCCTTGATGCGGTTAGCGCTGTTAATGCCCTTAAAAAGGCAGTTTATCTATTTGGAGCCCCAAAACGCGTTATAGCCGACCAAGGTCGCTGCTATATTAGCAACGAATTCAAAAAGTTTTGCACAGAGAATAACATCAAACTTCACTTCATCGCCACAGGCTCCAGCCGGGCCAATGGCCAGGTGGAGCGTGTGATGAGAACTCTAAAATGTTTGCTCACAATTATTGAAAATGATCCGCATAAAAACTGGCGAGATGAGCTGGGCAATGTCCAGTTGGCACTGAACAGTACGAGATCAACTGTCACGAAATATACGCCAACTGAACTTCTGACTGGAGCTCGAGCACAATCGTTAGGGATCGCCAAATTAACTCAAGGAAATGAGCAAACTGAAAGGTTAGATGTTGAGTCTATCCGCGCAGATGCCTCGAAAAACATTGAAAAGGCAGCTAAAGCCGACACCTCGCGTTTTAACCGTGGTCGGGCCACTATCAAACCGTTTTCAAAAGGGGACTTCGTGTTCGTAAAATCTTCTGAACGAAACCAAACTAAACTAGATCGTAAGTTTAGAGGACCCTTCGTAATAACTAACGTTCTTGAAAACGACCGCTACGAGCTGAAAAGTGTCAATGGCCCTAGTAGGACGTTGAAGTATGCTCATGAGAACTTACGTTCAGTACCAGGAGGTCACGAGGGGTTAATTGAATTAGCCACGAGTATTTTAAATGAAGATGAGGCCATGACGGCGCCAGATGAACAGTTAGAGGGATACCAGGACGACAATAATTCAGATACGTTGTCTGCTCGCAGTGATAATACTTTAACTGCAGGGTCCACTACTTTGACGGCATGTTCTGAAATAATGAGCGACGATTCCGAAGAAGAATCTCATCATATTGATGTGGTGGATGTGGAGGTTCATCGCTTATAAAAGGTATTCCCCATAACTGAATGTACTGAATATATTATAATCGAGTAATTATAATGTTGTCCGGTTTCACAGATTGGTGATTCGAAAGGACGCATAGGATGTTCACGTGATAGATGGTCGAAAGGACGGTGTTGTCCGGTCCATGCACGCCTGCGTGGTCGAAAGGACGCACTTGTCCGGTCCAATTAGTTAAGACGGTCGAAAGGACGATGTTGTCCGGTCCATGTCTGGTTACATGGTCGAAAGGACGCATTTGTCCGGTCCAGTTTGCGGTGAATAAATGTTGTCCGGTCTATGCATGCGTGCTTAGTCGAAAGGACGCATCTGTTCGGTCAAAAATCTACCTCAAAGTCGAGAGGACGGTGCTTCTCGATTCAGCCCAATTAATCTGGGTGATCGATACTACGCATTTGTCCGGTCTTTGATGGAAGTGGCTGTGTGAAATCAAATGGTGTCAAGTATTTCTTTTTAGTGGTGGGTTGTTCGGTACCTTGTCAGGGTGGACGAGCCAGACGACCGAAACATTTGCATTGTGTGAGCTAATGTGTGCACGTTTGTTACAGAGAACTGATACCTGATCACCCGAGGACGGGCGGATGTCAGTCCGGCCGTGACGGCGCCTTGTAGCGCCATCTATTAAAAATTATCACTTTGATTTAGCCTAAAAGCGCCATCTAGTATCATTATTAAGAATTGTCATTTTTGTTTAATGTTAATTGGTATTTTTCGAGGACGAGGGTGGCAACACTCTAGTGAAACGTCATTGTGACTGGGCAGCCAGCTTGCGGTTGTCACTTTTCGAACGGAAGCCTGGCGTAACGGTCACAGCGACGGATCACTTACGTCCTGTGATTGTAATCGAGTTTAATCGCTGAGAAGAGACTATATTTCTGTTAAAAAGCTTCAGATTCTGAAATATTACATTATTACTGTGGAATAAGTGCCTTTATTTCCGTAATACCACGCCCGTGTTCTAAACTAAGGTTATACCGAGGTTACCTAAAATGGACCATTCTGATGAGGAGCCTTCATATATGACAACCACAAACTAAAGAAATGGCAACCCTCACAACCAGATAGTGAATAAAAACTTTCTTTATGGTGATCTATGCTTACAAGTACACCTGCCGAAATTACGCCGCATAAATTCGGCGGCTAATCATTTTTGGTCCAACTTTTAAAAACCACTGGCGAACGCTGGTGCGTGGAGACCGACCGTACTCCACGGAGGAACACTCCTGTCGAAATTACGCGTGCAATGACGACAGCAGTAATTTATTCGATGCCATTTTTTCAAGTAACAGCCGAAATTGCGTAATTTCGGTAGGTGTGTTAATTCAAACCTTGTGGAAACATCGTACGGCGATCAACGGTTTGTACAAAAGCAAGATTTATATGGAAGCCGTACGCATCCCGTCTCATACTAAACGTGCTTCTTCTACGGACAAATCGTCGATCAATGTGTCGTAACCCAAGATTGATGACACCTGCACTGGTAGCACGCATGCCCGCGATAGCCGTGATACGGCTTTATCACGTCTTTTATCTCGTTCTTTTGCGCGCGAACGAACGAGATGAAAGACGTGATAAAGCCGTATCACGGTTATCGCGGGCATGCATGCTACCAGTGCTGCCGAATTTACGCGTCTATAGAGTGTGTCGCCTGTATAGAGAAAGGCATTGCACGCGTATTTTACGTCGCGTCGCGTAAATTCAGTAGATATATCAGAACCCTATGCAAATATCAGCATGGATGAGTAGTCCTACATGTGCAGGAAAATGTGTAGTCCTGCATGTAGGAGTAGGAGTGATGTAGGATTACTATCAATGGGCTTGGGCCCAGTGCCGGATTAAGGACGGCCGCACATTATCAGAAATTTCTGACAGAAAAATTCTGACGCTCGCCGGAAGGCACTCGGTGCATACATTTTGTATTAGACCCCGCACACTGTCAGAAAAATTCTGACCGGTCGTCCGCTTCTGATGCGCACCGGACGGCACCTCAGCCGGACGTCAGAATTTTTCTGACGGAAGGCGTGTAAGCCATACATTTTGTATTAGGCCCCGCACACTATCAGAAATTCGGATCAAGTATTGCCAGACGTGCGATAATTATCCTAGATATACGATATTTTTGAGTGTCATGTTCATGTGATAGAAATAAAAGTCAGGTATATTTAATTTCTGTAAACAGGCCATTTACTAAACGTTAATAGTTTCAGAGTTTTAAGCAAAATTCCGGAAAAAAACAAACAGAATTTTTAACTTTTTTTGCGATTTTGTCAATTAAAATTTGTTAGCAATCCTCAGGTTTGGATTCAGCACCCCAAAATACATATAGAATGGAAGAAACCAGAACTACCACAAAACTTTCCTAGTAAAAACACAATTTGACTGAATTATAGCCCCAAAAGGGCTAAGGTGGCAACACTGGGTCGATGTGCGTTGATTGAAATATGAAACACGACAGTAGTGCGATTTTTGAAAATCATACGAGCGACTTGGCAGCAGAAAATGTCAAAATTACTATGGAGATTATGCATCTTTCTACTGCCAAGTCGCTCGTATGATTTTCAAAAATCGCACTTCTGGGCTCAAAAGTTGCCGGATCAAAATTTCTGATAGTATGCGGGGTGCTTCCGGCGAGCGTCAGAATTTTTCTGTTAGAAATTTCTGATAATGTGCGGCCGTCCTATACCTGCGCGAGGCCCGTAGCATTTGCTGACTCCTGCTACGTGGCTAATCCGGCACTGCTTGGGCCCCTTTAGGGATGTGTCCTCCGTCCTCGCGCCGTTTGAGAGCATGTTCAATGAATACCTATAGATCCATCCGTGTGGATTCGAACCCGGATCCACAAAATTGAGTGTCTATAGATGCTTCTCCGAACAACCGTGCAGCTGACGCTTAAGGGCCCTAAATTTATTACATTATGCAACCGAAAGCATGCAATTTGAAGTACATTGCTGCAAGAGCGTATTTATGTTTTAAGTTTTTATTAAACTAACCGGTCGATGTAGTTCAAATTGTATGCGATCGGTTGCTTAATGCAATAACCATGCTATGATCTCTTAGAACATCAGCTCCTGAACAGCTCTGAATTTAAAACAACACAATCTAGGAGAGGATTTTAAAACCATTTTCGTTGTGTTGCCAAGTAAGGAGAATAATACCCATGTCATTAGGGGTGTTTTCCAATATAACCTAGCAACATTCGTTTGACTAAAAAGTAACAAAGCGTAGAGGGAGTAGAACTATGGAGTAAATGATACGCACACATCTTTAATGTTCGATAGAGGTGAACCTATACACTAGTCTGTAGAAAGAGTGAGAAAGACTATAATGAACGCCGTGTAACCACTTTTTTGGTGACCGCAACTTGTCATTTTGACGTATTGCGGTCTAAATTGACTAGTATTGTTGTTAGGCTTATCAAAAGTTATTAATTACGGAATTGTAACAGCCTGAATTACCTGCTGTGTGAGGTGTTCTGATAATATAATAATTTATAATCATTATCGAAGTGAAAATGGTGGTCTGCAGTGGCCTAGGATGCAAAAACAGATCGAAAAGTGCTGCTGGGAATGTTTCGTTTCACAGGTACGTTTCACTGCAATTAAATGCTACAAATACTTTGTTTGTGATTAGATTAATGTCTATTGTACACGTTAAAATGATATTACAATACAAATTAAATCATAAAACCAAGTTATAGGTCAACATTGATTCCATAACCTCTAGATCAGCAGTCATTCAGTGTTACCAGTTTATGGCCTTTGAAACACCCGTAAATACGGGAAAACTGACTTGGAAAATACATAGGTACCTAGTAATGGTTTGGTTTCATCACTGTTTTGTTCATTTTCAGGATTCAGCTACCAGACAACCTGTCATAATAGAAAAAATTACAGAAACACTGAGGAAGAAACATCTTAGAATTCAATTGAAGAGTGAGTTAGCTGAAAAGCGCCTAAAGAAGTTGCGTACTACTCGTTAAGCGCAAAGACGATTAATAAAGAAGAATGCTGAGTTACTCAATATAATCATGGAATTAAAAGTTAAAGCTATGATTTCAGCACTGGTAGCATGCCAACCCGCGATAGCAGTGATACGGCTTTATCACGGCTTTTATCTCGTTCTTTCGTGCGCAAAAGAACGAGATAAAAGACGTGATAAAGCCGTATCACGGCTATCGCGGGTTTGCATGCTACCAGTGCAGATGTTTTAAATTAAATTTTTTTTCACGTTTTTTTTAACGGTAGAAAAAAAACTGTGTTTTTACAACACTATTCCTGATCAAAGCCATTTGGTTAGATTAAGAAACATTAAAATTTATTTTCCAAATTGTAATTTATTTACCATAACCCTTCATCATGCTTCAGTCAAATAAAGAAATTGATCAAATTCGAAAAAATAACCTCTTTGACCTCATTGCTTGACAAATAACTACACAGTTTTTCAAGGCTCCAATTCTGGCTAATTTTATTATATATTAAGGTGGTTGCAGAGGGGTCAATTTTATACAAAAACAATTTTATTGACGCACAATACGCATAGACGTTATAAGTATAAGTAACTTAGAATAAATAAATTTTTATTTTTTATATATGTAAAAATAGTTTAAAAAATCTTGATGCCGCGTCACAAATAACATTTGCAATTTATAATATAATTACGAAGATATAATGCTTTGTAATTTTTCATACTACATTTTAAAAGCTTTATAAATCTTCGTAATTATATTATAAATTGCAAATGTTATTTGTAACGCGGCATCTAGATTTTATAAACTATTTTTCCATATATAAAATATTACTTTTATTAATTCCGTCTACGCGTATTCTGTGTCAAACTTTTGTATGGACTGAAACCACCGTAACATTAAATTTTAATGTTATTTGTGAATATTTCTGCGATTTGTGTTAGGAAAGTAGTATTAACAAAATGTATTACTTAGACTAGCCGACTGTGAAAAGTTGGTGGTATTGATAAATTTGTGGGAAAATTGAGTTCAATCGGGTAACATTTACACACACATGTACAAATCAGACACCGATAGAAAACCGGTTACACTGTCACTTGCTCTATAGTTCTACTCCCTCTACGTAACAAAGCCATAAATCCTTAAAAAAGAAAAAGTTTAACTGTCATCCGCCATTTTCATTGACAGTTTGATTTTGAAAAAGTTTCAGCATAATAATTGCCGTTTTTCATCTTGGATTCTTTTTTGGTTTGTGAAAACTGTGTCTTTGTCGGACCCTGACTGCTACCTACAGATAAAATGTATCAAAAATCATGCTGCAAACTGGATGTTCAGTAAATGTTGGTTGTGGTGAGTATCGTACAATTTTATTAATATGGTAAAAGTGGTAACATACAGCGCCGCAAGAACTGCGGTACCGTTATCACCACTGCTGTAACACCCTTGATGTACCTATAACCAAATACATTCCCTCAAATATAAACATTATTGCAAAGAATGCTAAGCCTGGCCCTGTACCCGGACTCTCCATTTTCGATATATCGCAGCCGTGTCGGTCCGAACTTCATTGTAACAGAGTTGACCAATGTCAACTTCGCAATTGCGTAAACGAAAACACTCACGCAATTGCGAAGTTCGAGACCCAGGGGGGGCCAACCAGAAGCATACTAAAAAGTTTTTTAGCCAGGTAGGTAGGTACGAGATCTAATCGTAATAGGTATTTTATTTTATTAGATATTGTATCCATTATCGTCAAGAATTACACCAAAAAAAATGTATTGTTGGTATTTCTGAATTAAAAAGGTGTTAATTATTACTCTTTTCTTTTTAGGTACCTACACTTCATCGTTTTCCTAACCCAAGGAAAGACAGTGAACTGTTTAAAACATGGGTTGCAAGGATTGGTGGCAAAAATTATGGAATTGGAAGATAAACATATTGTCAAGAACGGAAAAGTGTGTCGAAGACATTTCGAACAAGTTCTGAAGATGCATGTGGTCGAGCAATCTTAGTACCATCGCTCTCAAGTTGGATTAGCATAGTCCAGGGCTTTCAATTAATTACTCTTCATTTTCAAATATTCTGCGTAACAAAATTCAAAATTCAAAATTTTTTATTCAATATAATATCATATAGATAGCTTTTTGACGTCATTTTTTGACTCTACCACCGCGTCGGAAGGTGTTCCGTTGAGAGAAGATGCGGCCAGAAACTCTACAACACACATCTTTTAAACAAAACAAAATGTACAAAGTACAATTAAAATACAATATTGCATTACATAGTGTAAAATTGTCAAGACCAGACATTTCACTCTAGCTGCGGAATTTCAACCAAGATCCCCTTGAAAATTTCTTTGGGGCTATAAGAGCGCACATGCAAAGTACCTAATAGGTACCAAACCAAATGTCCATGCGTTTGAAAGTGCATTATAAAACGTTAGGTACTTAAACAATTTAACGTCTTCACACTCTTCTGGTGCAAATTGCGAAAAAGACCACAGCTCTTGTCTTCAGTCTTTGAAATATTTTTTACATCGCATCGGTAGCAGACTCTCTAGAATGTCACGAAAATAACCTTCCTTCTGGTGCAGTCGGGTAAAACGACAATGGTATCGATTCGGACTGTGCCACGACTTAACTTATCTAAATTTTATCCTGTCACTTTCTAAAATAAGATTAAGAAAAGAGACAGAAAACCAACAGCTGACTTTAGTGCTGTCAAAGTGACGTTAAACGCCCAAAAACGCCTTAAATAAGATGGCGTACATTATGATGGCACCTTATTTTGCGCATTTAACGTCACTTTGACAGCACTAAAGTCAGCTGTTGGTTTTCTGTCTCTTTTCTTAATCTTATTTTAGAAAATGACAGGAATAAATTTAGTTAAGTTAAGTCGTGTCACAGTCCGAATCGAGGCCATTGTAATATTAAATTAGAGTCAACCTCATAATCATGACCGATGGTATCAAATAGACTTTTACAAACATATTAAAATGAGTGAATATGAAAATAAGACTCGGCTATTGTTACCGCACAAGACAGTAAAATATTCGATTGCTTTGCACAAAACGAAATCGTAGTGAATGAAATTTTAAGGGACGACTATTCTATTAATGGTGTTAAAAATAACATTGCTCTTATTGTAATGTAACATTATAGCATTGATATAAGTTTTTTGACATGCGGGGCAAATAACAAAAAATTACATGCATGCAAGCATATTATGCTCACGGCTATATTGGGAGTAGTCAGAGATATTCTGAATCCTCAGAACCTCCACGTTTTACTAGTAATACCGAAACTAAAAAAAAACTAAATTATAGTGCGTCGATATTTGATAATTTACGACACATTGTATTGTAATCACTAAATAAATAAATATTTGGAAAAACTCTGCACTTGACGAATGTGATAAAATGAAATAAATTGCAAATTAATATTACATTAAAAATAAAACAAGAAAAATTTTAAAGTAAAAATGACTTTTATTTGAAGCTTTAAATTATTCATGTTTATTATGCATTATTTTGTATGGCTTTTTTTAGTTGTACGTTATAATGCATAATAAACATGAACATAAAATACCTATTTTTTTTTATAAAGAAGCAGGGATAGACGCAAAGAGTAATATAAGTATATTAGAAAAGAGAACCCACTCGTGGCAACATTATGCATCCACCTTATGTCAAATTGAAGGCTAGCTAGCGCCATCTGTGTTTCTCTGAAAATAATTCTACCTATACTATACATACCTACTTATATATATACTTATATACTCATACCGTTGTTTGAATGCTAGTTTTCGTTCAATCCCGCACCGATCGAGTGAAATTCCAGTATCCTTACTATTCCTATAATCTGTACATTGGTAAGAGAACAACTGAAAATCCAGAACATCACTAAATCGGCACAAAATTGAACAAAAACTACAAACAACACGCACATTATGCAAAGTGGTTCGCCATTTTGTAAATTTGTCAATTTGACATTGACATAGACAATATAATCTTTTTTTTCATAGTAAAAGATATATTTAACAGATGGCAGCACATTCTATGCAAACTGAATCGGAAAAACCACCAAAAGGCAAATGTCCTCCGCCTGGATAGACGTCTATGTGGGTGTGGCATGTGTGTGTGCATGTGTGTATTGGTGTATACATTTCTTTTCCGACCTCTCTCCCAGTTGGTGCTATTAGTTTATAACCACAAAGACGGCAAAGTGACCAGTCTATTTCCGTATATTAAACTGTAGTCTTTGGCAATAACTAATAAGCCTTTAAGGGTACAACCCCCTTGCTTTAAAGCACAGATTACTGATTATACACTATGATTATACATTATTTGAATTTTGTGAATAGACTCCTTTAGGCCCGCCCGCCTAAAAGGCTCAAACAGTAGAATTCAGAGCCAATAAAATTAAAGAAAAACACAAAAGAACGTTCTTTTTGGGCAAAACCAGAAGTGCGATTTTTGAAAATCATACGAGCGACTTGGCAGTAGAAAGATGCATAATCTCCATAGTAATTTTGACATTTTCTACTGCCAAGTCGCTCGTATGATTTTCAAAAATCGCACTTCAAGGCAAAACGGAATAGAATTACGTTTCGTTTTGCCTAAGAACTTATTATTTTTTTGTTCAGAATATTTTCGAATAAATGTTTACGCTTGCAATATTGAAATCCACTAATGCCTGACTAATGCTAAAATGCAGTTTTTCCATAGACGAAGAATTTTTCGCTTATAACCAAAAAATTTCAACCTTCTTGCTTATAACGTAGGGAAAAAATTTCAACCTTCTTGCCAGCTTCTTGCTTATAACTTACTCTTTCTACGAGTTTTTCACTCATAACATAAAAAAACAAAGAAACCAGGGCAAAAAGTAATTAATTACGTACCTACTAATTGGAATTGTTAGTTTTTCTTTTTCCTGTTTCACAGTTGTGAATTTTTGATGTTGATGTCAGGTTTGTTTGCTTTGTTTGTATATTATATTAAATTATATTATATATATTAATGCAATAATTATTTACTTTCGAAAAGCAGACATTATTTAATTAAGTATGAAGCGAAACATAAGTCATAGAGATGCACTAGGTAGGTACAGTCAGCAGTAATAAGTTGTATACACTTTTGTTCTACGTCGTAGTACTAAAGTGTATACAACTTATTGCTGCTGACTCTACATAAACGAACAAACAAAGCAAACAAACCTGACAACCGTCTAGTCCAATAGCCCACCCCGGTTCGATCCTTTGCCAAACGTACCCATTATGCTCGCAACATTTCCACGTCAAAAACGTTGGATGAAAAAAGACCCGGAACGGGGGTCCAAGCCCCTCTCCCTCAGCCTGCGGTCCAAGTCCCGGGCAAAAACTTTGGCTTCGGCATGCGGCAGCCCAAAGACACCCGCCATTTCTACCGTAAGAGGCATAAATAGATATGATCTTTCCTAGTCTTTGTATTTTGTGTGCTTTTTGTGAGCCTCGGTTTCTGCCGCTGATCCAGCCACCAAAGAACGTTACAACGGTGCTTACGCTCGCCTCCCATAATAGAGACCAACCTTTTTCCCAAGGTACCAGGGTAAGGCCATCCGGTCTCCAACAGAATTTTCTACAAGTGTGCGTTATCTACCCACACATCTTTAGATTTTCATCCTGAAGATAACATGTCCACGGGTGCCCTGCCCGCGGGCAAAAATATACCTTGTCTACACGCCTACACGCAGCCCCTTATTGGGTTGTAAATGATGATGAATATGATGCTGACAGTATTTTAAAAACGAGAGATATGTAATATTTAGTCTATCTTTCTATGAGTATACGAGAATATTTTCCCCAATGATCAAATCATTTTCAAAGAGCTTGGTATTTTTTTATATTTATATAATATCTTTTCGAAAGAGAACAAGGTGTCAGGCCAAAAAATTTTACGTAGAACGAAACGTAAAAAAAAAATGCTTGTCTATGGTTTGACATCGAATGTACGACGTCATTTCAGTATTTTATATTTTTATAAAACGTTTTATTCTTTTTACGTCAGAAATAATATATTTTAAATAAGTAAAACATTTTTATTTTATTAGTGATGAGTTATAATGATAATAAATAAGTTAAATAGTGAAAAAAGTACACAAAACATCGGTGCAGTTCCCGCGTGTTTCCTTCCCGCGCACGTCGTCCGAGGTGGAAGTTGGTCATGGTCGTCCGCCAAACGGAAAGCCGCCATGATGGCTTTCTGCAAAGTACGCTCAATATGTGAATTTTCGTTATTGTTTTTCATTAATTGTGACTGAGTGCGTGCAAAAATTAACCATGGGAACGAACTAGAGTGTGCAAAGTGCAGTTTGCGGTCCTTTGGGACCTCCTAGAGGAGCTATAAAGTGTTTTATGAGTGCATTTTCGTGTCGACGCTAGCGTGTTTTGTTCTGTCAACAAAATGTCGAAGCTCTCGTTTAGGGCGAGGGCCCTGGATGCGTCGAAACCAATGCCCATATATCTCGCCGAGGAGCTCCCGGATTTACCGGACTACTCGGCGATTAATCGTGCAGTACCTCAGATGCCCTCTGGAATGGAAAAGGAGGAGGAAAGCGTAAGTATTTTGCGCATTTAGGTATTCAGTCATCGTAACTACTCTAGCCGCCATTATGTGTTTTGTGTTTCGTATTTCCACCGCAAGAGGCGTTATAATTTATCTGGAATACGATTTTGAGAAAATAAATTGTTTTCTTATTTTTTTCGACCGCTAATTACACTATTTTGCTGAAAAATGCATCGTTGTACTATCCAAAAATATAACTTTCAAAATAACACGTGGCGAAATGTTTGTGTCAAATTTTGGCGCTATATTTTTGCACATGGTGCTTTTTATCGGGACACTGCGTCCCATACCTTACTCAAACTCTATTTTCTCGTGTATTTTCGAAGCAATCGAGCTGTGTTTTCGGTATTTTGTAGGGGAATAAATGCGGAATATTGGTAAATAAAACGGTATGACGCCGGTCACTCGATCATATGTCATTTGTTTACAAACATCGCGTACGCCGGTACGCGGTGACCGGCGAATTACTCTAGTTTTATTTTTTTATTTTTAAACGTAAACATGTAGAACTGTGAGTGCAGTTTGTACTCTCATATTTTATGACTACTATCCAATGCTACTGATATTTACATTTCCAGTATAACCTATTCATTATAGCCATAACACTTTGTAGCTTTGAACACATTATCAGCTGTTTCACATAAGTTTCAATTTCTTGAAAAAGAAGTTTGGCGGAAGGCCATATAATGTGAGACCCAGACATATAGGTACTTAGTAATATGTGTAGAGTGAAACAAAACTAATACGCATTCATTGTGTTTGTTTTAATGAAAATTCACGATAACCGTACAATATTATGATAATGGAATCAAACGAAATCACATGCACTATCAGTTCAATAAAGCCAAATACGTTCCGTGACGTCCAAAAACTACTTCAGTGATAATATTAGATGAAAATTGCTGTCATGGTTGCGTTTTGCTACTGTGTTTTGGATGATTTGTCTATTTACTTTTAATTTCTAGTAGTAATTTCTACTTTTGAACCCGGACTTCTAGAGATGAGGAAGTTTTTTTAAAAAATGTCTTAATTTTTTCTGTTTATAATAATTATGACCGCCGTCCTGAAGGGCTTTTAGCTTTCGTAAAAATGGCTGGGTCCAAATTCGCCAAAGTTCTTTATTGATACTAACTTCGTTCTGATGAAATGATATTACCTATACTTAATATTTTAATTTCTATACGAATGAACAATTTATAATCAGTTTAGTAAAGAAGGAAGCTTTAAAAACTATCTTTGAAATTTTGACAATTAACCCGGTGAGCCTATAAACCTATAAAAAAGCCTTAAGTTTAAAAAAACCTTTTTTTTTAGATAAGCTATAATTTAGCCTTTAGCCTTAGCCTAATTTTTCGAACCGTACGGTTCGACCGGAGCTCACCGGGTTAAGTACTTTGTACTATTATACTATATTTATTTTTCTTTGACAACATCAATCAAATTTTAATGATATAATATGTTTTCCATTCCGATAGAACATTGGTTCCATTATTAAATATTAGTTGCTACTGCACAGCAAAAATGTGACTGGTTGTGTAGCGATTACTTAATTTTTTGAATGGATTTATTTGAGTCATACATCTCATATTCTCATGCACTTCTGTCGGTACAGAGAAGACCATTTATTTGGTTGTCGTAAGGTCTCTTCGGATGATCTCTCTCAACTGGGCCCATAGACAAAGTAACATTTCTATTGGCGTAGATGCTAGTAGAAATGACAGAATGTGTGGATTTGACATTGGCTTTTGCAACCATACGTTAAGTCCATAAATTTTATCTCTTTTTACACTGTCGTTAAATGTTAATCGAATGATACTTTGCCTATAGGCTCTGTTCCATTCGCATTGGATCGATTAATCTCCCTAATCTAGTAAGTCTACTCTTGGGAGTCACGTTGCAGGGACTGACCCGAGCACACGTCTCGCGTGGTGTTCGCGCGTCGCGTTTTTGCCTGCCACGAGGCTCCGCAATCCTCAATCTCTTCTTGTTCTTGTCCAAAAACAATCCCTGAGATTGGGATAGATTCTCCCATACACTACTTGACACTGGCGGAAATGCAGTGCTAACGCACAAGCAAGAGTCCATTTAATTATAAATAAAAAAAAAGTCTACTCTCATTAATTCTCAATACATAAACCAAACCATATCATCACTACATAGTATAAAACAAAGTTGCTTCCTGCTGTCTGTCCCTATGTATGCTTAGATCTTTAAAACTTCGCAACAGACTTTGATGCGTTTTTTTTAATAGATAGAGTGATTCATGTGCATAGTATCAGCATTGCACCCATGTAAAGCCGGGGCGGGTCGCTAATATCTGTATGTAGTATTGGCTTATTTTGAGGAGAGTCTCAAATGTAAACCAAACCCCATTTTGTGTCTTTGACTGCTCACAACCCGGCTAAAATGCTCCCCAGGGAGCCGGCAGTTGAGGTTAATCAACCTCATTAACTTGATATTACCTATCACTGTTTCAAAGTAAGATTGCTGATCGTAATTAACATTCTTAATCATACATGTCTATCATTAATCAAATACCACACTGATTATTTTATAAGATTTGAGCTAGGTATATAATAAAGGTCGTTAACATTCATCACTATGTAGGCTACCTATACATTAAATATTGTGTGGTTGAGAAGATATCAGCTAGGATATCAGTCATCATCATCAGCCTACTATGTACTATACGTCCCACTGCAGGGCACAGGCCTACCCTTAGGGAGGGTGTATGTATGTTAGTTAAGCCCACTATGCATACCCAATGCGGATTGGTAGATGGGTGCGGAACGGTAGCTGCAGTGTGACGCCTCAAATATAATTCTATAGTTTACAACTACTGCCTTTAACATACGCATCAGAATTTCTTCTTCAGCATATGCAGGTTTGCTCACAATGTTTTGTTTCACCGTTTGAGAGCATTCGGTATCAGGTACATCTAACGCAAAAATGCACATAAACTTGCCTGTATTATGGATTGATTGAGTGTTAAATATGAAAAGACAATTATTGTACATACTTGGAACATAAATTTATTTTGCGAAATTGTCTTAGCTTAAATTTTTTGAAGTATTAAAATGTAGTTACGCGTAGCACGTACCATTCCACACTCCTTTGAGAATTTTTCATATATTTTTTTTAAAGACGGTATTACTGTCAGTGCGCTCGCCATTTTTCATTTCGTTTAGAGTCCAGAATCATATTTATCTGTTGCATATTTTACGACTAATATGGGTAGAGAGTATATGAGTGGGTAGGAGGGATGCTAATCTCTTCGGACGAAGCCCTCGTATAATTAGGATAGAACTTCACTAACAGGTAAGTTCGTTTAATCACTAATTATACTTCATGCTTCGTCCTCGAGATTAGCAAAAAGACACTATGTAGACATTTAGAGATATGACTCGTAAAATATGAATTGCTCGACTTGGCGGGGGCACTGCCGTGCCCCCAGATAGGGAAACAATTGAATGAAATAAAATATAAGGTATAAGTAGTGAACGATCACATACTATTTATTGTTGTAATCAAACAAAAACGTTACTTAATCTGGACAAGTAATTAACAAAAAAAAAGTTTTGTCTTCTAACTGAATTGTTCATAATAGCCAAACTTAAAGAATCATTAGACACTATTAATACTTCAAAAAATTAAAGCTAAGACAATTGTACATACTTAAAATAATTGTTGTACATACCTAGTAGTCCATAATTATCACGGTTTCAGGTTCAATAACATAATTTGATTAGATCAATTGATACTAAACTACCTAATTTGGAAACCACAACATCAACATGATAATTGGAGCCCTGTTTGCCTACTTTGAGTTTACTAAAAAGGTTTGCTTGATACCTTTTTAGTGTTGTTTTTCTTTGTATGGTATAGTAGTAAAAAATAGAAGCTAATTGATGTATCTGTAAATTACCGACTCTTTCCCAGTGGAGGTAGGTAGAGACTAGGGCGATTGTGTTTACCATCTTTACACAGCTCTGGCTTCTTTTTGTTCTTCTTCATTGATATACAATATACAGAGTGTTACGGTGGACGATTACATTACTGTAATGGGTGATTGTACTCATAATACTGAACAACTTTACCAAAGGAACCTAATGGAAATTCTTAAAGTAATACAACTGTTTACCTTAACACCCTGCAGTCATTTTATCATGGTTTGGTCTCTTCAGATTTGTTTTCATCTATCTTAACATTATACAGGATGGTCAAATTAAGGTGGTCCAGAAAAACAACTCATCTCGTTTGGACTTTTTAATTATGTTGCCGGTTTTTTAAAGGGATTTTCAGACCATCAAACTGAACCACTTCCTCTGTGGGACAAACATCGAAATCGCGAAATACAAATCTGCATAAGAAACACCCTGAGTGTGAACAACAGTAACCATGGCTGATTGATGGACAACACAGCCTGAACCATTGAAGATAGAAACATGTAATTTGGAAACGTTATACAGAGCATGTAGGGGCTAAGATAGGATTTTTCGAAAGGATTGACTTTCGAGCTTAAAGAGCAAAAGAGGTGTAGAAGTTTTCCGATGTCCACGCGGCTGAAGTCGCGGTCCATTTAGTTACGGCTATAAACGTAAACGTTATACGTAAACGCCGAACCCGCCGAAAACTCATCAATATGATACGTCTGTGTCGGCGGATTCGGTTTGCAGACACCTTTACATTGGCATTCCATTCGAGTAAATGATTGGAACATAAACACTTACCTATTTGCCCCATAGCAAGACCCATCTGGGCACATTACCCGTGCCTAAGTATGATAAATTGCAGCATTACATTTGTCGAATGCGACCGACGCGAGAGGTCGAATGAATGATGCAGCGTATTTCGTTTGACGGATTATCTGCTTAGGTACGGCCTTGTAGCTATTAATTTGGCTTACATTTTATTGCTACATACATACGCTTACGCCTATTTCTCACTGGGGTAGGCAGAGACAATAGATCGCCACATGCTACGAATCTGACACACATCTCTTGTCTCTTCAACATTCGTAAGTCTCCCCATACATTCCCGTCGTATGAAGAGCTATATTTATTTTCTGCAACATACATAACACACCCTGTATATTTACTTACCAAAAAAGTTGTGTATTCTCAGGAACCCTTAGCGCAAGCCGGACTCACACTTGACCGGATTCTATTATTTTTTGTTATAGTGTAGAGTTTGCACTATAATCAAACCAAGTTTGACGCTTGTATGTATTACCGTTTTTACGATAGAGCGAGAAACGTTGAATAAAACTAGTTTTTTGTACTATTTTCATCCAATCCTATATAATGAAATGTGTCCTGAAAATTGCAACTGGCCACCTATTACGGTTCGAAAGATACAGCCCTTTGAAGTAGGTTTAGTAATAGGGTCCCGTTTGCACCCTTTGGATACGGAACCTTAAAAATAGGTTAGTTAGTTTGTATAAATTGCTACACTACACCCACAGAGGGGTAAAATTACATTGTGACAATCTTATTGTATTCTACATAACATCCTACAGAAACTTGTAATTTATCGCAATAAAGAAATTGAAAAAGTATATATTTCTACGAAAAAAGCTTATAAACTATTCATAAATACGTTTTTACGTAATCCAGTATAGTTAGAGTTGAGTCTAGGATCCGTAATACTGTATTAGGTTACTTGTCTACCTATTATGTTGAATACAAAACTGTTTTCCGATTTATATTCCACTCAGTTTCGCCCCGACTCACCTAAAGCTAGGGTTGCCGAAACTACGGATTACGTATCGAATATACGATTTATTTTACAAAGCGCGACGGGCTCACTTCCCGTCATACTTGGACCGAGTTTCGGTGTTGCTAGTGAAACGTGGATGTTCTGTGGGTGTGGTATCAGAATATCTCTGACTATCCCCTCGGGGAATATAGTCGTGAGCATATGCTTATGACCAAGCAGTCTGATTTATTATCTTTTATTCTGTTTTTGTTATTGTATGTTTTTGGTGTGCAAATAAAGAATATTTATGGTAAAATGGTAAAATTATACGCGGATAGAATCAATGCCCATCGTTGTAACCTACTCGCTGTCATGTTAGGTATTCCTAACTCGGACCCGAATATACTGACTAAGGGCTTGTGGTCGGTACGTAAAATGAAACTTCTCCCGTATAGATATTGATGAAATTTCTTAACAGCGAATATGATCGCTAGTGCCTCCCTATGTATCTGGCTGTAGTTATTCTCGGCGGGTGTGAGAGCGCGGGACGCGTATGCGACGGCCCCCTCGCGGCCGGCCGCGTCGCGTTGCGCCAGCACTGCGCCGACTCCGCGCGCCGACGCGTCGCAAGTCAGCACCACTGTGCGCGACTCATCATAGTGCTGTAGCACTTCTGAACTCATTACCATATTTTTAACCATTTTGAAAGCCGTGTCCTGTTCTTTTCCCCAGTTCCAGTGTTTACCTTTCTTTAACAAGGTATACAGTGGTGTCAGATAATAACTCAAATTTTTTATAAATTTGCCATAAAAATTTATCATCCCTAAAAATGATTTTAGCTCGGATACATTAGTGGGGGCCGATAGTTTCATAATTGGTTTAATTTTGTCTGGGTTTGCTTTTACCCCTTGCGAATTAATAATAAAACCTAAGTACCTAACCTCATCAGTTAAAAATTCACATTTCTGCTTCTTAATTTTCAGTCCGCTATCGTTTAATTTTTTTAATACTGTTTTTAATGTTTCTACGTGTGTGTTAATATCGTTCGTGCCTATTAATATGTCATCTAAAAATACCGCCGTGTTTGGTATATTTTCCAATAATTTTACCATTATTCTCTGGAATATTCCCGGGCTAGATGAGAGTCCGTAGACTAGTCTATTGTATTTAAAAAGACCTTTATGTGTGTTAACCACTGTCAATTCCTTACTGTCATCCAACAAAATCTGATTATAGGCCTGAGAGAGATCTAACTTGGTAAAAAACTTACAACCGCTCAACTTTGACAGTAAGTCATCTATTTTTGGCACAGGATACTTATCGACCATTAAAACTCGATTCAACGTTATCTTATAATCTGCGCAAATACGCAACGCCCCATCAGGTTTATGTACAATTACCAGTGGAGTGGCCCAGTCGGAGCAGTCGACGGGCTCGATGACGCCGGCGCGCTGCATGGCGGCCAGCTCCGCGTCCACCCGGTCTCTCAGTGCGTAGGGGAGCGGGCGCGCGCGACAGAACACTGGCTGCGCGCCGGGCCGCAACCGCAAGCTAGCTCGTCCACCAGTGAAACACCCCAGCTCCTCGCTGAATAGCTCCTCATATCTGGAAACACATTCGTTCACAATTACATTTCTTTGTTCGCTACTTAACTTTTCCACAGAAACATTGTTTATTGGTATTATGGGTATTTCTAATTTTAATTCCGCCAACCATTGACGTCCCAGTAAATTTGTGGTACCATTTTGAAAAACGTACAGGTCTAATTTCCGTCTAATACTGTTGTAAGTAACGTTGACCTCTAATATACCTAGTGGTCTAACCTTAGTCCCGTTATAAAATCTTACTGATAAATTACAAGGTTGTAGTTGCAGTTTATAGAAATGTTCTTTAAATGTACTATAATTTATACAAGACAGTGGTGAACCTGTATCGATTTCCATAGGCAAAATTACATTATTTACATTGATCATTATTCTCACCGGTTTATACTGACTTAGCGACATTTGATAAATCGGTTCGTCGCCCTCGTCATCTTCCCCCTGCACATGGTAATCTTCCTCCTGCGCCTCGTAATCATTTTCTTCCAGCCAATGTGTCTCCGACTGTCTCGGAGTGCCCTTTGGACCCGGCGTTCTGTAGCCGCCCCGTCCGCTACCGCCGCCGCCGCCGCCGCGCCGCTGCGTCCATCCAGCCACTGCTCCGCGACCCCGTGATCTGCTCTGCATGGCTGCGGGCCCCCCGCCCGCGCCCGTCATTCCCGCCAAACATACACGTCGCAAATGTCCGATTTTCCCGCATCTACTGCACTCATAATCTTTAAATTTGCATTCTCTGTTCGTGTGATAGAAACTGCCACACACCGAACAGCTTTTTACTTGCATGCGATTTACCGAATCGCCCCAGTCCGTCATGTTCGAACTGCGCCGACTACCCGCCGCTGCCGTCGCCGATCCCGCCAACAATAATCCCGTTGAGCTGGCGCCGGCGCCGGCCTCCCCGCGCGCGTCCACAGCGGCCGCATCCCGCTCCGCTGATTCTATTGAGCCTGCTAACGTCACCGCTTTTTGAAAAGTCATGTTATTTTCCGCAAATAACCTTTGTCTAATTACGTCACACTTTATTCCGCACGCGAACTGATCTCTTAAATTTTCGTCTAGTTTATCGCCAAAATCACAAAATCGCGACAGTTTTCTCAGTTCCGCAACGTAGGCACTTATAGATTCCCCGCCATTTTGTCGCCGTTGCCGAAAACGGTACCGTTCGGCTAAAATAGAAGGTTTTGGCTGTAGGTGTCCGCACATCACTTTTACAACCTCACTGTACGTTGATTCTGATGGCTTTTTAGGGCTGGTCAAATTTACCAACAACTCATAAGCAGATTCACCCATGGACGCGATCAATGTCGGTAATTTTAGTTCCTCTTTTACACTATTCGCTAAAAAGTACATGTCCAATCTATCGCAATATGATTGCCAATTTCCACTTTTAACATCAAATTCACTTAACTTCATGATGATTAGTTTAAATGTTCGTAATACGCAACCGGTTTTTATTTCCGTTTTATCTCGTCGCCACTGAATAATACACGAGTTAACTTGACAGCGTTTATTAGCAGACTAAAAGACATGGGAGTACTTACAACTAGATGCATCGAGATATTTACATATACCTACATTATAATATAATATATCACAGTTATGTTATGTTATATTTAATTTATATAGGTAATTATTCGTTTTTCATTGAGATAGACATTCAGCGACAAAGTGCTATTTTAATATTGAATAAGACTAGCTTAATTAGGTTTTTGTGGTAAGTTGGCGAAACACTTTTCTATTTCAGGTTTTCTTGATTGAGAAATCTTAAAACAAAAAACAATATTCGTTTGCGGCAGCCCTATTCAAGGGTACAATGGTTATAGCAAGCTTAATTTTATGTACATCCTTTCCCGTACCTACATCCAACGGCCTTTCGGATATTATCCCAATTATTGAACCTAAAGCTTATATTTAAACCTAACTTACTCGTCCTTATGCTAATACCTATAAGTACATATTAGTGTTTGCTTCATTTATAGCTTTCCGCAGCTTCGCTCGAGTAATTTTCGGGATAAAAAGAAAAATCTAATATTCCATTTCACACTACAAGTCTACAAGCTTATCTCTATCAACATTGTCGAGTCAACTGCGTAATCAATACATACATACATATGCTCACGACTATATTCCCCGAGGGGGTAGTCAGAGATATTCGTAAATACATTTCGGTAATAAGAATAAAGGCTGGGCCACACAGAGTGCGGCTGCGGGACGGCAGTAGTTGTAAACTATGGAATTATATGCGAGGTGTCACACTAGATGCAGTCCGGCGCGGCTGCGAAGTAGCTGCGGAACGGTAGCCGCAATGTGACACCTCGCATATAATTCTATTGTAAACTACTGCCGGCCCGCAGCCGCACTCTGTGTGGCCCAGCCTTATAAGGATTTAACAAACAAATAGATTGATAAGAGGTCTCCCCGACTGACGTACTAAACCCCCGACAAATCGGCAACACACGAATCTTAAGCTGATTGGCAAATGTCTTCAATACGATGAGAAGTCCAACTCTATGGATATGCCTTTGACAGGGGAAGATTGCTAAGAAACCATACTCAGCTTTTACAAAATTTTCGACATTCTTTATTTTATACAGTAGTTATAAGTTGTTTCCTTCGCATGCAATGCAATGTGCGTGGAATTGTTGTGCCTATGTCCTTGATCAGGGTTCACCTCTAGCGGGTTACGAGTTTAAGGGGCTATGTGAAAAAAATTGGATTCTTCAAAGCTTCATATATCATGAAGTACTAACAGTAGGAGTATGATTTTCGGATATGTGTAAATTGAACATATAATTGAAGTTTTGATTAGAGCCAAAACACGATTAAGATAAATTTTCTCGATAGAAAAACAAGCCAAAGTAGCCTCCATTTTTATCTATAAACGCTTGGAACTGCTAAACGGTGAATAATAGAAACACAAGACTTGATTTACAAAAAAGAGATTGATATTTTCTAAATTTTGATTAGAGCAGAATTGAACTTACATAAATAGTACAATCACAATTAAATAAAGTTTGATTTGGCGCTCGATTCGATTCAGGCGTGCGCGGCGCCTCATCTCTTTCTCTCGCATCAGGCCGTAATATAAGCTATCCCACGCCTGTTTCGCTTAAATTATTTTTCGACATAGGCTCTTAACCGTGAAAAAGTAACAGAGAGAGTATAGGCAGGCATCCGTCACTCGGTCGTAAGTATCGAGATAAGTACCTACACTTTGGTGCATCGTAAGCGATGAGCTTGCTTGATTTCTTTGCAACCGTGCCTACGTCGCGCGCTGTACGAAGTAATGACAACGCTGTGGAAAGCTTCACTAGGTACATTTTTGCGCGTACCGTCTGGCAGTAAGTAAAGCGTGAGAATTTATAGTTTTTTAGGGACTTGACGTATCTCTTACGAAGTGACTATTAATCTATGGTATAGGTAAGTACCTACCTATAGGCCAGTCATTTTACGGAGTTTTGTTAGGCGGGGTAGGGAGTAATTATTAATTGGACTTTTAAACTGTAACTGGCACTATTCAGTGACAAAAATACTATCCTAAACCATATTTAAAAAATAATTGCTACGCAACATAGAAATCAAAATTGTGTGCCCCAGACGGCTTTTAAATTAATAATATTAATACCAATGCACTCATTTGAATTAGATTTAACAATATACATTATTTTTGATCAATAAAATAGGCATTAAAATTTAAAAAATGAGGTATTTATTAGAAAATACGAATGTATATTTCAAAACCTTCCAAGTAGACAAAAATATTTACACCATGTTTGAAGTATGTATGATGGTAAAGCCATAAAATGTGCAAAAAAAAAATTTATCATCAGGTTTTTTAGAACGAGATAATATATATATTTTAAAATTAGAACTGTTGCTGACGTAATTTTTTTTTAATTTTGGTACATTCCTAAGCTCAAATTGGCTCTTTAATATTATAGCGGAAAAAAAATGCAATTAGTAATTAGTCCCGGCTCAAACCGTAAAATGACTGGGCTACTAGTTTGGTTTTAGTCCATAAAATTCATTTCTGTTTTCCAATAAATAATACTAGTAGTAAAAGAACCAATATTTCATTGACACTAAAAGGATACAAAGTTAAATTTAAGTGTGACGCTCTACTCTATAAAAGGTCAGACGGAATCATTTATTATTTAGAGGAAAATTGGTGTCGTAGACGCGTACAGGCGTAAGGAAAATCCCAAGCATGATTAATAGTCGAAACTTATTGGACGTTGTTTTTATTGGACTTTGTGTTGGTTGGGAATTTTTTTTGACTTACTAGATTGTATCGTTCATAATCATGTTGCGAAGAGGATATGAACCGCCCGATCGTGCTGCATACAAACGAAGTTTCGTGCTATTTTCAATATAAAAAAAAAAAACTTTGTTCCATACAAAAAAGCTAAATTCATGTAAGTACAAATATTTAAAAAAAAGTATAGTTATAGTAAAAATTTGGTAGGTTCGTGCAATCATGCAGATTATAAATATTACAATTTCACATTTATACAAAATACAAAAAAAAAATACAAAACTTATTATAATTATTATTTCATTTCATTTAAATTAAATGATCACAGAAATAGGGAATTATGAATTGATTCTTACAATAAATGTTGACTAGAATATTATTCTTATTATTAATTATACTAATTAATAATTAATAAGGATAATTTTCAATATAAACCAATTAAAGTCAATGAAATTTTGTATACACGATGTAGAAACTAATCTCTGTGTAATATTTTGTATGATTTCCGTTTCAATTTATAGTTTTAATGCTAGGATTAATATAAGATTAGTATGGAAATGTTTGAACCACTGATAACTTTGTGCCATATTATAAAGATTATCTGATCTATAGTCTTAAGTAATTGTTACTAACACCAATATGGATCTATGATCTGAAATAAAATAAATAAATTGAATCGAATTACTACTAGGCGTTTGCTTCGAGTTGGCCGCTCCCTCCCTTCCCGCTTCACCGTACCGCACCCCTAAGAGACCCTATTAAACGCAATTTTATAACCTTTAGCAACGCAACCTCGTACGGCACGTCCGTCCCGGTCACTAATATCGCTTTTAATTTTAAATGTTTATTTGCTTGTTATATTATTTTTTGTCGACGGGACCAGTTAATGTCCTGTGACGAAATTTTGTAACGGTCATCGACGGCCAACTCCAAGCAAACGGGAAGTACATACAGTACGGACACTCCCTCCCTCCCACCAACTTTTTACCTCACCCCCTCTATTGCCCTCCAGTTAGCTCGGCAGTTACCTGACTGACACCACAATTTACACGCTAGAATTTATGTTTTCGAAACAAAGATAATATAATCTCAGGACGAAGGATAAACACTCTGTCAATGCGTTTTATTTACGAAAAAGTCATGTACCGCACGTAGCCAAAATTGTTGTAGGCCTAGACTCGGTTTCGCATGTGCTGACGTCATCTTGTCAATTTCTGTTTTTTGTAGGCAGTGTCCGGGGTGTGCTATAAATATTGAATCAGTGTCATATGGAACGAGAAACCGATTCGATCAGAGGTCAGATCGGATGCAGTGGCTATAACCGGCAGCCACAATTTAATTATACATTAGAGGGAATGAAAAACGGTTTATAGTGATAAATTGATTTTAGTCATGATAGTGCGCCGTCAATTGAACGTTTTTCATCAATCTGCTGTTGGCAGTTCGCCTGAAAGTAGGTCAGCATTGATTTTTATTAACCAGTTACTATTATTTTTATTTGACACTGTTCTTATTCCAGGTCTCATTTATTATTCAACATTTTATACTTGCTATTTGGGGTTCAATAGTCAAACAAAGATTCGTCCAACTCTGTTTGTCTGTACGCTCAATTATTCTCTCATTTTACTTCGAAATCATCTCAGCCGATAGACGTCCACTGCTGGACATATGCCTCCCCCAAGGATCGTTACAACGATCGGTGCTACGCTGCCCTCATCCATCGGGTTCCCGCCGACTTCACCAGGTCGTCACTCCACCTTGTGGGGGACTCACTACCTACCCACGCTGCGCTTACCGGTACGCAATCGAGAACTCTTCGGTCTGCGAGCAATGTGCCCCGCATTTGACTTACTGAAACAAAATTTGGCACGAACGTATATATTATGTCTAAAAGTAGAAAGATTTTCTCCTATGAAAACGTAGAACATGTTCCCCGCATAAGTTTTTTGATTTGGTAACCTGATAGTTTAGGGGTGGAATATAAAGGAAATAAAGTTTCCACCCCTCCCCTAGGCTGTTCTGCTTAGATAACTTCGGAAGAGATTGTGTTAGGGTCTTAGATAAAAACTAAAAAAGGGGACCGGGCATAGCATTGCGTAAACGAAAAAGTTTTTCAGTGGGGAACTACAAGATTTTACTAAGTGTTATTTTTGACTATTTAAGGGCAGAGGTAGTTCGTTTTAATTGAACCATAGTGGAATTTATTGTATGGAAGATCTTCTCTCGACGGTCACGTCGATGACGAGACACTTTTTTTTGGCGCGCTAAAAGGGTCACCCCTCATCACATCCACCCGATCAAAACAAATAAAAGGGAACCCCTTTCTTGCACTTCCTAATTATTATTGTGCGAAATTTCTACATTGAATTAGGTACCACTTACCAAACGTTTGTTGTTGTAGTTGCTGTGTACAAAAAAGGGGTAAAATAAAGTAAAGGTTTAATTTAATTTTAATTGATTGATTGTAATTTTTTAAATGAAAAGTGTCTGTTTAATATTGCCGCAAACGTTCGGTTGAGGAAGCGAGACGGGTATGTCAGGATTGCCCAAAGTCTATCTAGATATTCTAGATCCATAGTCTCTGTCTACCCCACTGGGAAAAAGGCGTGTCAAGTCCAAGTCGACACAATTTATTCAATACTAGCTGACCCGACAGACGTTTTCCTGTCGAAAAATCGTATTCGAATAAGAAAATTTAAAAAAATTGCCATATCGGTCTAGCTGTTCTCAAGTGATGAACGAACAGCTTTGAATTTTTATTTACTCATTATAGGAACTTAATGCCCACTTATAAAAACGTGAGTTTATTTATCTATTAAGTCAATTGCTAAATGACTTCTGTTCTGATCTGACTGCGCAAAGCTAAAAGTAACTTATATATGAATACTTTATTTATTGAACTTTACAAATTTTTTCCAAACCGTCACGCCCAAAAAGTCGTACAAGTCACTTATTTACGGCAAACAAACAATGTCGATTTATCACAGTTACACAACGCTCAAAAGAAACGAAAATGTATTTTGTTTTCCTCTAATAAAAAAAGGACTGTTTTTTCCGTTTGAAATTTAACTCCTGACATTTTGTTTTTCGTATTTTCTTGCGGTTATTTGTGTTGTTTTTGCGCTTGTTAAATTTAAATTGCAGTATGGCCTAGAGTTTCCTTAAAATAGATAAAACAGTTATAGCCTAATAAAAGTAGTTATAGCCTGTTAAAGTAACCCCTAGTAAGTATTAAAGGTGAGAGGGAGTGTGCCATGCTCCACCACGCGGGCCCAGTGCGGGTTGGTGGAGGCAAGTTAGTGGTCAAGTTGCTGTAGAGAATTTTCAAGCCGTCTATTAAAACGGCTGGAAAATTATCTAACGCCATAGATAAAATAGTAGCTTGAGTTAAAATATAGAGCCTTTCTTAATATGCTGACAGTTTTTTTAAGGAGATGATCAGACCATCAAACTGAACAACATTATCTACTAGACTAATATTGAACACACGAAAAAATACCATGTCCCATTTGTGAGTACATAATTATTCAATATGTCCCATACATTTGGGTCGAGAAGGTTTGCAGTTTTGTATGGTACAACCGCTTTTTTTTGGCCTAGCCCCACAGATTACCCCCAATAGATACCGCATACAGGGCCGCCGACGCTCGCCACACATCTATGGTTTTTCACTGATATAGCAACGCGAGTGAGCGAGCTAGAAGTAAGTGCGACCTTGAAATGGCCAATCACGTTGCACCGTTTCGTGCCCCGCTACCCGCACCTACCGCCAAAAATGGTGACTTCGGGCGTGAACAAAATGTTCATTATGCGGTATCTATTGGGGGTAATCTGTGCCTAGCCCGTATCCACTGTTCTCTCCGGACTTATCTAATGAAACCAGGGTCTCAATCGCGCAATTTTATACGGTTTTGGTTTGGTTTTGGTTTAGTTTTGGTTTAGATTTGGTTTAGATTTGGTTTAGCTGAAGTAAAAAGGCTATCGCGATATTTTTTTCTGAACGGTTAAATCGCACAATACAGAAAATTCGATCGAACGGACATCAAATATTACGCCAACGTATCTTCCGAAATAAAGCTAAATTATTACCGTTAATATAATTTGCGCGATACGAATTGTGGATAACGTAACGTTTTTGGTTGTGGTTTTGTTTTGGTAGTATCGTTCAAACTTAGGGCGATTGAGGCCCTGAAGCAGGAGACCACACGTGGAGGTTACCTGACTTAGCCCCACTTAAAAGATTTAGCTAAAGGGCCTAAAGCTTCCACAGCCAATCGTTTTAAATATAGCCCTTCCCCGGAATAGCATTTAATGGAATAGGTTTTCTATTTATTGATAGTTAATTGTAGGTTGGATGCTGACTCATTGATCCTACGCGAATAGACAAGTAGGTATAGTCTTAGAGACGTTTTTCCACGTCAGTGGTACTCATCTGACCTTTGTACAGCCAGTGTGATGTCAAATGGAAGGAATCTAGTCGCTTATGTGATTATTGAACGTTTAGAAACATCGTAAGGAAACAAGAGGGTCTATCCGCACATTCGAACTTCGCAATTGCGTGAACATTTTCATTCCAAATTCAACTCTATTACAATGAAGCGCGGACCGAAACAGTGGCGATATAGCGAACATCGAAAGTGCGGGTACAGGGCCTGAAATCCTGCGTGCTTAAATTTCGATGCATGTATTGTACTCTGTGTCCATTAAGGGCCTATGTCGAAAAATAATTTAAGCGAAACGGGCGTGTGATAGCTTATATTACTGCCAGATGCGAGAGAAAGAGATGGGGCGGCGCGCGCGCCTGGAACGAATCAAGCGAAAAAACAAACTTTATTTAATTGTGATTGTACTATTTATGTAAGTTCAATTCTGCTCTAATCAAAACTTAGATAATAGCAATCTCTTTTTTTTAAATCAAGTCTCATGTTTCTATTATTCACCGTTTAGCAGTTACAAGCGTTTATAGACAAAAACGGAGGCTACTTTGGCTTGTTTTTCTATCGAGAAAATGTGTCTTAATCGTGTTTTGGCTCTAATCAAAACTTCAATTATATGTTCAATTTACACATATCCGCAAATCATACTCCTACTGTTAGTACTTCATGATATATGGAGCTTTGAAGAATCCTATTTTTTTTACATAGCCCCTTAAGTGGCGACAGGCTCACTAGTCACTTCCCGTTACACTGGACAGAGTTACGGTACTTACTAGTGAAACGTGAATGTTCTGAATTGTTAAAATATCTCTGACTACCCCCTCTGGGAATATAGTCGTGAACATATGCTATGCTATGCTACGAACGTTTAAAATGCTTCTTTATTTATCTGAGTTTGGATTTGTTCCATTATTAGTTTATTAGCCCATAAATACTTTTTAATTTAATTTAATTTAGGTTTCAGAATGAAATGTTGATGAGTCAAAAAGAATAATTTTTAAATCTACCGTTCAATAGAAAATGTCAATAGAGCTACTCGACCAATATGACAGCAGTTTTTTTCGCGTTTTCAACTTGGGTCCTGAAAGTTGTTCAATTTGTTGGTCTGAAGCACCACGTTTAATATGTAACGCATTAAATTTTACATCCTGTATATTGTATAACAAATATCCAAGACTGTGATACAAATATTCATATTCATTATACAAATATTTGCCTCTGGTATTCGATCTTGCGACTCTGATCAGCAGGCCGGTTCACTTCCATCCAACTAAGCTATCGGGCCGCAGTAGAATTCATTATCGTGTAGGCTCCGCGGTTCTTAAAAGTTTAAAACCCCCCGTCGCGTTTGAAAATCACAAATTAATATTTCACTCGCAGCCCCTCGCTACGTTATTCCGAAATGACATTTATGGAACACGCTATTAAATCGAAAATAGATTGCGTGTCGCGTTAGCTTGTTACGAGTGCTAGACTTTATTTCATAGACAAGCTTTAATGGCCTTTTCTGTGACTGACTCAATTGAATTCTTGTGTAGAATAGAGTTTAACTATACTTTTGTTTGCGTTTATCATAATTTTGGATTCATTTCTGAACGCAAATACCTAAAAATTGCTGTAGCAATAATTCTGAGCTGGGCTCCTAGACAAAGTACTTTTGATTAGCGTTAACGACAGTAGAAAACAAAAAATGTATGGACTTGACCAAGGACTTGACGTATGGTGGCGAAGTAAACGTCAAAATGTTTCGATCGCCAATCTCAAATCCATACATTCTGTCATTTCTACTAGCGTCTACGCCAATAGAAATGTTACTTTGTCTATAGGCCCTGAATAGGCCCTGATTTGATGCAGAAGTTTTGTATGTTTATTTTTTTTATTAAAATCCCTATAAGCGTAGTGTTATAATGAGCATAAGCAGCTTCTTAATTACTTTATTGAGCCGTGGTGGTCCAGTGGCGAGTAACCTTGCCTGCCGTGCTGGAGGCGATGGTTCGATCCCCGTCCAGGCCGACTCGTACCAATGAGTTTTTCGGAATTTATGTACGATTTGTAACACCACTGGCTTTTCGGTGAAGGAAAACATCGTGAGGAAACCTACATGCTTTAATTTCGAGGCATGTATCGTACCTACTGTCCATTACAAGTGGCGACGGGCTCACTCCCCGTCACACTGGACAGAGTTTCGGTACTACTAGTGAAACGTGGATGTTCTGAAGTTTCAGAATGTCTCTGACTACCCCCTCGGGGAATATAGTCGTGAGAATATGTGTATGTATGTATGTAATTACTTTATTTGTAATTTTCACTTGCCATTAATACAATATTCAGTCAGTAAAAATAAAAACTGTTCAATTTAATAAATACCTCTCTTTTCTAGTCCCAGATTTTAAATTAATCTGTAAAGTTTAATGGAAAACAAGTTTGATTTAAATTACAGATTTTAATAAAACAAACTACTTGATTGATATCATGATTTTTATCAAATGATTTAAATCAATCCACCCTCGTTTTTACTAAATATCAAACAGCTCATTAATCAAAAACATGTCAACTTAAACTTGTTCGTACTTATTATCGTACTGCGTATACGAAGTTACGAAGTATTAAATATATTTCATCGATTCGAAAAACGTAACTTGCAAAAGATTTATATTGAAGCATATTTTTCCGAGCGGAAATCGAAGCGGTGAATTCAGATGCCAACTTCTAGGTATTTCAGTTATTTTAAAAGTACTAGCTGCAATGGAATCGGTTTGGCACAGCCTACAGTTTTTATACTATGCAGTACATTTTCATGTAATTGAAAAAACTCGTCATAACAAGTAAATTTAATTTGACATCTTTGTAAAGGGGTGAAAGGAAAGAGCCTCCCCGATTGAAGAAACCTGAGTTTGTACGACGCACCCTGGGCAGTCAGCCTCGATACGATCATTGCTGACTGGCTAATCTTTACACTACAGCATTAGTGATTGTCATGCGATATACCTAACTCATGCGGAAACGAAAGAAGAAGAATTTTTCGTAAAGTTGAACAAAAAAGAACATTATCTCGCAATTGAAGCGATACATGAGTCATATTAAAGGTGGCGGTTGACAGGCGACCGCACGCCGCACGCCGCAACCGCATGTCGCGACGACACTACTGGTTTGTATGTAATTCTATGAAATACCCTGCGCAGCCGGCGACACGCTGCTCGACTTCACTGCGGTGCGGTCGAGCTTCACTGACGCTCGACCGCAGACCAGTAGTGTCGCCGAGTGCTGCCAGCATGCGATAATTATCTTAGATTAACGATATTTTTGAATGGCATGCGATAGAACATAAAAGTCGGGAATAACATGATAATTCATACAAATTCCACGATATTTCTTTAATTTAATGAAATTTCTATTTTCAACCACATTTTCCGTTAAATTCCAACAATAAATCATACTGGCGTTTGGTATTTGGTAAAACAGTGTTTAAATATTACTAGATATAATAAATACGAGATGATAATTTTGGGAAACAAATAAAAAAAACATGTTTTTACTTTTTACGGAAATTTTTTCTACTTATTCGTTGTTACGAAAATCTTTTCTATTCACCCTTTATTAGAGCTCAAGTTACGGCATAGTAGATATAAAGCATCATCCTAAATCTTAAAACCCTACTGAAAATTACTACCCCAAAAAATACCCTAAGTTGGCAATACTGTCTGTAGCTGCGGCGTGCAGTTGCGGCGTGCGGTCGGCTTCCCATTCACGACCGCAGCGACATGTCGCGGCGACACGTCGCCGCGACGTGTCGCCGCGACACGTCGCGACCGCACGCCTCATGCGGTCGGCTACCAATTTGCTCCTTAATCCACTCACAGACTGCACTTTATACCTATGGTATGGCATTGAATGATTCTGAATTATGTACATATACAGGGCGTTGGGGTAAACGGTTGCATTACTTTAAGGGGTGATTGTCCCCCTGATACTGAACAACTTTACCTAAGAAACCTATAGGAAATTCGTAAAAAAAATTTTGGACTTCCCATACTAAATGCAATCAACTGATCGAACTTTTGTATGAAAAGTCGAAAAAAAAATTGCGAATTTCCTATAGGTTTCTTTGGGAAAGTTGATCAGTATCATGGGTACAATCACCCCTTAAAGTAATGCAACTGTTTACCCTAACACCCTGTATGAATCATATCATATGATACCTTTCCCTATGGAATCCTATTATTATTTAAATGTGACAGTTTCTGACACTGTTTGGGACACGATCATGCATAAATGGCTGAACATATTTTTCTGAAAGGAAAACTCCCAATCTCGTTTCGCCTCAAAACTGTAAATTTGAATTTTATAAGAAATGCCACTATCGTCATCGTCATAAGCCTATAAACGTCCCACTGCAGGGCACAGGCCTACCCTCAGGGAGGGTGTATGAGCATTAGTCCACCACGCGTGCCCAATGCGGATTGGTAGACTTAACATGCACATCAGAATTTCTTCTTCAGCGTATGCAGGTTTCCTCACGATGTTTTCCTTCACCGTTTGAGAGCAGTCGGTATTACGTACATAAGTTAGAAAAACTCATTGGTACATGGCATGTTTTCCGTGCGGATTCGAACCCGGACCTCCATATTTGGGTGTCCATATCTCTCCGCAACGCGCCACCGATGCTCTTAAAAATGCCATTATAGATAATAATAATTTCTATTTCCTTGGGAAGCACCATATTCCTCCTATCCTGTGTATAATTTCAGCTATCATACGATTTGTATGTATTCTTTGATCATACACATTCGCCAGCTGCGAAACGACCCGAAACGAATACACTACGTCGTCGTGGGCAATGTGTTTTAATCATTGATGTCATATTTTACCGTTCCGAAACTTTCAGACCATCAAACTGAACAACTTTTACTATGGAAGAACATAATAAACTGCACAATGCCTACTCGACTCAAATGTATGAGACAGCTTTTTTTTTTACGAATTCAGGTTTGCTTCGTTTGATGGTCTGAACCACCACTGAAAAAAATAATCATTCCGTACTACTTTTTTAAAGTCAACGCAGATGAAATCACGGGCAAAAGATATAAAGAAAAAGTAAATGAAATCTTTTACTGCAAGTCAACAACATTCTTTTGATACATTTAACATCCATAATTAATCTACTTTTCACGTCTAGATAATCTGTTATCTCTCTCTTATCGGTCAATTTTTGCGCAAATTTTCCTTTATTTTTCGACGGCAGCCTTTAATGTTTAGAAATAAAGTGGTGAGCCTTAAAAGCCCTTTTATTTTGGATTATGTAATAAAACTGCCTCTTTTATATTTTCTTTTTCAGCCTACAGCAGTTAACATCTTTATTCTGGTATAATATCTTTGTTTATTCCTCTATCGGAATTCGGATCCTAAGTACAAGTTATTTTAGACCTTGAAACATTCTTGTGGCCGCCAAACGTACGGCCATAAACTTATGTTCGCAAAACGATAATAACGTACGTTTTTAAGAGTCATTTTATGTCGCGAATTATTATTACACTGCAATATTTTGTAGAACGAATTAGGTATGTTATCACTTATCAACTAACTGCAACATCTGATTGCAATTTTATTATGTTTAATAGTCGGCATTGTAGAAATCGAATAGGTATTATCATACATAACTAATTAACTATGAAACACGGACCTAAAAAAAAGACGGACGTAATGTCACATTAAAAAGAGGTAAAACAGCAAGGTGCTACAAATTTCGTTTGTTCTACAAAGCACCTACACTCACACAGACGCACCAGTTCTAGGCGCAGGTGCGACAACCCGCCGCCATTTTGTCCCGCGCAACAGGGCGACAGCACGCACACTCATATAAATGGGTGCTTCACTTTTGATTAGACGAGATTCCGTCCGTCTTTTTTTCAGGTCCGTGCTATGAAATGAAATAAAAAGAAATCATTTATTAATGTGCCCATTGCTACTGTAGAATAGTAAGTAATTCTTTGGGCTATGTGCTACTCTGGTTGTTCTCAGAATCTTCATTTTCTGATTCGGATCTCGCAGGGAAACCTACCCCTTTCCATTGCCTTACAGGTGACTTTCAGCCCTGACGGGAGTTTTAAGATACCACAACACGGTACAATCACGCTAAAACAAAATGCAAAAACAGAATGATAAGTTTAATTGTGCTAACTAAACCGGTATCAGCACTCGCTATAGGTACTATAGCCAGCTATGGCCGGTCTGTAAAGACAGCTGACATTGCTTTTATCGTTGAATGGATGCCGGCAATGAGTCAGCGTCACGTGGTACGTGGCGTGGCTCCGATTGTCATAGATTATACAGCCGCAGAGGCCCCGGAGGTTATCGTTTATACCTACGTGCTGTTATCAATACCTATGTGGAGTATAGTTTGTTTTGGTGGTTATAATTTTCGTTTTAAAGTCATGGTCGTTACATAAAAAAGAATATACATTCGATTTCTTAGTCTGTTGGGTTTATTTACGAGATTGCAGTACTTAACTGATACATTTCGTCATCATTATAGTATACTTTGCCGGTTAATCTAAGTTCGAATTCTGACCCCACCTCTGTAAGTATCGGTTTAGACAGGTGAAATTCCTTCAGACTATTGTCAACATATATCTGATACCCTTATAGCTACTGCCGTGTAGCTGCTGGTTATAGCCACTGCATCTGACCCTAGCCATATGAATAGATAATAATAGAAATAATAGATAAGCCTACCAATCTCATGGGGGTTCAACCATAGTTTCGCTTATACATGTGGGGAACTAGTGAACTACTACAGATCTCCAGCACCCACAAGTTATAGCAAAGATGCCAACAGATGGCGATACCGTCGCTCACGGAAATATGCTCCATACAAAGACAACGTTCATCGTGAATACGTAACTCGTAACCTACTACACATAAGGTTCACAATCGAATGCGAGACATAAATCGCGCAAGAGAAATAATCACAGAGATTCGATATATATAGAAGGTCCAACTAAGAACTGTTGGACCACGGCCGGTCCCCAGGCATCACACCTAGCCTGGCGGAGGTACTTCCCTTTTCAATGGAGGAACATTCCCAAGTAGCACCTCCATATTGGTGACCCTCGACAAAGAACATCGCAACCTGAACACCGCAGAGCACCACCACCACAGAGCAGCAACCAGCTTCAACCAACTCTTCACACCCCTCGACCAGGTCAAACAAGCAGCAGTCACACCATCAACCCGAAGCCGCACCAGGTCCATCGCAGCTGTCTTCACACCGCTTCCTGGGCCTGCAGCTTCCTCAACGACAGTCAGCGTCTGCATAGAAGGATCTCCCGCAGCCCACGTGTCTGAGCTCACCTCCACGTGGCAGTTCTGCTCGCCTTCTCCACGCCTGTCACTCGCCCGCATCACATCAGGACTGGTCTCCCTGACAGATGCACACACCGCAGCACATCGCTCGTCAGACTCACTTGACTGGAGCCCTGCACCTACACTACATGGATACAGACTGCACACTTCGAACTACTCAACGACCTCCGGTCTGAGGGGGGAGTCCTGTGGGGAACTAGTGAACTACTACAGATCTCCAGCACCCACAAGTTATAGCAAAGATGCCAACAGATGGCGATACCGTCGCTCACGGAAATATGCTCCATACAAAGTCAACGTTCATCGTGAATACGTAACTCGTAACCTACTACACATAAGGTTCACAATCGAATGCGAGACATAAATCGCGCAAGAGAAATAATCACAGAGATTCGATATATATAGAAGGTCCAACTAAGAACTGTTGGACCACGGCCGGTCCCCAGGCATCACACCTAGCCTGGCGGAAGTACTTCCCTTTTCAATGGAGGAACATTCCCAAGTAGCACCTCCATATACATATAGGGTGCTTTTATTGTCTATTCATATGCCCTAGCTCTAATTCTGTCGGATTCCCGTTCCACCTGTGAGTGACCTTTGAGCAATTAAAGACGCCCCTTTTCCTCTCTTTTATGCTGGTTTTAGAGCTGGATCGAAGCGGTGGCGTGCAGCTCCACAACGCAGCACTAAGCGCGTCCCTTGATTGGTTCGCACCTTACACAGTTGGTTCGTAAGTACCGTCAGTTGAGCTCTAAAACCAGCCTAAGTATCTCGAGTTCAAACAATCAACAGTCTTTTTAAAGCTGATCTTTGCCGTTACGCTGCAGGGTACAGACAATAAGTATTATGCGTATCCCCTTCTGAAACTCTGCAACTCTTGCGAAATTATGCTACGATCACGTGCACGGGAATTGGGTTTTTATTTTAATTTACAGTAAAGTATATGTTCGCTGTTTAGGAAATTGTGTTTTGAAATGTATTTTACACAATATTTCTTTCTTTAAATATGTTTGAAAGATGTTTGGGAGACGTTAATTATGGAGGTTGCGTATGCATATTCGAATAGAATTTTTTATTCTTATATCTTTAGGCTCAGTCTCATGGATATTCAGAAACTCGCTTTGTAATTAGCTTACAGCTATTAAAGGATGTGTTTAGTATGTAATCAATGCTGTAAATCTAATAAAATAAATAAATAAACTCTACAACTGACTTGAAATTATTAAGAGTGTAGTTTTAGCAAGATCCACTTGCTTAAACTGAGGTTTACTTGATGGTAAAGTTTTGGAACGTAGTCACAGTATAAGAATACGAAAGAGTATCAAGTACTACATAACGTAGACTCTGTTCTTGGTTAACCCTAATATAATAACTACGTGAAGAAATAACTCGAATGTTTTCAATCAAGTCTAGCACATTCACTTACTGACTCGTGTGTGTAACCTTATATTAATGGGATGTTTCAGACCATCAAACTGAACAACTTTCACTTTGTTACCGACATTAAAAACGCAAAAAAAAATAAGCTGTTCCATAGAAAACGTCAATAGTGACTCGTCCCAAATGTATGGAACAGCCTTTTTTTCATGTCATTGTTGGCTCCATAAAGTTGTTTAGTTATAACTTATAAGGTTTGAAGCACCCTGTTTGAAATGTAGAGCATTTCATTTTACACCCTGTATATGCTTCTAGTATACCTACATACATTATATGCACAGAACGAACAAATTTCTGTAACGAATGCGCTAGTTAAATAAAAACCCTGAAATCCACGCTGCTTCTTATATTTTATTTACCTTAGTACGGTAATACTTTTATACTGTGCCATAAACCAAATTTAACCCCGACATACATAATGCGTTAGGAATTTTGGATATAAGTTTGGAAATGAAAAGTAAAGAACGTTTTTTTTCTCTGACATATTTTGTTACATACGAAAGCTAAATTATCTTTTTCATCATCATCATCGTCTTATTAAATAACTATGCTCTTTTTGGTGGAGTATTCGCCACTCCTGTTTCCAAGTACCTTGAGTTCCTTATACGACAAGACATCAACCTTTACTTCCACCTGTGCTTCATACTCTCTGTAGGTCTTTTCTTTTGCCTCTTTTTACCCGACTGCGTCAGAAAGAGGGTTATTTTCATACCTTACGGAAGAGAGCTACCGCCTCAATCATGAGGCCGCTGTTCGATTCAGGACCTGTACCACTACGTTCTTTGGAATTTATTTACGGTTGTATTAATCATTTACTAAACATAATCGTCAACAACTTCGAGCGCAGAGTTTCCGATCATTACAGGAGTGGGTACAACATGGGCATTTGACATGATCTTCGTCTTGTCCATGTTCATCTTCAGACCAACTCGTTCGGAGGCTCTGCTGAGATCATCGAGCATTCAACTGAGCTCCTCCATAGTCTCCGCCATGATGATTATATCATCGGCAAAGCGAAGGTGACTGATGTACTCGCCGTTTATGTTGATGCCTAGCCCTTTCCAGTCCAGAACCTTGAAAACATCTTCCAGTGCAGCGGTGGAAAGTTTCGGAGATATAACATCTCCCTGCCTCACGCCTCGCTACAGTAGGATAGGTTTCGAGTTCTGGTCCTGTAGTCGGACTGACATAGTGGCTTTTTTGTACAAGCATTTCAGCACTTCGACGTTCCGCTAACTTATTGATAAGGAGTAGGGCAACCCAGAGGTAAGAAAACGAATGAATAAGCATGACCAAAGCATTATAAGGCAGTGAGCTTAAGTTATGATTACGACTATGTGTGATAATAATGATAACGCACCATTTAAATGATAACATTGTTTTTATCAATGTGTACATGAATGATTACGGCAATTACGCGTTTACATCCTATGCGTCACTATTTAAAAAGACGCCCGACGTATTAAATGTTACTGTTGTTATAAATATAAAACATACTTTGTACATTCATCATTCATTATAAAGGGTCTTTTTTATGCAAACGGTTAGTGAGTTACCCACCCGTATCACCATCAAATTCATCAAACACAGCTACTGTAATGTGTATTGTATTAACAATGTTATTCTCATTCTCAATTCTGAGTACCTGTACCTATACAGGGTGATATCATTAGCATCAAACTAAGAGTCTACCCATCAAACTGAACAACTTTTACCATGGGAGCAAACCGATCGAAGCAAGAAAAAATGAGCTGTCCCATACTACATACTAAACTGCAATGCCTACTCGACTCAAATGTATGGAAGAGCAGATTTTTTTTTTGCTCCGATTGGATTGCTTTCATAGTAAAAGTTGTTCAGTTTGATGGGTAGAATCTTAGTTTAAAAGGATGCTAATGATATCAATTTCACCCTGTATACGAGAATGACTCACAGAGTGCCTTTACAATTGCGTAAAATTCACAGTGGGATGGGAAAACAAGTTAATCAAGTTACAATTGTCTTTAGGCTGTGAACACACGTGCCTGTAGCGTGAGAAGTCTTAAGGCTATTCTACCGTTGGCGCGCTCCATACAAACGTAGTATGGTGATATTTTCAATACTATCCAATTAAAGTCAATGAAATTTTTCAAAAACAATCTAGTAACTAATTTCTATGTCGGTATGAAGTCAGATTTTCGATAAAATTTATAGTTTTAAAGTTACAGTGCCACAAATATTTCCATACAAATCTTAAATTAATCCTAGCATTGAAACTGTATATTTAAACGAAAATCTGACTTCATACCGACATAGAGATTAGTTACTTATTGTTTTTGAAAAATTTCATTGACTTTAATTAGATAGTATTGAAAATATCACCATACTACGTTTGTATGGAGCGCGCCAACGGTAGAATAGCCTTAAGTCCAGTGCAGACGACACGGTCTGTCCGCGGCGGACATTGATTCTGAAATAAAAATATAGCAGTTGATAATGATTGCACTAAACCCAATGTCTAAATACAAGACAGACTGCTCGAGGCGGAAATTTTAATCCGCGAAATGAATCTGAAACTATACAAATCATGCCGTAATGTCCTCCTTTTAGCTCTTATAATACGCGTAAACGCAGAGGGCGATAGAGGGGGTGAGGTAAAAAGTTGTTGGGAGGAAGGGAGTGTCCGTACTGTATCTAGTAATAGATACTCTTTCTTATGCTGTGCCCATACACCCCTGAGCATAGGCTTGTGCGCTGCATTGTATAGGCTAATGATAAAACGCCGCGTGATAACTAGTAAGTATATTCGAAGCTTTATATCAAGCCTACCGACTATTGCTAAGCACAAAAATCTCTCGCTCTTATAAAAAAAGAGGACATTTTGAAATCAGAAATTAATTTAGTGCCAGAACGAATTAATTGTCAAAGAAGTTATGGAAATTTTTGGCAACTATCCCATTTTGTTCAATGTTTTAGTAGAGATACGGCAATGGATGGTTGATGCTGGAGAAAAATACGTGGGAGGTTAGTGACCGCGAGCTATCTATCAGTGTGTATGTGCCTACTTATTCTTGGAAATATAGAAGCAAATATTTAAGTTGTAAGAATTAGAAGTCATTTCTGTAACGAGAAAACTGTTATTTATCGTCAGCCTATAATAGGTCAGGCCCAGGCCTCAAGGAGGATTTATGTACGTTAGTCCACTAAGCGTGCCCAATGCGGATTGGTAGACTTCTCATACGCATCAGAATTTCTAAATTGTAAATTTTTCCACGTTATTTTTTGCAAATTGGAATAGTCCAAACACAGACCTCGGTCACTCTGGGCTACCTCCAGACAACACCTAGATAAGTCTAAACGCATGCTCGGTTCCAATTAAAAGGTGTTATATTATTGTTCTTTTTTTGTGATAAATAAATAAATTTTCTATTAGTTCCTTGGGGAAAGTTGTTGAGTATCATGAGTACAGTCACCCTTAATATTATTGTGAATTTAGGGTCCTTACAGACATGCACCTGTGCCACTGCGACGGTCGCTAGTCTTTTGTGATGGCCCCCTTTTTTTTAGTTCCCTACTGATCCCCACTGCAGTCGAGAACCACAGTAGGTTTCTAACAGGAAGGACTTGTATCTCATCTGGTGCTAATACTTGTCTACTACCTTGTACACACGGCGACAGATCAACCTACCCATAGTTGAACTCTATGTTCATGGACATAAGGTCGAACTATGGGTAGGTTGATCTGTCGCCGTGCTTACATCAATGGGCCACATTCACAAAGAAGGTGTGTAGAATACACATTTCTACTAAGGGTTGGTTGAGGTTGATGTATATAATGAAACACAGATATAGTCTTCACTAGTAATGTGACTAGCGCACGTCCGCACAGCACGGCGGTCGGTGCACGAATACCGAGCGAATGAACGATAGATATTGACCACAGACCGCACCAGCCGATAGATGGCGCTACCGGCGCTTTCCGCATTAACTACTCTTTATTGCTGTACACTACATCCCTTTCTTGTTTTAATTTATTTTTTACGTTTACTCGAATCTACCACCGCTTCGAAAGGTATAGCCCGTGGAGAAGAAGCGGCGCAAGAAACTCCACAGTTTAGCTAATCTCTTAAATCTTATTTACAATACAGTGTTGACTGTTATCAATGCTATTACATTAAACAAATTACGAATAAGTTATTGAGACTAATTTGTTTACAGAAAATAGATATTTATCAAATATTGATCTGAAATTGTCAAACACCAAATTCAACGATAAACAATGTTTATGGAAATTACAATCTCATTATATTAACACATTTCAGTTATTGTTACTTCTGTTCTATACTATCCCTTCCCTGTAAAAATATTTTTCTATTGATAGGTGTAAGTAAACCTACAAAAATAACGTTCCATAGATCTTTATTATCTCTTATTTATTTATTTTGGCTAACTACTAGTCAAAGTCACTGCTTCAAGATCGTATCCATTTCCGTTTTATCAAATTAAGGAGGTAAGGACAAAAGAGTGAATCTGTGATAAGCACATACACTTATGCACTCAAAATATTCTGGCGGGTGCCAGCCACTGCAATTAAGCACTCACAGCTATTTTATTTGCATGACCCTTTAGCTTATGCTAACAAGTTGATAGTTGCATGGCTCTGTAACCCATATCATTTTATTGTTGCATGATATTTTAGCTTTCGCTAACAACTTCATAGTTGCATGTCCTATAACCCATATAATTTTACAGTTTCATGAATGCTGATATAACGCTGACTGACAACAATATTAAGTAAGGTACACTAGGTCGCTTTCGTTACCAGCTATGTACAGTAGTTACCTTTAGTTAGTCGACTAGACTAGTTTTGAGAAATCAGCAGTTTCAATTGAATGACCAGCTGCAAGTTGCTAATAATTATTTTATTTATTTGACTTGTCATCTGAATGACCAACTACAAGCTGCTGATAGTAAATTTGGTAGCATTTGATGCCCAGCTAAAAGTTGCAAATGTCAATTGAATGACCAGCTACAAGTTGCTAATGTCAATTAAATGAACAGCTGAATGTTGCTAATGTCAATTGAATGACCAGCTACAAGTTGCTAATGTCAATTAAATGACCAGCTGAAAGATGCTAATGTCAATTAAATGACCAGCTGAAAGATGCTAATGTCAATTGAATGACCAGCTACAAGTTTCTACTGTCAATTGAATAACCAGCTAAAAGCGGCCTATGTCAATTGAATGACTGAATAACCAGCTACAAGTTGCTAATGTCAATTAAATGACCAGCTGAAAGATGCTAATGTCAATTGAATGATCAGCTAAAAGCTGCCTATGTCAATTGAATGACCAGCTGAAAGATGCTAATGTCAATTGAATGACCTGCTACAAGTTTCTAATGTCAATTGAATGACCAGCTAAAAGCTGCCAATGTCAATTGAATGACCAACTGTACTGTTTGTAACTGTTTGTTGTACATGGTAAAGCACTAACCATTAACCAGCTACAAGCTGACAATATGAGAGTAATCACCCTGACCATTTCAAACCTCTTAGCTATTAATTGGAGACATTTTCTCTTTATTAAGCACTAAAGCAAGGAGGTATGGTTCAATCGGCGCCTTAGCAGTCGTCCTGTTGAAGGCTGGTTTTTCTGTGACATCTAGGAACATACAATCTGCGAACAAAATTGTTAACCAGTATTATCGGTTTGGTCATGAATGTTATGATGCTTGAATATGATATAGTTATTAATCTTCTCTCAACTGAGATGAAATGTTTCTTGTTAAAATGTGAGTAGGTATTTCCAGAAATACTAAATTTAATAAGAAATCACCTAATCATTTTCTAATACTTTTTGTAAATAATTGTCTGAATTTACATTGATCCTTAAAATATAAAATTCCTTGCTCAAATAGCCAAAGAAACTAATTAGTTTCACCTGGAGTAATGATATCCATAATTATGACATTAACAACAATGTTGCAAAGATAAGATCAACGTAAGGTTACTGAATTGAAGTTCTATAAAGTATAGAATACGTCAAACAAGTTGCGGTAACAAATCGGATGATGATGATGATGATCGGAAATTATGTTGGTACTATTGATGTTTGAATTGAAATATTTTCATGAACTAGTACCACCAAATAAGCTCCGAAAGTGTTGTATATTATTATTGTTCTCGCATACCTACACTGAGAATGTCCAATAAGTAAAACGTTCAAAACGTAAAACTTTGGATTACAACTTAAATTTTTGTGACATCAGAATGTTCGTTACGCCAAATGTTCGTTACGCCGAATGTTCGTTAAGTCGAATGTACGTTACTCAGAACGTTCGTTACGTCAAATGTTCGTGACGCCGAATGTTCGTTACGCCGAATGTTCGTTACACCGAATGTTCGTTACGCCGAAAGTTCGTTTGCCGAATGTTCGTGGCGTCGAATGTTCGTTACGCCGAACATCGGTTACGCCGAATGTTCTATACGTAGAATGTTCGGTACGCATAATGGTAATAAGTAACTTTTATTAGAGACCATCACAACTACGAAGTAAGACAATTACTTAAAAATGACAATGTGTCAATATAAGTATAAAAAACTATTGGAATAAACTCACTTGGCATATCTTGGTTACCTAATCTTGTTCGTCTCGAATCAAGACACTATTCTTAACCTTTGGTATGCAGGAACGCGCATCAGCATGATGAAAACCATTTATTTCTTTTGTGTCTGGCTTTTCCGGCATACGAGAGGTTAATGCGCGTATTTTGGATACCCATTAGGGCATAATGACGGACTACAAGCATGCATTAGTATATGCTCACGAGTACACTCCCCGAGGAGCAGTCAGAGACTCAGAAACCCCAGAACACCCTTGCCCCACCAGCACCGGAACTCCGTCCAGTCACGTGTGACGGGCAGTGAGCCTGGAGCTACGGACTTGAATAAATTCTTTCAATCGTTTAAAGTAATAAGGAATGATTACGTGACCTTAAAGATTGATGTCCACAGCTGGCGCTGGCGTACATTTGTTCATCCTAGGCGCCGCGCCGTCCCGTGTTGTCCCACACCTCCCTCCTGTCTGGTCTCCCCTCTTTCCTCCAGCATTCGATGGTCGACATGTGGGAAAAGAAATACAGTATGTAGATAATTCCAAATAAACGATTTAAAATCGGGACAAAAAACTATTTTTTCTTTTCTTTTGAAATATATTTTTATCACTAGGCAAAGGCAAAAACAAAGCAATGCTAGCAGAAACCAGATAATTAAGTTAATTCCAAATAAACGATTTAAAATCGGGACAAAACAAATTTTACTTTTCTTTTGAAATATATTTTAACACTGTGTAACTTTTTAGGCAACAAACAAAGCAAACAAATACAAACAAAGCTAAACCGTCTTCGATTGTGTTTAAATAACTCGCTTAGCTTCCTTAACTGGGTGTCCTTAACTGGTGGATTTTATTTCGTTGGCACCGTTTGTATTTTTTAATTTTCAACCCTCAACAAACTGATAAACACTTTACTCACGTGAATTTCGAATCCCGTCGTCGCCAATGTAGAATACACATTTCTACTAAGGGTTGGTTGAGGTTGATGTATATAATGAAACACAGATATAGTCTTCACTAGTAATGTGACTAGCGCACGTCCGCACAGCACGGCGGTCGGTGCACGAATACCGAGCGAATGAACGATAGATATTGACCACAGACCGCACCAGCCGATAGATGGCGCTACCGGCGCTTTCCGCATTAACTACTCTTTATTGCTGTACACTACAAGGTGCAAAGGGGTTTCCATCTCCTCTTTGCAAAATCCTTTAGAGTAAAAACTTATACCCTGTATTTTTGAGAGTACTGTTGTAACAAGGTTCATTGACGTGCGAGCAAAAAAGTGGCGTTTGTCTGATTTGATTACTAAAACTACTAAACCGGTTTAAATATGTTTTTTGCTATTGATGCTATCTATATCTTGGTAAAGTTTTAGAAACTAAGTTTTATTTTTAATGTCCTTGGAGAAATGTGCTCACATCATTATTTTAGAAACATAAGCGATTTTTTACTTTAGGCGATGTCGCTGCTGCACAGCAACGACGTCACAACAAGTGAATCGCCGTGATTTTTAGGCATACGTTGATTGAGCGTTATAGCCGCGCCATTGATTGATCTCTATATCGCGGTGATAACGTGGCGATGTCGCAGATATCGCGACGATATCGTTCCTTCAACGCCTAGCTCAAATATCGCTCGTGTGATATGGCCTTTAGAGTGGGCTGCCCGGCTGACATAAACATCCTACTGCTGATGTTTTGATTGTGCATAAATTAATACAGAGCAACCAAGATGACGTTACTCAGGGTGTAAACTTAAATGCGTTACATTAAGATAGTGCTACAGACTAAAAATCTGCTGTTCCATAGTTCACGAATAAGGGTGAGAGGGAGTGGGTCATAGTCCACCACACCACACACCACCACACCACCACAATCTATTCAGGCTGCACCGAGCTTATTGTGCTGCTCCCAATCTTAATTATTTTTATTTCTAAACAATTAAACATTTTCTAAAAAACAAGAATGTCACTTTGTACATTTCTGTATTTTTATGTCAGTGTGTACAATAAAGTGTTGTAATAATAATTGTAGTCCTGATATGCTTTCAATTTAAACATTACGGATTATTATGTTTTATGCTTGTAGCTATTATCTTTAAAACCGCAAAAAGTGGCCGCTTTTGGCAGTTTTAAAGATAATAACTACAAACATTTTAAAAACAAATCCGCAGTGACCCGATAAATTGAAAATCAGCAGTGACTACAATGTGACATTCTTGTTTTTTGGAAATTTTGTTTAATTGTTTAGAAAAATAAAAAAATAGATTGGGGGCAGCACAATAGGCTTGGTGCAGCATGTTAAATTATTTCTTTTTACCAATTTAAAATTCCCATTTGCATGCCCCAACCTCGCCCCAACAAACATTTCTCACGCATCACGCCATCAGTCTTGTCAACGAAAGCGCGAGTGTGCGGAATTGTCCAATAAACACCCCCTTTCTGCCAAATCTACACGTTTCATTTAACATTTCGTGAATAAATATTAGACTTTAACCTTTATACCCTCGAAATAAGCCTTTTTGTCAATTGTACTTCCTGAAACAGTGGTTTATTAAATATATTCCATAATTAATACACCTACGCTCAGTACATTGTGTGTCGAACGAGGCTACTAAGAACTTCAATGATCACGTCTTTAAAACAAGATTGTAGCATTGTAGAAGTTCACACGGCGACAGATCAACCTATCCAAAGCTGAACTCTGTGTCCTGTCCGTGAACATAGAGTTCAACTATGTACTACTATCATTGAGTGGAGATACTATGTAGATGAACTGCCTGCTGTGCCGAGGGTCGCGGGTTCGAATCCCGTTAGGGACAAATATTTGTATGATGAATATGAATATTTGTACCCGAGTCATGGATGTTTGTATCTATATATGTATTCTATATCGTTGTCTAGTCATCGTAATACAAGTCCTGGCTAGATTCTGGTACTTTAAATGTGACTAGATAATTTGTGTGACATTGTCCAAGATATATATTTTTTTTAATTTTATTTAGATACTCTTTCTTTTACTGTGGTTCAATTATGGGTAGGATTCGGTATGCCATACTTTCAAGATAAAATAAACGTACGTCGCCATCGTAGCATATGCTTACGACTATAGTCCCCGAGGATAGTCTAGAGATATTCTGAAAACTTAAAACATCCACGTTTCACTAATAGTATCGAAACTCAGTCCAGTGTGACGGGTAGTGAGCCCGTCGCCACTTATAATGGACAGTAGAAACAATAGATTATGTATACGCCTCGAAATTTAAGCATGCAGGTTTCCTATATGTATTTATCGGTCAGAAAACTAAATGGTACATAGCATGTCGTTCGTGCGGATTCGAACCCGGAGCTCTAGATTGAGATTCCTCTCCGCAGCGCCACCGACGCTCTAATCTAGCCTCAGTGGTGTCCGTATAGTTAACAGCCTCACCAGCTCATTCGAAGGTTTTGACTAAGCCACGATTTAGTGCCTAATTAGTGCAATTTAGTAGCCAAAGCACAGATTTGGTGCTCCTGTATTTTAAAAGATATTTGGGATTTAACTTACTGAGGCTGCTAAATAGACGTCAAGGAAGCAGTCGCACTGAGAAATACTGTTTATGTCAATGTGATTTATATATCAAGATTTAATGCTCATTTAGTGCTTCCTATAATATCCAAAATTTCATTAATATTGATTCAATACAACTTATAGGCTTGACGTTTATTCCAACGATGCTTCTTTGAATGAGCTGGTGAGGCTGCTAACTATACGGACACCCTTAGTGCATCAAATTTATAATGAACCTTACAAAGTAAAATCCCCAATCTGACCGGAATAGTCTGCTAAAAGCGAGCACTATCATTTGATAGTCCAATAACGGTTCTGGAAGTGCTCCAATAGTTTGAAACGCTACGGCAACAGTTGCTGAACATTGGACCTTTAATAGCTTCGCCGTATTGGAAAATGTTACCATTATAGACTAGACGTGCTTGCGACGTTGTTCCCTGCCTTCTCTACTCTGCACGGCTAGCATGCCAGCCACGACAAAGCGACAAAACGAGGAAAACGTGAAGCTCGCTCTTTTTGGTGTAATAATGATGAAGGCATATTTCGATTTTTATCGTTTTCTTGGTGATGGCATGCGAGGCCTATAGGGGTTAAATTGATATCATTGGCATCCTTTTAAACTAAGAGTCTACCCATCAAACTGAGCAAGTTTTACTATGGGAGCAAACAGATCGTAGAAAAAAAAAATGCTTCCATATCCATAGTAAGTTGTTCAGCTTGATGGGTAGACTCTTAGTTTAAAAGCATGCTAATGATATCAGTTTCACCCTGTATAGGTAGATAGGTAGTTATCGTTTTACCGTAAAACCTAACGAGGTATTCCACGCGTAGCACCAATTTTGAATAGCACCTGAATTTTAGCACCTAAGTTACAGATTATACTATAGCTTAAAGAGCATGTACCTTGAATCTCATACGTTCTAATCCGCATTCGAAAGTAAATTAGTACTATAGATTTAATGCCACTTTCGGGTCACTTTCACTTTAAAAAAGTCTTGATACGTGCTCGATTAAAAATAGCACTCCTGGATTGATTTTGCTAAAACTTTGTGTTTAAAAGCTTATGATTACGAGTTAAAAATCAGGTATGTTTCTTCTTGCTACGAAGACGGGAGCCGGTGCGGACGATGTCGCGGGCAAAATCTAGTATGTCATAAAAATACGAACATAAACTCTTCTAGAAGACTAACATTTTTCAATTTAAATAGAATATGTTTTTATGAACCTACTTTCTATCCATTAGTCACGCCCCTCAACGTGACCGCAAAAGCGGGGGTGAAATGTAGAATTCCATGCCCTATATTTGTTATAGGGGTGTGTTCCCTTGTAGAGTAAAAAATATTATAATAACTTGCTTTTGCCAGTCGCTTTGCCCGTGTCAAATTGGATTTCGTCATTGAAATTATAATTTTTTCATCTCCTTTCGTTTTCTTATCGTGTGGGCAGAGCCCTAAGGTCAGAGTTTTTTCAGACCGCCTTACGGCCTCTGACGTGGTTTTTAAGCAACGACTACTACCACCAGAGATAGAAGCCGGGACCAACGGCTTAGCGTGCCATCCGAAGCACGGAATCATTTATCTTTTCAGCCAGTCAGGTGATTCAGCCTGCAATGTCCTAACCAACGTATTTATCTGACGAGAGCAGACGAAGTGACGGACAAAATGTAATCGCTAAAACCAATTTTAAACGAATGGGACTAGTATCAACTACGTTACATCCACCTATAAAAACGTCACGTGTGTTGTGACGTAAGCGAGAACAAATCATTTGTTACTCTGTTCCACGTACCAAGTCTCGCTGGTCAAGCCATTTACATCCTTATGCCGTGGGTATAAGATATAAATGTCAGACTCTTATGTATGCAGCCGTATGATTCCAATAAACAAAACAATGATCACGCGTGATTGTCAGGTTAGCAATTTGATACATTGTAGTTACAATAAATTAATATTATGAAACTATACACTGAAGAAGAAATACCGACATCGAAATCGCCAAAAAAAACTGTTGTCCCATACAAAACCGCTGATTTTTTTTTGTGATTTCAAAGTGGGTCCCATAGAGAAAGTTGTTCAGTTTGATGGTCTGATCATCCCCTCATAGGGTTTACCTCTAGCTCAACCCAAATGTATGGAACAGCTGATTTTTTGTCGCGATTTAGGTTTTGGTCCCTTACAGAAGTGAAAGGTGGTGTGTTGGTGAAAGTTGTTCAGTTTGATGGTCTGATCATCCCCTTAAAAGGTTTGCCTTTAGTTAGTTTACATACTGTATGTGAATGGTAGACTAACGGCCATTATATCCTTCTTGAGGGTAGATGGGCGTATACAGACAGAGTATAACTTAATATGCTGACGGTTTTTTTAGGGGATGATCGGACCTCAAACTGAATCCCTCTTATTTTAGGACCACGATTGAAATCGCGGATAATATCAGCTGTCTCATTAATTTTGCTCGAGTAGCTTACCTATTGGTACTTCGATATTGGCTCCATGGTGAAAGTTGTTCAGTTTGATCGTCTGATCATCCCCTGAAAACCGTCCGCATATTAAGAAACTCCCTGTATAGGCTGATTAATGAGTAAGAACGATCATTAATACAGGGTGTAACAAAACACCCTAGTAATACTTAAGGGGGTGCTTCAGACCATCAAACTGAACCACTTTCACTGTGGAGCCAACGTCGAGAAAAAATAAAAAATCTGCCGTCCCATACATTTGAGTCTAGACGGTACTGCAGTTTTGTATGAAAGAGCGGATTTTATTTTCGCGATTTCGATGTTGGTTCCATAGTGAAAGTTGTTCAGTTTGATGGTCTGAAGCACTCCCTTAAGTATTACTAGGGTGTTTTGTTACACCCATAGGTTTCATACAAACTATAAATGGACATTGAAAACAATGACGTAGTCGTCTGAAGGAAGTCCTATTAGACACGCTATTTGCAGCCGTGACGTCAATGACTTAAGAATTATTTAATGAGACATGTTATTCGACTCTATTCTGGAGTGTTAGACGGATTTATTTCAGTAACTAGCGACCCACCGACTTCGCACGGGTGGGTACACAAACCTTCCTCGTGAATCAATCTATCCGTATCAAATACCCTACAGTAGTTTCTAAGATTAGCCAAGAGAGCGAAACGAGAAGGGGGACTTTCCGACAGACACCAGACTCACAATAGAGCCAAAAAGAAGGGTTTTATGGGTTTGGCAGAGGGTCCTAAGCGATCGTATACGCTTCTAAAGGCCATGGCCAACTGAGTTTGTTAAAAAAAAACCTCATGAATTTGTAGTCTCTATATAGGCTAGGTATATAAAGTTGAGGATTGTAGATGCTTATTTTAAACTGACGTGAATTGAAACATAAAGAAAATAATTTTGTTCTGTTTAATAATTTAATACATTAAATAAAATAGGCTATGGTATGGACTGCGTTTTTTTATTTAGCTATCTTTTAATACTACTAGAGTTAACCCGCGACTTCGTCCGCACAAATTATATACCAGATTTTAAGTCAGATCATAAGCTATCAAATAAAAAAAGTTTCATCAAAATCGGTTCAGTAGTTCTCGTTCAAACAAACACAAACAAACAGACAGACAAAAAATCAAAAAATTTGTGATTTGGAATCAGGGACACCTAAAAACCACATCGTAACTTTTTTTTGTTAATATCTTCAATGTACAGACACACTTCTGTTTATTTATTTTATATTTCTGTTACAGTTTTATAATAGTTTAGATTATACGGATTGACGTATTCTGTAAAATACGATTATAATCTGTTGTACCATCAGTAAGCTTAGGCGATATAACCTCACCGGGCACTTCCCACAGGCACGATGATGCACAAGATGAAACTCACCCTAGATCCCAGCTGCCGAGCGTGCGGAGAGGATGAGGAGACCATGGAACATTTATCCTTTGTGACTGTGATGTCTTGGCGGTAAAACGCACGAGCCTCCTCGGATATGGATATCCAAAACCGGGGTCTCTTAAGTTTGTTCCCCTCAATGTATCGCCTCCTTCATTGACCGTGTATTTGAAGGGTGAAGAAAGCAAAAAGTATTGGGGCTAACACAAAAGATCCCACTGAGTCGAAGTGTTGCTGGCATGCCAGCCTCCACAACAAGATAAGATAAGATAGGACGACTGACGCTGTTTCTGGCCTCATTAGGTCAGTCAAATTTTGATTTAAAAACAATAATAATACCTACCTTACCTTACTTCTCATGGCGAGTCAAGTAATTAATTAAAGATTTACAATATCATAAGTACAGTTCTTGGAAATTTTGTTGAAAACACTGCGCAGTTCAATATTGCGCATGTTTCAAGTTATTTCTGCGTATCAGTTTTATTTGATACATTTAATAAATTGCAGTTTTATAATATTTAATTTACATGGAATTTCATTGTAAAATTTTTCTTGTTTTGCTTGTATTAAATAAACTCAACGAAATATCAGTTTAAATTAGATTCTTGAGTGATTTTTTTATGTAAGAGTGAATCGAAAATGATTTTTAAAAACACTCAGAATCTCAGGGATAGTGTAGTATACACACACACACACATACGAAACTATAAATGTTTCTTGTTTGATTACGGAACCCTAAAAACGTGTCTACTGTTAGATAGGTGGCAACTGACTGGCTAGCCATAATATAACACTAGTTGTGCCCGAGACTTTGTTCGTGAACATAGCCTAAATTACCTATCACACAAGCAAATTGTTCGCAGCAGGCGATTTCGCAACTGCATTGCAACGACGTCGCAACAGCACCGCGGCGATATTAGGACCATATCGTTCCGTCAACGCCTACGCTCTAAAATTGCTTGTGGGAATCAGGGATAGTGTAGCATTGTAAAAAAATCGGTTCTGTAGCCAAAGATTACGTAAACAATTTTTTTTGTGACATAATGGCACCCACGGGAAGAGATGGGGTCCATCAGCTTTTACTGCACCGCACTATAAAATAACGTTAATCTCTTCTCCCTGTTGCAAAAGCTATCTCCAAACAGCCACCTATTGCACAAATAGGGCATCGACTTGCAACACAACATTGTAGATAACAGCATCGCGCATCCGAAACCACATGTTTCGTTACGTAAATCTCGTAACATTTGTGTTTGATTAAACCCATCGTTTTAGCGTTAAACGTATAAATGTGGCTTTGATTTGATGCAATAACGACAGTCTTTCGATTGTTATTTGACTTGTTCAGTGATGAATATGAAGACAGCGGTCTTAGTTGATTTCCTTGGTAATCGGCAAGCTACAATGCTGGTTGAAAAATCTCTACACCATTAGAAATTGTCAATGATATGCCATCGACTCGACAGATGGAGATTACATGTACTTAGCATGTATAAGCTCATGGCTATATTCTCCGAGGGGGTAGGCGGAGAGATTCTGAAACCTCAGAAGATCCACGTTTCACTAATAGTACCGAAATTCTGTCCAGTGTGACGGGGAGTGAGCCCATCCCCTCTTGTAATGGACAGTGGGTACAATACATACGCCTCGAAATTGCAGCATGTAGGTTGGACTACATGTACTTCATTCTTAATTACTAAAGCAGTCAAGTATGCAGTTGCAGTATTAATATGCGGGCTGTTTTTCAAAGAAATCATTAGACTATCAAACTAAACAATAATCTATCTCTATGGGACATATTCCAACATCGCAATGGTTATTCCATACAAAAGTGCAAACCTACTCGGCCTAAATGTATGGGACAGCTTTATCTTTTTGCGATTTCTATATTAACACCATGGTCAAATCCGTCAGGATATTAAAGGTATACGACAAGACTTAGCCATGTGGTGAAAGTAATCCTACTAATATTATAACCGCGAAAGTTTGTAAGTATGGATGGATGGATGTTTGTTCCGCTTTCACGCAAAAACTGCTGAACGGATTTTGATGAAATTTGGCATACAGATAGACCATGGCCTGGATTAACACATAGGGCACTTTTTATCCGGGTAACGCAGACGAAGTCGTGGGCAACAGCTAGTAAAAATATATTTCTGCACACAGTCGTTTTTCGTTACTTTCTGTCTTCCGAAGACAGGTGTCAGAATGTAACAGGTGATATTCATTTTTGGATAACCCTATAGGAGGCAGGTGTTTTTTGCTTGTGTTTATTCACACACAAAGTGAATATAATAAATGGAAAAGGGTTTTTAGTGTTAATTTTTCGCGGGTTTGCTCAAACAACTTAGTTTATGTTGCAAAAGAAAAGTCGACGAAGAACGTTGCCGTAGCTTTAAACTAAGTGTGAAGAAAGTTCAGATATTATTTATAAACTAGTGAGTTTTAACCACGGTCTCGTTTGCCTAAAATGAGCTTCTTTGATGAGATAGCCATGCTACGCAGTTTTTAAAACCTTTCAGCTCACGACTGCATGCTACTTCAGAGGGTAGCATAGCATATGCTTGCGACTATATTCCCAGAGATAGTCAGAGATACTCAGAACAGCCACGTTTCACTAGTAGTACCGAAACTCTGTCCAGTGTGTCGGGTAATGAGCCCGTCGCCACTTGTAATGGACATTGGGTACAATACGTGCCAAATTGAAGTATGCACATATATGCACTGTACTGGTTTCCTTACGATGTTTTCCTTAACCGAAAAGCCCGTAGTGTTTGTTACAAATTGTACATGAATTCCGAAAAATTCATTACTACGAGTCTGCCTGGATGGGGATAGAACCATTGCCTCGTCTTAAATATATCAAGCTTTTGATTTGAGACTTATATACCTGTCTAAATCATGTCTACACGAAATTAAGGCATGCCTCGTTGGCTCCACGTCGTCCATTAAACCAATTACTTAATAGAATCAAGTTTGGAAAACTGGAAAGGCTCTGTTACTATCAAACTATAGTCTATTGTAATAAATTGAATTTCAAAATGAAATCTAGCCCTTTTAGGCACTAATGGCTGCTTGTAAGCATGATAAATTATAGGAGAAATATACATTTTATAATAATTGTATTAAATACATACCCCTGCCTAACTATACCTGCTTTTAATTATTTTGACGTTCTGCTCGTTTAAAAAGATAGCTCTTAATCTTAACCTATTATCAAGCCTGACGTGACGTGTCGGGTGGTAGAAGGTTAGCCTATCACCCACAAAAACAATGCATAAGAAACCTTATCCTTTAATCGCCTCATACGACAACCAGACGAATAAATGGAGTGGTCCATTTTAAGCCGGACCATACCAGACAAACAATGTGTTTGCTCGAGTGTTCACCACTGTCTCATACCTTCATAATCAAATCACTTTTTTAGCCTTTATCATGACACTGCTGGGCAAACCTACTGACTCTTCCACTCGTTCCTGTTTTGGGCAACTTCTTTTCAACTGAGACGTTCAATTACGGCATAAAATTAAATTAGTCGTTTGTCCGTCTTTGAATGTCGACAAACAGCATTTTACGTCTCTGACTAATGTAGTATGTTTGGACAATTTAGTTTTATTTCAAGGCAAATGTTTGTCCGCATGATAATGCCATAATATTGTGCAATAAATAGTAGGTGCAGCGCAGCTGTTGATTAATATTATCTTTACTTATTTACAAATAAGCGAGCGTAGGTGGCGCGTTGCGGAGATTGTATGGACACCCTATTATGGAGGTCTGGGTTCAAATCCGCACGAACAACATGCCATGTACCAATGAGTTTTTTTTACTTATGTACGTAATACCGACTGCTCTTAAACGGCGAAGGAAAACATCGTGAGGAAACCTGCATACGCTGAAGAAGAAATTCTGATACGTATGTGAAGTCTACCAACATTGGACACGCGTGCTGGACTAATGCCCATATTCAACCTGAGGGTAGGCCAGTGCCCTGCAGTGGGACGTTTATAGGCTGATGATGATTTACAAAATAGAGGTATCAAATAGGCTTATACAAATACACACACTCACGCCATTATCCCACGGGGGTAGATAGAAACTGGCCCGCCACACACTACGATTCTGACATACTTCTCTCCTTATCCACTTTCATACATCTCTTCATACACTTCCGTCGGTTGAGGGTGCTTCGCACTTGTCCTTTTCGACCCTTTATTTGATCGTGGTAATAATTTCTCCTCGGACCTCTCTCGACTGTTTCGCTCACATTGGATCGATAATTCTCTCTAGTACTTATGTCTACTCTCATTCATTCTATCTACCATCTAGGCATACATCTTTCAATCCTGGTTACCACATCGTCCTTCAACTTACTTCGATCCCGTATCACAATCGGCTTATTCATAACGCCAAAGTAAACCCCTGGTAATGTGATACCCTAAAGCCGGCTTCTATACGTACGATCATCCATTTTTAACCAGTAAAGGACGAGGGAGGATAAACTTTCCACTAATTTAACCCCAACTGAGAACAAAGTTAGGTAACTTTTTTTAGTTAAGATTTAGGTTAAATAACGCCTCAAGGGTGGAACGCCAGATTCAGGTAACAAAAGATGTCCCGAGTGACTAACTTATCAAGTTGAAGTTTTACTTCTTTATATTACTCTTGATATAAAATCTTAATATTTTGACCTTGACACGTACAATGTTTATTCAAGTTCATTTTATGCATAAATAAGCTAGATAGATGAAGGGTCAACTCATTTTTTCGACATGGCATGTCGACCAGAATCTCATGAAATGAAAAAAGTAAAAAAAAAAATCACATGGTAGTGTCAAAATCTCATCTGTCTAGTCAAAGTAGGCCCCTGTACAGACTGAGCCTTTATGCAGCGACAAAAACGCGCGTTTGGCCATCGCATGACTGAATCGCTTCACTAGCAATTAATAGGCGTTTGTATCGATTCAAACGCATGATTGTAGTGATGCACACACTGTTTGTATTGATGCACACGCGCATGTGCACTGTGGCAAAGGCTGTCGACAAATAACTGATTAAATATTACGAAAGTTTTGCATCGTGGCTGTACCGCATTTGCATCATCGCGTTTGCATCGATGCTGCATCTGCGACTCAAACTATGCTTTTTACAGCACTTCTGCAAAAAATCGCAATGTTTAAAAGACCTTAATCTAATTACCCCAGTGTTGCTTACTCTAAAATTTGATTTTCCTATTTTTTATGAGATTCTTGTCCATCTCTATACCAATGAGTTTTTCTAACTTGTGTACGTAATACCGACTGCTCTCAAATGGTGAAAGAAAACTTCGTGAGTCAGACAAACGCTGAAGAAGAGATTCTTATGCAAATGTATAGTCCATCATTGTGCACGCGTGGTGGACTAACTTACATACACCTTCCTTGAGGCCTGTACTCCTACAGTGAGACGTATTTATAGGCCAGGGGTGGCCAAGACGTCGACCGCGCCGACTTTTATGGTAGCCGGCGAAGAGTTCAATAGATTAAAAAAGATTCTTAAATTCCTATTTAACTTTAAAAAATTCCAAAGTTTCGCTGAACAGTTGGGCTGTTTACATGAGGAATTTGAATACCGTCACCCTGAATTTCGACACACTATTTTGGTCGAGAAGGAAATATTGAAACTATGATAGAGATACCATTGAAACTATGATAGAGATACCACAGACATATTTTTTGACCATGGAGATTTTTGAGTTTCCACATTACCTACAAACAGTAGAGTGTGAATCAGCATTTTCTATAATGTAATGAAACATCAGTCGGCGGTCTCTGTTAACATGTTAAAGCCAAACATCTACAACCAAAAATATATTATTTATTCAATTTTGTTAATTTTACCGTTTTTGAATGTAGGCCGCCAGGTATATCTGAGTTTCAATGTAGACCACGTGCCTGAAAAGTTTGGCCACCCCTGTTATAGGCAATGATGATATTTTTAAAGTAAACTTTGACATGTTAAATAAAGTAGGTAGCTAACTACTATGTAATTGCTAGTTAGATGATCGTCCGTTTTTCATTTGAGAAAGTGACCATTAGAATAATATTCATCTGAGTAATAATAAAAGGGACGAAATAATGATATGTGAGACGCTTAGAACCACATGGTGAACGTAAACGATAGTAAGGTTAATACACAGCGGTCAGCGTTTAGGTAAGTGCCCGTTTTAGTGGCAATTTTCATCTCGTGATGTTACTAAAACCATTAAAAGATATTCTCGGAATTTATTTTGGTAGTTGTGGAGTTTAATTTCGAAGAGTTCTCGAGTGGTGATCGCGTACCGGAAAACGCAGCGTGGGTAGGTTCCAGAAGGTGGACCGACAACCTGGAGAAGGTGGCGGGAAACCGTTGGATGAGGGCAGCGCAGGACCGGTTGTTGTGGCGATCGTTGGGCCTATGTCGTCTATCGACTGAGATGATAATAAGAGTTTCATTTGGAACACATTTTAACCGCTTTTCTGTCGGCCTTTGTCGGTGCAGTTGAGAGGTTGTCATGGTATATACAGGGTGTAACAAAACACCCTAGTAATACTTAAGGGGGTGCTTCAGACCATCAAACTGAACAACTTTCACTATGAAGCCAACTTCGAAATCGCGAAATAAAAATCAGATGTTCCATACAAAACTGCAGTATCGGCTCGACTCAAATGTATGGGACAGCTGATTTTTTTTATTTTTTCTGGGTGTTGGCTCCATAGTGAAAGTTGTTCAGTTTGATGGTCTGAAGCACCCCCTTAAGTATTACTAGGGTGTTTTGTTACACCTGTATAGGGTCCTTCTTAATATTCTGACACTTTTTTAAGTGGATGATCAGACCGTCAAACTAAATTACTTTATGGCACCAACAACGAAATCGCGAAAAAAAAATCAGCTCTTCCATACAAAACTGCAAACCTACTCGAGCCAAATGTATGGGACAACTGTATTATTTTTTCGCGATTTCGATGTTGGTCCCATAGAGAAAGTTGTTCAGTTTGATAGTCTGATCATCGCCTAAAAAAGTGTTAGCATATTAAGAAGAACCCTGTATAATTTGAGAGGTTAGGTTAGATTAGTCTAATATTATTAAGTAATCTTCAACTGTCATGTTCATGTGCTAACAATATTATTTCTTTTGTTTCCAGGTAAGTGAAAATACTGATAGATCCAGGCTGTATCGGTAATGTAGTTTTAGTTTATACAATACGAGCTTTTACCCGCGACTTCGTCCGCATAAATTATATACCAGATTTTAAGTCAGATGATAAGCTATCAAACAAAAAAAGTTTCATCAAAATCGGTTCAGTAGTTTTTGCGTGATACTCGAACAAACAAACACCCAAACAAACAGACAGACAAAAAAACCAAAAATTGGTGATTTGGAATCAGGGACGGGTAAAAACCATGCCGTAATTTTTTTTTGTAAATATCTTCAATGTACAGACACATTTCTGTTACAATTTTATAATAGTTTAGATTTATTCCTGATCCAATCTGAGAACGGGGGTTAAAATCTTGAGCATCTTCTTCTTATCGTGTGGGCAGAGCCCTGGTGTCAGAGTTTTTTCAGACCGCCTTAAGGCCTCTGACGTGGTTTTTATGTAACGACTACTACCACTAGAGACAGTAGCCGGGACCAACGGCTTAACGTGCCATCCGAAGCACGGAATCACTTTTCTTTTCAGACAATCAGGTGATTCAGACTGCAATGTCCTAACCAACTGGGGAAAAACGCACAAAGTGACATATCACTAGGTGTCCCCCATGGGAATCGAACCCACGACCTCCGTATCAAGAGCCAATGCTCTTAACCACTAGACCACGGAGGCAGGAGGCATCTTGACATGCTCAAGATATAGCTATGCTTAAATACAATTTAAGTAATAAACCAAAATAAATGACAATTTGAAGTGGCGTTCTTACCGCTACAGAACTCATAAGATTAGAGAAATGTTAATTTCCTCCCACACTTCACGACGGAATGGTATTTCGAAATGGCGCCGCAGTTTTCAAGTGGATGCGTGCTGAAAAAACAATAAACACTAATAAAAGAATAATAAGTCTACGGGCGTGACAGACTGTGGCGTGATTGTGGTAAATGAAAAGAAAATAATAAATTAAACACGACTTTTGTGTTCTGAGGTCGGTTTGCACCACACCTTAAAGCTCATTTAAGTAGTTTTCCTTTGGTATTCCACAAACAAACAATGGCCTCGATTCGGACTGTGCCACGACTTAACTTAACTAAATTTATTCCTGTCACTTTCTAAAATAAGATTAAGAAAAGAGACAGAAAACCAACAACTGACTTTAGTGCTGTCAAAGTGACGTTACACGCCCAAAATAAGATGCCATCATAATTTACGCCATCTTATTTAAAGCGTTTTTGGGCGTTTAATGTCACTTTGATAGCACTAAAGTCAGCTGTTGGTTTTCTGTCTCTTTTCTTAATCTTATTTTAGAAAGTGACAGGAATACATTTAGTTAAGTCGTGGCACAGTCCGAATCGAGGCCATTCTCCATCCCTCTTGATTCGAATAAATATCGCTACAGAACGAAAGCTTGACACAAGCGGCTGCTGTCGGAGCACTCCATAAATGTATTATACCTCAGAGGAAGGATCTCTTTATTCTTTTAGGTATAATCTCTTTGTATTATACCAGGAATAGAGGAATTGACAGCTAAGAGATCGAGATGTACCTAGCAGCACCACTGTATGATAGAAAGAGATACGTGACGCGAGGCAATAGAACCGTTTTTGGGAACTTATCGGCATAATCGACAGGGTAAATGTTCGAGCTCTGTGAATAATTTGCGAATCTAAAGTATTTTTTTTTTTTAATTGAATAAAGAAATTTACAAAAACACTCAAGGACAAAAACCCGTCCCACGAAAACCTGTATGGGTTTATCTGGGGAAGGGGCGTTCACATTCGCGGACCAAATAGGTATTTCTACTTTTACATAGGTATGTTTCATTAATTAATGTTACATTTGGTTATGAATTTTAGGTAAGTTTAATTAACTTTTAAGTGAAATCGTAGATTATTTTGTGAAATATACTAACACTATTTCATTAAATTATCTACGATTTCACGTTAGATTCGCAATCACAAACAGAACTCAAAGTTTTAGGGTGCCGATAAGTGCCGACAAATTCACAAAAAACGGTTTCATTTGACTACTCATGTCAGTCTCTCTATTCCGACAGGTATAATAAATTTATGGTTCATTTACAGATAGCGTGGGTTGGAGGATGTACGAACCATAAAGGTATTATACTACGTAAGAGAGACGGTGACAGCTGAGAGAGCGAGATGTACCTAGCGGCATGCCTGTATAATAGAAAGAGATACGTGACGCGAGGCAATAGAACCGTTTTTGGGGATTTGGAGTCCTGGTAAAAATTCAGTTTCTGTCAATAATCGTGAACCTAAAGTGAAATCGTAGATAATTTTGGAAAATATACTAACACTGTTTCATTAAATTATTCACCATTTCACGTTAGATTGAGAATTCATACACAGAAATCGAATTTTTACCCTGCCGAGGACTCCAAAAACCGTCCAAAAACGGTTTCATTTGACAACTCATGTCACTTACTCTATTCCGTAAGGTATAATATCTTTATGGTACGAACAGGTGCACACACTCAGCCGGAGTGTGTGCCGGGGGAGTTATCATTGATAGAATGAATAATGAACTCAATGACTGTTGAAACAAAGTGGAAAATAGCGTTAGAGAGTTGTGGCGCGTGTCTTGCACGCTGTTTTTAACTCTATTTCAATTGTCACAGAGTTCATTATCAATTTTTCAATGGAAACTGCTCGAGCATTTTTCCGCTAGATATGCACTGACCCTAACGCGCGCTATGTGTGAGTGCACCGAATTTGACCGCATGTATAAAGCTTTCGTTCTGTAGGGATATTTATTCATGAATTTGATAGACGCGCTTATCCTACGGTGCGGTTCTATAGTCCATAACTTATTTATTTTCTACATAAAATAAAATAAACTATATTCGAACTTGCTTTATTATCACAAAAGTACTACGTCAAAACTTGTCTAGACGTACGTAGGTATAAACTATAGATTGTCAACAGCTCATAGATTAAGTAGGAATTTCAACATTATTTAGACGTTCGAAGCCCCTTGGGAACGTCTTGACCTTATTTTGTATTTGAAAGGCGCCGGTGGCGGTGACCTAAATAATAATAAGAAGTATAAGTCTATAACTGTTTAATAAGGTTACTGCTAGCTACGTATTTTATTAAGTTTGACAGGTATACAATTGTTGTTAAATGCTAACAAAATTTTAAGGGTGTATTCAGACAATGAAACTAAACAAAATTCCCTAAGGACCATGGGTCGAAAAACGAAAAAAATGTTTGCACCTTCCGTATTAAATCGATCGGCTGTTCCGCATTTTTTTGTATTATATCTTAACTATTATAAAACTGTAACAGAAGTGTGTCTGTACATTGAAGATATTTACAAAAAAAAAATTACGATATGATTTTTAGATGTCCCTGATTCCAAATCACCAATTTTTGGATTTTTTGTCTGTCTATTTGTTTGTTTGTTTGTTTGTTTGTTCGTTTGTTTGTTCGAGTATCACTCAAAAACTACTGAACCGATTTTGATGAATCTTTTTTTGTTTGATAGCTTATCATCTGACTTAAAATCTGGTATATAATTTATGCGAACGAAATCGCGGGTAAAAGCTCGTTTTGTATAAAATTAATGTTAATAATTAATTTTGTTTAATTAATTATTAATTAATTAATTTTTATTAATTAATTTATTAAATAATTTTTTTTTTAAATTACTTTTGGTCCATAACATTTTCTCGTTTTTTGATCCATGTTGTATATTGACAAATTGGTAACACACAGTCCTTCTTAATGCTGACGGTTTTTTATGGGGATGATCAGACCACCAAACTGAACAACCTTTTTTGTGGGACCAACATCAATATCACGGACAATGATCAGCTGTTTCATACAAACCTGCAATCCTACTCGACACAAATGTATGCGACAGCATATATTTTTTCGCGATTTCGTCGTTGGTCCCACAAAAAAAGTTGTTCAGTTTGATGGTGCTGATCACCCTCTTAATAAACCGTCAGCATATTAAATTGCCTGTATATTACAAACAAACGATTTAATCATAAATTTTAAAACAATTGTTTTAAAGTCCATTTTTGATACTCACAAAAACAATTTTTTATCCAAAATTGTTTTAAAGTCTCCAAACAAAATTTTGATAAAAGGTTTCAAAAGTTTAAGAATCGCACCGCAAAAATTTCTGCCCTAAAATTGGTTTTACGACAGAGGAATTCGAAAAGTATGTTTTCATCCCTGAATGCCTGAGTTCTGGGACGACAATTAAATCTTGTAATTTAGGGTGTAAAAACACCCTAGTAATACTTAAGGGGGTGCTTCAGACCATCAAACTGAACAACTTTCACTATGGAGCCAACATCGAGATCAGCTGTCCCATACAAAACTGCAGTACCGACTCGACTAAAATGTATTGGACAGCTGATTTTTTTTATTTTTTCTCGATGTTCTTCCATAGTGAAAGTTGTTCAGTTTGGTGGTCTGAAGTGAAGTGAATTTTCGGTTATAATTAGAATAGATATAGTATATTTTACGCGCCCACGACTTCGTACGCGCAGACCACACTGACTTCAAATACTCGTAATATAAGTTCTATCCTTTTGTAAAACTCTATGCTTTTGTGGAAACCCCGTCCAAGTCGGTTCAGTAGTTTTTAAATGATGCGTGCACAAAAATAGATAAACCGACAAAGATTATAAAATTGGTCTCAAAGGAAAACGCACCATCCCGTTTCGTTCATTCCACGATAGAAAAGGATAATTTCCATTTTCTTGGGAAGCACGATATCCTGTGTATAATTTCAGGTGTCACACGATTTGTATGTGTTCTTTGATCATACACATTCGCCAGTATCTATCGAATACACTTCGTCGAATGTCGTTTCGAATGTCACGTGGGCAATGTCTTTTTCAAAGCAAAAGCATTACGTATCCTAAACATAATGTACATTCACGTTAAGTTAAAAATGTAAACGTACCTAGATGTTATATGTAATAGATTTTTATTCCTCAATTTATGTAGAATGGAACACAAATTAAGCTGAAAACTCTATTCAGAAACATTCACGAGAAACATTTCAATGACGTTTCAGAAATACTTTCTAAAACGACTCGTTCTAAGGTTGTAGTACTTACGAGCGATTTCAAACGAAATCCTAAAGCACGCTGCCAAGTTTTCTACGGGCCTTCACGGAATACAGCAGGTTTGATGTAAGCAGTGGAAATCCCATATTACCCTAGTTTGTTGCCAGCTAAAGGGACGGGAAAACCGAATTGTTCGCTATTCGGGTCCGCCCACGCTCGCTGGGGTAACCTGTAATTTGTAAACAAAGATAAATGCAGTTTTATTTTCACGGTGTTAAGCGTTTTAACATATAAAGCATATACTTACTTACCCTTACCCAGTAAAAATGTTTTCAAACAACTCGAAAGTTAGTATCGCGTAGTTTTGATTGCAAAATTAATGTTTACTCGAAGCTGTAGTTTATCGTATAGTAAAAGATAAGACATCCTGGATAATAATTATAACGGATTGTAATTCACAATTGACGGCTTTAGAATAATGTTACGTAGTAACTAGTAATAGATACTCTTTCTTATACTGTGATAATATTACGCAGTATTTTGGTTTGATCCGAAGTCCAGGAGACGATGCGCTTCAAAAACAAACCTATGAAGATGTATGAGAGCGTTCACGGAGAAGCGTTTTTGCATGCTTTTGTTTGATTTGAGGCGTCGCATGTGGCGGCAGCCGCGGCAGGTAACGCGGCGGGCGCAACGGCGGGCAACACGGCTATAGTTGTAAACGGGCTGTTTTAAACCGGTTTATAACGAAACGGGCGGTTTAAAACGAATTTCTATGGATAAGACCAAGTAGCTTATTATAAAGACTGACAGGATGCAAAAAAAATCTGCGGTAGCCGCGGCGCGTGTAGCGGCGGCTGCCGCGGACCGAACCATGAACGGAGAATACGCTTGACGCGCCGCGTGCCGCACCGCGTGGAGCGCATCGTCTCCTTGAACGAGGCCTTACAGGGACTCCTAGGGGAGCGTATCATTTCTCTGCAAGTTTGAAATCAGCTGTTCCATACAGCATGCTGTTCTGTTTGGGTTGGGTAGCCGTTTTGATGTTTTCTATGGATCACTGTTGTTGTATGGATGAAGGTTGTTCATTTTAATGCCCATGTAACGCATTTGTGTTTACTATAAATGGTGGAAACTAATGCCGCAGTATAAACGCTCTCACAGACGAGCGACACTTTACGGTCGCCGGGCGTAAAATGTATGAGCGCGGCGCTCTGCGACCCACCGCGACAGCAAAGTGTCGCTCGTCTGTAAGAGCCCTAAGAAAGAGTATCTATTACTTAACTTAAGGTAGCGCTTCAGCTTCAGACCATCAAACTGAACAACTTTCATTGTGGGACCAACATTGAAATCGCGAAAAAATAATTAGCTGTTTCTTACATTTCAGTCATTTACAATTTCTATGTAACAACCAATTTATTTATACATACTCGTAGATATTGTGTCAGAATTAATATCTTCGGTTTCGTCAGCTTGAGTTGAAGAGGGATGATTATATTTCTAAAAGATTTAATTTAAATTTTACCTAACGAAGCGTCCTCACAGCTCCCAAAAGATTTGAAATTAATTAATTCATCTTTTCATAGCACATTCAGTTGAATTTGGCACACGAAATATCCGTAATGCGGCATCTCATCTACTCTTTACTATGGCCTTTAAGAGTGAATAGGCAGACGAATTGGTGTAGTTGGCTTTATAAGAAGAAATAAGCAGATTATTTCGTCTATAAAATATAGGCAGATAAGTAGGTTTTACTGTCTCGACCAGCGTTTTTCAAACTTTTCTAATCTGCGACCCCAGAAACGAATGCTACCTTATATTCCGAGAGATAAGTGTACTTTTTGCAACCATCAGCAGCAAGGCTGATTCATTGTTTATGGGGTGTAGAGCATCTCTGTGATGGGGATGGACCAGGTCTGCCTGCATAACTGCAGTCGGGTTAGGAGTTACTGATGATTAAAGGTCTGTAAAAAATTAACGATCAGCTGCACGGCTGATCGTATGATATTGTTGTAGTATGCACTGTAGCTATGTGAACAGTACAAAAACTGACATGGTTCATCAGTCGGTTTAGGAGATAAAGCCGTTCAAAGGTCGGAACTTTGACTGGCTGTATCTCCTAAACCGACTGACAGAACTTGACAGGTTTTGTACTGTTCACATAGCTACAGTGCATAATACAACAATATTATATTATATTATATTAATTTTTTACAGACCTTTAATCATCAGTAACTCCTAAACCGACTGGAGTTATGCAGGCAGACCTGGTCCATCCCCATCACAGAGATGCTCTACACCCCATAAACACTGAATCAGCCTTGCTGCTGATGGTTGCAAAAAGTACACTTATCTCTTATACTATTATATGACTTATAATCAGTAGGGCTATTGTGAATGTTTCTGACTATATCGTTTACAAGATCGGTAACGTGTTATGACTGTACCACACTGTACTTTGGTAATTTTTAGGGTTCCGTACCCAAAGGGTGAAAACGGGACCCTATTACTAAGCCTACGTTGTCCGTCCGTCCGTCCGACCGTCCGTCCGTCCGTCTGTCCGTCTGTCCGTCAGTCCGTCCGTCCGTCCGTCTGTCCTACATATATAGGGCTGTAACTTTTGAACCGTAATAGCTAGATAGTTGAAATTTTCTCAGATTATGCGTTATTGCGGCGGATTTGTTAACAAATAATAAAAATGTCAAAAAGTTAAAAATTAAGGGGGGTTCTCAACAAGAAACTAGTTTTTATCAACGTTTTTTCTTCACGCTCTATAGTAAAAACGGTAATACATACAAGCGTCAAACTTAGTGTGATTATAGAACAAGCTCTACAGAATAACAACAAATACTAAAAACCGGCCAAGTGTGAGTCGGTCTCGCGCTAAAGGTCCCGGACAAAAAAAGCTTTTTTTCGAAGTTAATAATATTGTGTTCTGTGGTGGTGTGGTACGGAACCCTCGGTGCGCGAGTAGCCCGACTCGCACTTGACCGGTTTTATTAGGTAATGTTTTATTTAGTTCTGTGACTATCATATCCGTTGTCTAAAAAAAAAAAAAAAAAAAAATATTTATTTCCCGACAACATTGATCCATTGTTCCCCAAGCGGGGCGTTGTCCTGCATGTGCCAAGATTTTAACAAAACGTGAAATGTGTTAGAAAAAAACACTATTTCCATTAAATTAACAATTTTCATTAAGTCAAATCTTAAAAATGATCTCTATAGAACTAAAACCGTAATCGCAAAAATATTTAAGTGCATCGAAATATTATTCATATTTATCATACAAATATTTGCCCCTTACGGGATTCGAACCAGCGGCCCTCGGATCAGCAGGCAGATTCACTACCAACTGAGATGTGACTACCAGGGTCTCAATCGCGCTATTTATACGGTTTTACCGTTCGGACGGAACGTTTTTGGTTTTGGTTTAGATTTGGTTTAGCTGATGTAAACTCGAAACGTTTAAGCCGTAAACGTTTCAAGTTTGGTTACCACCATACACCTACTATACACCTACCACGCACCCAATACGCACCTAACACGCCAGAAAATTCGATCGAACGGACATGGAACATTACGCCAACATATCTTCCGAAGAAAAGCTAAATCGTTACCGTTAATATAAGCGTGATACGAATTGTGCATAACGTAACGTTTTTGGTTGTGGTTTTGTTTTGGTAGTATCGTTCAAAAGTATAGTATAGTCATGCATGAGCAAGGAGATTAAACTTTCTATGGAACCTAATGTTACCCACAAAATTGTACACATTAATATTCTATAGGCATTTTACCCTTTTCTCATGCATGCCTTGTCAGGGATTTTGAATATTGCCCCCTGGGACGTTTTATCCCTTTCGTTTCACACTTGGCAAAATTTTGCTTTTTAATTTTTTCTATCTATGATATTACAACTGCCACTCTGGGTTAGGCCAGGATCCCTGTACCCCCGACTGCATATATTTTGTCTGTCACAGCCACCTGAGTGCGAAGCAGATTCAAGGATTCCACACTGGTCATTGCAGATTGTGCTCGGGAGGTAGTTTTGTAGTCACTATCAACAAAACTATCCCCGGCTTTCCTCATCCAGTTGCTCCCCGCTATTGCTATCTATCTCAGGTCGTCGGTCCAGCGTCCCACACTACGCTTGCCAGTTTGTGGTTTCCATTCTAGAACTCAGGACACCCCATCGGTTGTCAGTTCTTCGGTAGATATACTGGGTAAACTTAAGGGGCTATGTGAAAAAAATAGGATTCTTCAAAGCTTCATATATCATGAAGTGCTGACAGTAGGAGTAATGATTTTCGGATATGTGTAAATTGAACATATAATTGATGTTTTGATTAGAGCCAAAACACGTTTAAGACACATTTTCTCGATAGAAAAACAAGCCAAAGTAGCCTCCGTTTTTATCTATAAACGCTTGGAACTACTAAACGGTGAATAATAGAGACACAAAACTTGATTAAAAAAAAAGAGATTGATATTTTCTAAATTTTGATTAGAGCAGAATTGAAATTACATAAATAGTACAAACACAATTAAATAAAGTTTGATTTGGCGCTCGATTCGTTTCAGGCGCGCGCGCCGCCCCATCTCTTTCTCTCGCTTCAGGCCGTAATATAAGCTATCCCACGCCTGTTTCGCTTAAATTATTTTTCGACATAGGCCCTTAAATGTGTTACATGCTCAAGGGGTTCAGACCACCATCAAACTAAACAACTTTCACTAGGGGACCAACATTGAATAGCATTCTGAACCACCCATTTATGGTAACGTTTTTAAGTTTACACCCGGACCCTGTATTGCCAATTACCACTTGCTTATTTTCAGAGCTTCGTCAACAACTTCAGCGCTCCGACTTTCGGTTAGCACGTATTATTATTATTGTTTGAGTTGAGGCCCTTAGCAAACATGTGCCTGTGCCACTGCGACCATCGCTGGTCTTTTGTGAACACACATTTTTATATTTCTTTACTGCAGTCAAAAACTGCAGCAGGTTTCCAACAGGGAGAGTTTGTATCTCATCTGGTGCCAAAACCTGTCTACCTAGATGAATGCCTCCTTTGAACATGAGTGGGCCACATTCGCATAGCAGATGCAAGATAGTTTCCATCTCCTCTTTGCAGAATCTGCTGGTTGAGTCATTTAGTTTCAGTAAGTTAGCACGTAAGACATGAACCACAAAACAATGTAAATAATTAACAAAATCCTTTGTAAACCTATAAAATGGAAGCTGTCTCAGTTACTCGCAATAAACATGCTAAATTGTACATAAAAGCTATTTACTGCTACCGGGGAGGAGAGATTTTACGATTAGGGTTCCGTGGGTGAGTGGTACAAGCTGTCGGAGCTAGCGTTTTGGTTTTGTGATGTCACACAAAATGGCTGCCAATGTTAAAGTGCGTTTAATGTCGTCAGTGTCAGTGTATCTGACATATGTACTCGTATGAGCGTGATAAAAAGTACGGTAAAAATTTAATTTTTACAGCTTTTGGTGGCGCGTTGCGGAGAGCTATGGATCTCATCAATCGTCAGGGTCCGGGTTCAAATCCGCACGAACGGACGACATGCCATGTACCGATGACTTTTTAGCCGAATAAAAAAAAAAGGAGGTTCTCAATTCGACCTGTTTTTTTTATGTTTGTTACGCGATTACTCCGTCAATTATGAATTGATTTTGATGATTCTTTTTGGTAGACCATACTTCAGAGGTGGCCCCACATAAATTTTATCGAAATTGATTCAGCGCTTTTTGAAAAAATCTACAAAAACAACAAATATTTACACAGATGACGTTTTGGTTTGTTGATTCGGAATTTCGGACCAAAGACTACAGTTTTTCCGATTTTCAATCTCTATTTTAACTGTCATAATTCTAACATATGTGCGTAATACCGACTGCTCTCGAATTGAAGGAAAACATAATGAGGAAACCTGCATACGCTGAAGAAGAAATTCTGATGCGTATGTGAAGTCTACCAATCCGTATTGGGCACGCGTGGTGGATTAACGCACCATACACCCTCCCTGAGGGTAGGCCTATATCCTGGGATGTATAGTATATACAGGGTGTAACAAAACACCCTAGTAATACTTAAGGGGGTGCTTCAGACCATCAATCTGATTAATTAAAAAAATCTGCCGTCCCATACATTTGAGTCGAGACGGGACTGCAGCTTTGTATGTAAGAGCAGATTTTTTTTTCGCGATTTAGATGTTGGCCCCGTAGTGAAAGTTGTTCAGTTTGATGGTCTGAAGCACCCCCTTAAGTATTACTAGGGTGTTTTGTTACACCCTGTATAGGCTGATGATGATGGTAACGAACTTTATACAAATACTTATTTAAATCACAGCAAAGTTGATTTCCTAAATCAACATTCTACCTAGAGCACCAGTCCCTTCTTTTATTTTATTACCAGTCCTAAACGTTTAAACATCACGAAGTTTTTCGAAGCATAAAATCGCTATGCTCGTAACACGGGTCTCTCTCACTGAGATGGATTCCAGTAAGCCGCGTGGATAACTCTAGATTAATACTTTAACCCTTTTACCCCTGCGTTATAGTTAATTGTGTTTTTTTATATGCTTTAGAGATTAAAAAGGGGATAGTATGTTATGTTTTAAGCAGTCTCTACCCTATCCTATTTTATCTGATTTGATTTGATGTAGTGTTTTTGTAGGTGAAAGGCTGGTCAAATAGCAGTATCACCACTTGATACGTCATTAAATTATGAATCTTCTATACTTATAAAACAGTTCCGTGTCTGACTGACAGACAACGCACAGCCTATACTGACAGCCTAAAACCACATTTAGAATACATATTCTATAGAACTTCGATCGAAGAAGTCTTCGATCAGTGTGTGTTGCCAGTGATGATGATGACATATGGAACAGAAACGTGGTCGCTCACTCAAGACCTCATAAAAGGCTGAAAGTTACGCAAAGGGCAATGAAGAGGGCTATGCTCGGAGTTTAGGGAAACGAGATCTAATCAGAAATTAAGAGATCCGCAGAAGAACCAGAGTAATTACTGTAACAGTAAATAAAGTGGCAGTGGGCTTTTTTTTTTTTTTTTTTTTTATTAACTATGGGTTTGCTCTTGACCTCAATCCAGTCCTCAGGACGAAGATGGGGTCGTAGATGTAGCGAGCTTACCCAGAATGTAGCGAGCTTACCCAGATGCGTGGGCACATTGCTCGCAGAACCGATGGTCGATGGGGCCGAAGTGTTCTCGAGTGGCGACCGCGTACCGGAAAGTGCAACGTGGGTAGGCCCCACACGGTGGACCGACGTCCTGGTGAAGGTGGCGGGAACCCGTTGGATGAGGGCAGCGCAGGACTGGTCGTTGTGGCGATCCTTAGGGGAGGTCTATGTCCAGCAGTGGACGTCCATCGGTTGAGATTATGATGATAAATTATAAGCTGCAATTGTAGCCTGGTTAAAGGTATTTGATGGTTGTAGCAATGTTTCTGACCACCCCAAAAGAGAGTATCTTCATAAATGTTTATGTACGTAATCGTAAGTACAGTCTTTAGGTCAGTATAGCTATAGTTGCGTTTTTGTATATCTAGCTATAACTAGAGATAACTTAACCTCAATAGTCATTATCCAGTTAACTGTTACTTGTTATGGTCTCATTTTCTCTACATTACTCTTTTTATTGCCAACAAGGGATGACTTGAGGGGTTAAAAGGACAATGACCTTTTCAGCGATAATTTTACGTTCTTGGGGTGAAGTGCCAATTTTCGTTTAGTGCCGACAATGCTGTTATGTCCTGGCCCTGTACCCGGACTTTTGATTTTAGATATATCGCGAGTATCGCAACCGTTTCGGTTCGAACTTCATTGTAATAGAGTTGACATTGGAACGAAAACGTTCACGCAATTGCGAAGTGTGTAAGTCCGGGTAGAGGCCCTGTAATTTTCATTATTTCGACAAACTATTAAGAAAACTACACTTTTCAATCAATTAATCAGCCGACATCAACCCACTGCTGGGCATAGACGTCCCTTTATTACGCCATTCTTCACGGTCCTTTGCTAATCTGATCTAATGAGAACCCGTCACCTTCATAATGTCATCCGACCAACGTGCTGGTGGTCTACCTACTTGACCTCCGTCCCTCTCTTTGCCACTACTCTGATGGCTACTACACATACTATAGGTATATCAGAAGGGAAGATAGAGGGGAAGAGAGGCAGAGGTATCACAAGCACAAGTGAAGGGTTGATGTCATTGTCGTTTCAAGAACTCAAGGCATTAGCAGAATAGAGACAGGATTGATGAATACTCAAATAAGAGTGGAGCTTTTAAATGAGATGATGATGATGATTTAGAAAAAGGCTTGATGTGACTTTTTTTCGGGCATAAGCTCTTATGTAAACCAGTATCAACGACGGTGACCACTAGATAACGTAGTCCAGCGAGCGAGCGTGCGATGACCTTAGACTAATTATATCGGGACGCGTAACCACGTGTCATTCTACTAACAAACTTTCTGCCACTTTTTGCGGGGGGCGAGGTAACATGTTATCCGCAACTTTGGATTTTATTCCCTTTAGACTTTAGATTCTAATTTTGAATGTTCAAAATCCTGAAAAGTAGTCTCGTGTAAACCCCAAACGTTCTAAGTTCAAAATTATTGTTTCGCTATTATAGGCTGTCTCGTTTAGTGATAAGGTATAAAATTGAGTGTAAATGCGCAAGATTAATTGATCTAATACCGTGGCAGAGGGGAAATGCTACCGCTGTAACTCGTCCCTATATAAATTGTCTAAGGTTTGATGTGATTCACTGTTGCTAGAACTTGTATGCTGAGTGCGAGTGAAAGGAATATACTACTGCTTACTGTGTCGTCCGTCTGTCCACTTCCCGTAGCACCGAAAGAGGGTTATTGATTGTTGGTTGGGCTATTTCAAGCAAGGGTCTTTATGTAACACTGCGACCATTGCTGGTCTATTGTGTTCGCCCCATCCTCACCCGTATTTTACGCATACCTCCGAACTTATGGTATTTTCTTTTCATTCTCGGGTATGCAGGTTGCCACACGATGTTTTCCTTCACCGCCGAGCTAGTGATAATTATAAATACAACCGTACATAAATTCCGTAGAACTTAGTGGTACAGGCCAGGAATCGAACCGCCGCCTCATGATTGAGTCGCTAGCTCTCTTCCGTATGGATGGACTATCATTGCTCTTCAAAAGAGGGTGAGGTCCAAATAAAGGCAAATAATCAGTCTAGTATACAGGGTGAAATTGATATCATTAGCATCCTTTTAAACTAAGAGTCTACCCATGAAACTGACCAACTTTTACTATGGGAGCAAACCGATCGGAGCAACTAAAAAATCTGCTGTTGCATACATTTTTGAGTCGAGTAGGCACTGCAGTTTAATATGGAACAGCTGATTTTTTTGTTGCTCCGATCGGTTTGCTCCCATAGTAAAAGTTGTTCAGTTTGATGGGTAGACTCTTAGTTTAAAAGGATGCTAATGATATCAATTTCACCCTGTAGACGTAGTCTCCTTATCTCGGTGTCATAATAATTAAAATTGTACTACTAATTTTAAACTTGACGTGACGTCAAGTGTCCAAATAAAATACGCAATTCTGAACCCAATACTAATATCATTTTCATTAGGGAACGTTAAAATCACGTAAATTACCTACCTACAGCAGCAATGTAACTCTCTAGAACGATTGAAGCCTATTCAAGGTCGGCGTACCTTATAAAACTATGCATAGGGCTGCCAAATGCCAATCTGTGTTGCGAAGGAAAGAATGAAATAGAAACCGAAAGGAAAATCCTCGTCGATTTTATCAATATTTTTTCGTTAGATATCTTTTCTAAACGCTCATCTGTTGTGTGTGTAAGGGCTCCCACACATAACTGCGACGTCGCATCGCAATGTGCAATATCTGCCAGTGCTCGATGACTTATTACCATGACATATGTATGATTATTGAACGCAGCGCATCGCAGATTTTTGCGATGCGATGCAACGTCGCAGTTATGTGTGGGCACCGTAAAATCGAGATGCCGAATGACCTTTTTATATTATCAGCTGTACAAAAAACTTATGCACTCAAATAAAACCATATCTAGTTGCGTTTAACGCACTTTCTGATTGTAAAAACTGCTCTTTTATTATCTTGGAAAGTTTGTAGGCTTGTAGGTTTGTAGGCACCAGTATAACATTAACGTTCATCGTTTTCTAGAAAGCACCGCACCATACATAATTCAACTTTGGACTAGATTCTGGTATTTCAATTGGGAATAAAATAAACTGTCCTAGATCGATATTTATAGCTCGTTTGCATAAGATATTGTTGCGATCTATCAATGGCCTGGTTTTCCAGCCTCTGTTTAAAGGCTGAGTGGAGGTGGCAACCCTACCTGCATGTTATGTAACTTATGTAGTTGTTTTTACGATTCTCTACACATTGTTTGTAGTAATACCGTTGGACATTTAAAGGTTGTTGTTAAGAGAATGGAAAAATATACTGAAAATGATAGAAGAATTATTGAAAGATACTTTTTATTCACCCTAAACATAATTCATACAAAAATAAAACAGATATTGGTGCAAGCAAATGAGGCAGTGTTATCACTTAGCGCTCTTACAGACGAGCGACACTTTGCGGTCGCAGAGGGTCGCGCGACTCACGGTGACCGTAAAGTCTACGAGCACGACCCTCTGCGACACACGGCGATCGCAAAGAAAGTCGGCAACGAAAGTCCATGAACAGATCTGCATACATCGCCACAGAGCTGCTAAGCATTTGAGCCCAAACTAGACGTTACAGTTACGAATTGGGCCATTAATTGCTATAACTATGTCAAGTTTTAGCGTCCTATTTCTTGCGGTCTCTGAGAAAAACTCGTGTGACAGACTCAGAGGATTCCATAAGTATTTTGTTTTGCCAATTTTAGTTCGGAACATTAAAAAAAAGTCGCCCACGTACAGTCTAGTGATTAGAGCGAGATTCTGCGGGAATAAGGGCCTGTTTCACCACTTCTCAATAGTGTTCTTGTTAGTTTATCTGACAGATCGTTGGACATATATGAAAAATACGGGTAAGTCTTATATAAATAAATAACGCTAAACGCTCACCGGCACATACATTGTAATGATCCCAAGTAAGCCTCAGGCTTTTTGTTATGGGAATCATACAACAACGGCACAAACATATAACATCCATGACCGAACCGGGATTCGAACCCAGGACCCTAGTTTGGCAGTAAGGCGTGTTAACCATTGCACCAACCGGGTCGTCATATCCGTTAGAGAAGCCTTGAAACCTCTCTATCGGTACAAAATGTTAACACGAAGGTCATTGCCAATAGTGGCTCTTATCGGCGGAGTATACAATACAAATCTGCGCGCAGAATTAGGTATAACTTTGTTTTAAGGTCTTCTTCTCGTCCTTACACCCCTATCTAAGTGTGTGTGTAGGGCTCGGATATTAGCTCTCTATCGGTTGAGATCTTGGGCAGCACTGTAGATATCCTCCCAGGTCATTTTTAGGCTTTCAGCCTCTACCTTTCCTTCCAGAAAATGGCGCCAGGTTATTTTAGGGCGTCCCCCTCTTTCGTTTGCCTGGTGGGTGCCACTCTAAGGCTGTTTTGGATAGGTGATCATCAGGCCTCCTTAATTAATACATGGCTTAGTCACTGCCATTATCGAGTAATGATTACTTTTTCTATAGTAGCTCATCCGTTCGTCTTCATACCTCATCGTTTGAGGTGTTTGGCCAGAAGATCTTTAAAATAGAAGTACTGGACCAATAAAGTCGACTTGATGTCTTTATGCTTTTAGTTTTTAATTGCTTGTAAAATTTTTATCATGTGGGAGCACTCGTCAGAATTAACGACTTGTGTTTCATAGTACTTTTAGAACTTCTACGTCTTGTATTGCCATCTATCGGAGGTTGGCTATCATTAGGGCTATTCGGACCCTGGAGACTGCAGCCCTAAATAGTGAGGTAGAGTTCATATCGAAGTATTCCACAGGTTCTTAGGAACCTGTGTGGCTTAAGCCAGGAAGTCCTTCTTCTACCAGGCATTCTTCTTCAAAAAATTTTCCCCTGCCGAATAATCTTTTAGAACTAAATAGTCGAAAAGCATTCAGGCTTTTCTAATAATGCGATCGCTGTAGTCGGCATTATTAGAAAAGCATTCAGGTTCGTAAGATATTTTGCGTAAGTAAATGCGCTATACACAATGCACTCTCTCATCCTTATACTCTTCTGAATCTGATGGAACGGGAAACCGATACGAGTACATTTCAAATAACTATGAGGTTTCATCGTTAAAATTGACATACAAAGCCTACTGAAGAAGTGTGTTTTATATCAAGGTACAATTTCAAAAAAATTTCTCGTATTTTTGAAGCGTCATTGTTCATCTGGCATTTCAAGTGGCCCTCGCAAAGTCGGCTGCTCTTGAAAAATATTGCCCTTTTTAAAATGGCTTCCAAACGACTTTTAGAGGATCCTATTTCTATCACAGCGCTATGTGGTTTAAAAATACTTTCACACAGTCAAGTTTCATGGTCAGATTGTAAAAGCACACCGTCCAATGTAACTTGATCTCCAACCGCATGTATCTTGGATCAATGGCAGACAAATGTTTCATGGTAGAGGTGGTGGAGGGGAGGTCTCGTAGTGATGGTATAAAATTTTGAATTTGATCTGACGTGCAAGACTTGCAAACCAATGTCAGCTGGTGGCGTTGGATTTGTGTGGACATTCCTTCCACTAATAATAAAAGCCTTTATTAAAAACTTCAAAGTATTCACATGCATGACATAAGTAGATTAAAATTACAATCAATAATTTGAAGTGACATGATATAAATTCAACAGAAATAGGATCCAAACTGTAGGTAAGTAATGAGGATCCGTAACAATTTTTGTTTTGAATGTAGTATTAAAGTACATTAAAAATCCTGAACATTGGTGTTTTTATTTTTTTCCTACGACCAAAAATGAGCGAGCTACGATCAATTGAATGCCGCAACTGGTGGGCGGCCAGTCGGCCACGCGGCGGAGTGCGTGACGTCACGGGGCATTACTGCGTACCGGTTACAAGGGACTTTAGTATTAAAAATGTTATATCTCGGATATGGTGCGTCCTATGTCGAAAATTTATAGAATCAAAAATGTTTGCTTGGATGTGTTCTACAAGATGCGTACATAAAAAGTGGGGATCATGCAGACATCTTAAATTTTATATAATATTTTAAGTCCTAGAGCCAATGTTAATTGACTACTAGAGCCCATGGCGGCTCGAATTTAGGGGTAGGAGGAGGGGGGGAGGTGTGCGGGGTGAGGGGGATTATTTGGTAATTGACTTGGACAACATAAACGACCTGGGGGTCAATCGCGCTAATTTTGAACGATACTACCAAAACAAAACCACAACCAAAAACGTTAAGTTATGCACAATTCGTATCGCGCTAATTATATTAACGGTAACGATTTAGCTTTTTTTCGGAAGATACGTTGTCGTAACGTTCGATGTCCGTTCGATCGAATTTTCTGGCGTGGTAGGTGCGTGGTAGGTTCGTGGTAGGTGTATGGTATGTATTGTGGTAACCAAACTTGAAACGTTTACGGCTTAAACGTTTTGAGTTTGGTTTTGTTTTGGTCAACGATTTAACCGTTCAAAAAAAAAAAATAGCGCGATAGCATTTTTACATCAGCTATACCAAATCTAAACCAAAACTAAACCAAAAACGTTCCGTCCAAACGGTAAAACCGTATAAAATAGCGCAATTGAGGCCCTGAACAACTCGAACAACTTGGTCAACTTGAACAACTCGAACAACTCTAACAACTTGAACAACATAAATAACTCAAACAACATGGCCAACTTCGTCAACTTGGACAACATAAAAAACTCGAACAACTTGGTCAACTTGAACAACATAAACCACTCGAACAACATAAATAACTCAAACAACTTGGCCAACTTCGTCAACTTGGAAAACATAAACATCTCGAACAACTTGGTCAACTGGAAAACTTGAATAACTTTATCGGGGCCAAGTTGTTCGTGTTGTTCGAGTTGCCTAAGTTGTTCGAGTTTTCTGAGTTGTTCGAGTTGTTTATGTTGTCCAAGTTGACAAAGTTGGCCAAGTTGTTTGAGTTATTTATGTTGTTCAAGTTGTTCGAGTGGTTTAAGTTGTTCGAGTTGTTTAGATCGTTTATGTTGTCCAAGTCAATTACCAAATTATCTCCCCCCCCCCCCCCCCTCCTCCCTACCCCTAAATTCGAGCCGCCATGGGCTCTAGTAGTAAATTAACATTGGTTCTAGGACTTAAAATATTATATAAAATGTAAGATGTCTGCATGACTACCACTTTTTATGTACGCATCTTGTAGAACACATCCACGAGAACATTTTTGGTTCTATAAATTTTCGACATAGGACGCACCATATCCGAGATATAATATTTTTAATACTAAAGTCCCTTGTAACCGGTACGCAGTAATGCCTCGTGACGTCACACGTGTCCGCGGGCCATTTTATTTTCGAGCACACTTCAAAATTCAATAACTTTGGAATTACTGGACCGATTTTCAAAATTCAAAAAGAATAATCATTGGTAAATAATAAAGATTAAAATGAAGCACAGTTTTAACGGATTTGCCGTAGCATTACGGGACCTCATTATAAAATTCAAAACTTAAATGGGTTGACATAGATTACAATCAATAATTTGAAGTGACATGATATAAATTCAACAGAAATAGGATCCAAACTGTAGGTAAGTAATTATAAAATTCAAAACTTAAATGGGTTGACATAAAACAATCAATAATTTGAGGTGACATGATATAAATTAAACAAAATATGATCCAAATTGTAAGTTATTATAAAATTCAAAACTTAAAAAGGTTTAGGATGTCAGCAATAATTAATGTCAATGACGAGTTGAAAAGAGCGTAACACGCAATCACCCAGTAAAGCCCGGTCAGCTAGGGTGACTTAGACCAAACCTCACTGAACACTTAGTGAGAGGCCTACCATGTCCTGCAAAAGGACTAATAATTAAAATTTATACGTTGAGTAGACATTTTAAAATCTTACTATCAATTCCTTCCACTAGAGTCTGCTTATTATGACTGCAGTATTTTTTGGCGGGGTTGAGTTGTTTCTGGAATCCTTGTGATGAACTCTATATGAAACTTCGATCCTTACTGTAATTCTCTTTCGGAAGAGGTAGAGCTCTCGTCACAAGGATTCCGAAAATATAATGTGGCCCAATTTTGCCAAAAAATACTGTAGTCTTGATCTTCTTCTTATTGTGTGGGCAGAGCCCTGGTGTCAGAGTTTTCACAGACCGCCTTCCGGCCTCTGACGTGGTTTTTATGTAACGACAGACTGTTGTGCGAGATAGCGAGGAAAAATTTACTAATAGAATAGCTTCAATTTCCTTATGTGCGATCAAGCGGATTTTTTACATACCTCGCACAGGCACAGCTCGCCAGCCTAATTAGGTGCGAAGCCTTGCCGGACTCATTGATTCACTGTTCTCAGAATAGAAATATGAGACTTCAGATTACTTAGCTTTTTTGGAATGGAATTTACAGCTCTGTTTGGAAAGCATATTCTGTTTCGGACAATGATATGATAACATTCTTTCAACAATATAACCAGCTCTAGTAGCATGGTTTCTCTATTCGCGTGTGATGCGACTTCGTTACCTAGAAATTATACCTCTTTCCGCGCTTTTTGGAGAGCTAAGATCACCCTTCGCCCGCCCATGTAGTATAGACTGTATAGAGCGAGAGAAAAGACGCCGTATAACGTTTTGGCACGTATCAGGTTATCTGCAGAAGTCTGTTTACTTTGCGGCAAATAACAAAAATGCCATGTCCCTCTATTGTTATTCAAGAATCTGCATAATAGCAGAAGTATACTTTGATCATGTAATGTAAGCAAAGCCCTCTACCTGATACAAAAAGATTCCTTGAAAATCAACCCGTATTTGAATCTCTACTCTAGGTATGACATGCATGCATATGCTCACGACTGTCGCCGAGGGGTACCACAGGAAAACTACAGAACCGACATCGATGCTGTTTTCACTGTTCGGTAGCCTAGATGGCAAGCATATGCTCACGACTATAATCCACAAGGGGGCAGTCAGAGTTATTCTGAAAAGTCATAGAAACCACCCAAATCCAAATCTCTATGGACTGTTGTTGTTTTGAGTTCAAAGATTTTATGATAAATGTTGTAAAAGCTACGTCCATAAAATTCTTTACTTCTCCAACGGTTGGCGAGTGGCGTGCCGGGCCTCAGGGCGTCGACCTCACATTACGCAACTCCCAAAATTAAGGATTCGACCAGACGACGTGATGTTGTGAGAAATATATTTAATAAGGCTTCTTTTTATTATTATTTTAACGCTTCGAGACTTCCTCTTTAATAACATTACGGTTTATTGTTCGAGCTAAGTACGATAATCAAATTATGATGTTTTTTTTCCGTGGAATAAAAGGATCTTTTGCATTGCTTCGGGTCGGATATCAATATCATACATGAATACCATAAACTCCACCGTAGTCCTGTTGTTGTATATTTTGCACTCTGCTCTCGTATATGGCGGACGATGAAGTTTGACTTGGATTTACAGGGTCCAAATTAATATACTGACGAAAAAAATATGTTGTCCCATACATTTAGGTCGAGAAGTTACAGTTTTGTATGGAACAGCAGATTTTTTTTTTCGCGATATCGACGTTGGGTACAAAATTGAGAAAGTGTTTCATTTCGCGAAAAAAAAATCTGCATTTTAAGAAGAACTCTATACAGGGTGTAAAGAAAAGTATCATTAACCTTTAAACCACATATTCTACCCATCAAACTGAACAACTTTTACTATAGGACTAAACCGATTGCAGCAAAAAAAAAATCTGCTGTTCCATACTTAACTCCAACCTACTCGACCTAAATGTATTTGAAACCTTTATCAGGGTTCAAGCTACCTCTATACCTTCCACCAAAATTAGTCGATTTAGCAGTGAAAACGTAACAATCAAACTGTTAAGACAGACTTTCGCATTTATAATATTAGTATAATATTACATCTGATATCAACCTTTTTACTTACCTCGGCGGCAGTTACAGACAGTCAGACGCCTTTTAAGAAAATTGTAGTCATATCTGAGTAAGGGTATGACAATCTCTTAAAATTACTAACCGTTTTAAAACAAGCATCAAAACATTAAAATAACCTGCTATAATAACACCTCTTTGTTTACTATACATAATTAACTGGAGGTATTTTATGCTAAAACAACCTGGTAGGGCTGTGAAAAATTATCTTTTGTAAACAAGGTACTTTTATGTTGCTATTAGAACCATTTATAACTTTTCAGGAAAATTTTAAAAAGGAGATATGATGATGATGTTATCTAACTTAGGTCCTCGGCAGTTTTATTTAAACTTGTGGGGAACTACTACAGATGTCCAGCACCCACAAGTTATAGCAAAGATGCCAACAGATGGCTCCAACACCGTCGCTCACGGAAATATGCTCCATACAAAACACAACGTTCATCGTAAATACGCAACTCGTAACCTACTACACATCAGGTTCACAATCGAATGCGAGACATGAATCGCGCAAGAGAAATAATCACAGAGATTCGTTACATATAGAAGGTCCAACTAAGAACTGTTGGACCACGGCCGGTCCCCAGGCATCACACATAGCCTGGTGGAAGATCTTCCCTTTTCAATTGAGGAACATTCCCAAGTAGCACCTCCATAAACTCGATTTAACCCCCGACGCCAAAAGATGTTATAAGTTTTTACTTTTTTTTGTGGGCGAAAGGCCTAGCCACCTGTCACTCTCACGTCATTATATCCTGAAACTTTTATATACAGGGTCTTAATATGTTGACACTTTTCTAAGGGGATGATCAGGTCGTCAAACGAGACAGCAGATTTTTTTTTCGCCATTTCTATGTGGGACCCATAGAGAAAGTTGTTCAGTTCGATGATCTGATCTGATCATCCTTTTAAAAAATTTTCAGAATATTAAGTTGGTCCCTGTATAATGTACAATGTAAGTTTTAAGAGATAGTGGGCATTTGTAGCAACAATTTTATTCCGAAGGGGATGGATCATCGTCGAACGTAAAACCTATTTACATAAGAGCTACGCTCTTGTCCGTGGAGTATTCGCCAATCCTGTCTCTTCACCACTAGTGTCTTGAGTTCCTGATACGACATGACATCAACCTTTTTTTTCCACTTGTGCTAGATAACTCTTTCTAGGACCTCCTCTTCACCTTTTTATCTATTCTAAACTAGTATAAAGCTGTAACAGAAGTGTGTATGTACATTGAAGATATTTACAAAAAAAAGATTACGATATGGTTTTTAGGTGTCCCAGATTCCAAATCACAAATTTTTTTTACTTTTTGTCTGTCTGTTTGTGTGTTTGTTTGTTTGATCGAGCATCACACAAAAACTACTGAACCGATTTTGATGAAACTTTTTTTGTTTGATAGCTTATAATCTGACTTAAAATCTGGTATAGAATTTATGCGGACGAAGTCGCAGGTAAATGCTCGTTTTCAATAAAGTTTTAAAGAAATTGACGTACCGTACCGTGTCGAGCGTTATTTTTCCTACCTTTATAAGACAAAGCGGGTTTTACGTTGGCGCCTTATTTCTTGACGTTGTTTTTAGCGTGGCCATCAACCAAACTAGAATATTTTAGTTTAAAATAACGTAACAAACAAAACTTGTTATTACATGTATATCCCTAAACTCAGTCTGAACGGAGATATAAAGGCTTGAAGTTGAAAATAAATGTATTACGTTGACTTCAAGCCTTTATATCTCCGTTCGGACTGAGTTTAGAGATATACTTGCTATGAAGTTTTGTTTGTAACTTTATTCTGAACTATAATATTCATGTTTTATTGATGGCTGCGTTAAAAAAATAAAAAAGGCGCCATTTTCAGTCATTGGCTTTTATAACATCTTGTCTTGTGACATCCCTGACCCAGTGTCCGCCCCGTAAGGAACAAACAATTTGCATTCGCAAATAATGTTGGTTTTTGCGGTGCCTTTGATAATATTTTGGCTGTTACTTTGACTTTTGTCTAATTTTAATTTGCATTACAAAAGTGTGCTGTTCTTTTTGTTAAATATCTTAATAGGAATAATTTGAACGAAGTAGGTACTGTACTGTTGAATGTTTCAACTTCAAAAGGATTCTGGTTTCGTTTTTATTCTTGTTATTCGACAATCTCTCTAATTTCGCGCGCTATTAAAATTTGTTAATTGCGCAGGTATATCGGGGACACTGTAACAGTTGAAAATTTTAAGCTACCGTGTATATGTGGTAAAAATACCGTGTTTCAGTTTGAAAATACAGCGCAAACGCAAAAAAAAGCACCGTGTAACTTATTACCGTGTATACCTCTAGGTAATGCAAGGAAAAACACCTTAAAATTTCAATACTTTTATTAAAATTAATTATAAGAATTGTTTAATTAATATTGTACAAGTTCTTATGTCTTCCATGGCGATGGATGGATGGCATTTCCACAATTAACAAACCAACAGACTTGGCGTGGTATTGTTAGACGTGTAAAATAACTGAAATACAGACACAGTTTAACACGGTAATTATTATTTGAAAATACCATAGAAAAATACACGGTAGTGAATCACTACCATAGACCGTGTTTAAGCCAAATAATACTTGGATCTACGGTTGTTACCGTGTACCTGGTAACACTGATCGGATGCTGTGATTTGTTTCAATCCACAAAATCAATCTTGCTTCACATAGGTATTCCAATTCTCGCACAGCAGTTTTATGCCGGCCGGAGCGCAACAAAGCCATACTGTATGGGACGTATAAATTGCTGGCTTTGTGAGCTTTATTTTAGGGTTCCCTTGTTAAAAGAACTCACACCCTATCTAAATACTGTGTTTACTGTGATCGTGTGCTGTAGATTTTATTTTAAAAAGACACTTGAAAGCAAGCGGCAGCGCGCCGTGCACTCGTATTAATTCTGACTTGTACTATATTGAACACAATTTAAAGTTCACATTTGCACGTAACATTTCGTTAGGCGACGTGATATCGTGCGCTTTCGCTATCCTGAATCAAAGTTACCACTCAAAGCCCTCCGGAATCGCCGTCGGAATCTCTGGACCTAAATAAGAGGGTTGTTTCCCACAGGGATTTTGTCCATTTCTTTATTCCATTCGTTGTTGGATTATTTTTGTCAGATGCTTTTACTGTTCTAGTAGGAAATGTTGAAAGAAATAATGTATCTAAAAGATATTCAGATCTTCAGGGTGAAATTGATATCATTAGCATCCTTTTAAACTAAGAATCTACCCATCAAACTAAACAACTTTTACTACTATGGGAGCAAACCGATCGGAGTATCAAAAAAATCTGCTGTTGCATACATTTGAGTCGAGTAGGCACTGCAGTTTAGTATGGAACAGCAGATTTTTTTGCTCCGATTGGTTTGCTCCCATAGTAAAAGTTGTTCAGTTTGATGGGTAGACTATAATATAATACTATTTATAAAGACTATATGTAATATAAGAGATGCTAATAATAAGGATCAATTTCATCCTGTATACCTACTTACGTATAATAAAATTGGATTGATAGACTTCAATCAATTAATCAATCAATCGATATCATTTATTTCACACCAAAACATACACAGACGCATACTTCACAGACAGACACGCAGACTTCACATACGCATCAGAATTTCTTCTTCAGCGTATGCGGGTTTCCTCACGATGTTTTCCTTCACCGTTTGAGAGCAGTCGGTCATTTTGGTGTTGCGTGAATTTGTATGTTTGTGTTGCGTGACCAATCCCTGTTTGTAGGACATCTCTAATCTAAAGGATATATCTTGTTTTTGTCCCCCTGTCCCCCCTTGGCGTAGCCCTTGTTCCCTTCCCTGGTAGTGGTAGTGCGTGGTGGTGTCTTTGGGACGAAACTTGTCCCTTTGCCTCAACTACTAGTACTGAAGGGACCAATAATAGTACCCCATGAGGCCATGACCCTAATGGTGGTAGTGCTACACGGTTGTGCCCCGGTTATTGAAGTGAAACACTTTTTTGGGAGGGCTTTGAAATTCGGATTGGCAACCTTTTCGTGTAACGGAAGTTCGAAATTTAGATTTGAGCTGCGGATGTTCTTTTCTTTACTTATATTCCGCTTCCTGAAATGTAAAGACAACTTGATTTTAAATTTAAATTCCATCTAACAGCGTAAGTGAAAAACAGGTGAAAAAAAAATCGTCTATGACGGTTCCCAAATTAGATCTTTCAAAACTTTAAAACAGGGCTGCCAGATTGGGGGTTTTCCCGCGATTTCGGGGAAAAATTTGGTCTTTGGGGAAAAGAAATTGTTGGGGAAATTGACGGGGAAAAAATTCAAAGCAGGGTATTTTGGGGTTTTTTAAGTTAACTTTATTATGGGAGGGCTTTGAAATTCGGCAACCTTTTCATGTGACGGAAGATCGAAATTTAAATTTGACAGCTGCGGAAGTTTCACTTCTATCGTATGTCTTTACGACAGGCAACTTTTTTTTAACATCCAAACGAACACGGAATAAAATAACAGTTCCTAACCATCACATTTCTTTTGTACGACTTCTTTTCCTTTTTATTTATTGACCCTAATTTAGATTCAGCGGTGGAACTTTGTGAGGTATAATTAAGCAGTGGGCCCTAATTGTTGTTCTTCTTAGTTCTTAATTAATCTCTCTTTCGTTACGTTAAAGGAATCTGTTTTCATTTGTTATAAAGAGCCATTTCTACACTCGCCTTCAGTAATATAAAAGTAGACCGATAACCGACATTTGCCCATTAAATAAAACACAACTTTCGTATTTGGATTTAAAATTAGACTCTAATTAGATTTTGCCCGCGTCTTCGTCCGTACCGTCTCCCGTGATCCTAGCAAGATACAATATATACCAGTTTTTAAATCTAATTATAAGCTTCATTAAAATCGGTTTAGTACTTGTTGCTTGATGCTCAAAAAGCAAACAACAGAGGGACAAAAAATAAAAAAAATCTGTAATTTGGCATCAGGGACACCTAAACACCACATCGAAACCTTTTTTGTTTTAAATACATATATCTTCAATGTACAGGCACACTTCTGTTACAGTTTTATAAAAGTGTAACAATAAGAATGTAATACGGTGCAATTACAAGTTACATGAATACTTGGTTGGTAGCGGACTAGCGGTACATGAATAAATGCCCCACAGAAACCAAGGTTCGAATAGTCGCGCTAGTGGACGTGGACAGTCTATCGGAGATATTCAGCGAGCGCGTCACGTGATCATATATTGCGTGACCTATTTGCTGCTGTAGCATACAATAAATTACATGTTGTTATGAACTGTAATATTATGTGTGTGTTACTTTTGCAAATAAATTGTTTATCTATCTATCATTTTGTGCACTCCTAAAAGCAAACATGGTCAAGATACTGTTGGTGCTAGCGCTAATCCTATACTATACAATACAGGGTGTAACAAAACACCCTAGTAATACTAAGTGGGTGCTTCAGACCATCAATCTGAACAACTTTCACTATGGAGCCAACGTCGAGAAAAAATAAAAAAATCTGCCGTCCCATACATTTCAGTCGAGACGGTACTGCAGTTTTGTATGAAAGAGCGGATTTTATTTCGCGATTTCGGTTTTGGCTCCATAGTGAAAGTTGTTCAGTTTGATGGTCTGAAGCACCTCCTTAAGTATAACTAGGGTGTTTCGTTACACTCTGTATACGTACGAGGGATGTACAGTTTTTGCGTTATAAACCGTGATTTGTTTGCACAATTCATACGAATAAGGGTTTTTATTTGGTTTACATGTTGTAAAATTTCAATAAAGGATTTTTTATGTTTATGTTATGTTTATGTTATCAAATAAAACGCCACGCTCTGGCCAGGCGGCTTGGCGAGTCTTCTTCCTATCTCGTACATAGTAGTGTGAAAATCTCTTTTGTCCATGGATACTACTTGACACCACACACTCAAACACAAACGTCAAAAAAGTGGACATTCTTGCAATGGTATAGCTCCCTATATATGCCTTTAGATATAATCTCTTTGGTCCATGTGTATATTCTTTGCTGTGAGGTATTTACTCATGTGCTAGCGGTAAACCATTTCGGTCGAGTAATCATTTAATCGATAAACGCCTGGAATCGATACGTGGCTGAAATGCGGTTTACGTACCTACACGTTAACGTTGCATTATTTATTTACGTATTCGAATACGTCACGTTTCGAATTAATTAAAATGTCGACACGATAACCTAATTTAGAATCATTAATGCTTCTATCATTTGGTTTGAGTAGGTTGACAGTTTTGTATGGAACAGCAAATTTCTTCACGATTTCGGTGTCGGTCCCATAGAGAATGGTTATTCAGTTTTTTGGTCTGATAATCCCCTTCTTCTTCTTCTTATCGTGTGGGCAGAGCCCTGGTGTCAGAGTTTTTTCAGACCGCCTTACGGCCTCTGACGTGGTTTTTATGTAACGACTACTACCACCAGAGGTAGTAGCCGGGACCAACGGCTTAACGTGCCATCCGAAGCACGGAATCATTTTTCTTTTCAGACAATCAGGTGATTCAGCCTGCAATGTCCTAACCAACTGGGGAAAACGGACAAAGTGACATATCACTAGGTGTCCCCCGTGGGAATCGAACCCACGACCTCCGTGTCGAGAGCCAGTGCTCTTAACCATTAGACCACGGAGGCAGTTCCCCTTAATACACCGTCAGCATATTAAGGACACAGAGCACAGCAGTAAGCGATTAATTGTGAAATAAAAAGCGTAACGAAACGTGGATGTTGTGAATTTTCATAATATCTCTGACTACCACCTTGGGGAATAGAGTCGTGAGCAAATGTAAGCATGCATATAATAAAAGCATATAATGCATATAATAAAAGCGGTCAAGTGCGAGTCGGGCTACTCGCGCACCGAGGGTTCCGTACCACACCACCACACCACACAACACAACATTATTAACTTAGAAAAAAATACTTTTTTTGTCCGGGACCTTTAGCGCAAGACCGACTCACATTTGGCCGGTTTTTAGTATTTGTTGTTATTCTGTAGAGTTTGCTCTATAATCACACTAAGTTTGACGCTTGTATGTATTACCATTCTTACGATAGAGCGTGAAGAAAAAACGTTGATAAAAACTAGTTTCTTGTTGAGAACCCCCCTTAATTTTTATCTTTTTTAACATTTTTATTATTTGTTAACAAATCAGCCGTAATAACGCATAAATATTATAAAGAGGAAAGATTTGTACCTGTTTTTGTATGTTTGTAATGAATAGGCTCAAAAAGTACTGGGCCGATTTAAAAAATTCTTTCACCATTAGAAAGCTGCATTCACCCTGAGTAACATAGGCTATATTTATTGCTAGAAAAGATTAGACGTCCACCCGTGCGAAGCCGGGACGGGCCGCTAGTAACGCATAATCTAAGAAAATTTCAAGTATCTAGCTATTACGGTTCAAAAGTTACAGCCCTAAATAGGTAGGACAGACGGACGGACGGACAGACGGACGGACGGACGGACGGACAACGTAGGCTTAGTAATAGGGTCCCGTTTTCACCCTTTGGGTACGGAACCCTAAAAAGTATCCCTGTCTCATTTATTGTTTGGAAATGGTTTTTGTTGCATATTTTTATAAAGTTATGTTGTATTTTAACATAACTTATAAAAAAAATACGTTTTCCTTGTTTTTAAACACGTCAAATTTTAAACTTCTGCTCTAAAAACCAAATTAGTTTACACTAGTTAGCACCAGTAGCTAAAACCCGAAATGGCTGGAAAACTGCCGAGATTGAAATAGTTTTGAACGAAAGTTGTTCTGCCGTTCCTACATAATGTGGGGTTTTTTTAGGGTTCCGTACCCAAAGGGTGAAAACGGGACCCTATTACTAAGCCTACGTTGTCCGTCCGTCCGTCCGTCCGTCCGTCCGTCCGTCTGTCCGTCCGTCCGTCCGTCCGTCCGTCTGTCCGTCCGTCCGTCCGTCCGTCTGTCCTACCTATTTAGGGCTGTAACTTTTGAACCGTAATAGCTAGATAGTTGAAATTTTCTCAGATTATGCGTTATTGCGGCGGATTTGTTAACAAATAATAAAAATGGCAGAAAGTAAAAAATTAAGGGGGGTTTTCAACAAGAAACTAGTTTTTATCAACGTTTTTTCTTCACGCTCTATAGTAAAAACGGTAATACATACAAGCGTCAAACTTAGTGTGATGATTATAGAGCAAACTCTACAGAATAACAACAAATACTAAAAACCTGCCAAGTGTGAGTCGGTCTCGCGCTAAAGGTCCCGGACAGAAAAAGTTTTTTTCTAAGTTAATAATGTTGTGTTCTGTGGTGGTGTGGTACGGAACCCTCGGTGCGCGAGTAGCCCGACTCGCACTTGACCGGTTTTTTATTTACTATTCATATTTCGACCTCGGTCAACTCTTGAATGTCGAGTGAAGCCTCTTCAATTCAATTCAAACGTTGTGAAAGTACTGAATGAATAACTTGAAACTCAAAGTCAAAGGCTTCTAATTGAAATGCTAGACGTAAAAAAAATTATACTTATTACGTTATTGGTTTTACGGTTGTGTCAAGGAAACAACAAACAACCCAAACCATCAAACAACTTCGATTTCTCAATCAAGAAAACCTAATATAAAAACAACTCGGCTATTTTCATACAAAAGGTTCTTTTATTGCCATTCTTCTTAGACTACTTATTATAAGGACCGGCCTTGCGGTAGCATTTCCCCTCTGCCACGGTATTAGATCAATTAATCTTGCGCATTTACATTCAATTTTATAACTTATCACTAAACTAGACGGCCTATTATTGCGAAACAATAATTTCGAACTTAGAACTTTTGGGGTTTACAGGAGACTACTTTTCATGATTTTGAACATTCAAAATTAAAATCTAAAGTCATAAGGAATAAAATCCAAAGTTGCGGATAACATGTTACCTCGCCCCCCGCAAAAAGTGGCAGAAAGTTTGTTAGTAGAATGACACGTGGTTACGCGTCCCTATACAACGTGTTAATGAATTAGCGCAAAACCTCATACACCCCAACTGATTTATAACAAAATAATTAGATTGAAACAATAATTTAATTATTTTGATAGTTAAAATTTAAAGTTATTTGCAGTTTAAGTTTTGAGGCAAAAACGATTTGTTATCATTTCAGCACTGAAAGAAAGCGCTAACGTACTCATGGATACATTTTTATAATCTTGTTTTGGTAGTAAGTAGGGTAAGTGTGCCCGTGCGGTGGGTTGACATCGGGTTCAGAAAATTTAAAATTTTGCATACAAATTATTTAATATTTTGAAAAAAATTACCTATGTTGGAACCATGATAATTCGACTCTGCTCTCGATTCTAAACAAACTACTTTCTAGTTTTGCGTTAATTCATTAACACGTTGTATAAGTAGTCTAAGCCATTCTTCTTATAACTTTTTGTTATTATTTTTAGAGGATATGCCCTCTAATGCGGTCCATAGAAACGGAGTTTAAGTATATTTTGGATATGAACAAATTATGCTAGGATTAATTAATATGTAATATTTGTATCTTGTGTTCACATCTTTGGACCACTGTAATGCAAATCTGACAAACCACAGACATAGAATATACAGGGTGAAATTGATATCATTGGCATACTTTTAAACTAAGAGTCTACCCATCAAACTGAACAACTTTTACTATGGGAGCAAACCGATCGGAGCAACTAAAAAATCAGCTGTCCCATACTAAACTGCAATGCATACTCGACTCAAATGTATGCAACAGCAGATTTTTTTTTTGCTCCCATCGGTTTGCTCCCATAGTAAAAGTTGTTCAGTTTGATGGGTTGACTCTTAGTTTAAAAGGATGCTAATGATATCAATTTCACCCTGTAGTATCTATATAGTGTTTTAAAAAAAATTATTGACTCATTGGTTAGTATTGAAAATAGGTTCTAACTTAATTTGTATGCATCGCGCTTCTTTAATATGTATTACAATAATATCAGTATAGGGAAGATTATATTACATAAACCGTATAAAGTAAAGAAGGTAGTAAATGTAATATTCATAGAATCCAGAACACCGGATGTTTTATCAAAACTAATGATTCTCTCCACATAATCTTAATCTGTCTACGTCGTTCACTTTTACACAGTATAGTTGAATGACAGTGATGGAATGGGATTCCTTGTCGATTTCGACTATGGCGAATGCTAATCTTTATAGAAAAGCAGTCAGGATATTTTGAAAAGCATTAATAAGCTTACGCACTAAACACAGATGCACTCTCTCGTCCTTACCCTCCTATGTCTGATGGAACGGGAGACCGATACGATCAGAGGTGGGGTCTGATGCAGTGGCTATAACCGGCAGCATACGGGCGTCAAAGATTTGCATGACAAGGATTATAGTCGTAAGCATGCCTGAAAAAAAATATGCTGATGTCTAATTGTCTTGTCTATGACACACACAGTCTTTTTCGTCAAGACCAGAACAATAACAGCGACGTTACTGTGTATTCTTAAACTGTGGGTCGGACTTGGCAGATGTAGCAGGCCCGGGCCCTAATAACTAACGGGACGCAGGGAGGCGAAGCGTGACTCCGCCCTTAGGCCAGTTGTACACTAATGCGGAGAGGAGATTATACTGTGAACAACTAAAAAATACACTATTTTCGATCATTCCGCGACTTCTGTCTGTGTGCGTGAGTGGAATAGATATTTGATGGGGTCGAAGATGTAGCGAGCTTACCCAGAAGAAGCCTATTCACTCGTACTTTAAAGGAATTCGGGTTGTAAGCGCTCGGAAACACTGACGCAGGCAGGGCATTCCACTCCTTGGCTGTGCGCATTATAAAAGAATCGGAATGGCGCGCTATTCTTTAAATAAAAACGCACAAGCTTGCACAAGTAACAGCTGCAATAGATACTTATAGCTTTTAATTACTCTGATATCGGAATAATCGATCGCAGAAAAATGGAATTCTAATTGCGGCGACTAGAACTACTCTCATGTCCTCTCCTCTTTTATTTTATTTCTACATAATTTTTTTTACATCCGGTTTAGTGTGTAACGGCCCTTACTCTGAATGGTAGAGCTTTTATTATTTTCTTTCACACGAAAACATACAATGTAGGAAATGAAATAGCTGATATAGAACTACAAGATTATTTACCTAGGTCACAGTGTGTAAACTCTCTGCAACCCATCAATTTGTTTTATCCCTAACGTAATTTATTTACCTATATTCATGTGACAGCTGTAGAGTTTCTAGCCGCATTTTCTATCTATCTATATAGTCACGGCCTTAGACAATTTAATAGGGACGAGTTACGCGTGTCATTCTACTAAGAAACATTTCTGCCACTTTTTGCGGGGGGCGAGGTAACATGAAATCTAAATATTCCCCATTTTATTCCCAATTTATTTAGATTCTAATTTTGAATGTTAAAAATCATGAAAAGTAGTCTCGTGTGAACCCCAAACGTTCTAAGTTCAAAATTATTGTTTCGCTATTATAGGCTGTCTCGTTTAGTGATAAGGTATAAAATTGGGTGTAAATGCGCAAGATTAATTGATCTAATACCGTGGCAGAGGGGAAATTCTACCGCAAGGCGAGTCCCTATTAAATTGTCTAAGGTCACGCCTCTTTCCCAGTGGGGTAGGCTGAGACCAGGGCGCGCCATCTACGATCCTTACTAGGGCTTGCATTCGAATATTCGAATATTCGAATTATTCGAATAAAAACTCTGTTCGAATATTCGAAAAGTATAATAAGGTATTCGAATATTGTATGCAACCATAATTTTCAAATTTTGCGCGCGACATTAATTCTAGGTTACGTTGTTAGGCTCACTTTTGTAAAAGACAGGACTCTGATGATCATGAGGAGGATGACATAGCCTTAAATCATTTGTTTTGTTATAAAACTATTTATATGTATAGTTTTATAATAGTGTCATCACCATCATCACCATGACCGTTATCGGCCACAGCGACTTTTTACTGAAAGCTGAGAGCTGATAGTTTGTGCGCTCTCAGGTGGCTGAAAAATAGGGATTTTTTGCAGTAAATGTGCTCCCGGATTCTGCACGTCAGCACCCCTCCGACTAAATTAAGTTGAACGGGCCTTCAGCTCGTCGGGTTCAGTCCAAACGTCGCGCTTGTTCGAACCCATACACTTAAGTGTTCACGGTGTGCCTCCAAAGTGGCCGGTCTTTAGCCAGTGTCTCCCAGCTTGATCCGTCAATCAACATCACAACTCTTCGTGTGATGCTTCAGCACACCGCAAGATTTGGCCGCCTTGTTTCCATTTGCCCTCCTGCAGTTCTGAGTACTTCGCAGCTCTGTCATTCACACGCAAATACGGAAAACATTCCCACACCACTGCAATTGCCACCTCATCAGATATTATGCCTCACTCAATTCCGCTGACATCTGCAAGAGCGCTCTGTGTTTCCGGAGAGCCTCGGTCAGTTCCTCGTTGTTATCGTCAAACAAGTCCTCCTGCTTAATACGTTTTACGCCCAATGTTTGCAATACTTCGTTGACCAAATTCGACGAAAGTGCCTGCCAAGTATTTTTAAGACATCGCCACATTCGCCACCACCCTCAATTTCCAGCGTCAGAACAATGTTTCCAACTACCCGAATAACAGTCTCGTTGATAATTGGATCTAGGAGTTTTCCCACATTAAGACGTAAAGGTTTCACTTTTTGAGACCGGTGAGGAGGATTAAGATGGTGTTTGAGTTTAGTCAACACAATTCAGTGGTCACTTCAACAGTTAGAAGTCTTGCATAACCTGAGTGATATGGATTTGGGAGATAATATCTCTTTGTCTGACGATAACGTAGTCAATAAGATGCCAATGCTTGGTCCTTGAATGCATCCATATGGTCTTGAGCTTGGCAGGTAGCATAAAGATAGTGCTGGTATATCTAATTGAATTTGATCACAGAGAGAGAGAGAGTAACAGAAGGCAATTCAAGCAGTTCATGTTACCAACATAATGGCTTGAAGTAGCGCCCAACTCTCGCCTTAAAATCGCCTTATATGAGTATCTTCTCCCTAGGACGGATCCCATAAATAAAACACCGTCAATGAAGAAGTAACGCGGTCCAAGATGTGCACGGGATACTCCTCCAGTTCAATTTTAACTGCGAAAACAACACCAGACCGCCTGAGATCAGAGGCAGGGGTTCCCTTTCAGAAGAATGTATATCCGCCCCCTTGCTCCACTAGCTCCTCCTCGTCAGCCTGGTGTGTCTCACTGAGAGCAACGATGTCGACACCAAAGCTACTATGGCAGTCTTTGGTTCCGGGCAGATGTTGCCTTTGGGGACAAGGAGGGTCCGCACGTTTCATGCGCCAAACGTCATCATCTTCCGAATTGGTAATTTGGTATGCGATTTTTTACTTGTTGCCGTTGATGTTTGCTTTCGACCACGAGTGAAGATGCTGTAGAAAAGGGTCGTAGTTACCACTTCCAAATTAGTGAGATATAAGTATTTAGCGCTGAGTGGGGGAAGCAGTGTGCCTTCTTCAATAGGGCTGCTTCGTCAAGTCATAGGATTTCGTTTTCATTTGGAGAAATTAGACTATGTAAGTCAGATATTAGCAATTAACAACATTATTACTTAAACCGGTTAAAACTTTATCAATATTCGAATATTATTCGAATAATTCGAATAGTACCTAAAAAAAATCGAATAATTCGAATATAAAAAATTATCGAATATTTGCAAGCCCTAATCCTTACATAGGTACCTCTTTTGCCTCATGCACATTCATACATCTCTTCATACATGCCCGTCGGTTTCGAGTACTCCGCACCTCCCCTTTTTGTAGGACGCAACAAATTTGATCAGAATACATAATATCTTCTCTACAGCGCAGAATTTCCGAAACAGTGGTAGAGTAAAAAAAAAGTTTATATTAAATCAAATTAAAGATTGAGAAATTCAGTCTCGGGCGGGACTTGAACCCGCACCCTTCCAAACCGGGGAAGTGCGTTATCCAATTTCGCTACCGAGTCCACTAGCCAGAGAACGAAATTTTCAATCTTTAATTTGATTCGAAATAGCACAACATGGCTGTAACATGTTTAAAATCAATAATATTTTAAAGTTTATATTACTTCAGTATTCAGTATTTTATTGCAGTAAGTATCACAAATAATAAAGTACCTACATGCTTACGAGTAAACTATCTTATTTAATTATTGTGACGTCCTGTTAGGGCATGGCAATATTATTGCAGAGGGCATTGAACATTCATCACCTCAGTCACAGAACACATGGATAAGTTAAATAATGATGACATTTGTTAGTATTCGCAAAATTGATAAAATTCTAAAATTTTCGAACTAAGCAATTTCGTCATACCATTGTTAATCAAACGCAACGTTTAGTACTTCATAAATAACTTGACACATCAATAAAACAACTTGTTCAACGATATAAAACGTACAAAGTCCGACATTTGGTTTGAAATTATGAGTGAGTTGGAATTACAAGCGCGATTAGTCTCGGATAGCACGATAAGGTCACCGAGTTTAAAAATACGAGCTTATCTCGTAATATGGCGTTTTCCGTTCATGCCACATACATTAAATTGAAGAAACCAGACAAAAGAGGACCACTAGAAATCGCATGAGGACTATTTAGATCAGGCATGTCAAACATGCGGCCCGCACTGCACTTTCTTGCGGCCCGAACCAAATTTAAGAATAGCTTTCTGATGCGGCCCAAAAGCTTTCAGACTTTGACAAGTACTTAGGTTCTCAATGGTACCGATTCGGACTGTGCCACGACTTAACTAAATTTATTCCTGTCTCTTTCTAAAATAAGATTAAGAAAAGAGACAGAAAACCAACAGCTGACTTTAGTACTGTCAAAGTGACGCTACACGCCCAAAATAAGATGCCATCATAATGTACGCTATCTTATTTAAAGCGTTTTTGGGCGTGTAACGTCACTTTGACAGCTCTAAAGTCAGCTGTTGGTTTTCTGTCTCTTTTCTTAATCTTATTTTAGAAAGTGACAGGAATAAATTTAGTTAAGTCGTGGCACAGTCCGAATCGAGGCCATTTTCATAATATTATGTAGGTAATACCACCGTATTAAATCATGATGATGATGTGAAAACAAGCTCGCTTCGCTCGCTCACTTTTTTACATAGTATGCAGAGCAGATCCAAGGTCTAGTCTTTCAATGCCCTACCTTAAATTCAGTTCTAGCTACGGCCTTGATTTAGATGCAGTTTGAAAGTTTATTTCTTTCTATGAGGTTATATGTGTTTTTTTTTAATTAAATAAACGATTAACGGTCCTTTTCTATGAACGATACAATTTCTCTAAGATCGTTGCGGCCCGCTGATTGTACTATCATTATGAATTTGGCCCACCAACGACTTTGAGTTTGACGTGCCTGATTTAGAACTACACGGATAAAAAGGATTTCTTGAAATAAGAAATCCTTTTTATCCGTGTACGGCGACCAAAAAACATAAAATCTTATCAAGTTAAATTCAACCTGATCTTCATATAAATCTCTTCATAAAATTGTCATAGTGACTTATAAAATGTATGAACAGATATGGAGACAAACCGTAGTTAGTTACTAGAAAAGAGGGTGCATCAGTGAGACAGTGTTTAGTTGCATTTACAAATTTATTTAATTTTTTCTGTATAAACTTATGACCATACTCCTTTTGAGGTGGTTAGAAACCTTGCTACATTTATCAAATTATCAACCACCTTTGAATGGAATGACGTGTCAAGTAGTGATAGGTAGCCGTTGTCCTACAAACACATCATATTAACAATAATCTAAACTTATATATAACCAACCATTGAATGGTACATAATTTTTTTATGAAGGTCCATTGACCTCTATAATAAGGGCTCCGTCACGGTTGTACCTCTGACGGATCGGACGGAGTCGAGATTTCATTACACCTGTTATGTTCCAACCACTCGACTATAACCATACCTTTACTATGAAATGATTTAGCACCCTTAAAGGGTTTAGTGGACAAATGGCCAACAGCTAAAATAAGGACAAATTCACCGAATGGCCAATTCTTAAAAAGAGCAATTGTACAAACACGGCCAGTTCTTAAAAAAGGACAATTCTTCAAATAGCCTATTCAGACGACTGATTCATACTAAAAGGCAATTTTTGATCATGGCCTATTCTTCGGTAGATAGATCAGTCAGAAGCAGTACTATAAAAACAGTTTCAAGCTGACCTTTCGCTCATTTCAAGCAACACAAAAAACCCTTTGTTACCCTTACAGCAGCCGTGTTGCAAAAAAAGAAAATTAACTTGAGCAAACAAACTGATTAGTTCATTCGAGGCAAAACAAAGGCAATTTATCTCGTTTCTCGGGACCAGTGCTATCGCTGTCCTTTGCCCACTTAGGGCCTTTTTTTTATTATAATGGTCTTACCGTAAAAACCTACCCCGTTAAGTAAAGACTTAAGTTTTAAGCGGCCATTGCCCTATGACCTTTGTAAAGTACTTTAAAACTCCGCGAGAATTTGGTAAGCTTCGAAGGGCCATTACTTGAAATTTCCTTTTTAGTTGTACCACGTTTCAACTACTTGTGGGATTACTAAGTGCCAGTAAATGGGATTTCACTGGAACATGAGTCATTTTGTCGATGTCTATGTAAAAAGCTTAATTTTTCGATACAAAGTAACTTGACAAATAAGTTTATATTTTAGTTTGAGAGTTGGACTGATGCTTGTTTTTATATATTTACAATTATTTAACAGACTACCTCCAGACAACACCTAGATAAGTCTAAACGCATGCTCGGTTCCAATTAAAAGGCTTTATATATATTTTTTTTTGTGATAAATAAATAAATAAATTTATTCTATTTCGTTATCTAGTCGTAATAAAAATTTAAATTTGATGCTGGTGCTATAATTGGGTTGGGACTTTTTTATGTCATTATTTGAGATTTAGTTTGTTTGACGCTTTGACAGTATTTGAAGTAAAATACCGATTACGATGTTTGAACTCAGACATATATTCTGAATCATTTTAATAAACCACGAAAATCGATTTCGCCATTAGTAAATATTTTGTTATATTTAGTTTGTGCTGGGATCATTGTAACAATATTTAATTGGATGAAAGTAGCTAAGAACCGGGTGTTGTAGCGATCCTTGGGGGAGGCCTATGTCCTACAGACTTCTATCGAAATCATAATGAAATATAATGTTGCATGTAAAACGATTATCTTATGAAGAAATACTTCATCGTCAAAGATAGTTCTAAAATGTAGATGACAAGAGAAATGGAAACCTTCGTGCCAAGATTTCGCAGCCGCTACACTTTTTGCTCCAATCTTTGAGTTGCCAAAACGGTCTCACAGTGTGTACCTTCCTCCTAGTTTATTTTGCCCGTCCGCTGCAGGCGTACCGTATAATATTCCTACGTGGCATCGCATATCGAAGATTCGATATCGCTAATGCATCCAAATTATATTAGTCTCGATCGTAAGATTTCTGAGAGATTTAAAAAGTTTTTCTCGTTGGTAAACTTAAATGCGTTACATATTTTATTATCTGAACAACTTTCATAAATGTACAAACAAGGAAATATTGAAAAAAAAAACAGCTGCTCCATACATTTGAGTCGCGTCACAGATTAATAATAAGTTACTACGTAGAGTCCGCCATTGACGTTTTTTATGGAATAGCAGATATGTATAGTACATTACTGCAGAGGCCAGCAACAGAGGCATTGATGGACGAACGTGTAAATGTGGGCCGAGGCGAAGCCGAGGCACACATACGTAAGTCCATCAATGCCTAGTTGTGGAAAAGGCTTGTATAGTACTTTTCTCAAACAATGCGCGGAAATTAAAACAGTAAATTTTCTCAAATAATTCGCGGAAATTAAAACTCTTTTCAAAATCAATGACGAACAACGAACAACAATTTGTTTTTTTTTTCAATAAACAGCTTTAAAAAAAAACATTCAAAATTTTGCAATCCAGTTCGAAATTTAAATAAAACCTTTGATGAGTTACCTCCTTGGTCGCCATGTTTCGGAATAAAAGATCGTTCCATTTTTAAATTACATGAGTTTACTATGTAATTTATTTGGCCGCTAAACACGACAGATATGGATTTTCATACAAACATTGCCGGCCGCTGCGCGCATGTATTTGGCCAGTACAGCAATTTCGATTTATCTCGAAGAAGGTTGTCAAAATAATGCTCACATTTCCAAGCATGTTTGAGAAAACTTATTTAATTTTACATCCCGTATTTTCTGTACTTACGACCGACCTGATGTGCTATTTTTGAACCTCACAAATTCTAATTCGTATACAGAAATTTCAAAATTACTATGGATGGAGTCTGCATGCATCATTTGTCTGCGAATTTAAAAGTGTCAGATTCAAAAATAGCACTTCTAGTATTGATGGTGTAGTAAGTTAGTTCTATTGATAATATAAACAACAAAACTCGGTTTAAGACTGACTGTCCAGACAGAGATGTGCGATGTAGCTAGGCTATGCGAGGATCGAAGCTATAAAACTATGTACTCGCGTTTACCAAAGCTATGCGAGGTAAATGAGCGATGTGGTGATTCGTAGCTAAGGCACGGCTGGTTTCAGAGTCACGCTGACCGACAGCGTTTCACTGTGAAACGATACAAGGCAACATCTAGCTCGTGGCACACGCGTTCACCAAACGCGTCGGCGGTCAGCGTGACTCTGAAACCAGCCTAAGCTTAGCTCAGTTACCTGACTTAGCTACCTAGCTCTGTGACTGTCTGAAACCCCGATAGCTCTTTTTTTCTCCTTGTACCTCTTAACGCATCCATAGCTCATATCCTTAGCACACGTTCCATTTTACACATCCCTAGGTTATATCCTTAGCACGCATCTATCGCTCGAGTTGTATCTCCAAAGAACTCGCTTAGCTAAACCCTCGTCCACCAGAACTGCGCTAAGGTAACCTATGAATATGTTGTAGTCTGATTGGTTACTTTTCCTCGCACACTTGCTCAGCTATATCGCAAATTCTCTGTTCAGCCAGCCTAAAGTCACATGAGTGAATCGTGAGATTTCATATAGGTTCTACACTTTATTTATAACTTATGTAACCTATTTCCAACGTTAATAACAACATATGCCGCACAGCCACCGTTTGCCTTGAAATGAACAACTCAATGCCGTTTAGCTTCATATTTCAACAGCTATTGAGCTGTGATGTATGGGTTGTTACAGCCTAAATAATGTTAACTCTGTTTTATACTAAACGAGCTTTACCCCGCGACTTCGTCCGCATAAATTATATACCAGATTTGAAGTCAGATGATAAGCTATCAAACAAAAAAAGTTTCATCAAAATCGGTTCAGTAGTTTTTGCGTGATACTCGAACAAACAAACACCCAAACAAACAAACAAACAGACAGACAAAAATCAAAAAATTTGTGATTTCGAATCAGGGACAGGTAAAAACCATGTCGTAATTTTTTTTTTGTAAATATCTTCAATGTACAGACACATTTCTGTTACAGTTTTATAATAGTTTAGACTAGTTGATGCCTGCCCTTTTCAACCGACTTTTAAAAGGATGAGGTTCTCAATTCCCGTGTGTCCCTTCTTTATGTATTTTACACGATAAATTCGACACAAGGCGGTCTGAAAAAATTAAAACCGCCTTCAAAAAAACTAAAAAGTTAAAAAATAATATTGCAGCCGATGACTTTTTCGTTCGCATCATAAGAACATTAATTTGTTTTATCAAAGTCGCTGTCAAGCCGATTCGCGACATGGCTTGCATTCGTTTTTTGGCTTGGCTTGACACCGACTTCTATAAAACAAATTAATGTTCTTATGATGCGAACGAAAAACTCATCGGCTGCAATATTATTTTTTAACTTTTTAGTTTTTTTGAAGGCGGTTTTAATTTTTTGTTAAAATTTTGTTTATTTCACAATTTTCAGTGGTGAATTCATTAGTTCGATTTAACAGTAGTGCTTCAAATTAACAAACGCACTAGTCGGCACTACGATTTTCGAAGGTTCCCCTCGATTTCTCTGGGATACATCATCAGATCCTTGTTTCCTTATCATGGGACCACCCTTAGGATATCTCCTTTCCAACAAAAAAAGAATCATCAAAATCGGTTCATAAATGACGAAGTTATCCGCGAACACACATTAAAAAAAAAAAAAAAATATACGGTCGAACTGAGAACCTACTCCTTTTTTTGAAGTCGGTTAAAAACTCTGACACGATAAGAAAAATAAGAGTTCGACATTTATTTAACTTTGGAGGATTCGTTTTTTGTTCTATTGAAGTTGGTCCCATTTTAATTTAAAGAAGATTTGTGCTTTGGAGATAGACAATAGAACTCCTCAACAATGTTTAGTCTTTCATTTAGTCTGCTTCAGTACTAGATCTTTTGTGTCAATGCACACCTTGCAAGCACAACAAATATCATTGTCAACCCAATATATTTCAACACTGAAAATTCGGTTGGTTTTAATTTCTTTTTTGGATTCCTTTGGCAAAAGCGTTCGCGCAGGTAACTTGGAGCAGAAGGATTGTGGAGGGTGTTGAAGATCCTGCGATCACGAATAGGAAGCCATTTTAACTGCTTCCTGTATTCGAATACGTATTTACGCAACCCAACCAACAAAATAAAAACAAAAAATTGTCACAAAAACACAGCGAAACAAACCATTATCGCCTTGGACGATTCTCGGGGGAAGAACAGGGGTGATCTATTGTAAGAAAGTACTTAAAAAGCAAACAGAAAATAAATAAAATTCTACCTTTTCTCACACAATGCTAGACCATAATACAGCTGACTGAAATAGGTATATATACAGGGTGGCCGGGGAGTTGACGTTCAAACGAAAAATTTAGGTCCGGTATGTCGTGGGGTATCCGAATCACCCCCATGTATGTTACGCGATTTTTTATAGTTTTCGAGTTATGATGATTTTTCCGATTTTTTGAGGAAACTCGACATGACCGGCTTAACAACTTCTAAAAAAAAAAGTGTTAGACTTTTTAGAGATTCTTTTTTTGCAACTTAATCTTCATGAATTGTGCCTTTATTCATAACATCATCAGCATCGTAACTTTGATAAAAGTTTTGAAAATATTGGTCTAAAGTTAAAAATTTGCGATCCGTGAATTATGACCAAATTTTCAACTTTAAATTAAAACTCTAAACAGGTGACCTTATGATTTTTTAGCCAATCCCAAAAATGCGCCCAACTCTCAGCTTTCATAATCATAAATAAAAAGTAGTACTTAAGAGGGCTAATTTGGCTAGAATTGATCTTCAAAGACAACAAGGCGGAAAACTCTTAAAAATTTTTTTTTTTTTTTGCCATTATTACCACGCCTAAGGCTAAATAATGATTAAAGAATGCTGGAAACCGAAACGGCGACGGGTTATGCCGGACTCTTACCGGCTAAAACCCCACCGTGTTCCACCTCATCCCATATTGCCGTAGAGCCTGAGGGCCCGTGAGGAATCTTCCACACTCTACGGCGCAGCGACCGACCTTACCAGGTCTCATCTCTGTTGGCCTTGACAAGCCTACAGGCCTTTAGGTGGTGCGTGGGAACACGCACACAACCACCTCAGTCCCTATGATCGGACGCCGGACCCCCCAGCCCGACGCCCAGAGACTCAAAAATTACGGGGGAGGCAGACCGCGAGCAAACGCAGCCCGTCTGCGCCCCGTGCGTCTTTGGCGGATCGGGAGTTCAGAAGTCGACTCCCTCTCCCTCTCCGCCGTCTCCTTCTGGAGCATTACTGCCTCACAGAAGGAGAGAACCGCGCGCCAAGACGCCTCACTGTCGACCATAGCGCGAACCATGGCCGGCAGCGAGAGGTCTGAAACTACCTGGGAGAGCTCACTGCGCTCTCCCGCCCACGCAGGGCACTCCTCCAGCACGTGCTGCGCCGTCTCGTCGAGACAGCCGTCGCAGTGGTGGCACCCGACTGTCGGCTCCCTCCTCCTAGGTTAGGTTAGGTTAGGTTATCTACTTTTTACTTAAAACTTTCCTTATTCCACCAACACGATAGGTTTCCAGCATTCTTTAATCATTATTGATGAGACCTGGTAAGGTCGGTCGCTGCGCTGTAGAGTGTGGAAGATTCCTCACGGGCCCTCAGGCTCTACGGCAATATGCGATGAGGTGGAACACGATGGGGTTTTAGCCGGTAAGAGTCCGGCATAACCCGTCGCCGTTTCGGTTTTCAGCATTCTTTAATCATTATTTAGCCTTAGGCATGGTAGTTATGGCAAAAAAAAATATTTTTAAATTTAAGAATTTTCCGCCTTGTTGTCTTTGAAGATCAATTCTAGCCAAAGTAGCCCTCTTAAGTACTACTTTTTATTTATGATTATGAAAGATGAGAGTTGGGCGCATTTTTGGGATTGGCTAAAAAATCATAAGGTCACCTGTTTAGAGTTTTAATTTAAAGTTGAAAATTTAGTCATAATTCACGGATCGCAAATTTTTAACTTTAGATCAATATTTTCATAACTTTTATCAAAGTTACGATGCTGATGATGTTATGAATAAAGGCACAATTCATGAAGATTAAGTTGCAAAAAAAGAATCTCTAAAAAGTCTTACACTTTTTTTTTTAGATGTTGTTCAAGCCGGTCATGTCGAGTTTCCTCAAAAAATCGGAAAAATCATCATAACTCGAAAACTATAAAAAATCGCGGAACATACATGGGGGTGATTCGGATACCCCACGACATACCGGACCTAAATTTTTCGTTTGAACGTCAACTCCCCGGCCACCCTGTATATATATTATGATGGTAATACACTAGCCTAGCCTAATCCTCTATCATTCCCAAGATAGCACTGGGTGAGTAATGGGGTTTGGTAGGGGAATTTATAGGCGGTTTACTTAGAATATAACATCCTAAGGTACAGTCGACAGCGAAATTGTTATATGTACTTATTTTCAAATATTATAGATTTACAGCCATGTTGTGCTAGTCTAAGGCTCTATCCTATTGCGATCGCTCGCGCGATCATGCGTTCGTCTGACGAAAATCATTGTGCCACTGTGCGTTTAAACATACTTATATCTGAATAAAAATAGAACAATTCGATCGCATCTCATGATAGCACGACCTTCTATAGGATATTCCGCAGATATAAGTATGTTTAAACGCACAGTGGCACAATGATTTTCGTCGGATCGCGCGAGCGATGGCAATAGGACAGCGCCTAAGACGGGGCTTGAACCCGCAACCTGTCAAACCGGGGACTTTCCTTTCGTTAAGCTACCGAGATCCTATTACACGTGAAGGAACAAAATTCTTCAACACATTCCGTCTGAAGGGACGTCTAGCCCAGTCATTTTACGGTTTGACCCGGGACTAATTACTAATTTAATTTTTTTTCGCTATAGTATTGAAGAGCCAATTTGAGCATAGGAATGTTACAAAATTAAAAAAAAATTACGTCAGCAACAGTTTCAATTTTAAAATAAAGATATTATCTCGTTCTAAAAAACCTGACGATAAATTTTTTTGCACATATTTAAGGCTTTACCATCATACATACTTCAAACATGGTGTAAATATTTTTGCCTACTTGGAAGGTTTTGAAAAATACACTCGTATTTTCTAATAAATACCTTTCTTTTTTTAATTTTAATGCCTATTTTATTGATCAAAAATAATTTATATTGTTAAATCTAATTCAAATGAGTGCATTGGTATTAATTTTATTAATTTAAAAGCCTTCTGGGACACATAATTTTGATTTCTATGTTGCGTAGCAAATTTTTTTTTAATATGGTTTAGGATAGTGTTTTTGTCACTAAATGGTGCCAGTTACAGTTTAAAAGTCCAATTAATAATTACTCCCTACCCCGCCTAACAAAACTCTGTAAAATGACTGGCCTAGTCGTGCCATCTCGTAGACGTCCCTTTAGATGGAATGGGTTGAAGAATTTCGTTCTCGGTCGTAATAGGCTCGGTAGCTTATAAGTACTATTACTTACCTATTTCCTAAACACCTGGATAAATTTTTAGACTGTGCTGAAACTTTAGCCATACTATCCCGGACCAAATGCTTAACATGCCTTCCGAAGCAAGGGCGCTTGCGCGCGCTTATTAAAATTTATAAAATGCGCAGGTACTTCGGTAAGACTTATAAAAATGGTATTACTGTAGCAAATCTTCTTACTATCCCGATAGGGATCATCCATAATCCTTAAGAAAATCTAAACTATTATAAAACTTAACAGAATTGTGTCTGTACATTGAAGATATTTACAAAAAAAAAATTAAGACATTGTTTTTACCTGTCCCTGATTCCAAATCACCAATTTTTGGATTTTTTGTCTGTCTGTTTGTTTGTTTGTATGTTTGTTTGTTTGTTTATTTGTTTGTTTGTTTGTTTGGGTGTTTGTTTGTTCGAGTATCACGCAAAAACTACTGAACCGATTTTGATGAAACTTTTTTTGTTTGATACCTTATCATCTGACTTAAAATCTGGTATATAATTTATGCGGACGAAGTCGCGGGTAAAAGCTCGTAATATAACAAATACTAAAATATTTATTCTGCGTACAGTACTTTATCCCGTTTTATCCGAAACGATCAATCCTGCAGGATAATACTGTATCGGGGAAATAGGAACGGATATGGTTTAAATATAGTTGATATTTCATATTACATACATACATACATAAGCTCACGCCATTGTCCCAAGGGGGTAGGCAGAGACCACAGATCGCCACACGCTACGACTCTGACACACTTCTCTAGCCTCATTGACATTCATACATCTTTTCATGCACTTCCGTCGATTGAGGGTGCTACGCACTTGTCCTTTTCGGAAAAGATCATTGATTTGATCGTGGTATGTTTTCCTCGGACGGCCTCTCCCAACACTTCCACTCACCTGTGCTCGATAAATTTCATTCGTAAGTCTTCTTTCATTCATTCTCTCTACGTGACCAAACCATCTAAGCATACCCCTCTCAATCCTTGTTACTATATCATCCTTCAACTTACACCAATCCCTTATCACACTGTTCTTGATTCGATCAACCAAAGTAATACCACACATACTTCGTAAGGAGCGCATTTCAACTACATTCACTCGACTTTCATTCCTTTTATTCCATACCCAACATTCACTCCCATACATTAGCGTAGGCACCAACACACCGTTGTGAATAGCCAGACGTGCCCTTTTTGATACAGACAGATTTCATATTATGTTTCAATAATACATTTTAGATTAGATACAAACAAACACAATATTCGTTTATTTGTTTCTGACCGTCTCAAGTTATAAGCGAATGTACTGAATGACTATGTTTATTTAATTTCTTTTTTAAAAACTTTTTGATATCTTAAGGGGCGTCCGCCCAGTTTTGAGTAACTTTGTAACCATTTTATACATTAACTATGGCACTTTTTAAGCAGAAAACAAAACTGAACAATCTACAGGATATGTGAAGTGATGTGGTTTTTCTCGAAGTCTATTTTAATTAATAAAACTGAAGAAAAACGACTCCAAAGTCACCTCTTTTTTTCCAGTTGTAACCGTTTTACTCTTACATTGTTGATCAGAAGAATATGAAAATTTACAATATTCTCCACAATACAACATAAAATGATGTGGTTTTCTTATTTTTTGAAAATTCATAAAAAGTCATACAGATTTTCAAAGAAAACGGAAAATTCTGACCGGAGCCGCGCAATTGAAGCGGGATGGCTAATTGCAAAAGCTTGCTTGTAAGAAAGAGAGCCTTGCGGATGGGAGGAGTAACCTTAAACACTAAAGTGAAACATATTTTTTAATATCTTCGAAAATAACCGAAATATAAGTGTTTAAAATTTACGGTTAGAGTGAGAGGCATATATGAAGGGAGTGACGGTATACCCTGGTATTTTAATCATAAAGTTATTATACCTGTCGGAATAGAGTAACTGACATGAGTTGTCAAATGAAACCGTTTTTTGTGAATTTTTCGGCACTTATCGGCACCCTAAATATGCTAATAGGCTGCCCTAAAACTTCGAGTTCTGTGTATAATTGTGAATCTAACGTGAAATCGTAGGTAATTTAATGAAATAGTGTTAGTGTATTTCACAAAATAATCTACGATTTTACTTTAGATTCACAAATTATTCACAGAGCACGAATATTTACCCAGTCGATTGTGCCGACAAGTTCCCAAAAACGGTTCTATTGCCTCGCGTCACGTATCTCTTTCTATTATACAGTAGCGCCGCTAGGTACATCTCGCTCTCTTAGCTGTCAGTTCCTCTATATAATACCTTTTTATGATTTTAATACAAATAATAACGAAGTGTCATACAAACATCTGTTTTGCATGAAAGAGATAGAAGACGATAAAAAACGTATTTCAATCGCTTATAACTGTTTTGTTTTCTGTTTGATTGTAATTTCGTTTTAACATTTTGTTATTGAATTTAGCCTTTTTTTAGAATTCGTTATAAGATATGAATTTCCAGGATCAGTCATCATCCCTATTACTCATTTTATTTGGATACATGGTCCAACTTAATATGCTGACGGTTTTTTAAGACGATGATCAGATCATCAAACTAAAAAACTTTATCTATGGGACCAATAACGAAATCGCGAAAAAGAAATCGACTGTCCCATTCATTTGCGTAGAGTAGTAGGATGACTGTAATAAGGATTGCTGTTTTTTATAAAACAGCTGATTTTTTTACGCGATTTTTGATGGTCTGATCCTCTTTAAAAACTATATAAGATCCAAAAAAAATACCTAAAACTATTTACCATGATGTTCGATTTTTCGCGATTCGTGTCATAGATTTTTTTTTCAGTTTGATGGGTCTGACCATCCCCTTCAAATAGTTTAGCTAATTTTTTTTAGATCTTATAGAAAGGTCTTATGTACAGAATTGGACGTCTATCAAGCTAATATGCTATGGTAAAAATATTCTAAAGATATCATAGATTCATACACAAGTAAAATACTTCGTTAGATTAATATTGTACCCACATCCACATGTACCCACATTCTGTCCCCAAACAGTTATTTTTCCGCAATGCGTGCTATAAATATTCCATTGTGTTACGTCATATTATCGACAGATCTCACGTATGAAGTTACGTCACTCAGATGTGTAATCGATATCGGTATCGTACCTATATGTTAGGGCTGTTCGTTAAGGGTTGAGCTTGGTACGAACATTTTTAGAATGTTTGGTATTCCAGCTCATATATAGGGACCTTCTTAATATGCTGACACTTTTTAAGGGGATGATCAGACCGTCAAACTGAACAACTTCCTCTAAGAGACCAACATCGAAATCGCGAAAATAAAATCTGCTCTTCCATACAAAACTGCAAACCTACTCGAGCCAAATGTATGGGACAGCAATTTTTTTTTTCGCGATTTCAATATTGGTCCCAAAGAGAAAATTATTCAGTTTAATGGTCTGATCATCCCCTTTAAAAATGGTCAGCATATTAAGAAGGACCCTGTATCTTTACTAACTTCATTGCGGTGATGTTATTTGGTGAAATCTGCCCATATTATGTGACAATAGTGGTAGAGGCAATGGACTGTGACGACAAGGTCACAGGTTCAATTCCCGACCGTGAACCGTTGTGGTAAATCACTTGTAGCTCAGGTGTAAGCTTACTTGTAGTGGTAACTTATTACCACTATTTTTTTATTAAGTACTAGAAAAGTTTTAAGGGTGTACTAAGATAATGAAAATGGGTCGACACGAGAAAAATTGTTGGACCTTCCATTCAAAAAAGATGATTAGTCGATCGATTATTCTATGGGAGGTACAAAACATTTTCTCGTTTTTAATCCATGTTCCTTATGGAAAGTTCTTTTTTTAAGTTTATTATAAGGGTTTTTTCCACATGGAATATATCACCCTTATCGGAGCGGAACTCTAATAGTTTGATTATCCGAATACACCCTTAATTTTTTTCTTATAATTAAAAATTGGGGTGCATCAATGGGTGCATACATAAACTCACGATCATAAACCTTTTTAGAGTGGTCAAAATTTTTACTACATTTTATTTAAAAGGAATTGAATTGGCCCCTTACAATTTAGTGTCTTTTGGCAATAAAAGGAATCGTATACCGTTAAAATCTTTATTGCCTTACGAAAACATATCTAATTTAAACCTTAACCCCTTAATAATAGAATTTATGTATTGTCAACAGGAACACCATCTCCAGAGGGCTATATCAGGAACGGGGCTCATTATTCCAACGCCGGAGGTGTGTGAGGTCAGCGATCTCGAATTCTATGAAAGATGCTACCCTCCCGACTACAAGATGCCCAAGCAGCACATACATATGCAGCGTGAGTACTGTACTTTTCTATTTGATCGGGTTATGCTTTTGGTTTAAGCTGACAGCTCGCGGTTTTTGGCTGTCGAACGCTTTTTGGTGGTACCATTTGTGTGGAAGTCACTTGCGAGATTCATTCGAGTTTTCATTCAGTGAAGTGGGGTAAAATTCTTACCAGTCTTGAACGTTTCTGTGGTTTGGTAAACTTTAATATCGTATGTTGTAGGATACTATTAAACAATCGGTTTTATAACTTCTTCTGTCTGTAACTGTGATCTATTATGTAGCTACCTATATAAATAATAGTATTTACAAAATAAAAATCAATTGGTTGAAATTGGCTTATCGATGGATTGATTGATCTGATCTGCACCAATTTTGACTTCACCCCCTTCTGAGGGGGTGAGGCGGTTATAAAACTGCACCTAATCGAATCAAATATATGGAAAAGCAGATATTGTTTTATGATATTTCGCAGTTGTTTCCATATGGAAGATATTCAGTTTGACGAGTAGAATATGTATGGTTAAAGTTTTCGCACTGACTAATAATAATAACTTATATGATACTAACTTATTAGTAATAAACTAATAAGTTAATAACATATCTTTTATGTAAAAACGTATCTTTTTGCGAAAATTCCAATGAACATTTTTCCATCCATGGCTGAAGGAAAAGTCAGATCTAATTAATTTCAGGTTTACTTTCGTATCCGCAGAGACAGGAAAATTATTTCTTGTTTTTCCGAGCGCTAATTAAATTTCCTTTTAATAAAAAGCGTGTTTCTAGTGAGAAACGTGAATACCACTTTGATAACCCACTACATATAACCCGTCCGAATTCGAAACTCCCGTAATAATTTTATGGGGTTTTGATAGCGGTGTTAGTTTGGTGGGTTTATATTTTTTGTGATAGCATTTTTAGAGTTCTGGTTTTGGGTTATTATCGAACAGGTCATTTACATTCGCCCAGTCGGAGACTACGAGTCGAGTTGTAATAGTGCTTTAATGCTTTAACACTAAGGTTTAGATTCTGACACGTTTTTAAGTCTTTGTTCGAAATCCAGTATGTCAAAACCCATACATTTTCGACCCTACTTAGACTAAACTTACGTTTAAAAGAAGTCTCTGAATCTAGGCCTAAATGTAATACCAAGTTTACCCCTATGATTATCTAGAAACCCTAAATTAGTTCGATCGTTTTTGCGTGAAGCAAACAGATTCCCAGATAAACAAACAATTCCAAAAAAGGGTCTCAAAAATCTCGAATGTTTGAAATGTATATGTATGTACTTGCATTGCATTACAAAGTTTTATTTGTGTTCCGTCCGGGCCAAAAATGGCCTCGATTCGGACTGTGCCACGACTTGACTCAACTAAATTTATTCCTGTCACTTTCTAAAATAAGATTAAGAAAAGAGACAGAAAACCAACAGCTGACTTTAGTGCTGTCAAAGTGACGTTATACGCCCAAAAACGCTTTAAATAAGATGGCGTACATTATGATGACATCTTATTTTGGGCGTGTAACGTCACTTTGACAGCACTAAAGTCAGCTGTTGGTTTTCTGTCTCTTTTCTTAATCTTATTTTAGAAAGTGACTGGAATACATTTAGTTTAGTTAAGTCGTGGTACACTCCGAATCGAGGCCATTGTCGAATGTTTTTGCTTGTGACTGAAATGTATATGTATGTACTTGCATTGCATTACACAGTTTTATTTGTGTTCCGTCCGGTCCAAAAATGACTAAACGGAACACTTATGGAATCTCCTCGGCGTCTGTGCGTCTGTCTGACACAGGCATTTTCATCAGAGACCGTTTGTCATAGGAAGCTGTTTGGCACACTAATTTTTATAACATACACATGCATTAATCATATTTTGATGTGTATTTTATTTTCATGTAAATGAATCAAGTAGGCAGAGAAGAACAACTTATCTTCTACTAATAAACGTTATCGTATACTATCAGTTTAAAATAACAATGTGCATGACCTTGAAGGGCCGTTGGATAACTTCACTCGGTTGACAAAGGAATGTAGACTCTATGCCAAGGAAACAATCATTTGAATGACTCGAGTGAAGTTCGTGTGATTGAGTGATGTCACATTTGCGAGCGAGGTCATGCACATTGTTATTTTAAACTGATAGTAACATACATTAAAAGAAAGAAACATACAGACGACTTGAGAACATCAACATTTTTTTGATTCTATCTAATGTAATGCGGTTTCCCATACTGAGACAGAATATTAACATTTTATCTCCACATCGTAAAGTAAACGTCGTTTGGTAATAAGATGACGTCTCATGTAGTTTACCGATGACTTAGTGGAAATAGAAGAGGCACTATTTGTTATTTTTCGAGCATTGACCCAACAATATGTATACCTATGATTAGGATCAACATCGGCTGTCAATGTCATTCATCATTATTAACATAGTACAGTCGCCATCAGATATATCGTAGCATACAAGGTGTCCAAATATTTCTGAGCAGTGTAAATTTTCATTAAATTATTTACAGTAAATGTTACCAATTATATCTAAACGTGTATTTTGTCATAAATATGTGAACAGCGAATTTTCAATAATTTCTTTACAATGTTATTTAAAATTAACATGTAAAACAAAACAACGGAGTAAGGTTTTTGTCCGAAACCTACGAATAAGAATGTATAGAATAGAAATGTAAATCAAGCTCAAAAAGTGACCCCAATAAAAGTACACAGTGTTCTATAATGCAATTCAGACCTTGCCAAAAACGCCCACTGAATTTCACTTTTACATACCAAAACACACAAATAGAATGCGTCGACACCTTCACGCTACTGGGTTTAGATATTGACACGCACATTAACTGGAAAACACACATCCAAAGAATTAAAAATAAGCTATCCCGATTTACATATGCCCTGACAGAATTAAAAAAAACTACTGACATGAAGACCGCGCTTTCAGCTTATTACGCATATGCACACGCATGGCTACGATATGGGATATTATTATGGGGAAATAGCACGGACGTGGAAGATCTCCTAATCCTACAAAAAAGGTGCGTGAGAATCCTTGTGAATATCGACCAAATGGAGAGCTGTAAACCACACTTTAGCAAACACAGGATACTCACGCTACCATCTTTATATATATTTGAGGTGTGCAAATTCGTAAGAAAGTATAACGACTTTTTTGAAAATGCAAAAAACACATATAACGGTCGACATAATTTGAGACAGAGAGATAGACTGGTATTACCTTTCTCAAAAATGGAACTCTATAGGTCCGGCCCATACTGCATGTCCATAAAAATCTATAATAAACTGCCGCCTAATATAAAAAACGATAATAAAGACACCTCTTTCGAAAAACACTTAAAGGACATACTATACCAAAAATCGTACTACAAAATACAGGAATACCTGGACGACAAACTGTAAAATCCCTACTTTTGTGTAATAAATACACTTTTAATTTAATTTAATTTAATTTCTATTTATAACATTACAAAACGTACATGAAAATATCTCGGTCTACTCATAAAACCTAATTAAATTTTGACTAGGTAGGTATGTTTTAATTTTCTACTATGTTTAATTTTATTGTTGACTATGTGTAATTTTTGACTATGACATTTGTTTTATTGTACCTACTTTATGTTGACATTATGCTTTTTTACCTATTACTATGATTTAATTCGTTCCGTTATCTGACATTTTTTATTATTGTTTTGTATTTATAATATTGCAATTTATCGTAGATCGTTAATTTATCATTATTGTCGCCTTTATTTTATTCTATTTCAATATCAATTTAATAAGTTATTTAACAATTACAATAGACACTGTTGCAAAATTGCTGTGCCCTAACAGGGTCCCTGAGAGTACTGTAACCTATTTATAAGATCTGTAAAACCTCAAGGATGCAATAAAGCTTATGATTTATGATTTAGTCCGAAACTGTTCAGAAGTGCAATTTTTGAAAATCATACGAGCGAATTTGCAGTAGAAAGATGCATAATCTCCATAGTAATTTTGACATATTCTACTGCCAAGTCGCTCGTATGATTTTCAAAAATCGCACTTCAGATGTTTATGGCCACCATGACTGCGTCGATATATTTGATGTTCTCGGCGTTCCTATATTTTTGATTGACTATGAGTAAAGAAATTATTGAAAATTAGAACTGCTTAGAAATATTTGACCACCTTGTTTGCTACGATATATCTGCTGGTGACTGTACAAGAAAGAGTATCTATTACTACATACCTATAGTATAGGGTGTATGCTCAGAGGAATGATCTCCTTTATTCTAAAGCATACAGACCGGATCAGTTTACGATTGTAGTTAGTCCCTTTTATCTTATGACGTTCTTTTAATAGTAGAAGGAGATGGAACTAGAAATGTTTGTTTATGCGGCTGTCCACTTCTTTTTTATGCTAGTGTGCGTGAAAAGTAACCGTAAACATAGGGGCAAATGTCACTTGGTCATCTTTTGTCCATACTAATTGACACCACACACTCAAACACAAACCTCAAAAAAGTGGACATTCTTGCAATGGTATGACTCACTCTATGCCTTTAGGTATCTCTTTATAATCTCTTTGGGTGTATGCTTAAATCAATGATTTTATATGTTAACCGGCTTAAATGCGTTAAATATTATACTTTAGGGGTGCTTTAGTTAGACCATCAAACTGAGCAACTTTCACTATGGGTATGGGACCAAGATTGAAATCGCCATAAAAAGAAGCTGTTTGAAGGTCAAACTGAACAACTTTCACCCACTATAGGGCACAGGCCTACCCTTAACGCTCATACCATTACCACCCTACCCAGTATGGGCATGGGTCCACCAAACGTGCCCAATGCGGATTTATAGACTTCACATACGCATCAGAATTTCTTATTCAGCGTATACAGGTTTCCCCGCGATGTTTTCCTTCACCGTTTGAGAGCAGTCGATATTATATACATAATATAACAAATTAAAAGAATTGTTGAAGAATAAAATCAGTAACCCACGACAGACTATGCTCATTTTATCATACTATCTCTTCCATTAACTCTATGCAAGTAACAATTATCTGCAAACACTATATCTTGTGCAAAGTTAATTAATACCTTTTCCTTTTGTAATAAAGCTTATAATTGAAAAGTGTGATACTCAGTCCTAACCTAGATAAGCAATAAGCATTCATAGTTTGACATTGGTTTGTTTAGTGACGTTATAAAGCTATTTGGAAAGGATCCATGACCTTTATTTTTAAGGTGATAAGTCTTAAATTTACACGTACACACGGCTACACATCAGGGCCTCAATTGCGCAATTTTTTACGGTTTTGGTTTGGTTTTGGTTTTGGTTTAGTTTTGGTTTAGATTTGGTTTAGCTGAAGTAAAAAAGCTATCGCGATATTTTTTTCTGAACGGTTAAATCGCACAATACAGAAAATTCGATCGAACGGACATCAAACGTTACGCCAACGTATCTTCCGAAATAAAGCTAAATCGTTACCGTTAATATAATTTGCGCGATACGAATTGTGCATAACGTAACGTTTTTGGTGGTGGTTTTGTTTTGGTAGTATCATTCAAACTTAGGGCGATTGAGGCCCTGGTTACGCACCCTATATACCCATAACTACACTACGTACAAAACACAAAATAGTGCGGTAGAGAGCCTGCGCAGGCGCAGCGTGCTGTGAGACAAAACAACAACAACATACCGCACCCTCTCGCACGATTCGCAGCGTTCAACTTCTAATAGTTCAAAGTCCAAACAGGGTAACCTGTCCTGTCGCCGTGTGTACACGTACAAAATATACGTTTTTATTTAGTTCGGTATAATTAGTTGTCTGAGAGTTTTGTGGTTTCCAGCAATTTAAAATAGTTTGCTGCTGAACATCGACTTTTCATAAAGTGAGCCATTGCTACTGATCGCGATCATTATCAATAGTGCGTAAGCACTTAAGTAAATATCCCACAGACAGAAAGCTTCAACACATTCGCGCTAGTGGACATGGACAATCAATGGGAGACGTAGGGCGAGCGTCACGTGATCATTTTGTGTGTTTCAGCTCCATGACAGGGGTGAGAGCGATACAGGTAACTTCTAAACGTCAAATTTAAGTGAGATGGCGGTTATCTCCATAGTAGCTCACTTTTTGACGTCTAGAAGTGACCTGTGTCGCTCTCACCCTGTCATGTTACAGGAGCAGGGCTCCTTGCCCCATAGAGACAAAGCTTTTAGAAGCGCACACCCAAATACCCAATGTCTCACATAGATTGTCCACTACCACGATTATGTCTATTTTTTCTCTCTGTGGGGTACCTAATTTACTTGTATGGTGTAAGTAGACAGTTTCGTTACTGATTGTATTCGAAGGGATATTCGCAAAAAAAGAATTCCTTTTAACCTTCTCTTGTTACCGTTCGATAATTGACAATGACAGTTCAGAGTACATTGGTGGTTACTAATGACGCTAAACTTGCAGTGCTTCATGTCTCCTAGCATTCTTAGCAATGTACTATCAATTGCTATTGTCAATTGTCACGTTTATTACTTTTAAATAGGGCCCAGCTGATTACCATGACGTATTCTTATATGTGACCAAATGGCCGTTGTACTGCGAAAAGCAATTAAATCACAAAAAAAATCTGATATGATTAAGTCTGGTTAATCTTTTGTACGCAATAAATTAGATAGTTTTGTACTGTTATGTCGTTTTTTTTACAAAGTTTCGAGATAATTGGCTACTTGACAACTAGTCAAATCAGCTACTCTTTATCGGACGTCAAAACATGCGCTTTGTATGAAGATTTGTACTAAATATTGAGTTGTGACGTCATCAACATTTTCATTACTTTTTATAGTTTATCTTGTTATTAAAAATAGTATTCAAGCTAAAATCTCAATGAAAATGGGAGTTTAGCGTTATTTTCTAACCTTTTTTTTATTGAGTAGATAAAAATAAAATATATTGAATGTAGTCAAATACCCAATTGCTTTTCGCAGTATAACGGCGATTAAAATATACTTTTATTTTATTTTAATAGAAGTTTTGATTGATTAACTAACAAACAATTAACTATGATTGATGAATGTTAAAGGTGAAATGTAAACATTTTCAATATCAATCAATTTGAGACAGTATTTATAGAAACAAAAAATTATTAGTCCATTGATCTTGTCGGGTGTCGCTTTGGGAATGTCAAAACGTCCATGTGCCCCGGAGCTAAGATAACAGCGCGGTAACGAAACGAAAACAGCATGGAGATAATGTCGACAGAAAAAATTTCCTCTTATACTATGTACTTAGAATAAAACAGTATAAAGTGCGTCTAAACTCTAAAAACAAAAGTATATGTTGGGTTTTTCCTATAGGTTTCTTAGAGAAAGTTGTTCAGTATCATGGGTGCAACCACCCCATAAAGTAATGCAACTGTTTACCCTTACCCCTGTATAAGATTAAAAGATCATAATCATAACATCATTTTAAGATTATAATCATAAGATTAAGTATAAGATCGACATCGAAATCGCGAAAAAATCTGCTGTCCCGCACATTTGCGTCGAGTAGGATTGCAGTTTAGTATGGAAATGGTTTTGTTTTCGCGATGTCGATGTTGGTTTCGTCGAGAAATTTGTTCAGTTTGATGATCTGATCATCAACTTAAAAATCGTCAGCATATTAAGAAAGTAAAATGCTAAACAATCTGACAGCTGCATATTAAGAAAGTAAAATGCTAAACAATCCGACAGCAGCATATTAAGAAAGTAAAATGCTAAACAATCCGACAGCAGCATATTAAGAAAGTAAAATGCTAAACAATCCGACAGCAACATATTAAGAAAGTAAAATGCTAAACAATCCGACAGCAGCATATTAAGAAAGTAAAATGCTAAACAATCCGACAGCAGCATATTAAGAAAGTAAAATGCTAAACAATCCGACAGCTCTTAAACGGTGAAAGCACATCTTGTGGAATCCTACTTACGCTGAAGAAGAAATTCTGATGCGATGGTGAAGTCCACCAATCCGCAATTGGTTCCGCATTTTACACGCTTGGTGGTGGACTAACGCCCTCACAGGTTCCGTGAGGGTAGACCTGTGCCCTGATAATTTTTCGCAGCTCTTCGTTTCCTCTCATTTTGTATTCGAAAAGCATCCAATAGGAGTATGTTAATTTAAATAGACGTATTTTTTGTGTAACCTTGTTTTTTACCTTCTTTTTCCTTTTGATATTCAAATTTCATTACATGAATTGCTTAATTTATTTTATACGTAAGTGGGGAAACATTCCACTTGACTTTTTCAGGCTTTTATTGCCTTTATTTCAATTTAATAAATTAGTCTTAAACACCAGTGAAGACATAGTATATACAGGGTGTAACAAAACACCTTAGTAATACTTAAGGGGGTGCTTCAGACCATCAATCTCAACAACCTTCACTATGGAGCTAACGTCGAGAAAAAAAAATCTGCCGTCCCATACATTTGAGTCGAGACGGTACTGCAGTTTTGTATGAAAGAGCGGATTTTTTTTTCTCGATTTCGATGTTGGCTCCATAGTGAAAGTTGTTCAGTTTGATGGTCTGAAGGACCCCCTTAAGTATTACTAGGGTGTTTTGTTACACTCTATACAGGAAGATTTTTTTATCACCATCCAAATTTTTTCTACATGTTTGGTATCACTTATAGAACCGATTTCATTAAAAAAAAGGGCAGGTCAAAATTGCACATTTAAAAATGTTATCCTACAGAATTTTCCATAAAGCTTGGTCATCGAGTTTCATATTCGTACCGACCGGGTGTGGCAGGACCGGGGGGCAGAGCCCTAGCTTCAGAGTCCCACGCATTGTAAACTTAACAGGAACACACAACACTTTCAAAACATTGTTTAAATGTTATACTAGTCCCTTATTTTGTTGTTTTTGTTCAATGACACGGTTATAATAAAGTACTCTTTGAATGAAACAATGACACATAATAAACTTTTTCTAAAAATTAAAAGGCTCTGACCCAAAGAAAATTACTGACCACAGAGATTAGTTCCTTAGTTTTCATTCTTGAAAAGCAAAGTTCTAAATTCGAAAAAGCGCGCGAAATCGGGTCGAGTGGTAGTAACTATTAATAAGTAATCTGTGGCACAGGTAGGTGCGTACTGTGTCCAGTCGAATTGTTTTTCTTAAGACATTTTTGCGTAGTCATATCTCAATATTTTAGTACTGAGCGATGCTAAAAGAAAAAACACGTATCGATTTTTTTTCATAAACAAACATTTTATTAAAATTTGGATGGTGATAAAAAAATCTTCCTGTAGATGCATTATTTTGCGAAATCTTCGATTGTGTGATTTAGGTACACTGTTGGACCACTCCCATTCTCCCCGTGGGTGTTGTACGAGGCGACTAAGGGATTAAAGGTTTCTTATGCAGTGTTTATGTGGGCAAAAGGCTAGCGCCCTCTCACCACTTGACACGTCATTCCATCCTGAAACTTAAATAGCTAAATGTGAGCGTTGCTACAACTACATTATGAAACAGAAAGTTGATAGTTGTAGTAGTGATTCTGACCACCCCAAAAGCGATCACGGTCGAGAGTTTATACCTATGTATGTAGCAAAACGTTTTGCTATTTATAACCTAAAGAAGTTTGGCGGACGGGCATGTAATTTGAGACCCAGACTTAGATGTCCCATACATGAATGAAACTTAGTAATACGTGTAGAGTGAAACAAAACTAACAAAAAAGTAAATTGTTTGAAACCTGTAGAAGTTGGGGGAAAGGTATTTCTCCTTATGATACCTTTTGTATCAAGTGTCTGAAACTCATAATCTTTCTTATTAGATAGTTGACTCAATCTTCTACGCAGTCATTGTGTTTATTTTAATGAAAATTCACGATAACCGTACAATATTAATTATGATAATGGAAGAAAACGAAATCACACATACTATCAGTTCAATCAAGCCAAATACATTCCGTAACGACCAAAAAATACCTCAGTGATAATATTGGATGAAAATTGCTGGTCGTGGTTTCGTTTTGCTACTGCTTTTTCGATGATTTGTCTATTTTACTAGTTCTTCTTCTTCTTATCGTGTGGGCAGAGCCCTGGTGTCAGAGTTTTTTCAGACCGCCTTACGGCCTCTGACGTGGTTTTTATGTAACGACTACTACCACCAGAGATAGTAGCCGGGACCAACGGTTTAACGTGCCATCCGAAGCACGGAATCATTTTTTTTTTCGGACAATCAGGTGATTCAGCCTGCTATGTCCTAACCAACTGGGGAAAAACGCACAAAGTGACATATCACTAGGTGTCCCCCGTGGGAATCGAACCCACGACCTCCGTATCGAGAGCCAATGCTCTTAACCATTAGACCACGGAGGCAGTTACCTTATTTTACTAGTAATTTCTACTTTTGAATCCGGACTTCTGGAGATGTGGAAGTTTTTTAAAAAAATGCCTTAATTTTTTCTGTTTATAATAATTATGACCGCCGCGCCGTCCTGAATGGCTTTTAGTTTTCGTAAAAAATGACTGGGCCCAAATCTGCCAATGTTCTTTTGTATATACAGCGTATGCACAGTGAATACGATAAATGTGTGTGTGCAGCAGGCTATTATTTTGTTAGTTTAAAAGATAGTATACAACTTTTTCTCAAACATGCTTGGAAATGTGAGCATTATTTTGACAACCTTCTTCGAGATAAATCGAAATTGCTGTACTGGCCAAATACATGCGCGCAGCGGCCGGCAATGTTTGTATGAAAATCCATATCAGTCGTGTTTAGCGACCAAATAAATTACATAGTAAACTCATATCTGTCGTGTAATTTAAAAATGGAACGATCTTTTTCTCCGAAACATGGCGACCAAGGAGGTAACTCATCAAAGGTTTTATTTAAATTTCGAACTGGCTTGCAAATAGCTGGAGCACTGTACTACATACATGTTTGCTGATGATCTCTGTGCGTTGCGAGCTGGTAGCGATGTGCAACAGGTAAGTCGTCTCGTGCAGGAGGATGTCAACAACGTAATCAAATGGTCTCATGATAATGGCATCACCCTTAATGGGGATAAAACAAAACTAATGGTCATCCGATCGCCTTATTCAAGTATCTCGGATACTCAATGTAATGTTGTCACCCACAGTTTTTCGTGCTTCCATAACCATTTAAAGAACTGTAACTGTAAGCCTATAGAAAGAGTACCCTGCGTCACATACCTTGGGATGCAAATTGATGAACATTTTGGATGGTCAAATCACATAGATTATATCTGTAATAAGCTGAGAATACTGTTGGGTAGGTTTTATCATCTGCGATATAAAGTACCGGTAGAAGGTGTGTTCCAAAGCTGTACAACGAGCTACCAGCCGATATCCGAAATGAGGTGAAGAAGTCGAAATTCTGTGGGTTGTTGAAGGATCTGTTGCTATCGAATGTCATCAATGAATAACTAGTAAGTGTCATGTTATGTGTATAAATAGTCTATATTATTGCGCCTATGTAATGCGAGACTGATTCTCGGTTCCTACAGCCAAACCGTAAAATACGGTTTTGTAGGACTACAACTAAAAAACATGTAATTTTGTAACTTATTATTAAATAAATTAAAAAAAAAAAAAAATAGAAACCTGTTTATTGAAAAAAATATATTTGTTGTTCGTTGTTCGTCATTGATTTTGAAAAGAGTTTTAATTTCTGCGAATTATTTGAGAAAATTTACTGTTTTAATTTCCGCGCATTATTTGAGAAAAGAACTATTCAAGCCTTGGCCACAACTAGGCATTGATGGACTTACGTATGTGTGCCTCGGCTTCGCCTCGGCCCACATTTACACGTTCGTCCATCAATGCCTCTGTTGCTGGCCGCTGCAGTAATGTACTATAAAATAACGTAGAAACTACGTCTTGTACAGCAAAAGTAGGTCGAAAATTAATGTGTATCTTTCTAGAGGTTTCTACTCAAAGTAGAAATAAAATAGACATATTTTTAATTTCTTTGAAGCACAACGTTGCAATATTGGAAAAGCTTTTTAAAATTCAATTAAGCTCCGAAGCCGACGGACGTCTAAAGGAAATTTAAAAGTAAACCTGGTTTTAACCGCTTCCCAGTAACTGTTATTTATTATTATTGAGTTGAAAATCATGTGCACCTGTCCAAATATCGCCAGGACAAATCTAAACTATTATAAAACTGTAACAGAAGTGTGTCTGTACATTGAAGATATTTACAAAAAAAAGATTACGATTAGGTTTTTAGGCTTCTCTGATTCAAAATCACAAATTTTTGGACTTTTTGTCTGTCTGTTTGTTTGTGTGTGTTTGTTTGTTCGAGCATCACGCAAAAACTACTGAACCGTTTTTTATGAAACTTTTTTGTTTGATAGCTTATGATCTGACTTAAAATCTGGTATATAATTTATGCGGACGAATTCGCGGGTAAAAGCTCGTCATATCTAAAATTAGTAGTCACTGTGACTGTGTACTATACAGGGTGTAACAAAACAACCTAGTAATACTTAAGGGAATGTTTCAGACCATAAAAACTGAACAACTTTCACTATGGAGCCAACATCGAGAAAAAATAAAAAAAAACCAGCTGTCCCATACAAAACTGTAGTACCGACCGACTAAAATGTATGGGACAGCTTTTATTTTTTGAGGAGAGGTTGAGGGGGCTTAAAGCCCCATGTTAAGCAAGTCCTGTGTAAAAAAGGTTACTATAAACTCTATGATTATATGAATGAACAAAATGTCTGGTCTTGACAACGTTACACTATGAAATAAATTTTCCTATAAGGATATCCATAAATGAACATTTTGTCACCGCAAGTTTCATGAGGAAAATCATTGTTTTCAAACAATGTTGGTATTAATTAAACTATAATAACATAAAGATTAATTTTAATGATCCGAGAGATAAGTGTACTTTTTGTAACCATCAGCAGCAAGGCTGATTCAGTGTTTATGGGGTGTAGAGCATCTCCGTGATGGGGATGGACCAGGTCTGCCTGCATAACTCCAGTCGGTTTAGGAGTTACTGATGATTAAAGGTCTGTAAAAAATTACGATCAGGCTGATCGTATGTTATTGTTGCAGTATGCACTGTAGCTATGTGAACAGTACAAAAACTGACATGGTTCATCAGTCTATTTAGGAGATACAGCCGTTCAAAGGTCGGAACTTTGACTGGCTGCATCTCCTGAAACCGACTGACAGAACTTGACAGTTTTTGTACTGTTCACATAGCTACAGTGCATACTACAACAATATCATACAATCAGCCTTGCAGCTGATCGTAATTTTTTTACAGACCTTTAATCATCAGTAACTCTTAAACCGACTGGAGTTATGCAGGCAGACCTGGTCCATCCCCATTACAGAGAAGCTCTACACCCCATAAACACTGAATCAGCCTTGCTGCTGATGGTTGCAAAAAGTACACTTATCTCTTACCTACCTATCATCACTTGACACGTTATTCCATCCTGAAACCTTCGATATGCTCAAGATGAGCCCTGGCCTCTTCAAAAACACCCAAAAGAAACCTTATTAGGAACTTTAGAAGTACGGATTTTCTCAGAAATGACACCTATCTAGACAAACTTGCAAAGTAAAACATTAGGTTACAGTATTGTTTTTGCGAATTTCCTATAGGTTTCTTTGGGAAAGTTGTTCAGTATCATGGGTACAATCAACCCTTAAAGTAATGCAACTGTTTGTCCTAACACCCTGTATTAATAACTTTAGACAATGAAGGTAGAAAGAGCTTTGGGATTTATTCTAGTCCCAGGACTTGCAGCGAACTAAATCAACAGAGAAATAAGGAAAACAGATATCTTTTTTCTCGACTTGAAGCGGGATAAAACAAAGGAATGCAATGGTATAATTATATTCTATGCAAATTGGATTTCCTAGAAAAACAAACCTCAAAACTAAATGTACTTACTTGCAGTAGAAGTACTACCATTGAAATCTTTTACCATTTAAAAATGCTAGGTTAAGAGAAGCAGAAATCGACGGGAATGTATGACAAGATGTATGGACCTAGGAAGCAAGAGAGTTCAGAACCGTTCAAAAGTGGAGATCCATAGTCACTGCCTACCCCTCTGGGAAAAAGGCGTGAGTATATGTATGTATGAAATCTTTTATGTACCCTATACGGTGTCCTTATTATGCTGAGGGGTTTTTAAGGGGATGATCAGACCGTCAAACTAAACAACTTTCTCTTTCACCTCAACCATGGTCGAAATCGCGAAAAAATCTGCTGTTCTATTATACAGGGTGTACAATAAAATGGGACAGCTACTCAAAGGGGTGCTTCAGACCATCAAACTGAACAACTTTCTCTATGGGACCAATATCGAAATCGCGAAAAAAAAATCCACTCTCCCATACAAAACTGCAAACATAACTCGACTGAAATGTATGGGACAGCAGATTTTTTTTTCGCGATTTCGATATTGGTCCCATAGAGAAAGTTGTTCAGTTTGATGGTCTGAAGCACCCCTTTAAGTAGCTGTCCCATTTTAATGTACACCCTGTACAGGGTGTAACAAAACGCCCTAGTAATACTTAAGGGGGTGCTTTAGACCATCAATCTGAACAACTTTCATTATGGAGCCAAAGTCGAAAAAAAAAAAAATGCCGTCCCATACATATTTGAGTCGAGACGGTACTGCAGTTTTGTATGAAAGAGCTGATTTTTTTTTCGCGATTTCGATGTTGGCTCCATAGTGAAAGTTTTTCAGTTTCATGGTCTGAAGCACCCCCTTAAGAATTAGTAGGGTGTTTTGTTACACCCTGTATAGGTAGGTACTAATAAAATAGATTACTTTGAAAACCAAAACACTGACTCAAGGACGAAATCTCAAAAACTAAAACCAACTGATGTCAGTATCTTTCTGAATTTACTCGCTAAAAAGGATGTTTCGAAATTTATCCCCTTAACGTGTTAAAATGGGGGTGAATGACTGTATGAGAATTTCGTAGCGAACGACGAATTAATGATTCATTCTAATCAAATTCCCGAAAACGGTATTCCGAAATCAGAATCTTTTAATCCGGATTAATTTTAAACGGAATGCTTTCAAAATACCGTAAAATCCGCGCAGTAATTTTACGTCTTTGCATTGAAATTGTAACAATTTAATTTTGCGTGGACCGACAAAATAATAGCTTATCCGTCTGATTTGTGAACCATAACGTGTCTGGTTAATTGAAATTGTTAATTTGTGTCACATTAATTACAATTCGTTTCTGTTAAGGCTACTCCTCCCATCTGCAAGGCTCTCTTTCTTACAAGCAAACTTTTGCAATTAGCCATCCCGCTTCAATTGCGCGGCTCCGGTCAGAATTTTCAGTTTTTTTTGAAAACCTGTATGATTTTATATGAATTTTCAATAAATAAGAAAACCACATCATTTTATATTGTATTGTGAAGAATATTGTATAGTTTCATATTCTTCTGATCAACAATGTAAGAGTAAAACGGTTACAACTGGAAAAAAAGAGGTGACTTTGGAGTCGTTTTTCTTCAGTTTTATTAATTAAAATAGATTTCGATAAAAACCACATCACTTCTCATATCCTGTAGATTGTTCAGTTTTGTTTTCTGCTTAAAAAGTGCCATAGTTAATGTATAAAATGGTTACAAAGTTACTCAAAACCGGGCGGACGCCCCTTAAGTGTGACCATTGATTGGATATTCGGTGTAATTCGGACACTTATTTACTTAAACTTAATTTTTCCCAAGAATAATATGGACACGTCCAAAAGTTTATTTATTTTTATGAAAAAAAAAAATGTGAATGACAAAAAAATTAAGGTGATATGTATGTTCAGTTTTGGTGTGCAATAAAGTATAATATTATAAAAATGTTAGATAAGTGTGTCTGTAGCACATTGAAGATATTTCCAAAAAAAGATTAAGATATGGTTTTTAGGTGTCCCTGACTCCAAATCAACCTTTTTTAGAATTGTTGTCTGTCTGTTTGTGTGTTTGTTTGATCTAGCATCAGTGATGCTTACACAGTGTTTTGCCTGCCCGCAGTGCAGAAACCGAATAATTTCTAAACTAAAAGCATTTTGTTTACCAAATGACTTTGATTTGTTTACATACAGGCAATTAAACCAATTAAAAGTCATTGAGTAAGTAAATAAAATGCTTTTAGTTTAGAAATTATTAAGGTTTCACTGCTTTTTGCCTACCTTCACTGCACGCGCCTGAGCATCACGCAAAAACTACTGAACCGATTTTGATGAAACTTTTTTTATTTGATAGCTTATGATCTGACTTAAAATCTGGTATATAATTTATGCGGACGAAGTCGCGGGTTAACTCTAGTAAAGTATAATTTAAGTGAATTGGAAAAATCTCGGGATCGTTTTGAAGACCTGGGATTGCTGAAATGTTTACTGACATACAAATTATCGTAGAATTTCTGGTAACTATCTAACAGTGTATCCGTATCATTATATTATTGTAATAGCATTTCTTCCAAATGTCGTCATGTCTCCAATCTATTCGCCTATTAGATACTATTTTTTTCGAATAATAACTTTATTCAGGCACAATCCACATTATGTTTTCGTGGAGGAAAATTGACAATGACATTGTATGAATGTCAATGAGGCTAGAGAAGTGTGTCAGAGTCGTAGCGTGTGGCGATCTGTGGTCTCTGCCTACCCCCTTGGGACAATGGCGTGAGCTTATGTATGTATGTATGTCCACATTATGATATGGAAAAAAAATTGGGTAAATAAGCGCCCGATTACCCGATTATTAGATAAACTTATGTGTGAATACACTATAGATTTGTAGTTGAAACTTGAAACTTTTAGGACAGTTTTTACACGAAATAAGCAGAAAGATAATGCGATTCATATTACGTAGGGCATACACTTTTTGATGTCAATCCTGATGAGTTGATGACCTTTATTTAAGCTTCGGTTGGTTAGATACGGTCTGTGGACACAGGAGCTGCCCAGGCCAATTTGTAGGTGCTTAAATAGAGTCCGATCTCAGGTCGGCCGAAATAAAGACAACCTGTTAAAGTGGGGTTACATAGACGGGTGAGCTCAGGTGTGAATGCGATGTTGCTCCTCAGACTATGGCCCATCTTGTTTCCTGCCCTGACACCTGCACGCGAACGGAGCTTATGGAAATATGGACGCTGCCAGCAGTGCTTATCTGTGTGGCAAAACTGGTTCACAAACACAATAAAAAACCGGCGAAGTGTAAGTTGGACTCGTGCACCGAGGGTTACGTACCACCACCCAATATCAATTTACTAAAAAAATATAGTCTTTCATTCAGTTCGAGATTCTTAGCGCGAGCCCGACACGCACTTGGCACATTTTGTATTATTTGTTCTTTAACTTAGGGCTAGTAGGATTTTGAATGACATGCCCAGTGTTGCAAAAGTCACTTTGAGAAAATCGGTAGAATTGGCGACAAAAAATCGGTAGAAATCGGTAGATTGTCTTAACGCCTAAAATTTTTTGTAAAGTTCTGGTTTTATAGGCCCTATTTTTTCCAAAGTTCTGGTTTTATAGGCCCTATTTTTTCCAAAGTTCTGGTTTTATAGGCCCTATTTTTTCCTAAGTTCTGGTTTTATAGGCCCTATTTTTTCCAAAAGTGCTCTATTTCCATAAAATTCTGACCAATGCTAATAATTTTATGCCCGGGCCAATTACGTAATGCCAAAACATGAAACTAAGTACTAAGACCATAAATAATACCATACAGATTCTTAACTAACTCTAATTTCTAATTATCTGCCAGACAAAAAGGCAAAATACTTCAATATTTGGCTAAAACATCTTCAATAAAATAAATCGGTAGATAACAACCTAAAATCGGTATATCGGTAGACAGTACCCGAAATCGGTAGGCCTACCGATAAATCGGTAGGTTTTGCAACACTGGACATGCCATCGAATGAAGATTGAAGCTTTAATTTAAACTTAACTTTAAGGAAAACACACTTAATCAAAATCCAAACCAGCTCAGTGGTGATGATGGATGACGGGTTCATGTAATGAAACAACCGTTTGTTGTGGTAAGGTGAAAATCCAGCATATATTTAAACTTCAATCCTGTATTTTATACAAAATCTAAGAAAATCTCTATAGCGCGATTTAATTCGGTACAACGGCATCTATATCATAATAATATAAACTAAATAACTACTTACTTAAACCATATACGTTAAACGTGCTTGAACACACTTGTCATACTCGTAAAGGGTGTAACAAAACACCCTAGTAATATTTAAGGAGGTGCTTCAGACCATGAACCTGAACAACTTTCACTATGGAGCCAGCATCGAAAAAATATTTAAAACATATGCTGTCCCATACTAGGGTGCTTTGTTTGCACCCTGTAGAAGTGTTAGAACAAACTAGCAGTTGCAACGCCATGTCAAATGTACAAGAAAAACAAGTGAATAAATCATAAGCATAGCGCTTGTTATTTTGTATACTCAACTATGGCCCGTAATCTAAGCGGTGTAAGATTTCGATTCGCGTGTACACTGTTAATAAGCTTCCCCTTCGTATCCAAAATTGATATTAAAGCCAGACCGGAACCCTTTGCCGTGGTGGGATTATGTTGCTTTCACATTTTTTTTTACTTTCGAACGAGCAGAGTTTATTTTTTTAAATATATTTTTTGGTGGTGATAAGTTAATTTACAGTTTTATACATTTTGGTCAAGTAGCTAAATAGACATTTTCTAATATATTAGCTGAAATTATTTTAAGGGGATGATCAGAACATCAAACTGAACAACTTTCTCTATGGGACCAATATCGAAATCAAGAAAAAAATCTGCTGTTCCATTCAAACCTACTCGACCTAAATGTATGGGACAGGACAGCAGATTTTTTTCTTCGCTATTTCGATATTGGTCCCATAGAGAAAGTTGTTTAGTTTGATGGTCTGAGTGATCAAGATCATAAAATAGTTACACATGGTTACACCTAATTTTGTTAGACCTTATAATTAATATCTCGTCCAGAGGCAACGCAGCCAGCATAATGGGCACCTTTGGGCGTGATATTATGCGGGGCAGTCCGTTCGACTAGTTTTATTTATTTAGGAAATTAGATTATAATCATTTATTGTATCTAGTTAGTTATATTATTGTTACATTTTTTCTGAGGCAATAAATTACATATATTAATCATAAAAAGTATATGCTGTGTGGATGTACTATTTAATAAAGGGTGTCTACGCTAGGGTTGTCAGTACTGTTAGTATTCTAGCCGTGTAATAAATAGCTATTATCGGATAGAGCGAGTGGGCGCCCTGCGAGAGATGCCTGTATCGATTTTGATTCAGCGAATGGAAATTGCTACAATGCGTGGGTTTTGTGAAGGGAATGCAATCCACGTGAAGTGCATTTTATATTAGGGTTTATACATTTGCTGCATAAAATGTTTTCAGGTAGCCCGGTAGTATCGGTATCGGCTTGCTTTGGATTGTAACTATTCAACATCTCTGGGCCTCTACCCGCACATTCGAACTTCGCAATTACGTGAACGTTTTCGTTCCAACGTCAACTCTATTACAATGAAGTGCGGACCGAAACAGTGGCGATATATCGAACATCGATAGTCCGGGTTCAGGGCCTGATTCCTCCAATATATGACAACCAATGAGTTCTTTTTTAAATTTAGTTCCTAAAAAACTCGACAGACGGCATATTTATCTCTCCATAGAGACGTTCGCGAGATTATGTCAAAATCATGTCAAGACTGTGCCTGCCTTTTTATAGGCCAAGGGAAATTTTCGATTAAAATTATTCGTAAATAGTAAAATATTCCATGAAAAGATGCGTTGGCATCTTTTTGATCATCTTTTCCCCTCTTTATTATTTTAAAGAAACACTTTTTTGACAATTTTACCGTTATTAGCGAAGACTGTAGCGACATCTATCGATCCCCTAGAAAACAAAAAAAAACTCATTAGATAACTTAACTACTATACAGGGTTCAACTTTTATATACCAGTAATATTTATATTTAGTATAAGATACCAGAGGATATTCTAAACTTACCAGACAAAAAGTTTAAGTCCCATGTTAAACAAGTTCTCTGTAAAAAAGGTTACTATAAACTCGATGATTATTTGAATGACCAAAATGTCTGGTCTTGACAATTTTACACTATGTTATGCAATATTGTATTTTAATTGTACTTTGTACATTTTGTTTTGTGCAAATCAGCAGTAGAAAGATGCGTATCTCCATACATTTTCAACTGCTGAATTCAACGTAGGAGATTAAAAAATCGCACTCCAGTCGTGTTTTTCCTAAACGAAAACCTGTCACCACTCACCAAACCTGCCTGGGCGGCCGAGCGCGCTGCATACAAATGAAGTTTCTTGTTATTTTCAATATTAACCAATTAAAGTCAATCAAAATTTTTAAACACTGGCTAGAGCGAAGGGCTAGAATCAAATTTCTGTGTCTGTATTTTGTCAGAATTCCGTTAAAATAACAGTTTCAATGTTAGGATTAATTTAAGATTTGTTTGGAAATCTTTGAGCCACGGTAACTTTGAAACTATACATTTTAAAGGAAATCTGACGAAATAGAGTTAGAGACACAGAGTTTAGTTTCTAAATAGGAGTAAGGAGAACCTGTCCAAATGGGGTTTTATCGATGGATCAGACCTAAGGTGTGAACAGGCACAAGCTGGAGTGGTATAGCCTTACAGGTCTACAACACTTCAAGAAATTTATCAGCAATGCGACAGCTCGTGTCTCAAAGTTCATACTGAACAACAGCAGGAGCAAGGCTCGTGCCATCGTCGGAGCCCTCACTGGGCACTACGCCACAGGCACGATGATGCACAAGATGAAACTCACCCTGGATCCCAGCTGCCGAGCGTGCGGAGAGGATGAGGAGACCATGGAGCATATCCTGTGTGACTGTGATGTCTTGGCGGCAAAGCGCCTGTGCCTCCTCGGTGATGGATATCCAAAACCGGGAGACCTAAGGCTTCTTCCCCTCAATAGTATTGCCTCCTTCATTGACCATGTATTTGAAGGGTGAAGTAAGCAAAAAGTATTGGGGCTAACACAAAAGATCCCACTGGGTCGAAGTGTTGCTGGCTTGCCAGCCCCCACAAAGATAAGATAAGATAAGGTGTGAATGTGGTGTTACCCCTCAGACTATGGCCCACCTCATATCCTGCCCTTCCTGCCCGCAAACTTGCACGCGAATGGAGCTTATGGACGCTGCCGGTAGTGCTATCCGTGTGGCAAAATACTGGGCTGGAAAAATATAAAACGACATGCCATCGACTCGATAGAAGAAGTTTCTAGATAGTGTTTAAAAATATGCATCGACTTTATTTGGCTAATATTTGTAAATGCAACGAAACTTCATTTGTATGGATCGCGCTGTTAGGACCATCCTCTTAGAACACACTTACTATTCCATTCGGACAGATTTGTCATTTCCCTCAATTCGTGAGAAGATTTAGTAACATCTGAGAACACAACATCCCTCACAATCCGTGCTACTCTGCGATATCACGCATATTATATCAAGTTACGGATTAGTCCATTATCGACAATACTAAGAACTATGACTCACTAGTTCGGTATTGAAAATACCGTGTCGCAAGCCACAATCTGTCGATTCATGCTTGTTTTTAAATATTTCGTCACTTTTTGGTGTTGATGACTTAATCTTAATTTTGTATTTTAAAGGCTTTAAAAGGTCGTCAGCTTCAGCATTTACGGAGCCTCTGCGCTTTTCGTTACGCGGTCGTCGGCACTCGAGAACACTTCGGTCCATCACCCGTCGGCCATCTGCGAGCAATGTGCCCCTCATTTGTGCAATTCTTAGGACTGCTATGTCGACTACTCTGGTTCTTCTGCGAATCTCTTCATTTCTGATTCGATCTCGCATAGCCCTCTCCATTGCCCTTTGGGTGAATTGTCGGCTTTTATGAGGCCTTTAGAGTGTGACCACGTCTCAGTTCTGTTTTTCATCGCTTTCAGAATGCATAATTGAATTAAAAGATAGATTTGGCCAAACTGGTGACGCATTGACGCAGTAAAGTAGGTTGCCGAGTTAGTATTATAAGTACATTGTGCGGTTTAAACCGTACAAAGAGTTTACAAATACTTTTGTACTGCCTGCGTCTTACTGATTGCCAATCTACTTGTCTTTTCATAAAGGAGGTCCATGCTCGGCAAACTTCTTGTAGTAAGTATATGAAGAAGTGATGAATTTCTATTGGCTACGTGAATTGCATTGTCGATCGCTAGACATAAAATGTCTTCGCTCGATTTTAAAAGAATCAGTCGAAGATGTTACTCGAGGGATGAGCAAGAAACTTGAGTAGTAAGAGGGGTAGAAAAACAGATATCCGGCTTCCAATGCAATCGGAAAAACCAAGGCTAGGAATAAGTCAGTGTCGGAGAACTCGCGATCGTGGGAAAAAAGTAATAGTGAGAGACGGATGTCTAAACAATAAATCAAATTATGCTCTCACTAGCTTTTGCCCGGGACTTCATCTGCGTGGATTTCTGAAAAATTCAACACCCCGTTGCACGTTCCTTTTGATCTCTCTGAAAAGCGCGAGAAGAATTCTTTTTCTATGCAGCGAAGGTATTAGAATTTCTGCTTATGCAGGTTTCCTCACGATGTTTTCCTTTAGAGCGGTTTCGCACTACATCCAATACGCATCCGAGAAAATAATTTTGTATGTAAAATCGGATGACGGAAAATGTCTGGTCTTGACAATGTTACACTATGTAATGCAATATTGTATTTTAATTGTACTTTGTACATTTTGTTTTGTTTAAAAGATGTGTGTTGTAGAGTTTCTGGCCACATCTTCACTCAACGGAACAACTTCCGACGCGGTGGTAGAGTCCAAAAATGACGTAAAAAGCTATCTATGTGATATTATCTTGAATAAAAAATTTTGATTTGATATGAAGCCGGATCTAGTGCGTAAACTTAGTTCTACGACTACAGACCGGACCTGATTCGGATCGGACGTGTAGTGGGCAACCGCTCTGCACCGTTTGAGAGCAGTCGGTATTACGTACATAAGTTAGAAAAACTCATTGGTACACACGGCTACAGATCAACCTACCCATAGTTGACCTCTATGTTCATGGACATAAGGTCGAACTATGGGTAGGTTGATCTGTCGCCGTGTGTACATGGCATATCTTCCGTGCAGATTCGAACTCAGACCCTCATGATTGATTGCCCATGCCTCGCATCGTGCCACCGACGCTCGTTAATATTGCACTCCGTCAAAAGTATTGTCACGTTCCGAGCTATCGATAAAACTATAGATATCGTAGCGCTATCGATATTGAATTCTCTCGTCTTTGGAAACTCCAAGACGAAGAACAACTCAATGGAGCACACAAGGAGCACCAAAGTTGCAAACACGAGTACTCTACAGAATCAATTGCTTTGCCTGGATATCAATAGTATATTGTAACAGCTTCGGCAACAAACTATGTATTTCATAAGCCGGCTCGCACCGACTTGGGCCGATCGAGTCTTGAATACAATTCACGTGAGTAGTAGTTGTGTTGCTTGTGATATACATGAGGTTGAAGGAGTTTGGTATCTTAAGATGTTTTTGTTCTGAAAGGAAACTTTCTGAATTAATTATATTTCCGGAATGCGTGAAATATTGGACGACAAAACGTTGTGCTTCGTATTGCTGATGAATTGATGATATAAATGAATGCCAAACTAGAATTCCAGGAACAATATGTTATTGATGTTTTATTTTATTGTTGCTTCTTTGGTGTTCTTTAAGCTGCAAGCGCAACCAGGTCTCCCAATATCAAACTGTACAAAAACATGTATAGTCATTCCTTACAGTCGCATCCATAAGAGTGACAGAGCTAGATTAGACGTGAATCTGTCACGTCTGTTAAACAAATGTCACCACTTTTTAAGCAAATTCAAGCAAAATTCGTTCTTAATGTAACGAAATAGCGGAGTCTTCCAGCTGGAGGTCTGGTGACAAAATGGTTCAAGACGGTATCCGCTATTCTAATAGACGGTTGTCATAACTGTGAATATTTATCTACGCCCCTATACTATATCTATGAGCGCAACGCACTCGCTGCACACGCAGAATATGTATGAACTGGCAGATGCGCGGATCTGTCAGTTCATTACTTTTGGAACGATTTTCGTATTATTTTGAGGCTACGTCCTAGCGCAGTTTAGGGACGTTTGTCGTTTTTAAAGGTATTAAAGTATTTAACTGTCTTAAAATCCATTTACATCAAAGACTTTCTACAGGGTCCTTCTTAATAAATACATTTGAAAGGACTGGAATGTCGGCGGCAGTGTATTGCAGCTAAGCATAACTGATGCATTACAAAAGTTACATTAGAGACATGTGCCATTTTTTGTTCTGTTATTGTATGTCGTGGTGAGTTCCATATAGAATGTCATTGATGTACATCGATTATTTTAAAGCTGCGCTGCGTTAGGAGACTAGGGCACACGATACACGTGTTTCACTAATCCCAAGACTAGGTACTTGAGTAGAGAGTTCCTTCAGTCATCTGCGCTAAGAATCTCTAGAACAAAAGTCTAAAGTTAATTAAAAATTGGGCTAGATCAAGGGCTTTGGAGAGGTAAACATGGTATGTCGATTCTGCGGAGTCTGTTTAAATCACGTTTAGTCCTTGCTGCATTGCTGTCCACAAAAATCTTGGTGTGCATCTTATGAATGAAAGATAGATCCGATGGACCGTATCCGTGCAAACACAACTACATGTATGACCATCATACGTCGTCTGGTTATTTATTCAATTACTCGAATCAGCTGTGCGCCGGCGCGGCCTTCACAGATCGACGGCGGCGGCCGGCGCGGGCGGACGTCTCTTCCCATGGCTTGCGTCCAAACGTCTGCTATGACGTGGCTGTTTGTACTGGCACTTACGTAAACTCATGACCGTATTCGTTTTCGGGGTAGACATTTATAATACTCATGCTTATTATTATACAGCGTCGGTGGCGCGTTGCGGAGAGATGGACTCAATGATGAGGTCCGAGCTCGCATCCGCACGGAGGATATGCCATGTACCAATGAGTTTTTTATCTTATGTACGTAATACAAATTGCTCTAAAACGGTGAAGGAAAAAATCTTTCGGAAACCTGCATACGTTGAAGAAGAAATTCTGATGCGTATGTGAAGTCTACACGTTACACGGTCAGTATTTCATCAGTCTGGTCCATCAGTCTGGTCATGTATATTTGATTTGAAGGGAAACTGACTCGAGATTGACCCGACTAACATGGTGCTTCAGTATCTCAGTTTCCCTTCAAATCAAATAAACATGACCAGACTGATGGACCAGAATGACGAAATACTGAACGTGTAACCTCCCTCTACCAATCCGTATTGTAAACGCGTGGAGGCAGGTCTGTGGTCTGCAGTGGGAAGTTTATATTTATGCTGATGATGACGGTGATCATTGTTCCTATTAGAAAGAGCAAAGATTCAGGAGTATACTAATGTGTATACTGAGGGAGGCCCCTTCTTTTGATTTTCTACTAGAATAAGAGGTGTCAAGTGATAGGTGGCTAGCCTGTAAACCTTATCTTTTAGTCGACTCTTACTACCTTAAGAACATGGGGTGGGCTAATACAGGGTGAAATTGATATCATTAGCATCCTTCCCATCAAACTGAACAACTTTTACTATGGCAGCATAACGATCGGAGCAAAAAAAAAATCAGCTGTTGCATACATTTGAGTCGCGAACTCGCGCGTCGACATTGCAGTTTAGTATGGAACAGCTGATTTTTTATTTGCTCCGATCGGTTTGCTCCCATAGTAAAAGTTGTTCAGTTTGATGGGTAGACTCTTGATTATTTGTGGTTGGGCTATTGCAAGCAAGGGTCGTTGTACCACGGAGACCAGCGGTGGTCTTTTTGTGTTCGCCCCAAGCTCACCCATATTTACGCATACCTCCGAATTTATGGTATTTTCTTTTCATTCTCGGGAATGCAGGTTTCCTCACGATGTTTTCCTTCACCGCCGAGCTAGTAAATCTAAACTATTATAAAACTGTAACAGAAGTGTGTCTGTACATTGAAGATATTTACAAAAAAAAGATTACGATATGATTTTTAGATGTCCCTGATTCCAAATCACCAATTTTTGGATTTTTTGTCTGTCTGTTTGTTTGTTTGTTTGTTTGTTTGTTCGTTTGTTTGTTTGTTTGTTTGTTTGTTTGTTTGAGTGTTTGTTTGTTCCAGTATCACGCAAAAACCACTGAACCGATTTTGGTGAAACTTTTTTTGTTTGATAGCTTATCATCTGACTTAAAATCTGGTATATAATTTATGCGGACGAAGTCGCGGGTAAAATGATAAATACAACCGTACATAAATTCCGAAGAACTTAGTGGTACAGGCCAGGAATCGAACCGCGGCCTCAGTATTGAGGCGCTAGCTCTCTTCCGTATGGGCTATCATCGCTCTTGGGTAAACTCTTAGTTTAAAAGGATGCTAATGATATCAATTTCACCCTGTATATGCTGGTACCACATGGGTAAAATATGCCGAAAGCTTTGCTACAACTGGACGTTTAAGTTTCTTGGTAGCAAAGTTTATGACCGTGATTTTATAAATTACACGCTTTTACCATTATACTATATCAGAATTTAAGTCAATTAAGCTTTTAAACAAAAAAAGTTTCATCAAAATAGATTCAGTAGTTTTTGCGTGATGCTCAAACACAAACAGACAGAGAAAATAATCCAAAGTGTTTTGGAGTCAGGGTTGGACACATAAAAGCCATATCGAAAAAGAAATCGTAATCGCTTTCTTGTAAATATGTATCTTCAATGTACAGACACACATCTTTTACAGTTCTATACGTAGTTTAGATTCACATTTTATCGTACCGTCTCTTTACATAATGAAATGACACTGTTTAATTCGTTTGGACTGTGAGACTACGAGTAACTATGTAGATAAAAGCACTCGCGTAACTACTAGACTATATGGCTGTGGTTCAGACATGTTATGTACTAAAATACTCGCTTAGTTCGAACCAGGCTATAAAGACGAAACCATGAAGGCCTTTCAAGTCTGGTGTTTTAATTTTAATATCTCAAACACAAAGCCTTCACCGCTTTCATTGCTTAGTTCGAAAGTGACTCGTTTCGCAACGGAAAATTTAATTACACGCTTAGCATGTTTTCAGCAGTGAAAGATTCTATAATTCCGCAGTGTCAGGTATTTGGAGTACCTATAATCGACCTGTTTTTGGTTAAGTCTTAAGAAATGAAATAGTCGTAGTTTTAATTCAGAAAAAATATACATGTTTTGTTGTTCATGAACTGTTCTTGAATATTCTTAGGCTCAACACACGATAGTTATTACTTCTCTCGCTCATAAAACCATGCAAAGATAGGTAAGTTTATGACTATTTTTCAAGTTTTACTTAAAGACTATTAGTTTTTACCCCACACACCAAAGAGAAAAGATATTGATGAAAAATACGTTTTTTTGCGATCCCCATTTCAATTGAAGTGGGATGGCTAATTGCAAACGTATGCTTGTAAGAAAGTCGCTTGCACTGGGATAACCTGCCCTATAGGTCGTTCCTATTGATCATTCGTGCGTACATACACACTACATACAGGCTGCTTTCAACCCAATCACTATCACACGCGGCAATGGGCATCAATCGACGACGCGAACTAGCCTGTCATCATTCGCTTTGATTATCTTGATTGCAATAGGCCAAGGTCCGAGAAATGGTTTGCTGATCTAATAGAAATTGTCTGTTTTGACCAGTGTGTGATGTGAAGCAATATAGATAGATTGCCATGTCAACACACCGGTCGGAGTCCTGTATACGACACCGCCTCTGATCGAAGAATTTCATTCAGAAGGGAACATTATAAAAAAATAAAAATAAAATAAAAAATAAAAATAAAAATTCTTTATTTCAGATACTTATTACAATCCATATTGATGTTAGTAACACACTTAAATAACTATGTTAGTACACATACTTAAGTGCAGACCGACCCAGTGCTTAATGAAGCTACTGTCGTATCTACTTGCGACCATCTTCAGAATGCTGTTGGTGCTGGCGCGAACCCTCTGCAGTGCGGCGGCACAGCGTTTGCGGAGCGTGGTGGGAAACCCATCGACATGAGCGTCCGCGAACATGCTTGACGCACTGCAGAAGCGCGGCAGCCCCAGCAGCATCCTGAAGGCGTTATTATATTGGGTGCGCAGGGCCCCTAGAGATGCCTGGCGATATGCAGTCCACAGATTACAGGTGTACATGGATGTGCAGTACGCTCTAAACAATGTTATTTTAACTTGCGCTGAGCAATGCCTGAATCTGTGGACTATCATATTGGCCCTGACTGCAAGCGCCCTGCGTTCCCTTTCTATGTCTGCATCATCGTGCAGGTCTTCTGTCACTATGTGTCCCAGGTATTTGAACTGTGACACTCTTTTAAGAGGTGTTCCATTCAGAGCCAAGACAGGTATGTCTGATGGACACTTCTTACCGGACTTAAAAAGCATGAATTCACTTTTGGTTGTATTATATTTCAATCCATGTCTAGATGCATACGCCTCACAAACACTTATCAGTTTCCTGAGGCCACCGATCGACGGGCTGAGCAGCACCATGTCGTCTGCATAACTTATATTATTGACACAGGTACCAACAGGTACCAATTATGGGAAAGGGAAATTCTGGGAAAGGGTAATTTTAAACTCAGGGGACATTTTGGGAATGGGACTTTATGAACCTAAACGTTAAATCGTTTATGTTATAAATGTCAAAGTTTGGATGCTTGGATTTTTGAATGTTTGTCACTCAATCACGAACGGGTTTGGATAAAAGGAGATCATTCAGACTCCATACATTTTTGGGCCTTTTCTGAAAGTGCCGGACAAAAAAAAAAAGTGATACGTCTAGTTAGAACTAGCTATTTGGATCAATAGTTAATATGGCACGAAAGTTGTAGGGTTATTCTGAACGAAGTTATACAAGTTCGAAGAATCATTATTTTCATACATTCTAAATGTACTGAGAAAATTTTTATTATGGCGTAAAAGCTGTAGAGTCATTCTCAATAGGGTTATTCTGAGCAGTGGTAGAAAAGTTCGATGAATCCTCATTTCATACATTTATTTATTCCTGGAAGTGCTGTGAAAGATGAAATAATGCTAGACATTGCTAGAGCTAATCATCAAGAACATATTATGTCATCATGACGCGTAACGGTAGAATCATTCTCATTAGTATGACGGCCCGGTAGCTAAATCGGTAGTGAACCTGCCTGCTGTGCCAAGGGTTGCGGGTTCGAATCCCGTAAGGGACAAATATTTGTATGATGAATATGAATATTTGTACCCGAGTCATGGATGTTTGTATTTATACAGGAAGATTTTTTTATCACCATCCAAATTTTTTCTACATGTTTGGTATCACTTATAGAACCCATTTCATTAAAAAAAAGGGCAGGTCAAAATTGCACATTTAAAAATTGTATCCTACAGAATTTTCCATAAAGCTTGGTCATCGAGTTTCGTATTCGTACCGACCGGGTAGTGCGGCAGGACCGGGGGGCGGAGCCCTAGCTTCAGAGTCCCACGCATTGCAAACTTAACAGGAACACACAACACTTTCAAAACATTGTTTAAATGTTATACTAGTCCCTTATTTTGTTTATTTTTGTTCAATGACACGGTTATAATAAAGTACTCTTTGAATGACACAATGACACATAATAAACTTTTTCTAAAAATTAAAAGGCTCTGACCCAAAGAAAATTACTGACCACAGAGATTCGTTCGTTAGTTTTCGTTCTTGAAAAGCAAAGTTCTACATTCGAAAAAGCGCGCGAAATCGGGTCGAGTGGTAGTAACTATTAATAAGTAATCTGTGGCACAGTTAGGTGCGTACTGTGTCCAGTCGAATTGTTTTTCTTAAGACATTTTTGCGTAGTCATATCTCAATATTTTAGTACTGAGCGATACTAAAAGAAAAAACACGTATCGATTTTTTTTCATAAACAAACATTTTATTAAAATTTGGATGGTGATAAAAAAATCTTCCTGTATATGTATTCTATATCGTTGTCTAGTCATCGTAATACAAGTCCAGGCTAGATTCTGGTACTTTAAATGTGACTAGATAATTTGTGTGACATTGTCCAAGATATTTATTTATTATTTATTAGGGTTATTCTGAGCAATGTTATAAAAAGTTCCTAATGATTAGCTCTAGCAATATTTAGCATTATTTCATTTTCCCCAGCACTTTCAGAAATAAATAAATATATCAACGAAATGAGCATTCATCGAACTTTTCCAACATTGCTCAGAATTGTCCATGAGAATGATTGTACGCCATAATAATATGTTTTCCAGTACATTTAGAATATATGAAAAATTACGATTCTTCGAACCTGTATAACTTTGTTCAGAATAATCCTACAACTTTCGTGTTATATTAACTAATGCTCCAAATAGTTCTAACCATACATACCACTTTGTTTCGTTGGCCGGCACTTTCAGAAAAGGCCCAGAATGAATTTTCTTCTTTGGCTCACAGATTTGTTCTAGATTAACACATAGGATACTTTTTTAGGATACTTTTTTAAAGTCCATTAACAAATTATACAAGCTCTTGATTTATAGAAATAATAAAAACAGAACGCTTTTGAAGCTTGAACTTTAGTGAACAATAGTACTGTACTCTATTTTTCAAATCAAAAGATAAACTCTTTTTCACAACTAACGTCCTACATACAGACACTGCGTAATATGTATTTTTGTTCTTAGCTTATGCATTACACATTCATTCAATACGGCGCAGTCGGCTCTGCGGTAACAATTTCGACTCTAGCTCGTTGTTTTCAAGGAGTAAATTAGCTTGTGTAACGTGACAGATATGTGTAACAGGAAAATGAACTTTGATCCCATAGAGAGTTAGTTTATTTTGAAATAATATGTTTTGCAAAAGCGACGAGAAACTATGTAAGGATCGCATAGGCATCAACAAATACTAAGGCGGACATTCAGAGATGTCGTTTGAGCATCATTCATCATCATCAGCCTGTATACGTCCCACTGCAGGGCACAGGTCTACCCTCAGGGAGGGTGTGTGTACGTTAGTGTAGTACCACGCGTGGACAATGCGGTGCGGTAGACTTAACATACGCACCAGAATTTCTTCTTCAGCGTATACAGGTTTCCTCACGACGTTTTCCTTCGCTGTTTAAGAGCAGTTTGTATTCATCATCATCATTGGCCTTTCCATCTATAAAAGATGATTTAAGCAGCGTCTTGGCGGCACTTACGCTCGTGACTAAAAAGCCCGATACGAGAGCGACAGGTACGGCCGCATGTACGGCAAGTAAAATTCGAGCTTGCTGTGCCAGTTGGGTTTGCAATCCGATCATGTCTCCTTTCCCACTTTTCAGCCAAGGAAGCAAACCACGCCCTATCGTGCTCAGCTCTTCCCTCCGCTAAATGTTTCCTCCACAAGTCGCGGTTCTGTGCGAGATCCTCCCAGCTGCTGGTGTCGATTGAGAACGTGGACATATCTCGCTTTACGCAGTCCTTGAAGCGGAGACGTGGTCTCCCGACACTTCTCCTGGCATGCGCTACTTGACCTAGAAGGACTTGACGCGGCAAACGAGAGTGATCCATGCGGTGCACATGCCCCAGCCACCGTAGACGTCTCTGTTTGAGAATTGCGGTTACGCTGGGCAGCTGTGCAATTTCTAGCACTTTCTCGTTTGTCACTCGATCCCTCCAGGTTATGCCAAGAATGCTTCGAAGACATCGCATGTGGAAGTGGTTAATTCGTCTCTCCTGCTTTGCGTACGACGTCCAGGTCTCCGCACCGTACAAGAGTGTGCTTAAGATGCATGCCTGATACACGTTCATCTTCGTTTTAACGGTAAGGTGTTTGTTATTCCACACTCTTGCACTTAGTTTACCGAACGTCGTAGCAGCTCTACCGATACGCGTGCCGATCTCTCCATCGTTAGAGAGTTTCTCGGACACTGTAGACTCCAGATAACAGAACTTGTTAACCACCTCCAGCGGTGTGTCCTCCAATAGAATATCCGGAATCGAACCACAACCCTGCGATTTCCTTCGCTGTTTAAGAGCAGTCGGTATTACGTACATAAGTTATGATTGAGTGTCTATACCTCTCTGCAACGCGCTACCGATCGATGCTCTATTTTATTTATTATGGCTAGGTAATCAAATTATAGTACTTGCAGTACAACAGCTAGTGCTTGATAATTAATAAAGGTTTAAACAGAAAACATTTTCCAGCCGTCCGCGTTGCATAGCATTTCTAGCCTGAAAAAACATGTCTGGCTCAAAGAATGCTAGAAAAAAAGGTCTATTCATTCATAGCGGACATCAATCCGCAAATTGTTTGCATCCCATACAAAGGACTTGAAATACAAAAGGATGGAGTAGAGAGGTAAAATGAAATATGTTTTTTATTGTCTACCTGCAGGGGCGGATCCAGGTATTGTTTGGAGACTCTTACCCTGAAATAAAAAAGTTTTTTACTAGTAATGGTGCACAGATTGTAAACAAAATACCCTTGCTTCCCAGTTAGGTCGGAAGAGACAGTGCGTTTGAATTTAAGACGAAGTTTTTACTAGAATGATTTGATCCTTATTATAGTGTCCTTTTGATTGGAGCACTAAAATATCTCGCTATTTATTTTGTATTTCTCATTCAGTATCAGTTTTGTACGGGCTTTGGGGGCCTTGGATTGGGTTACCTTCTAAGTCCACTTCTGTCTAGTTATACACAATAATATATGAGATTTCAATTATATGTCTAGTTATTTTTGGAGGCCTCATTCCTGGTGCCTTAGATCCCTTGGTGTCCTTCTAAGTCTACTTCTGTTCTGTCTAGTTATACGCGATAGTATTTGACACTTCAATTGTTTGTCTAGTTATTTTTGGAGGCCTCATGGGGGCTTGGATCCCTTGGTGTCCTTCTAAGTCCACCTCTGTCTAGTCATACACAATGGTATTTGCTACGAATAAGAATAACTATGGAAGAATAACTCTAAACAAAAGCAACATAATTTTTGGCACCCTTTGAAAAATGACATTTTGTATGAGTTTTGGCGGCAAGGTGTAGTTTTTAAGGAACAAATTTCGAACACTGTACTTTTTTTGGGGTCATTTTTTGAGCTTAATTTACATTTCTATACCATTTGAGATTTCAATTGTTTATTTAGTTATATTTTTGGAGGCCTCTTGGTGCCTTTAATCCCTTGGTGCTCTTCTAACTACACCTCTGTCTAGTTATACACGATAGTATTTGAGATTTCAATTGTTTATCTAGTTATTTTTGGGGGCCTCAAGCTTAGACCAAAGTAAAATTCAAGATGCCTTGGATCCCTTCTAAGTACACCTCTGTCTAGCTGTACTGTATTTGAGATAGTATTTGTGCCTTCCATTGTTTTTGGTGTCCCATTTGGGGAATAGGGCTATACCCTAGTTTCTACCTTGGCCAAGCGCCAGTTCTTGTTCTGCAGGGGTTGACCCATACATTACAACATAGTAGTGTGTTGGTATGAAATAGGCAGACATTAGTGTAATCGTATCTCGTGGAAAATGGTACACATTATTTAAACGAATACTAACGCCTGAATACCGATGAGGTAGGTAGAGACCATTGCCAAATTAATCTTACAAAGACTGCTACCTCATTGGGGAGAACTCTTTTAATATATTATTCTTCTTCTTATCGTGTGGGCAGAGCCCTGGTGTCAGAGTTTTTTCAGACCGCCTTACGGCCTCTGACGTGGTTTTTATGTAACGGCTGCTATCACCAGAGATAGTAGCCGGGACCAACGGCTTAACGTACCATCCGAAGCACGGAATCATTTTTCTTTTCAGACAATCAGGTGATTCAGCCTGCAATGTCCTAACCAACTGGGGAAAAACGCACAAACTGACAGATCACTAGGTGTCACCCGTGGGCATCGTACCCACGACCTCCGTGTCGAGAGCCCAATGCTCTGAACCATTAGACCACGGAGGCAGTTTCCAACTTCATGCGTCTATCTATTTTCATTCATCTTTTACCTATGACAAAACCACCTTAACATTCCTTACGAATATCTAACGTTTTAAAAATCGAGGTATGCCTTAAATTTAATATTACGGCAAACCGAAATCTGACGGCGGAATTTCAACTTCGCTCTTAATACGTCTTAAATTAAATATGTCGAAACGTCCGTCGCATATTTGCATCGGCAAGTTGCAAGGAATGTATGTAGTGTAGTAACAAGTCAAGATTTTAAATGCATATGGCTACAGCTATTGGCCACGCTACAGAAATTGGCGAAAGAATGAAGAACAAGTGAACGCAACTGACACAAATTGTTGTTATTTACAATGGCTAATACAGGCAAAATTAACGTCTTCTTTTCTTGTTTCGTTCATTCAAAGTTGAAAAGGTCAGTTATTGTAGCATATCCAGTAGTAGCCATCACCCTACATACCGATGTAAACATACGAAGCGCTCGTTGGCGAAGTTAGACAACGTCACAACGGCCACCAGAAGGTATCATCTGTGGTTTCATAGTGTAAATAAAATAAGTGATGAAGCTCGGCGGTCGCGGCCGGTCTATGCTGACGCGACGTGCGGTGTACCGCGGGGGACGGGCGTACCCTAACTCAATTCGCTGTTAGGGTACGCGCGCACACTGCGTGGGCCGGGACGCACCTCCCGGCGGCCGCACGCCCCGTACGATTGGCCTGCCGCGACCGCTGAGCTTCACCACTATTAGTTCTTTACACTATGCCTTAGTGGACAACTTGCTTATAACACAATGTAAATGATAGTTTTTATTGTTACAGCGCTATGGGAGGAGCAGGAGGCGCCGGAGTACGACATCGACACGGAGGACGAGAGGTGGCTGAAACAGCAGAGGCATCCCGAGCTCACAGGTAAGATCTGACACCAGGGCTTGCTGCCCACACGAGAAGAACAAGGTATGATCCTACGCACGTGGCCTAAGGGCTCCCACACATAACTGCGACGTCGCACCGCAATGTCAAATGCTTCGTGCAATAATCATACATATGTCATAGTAATAACTCATCGAGCGCTGGCAGATATTTGACATTGCGATGCGACGTCGCAGTTATGTGTTTGGGCACCATAATGCAGTGTGACTGCGGCGAACCCATGGGGGACAGAAAGGAGCGGAGGTGTCGCAACGCAATATTTCTATCGAAGTAAGTGTCCCGTAAACTAAAGTGGCAGTGGGCGGGGCACATTGCTCGCAGAACCGATAGCCAATAGAGCGAATGAGTTTTCGAGTGGCGACCGCGTACCGGAAAGCGCAGCGTGGGTACTTTGTGGCCCCCACAAGGTGGACCGACGGCCTGGTGAAGGCGGCGGGATTGGATGAGGGCAGCACAGGACCGGTCGTTGTGGCGATCCTTGGGGGAGGCCTATGTCCGCAAGTGGTCGTCCATCGGCTGAGATGATGAAGTTTCGGCAAAATGCAGGGACTAAAACCGAATCCAGGAATAGCTCACTTCATCGTTTTAGATCAAAACCCATCTCAGATAAAAGAATGGCGGTTCGCTTTAAACTGAGCACGCCCACTGCTGCGACTCCTCGGCTCTTTTATGTCCTCCATGGGCGAACCTATCAAGTCGAATGCCCTTTGTGTCCGAACACCTGCACGAGAGAGAACCTCAATAAAGCTAGATTAACGTTGTCGGGCTCGCTGAATATCTGGCCGGTAAAATAAAGAAACACAATCGATGAACATACGGGTCGAATTGAGAACCTCCTCCTTTTGTAGAAGTCGGGTAAAATGAAAGAAAGGTAAGAGCAATGCAGTCACGTTATTCTGGGTTAGAGATAGCGCCGGATTAACTTAATAATATAAAGCAAAAAAATTAAAAGATTTGAATTTTGCATAACTAACAAATCAAGTCTTTTTTTTTTTTTTTTTTTTATGTTCGATAGGTAAACATTTGACCCCAATCTCACCTGATGTTGAGTGATGATGAGGCCGAAGATGTAGCATGCTTACCTAGAAAGATGCCTATTCACTCTTGCCTTGAAGAGGCCCAGGTTGTATTGCTCAGGGAACAGGTCCGCAGGCTAAATTTATCTTCGCCTACCCACACTACACACTATTCGATCTATTGTTCGTCCTGTAGAAAATAGATCGGCTGATCCGCCCTTTTGAATGGAGGGTCCAAAAATATTTTCTCTCGTTTTCCACTTTTCGACTCATAATATGTTCCTTAGTTAAAGATGTTTAGTTTCATTATTTGAATACGCCCTTAAAAAATTTCCAGTAACTTAAAAATAGTGGTGTATATTTTGCATTATCACTTTGCTAGCTCAGTAATCTCAGTATGTGCTCAAATCAAAGACTACTTTGATCAACCTCGACGAAGAGAAGTTAACCGAAGTTTTGTCATGTGCACCGTTCTAAGACTAAAACAAACTTAAACTTGTTCACAAGTTCCAGTTTCGTTCAATTCTAGAGAAAACAGCCAAAACTTTGTTTATCAAACAATCACAAAAAGTTTAGTACTGTTTCTTAACTAACTTAACTTTATTTACTTATTTTCTACACTACAATGTGGAACTTGTTGTTTCTGATCAACAAGAAAATATATATTTTTTAAATAGTTAAAATGGGTATTCATTTAACACTTTAACTACTGACGACCTACATGGTAGGTCAGCGACAAAAGGGCCGCAGTGCCCACGACTCAAACGTTGAGTCAGAATTGTATAGCATTCCACAGTGTTTGCACTGCGCGAATATTATTGTTTTGAGCTTAGCAGCGAAAGCGTTAAGGGATAATCAGCGAACAATTTTCTCTTGCGGGTTCAAGTCAGTGCCATCTTTACTGAATTATTCAATCTTCAATTTAACCCTATGTATCAAATACATGTGTTAATGTGAATGTATTGTTATTTCAGAGTTATTGTTCGAACAAATGATGGACAAACTAGAGAAGTGCTCGGGCCAGACCGTGGTGACGCTGAACGAGGCCAAACTGCTGCTCGAGCGGAAGGACGACGTCGTCATAGCGGTGTACGACTACTGGCTGAACAAGCGGCTCAATACTGTAAGTGTAAGTTATCAATGTTAGGACAATGCTCAATATATTGATGGACAAGTGCTCGGGACAGACCGTGGTGACGCTGAACGAGGCCAAACTGCTGCTCGAGCGGATGGACGACGTCGTCATAGCGGTGTACGACTACTGGCTGAACAAGCGGCTCAATACTGTAAGTGTAAGTTATCATTGTTAGGACAATGCTCAATATATTGCTGGACAAGTGCTCGGGACAGACCGTGGTGACGCTGAACGAGGCCGAGCTGCTGCTCGAGCGTAAGGACGACGTCGTCATAGCGGTGTACGACTACTGGCTGAACAAGCGGCTCAATACTGTAAGTGTAAGTTATCATTGTTAGGACAATGCTCAATGTAATGATGGACAAGTGCTCGGGACAGACCGTGGTGACGCTGAACAAGGCTAAGCTACAAGCTCGAGCGGAAGGACGACGTCGTCATAGCGGTGTAAGACTACTGGCTGAACAAGCGGCTCAATACTGTAAGCGTAAGTTATCATTGTTAGGACAGTGCTCAATATATTGATGGACAAGTGCTCGGGACCGTGGTGACGCTGAGCGAGGCCAAACTGCTGCTCGAGCGGAAGGACGACGTCGTCATAGCGGTGTACTACTACTGGCTGAACAAGCGGCTCAATACTGTAAGTGTAAGTTATCATTGTCAGGACAATGCTCAATATATTAATGGACAAGTGCTCGTGGCAGACCGTGCTGAAGCTGAACGAGGCCGAGCTGCTGCTCGAGCAAAACCGTCCTCATGCAAATGTGTTACTAATAACTTTAGATAACCATGCTAGTCAAGCGTCGCTTCCCTTTCCTTGGACACCACTCGGACGGAACCTTGAAACTCTGGCCACTTGTCGTCAAAAGCATCCAGATCAAACCCCCCCCCCCCCCCCCCCCCCCCCTCTTTTTAGGACGACCTGGACGCCGACGACCATTTTCTGGGACCCAGGGCGTAACAATTTTTGCCCACCTCTCCTGGTGCATTCGACAGATTTGCATGGCCGGCCCATTCCCACTTTAGTCCAGCTGTTTTATTTCCGACGTCGGCGATTTGTGTTTTGGAGCGCAGTGTAGTGTTCCTGAAACGATCTGTTCTTTTAACACCTAATATACTGCGCTCCATCGCTCCGTGACAAACCTTGATATTCGACTTTTGAGACTGTGAGAGAGACCAGGTTTGGGCACCGTAGGTTAAGAATTAAGATAGTTTGAATACTTTGTAATAATGTACTTCTGTTTGTCCACCAGCAACATCCCCTCATTCTGTCGGTGAAAACGGAGAGCAGACCCGGGCAGTCGTCCAACAACCCGTACCTTGCGTTCAGGCGGCGCACGGAGAAGATGCAGACCAGGAAGAACAGGTGAGGATATCCACTGAGTCTTCAACGTTGGTGGGAGGATTTGAGGTTTGGTGCTTTGAGGTAAATAGTCTTGTATTGTTTGGGTAAATTAAGAAACGCTCTTTAGTTCCTGAAATAGCATCAAAATTGTACCTTCGGCCCTTATGGACAATTTGATATCAAAGGTCTTCCTACTCTGGTTTATCTCAGGCCATCAACCTTACAACCAATATTCCATTTTTAAGCGTAAAGCAAGGCTCTCCTTCAGCATATTGAAGTTTCCAGAACGAAGTGACATGTCAAATGGATTTAATTTGCCCCTTTGGGCTACATCGCCCACTAAAACGTTGCGTGAGAAATCGTTGGATTTTAAGTAGAATTTCGCATTCAGATTATGTATGGAAGTTGATTTTTCGATGGCATTTTTATAGCTATGTTCATGTTCATACTCAGAGTTCAAGCTACAGAATTTTGCTTCTAACGAACGGTTCAGTGATTTAGCTGTGAAAACGTAACAGACAGACTAAAAGAAACACTTCAGATTTATGACATTAGTATAACTTTTAATTAAAATTTATCCGAATGTCCTCAGGAAAAACGACGAGAGCTCATACGAGAAGATGCTCAAACTTCGTCGGGACCTGGCCCAGGCGCTGACTCTCCTCCAGATGGTAGCGCGGCGCGAGGAGGCCAAGCGCGATCTGGTGAAGCTGACCGCGCAGCTGTCGGAGAGGCGGTACATCGCAAGGGACTTCGCCAACCAGCTGCTGCCTGAACCACCACCTAGGTACGAGATACTCAACATTTGCACCAACTAGGTATTCGATACTAACATTCGCACCACCTAGGTACTCGATACTCAACATTTGCACCACCTAGGTACTAGATACTCAACATTTCCACCACCTAGGTACTCGATACTCTACATTTTTACCACCTAGATACTCGATACTCTACATTTTCACCACCTAGATACCCGATTCTCTACATTCTATCAAGCGCGACCTGGTGAAGCTCACTGCCCAGCTGAGAGAGAGCGGAGAGGCGCTACCAACCAGCTGCTGCCTGAACCACCACCTAGGTAGTCGATACTCAACATTTGCACCACCTAGGTACTCGGTACTCAACATTTGCACCACCTAGGTAGTCGATACTCTACATTTGCACCACCTAGGTACTCGATATTCTACATTATATCAAGCGCGACCTGGTGAAGCTCATCGGCCAGCTGTCGGAGAGGCGCTACCAACCAGCTACCAGCAACCACCTAGGTAACCCAGTCAACACAGCCACAACACATTTCATCATGACAGCCTATAGTATACGTCCCACTACAGGGCACAGTCTTACCCTCAGGGAGGTTGTATGTACGTTAGTCCACCACGCGTGCACAATGCGGATTGGTAGACTTCACATACATAATTATCACAATTTCTTCTTTGGAATACATAAGTTAGAAAAACTCATTGGTATAGGATGTCATCCGTGCGGATTCGAAATCGGACCTCAAAATTGAATTTGTACTCCTGGTAGTAAGTAATACCCCGCTCGCTCGCTGGACTACTTTGTCTAGAGTGGTCGCCGCTGTTGTAAGTGGAAATGTTGGAAGGGGACGGCCTAGACGTACATATACGGACCAAATTGGCGACGTGCTTAAAAAGGGCCAAGACAGATCTACCCGAAACCGACGAGCATGGATGAAAGGACTAATGAATGTGGAGGAAGCTAGAGAGGTTTGTCAGGATCGTAGCAGGTGGCGTTCCGTTGTCTCTGCCTACCCCAGTGGGGGATAGGGGTGGGAAAATGTATGTATGTATGTTCTAAGCCGTGGTGGTCCAGTGGCGAGTAACCTTGCCTGGCGTGCAGGAGGCGATGGTTCGATCCCCGTCCAGGCCGACCCGTAAAAATGAATTTTTCGGAATTTATGTATGATTTGTAACACCACTGGCTTTTCGGTGAAGGAAAACATCGTGAGGAAACCTGCATGCTTCAATTTCGAGGCATGTATTGTACCTACTGTCCATTACAAGTGGCGACGGGCTCACTCCCCGTCACAATGGACAGAGTTACGGTACTTGTGAAACGTGGATGTTCTGAAGTTTCAGAATATCTCTGACTACGCTTGGGGAATATAGTCGTGAGCTTATGTATGTATGTTCTAACCAATATGTAACCCCCCCAGGCCGGTGTATACGCCGGTGACGCTGCCGACGGCGAGTTTCCGCCGCGAGCAGTACACGGTGCAGCACTACCCTCCCCGCGCTCCCCCCACGCCTGTCGACCAGCCCCGACAGGTCAGTTCCATTGCACACCGTCTGTACGTACTGTTTACTTTGATTGTAATACGTTTGGGGGTAAATCTAGCCGAATTTATTCTTGTTCGCTCAGAGACGTGGTACAGTCGCCATCAGATATATCGTAGCATACAAGGTGTCGAAATATTGCTGAGCAGTGCTAATTTTCATTAAATTATTTACAGTAAATGTTACCAATTATATCTAAACGTGTATTTTGTCATAAATATGTGAACAGCGAATTTTCAATAATTTCTTTACAATGTTATTTAAAATTAACATGTAAAACAACAGAGTAAGGTTTTTTATCCGAAACTGTTCAGATGTTTATGGCCACCATGACTGCGTCGATATATTTGATGTTCTCGGCGTTCCTATATTTTTGATTAACTATGAGTAAAGAAATTATTGAAAATTAGAACTGCTTAGAAATATTTGACCACCTTGTTTGCTACGATATATCTGCTGGTGACTGTACCTGCAATGCTGACCCTCTAGAATTTCTCCTGGATTTTTCCATACTACCCGTAGAGGAGCGCGACTGTAAAGGGGTAATTTTCTAAGTAGCGGAGTGGAGAAATCATACTAGGGCTGCGGCTTGCCACAATAGAGTGAAATTCAACATTTCCGCTAGATTTACCTCTGTGACTACATTTAGGTGACTTGGTTCGAACGACTGGCCTTTCGATTACAAATGGACTACGCAAATATTGATACCCCACTAAGTCGTTCAAATGAAGTTCTGTCTTCCGACTGGTTCGGTCAGACCAACAGAGACGCTGGTGTTGTGTACTATACAGGGTGTAACAAAACACCCTAGTAATACTTAAGGGGGTGCTTCAGACCATCAAACTGAACAACTTTCACTATGGAGCCAACATCGAGAAAAAATAAAAAAAATCACCTGTCCCATACAAAAGTGCAGTACCGATTCGACTAAAATGTATGGGACAGCAGATTTTTTTTATTTTTTCTCGATGTTGGCTCCATAGTGAAAGTTGTTAAGTTTGATGGTCTGAAGCACCCCCTTAAGTATTACTAGGGTGTATTGTTACACCCTGTACTGTACCCTATTACTGTATTGTCTACTGTACCCTTCATCATCATCATCTCAGCCGATGGACGTCCACTGCTGGACATAGGCCTCCCCCAAGGATCGCCATACCCTTATTTTATTCAAAATACAATATTTAATGAAATACCAGAACAATAAAGTTTACTTACTTACATGGTTTCCCATAGTCCACAGCAATAAGCTGCTTCCTGAGTAATGCTTGCTTAGACAATTATATAGGGACTCGCCTTGCGGTAGCATTTCCTCTCTGCCACGGTATAAGAACAATTTATCTCTTGCATTTACACCCAATTTTATACCTTATCACTAAACGAGACAGCCTATAATAGCGAAACAATAATTTAGAACGTTTGGGATTCACACGAGACTACTTTTCATGATTTTTAACATTCAAAATTAGAATCTAAACTTATGGGGAATGAAATCCAAAGTTGCGGATTTCATTAACATGAAATCCGCAACTCCGCGAGGTAACCCTCGCCCCCCGCAAAAAGTGGCAGAAATGTTTCTTAGTAGAATGACACGTATAACTCGTCCCTATAAATTGTCTAAGAATGCTTTCTGTATTTGTTATTTTGAAAAAAATAAGTCTTCCGACACGTCGAACGCCCGGTGGTTAATGCGAATCGATTTCGACAATGTCGAAAGTTAAAATTCCTCTATAAATGTTCGACTTCGAATCAGTTGTTCGACCATGTCCCCTAAATGTAATCAGTCAAATCTCCTTGGAAGTTACGCTGTCACTATAGAAACTAAAGTTATGTATTATTATTGACGAGTTCTTGCTTCGCTGCTGATATTTCAACAATTCAATGTAACAAATGCATTGATGACTTTAGCGTTACGTATATTTTATAAACGAACTCAACAGTGGAATGAAAAATATAGGGGAATATAAAATAAAGTGGGGGATAAAGACCAATCAATGTACCAGAGAATATTATCAGGATATCAATTACGCTGTGAATGAAGTTAGATTTTTTTTTTAATAAATTGCTCACACATTGGGTTTTTTTATAGAATGCAGTTTAAAACTGATTTAGTGGTGTTAATATACTCAAAAATTTTACATAAACACGAGACGAAACTGTTTCAATATTAAACCTTAAATTCTTTGAATATAGGTACTTTTTAGATCGACCTATATCGCGTTGAATTTTTTTTTACCAGTCTTGTCTGATTAAGGTTTAAAATTACTTAGTTCAGTTTCGTGTAGTCCTAAAAAATATTCTCATGTTAGTAAGGCCTGAAATCGAACAAAAATGAACCTTATTACGTTAGAGAGAAGAGTGTGAGCTTTGGTATCATTGGTATTGGTTGCCTTACAGCGAGAGAAGCGTCCATACAAGAGACGGAAACACAGGCACCCCGCCGTCGGCTCTACGCAGGGGCTGCGAGGTGAGTTCACAGCTAACGGTGCTCTTTACCCCTAAAACTGGGTAATTTCGTCGTAAAAGTGGGTAATTTATTTGTACAACTGGGTAAATGCGCGGTAGAACTGGTAAAATCGGTCTTAAATATTGATGAAATTGTCTTGTTTAATTGGGGATGATTGCATAGCTTGCGGTGCTCGTTATTTATGTACCTATAAAACTGGCTATTTTCTAAATTCTTAACACGAAGTAAAACAAACTGAATACGTCAATAACAATCAAATGCATCGTCAATTTATAGGAAATGGACTAATGTTGCTTCTAAACTGGGAGAATCATTAAATGTGCCAATGTTAGTGTTATAAGTGCTCTTAAAACTGTAAAACTAGGTACGTACTTTTTGATAGTCGTGCAACTGGGTAATTTATGTGTACAACTGGGTAATTTATGTGTATAACTGGGCAAACAATGTTTTTTTTAGTTGCATGTCTGAGGTATTAGCGCGTGGAAAAAATTATAAACTCTAAATTAAATCCTGTATGCTTTTGCAGGAATTTAATTTCAAATGATGACGTTTTCTGTAAGGTGGCTTATGCTCGAAATAATTATCCTAGACTAGTAGTAAACATTTTCGTTGTTTTTAGTAGTGTTTACTAGCTTAGAAAACTAATTTAGTGTCGTCCAAGATGCCAAGACATACACCAACGTTATTGCGTTCTCTTCCAGTAGGTTTTCAAATAGTGCTGCCAATTCCGGGGAAATTCCCCAATTTGCGGGAAATATGGGTTTAGTGCGGGGAGAGTGTAGGCTATGAATCATAGTGGGTAATCAAATTTTTTATGAATACCAGGATATCTAAAGAAATCTAATGTTAAAATAAAATTTGAAGTCAATCGGACTATGCTTCGAGCAAAAGTGTGGGAAAAATTAAATTACAAAGAAACTTGATTTGTTTAAAGAATCATTAGGCAAATCTTTGTAAAAATTCTACAACATTTTGCATGAAACAATGCTTTACTTCGTTATCATACAATTTCAGGAAATGCATGAATGCGAATCGGGGAAATTAAAGGAATTGCCTACTTAAGCGGGGAATCTAGAAATCTAGATTGGCAGCACTAGTTCCAAAAGGCTATCTTTACAAAAAAAACACGCTCCAAAATACCGTACCGTATTAAATTATTAATGAAACTGACAACCTGATACATTTTACAGCATTGTGTGCATTTGCAAATTACATATATTGTGTGTATTAAATCTACGATGATCTCCTTTATTTAACATTGCGACAACGTTACTAAAAACCATTGCAATAGACATATAGCTTATTTTGCAACTATACAAGACATAAAAAACTACAACGGTATGTGTTGCAGACTCTGGCGTGTATACGTCGTCCGAGGAAGAAAGCAGTCCGCGGCCCGAGCCGGCCTCCCCGCCGGACGACGGGCCTTTCGCCTTCAGACGCAAGCCCGGCTGCTACTACGAGATGGTAACTGTTTTATTATCATAGCTAGGAACAGACCTGTCCGCGGCCCGAGCGGACCTGTCCGCCGGACGACGGGCCTTTCGCCTTCAGACGCAAGCCCGGCTGCTACTACGAGATGGTAACTGTTTTATTATCATAGCTAGGAACAGTCCTGTCCGCGAGCCGAGCGGACCTGTCCGCCGGACGACGGGCCTTTCGCCTTCAGACGCAAGCCCGGCTGCTACTACGAGATGGTAACTGTTTTATTATCATAGCTAGGAACAGTCCTGTCCGCGAGCCGAGCGGACCTGTCCGCCGGACGACGGGCCTTTCGCCTTCAGACGCAAGCCCGGCTGCTACTACGAGATGGTAACTGTTTTATTATCCTAGCTAGGAACAGACCTGTCCGCGGCCCGAGCGGACCTGTCCGCCGGACGACGGGCCTTTCGCCTTCAGACGCAAGCCCGGCTGCTACTACGAGATGGTAACTGTTTTATTATCATAGCTAGGAACAGACCTGTCCGCGGCCCGAGCGGACCTGTCCGCCGGACGACGGGCCTTTCGCCTTCAGACGCAAGCCCGGCTGCTACTACGAGATGGTAACTGTTTTATTATCATAGCTAGGAACAGACCTGTCCGCGGCCCGAGCGGACCTGTCCGCCGGACGACGGGCCTTTCGCCTTCAGACGCAAGCCCGGCTGCTACTACGAGATGGTAACTGTTTTATTATCATAGCTAGGAACAGACCTGTCCGCGGCCCGAGCGGACCTGTCCGCCGGACGACGGGCCTTTCGCCTTCAGACGCAAGCCCGGCTGCTACTACGAGATGGTAACTGTTTTATTATCATAGCTAGGAACAGTCCTGTCCGCGAGCCGAGCGGACCTGTCCGCCGGACGACGGGCCTTTCGCCTTCAGACGCAAGCCCGGCTGCTACTACGAGATGGTAACTGTTTTATTATCATAGCTAGGAACAGTCCTGTCCGCGAGCCGAGCGGACCTGTCCGCCGGACGACGGGCCTTTCGCCTTCAGACGCAAGCCCGGCTGAAACTACGAGATGGTAACTGTTTTATTATCATAGCTAGGAACAGACCTGTCCGCGGCCCGAGCGGACCTGTCCGCCGGACGACGGGCCTTTCGCCTTCAGACGCAAGCCCGGCTGAAACTACGAGATGGTAACTGTTTTATTATCATAGCTAGGAACAGACCTGTCCGCGGCCCGAGCGGACCTGTCCGCCGGACGACGGGCCTTTCGCCTTTACTGTCTTATTTACTTAAAAGCCCTAGAAAACTTATAGAACATATTGAAAAAGTGTTTTGTTAAATATAACCAAACTTTCGTGACTTTCAAACTGTTTTTGTAGCACGTAATCAAACATTTAGTTATAAATAGCAAAAAGATTGGCTATTTATAACCAAACGTTTGTTGGCTAATCGAACTTTACTGTCATCGGATTTACTAAAATTGAAAGCTTCCTGTGGCTGACCAGCTGGTATGTTTGAAAGTCACGTTCAAATCAGCAGTAGAAAATTAAAAATTTACTATGGAAAGTATGCAACTTACTAACTTACTTACTTTGCTGTAGTACTAATAGATAGAGATATGTGGAAGAGTTTAGGAAATTTCTTTGCTCAGCAGTGGGACGAAGGAGGTTAAAATAAAACCGGTCAAGTGCGAGTCGGGCTACTCGCGCACCGAGGGTTCCGTACTACACCACCTCAGAACCAACATTATTAACTTAGAAAAAAAACTTTTTTTGTCCGGAACCTTTAGAGCGAGACCGACTCGCACTTGGCCGGTTTTTAGTATTTGTTGTTATTTTGTAGAGTTTGCTCTATAATCACACTAAGTTTGACGCTTGTTTGTATTGCCGTTTTTACGATAGAGCGTGAAGAAAAAACGTTGGTAAAAACTAGTTTCTTGTTGAGAACCCCCCTTTATTTTTACTTTTTGACATTTTTATTATTTGTTAACAAATTCGCCGTAATAACGCATAATCTGAGAAAATGTCAACTATCTAGCTATTATGGTTCATTAGTTACAGCCCTAAATAGGTAGGGCAGACGGACGGACAGACGGACGGACGGACGGACGGACGGACGGACAACGCAGGTTTAGTTAAAGGGGTTGGGTCTCGTTTTCACCCTTTGGGTACGGAACCCTAAAATACTACTGCTGATTTGAACGAGTGGTTGATTCATGATTACGCTTGACACAAACTATTTTGTTGGTTGATTTTAAACATCTCCGTCTCAGTGAAAATGATCCTCCTGCCTGCAGTGGCTTAATGTCGGGAGACTTTGAACTTCGATATGTGAGGTGTTTCTCATTCCCCTATCACCTATGTGAAATATTCACTAGTCTTATGGTGTTGTTAATAAGGTTTATTTTTGTTTCAGCCTACGACGACGCTGTGCGGCGACCCCGTGGCCCCGGACAGTCCGGCGAAGGAAGGCATGTTCGAACACGAGATCGACGTTCGGCATAGGTGAGCCATTTTATCAATGTTTACTTTTGCCTAGGTATTTTGGAAAAAAATCTTTTTAAAATACGTCAAAAAGAAAATGTTGATTGGATATCAATTCTATAATAAGGTTTTCAGGTTTTACTTTTTTTATTACATTTTTCGATTGGACTTGTCACAAATTCGTACAAAAAAATATTGTTTTATTGTGTTTGTAATGTAAATAAACAGGGTCCTTCTTAATATGCTGACACTTTTTTAAGGCGATGACCAGACCATCAAACTGAACAACTTCCTCTATGGAATCAACATCGAAATCGCGAAAAAAAACAGTTGTCCCATACGTTTGGCTCCGAGTAGGTTTGCAGTTTTGTATGGAAGTGATGATTTTTTTTCGCGATTTCGATGTTGGTCCCATAGAGGAAGTTGTTCAGTTTGACGGTCTGATCATCTCCTTAAAAAAGTGTCAGCATATTAAGAAGGACCCTATATAAGAAGGCATACTGTGATAGAACAACTTAAGATGTGACTAATTTGGCTCGAATGCTTCTGGGAATCTAGCCTAGATTCCCAGAAGCATTCGAGCCAAATTTTAAGTTTGTAGTCTTAATTTTTTATGAGATTTCTTTTGTGTGTGGATTTGCAATTTGCAATAATCAAAATTTCATACAGCATAAGTTGCTTTTCATTTCTGGCACATCGTGTACTGCAATTTAACTGTCCCCATGCACTTCACACATAAAACATAATTTTATGCAGAAAAATCATTGTTATAAGTCCAAGTTAGAACCCAGCCAGACTCATAAAAAATTTGTAACAAAGTTTTTATTTTTTATTTATTAACTATGGGTTTGCTCTTGACCTCAATCTAGTCCTCAGGACGTAGATGGGATCGTAGATGTAGCGAGCTTACCCAGAAGATGCCTTTTCACTCGTACTTTAAAGGAATTTGGGTTGTAAGTGCTCGGAAATACTGACGCAGACAAGGCATTCCACTCCTTGGTTGTGCGCATTATAAAAGATTCAGAAAGGCGCTTGGTGCGGATATGTGAGATGTCAACCAGAAAGGGATGATATCCCGCGGTGCGTCTGAAAGTCCGATAGTAGAAAGGGGAAGGTGGGAAAGTTCAGTAGTCAATGCCTTTCCATCGTTAACGATAATATGATGTCTTCAGGTACACGCTCACGTCGCTGCGGACGCCGCACGCGTGCTGCATCGGGTTCGCGCGGCGCCGCCTCGGCCGCGGCGGGCGGGTCCTGCTCGACCGCCGACAAGACCCCCTGCGGGACCTGTGGCCGCGCCTCGACCTGCCAAGACCCGCCCCGACACAACACGTACGTACAGATGTGGAGTCTTGCCGACAAGTCATTTCATAGAAAACCATTGTATTTTCTGTATCTACCTTTACACCAGATCTTTTCGCGAGTTCTGTGATGGAAATGATCACCACAGTTAAGCAATGGTGACGATTAGAACTGTTCCACGACTTAAATCAACTTAATTTATTCCTGTCACTAAAATAAGATTAAGAAAAGAGATAGAAAACCAAAAACTGAATTTAGTGCTGTCAAAGTGACGTTACACGCCCAAAATAAGATGCCATCATAATGTACGCAATCTTATTTAAGGCGATTTTGGACGTGTAACATCACTTTGACAGCACTAAAGTCAGCTGTTGGTTTTCTGTCTCTTTTCTTAATCTTATTTTAGAAAGTGACAGGAATAAATTTAGTTAATTTAAGTCGTGGCACACTTCGAATCGACACCAATGCCGACAGATTTAAGTATTTTGATGACTATTTTAGAGGTATTCCGGCTCAAGCTACATCTAGGTACGTCAAGCACAACTCTACGCTCTGAACCTTAGAAGATGGTAAGCCTCCAATATATAAAACTGAAAAGACGCAGTATACCCAATCTACAAGATAGAGTGAAAGATAGCCTTGAGCGAAAAGTAACTCTATAACAACAACAAAAGAAAGACGAAAGACACTTTTGTCAGAAAAAGGAATATTGTAAAGAAAAGAAAATAAATATTATAAAGAAAAAGAATAAAGAAAAACAAAGAAAAAAATAATAATAATTAAAAAAAAAGAAAGAAGAAAAAAAAGAATAAAGAATATCTTATCTTATCTTATTGTTATCTGAAACAGATTGCTACAAAGCTGAAAATAAAAATAAAAACGTATTTACCGCCACCAATTTCAACTGAGCCCGTATAGCGGAATATGGCTCATGCCCTGTCACCTTTGTTTGAGGAAAACTGTATTGTATACCAAATCTATCCTTTGCAACTTATAGTCAATATGTGCCATTACTTAAGTTAAAAACATTCTTTCCAATTTACAGGTGGACCTCGATACGAAAGCGCATCGGATACCAAAAGAGATCACACGCGACTACCACACGAGCGGGAAACACCCGTGGCGACACGCCTTCAGGCAGCACCTCGCCCGAAACCCGCACCTGTGGACCGTCGACGTCAAACCCGACGTCAAAGACGAAGAAGACACCAAAATCGACGTCAGTGACGTCAAAATGGACATCGACAACAGTGATTTACCTCAAGATAGTGATATTAGTGTAAGAACTATTGATGTAGTGAAAAGTGATAGAAGTGTGTTGGATAGGGAGGTGCGGGGTAATTTGGAGAGGGTGTTGAGGAAGAGGTCGTGGAGCGGGTGTAGTGATAGCAGTTACGACTCGGAGGAGAGTCTGCATCCTGTTGAGAAGGAGTTTGAGCAGTTCATCGATGAGGTGGATAAGAAATGGTGAGTTCGCTTCATAATACTCTTGGATTTATGGATTTATTTATTTGTAAGACAACAAAAATACAAAGCATAATATACACCTTAATATTCCGAGAGATAAGTGTACTTTTTACAACCATCAGCAGCAAGGCTGATACAGTGTTTATGGGGTGTAGAGCTTCTCTGTGATAGGGATGGACCAGGTCTGCCTGGATAACTCCAGTCGGTTAAGGAGTTACTGATGATTAAAGGTCTGTATAAAATTAACGATCAGCTGCACGGCTGATCGTATGTTATTGTTGTAGTATGCACTGTAGCTATGTGAACAGTACAAAAACTGACATGGTTGTTAAGAGCGCTTCGCCGACAAACTGCTGTACAGTTTGGCGTGGTAATTTTTAAGACACACATGTACCCTTTAAAGAGAATAAATAAATTAAATTAAATTAAATGGTTCATCAGTCGGTTTAGGAGATACAGCCTAAGGTCGGAACTTTGACTGGCTGTATCTTCTAAACCGACTTATGCAGGCAGACCTGGTCCATCCCCATCACAGAGAAGCTCTACACCCCATAAACACTGAATCAGCCTTGCTGCTGATGGTTGCAAAAAGTACACTTATCTCTTATACTATAAAATAGACTCAAGTAAGCGTCTCCAATATCATTATCATTATTATGTCAAATAATACTATAATTTCCATATGGAACATTTTAATTGTTAAATGAATTAACTTTATGTTATGTCTGTTATGGAATTAGTCATCAAAATATGATTATTAAAGTTATGCAAAAGGGACGTTTATGTGTTTGGTGTAAATAAAGTATATTTGATTTGATTTGATTTTGATTTGACAACCAGATTTCGGCCAATTCGACATAGCTTTTCGGCAAAAGGTTTACATTTCTGCAGGGTTCGAAGTGATAATTATCTTGATAATTCATCATCATCATCTCAGCCGATGGACGTCCACTGCTGGACATAGGCCTACCCCAAGGATCGCCATAACGACCGGTCCTGCGCTGCCCTCATCCAACGTTTCCATCTTTATAATTTTGCGTTGATAATTATAAAATTATTGAATAAACAAAAAGCTTGCGCTAACAATTTCATGACATGTGTATCCGAACACGATTCGCGAAAAAAGCTCAAAATTACGAAATAATTTTTCTCACTGTTTTTTATTTATTTTCTCAAACACTGTGAGCTGGTTGGTCAAACAAAAACAGCAATTTTAGAACTTTTAGTTAGAAATTTCATTCAAAACTAAGAATCAGTTTGGATAATTATCAAAGAAAATAAGCATAAACATATGCTCACGACTATATTCCCCGAGGGGGTAGTCAGAGATATTCTGAAACTTCAGAACATCCCCGTTTCACTAGTAGTACCGAAACTCCGTCCAGTGTGACGGGGAGTGAGCCTGTCGCCTTGTAATGGACAGTAGGTACCGTCAGATGGCGGTAGGTGGTGGTAGGTAGGTGAGCTTTGAATACATTTGAACCAAAATCTGACAAACCACAGGCACAGAGAATAATTTTGCTGTTCCATGCAAATCTGCAATCCTACTCGACCCAAAATGTACGGGAGTTTATATGATCTTTTATGTGTGTAAAGCCTGACGAGCACTGGTAGCATGCCAACCCGCGATAGGCGTGATACGGCTTTATCACGTCTTTTATCTCGTTCGTTTGCGCGCAAAAGAACGAGATAAAAGACGTGATAAAGCCGATCGCATCGATAAAGTCGATTGCAGTGCCCCCAAAACAGGTTTTTTATAGTTCTGGTCAGGCTTTAATTTCATATATTATTTAACCATGTTCCAGGTTACACTTCCGACCAAAAACACCGCCCCCCTCCCCTCCGCATACGGACGAGGATCGGCTGCCTATCTCCGTCGACACGCCGATCTCCGTAGAGCTGCTCGCCGCGGAGCCCTCGGCCTGCCTCGACACGTTCGTGACGAGCGAGTTCACGCTCGCCGGCCTGTTCGACCACGCCGACCCTGACAACAGCACCAACAGTATGGACATCACCGACGATATGCTGCCCGATAACTTTACCGGTAAGCTGATTATTTTATTTTATTTTATTTTATTTTTATTTTATTTTATTGTACAGGGTCTTCTAAATATCATTATCTTCTTATCGTGTGGGCAGCAAGCCCTGGTGTCACTTTAGGTACTTTAGTAAAAAATCATGACACTTACCCTGCTCTCAAACGGTGAAGGAAAACATCGTGAGGAAACCTGCATACACTGATGAAGAAATTCTGATGTGTATGTGAAGTCTACCAACCCGCATTGGGCATGCGTGGTGGACTAATGCCCATACACCCTCCTTGAGGGTAGGCCTGTGCCCTGCAGTGGGACGTTTATAGGCTGATGATGATGATGATGACCCTGAAGCGTGGCGGAAAATTTTGGCAGTAACGTATTCCTGTCTCGTTCGCACACACTCAGAATCACACAAGCTTACCTCTTCTTGGAAATGTTTTCCATTTGTATAAAATGACAGCTAAGTGTCCAAGGTGCTACGAATAAGAATGTATAGAAATGTAAATCAAGCTCAAAAAGTGACCCCAAAAAAAGTACACAGTGTTCGAAATTTGTTCCTTAAAAACTACACCTTGCCGCCAAAACTCATACAAAATGTCATTTTTCAAAGGGTGCCAAAAATTATGTTGCTTTTGTTTAGAGTTATTCTTCCATAGTTATTCTTATTCGTAGCCAAGGTGTGACTAGATACTAAGATGAAGGATGTAACATTTTCCGACACTTAAATAACTGTGACACTTTATTTCTCTGACGTGTGTGAAACACGTCATAACCTCATTCCTTATGTGATCTCGTAGAAACACTGAGTACAGCTCACTCCATAGCTCGCTGAGCAAACTAGTCCTATGGGCCTACGTTTCCGCACCATAGGCCATTACTTACAGGACCGCTATGACTCGTATGCGCTTACCTTAAGAGGATAGACCAGCCTGCGTAACATGACAGAGGTGAGAGCGACACAGGTCACTTCTAAACGTCAAATTGGCGGTTATCTCCATAGTATATATCACTTAAATTTGACGCTTGGAAGCGACCTGTGTCGCTCTCACCTCTGTCATGTTACGCAGGCTGTACGGTTTCGTCCATACAAACGTATTCCCCTGTTTTCTCCCTGGATAATGACACTAGAGCAATTTTTTTTTACCATACCCTCTATGTCACCTCTGCCATGTCCCTATGTTTTGCTTTTTTGCATTAATTAATTACTGTAAGAACTAGGGACCTTCGAAAATTACCAATTTTAGCACGATTTCAGACACCCAGTAAACAAATTTGACGAATATAAACAAAAAAGCAAAACACGCAGACATAGCTAGTCTTTCTCATATTATTTTTAAAATAATTATGAAAATCGGTTTAGTTTTGGAGGAGGAATCAGGTGAATACGAAATGCTGATTTCGTAAATTTTTTGTATAGAAAATCGGTCCGAGCTGCAGTTGTCTCTTTCGCACTCTAGTCGGCGAGGTGTATGGGTGGGGCGGATCGGACAAATGCGTATTCAGTCGGAAAAGTTACCTATTCTCCAAATTAGCATTTTAGCCCGCCTATCCTCTTAAATGGTTTATTTGTTTATTAACTAATCTATTTTTGTCTGCAGGACTAACGGAAGCTCAAGTGGAGAGCATACTGTCGGAAACAGACCTGAAAGCGCTGGACGCAGACCTCAAGGACAAGAAGATAGCGGAGGACATCCTAGAGGAACTAGTCCGGGACGTGGACAAGGACTCTTTTTTATCGCAAGGCCAGGGCTCGGAGGGGCGTGCCAGCTCTGGCGCAAGGAGAGCGGACGCGTTCGGCTCCACCGTCGTTCGTATATCGGTCGATAAGGTTCGTACCTTCATACATTGTCGCAAGGCCAGGGCGTGCCACCTCTAGCGAAATACGTAACCCGTAACGTATTTACTACAAATAAAGCGGCGATTACATAACCCTACATGCAGGGTCGATTTCAGCATGCCTGACTTGATCTTTGTATTTTAAAGTAAAGCGATCAGATCAAGCAATTTATACCCAAATCGGCCCTGCAGAATAATATAATCGCTGCTTAAGTTTTGGTTTTGGTGTGGACTATTGGTTAACCATATAAATTTTTTATGGAACAATACATTTTTTATTGATTGATTGATACCGTCACTCTGAACAGAGTTTCGGTACTACTAGTGAAACGTGGATGTTCTGGAGTTTCATAATATTTCTGACTACCCCCTCGGGGAATATAGTCGTGAGCTTTTGCTTATGCTGATTGATACCGTGCCCTCAATTTTCTGCCGTTTCCCATCGGTTCGCCATCCCAGCTTACACCATCATGGCTTTTTCTTTTTTGATGTTTATGAAAATTATCACCTATTTCAGGAACCAATTTACGTGGATAAGGTGGAGTCGCCGCCGGTGATAGTCGAAACGCCCGTCAAGGAGAAGATCAAAGTGGAGAAGGTGGAACCGTCTCCCGTCCCTAACTCCAGGATTATCGTCGAGGAGGTCAACGAGGTGCCGCCGGTGAGCATTGTTTCATTACTGACTTTAATAGAGGGGGCATAGAGAAGATCAAAGTGGAGAAGGTGGAACCGTCTCCCGTCCTCAACTCCAGGATTATCGTCGAGGAGGTCAACGAGGTGCCGCCGGTGAGCATTGTTTTATTACTGACTTTAATAGAGGGAGGCATGGAGAAGATCAAAGTGGAGAAGGTGGAACCGTCTCCCGTCCTCAACTCCAGGATTATCGTCGAGTAGGTCAACGAGGTGCCACCGGTGAGCATTGTTTCATTACTGACTTTAATAGAGGGAGGCATGGAGAAGATCAAAGTGGAGAAGGTGGAACCGTCTCCCGTCCTCAACTCCAGGATTATCGTCGAGGAGGTCAACGAGGTGCCGCCGGTGAGCATTGTTTCATTACTGACTTTAATAGAGGGAGGCATGGAGAAGATCAAAGTGGAGAAGGTGGAACCGTCTCCCGTCCTCAACTCCAGGATTATCGTCGAGGAGGTCAACGAGGTATCGCCGGTGAGCGCCGGTTTCATTATTGACTATAATAGAGGGAGGCATGGAGAAGGTGGAATCGTCTTGTTTAACCCCCGACGCAGAAATATGTTTGCTATAAGTTTTTATTACTGACTGATTTTAATAGAGGTTACTTCCTCTATGTATGTATGTATGTTATGAATGCAATTTTCTAATATGGACTGCTGTAAATTTTTGTAGATATTATTTTGTCTTACACAAAATTGTAATGATTAGCAAATTGTTAAAAACTTAGCTAGGCTTTAATAAACATGAAATCCAGAGAAAGGGCTAGATGAACTAGTCACTCAAATATCAAATGGATATCAAGTTAAAATAAGTCTTTTGCAGAGGATTTGCCTACTATGGCACAGAATAGGTATAGTACATTAGTGCAGTGGCCAGCAACAGAGGCATTGATGGACGAACGTGTAAATGTGGGCCGAGGCGAAGCCGAGGCACACATACGTAAGTCCATCAATGCCTAGTTGTGGCCAAGGCTTGTATAGTACTTTTCTCAAACAATGCGCGGAAATGAAAACAGTAAATTTTCTCAAATAATTCGCGGAAATTAAAACTCTTTTCAAAATCAATGACGAACAACGAACAACAATTTGTTTTTTTTTTTCAATAAACAGCTTTCTATTCGCAAGCCAGTTCGAAATTTAAATAAAACCTTTGATGAGTTACCTCCTTGGTCGCCATGTTTCGGAGAAAAAGATCGTTCCATTTTTAAATTACACGACAGATATGAGTTTACTATGTAATTTATTCGGCCGCTAAACACGACAGATATGGATTTTCATACAACATTGCCGGCCGCTGCGCGCATGTATTTGGCCAGTACTGCAAATTCGATTTATCTCGAAGAAGGTTGTCAAAATAATGCTCACATTTCCAAGCATGTTTGAGAAAATAGTATATAGTTCTACATACAGAACGGCCACTCCCCGCCCCCCTCTGACTTCAGATACCTCACCCCCCCTCACACTGTCTGTGGTAACTTGAGGGAAGCCGAGCAAGGGAATGCAGTCAGGCGCGCGCACCCGTTGGATTTGACTACATAAAATATATTTTATTTTTCTCCTCACAGTAAAAATAAACGCTGGAAAATAACGCTAAATTCACATTTCCTATGATTCTTTAGCTTAAAAACTATTTTTAATAACAGAATGAACTATAAAAAGTAACAAAATGTATAATGTAGTTCATACGATGCGTGTTAAGTCAACCCTACACATATGTCATACATAATTTTAGCAAAGTGCGCATGTGCGAACGTCATCATGTCAAATCTGAAACGTTGTTTGAAGTGCCGGACCTGTGACTATGGCCACAGTATAAGTAAGAGTACCGTAACTACATACCTATAATATAATATAATATATTAAATAATATTATTCCCTGCCCCCAACCAATTTTCACTGCACCCCCTTGGGGGTATGGCAGGAGACAGACAGTAAGCAGTAGTATAATCATCTCTCAGGGTTGCTAATGCTATACATATAAGTGGGCCGGCATTAATCGGCACAGCCGGGCAGTACAATCGAATATGTCTGATGAATGTTCGGGAAAAAAGCCGCTCGTCTTTGCCGCACGAATACAGTGGCTGGGCAAAGCCGGATGGAACAATCGGCAAAACCGGGCTGTAAAATCTAATGTATGCAGATGAATGTTCGAATGATGTGTCTACTCGAACGAACTACCCGATCGGCACAAGCCGAATGAAGCCGTAGAAGTGCAGTGCAGTGCTTCGGGTCGGCTTTGTTGATCGACAAATACTGCCGAACCGACTGTGCCGACTACTCAGATGTTTGCCTGTAGCTGTATTCTCAGAAATAATACATAAGAATGGACAGGTTTTTTATCATGCGCCGTATGATAGACGCGTTGACATTAGCACAAGAATGTTTTTTAATAGCAAATCTTTCTCTACAGCAAATAAAACTAGAAAAAAAGAAAAGTCAAGACACGATAGAGGAAGTTCAATTGCCGCACGGCGTCCAACTCAAGACGGTTCATACCAAACACTCGCCGCTGAAGAAGCACATCATAACGTCGTCTGCGCACCGGCGCGCCAGTGACGTCACCATTGTGACGTCACAGGAGTCGGCGCAGCCGCAGATCGTCACTGTCGCTGTGTCCGAGAGCTTGAAGGTGCGTTTCATCATCAGCCTATAAACGTCCCACTGCAGGGCACAGGTCTACCCTCAGGAAGGGTGTATGGGCATTAGTCCACCACGCGTGCCCAATGCGGATTGGTAGACTTCACATACACATCAGAATTTCTTCTTCAGTGTATGCAGGTTTCCTCACGTTGTTTTCCTTCACCGTTTGAGAGCAGTCGGTATTACGTACATAAGTTACAAAAACTTATTGGTATATGGCATGTTTTCCGTGCGGATTCGAACCCGGACCTCCATAATTGGGTGTCCATATCTCTCCGCAACGCGCCACCGATGCTGAAGGTGCGTTTATTTAAATCAAATGCGGGCATAACATTCTCGTCGAGAACGAGAGTGTGAGAGGATGCCGTTCATTGTTCTTGTGGGAGCCGTAGTAATTTTCCGTGAAAGTTCTATTCTCGGCGAGAGTGAAGTGCCTGCTTATGAATATACCCTACGATAATATCCCCAAAAACGGTTCTATTACCTCGCGTCACGTATATCTTTCTACTATGTGGTGCCGCTAGCTAGGTACCTTAGACAATTTAATAGTATGGATGCGTAACGCGTGTCATTCTCCTATCAAAATTTTCTGCCACTTTTTGCGGGGGGCGAGGTAACATGAAATCCGCAGCTTTGGATTTTATTCCCTATAACTTTAGATTCTAATTTTGAATGTTAAAAATCATGAAAAGTAGTCTCGTGTGAACCCCAAACGTTCTAAGTTCAAAATTATTGTTTCGCTATTATAGGCTGTCTCGTTTAGTGATAAGGTATAAAATTGAGTGTAAATGCGCAAGATTAATTGATCTAATACCGTGGCAGAGGGGAAATGCTACCGCAAGGCCTGTCCTTACTATTAAATTGTCTAAGCTAGGTAGGTACGTCTCGCTCCCTCAGCTGTCAGTCACTCTATTAGTAACTTGATGGTGTGTAGCAATGTCCAAGATATTAACGATTGTTTTTCTAAAGACGTGAACTCTATTGGCAGGTGCGGTTGCAGAACCACCTGCTGTCGAGCCAGGCGAGCGGAGTATCAGTGCCCGCGTCTGCTGGGACTGTGGTGGGGCTCGTGCAGAACGGACCCTACGCCGCCGTGCTACCCGTGCAGCACGCCAGGGACTCCGGTGAGTGTGTGTGTGTGCGTGTGCGTGTGCGTGTGTGTGTGTGTGTGTGTGTGTGTGTGTGTGTGTGTGTGTGTGTGTGTGTGTGTGTGTGTGTGTGTGATGTGGTGACCGTATGGAGAGTAGCAAGGTGGTGGGTTATCGTCAGCCTCCAGCGTGCCCAGCGCTGGGACACACGCCTATCTTGATTCACCCTGTAAAGATCAATTCCCACTAATGCTACGGTCCAAAATGCGCAAATATGCGCTATCGGTAGAGATAACACGCACACAATCGGTTCATAATGCGTGAATGTACGGATACGTTTGCTATCTAACGTCATCAGTGACGTCATTAACTTGCGCTTACGCCGCACACGAAAAATAGGTACTGCAGCGTATGCATGTCAAATTGACAGCTGTTTCAAATTGTACAAATTGTTTAGCAGTGTATTCGTACTTACTAATTTAGACCGACCAGTAAAGTGTGTGCATTGCGTTTGCACTATTGGCATAATACGAACCGTAGCATAAAAGAACAACGACCGGTAGTGTGCGGCATTTTACTTAACCATCATCATCATCTCAGCCGATGGACGTCCACTGCTGGACATAGGCCTCCCCCAAGGATCGCCATAACGACCGGTCCTGCGCTGCACTCATCCAACGTTTTCCCGCCGCCTTCACCAGGTCGTCGGTCCACCGTGTGAGGCCTGCCCACGCTGCGCTATCCGGTTCGCGGTCACCATTCGAGAACTTTTCAGCTTCACCGGCCATCGGTTCTGTGAGCAATGTGCCCCGTCCACTGCCGCTTTATTTTAGCAATTCTTTGGGCTATGTCAGCTACTCTGGTTCTTCTGCGGATCTGTTCATTTCTGATTCGATCTCGTACAAACATATAACATCCATGACCGAACCGGTATTCGAACCCAGGACCCTGGTTTGGCAGTCCGGCATGGCAACCATTACACCAACCGGGTCGTCAAATATCGTGTACCTAAAAAATCGCAAAGCCTGTATTGCAATATTGCGAATGATATCTCCAATTAATCGTGATTGTTATTTAACAATGACCTCTACTATAAGTTATCTAACACCCATTTCTCTTTTCAGGTGGATCAGTGCCGGTAGCATCAACATCCTCCCCGCGCCGCGCCGCCCCCCTCGTGCACCTCGCGCCCGCACTCACACACGCGCCCATACAGATACACTCGCACTCACACGCACACACACACACCCACCCGCACTCACACGCGCCCGTCGTCGTCGCCCAGTCACACACCATACACCACGTCGCGCCCAACAAACTCAAAGTACTACACGCCCATCCCCTAACACAAACACAGAGGACACAACTCCTAGCGCAGAACAGAAATATCGGACAGTTACCCGCTGTAGTATCCCTAGCTACGCTCGGGGAGGCTAAGAGTAACACGGCGCTGTTGAAAGCGGCGCCCGGATCCGTGACGCAGTTCTTCGAAATCAAAGGCGGGCAGTTAGGAAAGGGACCGCATTTGGTCAATGTTGTTAGACAACCGCAGCCGGGAAAGACAGTGACAAGATTGGATTTGAACGACGCCAAGAAACGGCAGGTAGTCGCCTTCGATGGGACGGCTTTGAAGGGAAATATACAGGCTGTAACAAGACCGCACAGATTGAATGTCAGTCTAGACGGAAGACAGATAGTCAGAGCGACTTTGCCCGCAGTGAGAGCACCGCACGTTAGACACCAAATACAACTAAAGAACAGAACGTTTCAAGTAGCACAGCCTATAGCGAGAACTTCGTCTGATCCATCGACTTCGATAACGGTGTCGGCGCCGACGAAAACCGCCTCTATTCCCAGTTCAGTAGTGGCTAATTTGCTGCAGAAGAATGTGCAGTTGCCGAAGGGTGGGCAGAAGATAGCGATATCGGGGCCGGGTGGGCAGGCGCTGTCGGCTAATGTGCAGGCCATCGCGTTCACGAGCGCACAGCTGAAGCAGGCGAGGCAGGCCCGGCTCATCACACAGACCAGGCCCACACCCGTTGCGTAAGTGTTATTATTTATTTAACGTCATCGCAAATATCTGCGAGCGCTACGATTGAAAATCAAACATAAGTCATAGTAATAAGAATCGAGCGCTCGCAAATATTTGCGATGCGATGCGACGTCGCAGTTATGTGTGGGAGCGCTTACCTCCCTACCTTACCCTCGACTTCGTCCGTTCAAATTATATACCAGATTATAAGTCAGATCATAAGCTATCAAACAAAAAAAGTTTCATCAAAATCGGTTCAGTAGTTTTTGCGTGATGCCCGATCAAACAAACTTCTTTTTTAAAATTTACAGTTTTATAATAGTACTAGTATTAACCCGCGACTTCGTTCGCACAAATTATATACCAGATTTTAAGTCAGATCATAAGCTATCAAATAAAAAAAGTTTCATCAAAATCGGTTAGTAGTTTTTGCGTGATACTCGTTCAAACAAACAAACAAACACACAAACAAACAAACAGACAGACAAAAAATCCAAAAATTAGTGATTTGGAACCAGGGACACCTAAAACCACATCGTAATTTTTTTTTGTAAATATCTTCAATGTACAGACACTTCTGTTACAGTTTTATAATAGTTTAGTTTAGATTATATACCAGATTTTAAGTCAAATCATAAGCTATCAAACAAAAAAAGATTCACCAAAATCGGTTCAGTAGTTTTTGCGTGATGCTCGTTCAAACAAACAAACAGACATACAAAAAGTCCAAAAATTTTTGATTATGAATCAGGGACACCTAAAAACCATATCGTAACTTTTTTTTGTAAATATCTTCAATGTACAGACACACTTCTGTTACAGATTTATAATAGTTTAGATTATATACCAGATTTTAAGTCAGATCATAAGCTAACAAACAAAAAAAGTTTCATCAAAATCGGTTCAGTAGTTTTTGCGTGATGCTCGTTCAAACAAACAAACACACAAACAAATAAACAGACAGACAAAAAGTCCAAGGTTTTCATGCTACCTTGTCCCCCGCAAAAAGTACCACAAATGTTTGTTAGTAGAATTACCACCATAGTTATATGGTCTAAGATATCAACCTAATAACAGAAAATAGAGAAATAAAAACTGTTCACTAAAAATTAAAACTGACTCCAAATCTTCCCCGATCCCAGAGGAAGACCAAAACAGACCAATTAATCTCCAAAACTACGAACAATTCTAACAAAACGCTTTTAAATTCCAGTGAAATCGTAGAAGCGACACCGCCCGCCGCCTCCTCAAGCTCGTCCCTCACCTCGGAAACAGTAGAAGTGACAGAAGGTGACGAGGCATCTACCAACGGTACCGTCAGACGACGCACCGCCGACACCCTCCCGATGGAGGTCACGTGACGACACACCCGCACCACCGCTGCCGACCCTACCAGCGCGGTCGCGAGCGGCATTGACACACCCGGTAAGTCTGCCAAGGAATCAACAGACACACCAACGGCAGAGAAGTGTCCCACCGATATACAAGACATAGTCCTACCTACAGCGGAGTTAGAGTCGGTCGTACCTATACTAGTGTTCTAGCCAAGGTTTTAAATAAATCGGATAATACAGAGTGTTTCCCGCCAGATAAACGCCATTTTTGTTTTTAATAGTATGTTTGTTTTGTAAATATTTGATGAAAAATGTGAGTGTTGATTAAAATTGTATGATATACGTTTTTATGTTATTTTATTTTGTTGTTTTCGCCAAATTTTCTAGCTTTTATAGCATTGAACTGTTATGTACTAACTAGAACTAAAACGACAAATGCGCGGCACGTGAGGTTACGAGGGTGAAAGATATATCGATACAGATTTACTAAAGGCTCCCATCCCATCGCAAATGTATGCGAGCGCTACGATTGAAAATCATAAGTCATCGTAATAAGAATCAAACTTTCGCAGATATTTGCGATGAGATGCGAATTTATGTGTAGTCCTAAGAAGTAAGAATGGGACAGTGTTGTGACGTGTAGTGTTATTTCTGGTACTTAGCACATAAAAGATCAATGGTCGGCCATTTCGTGGATGTGTTGAAATCAAAATGGCGTATTGAAGGCGCGGGAAACACTGCGTTGGAATTACGAAATAACGGACGATATTTTAGAATGAAAATACTGGAATCTACTCGTTTAGTGATCATATAATTTTTTAATTGTATTCGGGGCTTCACATGTGTAAAATTAATTAATGAACTTCTAAATTTAGGAAATGAAATTACAAGGAATTATTTTAAGCAGTTAATCAATGTTTAGGTTTATTTTATATGTATATTGCTTAGATTAGTATATTGTTCGATCACGATACTGATTGCAGGAATCCAATCCATCTTTATAATCAATTCTTGTGGTGCCATCTATCGGGGGTAGATAGTTGGGGATGGGGTCACAACGGTACCAATGACCCATAGTGGGGCGGTGTTCATATTAAATCATTCACACATGTTTTTACCAGGCATACATCTCATAATTTTCCCTTGCAAAAATTAAAGACAGCCCACGTGACGAAGTGTATTCGTTTCCGTCGTTTCGCAGCTGGCGAATGTGTATGATCGAAGAACACATACAAATCGTATGATAGCTGAAATTATACCAAGGTTAGGAGGAATATCGTGCTTCCTAGGGAAATTCCTTTTCTATCGTGGCATTTCTTGTAAAATTCAAATTTACCAGTTTTGAGGCGAAACGCAATTTTGAACCTCAATTTAATTTTCATAAGTCTTCGCGCTGTAGTGTGCCTACCCCATTTGGAAACATGCGTGATGTTATAGATAGATATTGAGTGGATTTCTATATCATTTTTTAATATTTAACTTAACTTGCTACATAGTTCACTGGCTTTTTGGTGAAAGAATACATCGTGAGGAAAGCTAAATTATTCAATGCATGTATTGTACCCACTGTCCATTACAAGTGGGAACGGGCTCACTCCCCGTCACACTGGACAGAGTTTCGGTACTACTAGTGAAACGTGGATGTTCTGAGTTTCAAAATATCTGTGACTTCCCCTCGGGGAATAAGTCGTTAGTCGTACTTATGCCTGCTACATAGTCGTATTGGTCTAGTGGTATATACAGAGTTACTTTTTATTCAGTGCACAAACTTCGCGAGCGTGATGGTTATGGAAATTAAGAATACCCGTGTTTTTTCTTTAACCCGGTTTAGAACAAAAATAAAAAAAATACTGCATCTGAACTTATTCATTAAAAAGGTTTGTACTGACCATACTGTCACCTGTCACTCGCTTCCTCGATCGGCGCGGTTGTTATCAACAGTACGATCAGCACAGCAATTTTTATTCAAGTTTACGGGATGGCAAAAATAAGAGATAAAAATTGCAAAAAAAAATTTTTTCGGTGTCTATTAACGATACCTAATACGTTGTGAAAGTTTGTGCACTGAATAAAAAGTAACCCTGTATATCGTCACTTTGCGCGCAGTTGGTTACGGTTCGATCCCAGCCATAAAGTTATTATACCTTTATGATCCCAGCCCACGCCGACTTGTACCAATCCTTGTAACGATTTGTCACACCACTGAGCACCACTGGCTTTTCGGTGATTATTCTGAAACTATTTTTGTTTTTCTAACCTTCAAATTGGTGTTTGTTTGGAAAAACCTGTAAATCAGTATCGATAATTGAATAGTATTTAGTCTTATTAATAAAAATGTTTTGGCTTTTAATTTACTTAGTCGAGTTTTACGACACAATGATAACAAATATTAGACTCTTTCATTAATGCTATACGTTTGTTTACCTGTTTTTTATTGGACTGTTTTTTAACCATATTACAAATAGGGTGTAACAAAAGAGGGTAGTTATATTTAAAGGGGTAGTTAAAAACAGCCAACATTGCAATAAAAGAAAATAAATCTGCTGTTTCATAAAAAATTGTAGCACCGACTCGATTTAGGGTTGAGCCTTATCTGGCAGAGCACGTAATCGCATTTTTTCACGCTCTATCCTTTTCTGTCGCTCATGAATTTCATTGGCTAGAGCGAGAAAGGACCGCCGTTGCTGCGTTTCGGCTGTGTGCATTCCCGCTGTCTTTCTCACTCTGGCATATGACTTTCCTTAGCGACAGAAAAGGATGGAACGTCAAAAAATGCGATTCCGTGCTGCTAGATGAGGTCCAACCCTTTTTGGAACACTATTTCTTTCTTTTCTATTACGATGTTGCCTTCATAGTGAAAGTTGTTCAGTTTGGTAGACTAAACCGACCCTTTTAAATATTACTAGAGTGTTTTGTTACACCCTAATCTATTATGAAAAATATTACGCACTCAGTGAAATAAGCAAAGTAAATCAAAACCCAAACATTTTTATTAATAAGGTCTATTAATCGAAAAGCCCCGATGGTCCCCGATTAGTATAAACCATGCTTCATTTCTATGTTTAAGTGGCTGTGACGTAGTTGATACGATGTTTAAAACTTGTGTTGGAAATGCCAGTCTTTAAGGACCTTTAGGGTACCTTTCCACCAGAACTGTGCGAGGTAAAAATCCACCAATGAGAGCGCATGAATTTCCCAATGACGTGATCGAGCGAGCTCGCTATTGGCGGATTTTTTTGTAGATCACCGTCTCGTTAGCTCTGGGGGGAAAATACCCTTGTTGGAAAAAATAAGCAATTCATTGCCTATAGACGATCTGAGATAGGTAGCTGGAAGCAAATAGATGAGGAAAGCCGAGTATTGTGGCGAACATTATACATGAAAAAATTTATAAAATAATGTCGCCTATCACTTAAATTGATACAAAAATCAATATTATTTATTTCCAGACAGCAAATTTATCCTTCACCGCTGATTTATTTATTTATTATTTTGGTAATTATTTATATGACAAACTGGAAACTTTACAAATGAAATTGGTCACATTTAATATGGTTTTTGCCTACATTAAATATTTTTTATTTTATTTTCTCATTAAGAGTCTACCGAGCTAATTGTGCTGCCAGCAATAGATTTTTTTTATTACTAAACAATTAAAAAACATTTCCAAAAAACTAGAATGTCACATTGTAGTCCTGATTAGCTTTCAATTTATCGAAACATTATGGATTATTATATTTTATGCTTGTAGCTATTATCGTTGAAAGTGGTCACTTTTAGCGGTTTTAAAAATAATAACTACAAACATATCCGCAGTGACCCGATAAATTGAAAATTAGCAATGACTACAATGTGAGATACTTGTTTTTTTGGAAATATTGTTTAATTGTTAAGAAATAAAAATAATAAGATCGCGGCCAGCACAATAGGCTCGGTGTAGCCTTAATACATTCGATTGTGAGCAGGTTCTAAGATGGCTTTCATTTTTTAAATTAGGTGCGCGACCTACATAAGGAAGAACTATAAAGAACTTGGTATATTTTTTCAAACGGCTGGCATTTACACACAAGGTTTATTTAGCAAACATTCTCTAGTTAATTTTCACTGAATAAATAAAATAAAATATAAAATCTACGTGTCGAACGCGCTGTAATATTTAAAAAAAAAGTGTAATTATGTACGAAAATCTTAATGTAACCGCATCCATTTGTGTATTATTGTATAATATAATTACCTAATTATATACATGGGCTTTCAGAATGGATAGTTTTGAAATTATGCTAAACCAAAATCGCTTGCCAACAAAAGGTATGGGAAGAATTTGCTGTGATCACGTGCCGCCATTTTGATAAATGGGGAAACATTGATTGACGGCGATCGACGGTTTGTCCATAAAAAAAGCACGATTAGTATGGGACATATCGATGCGGAAGGAATGCTTACGACGTTCTATACTAATTAATCGTGGTTTTTGTATGGACATACCTTACTTATAAACTGATGGACTTTTGCTAGCGCGTTAGCACTGCATTTTAGCCAGTGTCAAGTAGTTTGTGGTCATATCTATCCTAATCTCAAAGATTATTTATTGACCAAAAACACAGTTGAGAAGTGATTGGCGGAACCTCGTGGCAAGCCCGAACTCAAACCGCGCGAATGAGAACCGCTCGTGGCAAAACTTGCAACGTGACTCAAAATTGAACCTTACTACAATTGCACACTTTGGTTGACAGTTATAGTAAACTTTCTAACCACCCCAAAAAGAAATTTATTTTTATAATAAAAAAAGAAAACAATGGCGGCATTTGATCATCTCAAGTTCCATACAAAAGCCTTTTTCTTTATTATCAAAAAGTAACTGACACTTAAACATCTTAGTACGATTTTATAGACGTTCGGGAAATCATAGTTAACTATTAATTTTATATTGCGAAAACATTTGATCCTCATTCGAGTTTTTATTATTAACAACAACTGTCTGGGTTGGTGTTATTTTACGTCGGTTTGTATGAAAAGATGTCAGAAAACCAATGTGATTACACCCAGTCGACATCTAGTCCGAGATCCGACCGTTAAATTATGCACCTATTTCATAGGCGAACGAAATGTGATTGTAGTGTATGTTTACACAGGGGTTAATTCAACGCCACCAAGTTGCCTAGAAAAATCTTGCCGCAAGTACCTTTTCCATTATGATTTTTGGCATAACTTTTTCCACTTGTCTGTTAGGGAAGTAAATCAAGAGCCATCGGAAGGAGACTGATCTAAAGAACTGGAAAAACTAGGGTTGCCACCTCTCAATCTGCCGCAACTTCAGGTTCAAAGAAGTCATTTTTTAACCTGGTAACCCTATTGTTACGATAGACTGAGAGGTGGCAACCCTAGTTTTTCCAGTGCTTTAGATCAGTCTCCTTCTGATGGCACCTCATTTTCTTCCCTAACAGACAAGTGGAAAAAGTTATGCCAAAAATCATAATGGAAAAGGTACTTGCGGCAAGATTTTTCTAGGCAACTTGGCGGCATTGAATTAACCCCTGTGTAAACATACACTAGAATCACATTTCGTTCCCCTATGAAATAGGTGCATAATTTTACGGTCGGATCTCGGATTAATCAATGGGATAGGTTTTAACTGATCGCCATCTGCAATCCTGTGATTTCCCAAGTATATTATTTTGAATACTATGGAGTCGTTGCGTATAATTCAAATTTGTAGTCCAAAAACAATAAATTACTCAAATAGAACGAGGAGTAGGGGATAATAAGGAAGGTGATCTTATGGCTGAAAAGCAATTTCTTCAAGACTTCAAGAAGGGCACGCTCGTTCTAATTATTTTCCAAGACTTGTCGATCTTATAATAAGGTTCAAATGATTTCGTTAAATAAAATAAAATAAAATATTTATGTTGCTGGCCGGACCAGTGACCACTGAAAAGACATAGTATTCTGATCTTAGAGTATTTATAACCAAGCTATAGAGCGCGCGCATCTGTCACCACCTTTGACACCGACCGTGAGCAACTTTTGTAAATTTTCTTAGCGTTTTAATACTGCTTTCCCTTATTAACACGGAGATAAGCCTATCAAACACGGCTACTAGTCATTACCTATTATTATATTGGTAGCTAGTACTCTCACCAGCAGATATATCGTAGCAAACAAGGTGGTCAAATATTTCTAAGCAGTTCTAATATTCAATAATTTCTTAACTCATAGACCATAGTCAATCAAAAATATAGGAACGCCGAGAACATCAAATATATCGACGCAGTCATGGTGGCCATAAACATCTGAACAGTTTCGGATAAAAACCTTACTCCGTTGTTTTACATGTTAATTTTAAATAACATTGTAAAGAAATTATTGAAAATTCGCTGTTCACATATTTATGACAAAATACACGTTTAGATATAATTGGTAACATTAACTGTAAATAATTTAATGAAAATTAGCACTGCTCAGAAATATTTGAACACCTTGTATGCTACGATATATCTGATGGCGACTGTACCATACTAGTATTAGCAGTTATATTCAGTAAAAGTGGACGTCACATTTCTAAAACGATCTGTCATAATCACGAAGCTATCTTGGGCGGAAAATTTCCATCATAGTTTATTCGAAAATATTGATGGTTGCATATTCTCGTGTACACACTCAGACCGAATTTTATTTTGGTACTAATTGAACGAGAAATTCCGACATATTGTTGTTCTTACCTGTGCTCACGGTTCATACTCGATTAGGCGCTCTAGTTTGCTTATACATACTCTAATATTCGGATTTATTCACTTTAAACATACAAGGTGACAGAATAACGACATTTATGAAACCTACAAAATCTAAAGCGTGGAAATGTAAAGGTGACAACAGACGGCAGTTATAGCGTAATATCGTAAAGTCGAGGTTTACGATACTCTTCTAACGCTCGCAAGATGCTAATAGCTTTATCTCACACCACTTAGGGTGAAGCCAAAAGAGCGTAATTTTGTGAGTTGTGAGGCGAGTCACAAAATCAGAACTCAAAATACGCGAGTATTTTGAGTCCGTTTCATATAAAATCCGGGAATGCATTGTCTACGACTTCAGCCTTTATATGAAACGGACTCAAAATACGCTACTCACAGCTCACAAAATTACGCTCGTTGGACTTCACCCTTTACACAGGAATGAGAGGAGCTTATGTCATTTTACGTTAAGAGAACCTCAACTTTAAAATATCCGTCTGTTATGAGCTTAATGCATATCGGCGTCAATCGATTTGTAAGAGGAACTCATAGGGTGAACCCCAAAAAATATTTAGTCATACATGTTTAATTATGTTGATATCACTGTCATTAATATGAGCAGTTTAAGAGACAGCGTTCACTAAATACTTAGTATTTAAGAGCCTACCGAGCCTATTGTGCTGCCCTCAATCGTATTTTTTTATTTCTAAATAATGAAACAACATTTCCAAAAATCAAGAATGTCACATTGTAGTCCAGATTGACTTTCAATTCATAGAAACATTACGGACTATTATGTTTTACGTTTGTAGCTATTATCGTTAAAACCGCCATGAGTGGCCACTTTTAGCGGTTTTAAATATAATAACTACAAAAATTATAAAAACAAATCCGCAGTGGCCCGATAAATTGAAAATCAGCAATGACTACAATGTGACATTCTTGTTTTTTGGAAATATTGTTTAATTTTTAAGAAATAAAAAAAAATATGATTGGGGGCACCACAAAAGGCTCGGTGCAGCCTTAAGCTTAAATGTGTTTAGTGAACGCTCTATCTTTGACACTGCTCATACTAATCACAGTGACATTTATCATATTTAAACACATTTTAACCATAATACTATTTGGTGCAAGCCACCCTTATTAAATGACATTTAAAATACTTATTTAAAGCTAATATTACAGAGTGTAATATTGTAGCTGTATGGACCTGCATAAACGGATATACAAGGGTTAGACGCAATTGAAAGTAGCATTAACTTCGGTTTAGTAGTATAAACTATAAAAACAAGTTAATGTAGATACTCTGTAAATAACCCTAAATCGATGTTTTAATGTCTCGTTGGCTGTTTAACTTAAGCCTTAATGTTACATTTAAACGGGTACAACTTTTGTTGTGGGTAATTTTGACGTACAAGAAAAGTTGTGTCTGAATTTCGACTCTAAAATATTATGGGCGTACAACTTTGAGGAATTTGAAAATCGTGTTGAAGTTTTACACGATTTTAAATGTATCCTGAAAGATATGTAAATGTAATATTGGAAAATGTAATATTGCAAAATGTTATATTACAAAAATGTAACTTTCTTTGCGAATTGTTTATAATGTAAACATTCTAATTCGACTGTCTGTATTAAAATAATGGAATATTATAAAAAAAACAACAGTTAAAAAAAAGACTATATAAATAAAAAAATATATGATAATAGGTTGGTTTGTTAACAGGTGATGTGGAGGTTTTTAATGATCAGTTATTTTTGTATGGCTGGTAGGATTAAAAACATATTAATTATCAAATTAAAATTCATCTAACCTAAAGTTAATTGTTTGAACGAGTTTATCGCGCTTTTAATATTGCTACGCCTTGCTGCTTTTCATTTACCAACACAAGAAATCAAGTCTTAAGTATTAAAATATAAATGACTTGCATGAAACAAGAATTTGTAAAAAAAAAATTGAATAACACGTAAACAAATTAAAACTAACTACTCAAATAATATTAATCAAAAACATTTGGATAACTACAGGGTGTTAGGGTAAACAGTTGCATTATTTTAAGGGGTATAATCACCCCCACCCATGATAATGAACTTTCCCTAAGAAACCTATGGGAAATTCAAAATTTTTTGTTACTTTTCTTACTAAACGTTCGATCACCTGATTACATTTAGTATGAGAAGAACAAAAAAAAATTTTTTTAGGGAAAGTTGTTCAGTGTCACAGGTACAATGACTCCTTAAAGTAATGCAGCTGTTTACCCTAACACCCTATATAATTATCGAAAATGTTAGCAAGTGATTTTCTAGTATATTTTTTCCGCCAACTTTGCCATTGCATAATGTAATATAATGTTCTTGAAAAACTTGGTATAGCGCAGTATTTAACTAACTATTTCGTACTGCATTGCCTGTTGACAGACCAGTGTTAATAAATAATCGGCTTGACAACAGTAAAATCGTATCACTTAGATTGCTTTCCTTAGATGGATAGTAAATATGAACAACGGTTCACAATTCGTCTCTAAAACCCATTACATAACCCAACTGTTCTAGTTATAAAGTGATTATTTAGGTAGTTTTTGACTACTAGAGCTTACTCCGGACTCCCTTTTCCACTTCCAAACCATTATCAATTTTGATAGCGTTAAAAAAACATATAAAATTAAGTAACGCAACTTTCGACATATGTCGCTTCTACGGTCTCGGGGACTAGTATTTGTGTTAATTGATTTTTGAGTTATTTTAACGCAAGCAAAGTCAATAATGATTTGGCAATGAAAAATGCTGCTCTGCGTTCCGCTTCGTTAGGTGTGCGCCGGTCTTTACTCGACTCCCCTAAAGTTAGCCTCTAAGTACGGGGGGGGGAGGTAAGGTATCTGAAGCTAGAGTGGGGAGTGGCCGTTCTGTATCTACTATACATACAGGATGTAAGGAAAAATATCATTAACTTTTAAACTACATACTCTACCCATCAAACAGAACAACTTTTACTATGGGAGCGAACCTGTCAGAGCAACAAAAAAACCAGCTGTTGCATACTAAACTGCAATACCTATTCGGCTCAAATGTATGAGACAGATGACTTTTTTGCTCTGACAGTTTTGCTCCCATAGTAAAAGTTGTCCAGTTTGATGGGTAGAGTAAAAAGGGTGGTGGTTTAAAGGTTAATGATACTTTTCCTTACACAATGTATACTTCGTGCTAGTAGTTAAAAATGTTATAAAATCATTTTATAACTAAAACAAAACAATTTTAAAATTCTGATCAAGAAACTACAATTAACGGGAAGCGATAAGTTACTTGTAAAAAAGTTGTTGATTATGACATTGAAGTGAGATTATAAAGATACTGAGTACCCTATTTTTGGAAACATTTTCCTTTGATTTCTTTCCTAAACACTTGTTTCAATTGAGGCTTGGTTAGGACTAGTTTACTTGTCGACGCATGTTTCTTTTAAGGGGGTACCGAACCTCCAGTGCAGCCCTCAATCGTATTTTATTAATTTCATAGTAATTAAACAACAATTAAGAAAAAAAACAATGTGACATTCATTTGTCAATGGTGACAAATTGTATTGTAGTTTTTGCTGATTTCCAATTTATTAAAACATTTTTTGTAATGTTTGTAGTTACTATCTTTAACACCGCCTAAAGTCATTTTGGCGGTTTTAACGATAATAAATAAGTTCATACAAACATAAAACATAGTAATCCGTAATGTTTCGATGAATTTAGAACCAGCAGTGACAACAATGTGACATTCATGTTTTTTTGTTTTGTTGTAAAATGATTAAGAAATCAATAATATGTAATTGAGGGCAGCACTAGAGGCTCGGTGCCCCCTTAAGAACAAGAAATCATGGTTTGCAAGACAACATAATTTGTCTTAGACGTGATTTGACGTTCTGGAAGGAATAATACGTTTGTAAAAACTTAGCCTAACTTTTTGATCAGAAAAATATAAGACACAAAGCGAATATGTTATATATATTTAGATTTACAAATCTTGCAGGAAATTTTATCAAAATTTGGGTGATCATTTAGGCCATTATAATATGGCGTTACTATAAAGTGAGGTAGGTGTTTCTAAAACACACATACACAACTTTTAAAGATCTTAAATCAATACTATTAGCTGATACCTCTTATGCCAGTAGAAACCTTGTGGCCAGGCCAAATGGTTAATTTTACTATGACACCTTACCGCTTAGTGGCGCCACCTTCATCAGAAAATTTAAGATTTTTCAATCAAAACGTAAAATAAAAACTTGCAACACAGACTGACTATAAATGCCTAAAAGTTATTTTATTTATACAATACTTTTACAGGTTTGCAACATTCAACTCCTAAGAAAATATACAATTACTATATTTAGATTTTCGCGAAATTGGTATGTTTTAAAAACCTATAAAAGTATTGTACAAAAATAGCTTTCATGCTTTTGTAAAGTAGGTGTTGCACTTTTTTATTATAGGTTTTCTTGATTGAAAAATCTTAAATTATGAGATGTTTATTAAACGGTAAAAGGACACTTGATGTTTTAATTGAAATTTCGTCGTAAAATTAAAGTATATAGATGTATTTTTCTGATCTGCCATCTAAAACGAAATAATAAAATAATAAACTATGAAAATTAACGTGATTATGTATTTCAGATAGAAGCTAAGACTTTTTATTACTGACTTAAATATGTACACACGGCGACACATCAAGCTATTCAAAACCAAAATAAGCTGGCCGCGCGTAGGTCGAGTGACGTATAACGTCGTGCGGCCAGGTTATGTTGGTTTTGTATAGCTTGATGTGTCGCCGTGCGTACTTATTACTAACTAGGAATCGAATGGTAGGATCGTATTGGATATTACATTAAAAAAATACTTCTGTCTGTTTATGTCAGTAATAAAGTGATCTTTATATAGAATTGTAGGTTTTTAGCAGTGTCCATTAAAATTATTAGTCCTCGTAGAAAACACAATGTAGATAGAATATAATAATGTGAAACCAAAGTGATGCGAACCCACTGATATGGCTAATTTATATTATTTATTTAACTAAGACAGTTTGTAATATATTATTGTGTGTACACTGTACATACACACCTCTAAACTTAAGGGGTGGTGAGACACATTGCTATAACTACCAAGGTTGTAATTGTAACAAGGTTCACGGCATTTTTAATAGAAGTCAAAATTCTGAGACATTCTTAATGTAATTTTGAATTCTATGTGCTGTATTTTACTGTCTATTTTGGTTATATAAATTAGCCATAATTTAAAACTGTTTTATGGTTAAGATTAGGCTGGTCCATTCACAATGAATTATTTAACCAGTTTTTGCGCTGTTCAAAGCAAATCGTCGGTTAAAGTGTAGTTTCTTTTTCGGCAATAAATTCTTCAAACCTTTGCCCGTTCAACTCACTTATAATTAGAAATTTTGCAGAAAAAAAGCAAAAAAAAAATGTTATAAAATAAAAAATATCGTGATTATGTAATTTAAATGTAAACTAAAACATTGGGGTTTAAATTTAGCTAATGCGAAATGTCTACGCAAAATGTCCTGTTGTTTCAACCTTAAAAAATTCAGTGAGCGTTTTTTAGTATCAGCTCATTAAGAAATGGCCTGATAGGAAAAAGTGCTCGCGACAAAAAAAATGTAACGGTTTTAACTATGTCTATACATATATAATTAGTAAGTATCATATACTGTACAAAAAGGCTGCGAATTTGGAAAAAAATGTAAAAAAAAAATTGGCCCCATTTTTTTGGGGCCGTTATCATACGCTTAGTAAAGTGGATAGGATGATGTGTACCTCATAAGTTTCTGATTTCTAGATTAGGCTGTGGGCGTTTTGAATGCTTTTCCGACGCGACTGTATTTTTTTCTTAGCTTTTTCGGGCTAACCAATATGGAATCGGGCGTTTCATTTCATGTAAATATTAATTTTTAAACTTAATTCTTTTTTTCATTGGACGTCGGTTCTGTGATGTTCGAAGATGGGAGAGCATTCAAAAAATCCGTCAATTATTAAATAAAAAAAATCGCTGTAAATTGTTTGTAAAAATAGTCATGTTCAGAATTTCAGTGTAGTTTTGTTGATTATTTTTTTCAACCGGAAATTGCTGAATAAAGCGACGATTCTGTTTCATGTGGTTGTTTCATTTACTTACCCTTTTCATCCTGAAGCTGTAGCAGCTGAAGGCACGGCTAGATTTATATTTTACTAGAGTTAGCCCGCGACTTGTCCGCACAAATTCAGTTCGCACAAAGTAAGACACACTTCTGTTACAGTTTTATAATAGTTTTACAATAGATTTAGATCCTGGTTACGATACCTATTTGTATACAGGGTGGTCGAGTTAAAGTGGTCCAAACGAAATGAGGTGAAGCAGACCATCAAACTGAACAACTTTCTCTATAGGACCAATATAATCCAGAAAAAAAAATCACCTGTTTCATACAAAACTGCAATCCTTCTCATCCTAAATGTATGGGGTCGGCTGTTTTTTTTTCGTGATTTCTATGTTAGTTCCATAAAAAAAGTAAAGTTGTTCAGTTTGGTCTGCTTCACCTCATTTCGTTTGAACCACCTCTTAAGGGTCAGCGCACACCCAGCGTAGAACTGCTCGCGCATGCTAGCATGTTCTTTGCAGTCGCGCACACCTAGCGGCGAAATCCGCCGGTGGCAGCGGCGGAGCATGCTCGCGCGTGTTCGAACAGTCTCGCGGATGCTCCCGTGTTGCTACAGTTGACGTAGTGAATTTTGCGTTGTGTTTACAATATTTTATAGTAAAGACGTGCGATAACAACAATTTTAAAGTATGGTAGACTGGGATTTGGTAATTATTGGGTTACTAGCAAAGGAAGAGGAGCAAGAAGAGCACATCAATAAGATGAAAAGAGGCAAGAAAGATGTACTTATATTTGGGAAATACTACGCCCTGTGCTGTGCTACGGTTTAAAGTTCTAGGGACAGTTATTTTATGGCTAGGTACTATAAAATGGAATATGAACAATTTGAAAACCTACTAAATCTGCTTCGACCTTTTAGATTTTCTTTGTATTTTCAAAAAGAGCTCGATTATTATTATATAACATTATCTGTAGTAAATTGCCCTTTTCGGGCTAAAGTAGTTAAAAAATATGCTAGATTTAGTCCGAAACCGGCCGAGGCGGCAATACTTACGACGGATCGCAAGCATCGACACGGGCGTATGCTCGAGCATGCCGCTACTGCTCCCGTCGCCGCGAGGAGCATACGCGAGCATACTCGAACAGACGCTGAAGGGATTTAATCACTTGCAAGCTATTTTCAACTTTATTTCAATGGGAATAGAGTTCATTATCAATTGAATCAATGAAAACTGCTCGCGCATGCTCGAACAGTTTTACGCTGGGTGTGCGCTGACCCTAACTCGACAACCCTGTATCGAACCTTCAATCACAGACAAGATCCTTTAATCTGTACCGGATTCCCATAACGAAATTATTTTGAATTCATTTGCCGTGTTTTTGAGACAAATAATCTGCCAATATCAGAATGTGTTTTTGAGACAAATAATTCTGCTAATTTCAGCCCCCTTACCCGCACTTTCGATCTTCACTATATCGCCACTGTTTCGGTCCGCACTCCATTGTAATAGAGTTGAAATTGGAACGAAAACATTCACGCAAAAGTTCGAATCGAATGTGCGGGTAGACCCTCTGAATGTGATAAAGCTGCGTAGTTCGGTCGTTACCCGTGGACTCGGTAGGTTGATCCATTACCGGGTCCACGGGTAATTTTAATTACCCGTGGTCCCATGGCATTAGGGATTGTTCCCTGGACTTCTGACGATTATGTGCTGGAGTTGGCTCTTCTTTTTTTTTTATTTATAATTAATGGACTCTTGCTTGTGCGTTAACACTGCAGATTGCAGAGCCTCGTGGCCGGCAAAAACGCGACGCGCGAAACCACGCGAGACGTGTGCTCGGGTCAGTCCCTGCAACGTGACTCCTTGGTTCTTCTTATCGTGTGGGCAGAGCCCTGGTGTCAGTTTTTTCAGACCGCCTTACGGCGTCTGACTTGGTTTTTGTAACGACTACTACCACCAGAGATAGTAGCCGGGACCAACGGCTTAACGTGCCATCCGAAGTATGGAATCATTTTTCTTTTCAGACAATCAGGTGATTCAGCCTGCAATGTCCGTTTGGACAGTTGGTTACAACTGGGGAAAAACGCACAGTGACATATCACTAGGTGTCCCCCGTGGAAATCGAACCCACGACCTCCGTGTCGAGAGCCAAAGCTCTTAACCATTAGATCACGGAGGCAGTTAGTGCCGGAGTTGGTCAGTTGATTAAATAACTGATAATAGAGATCCGTTTCAAAACGTAAAAATCGCTCTGAAAGTCTTTCTATCACAATCTAGCATTACATATCTTCGTATGCTTTTTCTCTTTCTTACACTCGAGTCGTTTCCAAAGGTTTTGACACGTAGCCTAGGTCTATGAGCTTTCTCCAATTTCATTAATTTTTTGCCAAATAAAGGGAGATTCAGAAAAACAAGTTAGGTATTATTATATTAAATGGTTTTATTATTGTTTATTTATACACCCAATATGTCAATTAACAAACATTTAACATTTTAGGACAAACAACAAAGCTTAATTTTTTAACAAGTTTCCAGATGACTTGAATGAAACCTGAATTTTGACATGAATTTTAAGCTAAAGCGCTATACACTTTCCAGCTAAGATTCTGATTAGGTACTGCCTAGATCCTAGATTTCCTAGATATTTGTCACTTTGCATTGTTCTTATTCTTAGGTCAGGAATCTACCATCCATGTAAAATAAGATGTAAAAATCATCAAATAAAATACCTTGTCAGGAAAATGGTGCAATTCGATTGGACTGATTTTACATATGGTCCTATCCACCACCTTATTCTTAAATTAAAGGACAATTATTCAATATTAAATGCAGTTTGAATTTATGTTTGTCTTCCATCACTTAAGGTGGTTTCAGTCCATACAAAGGTTTGACGCACAATACGTGTAGACGGAATTAATAAAAGTAATACTTTATATATGGAAAAATAGCTGAGAAAATCTAGATGTCGCGTATTAAATAACATTTGAAATTTATAATATAATTTCAACAACGCGTATTGTGCGTCAAAGTTTTGTATAAAATTGACTCCTCTGCAACCGCCTTAACTAAAAATCAATGATTGTCAATCAGTTTTTTAAGGCATACCAATAAAAATAGTTCATTTACTTAAACACCACAATGTCACTATAAGTCACTAGAACCCGTAATCTCGGAAGATATCACTGAAGTCGGTGTGTCACCCGTATTGGACGTCAAGTATTGGCTCCGGTGGTTGGACCTCTTCGTCGGCCGCAGTTAAGTGCGAGTCGGAGCTTGAGTGAGACTCGGATTCGGTGTCTGAGTCGTCCTTCTGTAAGTATATATGGAAAATGGTTTAGTATAGGCACAGCCCGGACGCTGCATACAAAAATTTGAAATTGACAAGATGACGTCAGCACATGCGAAACCAAAGAAATGGAACCATAATTCTTCTTCGTAGGTAACGAGTAACCAGTGCGAGGTAACCAGAGGGCGATAGAGGGGGTGAGGTAAAAAGTTGGTGGGAGGAAGGGAGTTTCCGTACTGTATCTAGTAATAGATACTCTTTCTTATACTGTGGTAAAGGTAAGGATCTTTAAGACAGCATAGATAAAGGACAACCGCCGCTCTCCCTTGAAAAAATACCTTAAAATGTATAGAAGTTCTGACTGAAGTCAAATGTGTTATAAATTATGAGGTTTTATAAAAACGACTCAGATAGTATCATTTATTTTTATTTAACGAGTTATTTAATCATTTATTATTAATAAATTATAAAAAAGCAGCAACCCCAAAATGGCTGTCAATGTTGTTTAGCAGGAGTTGGTAGGATGTGTTGCAAGCACAATGTTTTTTTTATATAAAAATGATAAAAACTAATAAATCATTATAAAATAAACTAATGCCTGCAGTTAGTTTCTAGTGTTCCATAGTCCATAATAAAAATAGAAGGACGGTTATACATTTTTTGGTATTATGTGCCAGATGTCCATTATAAGGTAGATAAAATTGTTAAAATTATAAGGTAAAAATGTTGCGTGTAACAGAATTAAATATAGGGTCCTACTTGAATTAGCTGACGGTTTTTTAGAGGATATTATTTATACAGGGTGTAAAATTTAATGGGACACTTACTTAAAGGGGTGCATCAGACCGGCAAACTGGACAACTTTCTATATGGCACCAACATCGAAAACGCGAAAAAAAAAAAACAGCTCTCCCATACAAAACTGCAAACCTACTCGATCCAAATATATGGGACTGCGGGGACAGCAGATTTTTTTCGCTATTTCGATGTTGGTCCGATAGAGAAAATTGTTCAGTTTGATGGTCTGATTATCCCCTTAAAAAAGTGTCAGCATATTAAGAAGGACCCTGTACATCGAATATCTATTTGCCTACCCCATGGGCAATATAGTCGTGAGCATAAACATGGACCCAGATCTGTAAGAAACCGTCAGCTTACTAAAATGGACGATGTAGAAAGCAGAATCTGCATTGTTCAATAGAATTTCATTTCATTGATATTAAAACATGAAAAAATCCGTCCAATATGGCTTTTAACAGAAAATAAATAAGCTTGCTAACTATAACATATAAGAAACATACATTACAGACAAGTACATACATATACTCACGCCTGTATCCCATTGGGGTAGGCAGAGACAACAGATAAATACAGATTTAATAGTCATACATGTTTTCATTTTTAATTATCTTGACAATACAGGTTTTGTTACACAAAAAACACTCAAGTAATATTAGAAAAAAAAACAGCTGTTCCATACTAAACTGCAATGCCTACTCGACTCAAATGTATGTATACACAGATTTTTTTTTGCTCCGATCAGTTTGCTCCAATAGTAAAAGTTGTTCAGTTTGATGGGTAGACTCTTAGTTTAAAAGGATGCTAATGGTATCCGATTCGGACTGTGCCACGACTTAACTATTATTCATGTCACTTTCTAAAATAAGATTAAGAAAAGAGACAGAAAACCAATAGCTGACTTTAGTGCTGTCAAAGTGACGTTACACGCCCAAAAACGCCTTAAATAAGATGGCGTGCATTATGATGGCATCTTATTTTGGGCGTGTAACGTCACTTTGACAGCACTAAAGTCAGCTGTTGGTTTTCTGTCTCATTTCTTAATCTTATTTTAGAAAGTGACAGGAATAAATTTAGTTAAGTCGTGGCACAGTCCGAATCGGTACCAATGATAACAATTTCACCCTGTATATTCGGCTGTCAAAGAGTATAGCGTACCTTGAGTGTGAACAGTGTGTACGCCGGTGGGTTGGTGTGGTAGCGGCAGGCGGCGGAGGGCAGGGGCAGGTTCGGTACCGGCTCGCGACAAGCCACGCCGCCCCGCGAGTCGCCGCACGGCGAGAACAGCACCTACAGAGCAGAGGTTGTGCTATTATTATCATACTCATTCTCAAAACACGTTTCAAAAATCGCGCAATCAGCGCTGGAAAACCAAATTAAAGACCAGGGCCTATAGACAAAGTAACATTTTCTATTGGCGTAGACGCTAGTAGAAATGACTGAATGTATGGATTTGAGATTGGCGATCGAAACATTTTGACGTTTGCTTTCGTCACCATACCTCAAGTCCATACATTTTTAGGGTTCCGTACCCAAAGGGTGAAAACAGGACCCTATTACTAAGCCTACGTTGTCCGTCCGTCCGTCCGTCCGTCTGTCCTACCTATTTAGGGCTTTTACTTTTGAACCGTAATAGCTAGATAGTTGAAATTTTCTTAGATTATGCGATATTACGGCGGATTTCTTAACAAAGAATAAAAATGTCAAAAAGTTAAAAATTAAGGGGGGTTCTCGACAAGAAACTAGTTTTTATCAACGTTTTTTCTTCACGCTCTATCGTAAAAACGATAATACATTCAAGCGTCAAACTTAGTGTGATTATAGAGCAAACTCTACAAAATAACAACAAATATTAAAAACCGGCTAAGTGTGAGTCGGTCTCGCGCTAAAGGTCCCGGACAAAAACAGTTTTTTTTTCTAAGTTAATAATGTTGTGTTCTGTGGTGGTGTGGCACGGAACCCTCGGTGCGCGAGTAGCCCGACTCGCACTTGACCGGTTTTTTTATGTTTTCTACTGTCGTTTACGCTAATCGAAAGTACTTTGTCTAAGGGCCCAGAAGTGCGATTTTTGAATCTCATTCGCTGAGTTCAGCAGTTGAAAATGTCAAAATTACTGTTCAGATACGCATCTTTCTACTGCTGATTTGACTTTTAAAAATCGCACTCCCGGAGTATGGTTTTTAATGTCAAATCAGCAGTAGAAAGTTGCACGCCTCCATAGTAATTTTGACATTTTCAACTGCTGAACTCACCGAAGAGATTCAAAAATAGCACTCCTGTAACATAAATGTACCTACTTTCCAGTGAGTCCAAAATCTAAACGTGCTTTTGTCTTTGTTACTTTGCCTATGCGAAAGCGTTTCTCATTTTGTCGCTTTGTCGTGCGTGTCATGCTTGCCCTACTGCTACTAGAATGTCCGTATAGTTTAGCAGCCTCAAATTAGAAGGTTTTGACTATGCGAAGATCGAATGGCTAACTGTCGATAATTAGTGCCCAAAGCATAGATTTAGTGCTACTCTATTTTCATAACAGATATTTGAGTAATTTACTGAGGCTGCTAAATAGATTTCAAGCTGAGAAATATTGCACAGTGGTCCCGCGTCCATACTACAGCGGTCGAAAATATGAAAGTTTCAATAAAATTTAAATAGATGTTTAAATTACTTTTATAATTACATCTTATGTTCTAAAATCAATGACAAACGCTATTTTGGCAGTGAACTCTTCTTTTTTTGAGGAAAACTTCGGAGACTGGTGATGTAGGGATCGGATGTTAATAGAAATCGATTCAGTAAGTCGCTGTTGCTTGTAACTCTTGAGTTCTTTCTGGTATTATGTTGTCTGAAGTATTTTAAGTCTTTGTTTTTTGCTTCCGCAGCTTCTTATGACAAATCTCCTATAGACAGAATACCATAATCCGTTTCCTCAGAACAGTGAATAAGAATTTTATTTACTGAAGCAGGAAGATTATATCAAGGGTATTCTGTTACAAAAAGCTTGGCTGTTTGTGTGGCATATTCTTCGTTATTAATGTTACACCCAGACGACAAGACTTGTAATAAATACTATAGAACATATCTGTTTAGACCTGCAATTTTCGCTGATATTTGAGGATTTTCAAAAAAAATCCGGGTTGTGTTTTCGTCATTGGAAGAACAACTACCTCTAATTTGAGGCTGGTACGCAATAAGACCTAATTTCTATATTTTTTTTGCTGAATGAGTTCATCCTTTCAGACATTGAATTTTTGTCCACCGGAGTCCTTATATGCCATTTTTTAACATCTAATCGATAGGAAACGTCGATAAAATAAAAATAAAACGTGTCCATGAGTATAAAGGTGAAGTCCATATTCATAAAGTTCCTCATATATAGGTTTTTAGAGACACTTTTCAAAGTTATTCATTCTTATAGGGATTGCGCCGCATAAAAAACATCAATATGAAGACCTTTATCATTAAGTCCCTTGGTACTCTTGGGTAAATTTGTTGCGCTCATATTGTAAGACACACCTTTAGCTACACAATGATATCCGAAATGTTACGGGCTACGACGGGCAACTAAACTAAAAGACTATGTTTATACATCAACATTTTTCAATTTTATTTTTAGAAGGTGTACTTCGAAGCCCTGTAGTTTTTAAATTAAGAATATTTACGATGTTTAATCTCTACAGAAATAAATAACGTAACCTCTTCTTAAATCTCCATGATTCACAATATCCACTTCTAAACACAATTATTGCAATCACCTTCCAAACGGAGCAGTGAATTGCGACTTTTCGATAACGGGAAATGTGTGCGAAATCGCTGACTTACGATGCAAAAAAATGAATGATTTTGTTAAAAAGCATGTGGGAATCTTTATATTTTCTAAAACTATGGGTTTTCAACTACCTTTCCGTGAAAACAAAATTGGAATTATAGATAACCGATTTTTTGAATTTTGACCTCTAGCGGGACCGCTGTGTACTGGTTATATTTCGTTTATATCTTGTTTATATCAATGATTCCATGCCAGAGGCCGTAAGGCGGTCTGAAAAAACCAGCCCCGGATCTTGGGGGGGGGGGGGGGGGGGCAAATGGCGGGCCCACGCCCCGGGCGGCAGTTCTAGGGGGCGCCAAAATGAAGAGTTTGGAAAATAAGATATTGCAACGACTCCTGGTATTAGATCGTATGGCAATGATCTCATTATATTGCGGTATCTTATTGTATTGGAAGAATCCAGTCATGCCTATTACAGAATTCGATCCAGATTTTAGATCATATTACGACGAGCTAATCTTATTGCCGTAAAATCTCGAGCTCGCTTCGCTCGCTCCAAGTTTTAGATATTTTTGCAACAACCAAAACTGGATCCGGCCACCCCTCGAAAAAATTATTGCTACTCCCTTGGAGGGGAGGGGCGCCAATGTCAAGTTTTTGTCCCGGGTCGGAAAAATCGTAGACCCGGTGCTGGAAAAAACTCTGACACCAGGGCTTGTTGCCCACACGATAAGGAGATCAATGATTTCTATTTTGTTAATAAAGATATTTGTATTTGATTTATATAGCAAAAGACTTAGTGTTTCGTATTTCCAAAGTTTCAATATTAGTGCTTCTATAGAAGCTGAGATATTACAGTGCATTGTTGAGACTGCTAACTAGACGTTTATCCCAACGATGATTTCAATAAAACGGGAGCAAATAGATAGATGACAATTTAGTGTTTGAATTGGTGCTTTTTATGCGCTTCTCTATGGAGTACTCGTAGAACACGTACCTGTTGCGTGTCATGCTCGATGTGCTTCATGCAGTGTTTAGCGGCGGGCAGAGCGAGAGAGGAGCATCTCACGCCTCCCTCACTGAACGTGCACCGCCCTTGCGACGACGAGCTCTTGCACAAGCCGCCGCCCATCTGTCGGTTGTAAATTGATATCATTAGCATCCTTTTAAACTAAGAGTCTACCCATCAAACTGAACAACTTTTACTATAGGAGCAAAAAAATCTGCTGTTGCATACATATGTGTCGAGTAGGCATTGCAGTTAAGTATGGAACAGCTTTTTTTTTCTCCAAATATTACTTCGATGTGTTGTAACATCCTATATTTGATCTCACTAAATGAAATGCCTCACCTTGGCTCTCTTATGGTGTAACTTCCTCGCCAGCACGGCGTCGGCGCCGCGTTTCCGGCGGTACCCCGCGGAAGCCTTCAGCTTGCCGAGTTGTTGCCTCTCACTAAATGAAATGCCTCACCTTGGCTCTCTTATGGTGTAACTTCCTCGCCAGCACGGCGTCGGCGCCATGTTTCCGGCGGTACCCCGCGAAAGCCTTCAACTTGCGCAGTTGTCTTCGCTCGCGAACTGTCAGCGGCCCGCTTACTGCCTGAGAGTTTATGCTGCCTGCAATGTTAAATAGAATTATGAGTTAGTAGGAAAATCGTGCCCTAGGTATGTTAAAATATCAATACTCGGAGCACGCTCGATACAAACGTAAACGAAGTCATATACCAGACTTCTAAGGATTAAAGTCAATGATATTTTTCAAGAACAGTCTAAAAAATTAATCTCTATGCTTTTATGTTGTCAGATTTTTGATAAAATATACAGTTTCAATGCTAGGACTAATTTAAGATTAGGGTACGTTTTTAGAATGTTTAGTATGGTTTAAGTTTAGGATAAGTTTTGCTTGTGCTTTTACTATTTCATTCTTTTACTTTAATAAACAATATTTAACATTTGTATGGAAATCTTTGAGGCACTTCCTTTAAAACTATACATTTTCACCAGGGTTCGAAATTATCAAGATAATAAGATTCTTAGTTTTGTATGAGTAAAATTTCTAACTAAAAGTTCTAAAATTACTGTTTTTACTTTAAATACACTCGTATCCAGACCAATCGAGTGCATAACTGTTTTACGAAAACCCATTCGTCGAAATCACGGTTCACAACTGTTTCGTTCGACGAAAGAACTGCTCAACGAAAGCACGGATCGCCGAAGTATGTAAGTTTTCATACTTCGGCGAACCGTGCTTTGTTTCAACGGGTTTCGTAAAACAGTTATGCACTCTGTCGTGACATTGCTAGCGCAAGATTTTGTTTTTTTCAATTATTTTATAATTGTTGGAATAGTACAATCCAAACTGTTTTGAATGTAACATTAGTAGGTACAGTGAGCCGCCTGTAGGTTGCAATGTGACCTACTGTGGTTGGTCGTCTAATCTCTCTCTCGCTGAATGAAAAACTGTCTAAAGTGTGTGTTCCTAATCAAATAAAAATCACAGTTAATAAGCACGATCTGTTTATCTTCAACTCCAAATCCATTAATAATTATTTTATAATTATCAACGTTTAACCACAGCCCGGACACTGCATACAAAAATTTGAAATTGACAAGATGACGTCAGCACATGCGAAACCAAGAAGATTAAATACCTACAGAGATGGAGTTTGCATTACAAACAACTTTTTGAAGCCAGAATCTATGACCTTTATGACGTCACTGATGTTTCCCATCTCATTTCCTCTTAACGTGGAGGTCAAATGAAGGTCATGCAATGACAACTCCATGTAAAGAGGAAATGAGATGGGAAGCATCAGTGACGTCATAAAGGTCATAGATTCTGGCTTCAAAAAGTTGTTTGTAATGCAAACTCCATCTCTGTAGGTATTTAATCTTCTTGTACAAAACCAACGAAATTGAACCTTAAGCACAGCCCGGACACTGTATACAAAAAAATGAAATTGACAAGATGACGTCAGCACATGCGAAACGGGTTTAGGGCTGCCACAACTTAAGTTGCGTGCGGTACAACTTGTGACGGGCAGATGGCGCGCGTGAAATAGTCGATGAACGAGTGGGAAAAATCAAAGAGATTGGTACCGTAAAATAAAGACCATAAACAAAGTAAAAAAACCACTCACCTTGATTCTTCCTTTGGAAATCTGAAGAATCTTCTATAATTATCTTTATAATGGCTTGGACAGCCGTATATTGCACAATGTATTTGTATGCCCATCTTGCACCTGGAGTGCTATTTTTGAATCTCATTCGCTGAGTATGGCTGAGTTCAGCAGTTGTAAATGTCAAAATTACTATGGAGATACGCATCTTTCTACAGCTGATTTGACTTTCAAAAATCGCACTCCTCAAGTATGATTTTTGAAAGTCAAATCAGCAGTAGAAAGATGCATATCTCCGTAGTAATTTTGACATTTTCAACTGCTGAGCTCAGCGAATGAGATTCAAAAATCCTGAATTGTCTTGCAAAATTAAAATAGGCCGGGGAGACAAAACTAAGACAATAAGCGTTAGCGTTTTAAAATCTCTGCCGTTTGTTTGCCTAGAGCCCAGACAGTATTTTTTTTTTCATTTATTTCTTTTTTCGTAAATAAAACGCATTGACACCCGTCTATTCAAAAAAGAGTTTTTATCCTTCACCTATACCTATGCTCTTTGTTTCGAAAACATAAATTCTAGATGGTGACAATCTAGGCTACAGGTAACTGCCTAGGGCGATAGAGGGGGTGAGGCTGGGGTGAGGTAAAAAGTTGGTGGGAGGAAGGGAGTGTCCATACTGTATCTAGTAATAGATACTCTTTCTTATACTGTGGTTTAACTATCAAGATAATTATAAAGATAATTATCAATGATAATTATGACTTCGTACCCTGATTTTAACAATGTTTTAGAATAATTGTACGTACAATACTGTTCCTTCTCCGCTTTGAAGGTCTTCAGGTATCTGTGCCGGGCGACATGGAGCAAGGTCCTCAGTCGGTCCATCTGTCTTATGTAAGCTGACTGTAGAGATTTGAGAGCTGTCTTCGCTTCCGACACTGCTTCTTCCGCTGTGAACACTCCCGCACGCCTGGAATACATAAGTGGGTACATGAGTAAATTGTGTGTATTGTTATGTAGAACTGTATACTATTACCTATTCTGTGGTATTGTCATTTTTAGGGTTCCGTACCCAAAGGGTGAAAACGGGACCCTATTAAGGGGCTATGTTAAAAAATAGGATTCTTCAAAGCTCCATATATCATGAAGTACGAACAGTAGGAGTATGATTTTTTTATTTTTTTTTGTAAATTGAACATATAATTGAAGTTTTGATTAGAGCCAAAACACGATTAAGACAAATTTTCTCGATAGAAAAACAAGCCAAAGTAGCCTCCGTTTTTGTCTATAAACGCTTGTTAACTGCTAAACTGTGAATAATAGAAACATGAGACTTGATTTAAAAAAAAGAGATTGCTATTATCTATGTTTTGATTAGAGCAGAATTGAACATACATAAATAGTACAATCACAATTGAATAAAGTTTGTTTTTTCGCTTGATTCGTTTCAGGCGCGCGCGCCGCCCCATCTCTTTCTCTCGCATCTGGCAGTAATATAAGCTATCACACGCCCGTTTCGCTTAAATTATTTTTCGACATAGGCCCTTAACTAAGCCTACGTTGTCCGTCCGTCCGTCTGTCCGTCCGTCTGTCCGTCTGTCCTACCTATTTAGGGCTGTAACTTTTGAACCGTAATAGCTAGATAGTTGAAATTTTCTCAGATTATGCGTTATTACGGTGGATTTGCTAACAAATTAAAATGTCAAAATGTTAAAAATTAAGGGGGGGTCCTCATACAAGGAACTAGTTTTTATCAACGTTTTTCATCTCGCTCTATGGTAAAAACGGTAATACGTACAAGCGTCAAACTTAGTGTGATTATAGAGCAAACTCTACAGAATAACAACAAATACTAAAAACCGGCCAAGTGTGAGTCGGTCTTGCGCTAAAAGTCCCGGACAAAAAAAGCATTTTTTTTTCTAAGTTAATAATGTTGTGTTCTGTGGAGTTATTCCCTGGTGGTGTGGCACGGAACCCTCGGTTCGCGAGTAGCCCGACTCGCACTTGACCGGTTTTAATTTAAATATTCGCGGCCAACAATGAAAGTATTGTATAACTACAAGGTGTAAGGGGTGATTGTCTTCATGATACTGAAAAACTTTCCCCAAGAAATATATATAGAAAAAAAAAAGCGTTTTAATCTTCGATAAAGTATAGGGTAGATTTTGAAACGCCGCTCGGAAAATGGCACCATCAAAACAAAGCACAATCTGGCAGTGTGCATTGTTTCGCTCTCAGTCGCTAATCGACCGTGCCTGCAAAAACAACTCACGAAAAGTGCAAAAACCAATATGGAGTGTCATACTTTCAGTAAGTATCGCTTTGTAATCACATTATCTTCAATATTTGTCATATATCATGGCATTTAATCACATTTTTTCAATATTTTTGTTCATTTACAACCACGCGGCAAGCACGCAACTATCCCTTTCACTCTCGCCTACGCGAGTATAAGCGAAAAAGAACCGAGGATTATGTCGCCGTACTGTTCTAACGCACACCAAATTAAATGAGCACGTCTCGCTCCGCGTGTGCTGTTCTCGGCGATGACCTTGATTCCGCAGTTCCAAAATGACGTTACACGCATATCCTTTGAGACGATTTTGTGCTTTATTGCTATAGCAGTAAAGGTAATTTCAAAATGAATATTTTTTAATAAGTAAAAACTAAAACAAATGGCTTACGACGTTATTACCGAGCATTAAGGTCTATGTTAAAATAAAAGGCTGAGGAGGTATATACCGTAGTAGTTATATCTGTGTAAGTATGAATTGACGCGGCGCCGCAGATTGGATGTGATTTTGTATAAGACTGTTTGTCTATTCTATAATTGGTCGCAGGTTTTAATTAAATTTTTGATCTGACAGAAAGGGACGAACCTAGTGTGGGTGATCGACGTACCTACGAAAGAAGGTTGAACATTATTTATTTTATTTATTTATTTATTTCTCTTATCAAAAAAATATTATAACATTTTAGAATACAGGCTAGCATCGTTAAACCTATCAGGTTTGTCTCGATACTAGGTCTTCACGACATCTGTCTTACACATCGATATACTTACCTACTTATATAATAAACAATTACACAAATCATAAAAACACATAAATACAGGGTTCAGAAGGAGTTGAATCCATGATCAAACAAGATAGTAGGTATACATAGCATCCAACTTACGCAGCACAGGTAGGTAGCTAAGTAATAACTCGCGCCACATGGACCCTGGCCCTGTACCCGCACTCTCGATGTTCGCTATATCGCCACTGTTTCGGTCCGCACTTCATTGGAATAGAGTTGGCATTGGAATACGGACCGTCATGACCAATTTTCGTGTTTCCATGCTTGCAAGAAGGATTTGTATCCTTTATCGTTCTAAATCCATGGTGCACTGTTACACACTCTGTAGAATATGTATTCCAAACATAGATGATTTTTTTTCGCTTACGCTAGTGACGTAATATCAGTGTAACCGCGTATGAGATAACGATAAAATTCTATACAATTTATATGAAGTGACTACGGAATCAGGCGGCCGTCGTAGTACAAAAAAGTGGTTACGTCGATAAGGACAGCAATAAGGTAGCAATCTCCTTTTTTAGAGCGAATTTGCTATGTGCATCTCTTATTGAGTGAATAAGACAAGACACGTGCTTCCTTCTCGTAGGAAGAGAAGGTACTAGAAGGAAGCACGTGTATTGTCATATTCACTCAATAAGAGATGCACATAGCAAATTAGCTCTAGTTAAAAAAGGAGATCGCTACCTTATTGCTGTCCTTATCGGCGTAACCACTTTTTTGTACTGACTCCAGCTAACTCCAAGGTTGTCACTTCATATAAATTGTATAGGATTTTATGACTATCGCTATCTCATACCCGGTTACACTGATTTTCCGTCTACCAGCGTAAGTGAAAAATTCTTCGTCTATCCTTCTATTACCTTCTCTTTTTACGATCCCAAATGTCATGTTTCTATCTTCAATGGTTTAGACAGTGTGTTGTCAGTCAGTCAGTCAGTCAGTCAGTGGTGTACTCACCACAGAGGCAGCTGCTCGCACGGCAGGTCCTCGTCGGACAGGTCCTCGGCGCCGGCGCGGCAGGAACCCTGCTCACCGAGGGTCACGCTGTCCCCGTCGCTATCGCTTGCGCTCGCGCACTCCATTATCGACGAAGAGACGTTCGCGTTCACAGTCGTTGCGTTTATTTGCTCTGAAAATTTTATGATAAGCCTGATTAGTGATTGTCATTAAAACAACCAGGAGTGCGATTTTTGAAACTCAATCGTTGAACTCTGCAGTTGAAAATGTCAAAATTACTATGGAGATATGCATCTTTCTACTGCTGATTCGACTTTCAAAAATAATACTCTAGAAGCGCGATTTTTGAAAGGCAAATCAGCAGCAGAAAGATGCATATCTCCATAGTAATTCTGACATTTTCTACTGCTGAGTTCAACGTATGACTTTCAAAAATCGCACTCCTGCAGTGCAATTTTTGAAAGTCACCGGCTGAGTAAAATGGCCGATATTTACTGATTTCCCAAAGTTCGCATTGTTTAATCTTACCGGTGATTAAATTCATTGGATTAGAAAGGGACAAAGTAACGTCGAAAACAACGCGGGAATTTACGAAAGAAGAACGATCATTACCGACCACCAAGATGTACCTATCATGTTCCATAGTGAAAGTTGATCACTTGTATAAAAGACAATGCGGGTTTTGTATGTAAGGTTGACGCCTTATTTTTCGCCGTTGTTTTTGACACGGCCAGCAACCAAACTTTAATATTTTAGTTCAGAATAAAGTAACAAACAAAACTTATTAACATGTATATCCCTAAACTTAGTCCGGACGGAGATATAAAGGCTTGAAGTTGAAAATATTACGTGCACTTCAAGCCTCTATATCTCAGTTCCTACTGAGTTCCGAGATATTTGTAATAACAAGTGTTGTTTTTGACTATATATTCAAGTTGTTGTATATTCAAGTTTGATTGATGGCCGCGCTAAAAAAATAATAAGGGCGCCATTTTTAGGCATAGGCTTTTTGTAGAAAAACGTTAAATAGGAGACCCTTTGGAGATGCTCTCGTGCGGAGCGTGAGGGAGGATGTATAAGTGGCTAGGGCAGAGAGTAATAATACGAGTGAGTATCAGTGCGTACTGATTTATTATTGAAAAAACACCCTTATTTAAACAGCTCGGCGGTTCCCTACTTGCTGGTGAACCGCCGAGTAAAATATAAAATGTGGGTACCCCACATATTTCCCCCACAAGTGTACACGTTGTACTTATAAATTACCAAATATTATGTTTCTATATACAAATTAAAACTTCAGAATACCCAGGTAATTCCCGGACGTATGGCCCCTTAAGTGAGCACTCACTTTGTGACGATTTAATAGATTCAAGCAAATCTGACACAGCTTGTCCGAACACAGTACAAAAGCCAATGACTAAAAATGGCGGCTTTTTTTTCTCTTCGCCTTTTTTTTAGCGCAGCTATCAATCAAACTTGAATATTATAGTACAGAATAAAGTTAGAAACAAAACTTTATGACTAGTATATCTCTAACCCTCAGTCCGGATGGAGATATAAAGGTTTGAAGTCATCATCATCTCAGCCGATGGACGTCCACTGCTGGACATAGGCCTCCCCCAAGGATCGCCACAACTCGCGGTCCTGCGCTGCCCTCATCCAACGTGTTCCCGCCGCCTTCACCAGCTCGTGGGTCCAGCGTGTGAGACGCATACCCACGCTGCGCTTTCCGGTACGCGGTCGCCAATCGAGAACTTTTCGGCTCCATCGGCCATCGGTTCTACGAGCAATGTGCCCACTGCCACTTAAGTTTAGCAACTCTTTGGGCTATATCAGTTACTCTGGTTCTTCTGCGGATCTCTTCATTTCTGATTCGATCTCGCAGGGAAACTAAGGTTTGAAGTAAACGTAATTAATATATTCTCAACTTCAAGCCTTTATATCTCCGTTCAGACTTATTTTAGGGATATACATGTAATAACAAGTTTTGTTCGTTACTTTATTCTGAACTAAAACATTCTAGTTTGGTTGATGGCCGCGCTAAAAACAACGTCGAAAAATAAGGCGCCAACCTTCCATATAAAACCCGCATTGTCTTTTCTGGCACAGCTTCCGCCGCGATCGACTTGACAGGTCCCAACATACCTATTGACTTCGCGTATAGCCTATTTCGGACATTAGGTATAAAACAGTGACGTTCATAATTACAATACAAGAAATAAAAATAAATTAGTATTCCCACATTTTCGACTCAGTAAAGTAAACACATCTTTCATGGGGCACTGTATACGCTTTTATAATAAGATACCAGAGGATATTCTAAACTTACCAGACAAAAAGTTTAAGTCTCATGTTAAACAAGTCCTCTGTAAGAAAGGTTACTATAAACTCGATGATTATTTGAATGATCAAAATGTCTGGTCTTGACAATTTTACACTATGTAATGCAATATTGTATTTTAATTGTACTTTGTACATTTTGTTTTGTTTAAAAGATGTGTGTTGTAGTTTCTGGCCGCATCTTCTCTCAACGAAACACTTTCCGACGCGGTGGTAGAGTCAAAAAATGACGTCAAAAAGCTCATTATATCTACACTAATATTATAAAGAGGAAAGATTTGTACCTATTTTTGTATGTTTGTAATGAATAGGCTCAAAAAGTACTGGGCCGATTTAAAAAATTCTTTCACCATTAGATAGCTGCATTCACCCTGAGTAACATAGGCTATATTTATTGCTAGAAAAGATTAGACGTCCACCCGTGCGAAGCCGGGACGGGCCGCTAGTGTAATATATTTCGAATAAAAAATTTTGAATGAATTTTATGAACTCACTGAAAGGGTCGACGGCATACGGGGTCACTTGCTCCTGATCCGCGGGGTCACTAACGACGGACACTGATGAGGCGCATGACGTTGTCCGCGTTCTTTCCGGTCTGAAAACGTTAAATATACACGGTGTTACTTAGACCATAAAGGGTGCTGACCGTCAAACTGAACAAAAGACAATGCGGGTTTTATATGTAAGGTTGGCGCCTTATTTTTCGCCGTTGTTTTTGGAGCGGCCAGCTACCAAACTTGAATATTTTATTTCAGAATAAAGCAACAAACAAAACTTATTAACATATATCCCTAAACTCAGTGGCGAAGGGCTCACTCCCCGTCACACTGGACAGAGTTTCGGTACTACTTAGTGACACGTGGATGTTCTGAGGTTTCAGAATATCTCTGTTTACCCCTTCGGGGAACATAGTCCTGAGCATATGCATGCCTAAACTCAGTCAGGACGGAGATATAAAGGCTTGAAGTTGAAAATATTACCATTACCTTTGCCTTTATATCTCAGTACGGACTGAGTTCCGAGATATTTGTAATAACAAGTTTTGTTTTTAACTTTATTCTGAACTATAATATTCAAGTTTGATTGATGGCCGCGCTAAAAAAAGAAAAAAGGCGCCATTTTTAGGCATAGGCTTTTTTATATGGCACGAACATCGAAATTGCGAAAAAAAATAACACGCCGCCCTGGCGTGCTCCAAGCATAGCCCGACGTTTGGAAGGTAGGTAGGTATGTAAGTATACTCACTTGACGTAGTGCTGCAGCTGATTGAGCAGCGTCTCGGAGGTGGTGACAGGAGGTGGAGGCGCGGCAGCTCGTTGTCGCGCGTACATAGCCGCCCTGGCGTGCTCGAAGCATAGCCTGACGGTTGGCACAGAGAAACACTGTTTAATTATTTGGTTTGATTAATAAAAAGTGTGTTCACAAGGTAAGATTCGTGTTTTAAACGGAAATATCATCTAGATACTAGATTTGAAAAATATAAAAAGGCTAAAAACCTAGTTAATTATCATTATAAGTTTATAATATTAATATGTCCCACTGCAGGGCACAAGCCTACAATCAGTCCTTCTTAATATGCTGACACTTTTTTAAGGGGATGATCAGACCATGAAACTGAACAACTTTTTCAATGGCACCAACATCGAAATCGCGAAAAAAAATATCTACTCTTCCATACAAAACTGCGAATCTATTCGAGCCAAATGTATGGGACAACTGATATTTTTATCGCGATTTCGATGTTGATCCCATAGAGAAAGTTATTCAGTTTGATGGTATGATCATACCCTTAAAATAGTGTCAGCATATTAAGAAGGACCACGCGTGCGCGGTAGACTTCACAAAAACATTAGAATTTCTTCATCAGCATACGCAGGTTCCTTCACATGTTTTACTTCACCGTTTGATAACATTACGTGCATATCTACACTAACAGAAAAAAAGGAAAGTCAAATGCCAATGAGGTCTTCTATAAGTTAGAAAAACTCATTGCCAAATGGCATGCTGTCCATGCGACTTCGAACCTAGACCCTCGTGATTAAGGGGCCATAGGTTCAGACGAATATTTTCTATGAGAAACGGGAATGCCCAGCCTTCCGAATAGTGCGTGCGCGTGCCGTATTTTCTATTTAAAAATACGTATAAGTACTTTTTATAGATTTTTTTTATGATTTCACTAGATAAACTAATGGTGAATATGTGAGTAAAATGCCAAAAATCTGAAACTATTTTAAGTTCTTCTAACACGAGAAAAATGTTTAAAAATACAAGAAAATATCGTCATCTTTGGGACGATTTTCTATCGAGTGAAATAGTTTCTATAGTAATTCCAATCGTGTATTCAATTGATGATTTCACGAGATAAACTATCCAAGAATACTGAGGTATGACTTTGGTTTCGGTAAATTGTAATATATAAGGGTCAGCGCACACCCAGCGTAAAACTGTTCGAGCATGCGCGAGCAGATTTCATTGATTCAATTGATAATGAACTCTATTCCCATTGAAATAAAGTTGAAAATAGCTTGCAAGTGATTAAATCCCTTCAGCGTCTGTTCGAGTATGCTCGCGTATGCTCCTCGCGGCGACGGGAGCAGTCGCGAGCATGCGCGCGGATGCTCGCGCATGCTCGAGCATGTTCGAGCATACGCCCGTGTCGATGCTTGCGATCCGTCGTAAGTGTTGCCACCTCGGCCGGTTTCGTACTAAATCTAGCATATTTTTTAACTACTTTAGCCCGAAAAGGGCAATTTACTACAGATAATATTATACAACGTGTTAATGAATTAACGCAAAACTAGAAAGTAGTTTGTTTAGAATCGATAGCAGAATCGAATTATCATGGTTTCAACATAGGTAATTTTTTTCAAAATTTTAATTTTTTTTTTCATAAAATTTTTAATTTACTAAACCCGATGTCAACCCACCCCACGGGCACACTCACCCTACTTACTACCAAAACAAGATTATAAAAATGTATCCATGAGTACGTTAGCGCTTTCTTTCAGTGCTGAAATGATAACAAATCATTTTTGCCTCCGAACTTAAAATGCGAATAACTTTAAATTTTAAGTATCAAAATAATGAAATTATTGTTTCAATCTAATTCTTTTGTTATAAATCAGTTGGGGTGTATGAGGTTTTGCGCTAATTTATTAACACGTTGTATAATAATCGAACTCTTTTTGAAAATACAAAGAAAATCTGAAAGGTCGAAGCAGATTTAGTAGGTTTTCAAATTGTTCATATTCCATTTTATAGTTCCTAGCCATAAAATAACTGTCCCTAGAACTTTAAACCGTAACACAGCACTTTTCCTGCTCTTGCTCCTCTTCCTCTGCTAGTAACCCAATAATTACCAAATCCCAGTCCACCATACTTTAAAATTACTCTTCGCACGTCTTTACTTTAAAATATTGTAAACACAACTGCAAAATTCACTGTCAACTGTAGCAACACGGGAGCATCCGCGAGACTGTTCGAACACGCGCGAGCATGCTCGCGCATGCTCGAGCATCCGCCGCTGCCGCCGGCGGATTTCGCCTCTGCCGCCGGCGGATTTTGACGCTAGGTGTGCGCGACTGCAAAGAACATGCTCGAGCATGCGCGAGCAGATTTACGCTGGGTGTGCGCTGACCCTAAATCTAGTCGAAACATGAAAAATAAAAGATGCCTCCAAGGTGTTTCGTCCTACCATAGGGTCTAAACTTGGCCTAAAGCACAGAATAGGTAATAGTATAAAGTTCTACATACAGAACGGCCACTCCCCGCCCCCCTCTGACTTCAGATACCTCACCCCCCCTCACACTCTCTGTGGTAACTTGAGGGAAGCCGAGCAAGGGAATGCAGTCAGGCGCGCGCACCCGTTGGGTTTGACTACATAAAATATATATTATTTTTCTCCTCACAGTAAAAATAAATGTTGGAAAATAACGCTAAATTTAAATTTTCTGTGATTCTTTAGTTTAAAAACTATTTTTAATAACAGAATGAACTATAAAAAGTAACGAAATGTATAATGTAGTTCATACGATGCGTGGTAAGTCAACCCTACACATATGTCATGCACAATTTTCGCAAAGAGCGCATGTGCGAACGTCATCATGTCAAATCTAAAACGTTGTTTGAAGTGCCGGACCTGTGCCTAAAGTATCTATACCTCTCCACAACGTGCAAATAGGCCTAGGTGGCATGCAGGCGGATTATTTGATTTGTTGTGGAGACGTAGTGCTTATTGCTGTAATGCATAGGTACTAACGATGTGTCGGCGGCGGTGCGCACGGGCTGGCGGCAGCGCTCGTGCGCGCAGCGCGAGTAGGGCGCGGCGGGGTCGAGCAGCACGTGTCGCGAGCAGTGCGCGCGCCCCGCCAGCACGGGCAGCGTGCACGCGTAGCGCGGGTACGAGCACGCGCGCGACCGAGATACTATCTCCTTTTGTAGCTGCAATACATTTGAATATGGTGGTTATTGATCGGAGATGTCGTGAGAAAACGTACATAATTATTTGCATGGGTAGCATGCCACCGTGATACAACGCTATCACACCTTCGCTCTCTTTCTCTTTGCGCACGAAAGAACGAGATAAAAGACTTGATACTACGGCTTCTGGAGCGCGATTTTTGAAAGTCACACGTTCAGATCAACAGTAGAAAATGTCAGAATATCCATAGTAATTTCAACATTTTCCACTGCTGATTTGAACGTGTGCCTTTAAAAAATTGGACTCTTAGGCCGCGATCCGATTCACCATTTCATGGCTCACAGTGCTAACGTCCATAATCGCTGGTCCGAAACAAAAACCACGATTTCACAACTTACGGCGCTATTTGAATCGGACCGCTTTTTCCGGTCTCAAACCACTCACAGTTGTATTCACGTTATATTGTACCAAAAACTCCCATAAAACATCAGTTTGACATTGACAGTGACAGTGGTTTGACTTAAACTAATTATATCGGGACGCGTAACCACGTGTCATTCTACTAACAAACTTTCTGCCACTTTTTGCGGGGGGCGAGGTAACATGTTATCCGCAACTTTGGATTTTATTCCCTATGACTTTAGATTCTAATTTTGAATGTTCAAAATCATGAAAAGTAGTCTCGTGTAAACCCCAAACGTTCTAAGTTCGAAATTATTGTTGCGCAATAATAGGCTGTCTGGTTTAGTGATAAGTTATAAAATTAAATGTTGAATGTGCATGATCATTGCTCTTATACCGTGGCAGAGGGGAAATGCTACCGCAAGGAAGGTCCGGATATAATTAGTCTAAGTGGTTTGACATTACTCTTTGGGTTTGACATAAGGCTCACGATGATATCGCTGTGGAGCATGGGCGCAGAAATTCCAAGATGGCGCTGATAATGACGTCATCAATGACGTCACGCCGTCTAACGTGATCGCGCTTTCACCAAATCGGGACGCGTATGAGAGCGCTAAAATCGATTTTGGCGTGAATCAGACCGCGGCCTTAGATTGATACGTGAAATGAGGATAATAACACGGTCCAACGCGGTGGTAGCTAGTGTTGCCAGCTCCCATTTCATGTTTTAAAGGATTTGATAGGATTAAATAAAGGACATGGGATGAAAATAAAGGATATAATATTAATTTTTATGAAGCCAAGTATAGGTACTCAATTAGTAGTAGTAGTAGTACCCAGGTACTACAACTTAATTAGTCTTTACCCATGAATCTATGTTACTTCATTGCTCCCTTTATTTATCGTATCTTTTTGTGAGTGCTGGCAAGCCAGCAACACTTTGCGGCTTGATTCACCGCCACATCAAGACATTTCATATGTTTTGTGAGGTATGTATGATAAGTTAGTAACTACTCTTACATACGTGCGAAACCACACTGATGCAACTCCATGCGTTCATTTTTCCCAAAATAAAGGACTAAGTATTGTCCTCTATTGAAGATTTCAAATAAGGGGACAAGATAAATTTTTGGATCTGAAATAGAGGACGTCCTTTAAAATAAAGGACATCTGGCAACCCTAGTGGTAGCACAGATTAAGTGGTGGTAGTATGGAGGTGCTACTGGGAATGTTCCTCCATTGAAAAGGGAAGATCTTCCACCAAGCTATATTTGAAGCCTGGGGACCGGCCGTACAGGCCTACAGGGCGCCGACAGCTCTATTGGAGAGGAGCATGCCACGCATAGGCAGGTCGTGGGTTCGAATCCCGCGCGCCGCCCGACTTTTTCAATCTTTGATTTGATTAAGCTAACATGGCATACATGTAAAATCAACAAATTCGATTAAAATAGGTATAGTACCTGAGCTCTAAGCTTGTCCTCCTCCTGTTTCTTCAGTATCTCAGGGTCGGGGGGCTTGATGGACTTGACGTTTGTGATCCGGATGCCGCCGGAGGACCTTCCCCCCCGGGACAGCATCCTCACCTTCGGGAGGTGGATCACTTTGCGCGGCGGCTGCGACATGACGGCGCTTTGCGGATTAACTGAAAAACGTTAATAATTATAAGTAATAAATGTAAAGAAAATTAGCTGACATTTTTAGGGGATGATCAGACCATCAAATCGAACAACTTTCTCTACGGAACCAACATCGAAATCGCCCAAAAAAAATAAGCTGTTCCATATAAACTTACTCGACCAAAATGTATGGGATAACAGATTTTTTTTTCGCGATTTCTATTTTGGTCCCATAGAGAAAGTTGATCAGTTTGATGGTCTACCACTTTGCTACACTAAAGCGAATTTTGTTGGACCTTAAACATAAATATCTGGTCATATGTGGTAGGAGGGATTTATTTTTCACTGTTTTCAGTGAATATCCCCCCCCCCCCCCCCCCCCCCTCCCGAAACAAAAGTCTGGATACGTGCTTGAAATCACCACACTTAGTAAATAGCTACCGCCCACGCTTCTCTTCGACCCGCATGTGGCGCATGACGCTTGTTTGTTGTGTTACTGCTTACTGGGAGGGTAGGACTGGTTGCGGAAGGTCGAAGAGAGCTTTGTGGCCCGCCTTGGTAGAGGCCTGTGGTGATGATGATGATTATGTAAGTAGACTAATTTAAATAAAACCAAGTGCGAGTCGGGCTTCTAACGCACTGAGGGTTCCGTTCAACCACACAATATAATAACTTACAATAAAAGGGGGGTTTTCCGGAACCTTTAGCGAGAAACCGACTCACTCTTGGCCAGTTTTTATTATTTGCTGTTTGTTATACTATAGCGTTTGCTCTATTATCACACCAAGTTTGACGCTCGTATGTTTTAACGATAGAGCGAGAAGAAAAAAAAACGTGGATAAAAACTAGTTTCTTGTATGAGGACCCCCCTCGATTTTTAACTTTTTAGCGATTTTTGGCAAATCCGCCGTAATAACGCACATTCTGTGAAAATTTCATCTGTCTAGCTATTACGGTTCAAAAGTTACAGCCCTAAATAGGTAGGACTGACAGACAGACGGAGGAACGGACGACGACGTAGGCTTATAAATTTTCACCCTCTTGGGTACGGAACCCTAAAAAGAATTTTCCCGTAACTTCGTCAGCGAGGAATCAATTGAAACCTTGCCGAACTTATAGAAAGTTTACGAAAACTAAAATATTGAATTTGGCGGGCAAGTCAGGGAAGGTGACATGACGGTGGATAACATCGTAACCGAAAACGTAGGTTCTCCAGAAAATACTTTTTCGTAAATTTGTAAATTTTTAACAATCTTATAGTAAAAAAAATGATAAAAGTTGTATTACATCGACAGCCATTATGTTTGCGACTGTACCTACATGAAAAAATTATCGTAAATAAAACTTACGTTCAGAAATTCTAATGTTATGCAAATGTAAACGATTAGTATTTTCACTTTTGAAACGATACATTTTGTTTATAAAAAGATAAAATTAGTGGTAATTTTATTGCGAATGAAAAATGTGGAAATGTTTTCCTCCGTTTTCTCGAAGAGCGGAAAAGCCACGTAGATTGGCCGCGAAATTTTTCGAAACAGATCAAAAACATTTCTTATTATTTTCTGGCAATATTTCAGGAACAGAACAAACAAATGAAATAAACTAGGTGCTTCACAAAATTAATTAACTAATTGTCGCGTTAAGATTAGACGTTCGATTGATAAATTAATGTTTTTCCACAAAACAAATGAAGAGGTGTATTGTAAACAGTGGTGGGTCGGCCATTTGCACGGTGTGACAGAGTATTTTAGGTCCGTATTTATAAAGTCCCGTAAATGCGTTTAAAAGTTAATGAATCTACACAAAAATATGCACAAAAGAAAGAGCTTAGCCTATACTACAATAATAAACATAGTGATAAAGTGAAACGTACCTGTGCTTGTTGCAGATCATCATTCTGTCACCGGAGACCTCACTACGTTTACCACCAAGTTTTGCAATGGCGTCTGCTTGAAAATACCTATCAGCATTTCAACTTGTGACGAAATATTTTTACTTACTTCCTAGATATAGCAGTACTATCAAAAATCTTAGTTAATTTTTAGTTTTCTTAAACATAACGAATTAGTAATAATTACTTCGAAATGATAACTTTTAATTTATAAAGCACTCAAATGTTAACGTGGTCTACATCCGGTCGTCGCTGTCATAGCGCTGTCCTTTTCCCACTCACGCACGTAGACGGGGCACAGCTTTCCGTCGTGCTTCCTCGACAGTCATTGAAACATCCGTTCAATGGCTGGCGGACAAGAAAAATGGTATTTTACAAAAGAGCAGTTACAGAATTCCGCAAGCAGAAAATGCGGTTTAGATGCAGATAAGGAGCTAGCATATCGGCAACAGGCCGCAAACCTCATCCAGGATATGGGCCAGAGGCTCCAAGTGTATCCTTTTTCATAAATGTGAAGAATCCAGTGCAATGTTTTTGTCGAGTCATGTGCTAAAAATGCGTGTTACACCCTCAAAATCAGTGTTGTTGTTAATGAAAACAACATCCCTGTCTAGCAAAACCAGTGTTTTCATCAATTAAAAGTGTTGTGACGGTGTTTTCAGTGTGGAAAGTATGACGAAATTGAAATTTTGTTGACGGCGTCACGAACTTTCGCTTATATTACTGGGATTTCCCGCAGTCCACGTGAGTAATTCAACATTATCTTACGCTAACTAACCTTTGTGCGTCTACAAAGAGTCTTTAAAATGTATTTTTAGTGTGATTTAGGTTAGGGCTCATGCCGTGGCGTGGTATTTGTAGGTCAGTGCTCCGTGACAGCTGCGGAGCGGGAACGCAAACTCGATCGTGACGTACGTTGTCTGGTGATCGACCCTGTCTGCCCCCGCTAAATTTACTCGTTACTCAGAATTCGCGCGCTTTCGTTTCGTATGTTTTTTTCCTCCTACGTTATCATGAGTTCCTGGTAGTCGATTTATAAACAACGATAATTTGTACACTGTTTCATTTAGGCCTTATCTGAGTTTCAAGTTCATTATGAAGATTAAGCACACAGTTTCGTTCATAGATAACATTTCTTTTCACACATGCATAAATCAATAACTGTATTAACTTGAGAGGCTAGAAATATTACTACATTTACGTGTAAGGGACAGCCCTTCGCAAACCAAAACGGTGAACTCAGACCATCAAATTGAACAACTTTCACTTTGGAGCCTACCTCAGGAAACGCAAAAAAAAATCTGCTGTCCCATACATTTGAGTCGAGTAGGTAGGTACTAGTCATTTGCTTCGAGTTGGCCGCTACCTCCCTTCCCGCTTCACCGTACCGCACCCCTAAGAGACCTTATTAAACGCAATTTTATAACCTTTATCAATGCAACCACGTACGGCACGTCCGTCCCGGTCACTAATATGGCTTTTAATTTTAAATTTTTATTTGATTGTTATTATTTTTTGTCGACGGGACCAGTTAATGTGCCTGTGACGAAATTTTGTAACGGTCGTCGACGGCCAACTCCAAACAAACGGGTAGTACATCAGTTCAGTTTTGTATGAAACGGCTAATTCTTTTTCGCATTTCGCACGTAGGCTCCATAGTGAAAGTTGTTCAGTTTGAGGGTTTGAGTTCACCGTTTCAGTCTTCGGAGGGCTGTCCCTTACACTCTGTATTTAAGATGATGGTATTTTGTTAAATAGACAGGCCTTTCACCTACCAAAATGATATAAAGGAAGTCTCATACATTGAGTCGCTTTGCAAGTCTGTTTCCAGGCGGACGCCTGCCACAGGACCCCACCATTTTATAGTACAACCCGACCAAATTAACTTGACACCTGGCACAAACAATGTTGGTGTAAACAATAACAAATAACAGTAAAAGGATAACTCGAAAATTCTACAGCGCAGGGACACGTACAATGGTAAATGAGATGCAATCACTACTGGCCTCACTTTTTTCGAGTTATTCTTTTACTGTTATTTGTAATCCGTATCTGAGAATCAACACCCTTCTTTCGGGCAAGGCCAGACTCGGTGCAAGGTCCTGGGTTGAGCAGGGACCTATTTGCTGCTGTCTTCTTCTTCTATATTCGATAAGAGCTCTCCACCGGTCGCGATCTTGGGCAGCACTGTAGATATCCTCTCAGGTCACGTTGAGACGTTTAGCCTCTACTTCCACAGAGCGGCGCCAGGTTGTTTTTGTTGTTTTATTTGCTGCTGTAGTATACAATAAATTACATGTTATTTTGTTGGTGTTGCATTGTATTCTTGTTTTATAATTTTTAACTGGGTTATTGCAATTTGCAAGGTTCATAACATAACACTGCAACCATTGCTGGTCTATTGTGTTCGCTCCAAGCTCACCCATATTTAGCACAGGCGCGTGCATTGAAGGTAGGCAAAAAGCAGTGAAACCTTAATAATTTTTAAACTAAAAGCATTTTGTTTGCTCAATGACTTTTAATTGGTTTAATTAGCTGTATGTAAAGAAATCAGAGTCATTTGGTAAACAAACAAAATTTAGTTTAGAAATTATTCGGTTTCTGCACTGCGGGCAGGCAAAACACAGTGAAAGCCTAATAATTTCTAAACTAAAAGCATTTAATTCACTAAATGACTTTGATTTCTTTAAATACAGGTAATTAAACCAATTAAAAGTCATTGAGTAAACAAAATGCTTTTAGTTTATGAATTATTAGGGTTTCACTGTCTTTCTGCCTACCTTCTATGCACGCGCCTGATTTAGCACACAACTCTGAACTTATGGTATTTCTTTTCATTCTTAGGTATGCAGGTTTCCTCACAATGTTTTCCTTTGGGTACGGAGAACCCTATCTATTTGGGGAATGTTTTGTACCAATTAAGCTGCCAACACTTCTGCTGTAACTACTCAATCTGTCTTTAAGTGACATAGAGTCCAGTGTGACAGAATTTTTAATCAAAGATTTCATTAAATAAAATAGTACATAGTTAATACAATAATATTTGTCTAAAATATTTTGGTTAAAGGAAAAAAGCCAACATTATGACACTGTCCACAAAACATATGAGTCAACATGTTGTTGTCCATAAAACATTTCATGGTAAGAAGCTACAGTATTTATAACAATAACAAGGAATGATGATGTCATAGTTCTGAAAACTGCATCCTTTATCTAATCAATTGGGTGTCTGTGCTCATAGAATGGACACTTCATTATCTGGTTATCTACAAAGATAAGATAACTGTTCTAAAAGCTATTGTTATAATGAAAATTATCTTTACTTCTTTGATCACTATTATTCACGAATAAAACTAGATACCAACACGATCAACGCTTCGAAAATTGTTGATTGACATGTCAATTTGGACAATGATTTTCTAAGATTTAACATAAGACTGCATCTCAGTTCTTCTACCTTACGATTTTCATAAAGTGTGGTATCATCATCATCATCATCTCAGCCGATGGTCGTCCACTGCTGGACATAGGCCTCCCCCAAAGTGTGGACCCTTACCCTTTTTCAGCATCCCAAAAGTCCAGCTTCGAAGAAACGATAGAGCTATGGAGAAATAATCCAAGCTTAAATCTCTAAAGTAAATATGGCCAACAGATCAACCTACCCATAGTTGAAGTTGATGTGACATAATCTCAAACTTACAAACAGCCTTGTTCTTTCTTAACAATGATAAAATTTGTACAAACAAGATCAATCACAAGTCACAGGCTATTGTAAATTGAACAAACACATGCACACACTCAAATTGTTTAAATGACACTATTCTCACTTTTTCTTAATCAATGTCTTTGTTGGGTTCCCCCCAGGACCCCATTCCAGGAGGTTGGCACCCAGGTCTGTATATCCCTGCCTATTTCTCGCCAAATGAAAAGTTCAATGCTTGCAATACATGGCCATTCCTTCGGTGTCGCAAGCGTTTTCTTTTGCACTCTATTTTGCCCATGATGATAGTCTGGAGCAGCTGGTATCGTTAATTCCTAAACATATGTTCAAGGTAGACGAATATCCTGCTTTTAAAGGTTTACAAATGCTTCCTGGACGTTCTGACATGTCGTAGAACTTCCAATGTAAGATCAGAAGTGCGATTTTTTAATCTCATACGTTGAACTCTGCAGTTGAAAATGTATGGAGATACGAATCTTTCTACTGCGGATTTCACTTTCAAAAATCGCACTCCTGGAGTATGATTTTTGAAAGTCAAATCAGCAGTAGAAAGATGCATATCTCCACAGTAATTTTGACATTTTCAACTGCTGAACTCAGCGAATGAGATTCACTCGCACTCCTGGTTTTTTATGGAAACATAATCTAGATACTGGATTTGGAAAATATAAAAGCTAAAACCCAGTTATTTATCATTAACAGCCTAAGTTTATAATATTAATATGTTCCATTTCAGGGCACAAGCCTACAATCAGGGAGGGTGTATGTACGTTAGTGTAGTAGGTACCACGCGTGCACAATGTGGATTGGTAGACTGGAGTATGATTTTTTAATGTCAAATCAGCAGTAGAAAGATGCATATCTCTGTAGTAATATTGACATTTTCAACTGCTGAGCTCAGCGAATGCGTTTAAAAAATCGCACTCCTGATTCCTAAAACTAGAATCAAAAGTAAATAAATACAAGAACGAACTTGAACTTGAGCCCACAATCCATATCCACCCACTGAAGCTTATATCCCACTTTACTTTCTATTTATAACAACATGCGCTCAGTACAATCAATTGTTTTGATCCCAAAATAGATACACTTTTGTTTACGGTAGTAGGCTACGTTTGTAGAAAAATAGGTCACAACATTGGCTGACCTGAAATACTAGATGTCATTAGAAATTTAGGATAATTTTCTTTACATTTTAAAATCTGAGACCTTTGATATAACTTCAAACTTGCTTCAAGTGTTCTTCAATCTATTTAAATTTTACATTATTGTACACACATACAGGGTAAACTTATTTGCATTGCAATAAACTACAGTATGTTGTCTCTGCCTACCCCGTAGGCCTACCCTAATAGGAGATAGATGTAGGTGATACAGGGTGTGGGGGTGACGGAGGTTGTGCCGTGGGATGATAGAAAAGAGTTCTTGATTTACATATTTATTGAAGTGCACTTATTCGGAGTTACATATTTGACCTAGCGGATCGGTGGTATGGGAACGACTGGCAAATACTCCAGTCGCTCCATAGCATCAATATAAAACTGCTGCATAAACAGATATGAAATACAAATGGAGTCGCTACAAGGGTATAAATTTAAATATCTTACATTCTTATTCGTAGGGGTGCTTCAGACCATCAAACTGAACAACTTTCACTATCTATGGGACCAAAATTGAAATCGCGGAAAAATCTGCTGTTCCATAGAAGATGCCAATGTTTGGAACAGAAGACTTTTTTGCATCTATTTTTGAACGCCTGTTATTGAAGAATTCTCGGAAATGATTTTATTATTACAAATAACTTAAACAAATAAGTATTTATTTAAAAACACCATCTTTAGCACTTGTAAAATACCTAACAATAAAATTCCATTGAAAAGATTAACAAAGGAATGGCAAAAATTTAGCAGATAAGAATCTTTTGTTGCAAAATCCTCTGCTTTTGAATGTCTACCTGTTTTTAAATAAGGGCCAAATAACAGGTTAGTCCTTTGTGATAAACATTTCATGGCTTAGGATTAATAATAGCTAAATATTAGGGTACCTGCACTTACAATAGTTTATAGTTCTATTCATTGGCTTTTTTTTGTCCATGTTAAATTTAGCAAGAACTGCTGCATGCTCACGAAACGTCTGAAACTGTTATGACATCCAATCCAACAAATCTTTTTGAGCATGGATATAACGTGTTAATGAATTAACGCAAAACCTCATACACCCCAACTGATTTATAACAAAATAATTAGATTGAAACAATAATTTAATTATTTTGATACTTAAAATTTAAAGTTATTAGCATTTTGAGTTCTGAGGCAAAAAAATATTTTTTATCATTTCAGCAATGATTGAAAGTGCTAACCTACTCATGGATACATTTTAATAATCTTGTTTTGGTAGTAAGTAGGGTGAGTGTGCCCGTGCGGTGGGTTGACATCGGGTTCAGTAAATTTTACATTTTACAAATTAATTAATTAATATTTTGAAAAAAATTACCTATCTTCAAAACATGATAATTCGATTCTGCTCTCGATTCTAAACAAACTACTTTCTAGTTTTGCGTTAATTCATTAACACGTTGTATTAACAGGGTGTCCCTAAATCTCACGTCAAGCCGAAAGGAGATAGGGTTGTTTATAATTACATAATAAACAAAAACAAACAAAAAAACAAACATAAACAAAACAAACAAACAAAAAAACATAAAAATAAACATTTATCTTATCTTTATCTTATCTTATCTTATAATCTTAACTATTATAAAACTGTAACAGAAGTGTGTCTGTACATTGAAGCGACATTTACAAAAAAAAAATTACGACATGGTTTTTACCTGTCCCTGATTCCAAATCACAAATTTTTGGATTTTTTGTCTGTCTGTTTATTTGTTTGTTTGTTTGTTTGGGTGTTTGTTTGTTTGAGTATCACGCAAAAACTACCGCACCGATTTTGATGACCCTTTTTTTGTTTGATAGCTTATCATCTGACTTAAAATCTGGTATATAATTTATGCGGACGAAGTCGCGGGTAAACGGTCGTATAATAATAAAAATAAAAATCGTAAGTTTGATCGTTTTTGAGATTTTGAACTGCTCTGAACTTTTAGGTATTAGTGTATTGCTGTTAGAAACAAATAAAAAACTTTTATTTCCATAGATGTAGGTGACTATAAAAAGGCATTATTTTTAAATGAAACACTACTTTTAACTTTTGTCAGACTTCTGTGTAAATTTTTTTTACTTTGGCAGTTTTCTTTTGTGTTGCTCCAATGAGTTTTTAGGAATTTATGTACGATTTGTAACACCACTGGCTTTTCGGTGAAGGAAAAACATCGTGAGGAAACCTGCATGCTTCAATTTTGAGACATGTATTGTACCTACTGTCCATTACAAGTGGCGACGGGCTCACTCCCCGTCACACTGGACAGAGTTTCGGTACTAGTGAAACGTGGATGTTCTGAAGTTTCAGAATATCTCTGACTACCCCCTCGGGGAATATAGTCGTGAGCATATGCTTACACTTATGATGTTTTGTCAGACTTGTGTTAAATTTTTTTTCTTTGGCACTGTTTTGTGTCGCCTTCCATCGCACGTCCAGGCCGACTCGTTACCAATGAGTTTTTCGGAATTTATGCGCGATTTTTAATACATGAGGAGAACATTGTGAGGAAACCTGCATGCTTCAATTTCGAGGCATGTATTGTACCTACTGTCCATTACAAGTGGCGACGGGCTCACTCCCCGTCACACTGGGCATAGTTTCAGTACTACAAGTGAAAAGTCGATGTTCTATGTTAGCCCAGTCATTTTACGGTTTGAGCCGGGACTAATTACTAATTGCATTTTTTTTAGCTATAATATTGAAGAGCCAATTTGAGCTTAGGAATGTACCAAAATTTAAAAAGAATTACGTCTGCAACAGTTCCAATTTTAAAATATAGATATTGAGCCTTTTTGGGAAGAACATTGTAAGCGACAATTACGTTTTTTTACAGGACGAGGTTTTTTCTATTTATATCTTATACATCTATGTTGCGTAGCAATTTTTTTTTTATATGTCTTAGGATAGTATTTTTAGCACTAAATGGTGCCAGTTACAGTTTAAAAGTCCATTACCCCCCTACCCCCCGCCTAACAAAACTCCGTAAAATGACTGGCCTAAGTTTTCAGAATATTTCCGACTCCGGGAATATAGTAGTCGTGAGCAAGCAAATTCTATTTAAAAGTAAAAGTTTTTCAGTACAGTTTTATTTAGGTATCAATCATTGAACAGTTTGTATGACCTCAACACAGTTCCTCCTACACTTACTGGGTCATGGACTCAATACATTATCTAGAATCTAGGTAACACACTGTTTGGGCATTTCTTTTACGTTTGGTTTATTATCTACCTAATTACAGCTACAGCTATTTCACAAAATAAGCAATTAGAATAATAAGTACCTAAAAACCGGGCTTTCATAAAAACTTAGGCCACCAGTGAACACATATGAAACTATATGATAGATAGATAAACAATTTATTTGCAAAAGTAACACACTCATAATATTACAGTTCACAACAATTTTACAAACAAGAATACAACGAGACATAGAATAGAACAACATGTAATTTATTGTATGCTACAGCAGCAAACAGGTCCCAGCTCAACATAGACCTTGCCCGAGAGCAGGGTGTTGGTTTTCAGATGAAACCTTTTTGGTGGTAGTCAGACGCAGCAACCAAAGAAGTGAAGTGAAAGAATTATATGGAAATAATAGTATGTAATGCCAACTATAAAAATGGCAAAGGAAAAGGTGTATAGAAAGTTCGTGGTTTGCTATTCTACTGTACTGCAATATATTTTATTTGTAGTTTTACCTGTTTTAGGGATCCATAATATAATAAATGTAATAAATAAATAAATTCATAAAGATCGCGGGATCGGTAAGGAGCCTTCTTATACTTCGAGAAAGAAAGAAATCATTCTTTGTCAAATTCTTTGTTCGTTGTAAAGATGTCTTTCATCGGCTTATCGCAAGAGGTCATTAACTATTATTTTGTAAAACTCGAGAAAATACATTAATTAATTTTGGCAAAATATTTTTTTCTGTAGGGTTATGGGACTTTATGCATAGGTCATAAAGGCGAAATTTGAAATACTATCCAGATAATGAATTTTGCTTATAATAGTACTCATAGCGGTGAACTCTGTAGTATGGTCAGCTGTTTTTAGTGACTTTTTGATGTTAATGTAATGACTTCTTGGAGCACATTCTCTGTGACTGTGATGTCTTGGCGGCAAAACGCATGTGCCTCCTCGGTGACGGATATCCAAAACCGGGAGATCTTAGGCTTCTTCCCCTCAATGGTATTGCCTCCTTCATTGACCATGTATTTGAAGGGTGAAGAAAGTAAAAAGTATTGGGGCTAACACAAAAGATCCCACTGGGTCGAAGTGTTGCTGGCTTGCCAGCCCCCACAACAAGATAAGATAAGATAAGAATGACTTCTTGAGATAAGCTGATAAAGGTGACATTTGACTCTATGCAGATAATGATCTTTGCTTATAATAGTACTCATCTCAGCAGTATGGTCAGCTGTACTTAGTGACTTTTTGACGTTAATGACTTCTTGCGATAAGCCTACGTTATCTTCGATATTAAAACAATTATGAAGTTCTAGTAATTAATAAATAGTGCGAGAAATTATGAATTAATATTTTATCAATTCTTACTAAATATAATTTGATGTTCAGTCCTCTGGGCCTAAATCTGGCGTCCCCCTTTCTACACTATTATAAAACTGTAACAGAAGTTTGTACATTGAAATATAATGTTTAGTTTAGGTACCCTTGACTTAAATCACAGAGATTTGCATTGTTTTAATTTTTTTCTCTGGGCTAAGTGTGTCACACACTTGGCCGGTTTTTATTTTTTGTTGTTTTACATCACCCCAAGTTTAACGCTTATATATATTGCCGTTTTTACGATAGAGCAAAAACAAAAAAGTTTGAAAGAAACATGTTTCTTGTCCCATTTAATTTTCAAACATTTTTTTTTAATTTGTTAGCAAATCCAAAATATTATCTCTCTACCTGTTAGAAAGATGACAGACAGACGTTTTGAGGCTTTTTTCGCGCGTCCGACTAGCACTTGGCCGGTTTTTATAAATTGCTTTTTTTGTTGATGCCTTTGCAGTAATTTTCAACTCTGTCATAAGTTTCAACTCTGTCATAAATTCATAATCATAAAATATCTCAAGTTGGCATAACAAAATTCTAGTCAATACAAAAAATATGGCGTTTCTTTCGCGAAAAATGACTCATGTATAACCTTGTCATTGTCAAGTACTAGAGTCATTCGACTACCGTTATTTAGTCTCAATGCGAGTGACTCACTGACTCACGTTCATTTTTACGTTTTACTATTATGTTAACTGTTCGGTTATTGTGTTTTTATGTTAAATCTGTACTTATTGTATGAATTTGTTGACCTGCGAAACGGGTTCTTTGGCGACGCCGAAGAAAACTGCTGATGTTACTATTTTGATTGATCTCTAACCGCTTGCAACCCGGCTTTGAGATTAGATAAATAATATCTGGAGGTAGTAGGTAATAAGATTCTAAACTTGATGTGTAAAATTTTTTGCGTACGACGCCCATACTGATCGTGCTTTTTTTATGGACAAACTTTCAATCGCCATCGATCAATGTGTCCTTACCCTTAATCCTTGAACTGCCACGAATGTGTTCCTGATTTTCTGTGTACAGGGTGTAACAAAACACCCTAGTAATACTTAAGGGGGTGCTTCAGACCATCAGTCTGAACAACTTTCACTATGGAGCCAACGTCGAGAAAAAATAAAAAAAATCTGCCGTCCCTTACATTTGAGTCGAGACGGTACTGCAGTTTTGTATGAAAGAGCGTATTTTTTTCGCGATTTCGATGTTGGCTCCATAGTGAAGTTGTTAAGTTTGCTGGTCTGAAACACCCCCTTAAGTATTACTAGGGTGTTTTGTTACACCCAGACGCTGACTGTCGTTGAGGAAGCTGCAGGCCCAGGAAGCGGTCTGAAGACAGCTGCGATGGACCTGGTGCGGCTTCGGGTTGATGGCGTGACTGCTGCTTGTTTTGACCTGGTTGGAAGAGTTGGTTGAAGCTGGTCGCTGCTGCTCTGCGGTGTTCAGGTTGCGATGTTCTTTGTCGAGGGTCACCAATATGGAGGTGCTACTTGGGAATGTTCCTCCATTGAAAAGGGAAGTACTTCCGCCAGGCTAGGTGTGATGCCTGGGGACCGGCCGTGGTCCAAAACCCTGTATTACGGCTATATAGTCATAGTTGGGAATAGGTCACAAAAACATAATATTATGCTTTTGTGTTAGTTCAAACCAAACTATTATAGCTTGCTTGGTTTGATCTAACATTTAGTATTTATTTTGTTTGTGGAGTTTCTGGCATTATCTCTCCAAGACAGGAAATTCCAGACTAAAATGTTCTGCCATAAAACCAGGACATCGAAACATATCCTGTTGATTTATCCTGCTATGAATCATCTTTCTGTGAAATTCCTTTCTGGACAAGATACATTCTGATATCTAATATAAAAATATCTGACTTAAATCACAGATATCTAAACTATTATAAAACTGTAACAGAAGTGTGTCTGTATATTGAAGATATTTACAAAAAAAAGATATGGTTTTTAGATGTCCCTGATTCCAAATCACAAATTTTTGGATTTTTTGTCTGTCTGTTTGTTTGTTTGTCTGTTTGTTTGTTTGTTTATTTGTTTGTTTGTTTGGGTGTTTGTTTATTCGAGTATCACGCAAAAACTACTGAACCGATTTTGATGAAACTTTTTTTGTTTGATAGCTTATTATCTGACTTAAAATCTAAACTATTATAAAACTGTAACAGAAATTTGTCTGTACATTGAAGATATTTACAAAAAAAAGATATGGTTTTTAGATGTCCCTGATTCCAAATCACAAATTTTTGGATTTTTTGTCTGTCTGTTTGTTTGTTTGTTTGTTTATTTGTTTGTTTGGGTGTTTGTTTATTCGAGTATCACGCAAAAACTACTGAACCGATTTTGATGAAACTTTTTTTGTTTTATAGCTTATTATCTGACTTAAAATCTGGTATATAATTTATGCCGACGAAGTCGCGGGTAAAAGCTCGTTTTTGAATAAATAGAAACGTTAGAAGGAAACTGCATATGGAACAGCTGATTTTTGTACATGTTTTCGATGTTGCTCCATGTGTGAAAGTAGTTCAAGTAAAATTCCTGGTTAAAGTTTATGCACTGATTTAAAATGTCATACTGTATGTTTTTGTTGTATCGTGGAATATGAATCATATTAATTGTCTCACCCCACAGTAGTCCACATGCAAAATAAAAATAATATAATATTTATATACGAGCTTTTACCCGCGACTTCGTCCGCATAAATTATATACCAGATTTTAAGTCCGACCATAAGCAATAAAAAAAAAAAGTTTCATCAAAATCGGTTCAGTAGTTTTTGCGTGATGTTTGTTCAAACCAACAAACAAACAGACAGACAAAAAAATCTAAAAATTGGTGATTTGGAATCAGGGACACCTAAAAACCATATCGTAATCTTTTTTTTTTTAATATCTTCAATGTACAGACACACTTCTGTTACAGTTTTATAATAGTTTAGATTAATGACATTGATTATGTGTATTTCACAGTTTTTCACTGCATTTATATGAAAATGTAGAGTGAGATTTTTATCTTATTCAGCCCCATTCAACAAGCCAGCGACATTTCGAACCAATAATGGGATCTTTTGTGTTGACCCCTGCATATTAGAGTGATTATCATAATCGCAATGATTGTTTTATGAAAAAAAAAAACACAAAATGGTTTTGGCACGGTGCAAGCCCGGAGAGAACCCGATACGCGACCGCCCACTAACAGAATTGCAATGCGACTCAATAATATCGTATTGTTTCAATTTCAGAATTGAGTTCTCATAACATATTATTTTCCTTGTCTCTTTTCAGAGAATCATACAATATAATAGATTTTTTTTTATTTTTTTATTTATAATTAAATGGACTCTTGCTTGTGCGTCAGCACTGCATTTCCGCCAGTGTCAAGTATTTTATGGGAGAATCTATCCCAATCTCAGGGATTGTTTTTGGACAAGAACAAGGAGAGACTGAGGATTGCGGAGCCTCGTGGCAGGCAAAAACGCGACGCGCGAAACCACGCGAGACGTGTGCTCGGGTCAGTCCCTGCAACGTGACTCCAATATAATAGATATCATATTAAACTAAGGATATTTTGGAATGGAAACCACTGTTATATGCTTGAACTTAGTATTTATTAAAGTTTAAAGTAATTAATTGTTTTTAGATGAAAATTAGCGCCTTCTCATGGTGGGCCGTTCGCTCGAAGCTTGAAGTCCGTACGAGCCGTTCGGAATCGCTTTTGTCTTGCTTTTTCCTTCTCGCCGCACACCAGCAGGCGTCTCCCTCGCTCTTAGCACAATTTTTAACAAGTTTTTTATTATTATTTATTTATTATTATTTTATTAATATATATTACAGGCACAATTCATGTTATCATGACAGGTATACACCCAATGCGACGACATTTTGGTTGCACATTTAACTTTATAAGTACACAGTTTAAACTCTTTTATCAATATTTTTTATCATATTGATTAAAAAATTTACAGTTCTTTTCATTACCTATTACATATAACACAAACATGAATAAAACATTTATTTAGCTACAAATCTAAGAGCTGCTTCCGTAAACTGAGCCTGCGAACAATGAAACAAGTCTATATCTTTAGCCACTTCGTTCGATATGCGTAATGCCGTGGTGGTCGGAGCATGAGTGAGAACATTAGTCCTGCACGAAGGCACTGCGAACAGTTGGTCTCTGTGTGTTCGGTACCAGTAGGCTTCATGGCTTCTAATACCTTGGGATTATTTAGCTTCCCTCTAAATATCTTGAATAGATGAGTCACAAGTGCTAAATTCCTTCTTGCTTTTAAACTATTATATCTCTTATAAGTTAATATAAGTTGCTCTTTGGGACCAAACAGGTCTCAAAAATGACATTTGAAAACATCGTCACAACATTTACTACACTACCCGGTAAACAATTGATCAATTAAGCGGGGGTGAGGGGTGTGCGCAGTAAAGGTTTATTGCTAAGTGGTTTGTCTATTCATTCCACTAAGGTTTTTTTTTGTAAGATCTTAAAAATAGCTATTAACCCAGTAAAATTAAGCTGAAATATACCATTCAGGAGAAGTAATTTCCGGAGTTTTGAATTTTTTTTAAACGTTCCTTTGGTACGTAATATTGAAGAAAAAAAAGAGTCCTGGTCACGGGGGGGAGGGGAGGGGGGGGGGAACTCGAGGAAGGTCGTTAAAAAAAGTTCCAAAACTCCGGAAATTATTTCTTCTGATTTATCTAATTTTACTGGGTTATATGAAATGTAACCTTTTGATGAACTTGGTTCTTCATTTCAAGTCGAACATTTTGCTGACTGGAAATTTAATATTATGAATGACTAAAATGCCTGGAGTGCGATTTTTGAATCTCATTCGCTGAGTTCAGCAGTTGAAAATGTCAAAATTACTGTGGAGATATGCATCTTTCTACTGCTGATTTGAATTACAAAAATCATACTTCAGAAGTGCGATTTTTGAAAGTGAAATCAGCAGTAGAAAGATGCGTATCTACACAGTAATTTTGACATTTTCAACTGCTGAACTCAGTGAATGAGATTCAAAAATCGCACTCCAGGTCTTGACAATATTATAAATAATTCAATGTCGTATTTATTTTTCAGTGCTTTTTATACATTGATTTGTTTAAAAGATGCATGTTGTAGTGCGTGATGCGATTCTAGACTAAATAATGTGACTATATTCAAGACTAGCGGCCCGTCCCGGCTTCGCACGGGTGGATGTCTAATCTTTTCTAGCAATAAATATAGCCTATGTTACTCAGGGTGAATGTAGCTTTCTAATGGTGAAAGAATTTTTGAAATCGGCACAGTAGTTTTTGAGTTTATTCATTACAAACATACAAAAATAGGTACAAATCTTTCCTCTTTATAATATTAGTGTAGATATGTATTTATATAATGTATGTCCACAATATGTTCCTTGAATCGCTACCACAGCTCTCAGCTATGCATCAACACGGCGATAGTGTACATGCATCGGTTCTACGCGTTCCACTCGTTCACACAGTTCCACCGGAACGCTATAGCCGCTGCTGCGCTGTTTCTCGCCGCAAAGGTGAGCTTTTACACTAATATCCTATTAATTATTCATATTATATTACAGAGTGTATATGTAGACAGTTACATTACTTTAAAGGGTGATCGTACAGTCAGCATCATCAGAGAAACCTGACCTCTATATCTATTCCGAGAGATCAGTGTACTTTTTGCAACCATCAGCAGCAAGGCTGATTCAGTGTTTATTGGGTGTAGAGCTTTTCTGTGATGGGGATGGACCAGGTCTACCTGCATAACTCCAGTCGATTTAGAAGTTACTGATGATTAAAGGTCTGTAAAAAATTAACGATCAGTTGCAAGGCTGATCGTATGTTATTTTTGTAGTATGCACTGTAGCTATGTGAATAGTACCAAAACTGTCAAGTTCTGTCAGTCGGCTTAGGAGATACAGCCGGTCAGAGTTCCGACCTTTGAACGGCTGTATCTCCTAAACCGACTGATGAACCAAGTCAGTTTTTGTACTGTTCACATATACACATACGATCAGCCTTGCAGCTGAAAGTGAATTTTTTACATATAATCATCAGTAACTCCTAACCCGACTGGAGTTATGCAGGCAGACCTGGTCCATCCCCATCACAGAGATGCTCTACACCCCATAAACACTGAATCAGCCTTGCCGCTGATGGTTGCAAAAAGTACACTTATCTCTTATACTAATCTTAATATGTGCAAGGGGGTAAGATTTTTCTGATCCATGCAGATTTGAACCTGAACCCTCATGATTTAATATTCATTCTTTTCCACAATGTTTCGATGCTTTTGATGTTTGCTCTACTTATGTTAATAATACAAGGACATTGTATCGTCAGCCTATGCAGGGTCTTTCTTAATATTGTTACGGCCGCTGTCAAACGTCAAACGTAAAGAAGGCATTCGAAAATTCGGCCGGCTCATTAACAATCGCCGTGGTCCTACGGTCTAAGGTTCCGCCTCCCATGCTAGGGGGTGACGGTTCGAATCCGATCCGCGCCAAAAATATTTCTAGATTTTTGTGTTTTTAGAAATGTTCTAGAAGGTAGAGAGAGAAGGAATATTTAAAAAGGGACCAAAAGGTCTAGGGGTGTCTAGGAACTTCGAGAAAGGAGGCGAAATTACGAATATTTGAAAAGAACCAGAAAAGTGGGCGTGTCTTCGATCGGTTTCGAGAAAAGAAGGCGGGGTTGGAAATATCTGGACGAAAACAAACGAGTAAAGAAAAGAATAACGAAATTCGTAGGTCTGGAATATTCTGCGGACTATAAAAGGCGGCGAATTCCGACTGATGGGCAGTCCTTGGTTAAACAGTGAACAGTGCGAAACTAAAGGAAGAAAAGTAAAAGTGGAAAAGTACTAGTGAAGAGAAAAGTGCTAAGAGTGGAACAGTGAGTAGACTAGTGTCAGTGTAGTGCGTGACGTCATAGTGTCGGTGTAGTACGTGACGTCATAGTGTCAGTGTAGTGTGTGACGTCATAGTGTCGTACGTCTTGACGTCATAGTGTCGTACGTCGTGACGTCATAGCCGTGACGCGTGTCGTGTCGTCACAGTAGTGACGTAGTGGACTGTGAACAGTGACAGTAAGTGGTGCACGGGGAATCCCTGCGGGAGGACCCGGTGAAGTGAACCGTGTAGGGGGACCTCTGCGAGGTGGACCGTTTGTATGTGTATCCCAAATAAACTCTGTAAAGTTGGACTTAGCGTTTCACTCCAATCCCGGAACCCGTCGCTCGTAACAATATGCTGACAACCTTTTTAAGGGAATGACCGGACTGTCAAACTGACCAACTTTCTCTATGGCACCAACATCGAAATGGTGAAAAAAAAATCAGCTCTTACAAAACTGCTAAACTACTCGAGCCAAATGTATGGGAAGCAGATTTTATTTTCGCGATTTCTATTTATTTATTTAACACTTTATTGTACACACGGCGACAGATCAACCTACCCATAGTTGAACTCTATGTTCATGGACATGAGGTCCAACTATGGGTAGGTTGATCTGTCGCCGTGCGTACAGTCGGCCGCAATAAGTTGCATACACTTTAGTTCTACGTCGTAGTACTAAAGTGTATATAACTTATTACGGCCGACTGTACACATAAAATTACAGAAAAAACAATTAAAGTAGACATGTACAAAGGGCGTTCTATGTTTGTCCCATAGTAAAAGTTGTTCAGTTTGATGGTCATCATCCCCTCAAAAACCCTCAGAATAGTAACTTGAACCCTGTATATGTCCCACTGGAGGGCACAGGCCTGCCCTCGAGTACAGAGGGTAGTCCACCACGCGTGAACAATTGGGATTGGTAGACTTCATATACGCATAGAATTAATCACTTCCATTTAGCACCATAGTTAATTAAATGGTGGGTGCGTGTAGGGCATAGTAAATTACAGGGTGGCCTGAAAAACAGCGCTGTACAATCAGACTTGTGTCTATTGTCAGCATATGCTGAGAGCCGCTGCTGTTGTGCTGCTTATGCCTAATTCTGATTGTAGTGTACTTAATTACTTATGTAAATTTTCTGCTTTCTCATATTTTTTTAAATAAAAATGTTAATTCTTAATTAAGTAGAATAAGCAGTCTTTGTGTTGTAAAGTTTATACTGGCAATAAAATATTTTCTATTCTATTCTAAATGTTAATATGTGTTATATTTCTATCCGCAGGTGGAGGAGCAGCCCAGAAAATTAGAATATGTAATAAAAGTGGCCCACGTGTGTATCCACAGAGGTGAGGGGGTCACCGCACTCACGCCTGAACAGTATCAAGAACAGGTAAACAACATACATACATACACAGAAGCTACATGTGCTCTTTCTGCTTTCCCCTCTACTATCGGACATCCAGGTGCACCGCGGGATATTATCCCTACTTGGTTGACATCCCACATATTCGCATTAAGCGCCTTTCAGACTTCTTATAATGCGCACAGCCAAGGAGTGAAATGCCCTGCCTGCGTCAGTATTTCCGAGCGCTTACAACCCGAATTCCCTTAACACTTTCGCTGCTAAGCTCAAAACAATGATACTCGCGCAGTGCTAACACTGTGGAATGCTATACAATTCTGACTCACCGGGCGAGTCGTGCGCACTGCGGCCCATTTGTTGCTGACATACGACGTAGGTCGTCAGCAGTTAAAGTATTAAAGTACGAGTGAATAGGCATCTTCTGGGTAAGCTCGCTACATCTTCGACCCCATCTTCGTCCTGAGGACTGGATTGAGGTCAAGAGCAAACCCATCTGTAATTTAAAAAAAAGACACGACCGTTATCCCTTTCAGGGTGGACAGAAACATTGCTACAACTACCAACTTTCTGTTTAAGAAAATTTACCCCTCTGCACTAAGTGGGCATGCCACCCCCGAGAAAACGGCACGTCTCGCTGAAACGTGCCTCTGTCTTTTTCACTTTACGTATGCCAAAGTGACGCGCATGACGGTTTTCTCTATATGTCGCTTTCTCGTGCGCAGCATGAACATAGCTACAGAATGTGACATTGCATATCACAAGTTAGACATATATCACACATAACCCGACGACCCGGTTGGAATGGTTACTACGCCGACTGGGGTCCTGGGTTCGAATCCCGCTTCGGTCATGGATGTTATATGTTTGTGCCTTTGTTGTATGGTTTCCATAATAAAAAGTCTATAGTGCTTGCTTGGGATCATTACAATGTATGTGCCTGTGAGCGTTATAATTGTTATAACCACTATGTACTCTCGCAAATAAGAACAAGTTTATGATAATAAACCCACGTTCTATAATTATATAATAACCATATAATTGACGTCATGATTTGTGATACATAACTGTGAATTCCCCCCTATCAGAGGTTACAAAGATCAAATGGCAACGTAAAAACCAGAAGCCAATCCAGGCGTTTGATAATGAAGATAGATAAAACACTGCTTGTATTTTGTTGTTGCGCAGACCATATGAGCTGATATAGACTGCCTGATAGCTCAGTTGCTAATGAACCTGCCTGCTGTGCTGAGGGTCGCGGATTCAAATCTCGTAAGGGACCAATATTCGAATGATTAATACGAATAATTGTACCCGAGTCATGGTGGTATGTGAAACGTGTGGTTGGGGGGAAAGTACCCTAAATAATTAATATTTAGGGTACTTTCCCTCCAACCACGGCGTGCAAAATTGTGCACGGATGGCAAATTTTACTGAAAGGAAACCTTCTTTTATTATCTAAAATAAGTAAAACTGCATTCAAAGAATTTGAAAATGCGCTTGCCACACCCGGGAATTAAACCAACTAAAATCCAAAAAAATGGCACCTGTATTTTTATGGATGTTGAACGAAAGATAGATAAAGGCATGTTGAGATGGTTTGGTCATGTGGAAAGAATGGATGAGAGCAGATTGACGAGTGAAATCTATAAGGCAAGCGTAAGTGGAAATGTTGGAAGGGGACGGCCTCGATGAACATACACCAAATTGGCGACGTGCTTAAAAAGGGCCAGGTCAGATCTACGCGAAACCGACGAGCATGCATGAAAGGACTGATGAATGGGGAGGAAGCTAGAGAGGTTTGTCAGGATCGTAGCAGGTGGCGTTCCGTTGTCTCTGCCTACCCCAGTGGGAGACAGGCGTGAGAATATGTATGTATGTATTTTTATAGTACCAATCGATAGGGTCATTCATAAAGACCAATTCTTTTAAGCAAAATAGTATCTTAAATTAAATGAAGACCATAGAAAAACATATTACATAAAAGTTTCATGTAGAGACAATTGCAGGCCTCACATGCCACCCCCGAGAAAACGATAAAAATCGAGATGTGCCTCCATCTTTATTATTTGACGTATGTCAGAAAGAGCGCGTATGAGGTTTTTCTCGTTTAAACGCTTTGTCGTGGGTGGCATGCTAGCCATGCTGGTGTAACGAATGACACATAATTTAATCAATCAATCAATCAATTATACTTTATTTCACACCAAAAAGAAAAAACATAGTATACAGAGAGCAAACAATCAGGAAATACAAGAGGCACAAAAACAGGCGGTCTTATCGCTAAAAAGCGATTTCTTCCAGACAACCTTGGGGTAGAGGAAATAGTAAAAGAAGATCGTACCGGCCACTTATGAAAATAATGTTATTGCAATTTCAAATATTATGGATTTTAAACATGTTACAGCCATTGTTGTGCTATTTCGAATCAAATTAAAGATTTAAAAATTAAGTCTCGGGCGGGACTTGAACCCGCACCCTTCCAAACCGGGGAAGTGCGTTATCTAATTTCGCTACCGAGTCCACTAGCCAGAGAACGAAATTTTCAATCTGTTGCTTCTTGAGGGGACTTTCGTTCTCTGGCTAGTGGACTCGGTAGCGAAATTGAATAACGCACTTCCCCGGTTTGGATAATTTGATTTAATGTTATTGCATTTTATGAGTAGGTACTCCTTACAAAAAAGTTTTTGAATCGCATCGCTTAAGATCCGGCCGAGTGCCGAAGGCCTGCAAAAGGGGTTTCTTTGATGCTAACCGTACGAAACTATTATAATTATTGATCCAAACTTGCACAAAAACTTACCTTTGCCCTTAACCTATAGATCGTTTCTGATATCGAAACATAACACGAGAGTATTGGAATGTGTAGGTTACGGTTATGTAATATGTACTACCTATGCTATGTACAGTACAATGTTGTTTTGTACTTATGACACCGCACGTGTTGCCGTGCGTCAGTCGTGTGATTTATTTTGATCATACCATGCGATGCATCGTGTGATTCATACAGTGCATTAGTGCATAGGTATACTTAATGTATGGAGGTATTAATTACACGGTTTGTTATGGTGGCGTGTTGTAATAAAGATGGTTTTCAATAGATGTCGCTAACTACCTCCGAGGTCCTCTTGACTCTGAGGTCGTGGGTTCGATTCCCACGGGGGGCACCTAGTGAAATGTAACTTTGTGCGTTTTTCCCCCGTTGGTTAGGACATTGCTGGCTGAATCACCCGATTGTCTGAAAAGGAAGATGACACGTTAAGCCCAGATCCCTACCAAGATCCCTATACAGGGTCTTTCTTAATATGCCGACTTTAGTCTGGGTCCCGGGGCATACCGGTGTTCGGGGTAATGAGAATGCTGACGAGCTGGCAAGGGCTGGGTCAGAACGAAAGATGGTTGGCCCAGAACCAAGTGTGGGAATCCCGGCATGCAATATAAGAATGGCCATTAGGGATTGGGCTGATAAAACACACAAGCTGGAGTGGTCTAGCCTTACAGGTCTACAGCACTCGCAAGAAATTTATCAGCAATGCGACAACTCGTGTCTCAAAGTTCATACTGAACCAACAGCAGGAGTAAGGCTCGTGCCATCGTCGGAGCCCTCACTGGGCACTACGCCAGAGGCACGATGATGCACAAGTTGCAACTCACCCTGGATCCCAGCTGCCGAGCGTGCGGAGAGGATGAGGAGACCATGGAGCACATTCTCTGTGATTGTGATGTCTTGGCGGCAAAAGGCATGTGCCTCCTCGGTGATGGATATCCAAAACCGGGAGATCTTAGGCTTCTTCCCCTCAATGGTATTGCCTCCTCCATTGACCATGTATTTGAAGGGTGAAGAAAGTAAAAAGTACTTGGGCTAACACAAAAGATCCCACTTGGTCGAAGTGTTGCTGAATTGCCAGCCCCCACAACAAGGTAAGATAAGATAATATGCCGACGGTTTTATAAGTGTATGATCAAATTGGACAACATTATCTGTCGGATCAAGGTCGAAATCGGAGAAAAAATCTGCTTTTCCATACAAAACTGCAATCTTCCGACACAAATGCCATAGCAGATTTTTTTTCCTGATTTTGTTGTTGGTCCCTGAGAGAAAGTTGTTCTGTTTGATGATCTGGTCGTCCCCCTTTAAGTTTCAGCATATTAAGAAGGACATGTGTCATTCCATATAAAAACGCTTAGATCAAAGTAAAATTAATTTTACTTTGATCTAAGTAAAAAGGTACCTTATGGACGGTCGAAAGACGTCGTAAGCGACAGCCGCCCATAAAGTACACACGGCGACAGGTCAGGTTACCCTGTTTGGACTTTGAACTATTAGAAGTTGAACGCTGCGAATCGTGCGAGAGGGTGCGATATGTTGTTGTTGTTTCGTCTCACAGCACGCTGCGCCCGCGCCGGCAGCCGCGTCTATGCAGGCTCTCTACCGCACTATTTTGTGTTTTGTACGTAGTGTAGTTATAGGTATATAGCGTGCGTAACCTGATGTGTCACCGTGTGTACCTTTACAACACCAAATATTGTTTTTCTCAACGTATTTTTCAGTATTTCTTTAACAATGATCTCTTTTGTCCCCAGGCGCAGGACCTAGTATTCAACGAGAATGTCCTACTACAGACATTAGGTTTCGACGTGGCCATAGATCACCCTCACACGCACGTCGTCCGAACCTGTCACCTTGTCAAAGGTGAGGCCAGCGTATGCGTGCGACGGAACGCGGCTGCAAGTCGAACGTTCGCGTGGAACGGAACGTTTGGCGGGTTCAGTTTGTTGGTGCGGTTGGTTGGGGGCGTGGCGTGGGTTCTTGTTTGACGAATTTCATGTTTTTTTACCATGTGGTTTATAATATAAACTTGTGTAATTTAAGTAGGAATTTTCGAGTAGGTACTAAGTCAATAATTGGTTTATATAAGTAGTATCCACATAATAAAACATTTTAATGGGTTCTTACCGCATTTTACCGTCAAAGTATCTGACCGCTAATATTAAAAAAAAAATAGAAATGAAAAGGCGATTGCCAACATTATTTTAAGAATTCTGCCTAAAATATTTGATACCATAGTCCTCCAAGATCATATTGCTGTCAATTTTTTTAAAGAATAGTTGCCTATGTGTGGCTTTACAATATAATAATTTAAGATACGCACAAATCGTTTAAACAATGAATTATCCCAACACAAAATATACTATAATATAGCAAATTCTAGCAAAAGTCTAGCAAATTAAGTTGCAATTTCCAATTTTATATCTTTTTTAACCGACTCTTATTAGATTGCCTCTTTAAAAGATTCAGTATTTTTTAAGCCAAGTCTTTATCTTAAGTATAATCTATGTTTTAATATGCAAAAAGTATATGTATAAAAATAATTTACTTCAAGTAACATGATTCATATTTCTTAAGCCTAAGTGTTGACATGAAAGTTGTTTGTCGTGAATGCAGTCAGTATAGTTATAAAATTATACAAAAATCCTCAGCCACGAACCATAACCGCACAGAACTTAGCCTTAAGCGTAACGGAATAAAATATGGACGCAGTATAATCTACAGGCAATGTATATTCCACATTATAACGAAGAAATAAGAGGTATGTGGACTATTTATTTAAAAAAACAACTTGTGTGTCACCCTCCACCCTTGCATCTTCTCACTTCATATCCCTGCCTGTCACTTCAAGACTTAGAGACCTGTCACTCAAACATATATTCCGAGAGATAAGTGTACTTTTTGCAACCATCAGCAGCAAGGCTGATTCAGTGTTTATGGGGTGTAGAGCATCTCTGTGATGGGGATGGACCAGGTCTGCCTGCATAACTCCAGTCGGTTAAGGAGTTACTGATGATTAAAGGTCTGTAAAAAATTAACAATCGTATGTTATTGTTGTAGTATGCACTGTAGCTATGTGAACAGTACAAAAACTGACATGGTTCATCAGTCGGTTTAGGAGATACAGCCGTGCAAAGGTCGGAACTTTGACTGGCTGTATCTCCTAAACCGACTGACAGAACTTGACAGTTTTTGTACTGTTCACATAGCTACAGTGCATACTGCAACAATATCATACGATCAGCTTTGCAGCTGATCGTTAATTTTTTACAGACCTTTAAACATCAGTATCTCCTAAACCGACTGGAGGTATGCAGGCAGACCTGGTACATCCCCATCACAGAGATGCTCTACACCCCATAAACACTGAATCAGCTTTGCTGCTGATGGTTGCAAAAAGTACACTTATCTCTTATACTAATAAATGAGTTATTTATCTTTCACAGAAGCGATTTTTGAGCGTAACCGATTTCGCATCTGCACCGCCGCGACGCACTGTAGGCTGTAATTTGGCTTCCATAGACATCCGAATTTGATTTTTTAATTCTTCTTTTTTGCTTGAAAATGCTTCAGCAGACCACGTAAATGCCCAAAACATCCATTTTTATGAATAAGCAATGCGAACGGAAAAGTAAAAAATGTTTTTAGAAAAAATTATATGGAGCCGACATGATAAACGAAGATATCTCGGTTTATTTCCTTACGAGCTTTTACCCGCGACTTCGTCCGCATAAATTATATACCAGATTTTAAGTCAGATGATAAGCTATCAAACAAAAAAAGTTTCATCAAAATCGGTTCAGTAGTTTTTGCGTGATACTCGAACAAACAAACACCCAAACAAACAAACAAACAAACGAACAAATAAACAAACAAACAAACAGACAGACAAAAAATCTAAAAATTGGTGATTTGGAATCAGGGACAGCTACAAACCATGTCGTGATTTTTTTTTTGTATATATCTTCAATGTACAGACACATTTCTGTTACAGTTTTATAATAGTTTAGATAGATGGTTTATCTAAGAATTATTTTGGATTTTTTGACATGCTCCTTAACTCTGGGTCTTCGTTTATCATGTCAGCTCCATACAAATTTTTCTAAAATCATTTTTTACTTTGCCGTTCGCATTGCTATTCATAACAATGGATGTTTTGGTGCATACCTACTTGGTATGCTGAAGCATTTTCAAGTAAGAAAGAAGACCCTTAAAAATCAAAATTCTGATGTCTATGGAAGCCAAATTATACCAAATTACAGCCCACAGTGCGATGTCGCACTGAATTTCATAAATATCGCGGTAATATCATGTTAATATCGCGACGGTATCTTTCTAACACCGCCTACGCTCAAAAATCGTTTGTGTGATATCGCCTTAAAGCATTCACGAAATTCAACAACCCGATAGCTAGTGCTAGCGGTAGTGAACCTGCCTGCTGATCCTAGAGTCGCGGGTTCGAACCCCGACAGTGGCAAATATTTATATGGTGATAATGAATATTTCTACCGAAGCATAGATATATTAATATATCTATGTACCCAAGACATGGTCATATTCCCGCTCGCACGTTTAAATGGAAAAAGTTGAAAAACCATACTAGAGGGCCCGGTCTCCCCATTTACATTTTGTCATGTCATTTCATCCTATTATAAAAAATAATAAAAACATAATTATGACATGTTTCACATTCAGTTTTGCACCAAACACAAAATCACATCGTATTTCATTTGCCGAGTGATTGTATTTAGAAATCCTATTTGTCAAAAGTCTAAAGTTTTATAGAGAATGTAACAAAACACCCTAGTAATACGTAAGGGGAACAACTTTCACTATGGAACCAACTTCGAAATCTCGAAAAAATCTGCTGTCCCATACAAAACTGCAGTACCTTACCGACTCGACTAAATTGTATGGGACAGCTGATTTTTATTTCGCGATTTCGAAGTTGGCTCCATAGTGAAAGTTTTTTAGTTTGATGGTCTGAAGCACCCCCTAAATTATTACTAGGGTGTTTTGTCACAACCTGTAATTTATATCGTATTTTATTACATAAAAAAAAGTATTTTAGAATTAACCTGTTGTCAACCAATAGACCAGCAATAGACCATATGGCTAGCATGCCATTTACGAACAAGCGACGAAACGAGAAAACCGTCATGCTCGCATGCATACGTAAAGTAACAAAGAGAGATATTTTTTTCTCGGTGTTGGCATTCTAGGCCCAATAGACAAAAGACTTTCCCCAATTTCCTAAATAATTGCAATCTATAACAATTAACTCCTAATGCCCCACATTTACGCTAATATTTTCAAAGTTATTCGCAACCCCGTCTCTTTATTCCAGCCCCCAAAGACTTGGCGCAGACGTCCTACTTCATGGCGTCCAACAGCCTACACTTGACGACCATGTGCCTACAGTACCGGCCCACGGTGGTCGCCTGCTTCTGTATACACCTCGCTTCTAAGTGGAGCAATTGGGCGGTGGGTAGAATTCTACATTTTAGGAATATACGTAGACTTCATGGCGTCCAACAGCTTACACTTGACGAACATGTGCCGGCCCACGGTGGTCGCCTGCTTCTGTATACACCTCGCTTCTAAGTGGAGCAATTGGGCGGTGGGTAGAATTCTACATTTTAGGAATAGATGCAGAACTACTTCATGACAAACTTGCTATATGCATCTGTTATCTCAATAAGACCCCCAGGAATAAGACACAAATATACTGACTTTTTTGCATTCTTCCTCTATGGTATTTGTAGGCAACTTCTTGCCAGGTTTAACCGATTATTTTTTCCAAACTTTAAACTATAATTATCTTTTTAGATACCACAATCGAACGAGGGACGACACTGGTTCTCGTACGTAGACCGGAGTGTGACAGGCGAATTACTGGAGCGACTGACGGCAGAGTTCCTGCACATCTTCGACAAGTGCCCCTCGCGGCTCAAGCGGAAGATGATGACCATGTCCAACAGTGAGTAGTGCCCTTGTGAGACCGGAGCGTGACAGGCGAGTTACTGGAGCGACTGACGGCTGAGTTCCTACACATCTTCGACAAGTGCCCCTCGCGGCTCAAGCGGAAGATGATGACCATGTCCAACAGTGAGTAGTGCCCTTGTGAGACCGGAGTGTGACAGGCGAGCTACTGGAGCGACTCACGGCAGAGTTCCTGCACATCTTCGACAAGTGCCCCTCACGGCTCAAGCGGAAGATGATGACCATGTCCAACAGTGAGTAGTGCCCTTGTGAGACCGAAGCGTGACAGGCGAGTTACTCGAGCGACTGACGGCAGAGTTCCTGCACATCTTCGACAAGTGCCCCTCGCGGCTCAAGCGGAAGATGATGACCATGTCCAATAGTGAGTAGTGCCCTTGTGAGACCGGAGCGTGACAGGCGAGTTACTGGAGCGACTGACGGCAGAGTTCCTACACATCTTCGACAAGTGCCCCTCGCGGCTCAAGCGGAAGATGATGACCATGTCCAACAGTGAGTAGTGCCCTTGTGAGACCGAAGCGTGACAGGCGAGTTACTCGAGCGACTGACGGCAGAGTTCCTGCACATCTTCGACAAGTGCCCCTCGCGGCTCAAGCGGAAGATGATGACCATGTCCAATAGTGAGTAGTGCCCTTGTGAGACCGGAGCGTGACAGGCGAGTTACTGGAGCGACTGACGGCAGAGTTCCTACACATCTTCGACAAGTGCCCCTCGCGGCTCAAGCGGAAGATGATGACCATGTCCAACAGTGAGTAGTGCCCTTGTGAGACCGAAGCGTGACAGGCGAGTTACTCGAGCGACTGACGGCAGAGTTCCTGCACATCTTCGACAAGTGCCCCTCGCGGCTCAACCGGAAGATGATGACCATGTCCAATAGTGAGTAGTGCCCTTGTGAGACCGGAGCGTGACAGGCGAGTTACTGGAGCGACTGACGGCAGAGTTCCTACACATCTTCGACAAGTGCCCCTCGCGGCTCAAGCGGAAGATGATGACCATGTCCAACAGTGAGTAGTGCCCTTGTGAGACCAGAGTGTGACAGGCGAGTTACTAGGGTGACTGACGGCAGAGTTCCTACACATCTTCGACAAGTGCCCTCAAGGAGGGTGTGTATGTACGTTAGTCCACCACGCGTGCACAATGCGGATTGGTAAACTTCACATACACATCAGAATTTCTTCTTCAGCGTAAGCGTCCAGCGTCCTAACCAACTGGGGAAAAATGCACAAAGTGACATATCACTAGGTGTCCCCCGTGGGAATCGAACCCACGACCTCCGTGTCGAGAGCCAATGCTCTTAACCACTAGACCACGGAGACAGTTATAATAAGATTAATAAATGACAAATTTTTACATGCGATATTGTAGACAACTAGTTATAAATGTAAATGTATTTTGTTTTTTATTAAAATTAAATTTGTAATTTGCATGCTATTATAAATGGCTGAATCAGGTGATACTATTGAACAGGATTATTGTAACAACCAACCATGTACCCTATTTAATGCAAATAAATATTTATATTTCTATGCAGGTTTCCTCACGATGTTTTCCTTCACCTTTATACTATTATTTATCTACTATTATCCATTCTGTGGTCGCGTGTAAGCTCGCAGATTGTAAAGAAATCCTCAAAAGGATTGCGTGCGAGAATATTGGGCATATTCTTGTGTTCATGGTACATCTATTTAGAAATATTCGCTTGGAGCAGCCGCTGAGCTGGCTGCCGTTAGGAAGTGTGACACGTACTCTGCCACGGTGCCGAGGCTAAGTCCTTCGTTGCCGAGATTGGCCGTCGACTGAGGGAGCGAAATTGTGCCCCCCGTTCCGGGTCGTTTCTGGTGCAGAGGCTAGCCTTAGCAATTTAACCTGGTAACGCTGCTAGCATTATGGGCTCCTTTGTGCCGGGATCGACCAGGGGCGGACTATTGGACTGAGCCTGTATTTCATTGTTTTGACGAATAATGTTGCTGATTTATATATCTTTGTTATTGACGACGCTTGTGACCGCTATATTTTTGTGATTAATCTGTCGTAACTAATGTATTTAATTCTTGTGCAACAGACGGTGGTTCTCCGGCGTCGGGCGCGGCGCACCCGCTCGGCGGCGCGGCCGTGCCGACCTTCGACAAGAAACACGTGCTACCGAGCAGCGATGAGTTCGACAAGTCCTTCGATAAAGGTTAGTTTATGATGCTCATAGCCGTTTTACACTGCTGCGACTGCTGCTGCTGTTTAAGGGGCTATGTGAAAAAAAATTGATTCTTCAAAGCTTCATATATCATGAAGTACTAACAGTAGGAGTATGATTTTTGGATATGTGTATATTGAACATATCTATACTAATATTATAAAGAGGAAAGATTTGTACCTATTTTTGTATGTTTGTATGTTTGTAATGAATAGGCTCAAAAAGTACTGGGCCGATTTAAAAAATTCTTTCACCATTAGAAAGCTGCATTCACCCTGAGTAACATAGGCTATATTTATTGCTAGAAAAGATTAGACGTCCACCCGTGCGAAGCCGGGACGGGCCGCTAGTTGAACATATAATTGAAGTTTTGATTAGAGCCAAAACACGATTAAGACACATTTTCTCGATAGAAAAACAAGCCAAAGTAGCCTCCGTTTTTATCTATAAACGCTTGGAACTGCTAAACGGTGAATAATAGACACACGAGACTTGATTTAAAAAAAAGAGATTGATATTTTCTAAATTTTGATTAGAGCAGAATTGAAATTACATAAATAGTACAATCACAATTAAATAAAGTTTGATTTGGCGCTCGATTCGTTTCAGGCGCGCGCGCCGCCCCATCTCCTCTCGTATCAGGCCGTAATATAAGCTATCCCACGCCTGTTTCGCTTAAATTATTTTTCGACATAGGCCCTTAACAAACGCAGTCAGGTACTAACATCAGCCTATATACGTCCCACTGTAATGTAAGGCACATGCCTTACCTCAGGGAGGGTGTATTGGCATGCCATGGATTGGCAGACTTCATTGCATCAGAATTCTTTTCTTCATAGATACTCATTTGCTACAGAAAGAAAAATAAATAATTTTATAATATCCTGTGTAACTAAACTTCTAATTCTTCAACAATACCTATGCCTTAACATGTTTTTACATTAATGTACTGTTAGTTCACGAAGTAACGCCCGCTTTATTTGTGTACTATACGATGAGAATGTGTGTGTGAACGCAGGCGAGATCAGTAGTGCACATGGGACCTGTATTCAAGTGTCGTATCACGAAGCGTCGGCATAGAAAATTAACGTGAAATAAAAGACCTGTACTGGAGAGCTCTTTGGATGCGTGTTTTAAATTTACTAACTCTCTTTTCTCATTGTCAACAGAATACGAGCGAGAGAGACGTCGACAACCCGTCCCAGGCGGCTACGTACCAGCAGCGCCTCCCAACAACTCCCAACCACCGCAGAAAATAGACTACAACCTGTACAGAGAGAAGAGGGAGAGAGAGGAGCGCGAGCGCCGCGAGGAGCGAGAGAGACGCCAGCAAGCCATGCAGCAGCGACCCGCCGCCCCCGGCCAGCCGCGACCCGCGACCCAAACACAACCGCCCCACCACCAGCGCCCCTCCTCCAGCCAGCACCACCACAAGCCGCACCACGCGTGGCCCCACCACAAACCACCACACCACAAACCGCCCCACGACCACAGACACCACAGACCGCCTGTACCTGTACCCTCAACGTCCACAACAACATCGACAACATCAACTCCGACCCAGCCCGAAGTTGTACCTCAAAGGACAAGACCCCCGTCGCTGTTTTCGCCAGAAAACGCTACTACACCCTCAGCAGCCGCCGCGGCCGCACCAAGAAGACCCCAACCTCCACCAAGACCCAAGCCAGAAGTTAGACCCCAGCCAGTTCAGGAAAAACCACCTAGCCCGAAGAAAAGGCCTGACCCGACTACGGCAGTCAGAGAAATGCAGCCCCCTGCTATCCTATCACCGTTCTCATCACCTCCACCTAAAGAGCAGAAACCCAGGCAAAGGCAGCCTTCTAATTCCGAACCTGAGTTAGTACTTGTAGTTAAAAAACTTGACGAAACCCCCGGCTACGAAAACGTCATCAGAGATTCTCAGCGAGGCAACGCTATCAAAACTAGGACTCCAGAAGTCAAGATAAAACAGGAACCTGCACCTAGCAGGTCCCTAAACGGCATCGAAACCGACCCTACATTAGTATCAAACCTACTCAAAGAAAGCCTAGCTAAACCAGCGCCAATAACAGTAGCCACAGAAAAGAAATCACCAATAGAAATTAAAAAAGAACCTGTCACAGAACCTCCACCGCCCCCACCACCTCCCGTAGAACAACAACCAGAGTTAGAACACAAACCGAAAAAAGAAAAGAAGAAAAAAGATAAACACAAACACAAAGACCGCGACAAGTCCAAAGAAGAGCGCAAGAAACATAAAAAAGATAAAGAAGAGCGGCGGGAGAAGAAAAAAGAAGAAACGCCACAAGTACCTACAACAGAACCTAACGATGGTACTTTAAGGATAACCATACCTAGAGATAAGCTATCATCGAGTCCTGGATTGAAAATCAAGATACCTAAAGAGCGAATAGCAGTTCCCCCACCTCCGCCTCAGTCGTCGGGTCTCAAGATCAAAATATCTAAAGAAGTTCTAGAGACCTCGAGGAAGCGTACGGGTTCGAACGAGCAGGGGCCTCCGCAGAAAATGCAGAGGCAAAATGGAGCACCGCATCCGCAAAAGGTAGGTTGGAATGTACCACCTCCGTTTAGGCCTCCGCTTAGGCCTCCCCTAAGGCCTCCCCTCCCGTACTACATGGTGCAGCCGCCGCCCATGTACTACGGGATGGGAATGGACGGCTATTTCTATGCCCCCATGTACGCGCCGATGCCCCCGCCTCAGCAGCAACAGCCGCCTTTGCCAGCGATGCCGCCGCCCGAAGTCCCTCCACCGCCGCCTGAATGAAGATTTTATCAAGATTTTTCTACAGAGTGTTAAATTTAAAACCAGTTATCGGAATAGGTTGTGCAATTTAAGGTAAAGTTGCGAATAATTTGTGTGATGAATGTTAATACTTGTATTCGATTCATGGGTGTTTGTATCTACAGGGTGAAATTGATATCATTAGCATCCTTTTAAACTAAGAGTCTACCCATCAAACTGAACAACTTTTACTATGGGAGCAAACCGATCGGAGCAACTAAAAAATCTGCTGTTCCATACTAAACTGCAATGCATACTCAACTCAAATGTATGCAACAGCTGATTTTTTGTTGCTCCGATCGGTTTGCTCCCATAGTAAAAGTTGTTCAGTTTGATGGATAGACTCTTAGTTTAAAAGGATGCTAATGATATCAATTTCAACCTGTATTACAGGGCGTAAAATTTTATGCTTTGTATATTAAACAGGGTGCACGGGTGCACGCCCCGTGTAGATACAAACACCCATGAATCGAATACAAATATTAATATTCATCACACAAATATTCGCAACCTTACCCTAAATTACACAACCTATTCCGATCACTGGTTATAGGTGTACCAGAATCTAATGGCAAATAAGGAAATCAAATTTGAGAGTAAGCAACACTGGGGTAATTGGATTAGAGCCCTTTACACAATTACGCACTGCGACTTTCTGCAGCGCTTCTGCATCGATTCAGTCGCGAAGGCATCGATGCAAACGCGATACAGCCACGACGCAAAACGTTCGTAATATTTGATCTGGGGCTCAATTGCGCAGTTTTATACGGTTTTGGTTTGGTTTTGGTTTAGGTTTAGTTTTGGTTTAGATTTGGTTTGGCTGAAGTAAAAAAGCTATCGCGATATTTTTTTCTGAACGTTTAAATCGCACAATACAGAAAATTCGATCGAACGGACATCAAACGTTACGCCAACGTATCTTCCGAAATAAAGCTAAATCGTTACCGTTAATATAATTTGCGCGATACGAATTGTGCATAACGCAACGTTTTTGGTTGTGGTTTTGTTTTGGTAGTATCGTTCAAACTTAGGGCGATTGAGGCCCAGTTCAATGATTCCATAGTTATTCGTCGACAGCCTTTGTCGCAATGCGGACGCGCGTGTATCGTTGCAAAAAGTCTCAGTTTGTAAAGGACCTACTTTGAAACAGATGACAGTTGGACACTACCATGTGAAAATCTCTATTTTTTGTGCCATGATATTCTCGTAGACCTATACAAATTAAACAGGGTACTTCAGAACATCAAATTGAACAACTTTCACCATACGCCCATCTTCGAGATCGCAAAACAAATTAAACCGCTGTCTCATACTAAAACAGCGATCGTACTTGGGACAGCAGATTTTTCAGTCCCATTGATGTTTTCTATGGAACAAAAAATTTTTTTTCTCGATTTTCTTTTAGACTTACGGTTTAAGAATCTTTATTTCTCATAAGAATAAACAAATTCACTTACATGAGAAAATTAACAAATAAATTAAACAAAAGTTTTTATCAATTTAGCGTAGGTACATCGAAAATATTTGAGTCGAAACATGCGATACAAAAATAAAGTGCAACAAACTCAACTACACAAGGACATTATAAAAAGACATCGATACAAATTTAAATTTACTGGAAGAGTCATTGTGAACATGCTAAATTATTTTAGAAAAGTCCCTCGAAATGTGCGTTTTTAAGACTTCATAGTGAAAGTTCAGTTTGATGGTCTGAAACTCCCCCTAATGTATGTAACGCATTAGTTTACACCCTGTGTACATTTAAGATTGACATTTAAGATGATCAACAAGTAGGTCTATTGACATACACAGCGATGGTTCTTTCTACAAACCAATAAGCTACAAGACGCCGCATGTCGCCTAGCATAAGCAGTATAACTGCATACGCACCGCTCAAAATCATTCTCTAATGTGTGGTTTATACAGAAGAGACGCGTGGCAGTGGCGGGTAGTCAAAGTAACACCAATATAAACCTTATAGTACGTAACATAGCGTCGTTTTTGTCGTAAAGGAAAATCGAGCCCGCGACACCGGGCGACGTCGCCTGGAGGCGCGGGCGTAATTCTCCAAACGACGCTATGCTACGTACTATAAGGTTTATATTGGTGTTACTTTGACTACCCGCCACCGCCACACGTCTGTTCTGTATAAGTGTTGAACCTCGTCTGGCAACATCGCATCGCCTTTTTCTGTCGCTCCATCCTTTTCTATCACTCTAAAGCGTCATTTGCTAGAACAAATAAGATAGACGGAACGCGATCGCGCGCGGCGGTGCTGCGGCGTGCGGTCGCGTTCCGTCTACCTTATTTGCTCTAGCAAATGACGTTCCGCAGTGACAGAAAAGGATGGAGCGACAGAAAAAGGCGATGCCGTGCTGCCAGATGAGGTTCAACCCAAATCCGTGCCTTTACAAGTTCGTATCTTAAACGAATAACGTTTAACGTAGTAGTCTATAAAAGCGGCGTTTATGAGCTTTATTGGTTTGTGGCCCCCGTTCTTTTTACAAGCTCTGAATAAAATTAGAATTTAAATCAGATCAATCTATTTGATAGCAAGCAAAGATGGTATGTAAAATAATTCTTTTTGCCGTACAAAAAGTATTAGACTCGTGTCAAATTGAACTTTATTAGAGCTATATAAAATTATATTTACAACGATGCGTGGTATTTGGCAAGAGGTAAAAGAGTGCGATTTTTGAAACTCATTCGTTGAACTCAGCAGTTGAATATGTATGGAGATACGCATCTTTCTACTGCTGATTTGACATAAAAAAATAGGAGTGCGATTTTTGAAAGTCAAATCAGCAGTAGAAAGATGCATATCTCCACAGTAATTTTTGATTCAAAAATCGCACTCATGGGCAATTTTTGGTTTTTCATTATTTTTTTAAAGCTTTTGAGGTCGTAACAAAAGTCAAATTATTGTAAAGATGGCAGTTATACAGGGGTCAACTTAATGTGTTAACGGTTTTTAAGAAGATGTTCAGACCATCAAACTGAACAACTTTCTCTAAGGGACCAACATCGAAATCGCGATAAAAAAGCATTGACCTATATTTGGGTTGAGTATGATTGCTGTTTTTAACCGACTTCAAAAAAGGAGGAGGTTTCTCAATCCGACCGTATATATATATAAATCATCAAAATCGGTTCATAAGCGACGAAGTTCTACTATAACTTCGTCGCGTTTGATGAGTCTTTTTTTTGTTGGAAAGGAGATATCCCATGATAAGGAAACCAGGATCTGATGATGGATCCCAGAGAAATCGAGGGGAACCTTCGAAAATCGTAGTGCCGACTAGTGCGTTTGTTAATTTAAAGCTCTACTATTGAATCGAACTAATGAATTTACCACTGATAAAAAAAAAATTATCAAAAAAAATTTAAACCGCCTTCGCGTTCGCCTTTTGCGAACGAAAAATTCATCGGCTGCAATATTATTTTTTAACTTTTTAGTTTTTTTGAAGGCCGTTTAAATTTTTTTTTGTTAAATTTTTTTGTATGGAACATCTGATTTTTATTCGCGGTTTCGACTTCGATCTCATACAGAAAGTTGTTCAGTTTGACGGTCTGATCATCCCCTTAAAAAACCGTCAGCATTTTAAGAAGGACTCTACGTAGATTTGAGACCTATTTGTGGTTTTATATATAAGGACTATTTTGAGACTAAACTAAGACTAAGTTTAACAATTTTGACTGAATGGTTGCAGAGTATTATTAGGGCTTCCAATTATTGTGTTGACACTCGTTAGTTTAATCACTACTTACACAGGGTTAAATTGATATCATTAGCATCCTTTTAAACTAAGAGTCTACCCATCGAACTGAACCACTTTTACTGTGGGAGCAAACCGATCGGAGCAACTAAAAAATCAGCTGTCCCATACTAAACTGCAAAACCTACTCAACTCAAATGTATGCAACAGCTGATTTTTTTTTTGCTCCGATCGGTTTGCTCCCATAGTCAAAGTTGTTCAGTTTGATGGTTGGACTCTTAGTTTAAAAGGATGCCAATGATATCAATTTCACCCTGTATAGGTCTAAATTAATATTTAGTTATGGATTTATGTGGAATTTGGGATAAAAGGCGCCTTAGTTATCATATCAGCCAGTTATCAGACAGTTAGACGTCCACTGCTGGTCAAACATGATTCATGCATCTCTTTTCGTATGAAAAAGTTTTGACAAAATGGCGGGGATCAAGAATTTTAGGATCATAAAGGATGCCACTCCTCCTTACAAACATGGAAACAAGAAAATTGGCCATGGCGGTCGGTAATGTTCGACCTTCTTTCATACGTCTCCGTCGTCGATATTTCCAACGTTTTAGTGTCCGAACAAAAATTAAATAAAAATATTTTTTAAATTTTTTGTCGTTGGATTTGAAACGGACAAAGTAACGTCGAAAACAACGACGGGAATTTACGAAAGAAGAACGATCATTACCGACCACCAAGGAGTATTATCATGTTTCACCGCTTGTTAGGCAGTCTGCGCTCCAAGGTATGGACAATACCTATGCCAGCTTCCTGGCTGGGATGTGTTCACTTACCCCTGGTTTTCATTTCAACAAGTAGGGTTGATACGTAAAAAGAATTTTATTCATTGACAGAATCAATTTATTAATAGATAAATTATTACATACATACATACATATGCTCACGCCTATGTTCCACTACTGGGGTAGGCAGAGATAACAGATCGCCACATGCTACGATTCTGACACACATCTCTCGCCTCCTCAACATCCATAAGTCTCTTCATACAAGCTCGTCGGTTCCGGGTACATTTTATTTGGCCCTTCTTCAGTACGCATCCTATTTGGTCAGCGTACGTGCGCCTAGGGCGACCCCTTTCAACCATTCCATTCACACTTGCCTTGTAAATTTCATACGTCAACCTACTTTCACACATTCTTTCTGTCACAGATAAATTATTCCACTTTAATAAAGTCGTGGTGGTCCAGTAGCGAGTAACCATGCCTGCCGTGCAGGTGGCGATGGTTCGATCCCCGTCCAGGCCAACTCGAACCAATGAGTTTTTCGGAATTTAAGTACGATTTGAAACACGATCACGATCTTCACTGGCTTTTCGGTGAAGAAAAACATCGTGAGGAAACCTGCACGCTTCAATTTCGAGCCACTGTACTGAGGTTTCAGAATATCTCTTGACTACCTTCTCGGGGAATATAGTCGTGAGCATATGCTTTGCTATATCCACTGTCCAATTTATAAGTGGCGACGGTCTCACTACCCGTCAAACTGGACAGTGTTTCGGTACTATTAGTGAAATGTGGATGTTCTGAATAGTCAGAATATCTCTGACTACCCCCTCGGGGAATATTGTGAATGCATACCTATGCTTAATCCACTTCAAAGTACCAAGTTTAGTTAGTTTAGTCTCAAAACTGTCTAAAACTAATCTATTTTGACTTCGTATTTAAAAGTTTTGACTGTTATTGTGTCTATTAATGTTTCAAATGTACAAATTTTTACAATATACAATATTTGACGTTGAAATAATATTTATATGACTATTGGCTTAAGAAAATGTACTTCAACGAGTAATTAGTGTTGTGGCTTACTTAAATTAAACGAATTTACAAAACTAAAAAATTTCGAGGTATACACGGCGACAGGTCAGGTTACCCTGTTTGGACTTTGAACTATTAGAAGTTGAACGCTGCGAATCGTGCGAGAGGGTGCGGTATGTTGTTGTTGTTTCGTCTCACAGCACGCTGCGCCCGCGCCGGCAGCCGCGTCTATGCAGGCTCTCTACCGCACTATTTTGTGTTTTGTACGTAGTGTAGCTGATGTGTCGCCGTGTGTACGGTCAGCGTCGAAAAGAAGTATTTATAGAATTACGACGTGGAACAAAAGTATATACATCTTTTTTAGATTTACTGTACTCTAGGTTCACCTACGGCGGACAGCCCACGGCTAATTTTAGTCAGCAAATTAAAACAAACACAAATCTTGGTCATTAGGCGTTTCACACCACGAGCGATTCAGATCTGGGTGTAAATCGCCCTAACACATTTTTTCAATGGGGACTTTCGAATCACTATCAAAATCGCAACAATAAATTTTTTCCATTAAATATTTTTCTTCCCATCACGGTTCAAAATACGTTCGAAAAATTTTATAGCAGTGGTCGAAAGGCCCCATTGATAAACAGCTTTTGGGTGGTTTACACCGTGGTGTGAAACGCCTTCAGACCCAAATAAGTCTTGTTCTTTATTGCATAGAATTCCTTACGAATACAGGGTGTTACAAAAGTAAAAATAAATATTTAAAACTTTTAAGGAGCTTGTTTAGACCATCAAACAACTTTCACTACGGGACCAACATCGAAATCGCGAAAAAAATAATCCGCTGTCCCATGAATTTAGCTCGAGTAGAGTTGTAGTTTAGTATGGAACAGGATTTCTTTTTCGCGATTTCGATATTGGTCCCTTAGTGAATGTTGTTCAGTTTGATGGTCTCAACAACCTCCTTAAAAGTTTTAAATATTTATTTTTACTTTTGTAACACCCTGTATTCGTATCAATAAATGGTCATTAAATACTTTTTGGTACAATCCACCAATATTCAAATACAGGGCTTGCATACTACATTTAAATAGTTATTAATAAAAACGGTTGTAAACGTATTTACTACATTATATAAAAATGTATTTTATATTCAAAATAATATATTTATTAGCTCTTTGCTATTTACAAAGTGTAGCTTGAAATATTTACTAATTATATTTAATAATATATTACGTGGATTGGTGTTGTTATACAGGGTGTTAGGGTAAACAGTTGCATTACTTTTAGGGGTAATTGTACCCATGATGGGTAATTGTAGCAACTTTCCCTAAGAAACAGAAATTAGCAGACATTCGACATTTCATACAAAAGTTCGATCAGCTGATTGCATTTAGTATGGAAAATGTTTTTTTTTTTGCGAATTTCCTATAGGTTTCTTAGGGAAAGTTGTTTCGTATCATGGGTACAATCACCCCTTAAATTAATGCAACTGTTTGCCCTAACACCCTGTAGGTATAGAGTATATAATATTGTGTATACAATAACACTATATTTATTGGCAGTCTGAATTATCCATTATTCAAACATGGGTCAAGTCTCAAAAGTGTGATAAATACTATTAAATCTTTTACTATGGGATCAAAACTTAAAAGGCTAATCGACACTTTTGTATGAAGCCTGGCATAGTAAAGTACGTTACCTGTTACAGTAGTAACTATTGAATAATCTGTGGTCTTGCTCTAATGAAAAAATGTCGCACTCAGTTTTTTAATGGAATTTAATGAAATTTAAAAATGAATGTTGTCTTCTCAATTTTGAACGTAGCGTAAGGCCATTTTTTAAAGTTTTGGTCCCGTAGTAAAATCATTGTCTAATAATAGGTTCACACTTTTTTGGCTTATCCCGTGACATAAGACGTTTTAGAATATACAAACTTAGAGCTGAAAAAGTTAGGTAAAGCTAGGTTTTGTACATAAATAGATAATTTGGATGGATTGTTGTAATTTGTGATATATTTCTTATAGGTTATATTTCCTTCGTCTATTCTCTCTAGCTCATTTTATTGATCACAATTTTCTTACGTACACTTTATGACATTCCAATCTTTGGTTTTTTTTCTTTGTTATTTTTTCTCTAAATTCTTTAGTTTATATTATTTACAATTATTTAAAAATGAAGTTGATGAGTGCCCTTAATTGGTGGACCCCTCAAGACCCCTTAGGGGCACTGAAGGTACTTAAAATCACATTAAAAGTAATTTGATCTTTATTTTTGTTATACGTAATTATAAAATTCCAGATTTATTTTCTATTAAAACCAGAATACATTACCATATCAGCTTTAAATATCTATTTTATAATTTAAGTTTTTATTTTTAATTGACCGAAAGTTTAATTAAGAGGTGCTTGCTCAAAAATAATAAAAAAAAACTTTAAAATAATACAGGGTACGCATTATATGTTCCTTTGCTTGAACTTTTCAAGTTATATACCTAACTTTGCTTTGAAATTGAGTCATAAAAGGAAAAAATAGCATTTTCTTGTGCAAATGTTAAAATAAATATGTATGAGAACAATTTGTTCTTTTGTAATACAAGGGTTCTTTATAATGCTGTTATGATTCGGAGATTTGTATCTGGGGTTTATTTCCAATTTCAAGGTGGAACCATTTTCAATTATATTGTCAAGACACAAAAAAAACAGTTTTTTTAAAGGCCACACTTATTTTGAATTTTTTTCAGTGACTGGTTAAAATTAAATCCTTTAGGTTGTTGATAGTTTTTCAGTATTTATTGAACTTTCCTTGTTTATTTACTCGTTTGGGTGAAATTTTGCAATTTAATTTTGACTATGTTCTATTCCTTTTTTATCAGAAATACATTTTGATGGAATATCCTAATACAAAAGTTCGAATTATAACCGCTTACTTAAATTACAGCTTGTATATTTTGTAAATAAAAACTATGTGACACTAAATATAGTGGTGCCATTACTGTTACCATTCTGTAATAAAAAATATTATGCTATAGTTAATTATAGTAATGAATTTTAATAATTAGTTATTTTTTGAAAAAGAAAACTGAAAAAAAGTACTTAATATTTAATTAATTTTAAGTGTAGTTGATTTAGTATTGTTTTTTGTTTAGAATTAATTAATGTTACATGCAGACCAATCAAGAAAATTGGGATATGATATCACAAAATAAAAAAATAAACGTTTAAGTACCTGCATTTTGAACCGTTCATAATTTTTTTGTTTTGTGATATTATTTTTCAAAAAAAATAACTTGTTTTTGTTTAAGAAATGTAAAAATGAGATTATATAACGAATAAAATAATGTCCTTAGTTACTTATAGTTATAGAATGTTTAATTTTTAAGTTTTGTTTCGAATTTATTTTGGTTACATTTTCGAAATGATTAAATCAATATTTTTCTAATTTTCACAGAGTTTGAATTTTATTTCAGTTTTTTATTTTTAATAGATAAGATAAAAGGTCTTCCGAAGTAATTGCAATTAGAAATTTACAAAAAAACGCCTTGCCTTCCTTCATCGTCCACTGACATTTTAAAATAGCTAGCAATCGCTTCGGGGGACTGTTTCAGAGAAAAAACGATTTTGAAAAAATGTACAGATATTTTCTTGGAGTATAAACATGTACTACAAAATATATTTAATTATTACCTTGTAAATACGGGTGTTAGCATAATTTGTTTACTTACATACTGGCAAATTGGACTACATTATTTTTAGTAATAGGTTATTTATTCATTCTCTAAGTGTTGTATAAGGTATTGTTTTTCAAAATCAGTCTTCTTTTTTTATTAAATATGCTCATAATAAGGATGTGATTTTGAAAAAGGATACCGTAATTGCATGTTATTGTTTGCTTTTCACTTTTTTGTCACCTGGTCATTTTACTACACAATTCTTTTATTTTCCCACTTTTTTATTTAGCTGTTATGTTTATTTTGTGACTTTTTCCATTTTTTGTCTTGAAACTTCTCAATTTTATTCAAATTTTGTTTTTTGTGTGACTTCTTCTAGAATTTTTGTGTACAGAGCTATTGGGTACGATACGATATTTATAGAGGATATTTTTTTTTTCATTTATATCCCTTTTAGAACCGACAGTTTGGTTTTTTTTTAGTTTTGAAAAATCTCTATAAATACCTCAATTTTAACTCCAAAATCTCTGATACCGAATTTGCTAGTTTAATACATATATTTAAGAAATAAATGTGTTTTTTTACTATTAAATGTAACAGCTAAACAGCTTGAGCGCAGCAGTGTAAATCGTTTTCAGTGGGGCTCTAAAATTCTGTTCCAAAAAAATAACACCTCTAGTACGGGAATACTAATTTTGGAACGGGACATAAAAATGCACTATGATTGGGTCTTTTCGCTTGATTAAAAAACCCTGGTGGCGGGTGGGACATCTCTTTTCGAATTTTTTTTATTTATAAAAAATTTTCGTATTGAGTATGTGTTATTGAAAACGCAAGGCGGTTGGTTTAGACTTTTAATTATTCATTTTTAATTTTAAAAAAAAGTTGGTGGTAGAGTATTGTTCGTTAATTTTCTCATACTTCAAGTGTGTTGCCATTTGCCATATTATTGAAATATCATCATTTATTTTATGGGAAAAAATCTATTTAGTCAAAATTAAGCGGCATATTTTGGAAACCATTAAAGTAAATTTAAAAAAGGCATATAACATTAAATCATTCATCCTATTATTCAATACAATATTTCGTTTGTTTATCAGTACGTCGTAATACTACCGCCAACTTTGTATACAGGGTGTTAGGGTAAACAGTTGCATTATTATAAGGGGTGATTGTTCCCATGATACTGAGAAACCAGAAATCTGAAAAAATATTGTAATTTCGAGTATTAACAGTCGAGAAATTGAAAGTTGTTCAGTATCCTAAATACAATCACCCATAATCCTGGAACTCCACATTGCCTAATTGAAAAATATCACACATGACAAATACACGTTTCTCAGCGTCTGTCGGTTTTTGACGCAGATAAAAGGAGTGAAATAGGCAAGAATGCCACTAAAACTAAAAAAAAAAAAAAAACCCTCTGGATCCACGTTTTTATAGTTTTATTGCCTATTTTCACGCAGAAGCACGTATTTGTAATGCCGGCTCTTCACATGGCCTATTTGACAAATACGCGTCTCTACGTGAAAATAGGCAATTAAACTATATAAAAGTGGACCCCAGGGGATGTTTTGGTTGCATATTTGCCTATTTCACTCCTTTTATGTGCGTCGAAAACAAACAGATGCCGGGAAACGCGTATTTGTCGTGATATTTGCCAAATACTACATGTGGAGTGCTAGCATTAAAGTAATGCAACTGTATACACTAACACTCTTTTTTTTTAAAATCGATCGCCAAGCGTCCTTGCAGAATTCAGCCGCATTAGAAACGACGACACACGGCTCGCTCAAAATCGTCGCTCGTATTGCAGGTTGTCGACACAATGGACAACGGCCAGGGCAAGTGAATGCGGCGACAGCGATCACTACGTGTGTCGACGTTTCTACCATCAACTAACGGACCTCACTAGCATAGTGTAATACCGGTTTTTTTAAAGCTACAAGTTGCAAGTTGTAAAAAAATTTAAATATAGTTTTTTTTTAAGATGAAAAATGATTTGTTTTTCTTTTACACCCTGTATTAGAGTCTGTCAGTTTTACCCGGGGTTTTTTTTGGTACGTTATCTTAAAATTTGAAATTCATGTTTTGGAATCTTTCGAGTTTTTTTGTTAGTCAACAATTATCGAAAAATTTGAATTCGGAATTATTCGAGTTTTTTTATTCGACTATTCTCGAAAAAATCGAATTTTCGTAGGTTAAGAAAAATGACTCCAGAGGAATTCTGTGTACGTAGTGGAAGCTGTGGAAAATCTAAAAATATTTCGGAAATAGTCGAATAACAATAAAACTCGAATAATAACAAATTTCATTTTTTCGATAATTGTTGATTAACAGAAAACTCGAATAATTACAATTTTTTTTAATAATTATTGATTAACAATAAACCGAATGATTGGGAACTTTAAAATAACAGTGCAGAAAATTACTTTTGACAGATTCTAGTAAGTCAAAATGTGTTTAAATAACACTTAAACAAAAGTTAAACATACTTGGGTACTTGTAGCTTGTTCATCAAGTGTTTTTTGGGCCCAGTACTGGACCAGGGGTCCAATTCATATGCCATGGGTTCTAAAGTTAATTTCTGATCCTATTAATCACAGTTTATTAAACAAATAGTTGGCTAAAATGCAGGAATAAGTTGTGTAGGTAACATTTTATTTTTCAATGAGCATTTCGAACCAATTTTTGAGCAAACGTCTATCGAGTCATTCTGGGAACTTAACGAACAATCTGCTTATTTAAAAAAAATTACTATGATATCAAAAGCCAATGACTAAAAATGGAGCCTTTTTTATTTTTTTAACGCGGCCATCAATACAACTTGAATATTATATTCAGAATAAAGATAAAAACAAAACTTTATAGCAAGTATATCTCTTAACTCAGTCCGAACGGAGATATAATATGCTTAAAGTAAACGTAATACATTTATTTTCAACTTCAAGCCTTTATATTTCTTTGTTAACTTATACCATTTTTATTCCTGTAATATTTAGCTACTATTTTTTTAAATAAACTGATGTGAACAATGTCATTAAATTGGACCCCAAATCATTGTTGTTTGTCTGTGGATTTTAAAAAGTTATTTTTAAAGGGACGGTTTTGGCTCGCTTTTAATTTATTGTGACACAAAGGGAGTTTGCACCATTTTATTAACATGTTACAGGTATTACTGTTAAATCGATCGATTTTGTCCAAATACATCAAAAATAGTACTAAATATAAATAAAACGCTTTATATTTTATTAAAAACTATTAATATCGATTATCAATGCTTCTGATATTGTTCCAATGACATTAATTTCAAAAAGTAGTTATTTTAATTACATACAAATTGTAATTCAAAAAGTAGCCCAGTCATTTTACGGAGTTTTGGTAGGAGGGGTGGGGGTAATTATCAATGGGACTTTTAAACTGTAACCAGCACCATTTAGTGACAAAAATAATATAAGTAATATTAAAACATATTTTACTAAAATCGCTATGCAACATAGAAATCAGAATTATATCTCCCAAAAAGATTTTAAATTAATAATATTAAAACAAATGCACTCATTTTAATTAGATTTAACAATATAAATTATTTTTGAGCAATAAAAAAGGTATTGAAATTTAAAAAATGAGGTATTCACTAGCAAATACTAACATATTTTTCAAAGCCTTCTAAGTAGACAAAAATATTAACACCTTGTTTGAAGTATGTATTAATGGTAAAGCCTTAAAAATGTGCAAAAAAAATTTACCATCCGGTTTTAGAACGAGATAAATGCTAAATTTTAAATTTGGGTTTTTTTTGCTGACGTTTTTGTTTTTAATTTTGCTACATTTCTAGGCTCAAATCGGCTCTTAAATACTATACCGAAAAAAATATAAATTAGTAATTAGTCCCGGCTCAAACCGTAAGATGACTGGGCTAAAGTACAGTAAATATCTACACATCATGCCAATAACAATGTATTAAGATTTAAACAACACATTAAATTCTTTATAAATCAATCTACATAATTACAATCGCAAACACATTGCAATTTCCTAGTGAATTATTAGACGCATTCATAGGAAATATTATAGAAAAATCGTTTTCATTTATTTTGAGCTTCGCTATGTTAGTGAACAAAAAATTATTTCCATGAGGAAATAAGGGTTTTTTCTCGTTTTTGTTAAAGCTAATCACGTTTTAACAGTAATACCTTTCTTTAATAGTAAGACTTAGGGTTTCGCCTTAAGTAGTTAAAAAAAAAGTATAACCTCACTGGTATTTTGGAGCTTTTGTAAGTGTACATACGGGTCTAAATCGATTGTAAATAGATAAGTTAACTGTCTCAAAGTTCTTTAAATATAATGCTATATTAGTCAAGTTACCAATAAAATGTTTTTTATCGTAAAAATGTAAAAAAAACGCTAGGTCGTACAACTTTCGTTGGCATAACGAACTATTTGGACTGGATTTTCAAATATTATACTTTTTTAGAAGGTCAAGGTCATTTGTTGTATCAAAAGGTCAAGGACACCGGGATGTTTAAAAGGTCAAGGTCATGGTGATATTTTTTAAAGGTCGAGGTCATTGGTACTTGTAGTAGTTTCTGAATATACCTTGTGTGCTTGGTCGTTTGTTTGTACCTATTTTTTTTTATATTGATCCTAGTATACACATTTTATTGGTAACATTGATAGATTACTTCGGGCATTCGATAATAGCACTTATAACTAAACGATATATAAACTATTTTTCACTACTAAAAATATTAAATTTAAAAAGGTAGATTTTTAGAAAACTGTTCATTCTCCTCAATATAAAACTTATTTTATTTTAAAATAAATTCAGTTTTGTATGAGGGTCAAATGTCGTTTTCAAAATTTCGATCTATTTGAATTTTACTAAATAGGATGGCAGTTTTAATACCTAGTACAATTAAAAAACATTTTTCATTCGACGTCGTGGAAGTAAGAAGAATTGAGGAGCTACAGAGTGCTCCAATAGAACTGCCTTAATATACAGGGTGTAAACTGAAATGCGTTACATACTTAACTGGGTACTTGAGACCATTAAACTTTCACTATGGGAAAAAAGTCGGCAGTGTCATACATTTTGGTCGAGTAGGTATTGATTTTTTTTAGCTGTGATTTCGACGTTGGCTTAATCGTGAAAGTTGTTCAGTTTGATGGTCTGCAGCATCCCGTTAAGTACGTAATTTAATTTTACAACCTGTAAAAAAAAAAATCTAACCCAACCCCAAACGAAAAGTCCTTTTGTTCTAAATTAACGAAACTATAATCGATAACTATCTGTTTTTTTTAAACTATTAGGGAGAGCAGTCATCTAAATTGCATAGTATAAAATCACGTACAATTCGACATTCAGCATAAAAGGTTTCTTTAGAAGGATGTCGCTTAAGCCATTTCGCAGAGAAGGGAGTCATGCTATCAAACGTACCGCATACCATAGAAAAGTGCGTTCTTTTTTTTACTACTGGATTAAAGGAAACATCTAACACTTGAAAAAAAATAGTGAAGCCCGAATCGTATATGTTATACGCTCACGTAATTGTTCCATAGGGGTACGCAGAAACTACAGCCCACCACACGCTACAATTCTGACACCTGTTTCCCCTCATCCATATTCATACATCTAGGAGATAAAATAAAAAAATGTATACCTAAAAACTTTATCAAAACTGTCATCCTAACAAAATCGCCTTTAAAATACAAAACTCGTCATTAAGAGCAATAAAGTTAGTCTAAATCAGCTTAGTTTTTAAGTAGTATATTATATTAAAATAGAGACTGAATTATTAACGTTTTTTTGGAGCCAAAATCGTACATAACTGAAACGGGTGCGATGAAGCTAGTTTTTAAAAAGTTGTTTTACAAGGAGATTTTATTTATAAGGAGCTTCGTATTAAGAAAAACGACCCATTTACTTTTCAGACGAACGTCCCTTTCTGGTACATGTGACGATTAACCTGTTAGAAAGAGACTAATAAATGTTGACCTTTTTCGTAATACGAAGTGCACACTCATCTAAACCCTCATACCGATTTATATTTTAGAAAAAGACGGTTAGAGACACCGTTTTGTCTACTTTTGTGTTGGGATGGCGCTTGATATAATTTACTATTTTGGCTTTTTAATAATAGTTGCTTAGTTTTCTTTCATACAATACCCGACTTTTATGGCACTTCGGACAAGAAATACTATTAATTAGATTTACTGAAGCATTCTTAAACTAAGCAATCTTTAATAGCAAGTCCTAAAATCATCTGTGTTTAATACTTTTTAACGAATTATAGTAATCGGTTAACAAGCATTAAACTTAGAAATAAAACATGCATTTATAATGTTCAAAGCGTCACCGGAACACAAAAATATAAATTATAATATGTCGTTCTGTCAAAATATATGTCGCTTAGGCGTTATCAATTTAATCGCTCTATTAATTTCTTACAGAAGAGTCGAGAAACGTAAGTGACAAGCGTAATATACTTTTTCATGTTATAATTATAAGACAGTGTGATGAATGTCTTAAGCTTTCGAAGTTATTCGAAGAGATTTTCATTAAAAAAACTACTCTGAATAATTATTTTGAATAGTTTTTTCTTTCGTTGTAATGATTGATTAATTCGCAAAGGTATTTATTTTTAAGTATGACGATTCTTATGATTATTTTCAAAGTAGTTATTAATAGGTGTATAAAATAAAACGAAAAAAGTCCCAATTAAAAAAAATTATTTGACTTAGTACGTATTTTTTTGATATAAAAGTTAAAGTAATAAAAAAACCGTATGTTTTGGTGTCGCAGATTGGTAAGTTTAAAATATATAAAAACAACGATCCAATCTTTGTTTCATTGAAGATTTAAATAAGTTTTGTAATCAGTACCAAGATGATAAGGGTGTGGTTCCAATCTAGTGCCAATTATAAAAAAAAAATTGTTTGGCCCAGTTACTAAAAAAAAACGGATTTTTGCTCCACTGCCACTTGTGAATTGTGGTTAATCTGACTATACTATCACTATGTTTAGAATATCTCTGACTACACCATCTGGGAAAACAGTTGTGAGCATACTTCATGGAAGTGATTAGAACTCACACCCTTTCAGTTTACTACCCTTTTAATCTAACACTGATAAAAACAACTTGTTTAAGCTTATAAGTAAGAATTTAATTTTAACTTTAGAGTGTAGGATTTGTTATAGTAGTATACTGTTATTTTCGTTTCTTTTAAGGTAGGTTATGTTGTATATTTTGTATATTTTACTTTGGGAATACGCCCGTTTCGTATCATGTTTTATAAAACTTTGCGAATATAATGACAACTTCAGAAAGCAAGTTGTCTGTTCAATAAAGCGTTTTATCGATCAAACTTTGTACGACATTACTATTCGTTTTTAATTTCCTAAAGTTAGGGTACCTACTAGCGTTCAATTCGCACCTGTTTCTATCTGAAATGGATTCGTGATGTTAAAAGAGAATGCCGTTATGGTCTAATGTCGCTTACGACATTTAGTAAGCGCAAGCGACGTTCACGTTCTTCGACATTACTAATTATCTACCAAAATTCATGTTATGCTTGTGAATTTTCTTTCCATTTCAGACGTAATCAGTCGTTTCAAATCTATTAGTCCAATATATTTATGTAAACAAAATAATATGTAATATAAATATCGATCGAAGAATCGCTGTTACACTAGATTTATTTGCTTAAGAAAACATTTCTCATCAATAGGTAGCGTTTGCAAAATTACTCAAGCGCCACCTTCGATGAATTACGCAACGATCATCGGTATTGGAATGTGAATAGCGCCACCTTCGATGAATTACGCAACGATCATCGGTATTGGAATGTGAATTACCTCTTTACAATTTGTCAGCGTGTTTCGATTAAAATTAAAAAGGTGGCGTTTAAGACAAACTTAATTTTGTCTTTTATCTTAATTTTGTCTCTGACTTCCCAGTTTTTTAATAGCAAATAAATTTGTAATATTTCGATTCTACGATCGAGTTAGACATATAAAGATATAGCAAAAGATCGGCCAGAATTCTTAAATAAAAAATGTGATATAAAAAAGTTGGAATCAGGTATATAAAAGGTTGTAAATTAAAATTGTTGTATATGTGTATACATAACCATAGCTTTCCTTTTTATTCAATATTATTAAAATATGGCGTAAGCGTATTGGATGCCTAGAAGAACGACAATTTTGACCTAATTAGTGAGTGAAGATATAGTTTTGCATTCCTAAATTATGGCCTTTTGCTTGTGTCTAGGGTTGCCAACCCTACTATATAATATAGTATCCTACTATGTTAGGGGCCCTTCTACTATCATTCTGAGAAAAATATATAGTAGGCAAAACTACTACAGGGTGAAATTGATATCATTGGCATCCTTTTAAACTAAGAGTCTACCCATCAAACTGAACAACTTTTACTATGGGAGCAAACCGACCGGAGCAAAAAAAAAAATCTGCTGTTGCATACATTTGAGTCGAGTAGGCTCTGCAGTTTAGTATGGGATAGCTGATTTTTTAGTTGCTCCGATCGGTTTGCTCCCATAGTAAAAGTTGTTCAGTTCGATGGGTAGACTCTTAGTTTAAAAGCATGCTAATGATATCAGTTTCACCCTGTATATTTTGATGAGCAAATAATGTATACAGAATTTAAATATATTGGTACTTAGATCCAATAAAAATGCCCAATAACTTAACATTATTTCCAAAAAATTTATCTCGTCATCATATTTGTTCCATTTGATCTAGACTGGACCATGTAGATACTTCCTAAACAATTTTCTACTAAGTCTACTGCTGAAAATAGACAACAAGATTTCCTAAAGTCGGGTTTAACTAATTTAAAAAAAGTTATATTATTTCTGTATCGACTTCAGCGACATCTCCGTTTACAGGATGCATTATTTTCTATAAAGAATACGAAATGGAGAGATGATTGTTCCTTAAGATTAAAAATTCAAAGCAAAAAGTAGCAAAAAAATATCTTTTTTAAAATTTTAAATTAACAAATTCGAAAAATACCACTGACATAAACTCTAGCGATAGACACGCCCTTTCATAGAAGCAACATGTTCCTCTTGAATGCGGTTCCCAAACCGCATAGATGTTCCCGAGTTCATTTCGTCACTATGGCAATGACAGACTGCCATGTGCCATTTTGTGTTATTTTGTGTGACATGTTGCTTCTATGAAAGGGCGTGTCTATCGCTAGAGTTTACGTCAGTGAAAAATACTATATATTTTCTTATTTTTCCCCAATCTACTATATCTTTTCGGGCATTAGACTCGAAATACTATATTTGGTCTGAAAAAAGTTGGCAACCCTACTTGTGTCATACAGCTTTTTGCCAAAGTCGATGTTTTAGGATGTGGAGCCTCGTGGCAAACCAAAAAGCACCCAACCGACAGGACCGCCAGCAAACAGACTTGCCAAGCGACTCGTAGTGACCCTTAGTTTTTTCATACCAACCTTGGAAATAAAGGGGGAGGCCTTTGCCCAGCATTGGGATGAAATAGGCTAAGGAAAGAACATAGTATTGGAGTTATTTCCGCTCTCTTCCGTCCCACTCTTGACTTAAGAGGAAATGCGGGCGGCGTTTAGTCCATACAAACGTATTCCCATGAATAATGTATGACACTAGTGTCAAGTAGTTTATGGGAGAATCTATCCCAATCTCAGGGATTGTTTTTGGTCAAGAACAAGAAGTGACTGAGGATTGCGGAGCCTCGTGGCAGGCAAAAACGCCACGCGCGAAAACCACGCGAGACGAGTGCTCGGGTCAGAACCTGCAACGTGACTCCGAAGTGTCAGTAGGATATTGGCCCCGATTCGGACTGTGCCACGACTTAACTTAACTAAATTTATTCCTGTCACTTTCTAAAATAAGATTAAGAAAAGAGACAGAAAACCAACAGCTGACTTTAGTGCTGTCAAAGTGACGTTACACACCCAAAAACGCCTTAAATAAGATGGCGTACATTATGATGGCATCTTATTTTGGGCGTGTAACGTCACTTTGACAGCACTAATGTCAGCTGTTGGTTTTCTGTCTCTTTTCTTAATCTTATTTTAGAAAGTGACAGGAATAAATTTAGTTAAGTCGTGGCACAGTCGAATCGACACCATTGTCTCAAGTCACTTGAGTCAAGTGTCACCATCTTCCTAGGCATTCATTACGCTTGCCTTAACTACTCAGCACCTATATTAATCAACGAAAGGAGGTCATTTTTAATCTAAGGAGTGGCGATAGATGATCATAATCTTGCAATCTACGAAGTGAAGCTATCATTATCTTAGGATTATTATAGCAGTATCTACTGCGCCACACTAAGCAAGAAAACTATTTTTTATGACGCAAATATAAGTGCGAAAGAGGTAGGAAATAAAAGTTGTTACAAAATGACAGTTCGGTAGATTATTCTTGACTTTAAAGGATATAATTTCAAAGTAAATCTAGTAAATAATGTATCAATTTTGTTCTCGACACGCTTTATTATCGGGTAAATTCTATGAACATTTAGAATTTTAGATAGTTCAATTGTAGGCTTGGATTTCTTTTCCTACGCTACGGTTCTTTTCTTAGGCAGTGGTGAACCCTAGGGTACAAAAGTAAAAATAAACATTTCAAAATTTTATGGGGGTTGTTGAGACCATCAAACTGAACAACTTTCACTATGCGACCAACATCGAAATCGCGAAAACATCTTTTGTCCAATACATTTAGCTCAAGTAGATCTGTAGTTTAGTATGGAACATCGCAAACGCGTCGCATTATGGCGATTATGTTAAATCTCCCAATTTTGGGGATAATGATGATCGAAAATCAGATTTTTTTTTTTTGCGATTTCGATATTGGTCCTATAGTGAAAGTTGTTCAGTTTGATGGCCAAACTTAACCATCCCCTTAAATGTTTATTTGTATTTTTGTAACAACTTGTATACTATTTAAAATCAATATTTCTCGATAGATAGGTAGGTAGGTACTTCGTGAAATTGAAATATTGTTTTTAAATAGTTGGCAGTGTATTCGATTCCTTTTGTTTAATAAAATATAGTTGAATAATCGAATTCACTCACAGATTTCAAAAATATAAATCGTAAACACAATAATTATCTCGTGTATAAAAAAAATCAAAGAAAATATAAAAAAATAAAAGACAAAAATTACTAAAATTATTTATATGAAAATATTATTAGGATGTAGGTGTTTCGCCTTCATAACTTACTGGCTAGTTTTTATACTAAATCAGATAGAAGAAATAAAATGTTTCTCAGAAATGGTAACAGTAAAACATTTTTTTAAATATTTTAGATCAAAAAATCAACTGTCGGAATTAGTTAGCAATTTAGTTAAGTAGTTTTACCACAAACTAATATTTCTGTTTTCGAAACCTCAATGTTCAATATTGCTGAAATGCTGAATGCTTGAGAAGCAATGAGCGTTTTTCTTTTAGTTTTCTAGTGGATCGATAGATGGCGTTACGGTCTGTGCGAGTAAAGGTCAAAATATCAAAAAGTGTTTCTTTAAAATAATAAAGAGGTAGAAGATGATCAAAAAGATGCCAACGCATCTTTTGATTGAATATTTCATTATTTACGAATCATTTTAATCGAAAATATGAAACTGTTTACGTCTGACATGTTTGTATGGGCTCGATCACTTGGCCTTTAAAAAAAAGTCAGGCACAGTCTTGACATGATTTTGACAGGATCTCGCCTACGTCTCTATGGAGCAATAAGCATGTCATCTGTCGAGTTTTTTAGGAACTAAAATTAAAAAAGAAAAACGCTCATTAGCCTCATATATTCGTGGTTTTTTTCTAAATTCATTACCTGTAGTTTTACCACAAAAGTACGAGACAGCTAAACAAATTACATAATTATTTGTATAGAAATAAACACTTGAAAGCTATTTCTATAATAAATTCTTTATAAGTAGGTAGCTAACTTGTTAAATCAGACACAACACTTTCTTTACGTAACACGTGCTTGTGGCGCCATCTATACGTCGATACAACTTAAGTATTTTGTGGTAAAACTACTTTTTTTTTCCATTTGTTTCAATAGCAAACTCATGAAAAAAGTGTATCGTAAGCATAGTGTAAAATGTATCTTGCATTTATAAAAAGCAGGTGCTGTCGCACTTCATTCTAACAAAATAAAGATAATATCTATTACCAAAGATTTAATATTTCCTAGCGCGTAGATTGGTAATGAACTAACGAACCGTGTTTCGCCAGTTGGTTCCACATAGCAGGCTGAATCACGAAGAAAAATGATTCTGTGCTTCAGATGGCACGTTAAACCGTTGGCCCCGGCTACTATCTCTGGTGGTAGTAGTAGTTACATAAAAACACGTCAGAGGCCGTAAGGCGGTCTGAAAAAACTCTGACACCAGGGCTCTGCCGACACGATATGAAGAAGAACACCATCTATCGAGCCATTTGGAACTATTTTTCTTTTTTAATGGCTTTCGGAAAATCCCTCATTACTCAACCAATCTAGGTTTAAACTAGTAAATATTAAATCTTGTTAAATACTGCACTACTGGTTCCTTTGACATGACATGTCCCACACTTAATGTTTTGCGATCAGAAGTGCGATTTATGGAACTCCCCAGTTTGAACTCAGCAGTTGAAAAAGTTTGTTGCTGATTTGACTTTCAAAAATCATACTTCAGGAGTGCGAATTTTGAAAGTCAAATCAGCAGTAGTTGCAGTAGAAAGATGCATATCTGTATAGTAATGTCGACATTTTCTATTGCTTGAGTTCAACGTATCACGCACTCTGTGGTATGACTTTCAAAAATCGCACCCCTGCGCTATGTTCGTTCATAGAATTCGTTGATCGCATACATACAATAGTTTTTCTTAACAGTTTTATTGCGTTTACCGCTTGCTTGCATTATAATATTTTTAACTGCGATCAATGCATCTTATTGAACGCTGCGTTGATTAAATCAATGCCTTCGTTGTTCACAGTGCGGCAGTATAAATAATCAAATATTTTGCAATCGCAATACCTACTGAGGACTCTATACGTTTTTTCCCAAAGATGTATTGTTCTGAATTTTATTTTTTTAGAAAATCGCCGGGGGAATGCTTCACGAATTTGTAAATATAGGTTTTAATTGAAATAAAAGCATTCTTTCTTGATTTGTTGTTTTCTTTCGCTGTCCTGTAATCCTAATTTATAAAATCATCATAATTTATAATAAGTAGGTACACTACACACTCCCAACAGCACAAATATCTAGGTACCTACAAAATGTCTAATAGATATCTAGATATTCTGTGCAGTGTGGGACTATGAGTTGACACTGTAGGTACCTACCTACTTTAACTAAAGTTATTTATAATTCGCTGACCAATTTTGATGTAACTTGTGAATTGATCCAATCGATATTACGTCAGTCTTAATAAATTACCACAAAATTGGTCGTGAAATTATGAATCAGGAGTGCGATTTTTTAATGAACTGAGCAGTTGAAAATATATGGAGATACGCATCTTTCTTCTGCTCATTTGACTTTCAAAAATCCCACCCCAATCGATGTTTTTTTAATGTTAAATCAACAGTACAAAGATGCGTATCTCCATAGTAATTTTGAAATTTACAACTGCTGAGTTCAACGAATGAGTTTCAAAAATCGCATTAGGAGTATGATTCTTTAATGTCAAATCAGCAGTAGAAAGATGCACGTCTCCATAGTAATATTGGCATTTTCTACTGCTCTACAATGAGTTTCCAAAATCGCACTCCCGAGTCAAAATTAGTTCTCAAAATAACCACTACCAGTACGAAAGGGGAGCGCGTTATTTTCTCTATGGTACGAAATTATATCCTACAGAAATGTGGTAATAAAACTAGGTACTGTAGTACCTATACTGTACGTGTACACACGGCGACACATCAAGCTACATATACAAAACCAAAATAAGGTGGCCGCGCGTCGGGCGTTGGTAGAGTAACATAAAACGTAAATGCTTATTATGTTGGTTTTTTAAGCTTGATGTGTCGCCGTGTGTACCTACCTAATATCTAGGTACCAGTCTTTCTACTACCGGTCTAACTCGGGTATGCTGATCGTCTGCTACAATCCCAACACCTCTCGCTTACCTATTCAACACTTCATTATCATCATCAGCCTATCATCGTCCACTGCTGAACATAGGAATCTCCCAAGGCGCGCCACAAACTCTGTCCTCGGCCTTCCTCATCCAGTCGCTCCCCGCTACTTGTTATAGGTCGTTTGTCCAGCGGGCAGCAGGGCATCCCACACTACGCCTACCAATTCGCGATCTCCACTCTAGAACTCTGAAACCCCACCGGTTGTCAGTTCTTCGGCAGATATGACCAGCCCATTGCCACTTCAGCTTGCTAATTTTCTGAGCTACGTCAACCACTTTAATTCTGACGTATCACTACATTTCTGATGTGATCTCTCAGAAACACCGAGCATAGCTCTCTCCATAGCTCGCTGAGCGACCTTGAATTGATGAACTAGTCCTATCGTCAGGGTCCATGTTTCCGCACCATAGGTCATCATTACTGGCAGGACGCACTGATTGAACACCTTCGTCTTGAGCCATATGACGGAGTTTCCCGAAAGCAGCCCATCCTAGTTGGATGCACCTTCAACACGTTGGACAAAATTAAACAACAGAAAAATCATGTAAAATTTATATTTTTTAACAGAACACTAACACATCATTCATAGTTACATAAAATGGAATGTTTTATAATAAAATTGACAAAAAATATGTTGATATCTTGATTACATTATAATTACGTAGTAGCAAAATGTTTAAGTTAGGTAAGTAAGTATACGCAAAATCATACATCCCCACATACAAGCGTAAAAAAAGAATCTAGGCCATACCACCAGACGGGCCTTGGGGGTTAGTGGAGGACTGGAGTGCGATTTTTCAATCTCATACATTGAACTCAGCAGTTGAAAATGTATGGAGATACGCATCTTTCTACTGCTGATTTGACTTTCAAAAATCATACTTCAGGAGTGCGATTTTTGAAAGTCAAATCAGCTGTAGAACGATGCGTATCTCCATAGTAATTTTGACATTTTCAACTGCTGAACTTAGCGAATGAGATTCAAAAATCGCATTCCTGGGCCCTGTTTAATAAACCCGACACTGACAATGACAATTCGGAGTACATTGCTGATAATGCTAGGAAACATGAAGCAATGCAAGTTTAGCGTTATTAGTAACCAGCATTGTACTCTGAATTCTCATTGTCAAATTGTCATCGACAGACTTTAAACATTGTCATCGTCGCGTTTATTAAACAGAAGTGTGATTTTTGAACATACGAGCGACGGCAGTAGAAAGATGCATAATCTCCATAGTAATGGACATCTGGCACATAATACCCAAAAATGTATAACCGTCCTTCTATTTTTATTATGGACTATGGAACACTAGAAACTAACTGCAGGCATTAGTTTATTTTATAATGATTTATTAATTTTTATCATTTTTATATAAAAAAAACATTGTGCTTGCAACAGGCTTGCAACACCTCCTACCTCCTCCTACTAAACAACATTGACAGCCATGTTGGGGTTGCTGCTTTTTTATAATTTATTAAGATAAAATAACTCGTTAAATAAAAATAAATGATACTATCTGAGTCGTTTTTATAAAACGTCATAATTTATTACACATTTGACTTCAGTCAAAACTTCTATACATTTTAAGGTATTTTTTCAAGGGAGAGCGGCGGTTGTCCTTTGACATTTTCTACTGCTGAGTCGCTCGTATGATGTTCAAAAATCGCACTCCAGGGCCCTGGAGGCAAATATGTCGGTTTAGACAGGTACCTAACTATTCCACTTGCTGTCATGCCATATGCGAAGTATCCGGGACTAAAAATCCACCACTACGGATGAACATTTTCGAGAAAATTATGTTTTGCCAGTAAGGAATTTGTAGAAATAAACTACAACTAGATAGTTACGTAGGTAGATACCTACAAACATAAGTACATAAACCCACTTTCATCACGACTGTAATTCCCTATTGGGGTTATCTGAAACATTGTCACAACTAAAAATTTTCGTACTAGCGTGGGTAAACTGGTATGGAGATATACTGTTTAAAAAACAAGACGTTTTTCCCAATTTGTCATTTAACAGAAAATAAATAATTTAATTAGTTGTATATTTATGTTGTATACTTAAGGAATTCTTAAAATCTGTCGTTTTATAAAATGCCTAAAGATTATGCACTATATGAAATTATGATCTTTTGAATGCACTACATGGATTTAATTAACATTTTAGGCTCCACAGCCACTTCATAGAATACCTACGTATTTAAAAATGAATATAGAAATGAAATTGTTCACCATTACTGCAACCAAGATAAGCGAAAATTTTGGTCATCATTTGTGACCTTCTTAGATGCTTTGTTTCTGTGGAGTATTGGCTATGTGCACGACACTAGCGCCATCTAGCGCAACACGGCCCCGTGAATTATTTGTACATAAATGTTAGGATAGTTTGTTATTTTATATTAAAATAAAGTAAAAAAAAACTAAATAAATGAGCAAAATTTTCGATATTAAAAATATTATAATACCTAATTGGCTGAAATTACCATTCTTTGTTACGAAATTCTCATACAAACTTTCACCACCGTTTTCACACCTTTGGGGGTTGAATTGCGAAAAATCTTTTTTTTTGTGAACACCTAGATAGCAATAAAAACATCCCTGCCAAAGTATTAGTATTTGCTGGTTTAGATATTTGAGAATTGAATGAGTGTGCGGATTTGCATAGATTCAAGCAAATCTGACACAACTTCGCCGGGAAAAGTACAAATTTCTGCCACAGCGTGCGCTGCGATCGACTTGACAGTTCCCAACACCCACTTCGCACATAGCCAATACTCATGCGATGTTTCTGTAAGGAGCACCTTTTGTACTTAATAAAAGGGAAACATACAGGGTGTAAGGGTAAGGAACATCCCTCCACAAACTGAAACGGAACTCAGACCATCAAACAGAACAACTTTCACTTTTCACTATGGAGGCTACATACAAACCTACCCGACTCAAATGTTTTGTACCATACATTTGAGTCGGGTAGGTTTGTATGGGACAGCCCATTTTTGTTTCTCGTTATCTGCGGTAGGCTCCACAGTGAAAGTTGTTCAGTTTGATGGTCCGAGTTCACCGTTTCAGTTTGCGGAAGGCTGTCCCTTAAACCCCTTTGTTTTTTGCCATTTATCTTTAGAGATATACAACGTGTTAATGAATTAACGCAAAACCTCATACACCCCAACTGATTTATAACAAAATAATTAGATTGAAACAATAATTTAATTATTTTGATAGTTAAAATTTAAAGTTATTCACATTTTAAGTTTTGAGGCAAAAATGATTTGTTATCATTACAGCACTGAAAGAAAGCGCTAACATACTCATGGATACATTTTAATAATCTTGTTTTGGTAGTAAGTAGGGTGAGTGTGCCCGTGCGGTGGGTTGACATCGGATTCAGAAAATTTAAAATACTTATTGCAAACAAATTATTTAATATTTTGAAAAAAAAAAATCCTATGTTGAAACCATGATAATTCGACTCTGCTCTCGATTCTAAACAAACTACTTTCTAGTTTTGCGTTAATTCATTAACACGTTGTATACTTATAAGCACGATTTTAAATTAATGAAGTCAATAAAAAAATAGAGAAGACAGTTTATGTGTGGAAAGCGGAGATGCGAGTAAATGCGTTACATAGGTACTTTAGGGTGTACTTAAGACCATCAAACTGAACAACTTTCACTATAAGACCAACAGAAATCGCTAAAAAATCTACTGTTCCAATAAAATAAAGTGATTTTTGGAAAAAAATTCTGTTAGGTACCTAATGCTGATTTAGTACCACAGATCCAAAAAAATTTAGTACTTAGGTACTAAAAAGGCACTAGGCACTAGGTACTTAGGCCTAAGGGTCTTAGGACCCTTGAGCTCATCCCAGAAAAAAAAATTATTGGCACTGTAAATGTTGTTATATGATTTAATTATTTTTATAAGTAGCATAGCATAGCATAGCATAGCATAATGCTCACGACTATATTCCCCGAGGGGGTAGTCAGAGATATTCTGAAACTTCAGAACATCCACGTTTCACTAGTACCGAAACTCTGTCCAGTGTGACGGGGAGTGAGCCCGTCGCCACTTGTAATGGACAGTAGGTACGATACATGCCTCGAAATTGAAGCATGCAGGTTTCCTCACGATGTTTTCCTTCACCGAAAAGCCAGTGGTGTTACAAATCGTACATAAATTCCGAAAAACTCATTGGTACGAGTCGGCCAGGACGGGGATCGAACCATCGCCTCCGGCACGACAGGCCAGGTTACTCGCCTCGCCACTGGACCACCACGGCTTTTTATAAGTAACTATTTTGTAATTATTATTTTGTAAGTATAAAGTAAGTATTTTTATAAGTAACACTTTTAAATCAAAACTCACATGAAAATTGTCAACAATATTTTAAGTCTTAATTTTATTCAATAGATAAATACATTACAATTACATACATCAATTTTATTTACAATTTCGTTACATACACAATCTAAGTACGATTTTTAAATGCATAATTTTGCAGGCATTTACCGTATTCTAAGCCATTCGTCATTTTGGATACCTCACACACGAGATTGTTATAAAAATTGCAAAGAAATTGTTAGAAAACTAAATAAAAAAACAGTAGAACTGAGTAACAATGGATATTATAGCTACAACGAGAGCATAGAGAAGAGAGTTGAAGCGAAAGTTGTATCATAGAGTAAATAAATTATACACAACAGAGGGTCAATGCCCATACTAAGAAAGTTGCCACCTTCTTATATGAAAACTGGCGCAAGTACAGCGACGGTGGTGAGTAGCCGGTACTACAGCAATGTTTAATTACGTTAAAATAAGTGTTAAACACATTTGTTATTAAAATTTTTAAGAAAATTAATCTATGTAAGTAATTTATTTCCGTGGAACAAAACTCAAATAATAGTGATCTAATAATTTATCTCTCGTTCAGGCCAGTAGCGACATCTGTTTGCGACAAGACTATACTAAATCTAAAATGTATGGAACTGTCCAGACATGGTTGTATTAATTGAATTTCGATGTTATTTCAACATAAGTCGATAATAGTTTGGCAGTGAAAAATGCTCTGCGCTGTGCTTCGCCTGGTGTATGCAGGATCTAATCTAATTCAAACAAACTTTGATTAAAATAAAATAGTGGAAGATAGGTGACGTTCTTGCATTACGTACTCGATCTGCTTTTCATGTACGCACGGCGACACATCAAGCTATACAAAACCAATATAAGATGGCCGCGCGTAGGTCAAGTAACGTATAACATCGCGCGGCCAGCTTATATTGGTTTTGTATAACTTGATGTGTTGCCGTGTGTACTTACGAGTGAAAAGTAATGCCGTGTCATTTGTTTTTCTTTTTAAATGATTTGTACAACGAGTAAAAGCACATGAAGGCATTGTGGTACCTTAATTCCGCCTAAAATCAAAAAAGTATCACCCAATGTCGCTCGTATTGCGGTTTAGTAAATTAGGCGACGGGGGCTCAATTTATGCGGTCCATGCGCTATAAGCTAGTCACCTATCTTGTTATTTTAATTTAATTAGAGCTAACAAATAAACATTTATTGTGTATGAACATGCCGCAGTTTTGGGTCATTTTGATAGTAGGTACATAACTCGGATTCACATTTTAATTTTAACAATCGTGTGCAAGGATTTCCGAGTCATTGAGGGCAACCCCACACATTTACTTAAGTTTCATAATTACCATTAAATTCACATAAACGACTTCCAAAAATATAGAGTAGGTACTTCAATAAAAAAATTAGATGCTACATAAATGCTACATGTTGATGAAATATATGTTTTTATAATAAAGATAAAATGAGAGAAATCATTGCCATAAAACAAAAAGTAGACACAAATTATCAGTACAATAAATCTATTTCGAGATTGGACGCATATTTTGTGTAGGTTTTTGAAATAAGTACGTACGTACCTCAGAAAAAGGATATGTCTAGAATGAGCCTCATGCTTCTACCATTATACAGGGTCCTTCTTAATATGCTGACAGTTTTTTATGGGGATGATCGACCATCAAACTGAACAACTTTCTCTATGGGACCAACATCGAAATTGCGAAAAAAAAATCGGCTATCCAATACATTTGGCTCGAGAAGGTTAGCAGTTTTGTATCGACGAGCAGATTTTTTATTCGCGATTTTGATGTTGGTCTCATAGTTGCTCAGTTTGACGGTCTGATCATCCCCTTAAAAAAGTGTTAGCATATTAAGAAGGACCCTATTTATAAAATAAAAGGGGTCAACTTTCTTAGGTTGGTGTGCGTGAGGCGTCATACAAATTATGTCTGTGTGCGTGTATATGGATAGGGTTTAGAGGCCAGTACTGGTTGCAATTTTTTTCTACGCTTTCGTAGCTTCGACTGTCTATCTTGACATATAACTTATCTAAGGTACGTACCTACTTACTTTATTATTTTTTGTAGTGCAGTAGTTTTGGCCCAAAGGTGCCCAAAGTTAATTCAGTTGAACAAGTTAGGTAGATATGTGTAAATAAATTATGACTTCAGAGAAAGTAAAGTAAAATTTACGTAAACAATAATTTCAGTGTGGCTTTGCCCTTACCGTTCTTAGATTAAAAAATAAATAAAATTAAACTCATTTCTTCTTTTTCATCTGTTTCGCCTTTTTCTTCTCTTCTCTCTTCAGCTCTTTGTCTTTTATAGATTTGTATAATTTGTAGCCGAAGAAAACTGCAAAGAAAGAAAAACAGGTTTAATTCACACTAATATTATAAAAAATACGAAAGTATCTCTGTCTGTTACGTTGTTACGGCTAAACCGCTGGACCGATTTTGATTAAATTTTGTATAGAGATAGCTTGAACCCTAAGGGAGGATATGGGCATAAAAATTCCACGCAAACGAAGTTGCCATGCTAAAATTATTATAAATGCGAAAGTCTCCTACGTTTCCACGGCTAAACCGCTGAACAGATTTTAATGAAATTTGGTATGATACCTAGATTAAACCCTGAGGAAGTATATATAAATTCTAAGCTAGTTAAAGAAGAAATAAAACCGGTCAAGTGCGAGTGGGGCTACTCGCGCACCGAGGGTTCCGTACCACACCACCACAGAACACAACATTATTAACTTAGAAAAAAAAATGTTGTCTGGAACCTTTAGCGCAAGACACACTTGGCCGGTTTTTAGTATTTATTGTTATTCTGTAGAGTTTGCTCTATAATCACACTTAAGTTTGACGCTTGTATGTATTACCGTTTTTACGATAGAGCGTGAAGAAAAAACGTTGATAAAAACTAGTTTCTTGTTGAGAACCCCCCTTAATTTCTAACTTTTTGACATTTTTATTATTTGATAACAAATCCGCCGTAATAACGCATAATCTGCGAAAATGTCAACTATCTAGCTATTGCGGTTCAAAAGTTACAGCCCTAAATAGGTAGGACAGACGGACGGACAACGTAGGCTTAGTAATAGGGTCCCGTTTTCACTCTTTTCGTTTCGTTATAACACCTAACCTAACCAAACCTTAACCTTTAATAAAATAAAAATAAAACTGGTTTCGACTTCATACGAGCATAGAACAGAAAATACATAGGTAATTGATTTGTAGAGAACAAATAAAATTAGTTTCAATAAATAAACCCGATTTTGTAGATAAGAGATACAAGTAATTAGAAATCATCAATCAACGCATTATCGTATTTTGTCTTTAATAGATTATCTAAAGCCCTGACCAGAAAAATAAAAAACCCTCGCCATGTTGGGATAATCATTGGAACTGTTTTTTGTACTTGAAATATTGTCAAGGTATTACAATTGATCGTAGCGCAATATTAGCGTAGCGTAATATTACAATTGATCGTAGCGCAATATTAGCGTAGCGTAATATTACAATTGATCGTAGCGCAATATTAGCGTAGCGTAATATTACAATTGATCGTAGCGCAATATTAGCGTAGCGTAATATTACAATTGATCGTAGCGCCTCCAAAGCAGGTTTTTTATTTTTATGGTATGGAGTGCGATTTTTGAAACTAATTCGCTGAGTTCAGCAGTTGAAAATGTCAAAATTAGTATGGAGATACGCATCTTTCTACTGCTGATTTGACTTTCAAAAATCGCACTCCCGGAGTATGATTTTTGAAAGTCAAATCATAAGTAGAAATATGCATATCTTCGTTGTAATTTTACATTTTCAACTGCTGAACTCAGCGAATGAGTTACAAAAATCGGCATCGCACTCCAGGCTTTAAAATGTTATATTTAAGCATTATATTTAATTAGCATGTTTATTTTAAAGTTTAGGCACTCTTTGGACGCTTAGCTGTTATTTCATACAAATGGGGAACATTTACAAGAGGTACGCAAGAAGAGTCGCCCTAACCAAACAGGATGCGTACTGAAGAAGGGCCAAATAAAATGTACCCGGAACCGACGAGCTTGTATGAAGAGACTTATGGATGTTGAGGAGGCGAGAGATGTGTGTCAGAATCGTAGCATGTGCGATCTGTTGTCTCTGCCTACCCCAGTAGTGGGACATGAGCATATCGTAGGCTAAAATGTCAAACCTCGTAACTCCTTTTTTTTCAAAATGACATTTTTATACTATTTTATTCCTAATTTCTGAACGCATCCATGGCAAAACTCTTAAATCATTTTAAAAAGCCGTTACAGTTTAAAATGATAAATAGAAAACCACGTAACTCCATTTTGTTGGAAGCAAACCACGTATGTCCCCCCGCTCAGTACTGCACGATATGGCGTAATGACCGTTTTACAATTATCGTGATGACGTTTTTTGTCTGTCCTGTAAATTTTGATCTAATGGAGTTACGAGGTCTGACACTTTAGCCGACGATATGTACAAGAGGTAAGCATGTGCGATACTGAGTGAGTACGAGCGAGACAGGAATACGCCATTGCCTACGTTGTCCGCCACGCTTCCACCCAGCGGGGGTGAGGTTAAAATTGATGGGTGTATGTAGTAGTACTGTAGTACTAACTAGATACTCTTTCTTATACTGTGGTTTACGTGTCCCTAACTACGATTTTTTATCGGTGTTTGTTTGTTCTCACTATTTCTTTTTTTTTAAACCTAGTGAAACGTGGATTCGAGTTTTCAGAATATATCTGTCAACCCTCTCGGGGAATATAGTCACGCTGAAGCTGGTGAAAAAATATTGTTTGCTTATTTTAAAAATGTCGTGCAATTTATTGGCATACAAATAAAAAGATAACGTACCAAACAAAATAATCAAAAATAATACTCCAATCGCTAGAAAAGCCAGTCTATACATTATAGCTTGCCCGATAGCTTCCTGCAGACCATCCAGGTTAATATTTTGACCGTCGAATTTAGACGAGATTTTACTTGCAAGCAAATTTTTCATCTGACTCACAAACATTTCTTTATCATTGTCGCTCATATCATTGTATTTTTCTAATACGCCTTGCAGTTTATTGCGAATTTCCTCAGATTCCTCGTCTTCGGGTGTTACGGCGACAATTTTTTGAAGCATAGACACTATGTCCATGTCTTGAACGGATTCAGATAATTGCTTTTTGATTATACTTCCGAGGTTCGACGCAGCGCCGCCTTCGGCCATTTGCGAGTCGTCCGCCATTTTCTGGTGTCGCGGGAAAAAGTTTTGGTGAGTTAAATTTTTTTTATGTTGGGGTTTTTATACAGTAGAAAGTTATATCCGTGAGTAGGCGATCCGGTTGGTGTTGGTTGCCAGAACAGATGGTGGTGCTGGATTCGAATCCTCGGTTATTGTTTGTAACTTTTAAATGATCTTTAAGTCTTTTATGGACATTGGCAATTACACATGGTGTTAGGGTAAACAGTTGCATTACTTTAAGGGGTGATTGTACTGAACAAACAACTTTCCCTGAGAAGCCTATTGGAAATTCGCAAAAAAAAATCGGCTTTTTATAAAAACGTTCGATTACATTTACACTGAGTTGCAGAAACGCTCATTAAAGTTAATCCTCCATTAAATATCTTGCTGTCACTTTTTGTCTTGTTGGCGTGGTAAAAGCTAACAAGAGATTTAATGGAGGATTAACTCTAATGAGCGTTTGTGCAACTGAGTGTTAGTATGGGAAGGCCTACATTTTTTTTTTCGTTTTTTTTTTTTTTTTTTTTTTGGTTTCTTATTGAAAGTTGTTCAGGATCATGGGTAAAATCACCCCTTAAAGTAATGCAACCGTTTACCCTATCACCCTGTATACCTACGTCCCACTGCAGGGCACAGGCCTACCCTCAGGGAGGGTGTGAGTACGTTAGTCCACCACGCGTTCCCAATGCGGATTGGTAGACTACACATACAAAAATTTATTCTTCAGCGTATGCAGGTTTCCTTATGATGTTTTCCTTCACCGTTTGGAAGCAGTCGGTATTACGTACATAAGTTAGAAAAACTCATTGGTACATGGCATGTTGTCCGTGCGGATTCGAACCCGGACCCTCATGACAATTTGACAGGACTATTTCATTTCTACAGTGAAAAACCCAACATAAAAAAAAGAGAAAACTCCCTTATCTTAAATATTTTTCGAATTAAAACTCACCAACGCGTTATAAAGCCGACACCTTTAGATAAACTAAATAATAATAAGCTATAAATTATCTATTCTTTGATTTGTTTATCAATAACTTTTTTATTTTACATTGTTACGCGATCACTTCGTGTCTCGATAGCGATTGGTATTGCGATTGCTATGGTGGTTCAATCCTTCCAACTAATCTAAACTATTATAAAACTGTAACAGAAGTGTGTCTGTACATTGAAGATATTTACAAAAAAAAAATTACGATATGATTTTTAGATGTCCCTGATTCCAAATCACCAATTTTTGGATTTTTTGTCTGTCTGTTTGTTTGTTTGTTTGTTCGTTTGTTTGGGTGTTTGTTTGTTCGAGTATCACGCAAAAACTACTGAACCGAGTTCGATGAAACTTTTTTTGATTGATAGCTTATCATCTGACTTAAAATCTGGTATATAATTTATGCGAACGAAGTCGCGGGTAAAAGCTCGTATTATATAAAGTGAAAGTTTGTGGCAATGTTTGGATGTTTGTAACTCAATCTCACGCATAAACGACTGAACAGATTCGGGTGTTTAGCACGCAGATAGAATATTTTCTGGATTAAAATATAGGACACTTTTTTAAGTAATCGCGGCGGGTAAAACTAGTCTTTCATAAGAAAATATATGATATGATGTTTGCCTCTAACCTTAATTAGAGGCGAGGCGAGGTTAGTTAATTATAACTACATCTTCACAACTTTCATGTTTTGACTAAAGTAGTCTTCTTTTAAAAAATGTCATTAAAATAAAAGGAAACCGACAACAGGGGTTAATAATTACTACAATTAATATGAAAAGCATGAGCAGGAGCCCATAAAGCTGCAAGCATTATGGGCTCCTTTGCACCGGGGTCGACAAGGGGCGGGTTATTTGACTGAGCTTGTATTTCATTGTTCTGACGAAACTTGTTGCTGATTTGTGACTGTTTTTATATCTTTGTATTTGACGACGCTTGTGCTGACCGCTTTATTTTTGTGATTTATCTTAATGCTTTTTTGAATAAATATGAAAAGTATTTTTAAAAATTTCAAAAGTATATCATCCTAATTGGCATTCAAAATGAATTAATTAGGTTTATTTTTCTTAAAAAAAAATTTTTGATGTGGTCGCCAAGCACTGGATTTCTGTCAATCTCGAATGAGTTTCCAGACCATAGCAATCGTTTGCTATTAGAACACGTGTAGGTATTAATTGAAACTACAAGTAAATAAGATTACGATATCGGTCGGTTATCATTAAAATGTTTACGCGCTACAGTTTTACGGTTTATCTCAAAGTTACATAAATACGAGTTAATGTCGATAATAAATTGATAAAATGACCTAAATAGTGCAAAGAAAGCGATGCAATTTTACCAAATTGTTGTGCTGGTTCAAATTAAATTATACCCTATTATAACAAACTGAACAACTTTAGGGGGCAAACACTCTTATACAGGGTGTAACAAAACACCCTAGTAATACTTAAGATAGACCTCGATATCCAATAGTTTGTAACATCCTATATACAGGGTCCTTCTTAATATGCTGACACTTTTTTAAGGCGATGATCAGACTATGAAACTGAACAACTATCTCTATGGAATCAACATCGAAATCGCGAAAAAAAAACAGTTGTTCCATACGTTTGGCTCCGAGTAGGTTTGCAGATTTGTATGGAAGTGATGATTTTTTTTCGCGATTTCGATGTTGGTCCCATAGAGGAAGTTGTTCAGTTTGACGGTCTGATCATCCCCTTAAAAAAGTGTCAGCATATTAAGAAGGACCCTATACAGGATGTAACAAAACACTCTAGTAATACTTAAGGGGGTGCTTCAGACCATCAATCTGAACAACTTTCACTATGGAGCCAACGTCGAGAAAAAATAAAAAAAAGTCTGCCGTCCCATACATTTGAGTCAAGACGGTACTACAGTTTTGTATGAAAGAGCGGATTTTTTTTTCTCGATTTCGATGTTGGCTCCATAGTGAAAGTTGTTCAGTTTGATGGTCTGCAGCACCCCCTTAAGTATTACTGGGGTGTTTTGTTACACTCTATACAGGGTGAAATTGATATCATTGGCATCCTTTTAAACTAAGAGTCTACCCATCAAACTGAACAACTTTTACTATGGGAGCAAACCGATCGGAGCAAAAAAAAATCACCTGTTGCATAAATTTGAGTCAAGTAGGCGTTGCAGTTTAGTATGGGACAGCTGATTTTTTAGTTGCTCCGATCGATTTTCTCCCATAGTAAAAGTTGTTCAGTTTGATGGGTAGACTCTTAGTTTAAAAGGATGCCAATGATATCAATTTCACCCTGTATATTCCGTGGCAAACCTGAAATCGCAGAAAAAATAGCTGTTCCACACTAAATTGTAATGCCTATTTATTTCACCATTGATGATATCCGGCGCGCTAAGATTTCAATATGGCATCTATATACTATGGACATCTCGCCTATTCTATAGACGTTTGTCATAATCATGAGTCTGATAGTATAAGAGATAAGGAGAATTTTGGTAACCATCAGCTGCAAGGCTGATTCAGTATTCATATGGTGTAGAGCATCTCTACGATGGGGATGGACCAGGGGGTCAATCGCGCTAATTTTGAACGATACTACCAAAACAAAACCACAACCAAAAACGTTACGTTATGCACAATTCGTATCGCGCAATTTATATTAACGGTAACGATTTCGTTCGATCGAATTTTCTGTATTGTGCGATTTAACCGTTCAGAAAAAAATAACGCGATAGCATTTTTACATCAGCTAAACCAAATCTAAACCAAAACTAAACCAAAACCAAAAACGTTCCGTCCGAACGGTAAAACCGTATAAAATAGCGCAATTGAGGACCAGGGCCTCAATCGCCCTAAATTTGAACGATACTACCAAAACAAAACCACAACCAAAAACGTTACGTTATGCACAATTCGTATCGCGCAAATTATATTAACGGTAACGATTTAGCTTTATTTCGGAAGATACGTTGGCGTAACGTTTGATGTCCGTTCGATCGAATTTTCTGTATTGTGCGATTTAACCGTTCAGAAAAAAATATCGCGATAGCTTTTTTACTTCAGCTAAACCAAATCTAAACCAAAACCTGCCTCTGTGCCTGCCTGCATAACTCCAGTCGGTTTAGGAGTTACAACCGTTCAAAGGTCGGAACTGACGGAATGCCAAGAAGCAAGAAGCGTTTTTGTCTTGCTTTATATTATCCATCTACCCTTGGAAAACTTTGCTGTCATTTCATACAAATGGGAAAAAATTACAAGAGGTAAGCAAGTGCGATACTGAGTGAGTACGAGCGAGACTTCTTCTTATCGTGTGGGCAGAGCCCTGGTGTCAGAGTTTTTTCAGACCGCCTTTCGGCCTCTGACGTGGTTTTTATGTAACGACTACTACCACTAGAGATAGTAGCCGGGACCAACGGCTTAACGTGCCATCCGAAGCACGGGATCACTTCTCTTTTCAGACAATCAGGTGATTCAGCCTGCAATGTCCTAACCAACTGGGGAAAAACGCACAAAGTGTCATATCACTAGGTGTCCCCCGTGGGAATCGAACCCACGACCTCCGTATCGAGAGCCAATGCTCTTAACCATTAGACCACGGAGGCAGTTGCGTTGAGGCCACGAGCGAGACAGGAATACGTCATTGCATACATGTGGCCTACATTTTCCGCCAAGCTTCCTACCAAGCGGGGGTGAGGATAAAACTTAAAATATTGGTGGGGGCAGGGAGTTTCCGTTCTGTATACAGGGTGTAACAAAACACCCTAGTAATACTTAAGGGGGTGCTTCAGACCATCAATCTGAACAACTTTCACTATGGAGCCAACGTAGAGAAAAAATAAAAAAATCTGTCGTCCGTCTCGACTCAAATGTATGGGACATTTGAGTCGAGACGGTGCGCAGTTTTGTATGAAAGAGCAGATTTTTTTTTCGCGATTTCGATGTTGCCTCCCTAGTGAAAGTTGTTCAGTTTGATGGTCTGAAGCACCCCCTTAAGTATTACTAGGGTGTTTTGTTACACCCTGCATAGTACTACTCTTTTTTTTTTATTAAGTTGAAGGCCAGTTTTGTTTCAAAGCATACAAGCTAGCATACAAGTTATTATAATTCAGTAAATCTCGTTCCGCATCTATTGAAACATCCGTTTGTAATTTAATTTGTACGCCTGAAACTAAATGCATCAGCAACATTAATACCTTAGAGAAAAATGTTTCATTTTAATAGATTTTCATGATACAAAGCCGCGTTGGCCACACCCTGAACACTTCATAGAAACGGGCTCGGACTGACAAGATGAGCGCATGTATGTTGAGTAAGTTATGTGCGAGTGAGAGAGAGAGATATACCACTGCTGTCATCTACCACCGAGGGGGTGATGGGCTTTAAACAGCGCATGCGATACCTTATCCCGTAGTCGTCACGTGCGACACGAAATAAATGACACTAAATGCATGGTCGCACAGTCGGTAGTGAACCTGCGGGTTCGAATCCCGTAAGGGACAAATATTTGTATGATGAATATGAATATTTGTACCCGAGTCATCATAATACAAGTCCAGGCTAGATTCTGGTACTTTAAATGTGACTAGATAATTTGTGTGACAATGTCCAAGATATTTATTTATTGAAATGAAAAAAACCTACATGCGTCAATTTCGAGGCATGTATTGTACCCACTGTCCATTATTAGTGGCGACTGGCTCACTCCCCGTCACACTGGACAGAGTGTCGGTACTAGTGAAACGTGGATGTTCTGAGTTTTCAGAATATCTCTGAGTTCCTTGGGGAATATAGTCGTGAGCATATTATGGTAAATGAAGTACCTATTCAATTCTTCTTTCGAGTCAGCATGATCTATATCAGGCGTGTCAAACACGACTTTGTGTTTGTGGGCCAAATTCATAATGATAGTACAATCAGCGGGCCGCAAAGAACTGAGAGAAATTGTATCAATTATAGGAAAAATTGTTTCGTTATAAATGTGTCTTGCTATATGTATAATATGTTGTTCATTTCGGGTAGGGGGTAATACTATCTGCAGAAATCATAAGAAATCAACTTCCAAACCGTATCTAAATCAGGACTAGCTAGAACTGAATTTCATGTCGGGCAAAGAAAGATAAGGGGGTTTGAGACTTCCAAATTAATTTGATAAAATTATTTTGCGAACACAGTATAGAAATAAATTATATAGACCGCCGATAAAACTTACTATTGTCTCTCAAAATTCATTTGTAATGTGTACCTACTAAGATTTACAATTGCCTTCCTGAAGAATTTAAAATTCATAGGATTGGAAAATTCAAAGCACTTGTTAAGGAATGGCTCTTTGACAAATGTTTCTATAGTGTACAGGAATATTTAAATTATAGATAGGTGCTCAATTTATTCTAAGGTAATGTAATGACAATTTGATATTTTATGTGTGTTGATTATGTTATTTGAGTTATGTATTTTATGGATGGTCTTGATTATGTTTTATGAATTTGATTATTATTATTTGACTGTTTTAATTATACAATGGCCTCGATTCGGAGTGTACCACGACTAAACTAAACTAAATGTATTCCTGTCACTTTCTAAAATAAGATTAAGAAAAGAGACAGAAAACCAACAGCTGACTTTAGTTCTGTCAAAGTGACGTTAAACGCCCAAAAACGACTTAAATAAGATGGCGTACATTATGATGGCGACTTATTTTGCGCATTTAACGTCACTTTGACAGCACTAAAGTCAGCTGTTGGTTTTCTGTCTCTTTTCTTAATCTTATTTTAGAAAGTGACAGGAATACATTTAGTTTAGTTTAGTCGTGGTACACACCGAATCGAGGCCAATAATACTGTAGGATATTTCATGGTGCATAAATAATGGCCTTGACATTAAATATTAGCTTGAACTTTGATTGTATTCAATTTATTTAAATTTGTGTATACACTTGAAAAAGTAAAGTTTAGTGAACTCATAAAATTAGCAGTAAGACCGGCTACAATTACTAACCTAAACTTATGCACAATAAATATTATTTCTATTTCTATTATATAAAATCCTTTTTCTGCAGAAGGTACCACTTATTAAGTTTTCACTTTTCGGAACCCTTAGGTCTGCCCTGCATACAGCGGTATTACAATCATAATATGACTATTAGGCTCGCCGAAAATCTGGCAAATCAAATATAGAAACTTTAGAAACACAATACTAGAACAATTGACACGAAACGAAGAAGACGTAATATGAGAACTTGAGTATTTGTAAAAGTCTGCACTCCCGGGCCGCATCAGGAAGTTGTTCTTAAGGGTATTCTACCGTTGGCGCGCTCCATACAAACGTAGTATGGTGATATTTTCAATACTATCCAATTAAAGTCAATGAAATTTTTCAAAAATAATCTAGTAACTAATTTCTATGTCGGTATGAAGTCAGATTTTCGATAAAATTTATAGTTTTAAAGTTACAGTGCCACAAATATTTCCATACAAATCTTAAATTAATCCTAGCATTGAAACTGTATATTTTAACTAGGGATGCAACGATTACGAAGCGGTGCATCGTTTTGCATCTGTAATCGTAATAATCACGATTAATAACGATGCAATGCACCGTAGTAAGAATCGTACGATTATTAAAATGAATTGCCATCCCATTGCCCTCGCCATCCCTCGCACACTTATACAAACACACAAACAAACATTGCACCTCTAGCTTAATTAATATAAATTCCTACTATAGTTGGGGGCCTGGTGTCTGTTTAACAGGTTTTACAGCCGTTAAAGCCTTTTTCAGTCACCAGTCTCCGCAAACATATTCAATGTATGAAGCTATATAATAAGAATGCCTGCTTGTATGTTTGTGGTGAAAATAAATGATTTTTATTATTATTATTATTATTAATTAAAAACGTCAATCAGATTGCATTTGTTCAGAAATACCAGACCTGAATACTAGATTCAAGAGCCGAAAAACAACTTTAGAAAAATCGTGTCTTTCTCAGCCATTTAAGCTCATTTTGAGCAAGATCTGACTTTTTTTTTGGTCAGACTTGACTCTCTTTTTTTTATTCTACTGATGTCTTTGATTTGATTTTCGGTTTGAAGTATTACATACATTTTCGTTCTCGCGATATCTCATCCACATTAATTTCAAAAGATTAATCTCCCACGTAAATCGGACAAGATATCGCTTTATTAACGAGATTATACCTCAGAATCATGTTCAATATTGTGTTTTTTGAAGCAAATTAGCCTCCACGCATCAACAAATCAGAATCCTGGCCAAATGTACCTTTGACTTCCATCTCAAATTAGTAGTTAAAAGTTAAAAAATCTTGGAATTTAAAAACATAGTTATATTTTATTGTTATATCTGAAACAAATAACATTTTGAAAACTTAAAAAAAAATATTTAAAAACAATTTTTTTTTATTATTTAACTTTCATTGGAATGCAAAGAAACACTATGAGAACTCATTCTGAGGATAATCTCAACTAAATTTGTTTAAATAATCGTAATGCATCGGTTATCGTAATAAATAACGATTAATATCGTAATCGTAATCGTAATGGCCGAATCGTTGCATCCCTAATTTTAACGAAAATCTGACTTCATACCGACATAGAGATTAGTTACTTGATTGTTTTTGAAAAATTTCATTGAGTTATATTATTGAGTTTCATTGAGTAAATTAGATAGTATTGAAAATATCACCAAACTACGTTTGTATGGAGCGCGCCAACGGTAGAATAGCCTTAAGGGCCTATGTCGAAAAATAATTTAAGGGGCGTCCGCCCAGTTTTGAATAACTTTGTAACCATTTTATACATTAACTATGGCACTTTTTAAGCAGAAAACAAAACTGAACAATCTACAGGATATGAGAAGTGATGTGGTTTTTCTCGAAATCTATTTTAATTAATAAAACTGAAGAAAAACGACTCCAAAGTCACCTCTTTTTTTCCAGTTGTAACCGTTTTACTCTTACATTGTTGATCATAAGAATATGAAAATTTACAATATTCTTCACAATACAATATAAAATGATGTGGTTTTCTTATTTTTTGAAAATTCATAAAAAATCATACAGGTTTTCAAAGAAAACGGAAAATTCTGACCGGAGCCGCGCAATTGAAGCGGGATGGCTAATTGCAAAAGTTTGCTTGTAAGAAAGAGAGCCTTGCAGATGGGAGGAGTAGCCTTAAGCGAAACAGGCGTGAACAGAGAAAGAGATGGGGCGCCGCGCGCTCCTGAAACGAATCGAGCGCCAAATCAAACTTTATTTAATTGTGATTGTACCTGGATTGTACTATTCATGTAATTTCAATTCTGCTCTCATTAAAATTTAGAAAATATCAATCTCTTTTTTTAAATCAAGTATCGTGTTTCTATTATTCACCGTTTAGCAGTTCCACGCGTTTAAAAACGGAGGCTACTTTGGGTTGTTTTTCTATCGAGAAAATGTGTCTTAATCGTGTTTTGGCTCTAATCAAAACTTCAATTATATGTTCAATTTACACATATCCGAAAATCATACTCCTACTGTTAGTACTTCATGATATATGAAGCTTTGAAGAATCCATTTTTTTTCACATATCCCCTTACAATTGGATCAGGCCGCAAGAAAGAGCCATGCGGGCCGTTTGTTTGACATGCCTAATCTATATCGTATGACAATCACTAATGCTGTAAAGATTAGCCAGTCAGCAATGGTCGTATCGAGGCTGACTGCCCAGGGTGCGCAGACGAACTCAGGTTTCGTCACTCGTGCAGGCTCTTTCCTTGCACCCCGTAGTCAATTCCAAGCAGAAAAAAACGCATTTATAAAACAAAAACTTACATATGACGGAAAATATGAGAAAAGCAAAGAAAACTGCCAAGATAGTGCCGTAGCCTCCAAATATCTGCGGCGCTCCACCTCCACCTTGAAGCATGTTCTTCAGCATTGCCTTCATATCATCACTGAGTTCGTCTGAATCCAGCATATTCAGTAAATCTTCTTTTGTTGGCATCTCATTGCCTTCAAGTATTTCCTCAATATTGTCCATATCTTCAGCCATTTTTAAGTCTAACTTTTTTAAGCTATTTATTGGTGTTTCTTGTTAAAGATCGATATAAAGACTGGTTGAGATAAGGATAGAAGCAACGTGGTTACACGTATTATGTTTTAAGTTTGGTGCGAGTTATGGGAGGTAGAGGGAGCGATTAGCGATTATAATACATTTTTCGAGACGACACGGAATAAATTGCAGCTTTAGATTAGAGTTAAGTTTTAATTATTTTAGTAATTAGATTGTGTTGTCTGGGGCTCGCTTCATTCGCAGATTCGCGTTTATTTTGACACCACATACATAAACAGACAGGGCGTATTCCCACTTCCCACGACATAATTTTTTTCGCGCGAGCATCGTTTTAGAGTATATCTCTGTTCAAGAGCTTAACGCAATATCAAATTTAATTACTGTTGAATAAAGTACCTACATTATATTTGCGCCAAGCGTACGTTTGCGCGGTTGCTTTCGATCGATATAATATGTACTTTATTGAAACTGCCTTAAGCTCGCGCGAAATAATTGGTGTTGTATGAACGCACTCAAAGCTTGGGCTTCTACAACCGATATTAGTAATGCTCACGAGCTCTCTATGTTTGTTTGAAATGTTTAAGCATAGTGCCCCAACTGTCTTCATTATGAAAAGTACCTAAACATATTTTACGAGTAGGAAAAAGTGCTACAATTTTCTGATAAACCAATCCTGAACACAGATGATCCTGCCATCAGACCGAGCCTCCCATTCCCTCAAATAAAATCCTGGGCCCATCCTTGGTGACGACACATGGCTACAATTCCGCGGTATTTTTGCGTTCACGATCATTTAAAAGGGACCTACTGACATATTATTTTATTGCCAGATCATATTTTAATCGCTACCTCCTATAACTTGTACCACACAATTGATAAACTAACGTCATATTGACAACACAAGTGTTTTGCTATTATTCAATAATGTAATTTATCTCTGTGTATGTGGTCTTCGCATTGTTTTATTATTTAATTTTCATTATTACCTTACTAATGCATATTTGGCACCTTGACACGTCATTCAGAGTACTACCACGCGGCTAATTTACTAGTAGCCCAGTCATTTTACGGAGTTTTGTTAGGAGAGGTGGGAAGTAAATTGGACTTTTAAACAGTAACCGACACTATTTAGTGACAAAAGACTATCTGAAAACACATTTTTTTAAATTCGCTACGCAACATAGAAATCAAAATTGTGAGTCCCAGAAAGCTTTTGAATTAATAATATTAATACCATGCACTCATTTGAAAAAGATAAATTATTTTTGAACCGTTGAAATATTTACACCATTATTTACACCATGTTTGAAGTATGTATAATGAAAATGCCGTAAATATGTGCAGCAAAAAAAAAAATACCGTCAGGTTTTTTATAACGAGATAATACCTAAATTTTAAATTTGGAACTGTATCAAACGGGATTTTTTTTTAATTTTGGTACTTTTCTAATCTCAAATTGGCTCTTATATACTATACCGAAAAAAATATTAATTACTAATTAGTCCCGGCTCAAACCATACAATGACTGGGCTATAGGTACTATCGCGGACTTTTCCGCCTGACCACAACTAGGCTCATTTTTGCTTGCATACTTAAGGCTATTCTACCGTTGGCGCGCTCCATACAAACGTAGTATGGTGATATTTTCAATACTATCCAATTAAAGTCAATTAAATTTTTCAAAAACAATCTAGTAACTAATTTCTATGTCGGTATGAAGTCAGATTTTCGATAAAATTTATAGTTTTAAAGTTACAGTGCCACAAATATTTCCATACAAATCTTAAATTAATTCTAGCATTGAAACTGTATATTTTAATGAAAATCTGACTTCATACCGACATAGAGATTAGTTACTTGATTGTTTTTGAAAAATTTCATTGACTTTAATTAGATTGTATTGAAAATATCACCATACTACGTTTGTATGGAGCGCGCTCCGAGTAGAATTCTCTTAAAAATAAAAGCGCTGTCTAGACCCGCCCTATTGATGAATAGACCAATGAATGAATAGTTTCCAAACAATAAATTATGCGATCAATTAGTGATCAGGAGTAAGATTTTTGAAACTGGGTTTTTATTTTATACTAGCTGACACCCGGCAGACGTTGTCCTGCCATTTTTCCTACCCTGTACATTGCTGGTTACTAATGGCGCTAAACTTGAAGTAGGTAACAGGTGTCTTAACATTCTCAGCAGTGTACTCTTAATTGTCATTGTTAGGCGTTTATTAAATAGTGCCCAGGAAAATAATTCCACTCGTCAATCTTCGTTTGCGCAGAGCAGACCCCGTGATCACAGTATAAGACAGTAATCTATCTTCATACAATGGTTCCAAACGCGGCGTACTCCTCGTAGCATGCACACACTGACAATATCTCCGCGTAGCCCCGTCTGGCGCATTCTTGTCAGCCTGACATATTTTCAGTGTGTGCGTGCTACGAGGCGTACGTACTGGCGAGCACACATACAAGCCGCGTTTGGTACCATTGTATAAAGATAGATTACTGTCTTATACTGTGCCGTGACCCCATCACAACCCGAAGTCACATAGTAATGAAAGGGTGCAAAGTCAGATCAGTCAGCAGCGAAATGGGCGCTAAAACAATTAGCCAATAGCACCAAGGGATTGAATGTTCATCCTGATTGGTCAATATAATTTTGTGTACTATTAAAATTTTTCAACTGCGCAGGTACATCATCGGCTAGACTAATAAACCATGTTCTTCTTGTATCGTCCAAGATGTTGTATTTTTGTTATAATAATAATAATTTTAGTAGGTATGCAAATAATTCAAACAAGTTAAATTTACCGTGTTATTTTAAAAGAAACACTGTTAATAAAAGATTATTTGTTCAGTCCCGTTGACATTTTAAAAAACCAAATTTGAACAAGTCTCTTTGGTAGTTAAATGCGTTCCGGAAGGACTGTACAATGCGTGCCGTCGAGTTCAAGGGTTCATATTTTTTTTCCAAATAGGTCTTCTTATAACTAAGCTATATACGAAATTTCAACTTGCGGAAATTTATAGTTTTTGAGATATGATTTTTTGAAATTCACCAAATCTCATACAATTTTGTCTAAAAGAGCGTGTAGGGCACTACAAAAAAAAATTTTTACACCAAAAGCTATGATGGCAAGCTATTGAACAGGATACGGCGACCAGTCTAACAGTAGCAATTCGGTTCTGGTTGTGGTCGCAAGACACCTAACATGCTCGTCGCTTCGCTCCTCGCAACCTAACCAACTGAGTTGGATACGGTGACAAGCCTCCGCCGCCGTAAATTTTCAAAAAATTTTATCTCGAAAACTAAGCATTTTGCCTTGAGATGACCAATTTAGTATGAAATTTGTCGAATTTAAAAAATAATTATTTCGGGAACTATACATTTCCGCAAGTTGAAATTTCGTATATAGCTTAGTTATAAGAAGACCTATTTGGAAAAAAAAAATTTACCCTGAACTCGACGGCACACATCGTACAGTTGAGCCTGCGTTCCTTTTAAGGGGATGATCAGAGCAAACTGAACAACTTTAACTTTCACTTAAGGGCCAAATTGGAAATCACGAAAAAAATTAAAGCTTTTCCATACAAAACTGCAGTATACTCAAATGTGTAAAAAAAACAGCAGATGACGATGTTTTGCGTTTCGATGTTAATCCCATAAAGAAACTTATTCATTTTGATGATCAGGAGTGCGATTTTTGAATCTCATTCGCTGAGTTCAGCAGTTGAAAATGTCACAATTACTGTGGAGATATGCATCTTTTTACTACTGATTTGACTTTCAAAAATCATACTTCAGGAGTGTGATTTTTGAAATTCAAATCAGCAGTAGAAAGATACATATCTCCATAGTAATTTTGACATTTTCAACTGCTGAACTCAGCAAATGAGATTCAAAAATCGCACTCCTGATCATCCCCTTCAAAGAAACGCATCAACTACCATACACCCTGTATAATAATAAACTTTTATTTTTAGACATTTTTAATAATCTATAAGATAATGCCCGATACCAGCAAATTAAACACAACAACTACCCGGCTAGATATTAGAAAGAAAGTTCGAATACTTGAAGAAATAAATAAATAATAAAAATGTTTCGACTTGACAACAACTCCAGATATTTTCCATTTCAAAAGCTTACCTTGAAGATAAAGTTATTCCATATTGTAGCTAGATAATAAATCTGCAATCCTCACCTGATAAACTGATGACTACTATCCCAGGAATTATAAAAACCGAGTTAGAAAATGCATGTTCCAACGGCCCGTCTTGTCCTCCGCTCAGGTCCACCATTTTCACTAAATATTGAGCTTTTTCCTTTTAATACTGCAACGGTATTTGAGATTTATATTATCAGATCATGAAAGAGAGCATCGTTTTCCCGGAAAAACGATTATTTAGAGAAAGTTTCGGGGTCTGAAATTCTGAATTGACAACAACAAGTGACAGTTGTAGTGTTGTAGCAGGTGGTAATTCAGTATCGATTTTTTCGGTCGATTACCGGTTTTCAGAAGGAAATTGAAATAAAGTTTTTTATGGTTCTATTTATAGAACATTATAGTTGCCTGTTAAGCCGGGTCCGCTGCGCCATGTTATATGTATAATGTTTGCTAACATCGTTTTCTAACTTTCCCCTCCCCCGCAGGCGAACGCGGGTAATGTTTTCCGATGCAAATAACATCACCCGCGTTCGCCTGCGGGGGAGGGGACAGTTAGAAAACAATGTTTGCAAATACGATAACATGGCGCAGCGGACCCCGCTTTAAAGATTTCAAACCTTTTAATGATATCATAAGTATCATATGTTTATAATATTATAAGGTTTATCAAAAACCGTATTTAGGAAAAAAGACAGCTTGGCAAAAAAGAGTTTGGACGAGACGTCAAAATTACGCATAATCTGGCAAGACCCTTCTAACTTTGACCATACAAAGTTTTTACTTTTTACTCAAATAATTAGTTTACTTTCTCTTTTTTGCCTTGCTGTATATTCTTGAAGCAAGAAGACGATTATAATTATTATAGACAGTATTTTTTAGTACGGTGGCCCAATGTGAGGCATTAAACTTTGACCAATTAGGACATTTTCCGGAAGGCTAAAATTTACTGAATGGAAAATGTGCTTATATAAAAAATCTGCTTCTCTGCTGCTGATGATTGTTTTAAATTAAAATAAATATACAGGGTCAGGGTGTTAGGGTAAACAGTTGCATTACTTTAAGGGGTGATTGTACCCATGATACTGAACAACTTTTTCTAAGAAACCAGTAGAAAATTCGCAAAAAAATTTGACTTCCCATACTACATGCAAGATCGAACGTTTTTATGAAAAGTAAAAAACAAATTCGTGAATTTCCAATGGGTTTCTTATGGAAAATAATTTAGTATCATGGGTACAAATGTACAATCACCCCTTGAAGTAATGCAACTGTTTACCATAACACACTGTATAGGTACAGGGTGTAACAAAACACCCTAGTAATACTTAAGGGGGTGCTTCAGACCATCAGACTGAACAACTTTCACTATGGAGCCAACATCGAAATCGAGAAAAAAAAATCGTCTTTTTCATATAAAACTGCAGTACCGCCTCGACTCAAATGTATGGGACGGTAGAAATTTTTTCATTTTTTCTCGACGTTGTCTCTATAGTTGTTCAGATTGATGGTCTGAAGCACCCCCAGTAAGTATTACTAGTTTAAGTATTACTAGCGTGTTTTGTTACACCCTGTACAACCATTATATCATTACGCTGCGTAATTTTAAAAAGCGAACAATCGAGCCAGCTGGTTAAGGAACATAATGAAATCAATAAAACGTACAAAAATATAAACATAAATTTTTATTATTCAAAATACACAATTATGTATATCTTTTGGCCTTATCGTAACATTAGTGTACGCAATACTAAAAACAATATTCCACTAATGAAACATTTCGATACAACAGTTTATTACGATCGCTTTTATACACAACTAAAAATAAAAATTGTTTATTTATAATCAGAAGTAAAAATAGTTATCGATTTAAAAATATGTTCATGGAATGTGTTGACCCTTAAAAGCTACAATGTCATCCGTTATTACTAAATTCAATTTAAATGACCTTAAATAGCTAGTAGATTTATATACATTCCGTTAAAAGTGATTTTTCTTTTTTCTTTAAAAATTCAGTCGTTTTTGGACGATATTTTTTATTTGAAGCCCCTCTGTATGAAAAGATTTATCACAGAATATATTCGAGGTGATCTTCAAATTGTTTGAACTGGTAAATTTTGGTCCATTCCGTTTTGGTTAATTTCTAATTCGATTTTGTCACAATTTCTACCAAAATACATTTTTAGTCTTAAAAATCTACTGGTGAAATACCATGCAATAAAATTTAGATTAAATCAAGTTATATATAAAATCGTTATTTTTAATGTTAATATTACTGTAATTAAGGCACTTTGTGGAATGACATTGAGCGTATACATATGCGCGTATAATATTCTTAAATATTATCACCAAAAATTTACTTAATTTTTTAGTTTTAATATAATCAATGTTTTGTCACATTATTGGTACGTTTTGAGATTCAATAAAAGTGATTTTTAGGATAGTTTTCTCACGTAAAATGTATAATATAAATTCATCACACGATCGAAATTTTGTAACCAATAATATGGCAATACAAAAAATATTTCAAAAAAGTTACAAAACATCATTCGTGTCCACACAATCGCTTAAAAACTACAATTTATAATAATTACTCTAAAATTACATTTTTTTTCTCTCATAAAATATTTTATTGCATTCCTTTAATCTAAGTTGTGTGAACAGGACTAAAGCTTTTCTTTTTTATTGTATAAAATTTTATCTACTTTATTTATTTAGTATGAAAAAGTGAGAGTTTAATTCTTCTTTAAGGGATCGAGGTTATCTATTGAAAAATCATCGTTTCCAAAGGTGATCCCTCTGCTGAATCCGTCCTGAGAACAAAAGAAAATGAATTTTAATAATACGCAGTATTTTTATATCATTCCGTCATGTTTTGTGGGAGGAACAAGAGTGCGATTTTTGAATCTCATTCGCTGAGTTCAGCAGTTGAAAATGTCAAAATTACTGTGGAGATATGCATCTTTCTACTGCTGATTTGACTTTCAAAAATCATACTTCAGGAGTGCTATTTTTGGAAGTCATATCAGCAGTAGAAAGATGCATATCTCCATAGTAATTTTGACATTTAAAACTGCTGAACTCAGCGAATGAGATTCAAAAATCGCACACCATGAGTGCTATTTTTGAATCTCATTCGCTGAGTTTGTGTCAAAATTACTGTGGAGATATGCATCTTTCTACTGCTGATTTGAGTTTAAAAAATCATGCTTCAGGAGTGGGATTTTTGAAAGTCTAATCAGCAGTAGAAAGATGCATATCTCCATAGTAATTTTGACATTTTTAACGGCTGAACTCACCGAATGCGTTTCAAAAATCGCACTCCTGGAGTATTCTTTTTTAATGTTAAATCAGCAGTAGAAAGATGCAGGTCTCCATGCGTTCAACAAATGAGTTTCACCGGCTGAGTAAAATGGCCGATATTCACCGATTTCCCAAAGTTCGCATTGTTTAATCTTACCGGTGACTAAATTCTCATACTCATGAGTTCAATACCACCCACCCACTCATATTGAACTCATAGGTATGAGAAGGCTATTGTATGAGATTTAAAAACCGTTCAAGCTCACCGGTAACATTAAAAAATCGCACTCCTTGCATTTTTCGTTATGAAATTGTTTTATTTAAAGTAAAACACTATTGTAAATAAAATAAAATATACTAAGACATAACTACGAGGTCACTAAGAACAAGCTGGAATTTTCAGAGATCTATTGTTTCTACGAATAATGTTATGTTCGTATGAATGTTAAAACCAATGAAATTAATGATTTTAATGATGATGTTTGGTTATGCTTTTTGCTTTTGAAAAACTTACCAACTGTCAAGCTGTAGAAAAAGAAATAATATTTAAAGTTTTTTTATTAATAGAGTACACAAATCCCTTTTCTCCACCAAAATATGATCAGTAATTATCGATCATTCAATTTAAAAGTGGACAGGAAGTTAATATAGGTAATATTTAAGCACAAAACAGGGTGTTAGGGTAAACAGTTGCATTACTTTAAGGGGTGATTGTACCCATCCATGGTACTGAACAACTTTCCCTAAGAAAGGTAAAGGAAAATGGAAAAAAAAATCGACTCTTCATACGAACGTTCGATGATTGCATTTAGTATTGGAAAGTGCAAAAATATTTTTGAGAATTTCCTATAGGTTTATTGGGCAAAGTTGTTCAGTATCATGGGTACAATCACTCCTTAAAGTAATGCAAATGTTTACCCTAACACCATGTATAATTGCCAATGGTACCGATTCGGACTGTGCCACGACAATAAATTTAGTTAAGACTTAACTAAATTTATTCCTGTCACTTTATAAATTAAGATTAAGAAAAGAGACAGAAAACCAACAACTGATAAGATGCCATCATAATGTACGCCATCTTATTTAAGGCGTTTTAGGGCGTGTAACGTCACTTTGACAGCACTAAAGTCAGCTGTTGGTTTTTTGTCTCTTTTCTTAATCTTATTTTAGAAAGTGACAGGAATAAATTTAGTTAAGTCGTGGCACAGTCCGAATCGGTACCAATGTCCATAAAAGACTTAAAGATCATTTAAAAGTTACAAACAATAACTTACCTTCATCTCCGAAATAGTTTTATCTAAAAATCCGTTGAAACTGCTATTCAGCTCGACCGTTTGTTTCTCGCTCAGATTCCCGAATCCGTTAAAAGTGTTGCCGTAGCCATTCCCAAAAATGTTATTGCCATTTTTCTGTGTCTCAAACGGATCGTAGCCGCTCAGGCCGTTTGTAAATGACGTGTTAGAGCTGTTAAAAACCGATGTTTGGAGGTTAAAATCGCTTATGTCATAATTCGGTTTGGAAGTGTTCTGTGGGGCGAATGGCGATTGCATTTGTGGCGGTTGTATGTTTTGGCTGGGAACAGAGAAGGGCGTGGAGCCGAATATGTCACTTCCGTTGATTGGGGATGATGTGTGTTGTGGTTGCTGTAGTTGCTGTGGCGTCGTCTGCCGTTTGGAGGCTTTTGGCGGGGGCGCCACTGGAAAATTAAAAAAAAATAATTAGCGTTTTTTTATAGAGAAGAAAATTCAATAGGAACGAGATATATGGTTTATTACTGAACGCCAACGTTCGTAGCAGTTGCAGTGATACATAAAGATGATATTGTGCTCTCGCCCACACGGACCTCATGGGAAGGCTTAGACCATTTAAATATGGACGAGTTACGCGTGTAACCTTTTCTGCCACTTTTTGCAGGGGACGAGGTAGAATGAAATACGCAACTTTGGATTTTGTTCCATTACCCACTTTAGAGTTTAATTTTGAATGTGAAAAATCTTGACAAATAGTTTCGTGTGAACACCAAACAATACTAGTTGTTTCGCAATTATAGGCTGTCTCGTTTCGTGATATAAAATTGTATGCACATGTACATGATCATATTTTGATCTTGTACCTTGGCAGAGGGAAATGATAATGTAAGGCAGGTCCCTATGATCTAATGGCCGCTCCACATTCACAGCGCGAATTGACAGCGCGAATCGCGGCGCGAAATGCGGCGCGAATCGCGCGTGAACTCTTCTTGACTCCACATTCGCAGTGTTATCACTACGCAGCTTTCGCGCGTTCGCAGGCTATTTGACGCGGGCCAAACCGACAAAAAGTGGTTAACAATAAAAATAAATAAAAATAGCTTTATTTGCATTTTAAGGTACAATTTGAGAAGTCCTATCTCCCAAACTAGGGTTCCCTGTCCTATGGGTAGCTAGGTCTTTCATCCTTAGATACTACGAAACAATGCTAATTACTTATTATATCTATTTATTTGTTTGACATTGGTTTCATTTCACTACGATACAGTATGTGCGTGATCCAGAAAACTTGAATCTTATACTTATACGAATAACAAGAAGAGGTTAAGTTTAATAACAACAACAAAGAAAAAAGTCATAATATAGGTGATCGAAAAATTGTATCACTTACCTATTACGGTTCTAGGCCATAGGCGGCATATTACGGTTCTAGAACAAGGCGCGAACCCGCGAAAAATATGCGAATCGACTCCACATTCCCGTTTTCGCGCGTTCGCGCGTGAACTTCTCGCGCGAACGCGTGAATGTGGAGCGGCCTTAAGTGGGAAGGAGTAGTGATGCACCGAGACCCTATCGATTACGCTAATTACCGCTTATCTGCACAATGCAGGTGCACAACCAAAGTACGAGATTGACGATTGCCATGAACGTTGGGGTTCATAATTTTTGAATTAAAATGAAATACTTACAAAGCGGCGGTGTTGGTGTGACGGCGTTTACGATAGGGGTTGAGTAGCGCGATGGCTCTGATTCGTACGCACGGGGATCGAATTCTGTAACAACAAATTGAGTTGACGTTGAAATTGAGCTGCGTCCTACAAAATAAAACCGACTTCAAAACTCAAAAAGTATAAAATAATATTGCAGCCGATGAATTTTACGTTAGCTATCAATTTGTCTTATCGAAGTCGCTGTCAAGCCTGTACGATTCGAGACTGAGCTTGCAGTATTTTTTTTGGGGCTAGGCTTGACACCGACTCCAATAAAAAAAATTGATAGCTAACGTAAAATTCATCGGCTGCAATATTATTTACTACTACTACACTCTACACACTCACTCACTCACTCTCTCTCTACTCTACTACTTTCTTTTTTTACTTTTTGAGTTTTGAAGCCGGTTTTATTAGCAGCGTTTTAACTAACAATAAAACGCTTATTAAAATACTTGCCTAATTCGAAGCCTATTTAAGTGAGAATAGCGTATGCTTTTCAATATGTGGCGGTTGTGTACTATATCTGTCCTTTTTCCTCATACGTCTTGGCACTAGTGCCGTCTCTTTCACACCTGTCAGTTGTTCGTGTCACTGAAAATTATAAAAGGCAAAACACGAACGGCCGCGCCTCATTGTGTTTCACTTACACCAGGCAGATTTAAAAATCGTAGGCTTCGAATTAGGCAAGTATTTTAATAAGCGTTTTATTGTTAGTTAAAACGCTGCTATTAAATAACTGTGCCGTAATTCGAAGCCTATTTAAGTGAGACATGTTTGTTATCGTCTGGTGTGAAAGATTTATATAAGAATGCCAATGTGAATGTGTATATAATGCCTTTAGGACTATTGTATGTTTTTCAGGAATGTGTACCTATTAGGTATTAATCATGTAAATAAGGAAAGAAAACATTAAGTACTAATAATGTATTTTATTTCACAAACCGTTTTAATTATTAAATAATCACAAAGAAAAACAAAACATCCACTCAGAATTTTACTCATTTACGAAATCATAATATAGTTAATCATACTGATCTGATACTGCAAAAATTATAGGATTTAATTAACTGGTGAAAATAAACGTGTCACAGATACTTTGCCAGCTTCAGGTAGGACAACTCTCTTGTAGAATTTCATAAAGACATTCTGTGAACGCCAGTTGCCTCTCTTCAAAATGTCATCTATTGAGAAATTTTGTATCCAGTTCTTCGAAGCTACTGCTGGACGGAAACTGCCAGGTGTTGCCTTGATGCCTGCCTCAGTGAGCAGAGCTTTTAACCAATTAGCAATAGTAGTTTTAGAAGCGGCTTTAGGTGGGCCACGCACTGTCAGAAATAAACTGTCTATTCTGCAATTGTCTCGTCTCTCTTTGGATAAACGAATTAAAGATTTGACCCAGAAGATAGGGTCTATGGCTTTAAAATCAGGATTTACTGATAATTTCCAACCAGATTGTCTGTAATCTGCGTTGTCTGTTTTAGAACCATATTTAGGCCAAAATGTTATGAAATTTTCTGAAACGGTAAAATGTTCTGGGTGAATTGATAATAAGGTAAGGTCATGAACCCTCCTTCCAGAACATAGTAACAGCAGACAGGCGGTACGCTTAGAACATTCATAAAGATCGAATGTAGTATTAAAGCTGTTGCAAAGCCAAGATGACATAAAATCGATATCCCAAATAGGGGGCCTATCACCTTTTGGAGTTTTGTTCGAAATTGATTTTATAATTTGTTGAACTAAGGGATGAGCACTTAACCTTTGATATTGATTAGGATCATACAAAGTTGACACTACCGATTTGTGAAGTAATATTGTATTTTTAGCCAATCCATCTACTTGATAAAGATCAGATAAGTACCTGGCTAGGTCAGATCCATTTGGAGCGGTGATAGAGGCTTTATTTTTCAGCGCCCAGGAAGACCAGCGGCGCCATACAGACTGGTAGGATCTTAGGGACGAATCGCGCCATCCAGATCTCAGTAAATTTATTTGGTCTGGAGACCAGTTATTCAGAGCTTTGCTCCATCCCCACATGTCTACGCCTCTAAAGTTATTCCCTGCATTTTGGGAGGAGGCACTTTGGTCGTCGTTGCTATTAGGACATCTTTCAGGTTTAAGATTGTGAATGGAGGTGTCTGCACAGGTTTGGCAGCCAAAACGCTGTTTTCCACAGGGGAGTCTCTGTTATGTACACTACGTGAGCGGTAAACAGGTCTGTTGACGGAATGCTCCATTTCATGAACATTTTTGTTCCACCTTCGTTTCGTCGAAATAAAGTTGTCAGATTGTCGGACTGGACTGATGTTTGTTAATATGGAGCTAGATTCTGGAGTATTACTGTTATCTCCTTTTGATTGGAGTGTAAGGTCTGTTCGGGGAACGTCCAGTTGTCTGACATGTATAAGTTGCCCCAGCCTGGGCTGGAGGTGGTTTTGCCCGCATAATAAGTTACACGAATCTTTAACCGGCGATTGTGATTCTGAAGCCACCAATATAGTTCTAACACTGCCTAAGGTGGGATCGGAAATTTTAGTATAATATGACGGCACATTTCCTGAAGATTTAGACCGATGTTCAATAGAGATTGATGGTTGGGAGGTGGACCTCGGACGACACAAAAACTTGAAAGTATCATTAAACTCGATAACTGCATTATTTTGAGACTTGCTGTTATCGTCTCGGTAATATTGACACTCTGGTATCTTAACAGCTGACATTTGTCTTTCGGAAGTCATTTCAGTTTGTGAAATGGATCCCACATGATGTCTAGAATTTGAATGCATCTCTGAGGTTTTGGGACGCATTTTGAGAAGTCCACCGTCCAACCGGGGTAGCTTCGCAGGTCGATTGTCAATCAGATGTGTTTCTGAAGCATGTGTTTGTTTTAATGGACAATAAAATTGTCGTCCAGTCTGACAACCAGACGTATACCGTGCTAACTTAGAATCTAAGCATGGCAATGCGTAAGAACGACAATCATTTTGATTACTATCGCTAGTCCAAAAAGAAGTCAGATTATTTGAAGCAAATTTCTTGAAAAAGGTGTCGTAACCATTTGGGTGCTAGGGCGACCAGACCGTGGAAATAAACATTTGAGAGGTTTATCCTGCTTGCCTTGCGGTTGCATGCTTGAAAAACGGACGGAATTTTCTGCATGTCTACAAGTCGGAACTTGCTTATGTGAACAAAATGGTTCATATTTTGCAGGTTGAATATGAGACATAGGGTCCCATTGAGTTTTAGGACCAGAAAAAACATTTGAAAAATTAAACTTAGTATTATTGCGGCTACTTCTAGCACATTCATTTGAGTCAATTGTATTTAGGTCAACATTTCTTCTGAAAATGGAGTTTGGAGCGGATGATTGATTAACTGTGGTAATTGTAGAGGATTCCGATTGAACTGGATTTAGAACCAGCTGGTTATCTTTAGAATATACGCTCCTAACATCACCCATCTGTCTGGGAAATGAATTGAGTTGACCTGTCTTGAACATTGAGTCAGAATTTTCTTTGGTAACGTCCGTCTCTGCGAGAGTACTCTGAGAAGTGCCTTGTATTTGTACGACTTTGCGTTGGTCGTGGGCCTCGTGGTCGAAAGGGCCTTAATTGCATAGGATTTCTAGGCACAGGAATGGAAGGCAGCATCATCATTCCATCATAATGATTAGTAAACCCACCTTGTGAAGGAGGTACATACGAATTTACTGGTATAGGCATGCCTTGCGCAGGCAGCGTAGAATAATTACCACCATGCGCTGGTGGGAATGAAAAGTGCTGACTTTGGCCTTGCGCAGGCGCAGAACTCTGTTTTGGGCTATCAATATTAGCCGATCTCTTAGGTCGAGATTCTTTAGAAGGCCAGAAAATTTTGCTATTTCCGCCATTCTTTTCGATTGCCACTGACAAGTCATCCTTTTTGAATAGATGACTTGTTGAAGGCGGTATTTGCCGGAGGGCTGATTTTGTAAATTTATTTTTAACTGATTTTAACAAAAAATCTCTTCGCTGCTGGACCAAGTCCGCGCGATGGCCACATGCCATTTGAAGAAGGTCATTCGAAATTTTTTGGTATTCACTTGATGAGAAAAGATCAGAAATCTGCGTTTCTACTGCTTTTGTGTCAGTAATTTCTACGGAACTAAGCCATGACATAAATTTTTGAATTACCTGTTCCAAGGCTTCATTTTGTTTTAACAAACCTAACGATATGGCTGCGAACCCACGTTCTGTATGATTTAAATTCAATGAGGTTTCATACGGTTTAAATTCTTCGTTACATTCTAATTCAACGAACCCGGGGGTAGCACAATAATTTTTCTGAACCTCCGCATATCTAACCTCGCACCAGTCATCTGATTCAAAGTGTTGAAAAGTTTTTAATTTTTCAATATGAGCAGGCAATGATTTTGGAATTGCAGGTTCTTTCACAACAGTATTAACGGGCAAAGAAAAGATTGCTACCGGTAACTGAGAGGACTCGGCGTCCGCCTCGTTAGGAATTGTCACGTTTGGCTGCTGAAGCACAGGCACAGTCGACTGGGTGTTCGGATTTGAATTAACGCATTCAACTTCATCGAACAAATCACCGCTTATACACCACTAGTTTTCAATTACCAACGCAACCTCAAGGGTGCACCCAGACCACGAATCCAAACAACTTTCCCAAAGAAACATGGGTCGAAAAACGAGAAAATTTTTTGGACCTTCCATACAAAAGTGCGGATCGGCCGATCGATTTTCTATGGGAGGTCCAAAAAAACCCCTCGTCCCTCGACCCATGTTTCTTTGGGAAAGCTGCCCAGATTCACGGTCCGAACACACCCCCAAAGTCACGTCAGTAATTAAAAACTAGTGGTGTATTAAGGTCTAAAACATCCTCGGTATTATATTGAGGGTGAGATTCTAAATCAATGTCCGATTCACGTGATGGCACAAAATTTGACAAAAAGGTTTGAATATTGTTCACCTGCATCACTAAATTATTGAGTAACTCCTGATCTTGATTACACATACGTTTGGAATTATTAATTGCAGTAAAATCATCAGGTGCTTTGCGCTTTTGCGCATTATTAGAATGATCCATGATGAAAAACAGATTTTTAAAATATTTTAAAATAAACGAACGGTAACACCGTTAATAAAAAATGGACTTACCGACCTACGAGGTCGAAGTTTTCTAACAACCGCACAGGTTGAAAATCAAAACGCCAATGAGGCGCGGCCGTTCGTGTTTTGCCTTTTATAATTTTCAGTGACACGAACAACTGACAGGTGTGAAAGAGACGGCACTAGTGCCAAGACGTATGAGGAAAAAGGACAGATATAGTACACAACCGCCACATATTGAAAAGCATACGCTATTCTCACTTAAATAGGCTTCGAATTACGGCACAGTTATTTAATTTTTTGTTAAAAATTTTTATTTCATAATTTTTTTGTGGTGAAATACATTAGTTGAATTCTGGATATCAGCACACACAAATGGTACATCGATACGAAGCAAACTTTTCAATCGCCGATGATTTGCTGCCAACTTTTGAGGAGTTCTATTGTGTAGCTCCGAAGTGCGTCATCAGATCTTTACCGAATTGAAATGGGACCACCCTTTCCAATAAAAAAAGAATTATCAAAATCGGACTACTCTGTAGAAAGTTATGCGTGTTCATACATAAAACAAAAAATATACGCGTCGAATAGATAACCTCCTCCGTTTTTTGTTTTTTCGTAAAAAAAAGGGGAGGTGCTGAGTACTCGAAACTGACGGGCATGTATGAAGCGTTGTATGGATGTGCATGACGGAAAGGGTGTATGAAAGGATCCTGTTACATAGTAACTATTAATACCACCATGGGGACCCGATGCAAAACAGCTTGTGAGGGACATATCTGCGCGCCTTATAGAGTCCACTGGTGATAAGAGGGCTGGCAGTTACCTTCGTCAGCGTATAAGCTTGGCGTTTCAAAGGGGGAATGCTGCCATCGTTCTAGTATTCCGAGAGATAAGTGTACTTTTTGCAACCATCAGCAGCAAGGCTGATTCAGTGTTTATGGGGTGTAGAGCTTTTCTGTGATGGGGATGGACCAGGTCTGCCTGCATAACTCCAGTCGGTTTAGGAGTTACTGATGATTATAGATCTGTAAAAAATTTACGATCAGCTGCACGGCTGATCGTATGATATTGTTGTAGTATGCACTGTAGCTATGTGAACGGTACAAAAACTGTCAAGTTCTGTCAGTCGGTTTAGGAGATACAGCCAGTCAAAGTTCCGACCTTTGAACGGCTGTATCTCCTAAACCGACTGATGAACCATATCAGTTTTATATTGTTCACATAGCTACAGTGCACACTACAACAATAACATACGATCAGCCTTGCAGCTGATCGTAAATTTTTTACAGATCTTTAATCATCAGTAACTCCTAAACCGACTGGATTTATGCAGGCAGACCTGGTCCATCCCAATCACAGAGATGCTCTACACCCCATAAACACTGAATCAGCCTTGCTGCTGATGGTTGCAAAAAGTACACTTATCTCTTATACTATAGGGACCGTCCCGCAGGGAGAGGCTTTGGAGGAGGTTTATAGATTGTAGGTATAGAAATTGACGAAGCTTGTTGCAGATATATGGGATGTATTTATTGACGAAGCCTGTTGTGGATGTGAGTGGTGTACCTATTACCTTTGACGAAGCCTGTTGTGGATGTGAATGTTGTACCTATTGCCTTTGACGAAGCCTGTCATGGATACGCACTTTGTACTTTTCGTTTTAATAAAATTTTCAATAAATTTAACTATTAAAATATAATCTGTGGTATTGTACAGAAAAGGCACCTATCCCTACGTCACATCCATCCATTCCAATACCTTCAATATGCTAAAGGTGACCATTGCTACACTAGACAACAATTATTCTTGTTACCAATAATAATTTCTCTTTTTTTGTTTTGGTGTGAAATAAATTATATTGATTGATTGATTGAATTTCTCAAAACGCTCAATACTTACCACTGTCTGAGTCGGAGTCGAGGAGCAGACCTTCGAGCTTCGTGCCTACAACTGGATTCTTCTGCTGCATCTCACCGAAGGGCTTGCTGGAATCATAAAAACAATTTATTTTATTTATTATTAATATTTCGGATAGTAAACTTTGGTCTTTCTTTACCTAAACCTGCTCTATGCATCGTTTTTGAGTCGTGTGTCGTGCCCAATGTCTTTGAAAACGAGAACCCAATGGCACTGGACAGAGTTAGGACAACGTTTGCTTTGATATTTTGAGTGGAAAAGGCATAACACGGATGACCAGTGGCTTTGGAAACAACCGTTTTGGAGTTACATAATACATGTAGGTTTAGGTGCTAGTGAGTCCTGCGGCCGTAGCATGGTGCACGCGATGAGGTTATATCAAGCCCTTTAGCTCGTTCATTCAATAGAAATAGAGCTAATGCGCATAGCGGTATACCGCTATCGCGCATATCGCGTCGCATCGCGTTATATTTTATTACGCTGTCATAGATACTCTTTCTTATACTGTGCTGTCATGCTACAGTCGCTGGTTATAGTCAAAAGACCAAACATAGGACTATATATTCCCGAAGGGGTGTTGTCACTAATCAGGAGATATTCTGATTAGAAATAGATTTTTAAGATTTAGATTTTAAGATAAGAAATAAATATTTTGTAATTAAACTGTTGGAAAGAGTGATTATGGATTTCCAGATTAATTAAGATTACCGGTTTTTCGTATTAATATAAAAACCGATAAATTTATAAACTCACCATATTATTTGAGTTCAAAATTAATAAAAAAACAGTGTTAACTTACTTGCTGGAGTTAAAGTTAGTTTTGCCGTTGTGCTGGGGAGGCGGCGTCGACAGCAGCAAGTTGTTGTCGTTGCTAGAGTTGAACGTGTCTGTGGAATTGTTTGACAGCGCGTCCGTTGCTGGAAATAAGAAAAGGCATTTATTATCATCCTGTTTAAGTTATTTGTGATTCTTTATTACAAATGCGTACGAAAACAATGACGGTCTGGGAGTGCAATTCTCTAAGGCGCTGTCCTATTGCCATCGCTCGCGCGATCATGCGTTCGTCCGACGAAAATCATTGTGCCACTGTGCGTTTAAACATACTTATATCTGAATAAAAATACACTGAAAAAAATGTTTTGTCAAATATACCCAAACTTTAGTGACTACTGAACTGTTTTGTAGCGCATAATCAGACATTTGGTTATAAATAGCCAATTGTTTAGCTATTTAACCAAATGTTTGGTTATGTACTAGAAAACAGTTCGGTAGTCACTAAAGTTTGGGTATATTTAATTAAACATTTTTTCAGTGTAGAACAATTCGATCGCATCTCATGATAGCACGACCTTCTATAGGATATTCCGCAGATATAAGTATGTTTAAACGCACAGTGGCACAATGATTTTCGTCGGACGAACGCATAATCGCACTAGCGATGGCAATAGGACAGCGCCTAAGCATCACATCGCTGCCAAAAACATAGATGAGCTCAGAGATGTAACATGCATGCATGCATGCTCATGTATGTATGTCCTTCGAAGTTTTTATGTAAGTTTGACACATGAAATACCCTTAGCGGATACCGAATTGTCAGCTCGCCGATGTTTCAACGACGAATTTAAGGTTGAAACGATGTTTGCGCTTAGAGAATTGCATTAGGCCAGGCGCACGCGCACGCCCACTGTGACGTCATGACCTAATCTTCTTTCTGATCAGATCTTGCCTTGCGACTCCTCCGCTCCTTTCTGTACTCTGTGATATTATGATTACCTACTGTTTAAAACATGAAAACGAAGAAAACAAAACTGACGTTGTTTTTTGCGGTTTTGTGGTAAAGAAACATACGTAAGTGCAAATTGCATTCAACCGGTTAATTAAATTCCAATACACAGATAGATTAATATAATATCTATAATTATAGTAAATTATAAACTTTGCGATGATGTAGGTCTATACACACATAAACACATTGAAGGAATTTGCAAAAATGCATTGAGACCATTTTAAAAAAATTATGTGTTTTTTTGTGTAAGTGATAAACTTAAAAAATACAGAACTGATTTGGATGGGCTTTTCACAAAACCATAGGACGTAGTTTCGATTAACATTTATGCTTTATTTAATCGCAATCGGTTTATTCAATCAAAAGTTATGATTATTTATAATCAGTGGTAGTATTAACTCACTGTACCGTCATTCGAAGCCTAAAAGTGAGAATAGCAACCCTATTTTCCTATGCTGTGGCGGACGTGACGTCAGTTTCCGTCCATAAATCCCCTCCAGTTTAATACGCTTTCCTTCCACCAGGTGGCGTCGTTGGCATTTTAAGCAACGAACGGTTTTTGAATCATTGGCGGTTTATTTTCCGAACTGTGCGGACATATTCTAACCAACTCAAAAGTGTTCATTTAATTTTTCCCTAACGTTGGTTAGAACATTTTTAAAATAAGTCAGTTTAACTTTTGAAAATTTTTATAATAGTTCTAATATCAAAGTGCAAGTGCTAACACACTGGTAAGCAAGTTATTTTTCTTTGTAAACGGTTTTACCGTTCGTGTTTTTTACTATGAGTGATTCGGCGAGCTGTAGTTCGTCAAGCTCTTCATCCGAATCGGAGAATAATTTAAATCCCCCTCCGAAGGAGCCGCGACCGGGAACGTCCTCCGGAAAAAATAGGAAGCGAAAGGTGCCTGATAAAGTTGTTCAAAGCGGGAAACGTAAAAAATCCAGTAACGAATTGCGCAAATTCGCTCAAGAATGTTTTCAACAATTCGTGTCCGTTAATAGTTTTCCGAATTACCCTATATATCAGGCACCTCCTTACGAACAAAGAAATGAGGACGTAGTGAGTCTCGATGCCAGCGGAGAATTATTTTCTGATATTGATGACGCCCCCTTGGGGCAGTCTAGTCCAAATTTTGAGTTGCCCTTAAACACAGTGCTTAAAGAACCCACAGTTTCAAAATCGTGCAAAGAGCATGTTGATTTATTAAATTCAATCCAACATTTAAATACACCCGAGTGGAACAATGTGAGGTACGCCGACGTACAAAAAAAGTTATAGTTCCACCCCCGGGTTTATAGAACTTGAGTGTAATGATGAAGTAAAACCTTTCGATAGGTTTCCTAATTTAATTGTTACTGAAAGAAGTTATGCGGCGTTCACTCAAGGTTTACTTAAATTAAGGGATGCTACGCAATGTGGCCTTCAATCTCTTTTAAAGTGGGCATCTGAGACTGATGATTTATCACCATCGACATTGAAGGACAAAGTTAACGAAGTATTTATTGAGGGTAATTATAACAAAATCTCCGCTGATTTGCTTCAACTGTCCTGTGGCCATAGGGCCGATAATAGAACAAAGACGCGATGGTATTTTGCGATTAGTCAAAGACAAGTTTGTACGTTCTAATTTACGCAAGATTCCGCCTACTAGCGAGTCTCTTTTTAATAAAGAATCATTTTCTTCCGCTCTCGAAAAAGCGGGTGGTGTAAATAAAATTTTCTGGCCGACTCGCAGTACAACGCAAAAAACAAACTGGCCGGCGGCTGCGCAAGCTGGACCGTCGCATGTTAAACCGCCCGCGCAGGGCTCTTATGATCTGTCCAAAAGCCACCATGTTCGGCAAACATACACACAGCCGCCTGCGCAAGGTGCTTATCCTACGTACTTCCCTCCGCAAGGGATGCCCGTCCCTATGTACTATCCCCCGCAGGGATATAATCAACCTTTTCAAGGACAAGGAAATCGGTTTCCGCAAAACCAAAATAGCAGGCTAAATAGACCTGACAATAAAGCTTCACGTCAGAAGCATCAATTTAACGAAGGGCATGGCAGAGGACAATACAGAAACATGCATTATAATAATCAAAGAAATTTTCGTGCAAAACGAAAGTTCTGACTCGATCACGGTATGCGTAGCGGGCCGCTTAGCGCGGTTCGCTCAAGCTTGGGAGACGCTGGGAACTCCAAAACCCCTTCTGAGTATCATAAAGGGCTACAAAATACCCTTCGGGGAAAAGCCTCCACTTTTTGTCCCCAGAAATATAAAACGCAGTTTAATTACTCCAGTTTCTCAACAAATGACAAAAGCAATAAAAGAAATGATAAACTCAGGAGTTCTGGAGAGCGCGCAGCTCTCACCAAGCTTTATATCCCCCATGTTCTTGACACCGAAAAGCGATGGTACAATGCGGCCCATTTTCAACCTCCGGAATCTAAACGATTATGTCATTGTGTCCAAGTTTCGACTAATAAACATACAAAAAATACCGGACTTCCTGCAGCCTCTAGATTGGCTTGCCAAAATCGATATTTCGAATGCGTACTTTCATGTTCCGATCTCCCCGGTCCACAGAAGATTTCTAAGGTTAAGTTACAACAACAGCCTTCTGGAAATGACATGCCTTCCCTTTGGCTTAGCGACGGCGCCCAAAGTGTTCGCAATGCTCACAAACTGGATTGCGCAAATCCTGAGGAGCAAAGGAATCAGACTCGTTACGTATCTGGACGACTATCTAATCGCCCATCAGGACAAAACAATACTTTCTCAACATATTCAGGAAACTGTCAATCTCCTACAAGAACTAGGATGGCAAATCAATTTCCAAAAGTCGATATTGACCCCTCAAAGATGCCTGGAATTCTTAGGGATTCGATGGAACCCGTGGTCCGGTCTAAAATGGCTGCCACCAAGAAAATGTCAATCTCTCAAAGACAAAATAGTTCCCATTCTAAAACGAAAAACTGCAAACTTAAAAGAAGTGCAGAGCTTGGTTGGACTGATAAACTTCGCAAGTTTCCCAGTACCGCGAGGTCGACTGAACCATCGCAATCTCCTACAGTTTCAAAACAATCTGTTGAAATTAGATTCTTGTCACCGCTTCAATGTCCCCGAATCAGTGCTGCTCGAACTGAAATGGTGGCTGAAAAATCGCGCGAATCAGTCCCGGTTACACGCTCCACCCGTGAGCCACTTTATGACGACAGACGCATCAGGTTTTGCTTGGGGTGCTTGTCTGGACGATGTAGAGATGTCAGGAGCCTGGCAAGCTCACGAGAACAGGCTGCACTCGAATGTGAAAGAGATGCTCGCTGTGTACTACGCTTTAAGAGGGCAGTCTCTGTTCCTAGCGACATCAACAGTTATGTTGCAAAGCGACAACAGGACTGTAGTGTCTTACATCAAAAAAGAAGGCGGGAACAAGTCACCCATTCTGATGCATGTGACAAAAATGATATTTGCACTCCTGGACACACATCGGATACATTTGATTGCTCATTATCTGCCAGGAAAACTAAACTGAGAAGCAGATCGCCTGTCACGTTTTCAAATTCCTCCCGAGTGGCACCTGCTCACAGAAGTAACGTCTGTAGTTTTCGAAAAATGGGGAATACCCTTCATAGATCTGATGGCATCAAATTCGGCTCATGTTGTACCTCGATACGTCAGCCTGGACAGGACAGATCAGAATGCCTATTACCACGACGCATTCAGCCACAATTGGGACTTCTCACTGGCATGGGTCTTCCCACCTCCTTTTCTAATACCCAAAGTCCTAGCACATTTAAACACTGCACGGGGAGTGTACCTATTAGTAGTCCCAGTGTGGGAGAAGGTATTTTGGAGACCGGATGTGAAGAATCGCGCCCTATCTCCTCCTTTCACCATCCGGCGCCTTCATCGAGTGCTAGTGGACACATCGACCGGTCTGCCACCGTCACAAGTCCGAGAAATGACGCTGGAAATATGGAGATGTGGGGGTGGTCCCCCGACTTGACTGCCTGGACACCAGAACAGAAACAACTGCTCAAATCAGGTTGGCGCGATTCTACTATTAAAACATATAATAATGCATGGCTAAAGTGGTTAAATTGGTGCACTAAGAATAATGTCTCGTCTTCCGATCCCTCAGGATCTCAATTAGCCAGGTTTTTGACAGATTTGTTCTTAATAAACAAACTTTCCTTCAGTACTATCCTAGTATACAAATCAGCGGTATCCACTCTTTGTAATCCCGAGACATCGGAAAGACTGAGCTCCCATATCCTTGTTCAGAAAGTGTTAAAGTTGTGGCGTGGTCACACTACTTGTCCGGCCGTGAAGATGGAGTCACTACTTCGCGGGGGACACTGCGGGGCGAAGGAGGCGGCGGCGCAACCTGCAGGCAGTCGGCCTGCGCCTGCGACCGACACTCACCAAAGCCACTCAGCGAGGACGCACGTCGCTTCGCGCTCCCGTGCTTACCGCTTCCGCTATCGATCTCATATTTCTAATAATCATTGTTTCTTTCTTATTGCATTAAATTGCTGTTAAACGTAGAATTGGTGTTATTTATTTAGTCATCCAATTCTATATTGGTGACCTTAGTCAATCGCGTCGTGTTTCAACCGCGCCGCGACCAGAACCGTCGTGTACGGAGTCTCAAGAATGAACGAAGGCAGTGGAGAACCATTTCAAGATGCAAACGGGGGAGATGCCGGCAGCAGCGGAAACAACGGCAGCCATCTTGACGAAGCCCCAAAATATTTCGTGGACCGCGTGGCCGTTCGATTGCCGCCATTTTGGGCAGATGATCCCGAAGTCTGGTTCTCGCAAGTGGAGGCACAGTTCGACCTATCCCAAATCACCCAGGATCAGACGAAATATAACCAGGTAGTCCGGGAGCTGGATTATAAAACTGCTAAAGAGGTACGAGATTTGCTTATTAATCCTTCAAAACCAGGAACAAGGTATGAAACTTTTAAAAAGACTGTAATTAGTCGACTTTCTAGTTCCCGTGAGCAGAAAATGAGGCAGCTTTTAAACCACGAGGAGCTAGGCGACCGGAAGCCATCACAATTTCTCCGCCATCTTAGGGCGCTTGCCGATGACGTGGGCGATGATTTTTTACGAAGCCTGTGGTCAAATAGATTACCTACGCACATTCAAGCTATTATTGCGTCACAAAAGACCACGTCTCTAGAGGAAATTGCCATTCTTGCCGATCAAATTTATGAAGTCGCACCCGCTCCGTCTCAAGGTCAAGTTGCCAGTACCGATAATTTTTCCAACATGTTTCAGAAGCTGGAACAATCTATTACGAGCAGGATACAGAGCGAGATGGCGCAGCAGATCGCACAGCTGAACATTGGACCACGTGGCAACCATCGGTCACGTGGTAAGCACTTTAATGAAGGTCCAAAGGGCAGATCGAAGTCCAGAGGTCGGAGCAGGGACCGCACTGCAGGTATGTGCTGGTATCATACTAATTTTCAAGAAAAAGCAGTTAAATGCATACCACCCTGCAATTATAAGGCGGAAAACCCAAAGGACGGTCAGTAGGGGCGACTGACGACTGTCATAATACTACAAGTCGCCTATTTATCACAGATCAGACCTCCAAGATCCAGTACCTTATCGACACCGGCTCCGATCTCTGTGTACTACCTCGTAAATTTTCAAGCAAATTTAATACTTCTACTGGATATACGCTCACTGCTGCAAACGGCTCGACTATCAATACTTACGGCACGATTAATATGATGCTGAATCTCGGGCTGAGACGGGATTTCCCATGGAAGTTTGTGGTGGCTGAGGTAGACAAGCCCATAATTGGAGCTGATTTTTTATCTCATTATGGACTCCTAATTGATTGCAGGCATAAGAAACTCCTTGACAGCTTAACGTCGATATCTGCAAACGCTGCGCTTAAGCGGTGTGTCCAGTCCAGCATCAAAGCTATCTCTGGTAATAGTGAGTACCATCAGCTCCTGGCTCGATACCCTGGTTTATCTAAACCCTCCGGACTTCCACGTGAGGTAAAACACAATACAGTACATTATATACGCACCTCCCCCGGCCCTCCAGTCTGCTGTAGACCTCGCCGGCTTGATCCAGACCGCCTGAAGATCGCGAAACAGCAGTTCGAGGATATGCTTCGCGACGGGACTACACGTCGTTCAGATTCTCCTTGGTCATCAGCTCTTCACATGGCGCCTAAGAAAGGAGATGGGTGGAGACCTTGCGGGGATTACCGGGCGCTTAATGCCCTCACCGTACCTGATAGGTACCCCGTAAGGCATATAGAAGATTATGCTCACCGCCTGGCTGGTTCGAAGGTATTCTCCACCATCGACCTAGTGAAGGCCTATAACCAAATACCAGTATACCATGAAGACGTACCGAAGACGGCGATTACAACCCCGTTCGGTATGTTTGAATTTCCCTTTATGTCCTTCGGGCTAAGGAACGCCGCTCAAACGTTCCAGAGGTTCTTGGACGAGGTGCTAAAAGGAATGGATTTCACATTTTCATACATTGATGACGTTTTAATATTCTCACGCAACAAAGAAGAACATCTGGATCACCTTCGTCAAGTTTTCGACAAGTTCCAGGAGTATGGTCTGCTTATAAACGAAGCTAAATGCTCCTTTGGACAAGAAGAGGTAACCTTTCTCGGTTTTATTATTTCTTCAGAAGGTACCCGCCCCATCGACGAGAAAGTGACCGTCATCAAGGATTTTCCACCTCCAAAGACAGTCGGCGGACTTCGTCGATTTTTAGGAATGCTGAATTTCTACAGGCGTTTTATTCCCCACGCCGCTGTAGACCAGGCTCCTCTACATGACATGCTGTCGGGACCGAAGATCAAAAGTTCGCATCCTCTCACCTGGACTCAGGATCAGCTTCAAGCATTCGACACATGCAAGTCGAGCTTAGCCAGATCTACACTTTTAGCTCACCCAGTTTCTGATTCACCGCTCGCTCTTGTGACTGACGCATCTAGCTCAGCCTTGGGCGCGGTTCTCCAACAGCTGGTCGATGGAACATGGCAGCCATTATCATTTTTCTCTAAGAAACTTAATCTAGCTCAGAAACGCTATAGTGCGTATGATAGAGAGCTTCTCGCCATCTACGAGAGCATCAAGCATTTTCGCTACATGGTCGAAGGGAGACATTTCACTATATACACAGACCACAAGCCTCTAACATACGCATTCAGACAGAAGGATCGCCAATGCTCGCCGAGACAAATCAATCATCTAGATTTTATCTCCCAATTTACCAGCGACATTAGGTATATCACAGGCAAAGATAACGTCACCGCTGACACCCTCTCTCGAATCGAGGTAATCACTTCACCTACAGACCATAAAACTTTGGCTAGTCATCAAGAACACGACGAGGAGCTGCAAGACCTGCTTTCTTCTGGATCCTCTTCTCTTCGTTTGGAAAAAGTTCCAGTTCCAGGTACAGACATCAGTTTATATTGCGACATGTCTCAAACCAAGCCTCGTCCATATATAGCCAAGCAGTTACGTCGACAGGTGTTCTCATCAGTTCATAGCATGAGCCATCCAGGTGTCAAATGTACGACAAAGCTGGTGACAGAGAGGTTCATCTGGCCCTCGGTTCGGAATGACTGCCGTTCTTGGGTCCGAGCTTGCGAAGCCTGCCAGAGATCAAAGGTACAACGCCATACCTCATCCCCACTCAGTACTTTTCAGCTACCAGGTCTCCGGTTTGCCTATGTCCACATTGATTTAATTGGCCCACTCCCTCCGTCTTCAGATTATAGATACTGCCTGACAGCAATCGATAGATTCACCCGTTGGCCTGAAGTCACCCCATTGCGAGACATTACAGCTGAGTCAGTGGCTAAAGCTTTCTACGAAACATGGATCTCACGCTTTGGTTGTCCACAGATTGTAACGACCGACCAAGGGAGACAATTTACTTCACATCTGTTCAGGGCTCTAGCGGACCTCTGCGGCATCCAGCTGCGACACACAACAGCCTACCACCCTGCGGCCAACGGGATGGTGGAGAGGCTCCACAGAACGCTGAAGTCGGCCATCATGGCCCACGATAGCCGAACATGGACTGAGGTTCTTCCTATAGTGCTCCTGGGGATGAGGTCAGCATGGAAGGAAGACCTGCAATGCTCTACAGCTGAATTGGTGTATGGTGAGCCACTATGCATTCCTGGTGAGTTCATACATTCTCCTAACTCACGAAAAGTTCCAGCAGTTCCAGAGTTTGTCGCAGAACTACGAAAGTACATGTCGAGTTTACAACCAGTCCCAGCATCTAGACATTCCAGTAAGGCTACTTTTATACATAAAGACCTGAGCAATTCAAGCCACGTTTTCTTACGTAAAGACGCTCTTAGGGGTTCTTTAGAAGCACCCTATACTGGCCCACACAAAGTAGTATCACGATCAGATAAAACCATAACTCTGCTATTACCAAGGGGCCAAGTTAAAGTTTCAATTGACAGAGTAAAGCCTGCGTACCTATGTACAGATACGCCACAGACAGGCAAGCCAGCGGATATAGAACCCAAAAAGGTTACGACCACAAAATCTGGTCGTAGAGTTACTTTCCCTGATTATTTCTCCCCAGGTCCATAAGACTCCCAGGGGGGTGGTGTGGCGTGGTCACACTACTTGTCCGGCCGTGAAGATGGAGTCACTACTTCGCGGGGGACACTGCGGGGCGAAGGAGGCGGCGGCGCAACCTGCAGGCAGTCGGCCTGCGCCTGCGACCGACACTCACCAAAGCCACTCAGCGAGGACGCACGTCGCTTCGCGCTCCCGTGCTTACCGCTTCCGCTATCGATCTCATATTTCTAATAATCATTGTTTAATTTCGAGTCAATCTTTTTGTAATCTTTCGTATCATTCTACTTTCATCTTCAAAACGCTTTCATATTTTCTATCTACTCTTGTTTCTTTCTTATTGCATTAAATTGCTGTTAAACGTAGAATTGGTGTTATTTATTTAGTCATCCAATTCTATAAAGTCTATAGCTGCCCAAAAACCAAAACAATCCCATAAGCCACCTATTTGGGACACAGACGTGCTCACATCATGGCTCATAAACAATAACCCTGACTCTAATAACTTATATCAATGCTCAAAAAGGGCAGCTACCCTTTTGCTATTATGCTCGGGCCGCAGGACCCATGACTTAACACTATTGGCAATTGACGAAAACCATTGTCTTGTTTCAGATGACCAGATTATTATGTGGCCTAAATTTGGGTCTAAGACTGATAAGTCAGACGTAAGGCAATCTGGCTGGCGTTTAAAATCTAACACAGACCATCAAGCTATAGATTCAGTATACTGGATAAAAAGAGTGATCGACCTATCACAGACCCGACGATCCCTATGTAAGGTAAATAACCTGTTTATAACCGCGTGCGGTCCTGCGAAGGCCGCCTCCCGCTCTGTGATAGCTGGCTGGGTGCGGAGCGTCCTTGTGGACGCTGGTATAAAGGCCAGCGCAGGCAGCATACGCCCGGCCGTGGCATCCAAGCACTGGGTGCTCAACCTCCCAGTAGACGAGATACTAGCGCGAGGGAACTGGCGCTCCCAGAATACATTCATCAATCATTATTGTCGCGAGATACGACCAACCCCAGTCCAAACTAACGTGGTGTCAGCTATGTTTTCACCCATAGCATAGGTATTAATAGGTATTGGTCGTACCTCATGGTCATACGAATAATCTAGCAATTACATAATATCTATGATATACCAAATAAACAATTTGTTTTCATTTATGATAGAAATATAATTATTGTACATAGATATCTACAATCCATCATAGCTGTTATACTTATATTTAACATAAAGAGTTCAATTTATTTTCTTCTTCTAAAAATTATGAGAACAACTTGTTTAGGAACCTGTAAACTGTAAAATTGCTTTTTCGTGGATACGTCATGTACATTTCTTGAATAGATGGATGGATCCATTCTTGGATTTCTTTCTTTGACCAAAATCAAAAAGCTATCAATATCTTAAGGTCTATTTATGTTACTGATTAAACATTTTGTTGGCATTGTTTCATTTATATTTAAGTAATTATTCGGAGGTTCTTACGATTTGAATAAATACTACTTGTTAATTGAAAATTACTCTGAAATTAGAGACAAAATAAAATACGTTTTTCCTCAAGTAGGTATGCTTTATTTACTTTTGTTTTCCCAATACATGAATTTATTCAAGATACATCACACCTCTAGAAACTTAATACTTACGATTTTCTGTGTTATGAACATACTCATACAGTTAACAACACAGTGTCACATTGGCGTTACATACCTACACACATATTCCACCAGGCGATATCAAACACTTCTCACTTTTAGGCTTCGAATGACGGTACAGTGAGTTAATATCCGCGTTTTACCTACCAATAAAACGCTTATTAACTACTTACCTCATTCGAAGCCTATTTTTAATTCCTGCCTGGTAAAAGTTCGAACGCAATGATTCAAAAACCGTTCGTTGCTTAAAATGCCAACGACGCCACCTGGTGGAAGGAAAGCGTATTAAACTGGAGGGGATTTATGGACGGAAACTGACGTCACGTCCGCCACAGCATAGGAAAATAGGGTTGCTATTCTCACTTTTAGGCTTCGAATGAGGTAAGTAGTTAATAAGCGTTTTATTGGTAGGTAAAACGCGGATATTATAATAATGTACTTACCTATCTCAGGGGTCTTATTGCCATTCATAGCACTGAACCCGTTCGAAAGAGTGAGAGAAGAGAGCTGTTTCTCCAAGTCCGCTGGCGCCTTGAACTCCGTGATCTCCGAGAGGTTGCTTCGAGCGAGATACGCTGATAGGTCATCCTTGTATGTGATTTTCGATAGCTCCTGGAATCACCACAACGTTTTTTTTAAATTAACTTAGAATTAATATTAATTATCCTAGAACCACGGACCTGAAAAAAAGACGGACGGAATCTCGTCTAATCAAAAGTGAAGCATTTATACGAGTGTGCGTGTTGTCGCCCTGTTGTGCGGTACACAATGGCGGCGGGTTGTCGGACCTGCGCCTAGAACTGGTGCGTCTGTGTGAGTGTAGGTCCCTTGTAGAACAAACGAAATTGTAGGACCTTGCATGCTTCACCTCTTTTTAGAGTGACATTACGTCCGTCTTTTTTTCAGGTCCGCGCCTAGAACAGGATTTCTGCTAAGGTTTTGAGTCTATCGTAATCTCAAGGAATGTTACAAAAACACAATTGAGCGAATACAAAATGGTGGAGCTTCTTGTCAAGCCAGAAAGTACACGATCTGCATGAACGTCCGCGAGTCCACTCGCCAACCGACAATGGAGTTTCGGCTTTGGAAACGATCACCGTATTTAATCAACCCCGGCCGGTGTACACTAATATTATAAAGAGAACAGAGTAGATTTTTTGTTTGTTTCATTATTTGTTTGTAATGAATAGGCTCCAAAACTACTGGAGTGCGATTTTTGAATCTCATTCGCTGAGTTCAGCAGTTGAAAATGTCAAAATTACTATGGAGACATGTATCTTTCTACTGCTGATTTGACTTTCAAAAATCGCACTCCTGAAGTATGATTTTTGAAAGTCAAATCAGCAGTAGAAAGATGCATATCTCCACAGGAATTTTGACATTTTTAATTGCTGAACTCAGCGAATGAGATTCAAAAATCGCACTCCTGGTCCGATCTGAATAATTCTTTCACCATTAGAATGCTACATTATCCGTGATAAACATAGGCTAAAAAAAACGGCCAAGTGTGTGTCGGGAAGATTCTAAGGCGGTATGAAGTTCGCCGCTAGTAATGTATATCTTTGGATGGATGATCTTTTTAGTTGTACTTAGCCAATATACCTATACAGGGTGAAATTGATATCATTGGCATCCTTTTAAACTAAGAATCTATCCATCAAACTGAACAATTTTACTATGGGAGCAAACCGATCGAAGCAAAAAAAAATCAGCTGTTGCATACATTTGAGTTGAGTAGGCATTGCAGTTTAGTATGGCACAGCAGATTTTTTAGTTGCTCCGATTGGTTTGCTCCCATAGTAAAAGTTGTTCAGTTTGATGGGTAGACTCTTAGTTTAAAAGGATGCTAATGATATCAATTTCACCCTGTATATTAATCTATGGTTGTACTTCATAGAGTGCTTCCGTGCGTCTAAAGGCAAGCAGTAGGTCCGAATAGTGCCGAAAGATGGCGCTGAACGTATTAGTTAGATCCAGCGAACTATAAACAAGGTTAGATCAGAGACCTATTTAGGTAGCTTGAATAATTATTTTGAAAGAAAGTTGATCACTAACTGCGGCCGTAGTACGGCAGCGTAATAAAGCGCTATTTTGACTTCACTCTTTTTCTATTTGCACGCGAATGAACGAGATAAAAGGCGTGATATAGATTTATCACGCGGATCATACTACGGTCTCTGGGCGTTAGTGGCGGAATATGCCCCGAAAACAGATCTCTGTCAAACATATTCATGAAAGGAGGCATGTATACCCTGCAGTTGGGTACACACCATAAGTAAGGTCCATGGGTACAGTACACACGACAAATAAATAGAAAGTTTTAAAAAGCAAACTGACCTGTAAACGGTTTTTGTACGCATTCATTTGTAACTCCAGTTTCTTGTTCTGGAGGGAAAGTTTTTGCATCTCAATGTATTTGCCGTTGTCATTCAGGAATCGCCTGGAAAACGAGTTGTAAAAACATATTTAAAAATAATATTAAACAAACATTTAAAAAATGTTTTTTTTTAAATAAGAATACAAAGATATTTTAATAATTGTTCGGTAAATACCGGTTTTTGACAGCACTACGGGCAATGTAAAGGTGCGTTTACATTGCCAATACCTACCATTTTACATGGACAATTAGGTAGTCAAGTTAGTAACTATTAATAGAACGTCAAATCATAACGCGCGCTTTATAAATGAAAGAAGGATGTTCACTTTTTACCTGTCAAATAATTTAACAACTTTTAACGTGTATAACTTTTATTCCTCATTATTAAACTAAAATAAATTATTACCGATGTAAGTGGAATCAACTTATAGTTTTCCTATTTCAATATTAATTGTATACTTCAACCTTTGAGTATTATACGACTTCAACTAAATAAATAAAAAATTGACAGGTAAAACAATGTATGGGAAGTGGTCGTTCTTCTTTTCATCCCTTTATACAACGTGTTAATGAATTAACGCAAAACTAGAAAGTAGTTTGTTTAGAATCGATAGCAGAATCGAATTATCATGGTTTCAACATAGGTAATTTTTTTCAAAATTTTTAATAATTTTTTCGTAAAATTTTAAATTTACTAAACCCGATGTCAACCCTCCCCATGGGCACACTCACCCTACTTACTACCAAAACAAGATTATTAAAATGTATCCATAAGTACGTTAGCGCTTTCATTCATTGCTGAAATGATAACAAATCATTTTTGCCTCTGGTCTTAAAATGCGAATAACTTTAAATTTTAACTATCAAAATAATGAAATTATTGTTTCAATCTAATTCTTTTGTTATAAATCAGTTGGGGTGTATGAGGTTTTGCGTTAATTCATTAACACGTTGTATTAAATTTCGAATAGGCAGATTTATTATTTGTGAAAATCACTCGAGGCGCCAATACAAAAGAGATAAAATGTAGAAATAAAATAAAATACAAACCTATAAGCCAAATCAAACGCCTGTCCGATCGTAAGCGTGATTTCCGATGCCAATTTTGTAGAAACGAACACAAAACATTCGTGTTTTTCCGCGACATCGTGGCCGTTGTTGACAGCCACAGTGCTGCCACCTTTCGCAATGAAAGAGAAGTACTTTTTGGCGCCTTTGTCGTCGGCGCAGTAGGATATCCGGTGTAGCGGGAACTGGTACATAATATTGTTGGATCTTGGCTCCTGAAAAAAAGAAAATTTCGTTTTATTTTTTTATAAATACATACCTATTATACCTACTATTGCAAGAAATCTAAGATTGTAAAGAAATTGAGGTTTTTGTTTTTTTGGAGCACTATTTTCCTAATTTCTAATCAAGGCTTGAAATACCGGTATTTTGAAAACCGGTACTATTGGCTTTGGTGTGATACCGGTACCAGACGTTTTACCCGTACCTACTATACGGTACAGATACAAGACGAACGTAGTACCTACCTATATGTATTATTACTTTCTAATCAGTATACGTATCGGTTTTATACCGGTATCAAGCAATTATTAACAGGATTTAAATGGTCTAAGACGTTAGTTAGAGTGAGAAAACAGATGTAGTAATAAAAAGGATAGTTTATCATTCTCATACGCGGAGGCTACAGACTTGACCAATTGTACCCTAAATCCTAGTGAATAGGGTACCGGTACTTGTTAGACAGAGTACCGGTACCTACCCGTCTAAAACCGGTATTCAGGTACCGAAATGGCAAGAACCGCTAAGCACTGATACAGAGCCTGTACTTTTTGATATTTGTTTTTTTCTGAACAAAATTTTCCTCATATCACAATAACTAAGAAGCAAGAATCAACAGCAAAAATACCCTGTAACACAATAACTGCATGTGTTAACCTTGCACGCGCGCATGCAATGCTCCCGCGCATCGCATTTCCGCCGCTTTCCCGTCACGCCGCCCGCGCAAGGTCACACACAGTGAAATGTGCAGTCACTTGCCCATCACCGTCTATTGTTTACTTGGTTTTTTACAGTAATTGAAGCTTAGAATCTAGGATTACGGGATTCTTCTTATACGCGTCTAATAATTAATAACTACGGTAAAGTTTTGGGGTGGTTGGGGATCTACCTCCTAGTGGTCCACCCTGGGCAACGCCGCCACAGACTACAACAAGTTCGTGGTGTCGGCTGAACGATCCCCCACAGCGGTGGTAGGCTCCGCAAGGAGCCGCCTGGCTCGCGACCACCCTCCTGCCGGAGTCCGGCGCCAAGCAGCTTACTGCGTTCCGTCGGTGTGCAGGAGTCCCAGCGCCATTGGGGAATGGGAAAAAGTCAGTTGCGCTACTCGGAACCGGTCTTGACCTCTGAGCAACACTGTACCGGGAAACTCATTTTGGAGGGTAGCGGGATCCGAAGCACGGTGACAGTCGTTGGCCGACCGCAGTTAGTAGGGGGCCCAAGTAGTGCGCTAGCCACGTGTGAAAGGCTGCCCCACACAACTTGCGAAAAATCCCGCAATGCTCCACCGTGCCAGTTGGCGACTGGAAGGGAGGACCCGGTGGCCATTGCGGGGGGGTTCGGGCGTCCCCGCAGTCTCCAAATGAGTTTCCCACCAGTCAGTCTAGCTCATGAGGTCTTCTAGGGTACCTGAGTGGCATCTCGACTTTTTTTCCACCTCTCCACCACTCGACAAACTATGAAAAACAAAGTCACAAAAAAGAAAATGGTTAGACAACGGCTGCACTTCCTCCCACTCAAAGTGCACCTCAGTAACATACGAGGTCTGCACTCAAATCTCGATCCGGTCCACCACCACCTCGAGACCGAGAAGCCACACCTATTCTTTTTAACGGAGACGCAGATAGCAACCCCGTCTGATACGACGTACCTCAACTACCCAGGATACTCGTTGGAACATAAGTTCAAGAGGCGAGCTGGGGTCTGTGTGTATGTTCGCGACGACATTTGCTGTCGGCGTCTCCGTTGCTTTGAGGTTTCCGGGTTCTCCGTATTATGGCTTTTTGTAGACACCGGAATGGAGAAATCTCTCTACGTCGGTGTCTATCGATCGCACGACGGTGACCAGGAGACAACCAGGCTCATGGAGTATCTCACTGAGACGGCAGAGACAGCCCAACGAAGGTATCCAACGGCGGAGCTTGTTTTTCTGGGGGACTTCAATGCCCACCATAGCGAGTGGCTGTTCCCGTTCCAGTTAACTGACCATGCTGGGAGAGAGGCGCGCAAGTTTGCATTATCGCTAGATCTCACCCAGCTGGTGAATCAAGCAACGCGGGTACCGGATGTTGTTGGTCATACGCCCAATTGTTTGGACCTTCTGCTGACTTCAGATCCAGACAGGCACTCAGTATCGGTCTCTGCCCCGCTGGGAACGTCCGATCACTGTCTGGTGAAATCCGTGTCGATCTGCTCTCCTCCCGATGACAGCCCTAAGGGCACGAGGCGAGTCTGGCGATACGGGTCGGCAGATTGGGATGAGATGCGGCATTTCTTTGCGTCTTACCCGTGGCGGCAAGTGTGTTTTTCTTCGAGTGACCCTGCTGGTTCGGCTGATGCGATTGCGGACGTGATACGACAGGGAATGGAATATTATATTCCTTTCTCCGACATCTCACTCGGTCACAAAGCCCAACCTTGGTACAATGCGGATTGTGCTCGCGCTGAGGCTAAAAAAGAAGCCGCCTATCAAGCATGGGTCCAAGCTCGCGACCGCAAAGTTAGAGCTCGTAGGGTTCGCGCGAAGAAGAGGGCCTTTAATTCTGCCGCCAAGTCCTGCAAACGGGTGATCCGGAGGGCTCGATTCGACCATGTCAGCCGCATTGGAGCCAAACTGGCATCCTACCCTTCTGGTAGTAAACAGTTCTGGTCCCTTTCAAAATCGGTCGAATCCAACTTCTGCCGTCCCACTTTGCCTCCCATGCAGAAGCCTGATGGGTCGCTGGCTCACTCCGCAACTGAGAAAGCTAATTTATTTGCTTCTCTGTTTGCGAGCAATTCACGTCTGGACGCTGGTGCCAAACAGCCGCCAACCATCCCTCGTTGTGATTCTTCGATGCCGGAGGTCACAATACATACAAAAGAGGTCCGCAGAGCATTGCGTAGTCTGGATGTGAATAAGGCCAGTGGTCCTGATGGTATACCTGCAAGAGTGTTGAGATATTGTGCGCCTGAGTTGTCTCCTGTTCTAACACGCCTGTATCGCCTCTCTCTCAGAACAAGAACGGTGCCTAAATCCTGGAAGCTTGCGAATGTGCAACCGGTACCCAAGAAGGGCAGTCGTGCCGACCCCTGCAACTACCGCCCTATCGCCATTACTTCCATTCTCTGTAAAGTCATGGAAAGAGTACTTAACAGTAAGTTGCTGTCATACCTAGAAGACAATGATCTACTCAGTGATCGCCAATATGGCTTCCGCCGGGGGCGATCGACTGGGGATCTTCTTGTGTATGTGACGCACTGCTGGGGCGAGGCCATCGAGAAGCACGGTGAAGCACTGGCTGTATCACTTGACATCTCGAAGGCCTTTGACAGGGTATGGCACGCTAGTTTGCTGAGCAAGCTTCCCGCTTATGGCATCCCCGCTGATCTTTGCAGCTGGATATCTGATTTCTTGAGAGAACGGTCGATTAGAGTTGTCATTGACAGCTGCTCTTCTGACCTTATGGCAATTGATGCTGGAGTTCCTCAAGGGTCTGTTCTCTCCGCGACACTTTTCCTGCTGCACATCAATGACCTCCTTGTGTCAGGTATTGTTGGGTATGCAGATGACAGTACTGTCATGGAGAGATATGTATCTGGCGCAGGGGCCAGCGGGGATAAAATACGCTCGCAGAGGGAGGCCATGGTTGAGCGGACAAACTTGACTTTAAGTGTTGTCTCCCAGTGGGGTGACAATAATTTAGTCAACTTCAACGCCACCAAAACACAGGCTTGTCTGTTCACCGCAAAAAGGAGTCCGTTTAATCTGACTCCTACTTTCCGGGGTACATCTGTCCCTGTTTCCGACAGTCTTGGGCTTCTGGGTATAAGCTTGACCACAAAACTCAACTTCGGCGCTGACATCGAGTCTAAGGCTCAAACTGCGGCCAAAAAGCTGGGCATCTTAAACAAGGTGAAGCGGTACTTCACTCCTGGACAGCTCTTAGTATTGTATAAAGCTCAGGTCCGATCATGTATGGAGTACTGCTGCCACCTGTGGGATGGCTCAGCCAAGTATCAACTTGCCGCACTCGACTCGGTTGAACGCAGAGCCAGGAGGCTCATTGGCGATAGTAAGCTGGTGGAGGCCAAGCTTCATAGCCTAGCCCACCGCCGCAGAGTGGCCTGCTTGTCGGTCTTCTACAGATTGTACTTCGGTGAGTGTGCCCTAGAGCTGCATGAGCTCATCCCACCTTCCCCTTTCTACTATCGGACTTCCAGACGCACCGCGGGATATCACCCCTTCTTGGTTGACATCCCACATATCCGCACCAAGCGCCTTTCTGAATCTTTTATAATGCGCACAGCCAAGGAGTGGAATGCCTTACCTGCGTCAGTATTTCCGAGTACTTACAACCCGAATTCCTTTAAAGTACGAGTGAATAGGCATCTTCTGGGTAAGCTCGCTACATCTACGACCCCATCTTCGTCCTGAGGACTGGATTGAGGTCAAGAGCAAACCCATAGTTAATAAAAAAAAAAAAAAAAAAAAAAAAAAGCCCTTCGTGTGAGTTTTCTTCAGCTACGTGATGTGTGAGCTGTGAGCTTGCTTCCTGGATAACGCAAAGTAAAGACGAGATAATTCATGTGCGTTAACCGCATAACAGTCATGCATTTCAAAATATCCTGCTTTTCTTTTCAGTCCATACAAACGTTTGAAGCACATTACGTGTAGACGGAATTAATAAAAGTAATATTTTATGTATGGAAAAATTTATCTTTATATCTTCGTAATTATATTATAAATTGCAAATTTTATTTGATTCGCGACGCCTTAAGCAGTTTTCGCTTTATGTAGGTATTCGAGGTAATCATAACATAACATAAATATTCTTTATTTGCACACCAAAACATACAGCTACAAAAACAGAATAAAAGATCGTAAGGGTACAAATGGCGGTCTTATCACTAAAAGCGATTTCTTCCAGACAACCATGGGATGGAAGAACTCTTAAGTAAAAAAAAAACTTGCTATGACGGTGTAATAAATAAGATATAAAATATATAGCATATATTTTTAACTTATATGTAATCGAAATTGGCTGTGAGAATTTTTTTTTTTCGCAAAATTATAAAATGTTATTCAGATATTCTTGATTGATTGTCATGCACTTGTGCTGACGCGAAAGAATATCTGAATAACATTTTCTAATTTTGCGGAAAAAAAAAATTCTCACAGCCAATTTCGATTACCTAGAAAACCTACATAAAGCGAAAACTGCTTAAGGCGTCGCGAATCAAATAAAATTTGCAATTTATAATATAATTACGAAGATATAAAGCTTTGAACATTTTGTATGAAAAATTTCAAAACTTTATATCTTCGTAATTATATTATAAATTGCAAATGTTATTTGATACCCAACATCTAGATTTTCTAAACTATTTTTCCATATATACAAAGTTACTTATATTAATACCGTCTACGCGTATTGTGCGTCAAAGTTTTGTATAAAATTGACCCCTCTGCAACCACCTTAACAAAGTATCGGTTTTGCAGAAAACGTTTAAACAACTACATAGTTTAATAATTAACTAGATCTGCAATAATCGTGTCATCACTGGCGATTACACTGTAATCATTTCCTGTGACCCACTGTTATTTGCACGATTATTTGTTAACAATTTAACTGTATATAACTAGTAGCTGTTTCATTATTATGTTTGTTATAAATTAGGTATAATACAGATCGTTTGTAAGACAATTTTTAAAAAGGCTAAGCGTGTCCTGTACTCGGAACTCCAGGACGGGAAGCGCAAGCAGGGTGGCCAACTCCTCCGCTTCAAGGATGTGCAAAAGAGGCACATGAAGAACTGCAGCATTGAGGATTCAGTTTGGGAACGGCGTGCTGGAAACAGAGACGAGTGGAGGCAACTGGTGCAGGATAGCGTGTTTGACTTCGAGGAGCGCAGACGTGACGAGCTGGATAGGAAGCGCGACGAGCTAAAGGCCCGGCCACCTGTGGCCTATCATTATAATTATGTGGATGGAGTGCTGACGTGTGCCCTCTGCAGCCGAGTGTTTAAGGCGAAAATTGGCTACGCCAGCCACTTGAGAGCGCATGTGCGGCGTGATAGAGTGCAGCAGTCGCCATAACCGAAATCGGTTGGACTACTATATATATACTTTCGGTAAGAAAATAAAAATAAAAATGGCTTTTCAGCCATCTTCTTTAGTTAATTATTTTGAGTAGGTATTAATTAAAAATATATTAATTTTATTATTATTAGAAATTGGTACCTATGTATGCAAAATTATTTATTAATTAAAAAAAACCGATGTTTTGTGTATCAGTATTTAAGTGTTAAAGTAAAATCCTTATATTTGATATTATATAAAAACCGATAGTGACAATTCAAAAACCGGTTTGTATGCAACATTTGAGATAGGATTTTTTTAATGTAAAATAGTAGGTAGCTAACAGTAATTTGCCTAAAAATGAGGTTAAAATATATCAAAATGCATCATGAAAAAAAAAACATCTATGAGGCACTATCACAGTGTAAGAAAGAGTATCTATTGCTAGACACAGTACGGACACTCTCTTCCTCCCATCAACTTTTTACCTCACCCCTCTATATCGCCCTCTGGTTACCGCGCACTGGTTACTCGTTACCAACGAACAAGGTTTAAGTTTCAATTTCTTTGGTTTCGCATATGCTGACGTCATCTTGTCAATTTAAAATTTTTGTATGCAGCATAAAGTTATTATACCTGTCGGAATAGAGTAACTGACATGAGTTGTCAAATGAAACCGTTTTTTGTGCATTTGTCGGCACTTATCGGCACCCTAAAACTTCGAGTTCTGTGTATAATTGTGAATCTAACGTGAAATCGTAGGTAATTTAATTAAATATATTAGTATATTTTACAAAATAATCTACGACTTCACTTTAGATTCACTAATTATTCACAGAGCACGAATATTTACCTAGTCGATTGTGCCGACAAGTTCCCAAAAACGGTTCTATTGCCTCGCGTCACGTATCTTGACGGCCCGGTAGCACAGTAGGTAGTGAACCTGCCTGCTGTGCCGAGAGTCGCGGGTTCGAATCCCGTAAGGGACAAATATTTGTATGATGAATATGAATATTTGTACCCGAGTCATGGATGTTTGTATCTATATATGTATTGTATATCGTTGTCTAGTCATCATAATACAAGTCCAGGCTAGATTCTGGTACTTTAAATGTGACTAGATAATTTGTGTGACATTGTCCAAGATTTTATTTATTATTTATTATCTCTTTCTATTATACAGTGGCGCCGCTAGGAACATCTCGCTCTCTCAGCTGTCAGTTCCTCTATATGATACCTTTATGGTATGCAGTGTCCGGGCTGTGGCACCATATGGGGTTTTTATAAAAATGTTGACAATAAAAGTCAATCAGTATCATTCTTCAAGGTAATTAGGAATCTTTTTAAAGAAATCCGTTCATTCAGGTTATCTAATAAAGCGAAAGAAAATTCCCAGCGCAAATTATTCTGCTACTATTATACAACTTGACGTGTGCAAGGAAAAAGTGAAATCATTCCAAACGCACGCGCCTTATTAACTTGAGAATATGGCGCATGCGTGATATAAATAGTGAGCATCAATTATTTTGTTTCGACACAAGTGGAAGCTATGGGAATTTGCTGGCCTAGTTTGTAAGTGGCATAGACAAGAGATGCGGGCTTAATTTTTTTTTACGACTAATCTCTTTGGCTAATGAATAAATACTATAGTTTAACAGCATGTATGCACCGCTATACCAAACACAGTATAAGAAACAGTAAGGGTTGAGCCTCATCTGGCAGCACCGCATCGCATTTTTTCATGCTCTATCTTTTTCTGTCGCTCAGGAACGTCATTGGCTAGAGCAAGAAAGGTTGCAGCACTGCCGATGTTGCCGCGTGCGATCGCATTCCCGCTATCTTTCTCGCTCTAGCAAATGACGTTCCTGAGTGACAGAAAAGGATGGAGCGACGGAAAAATGCGATGCGGTGCTGCCAGATGAGGTTCAACCCTAACTAGCAACAACAACAAGGCGTATACCTGTCTTGCTCGCACTCACTCAGTATCGCACATGCTTACCTCTTCTTGTAAATTTTTACCATTTATATGAAATGACAGCCAAGGCACACCTTGGACACTTAGCTGTCATTTCATACAAACGGAAAAATTTAAAAGAAGAGGAAAGCATGTGCGATACTGAGTGAGTGCAAACGAGAAACGAATACGCATTTGCTTAACATTAGTAACTGCCGAGGTAATCAGAGGGCGATAGAGGGGGTGAGGTAAAAAGTTGGTGGGAGGCAGGGAGTGTCCGTACTGTATCTAGTAATAGATACTCTTTCTTATACTGTGACCAAGGTGTGCCTACACCAAGACCTACACACTGCCTTTATGGAATTTAGGCAAAAAGATCTGTAGTGTGTCACCAATCGGAATAGAGTAACTGACATGAGTTGTCAAATGAAACCGTTTTTTTTGTGCATTTGTCGGCACTTATCGGCACCCTAAAACTTCGAGTTCTGTGTATAATTGTGAATCTAACGTGAAATCGTAGATAATTTAATGAAATAGTGTTAGTATATTTCACAAAATAATCTACGACTTCATATAAATTCACTAATTATTCACAGAGCACGAATATTTACCCAGTCGATTGTGCCGACAAGTTCCCAAAAACGGTTCTATTGCCTCGCGTCACGTATCTCTTTCTATTATACAGTGGCGCCGCTAGGTACATCTCGCTCTCTCAGCTGTCAGTTCCTCTATATGATACCTTTATGATCCAAAGCCGACTTTAAAATTTATTTTTTCCAAAACCTTTGTGAACTTTTCCTATATGTAAGTAGAATATCAACGGTACCAACCTGTATAGCTACACCATCAACGGATATAGTAATTTCAACTTTCTTGCATTTCGCGCCATCTTTCGCCTCCGATTTCTTCAATTGTTGTGTGAATTGCAATTTTTTGATTGCATCTTTAACTACTTCTATGCCTTTGGGCTGGTCGACTTGCGTGCAGCCGAGGAACTGGAAAAAGAAAAAATGCCGATTTAAAAAAAAACTAAAAAAAAAACGATTTTAAAAATAACGTCGTTTTTTTAAATCCCTTAAAGTATTACAAGACATAATAATGCACACAGTTGGGAAACCATGTACCTACAAAAGGCAAGCTTATCACTGAAGAGATTTCTTCCAACGGACCCGCAACATTATGAATAATGACAAATTAATTATTTGCAATATGAAATTCAATAAAAATTAGACTGGATTCTTTTTTTTAACACGCTAAATTAAAAACCGGTAACGACTTAACAAAATCGGTGCTGATGTTAAAGCTTTTATTTTTTTATCTGTTGTCAGTTGCTATAATTATAATAGGTAGTATAGGAAGCTGAAATAAGTATTCTCTATACATGGTGAAATTGATATGATTAGCATCCTTTTAAACTAAGAGTCAACTCATCAAACTGAACAACTTTCACTATGGGGGCAAACAGATCGGAGCAAAAAAATAATCAGCTGTTGCAAACATTTGAGTCGAGTACGGCATTGCAGTTTAGTATGGATTTTTTTATATAAAATATAATGTCACTATACTCCGTTCAGGAATTCAAGCGACAAAATGTAAACAAAGAAATGTCACTGTCAAAGTGACATTACGTGATCAGAAATCTTTGGTGCATTTTTTAAGAATAAAATTATGTCGGCACAGCATATAATAAATTGCATTAACATTAAAAATGTATTGTCTATGTATAAATAATAAAAACAATCGTGACAATCGTGACGGCCCGGTAGCACAGTCGGTAGTGAACCTGCCTGCTGTGCCGAGGGTCGCGGGTTCGAATCCCGTAAGGGACAAATATTTGTATGATAAATATGAATATTTGTACCCGAGTCATGGATGTTTGTATCTATATATGTATTCTATATCGTTGTCTAGTCATCATAATACAAGTCCAGGCTAGATTCTGGTACTTTAAATGTGACTAGATAATTTGTAAGTTTGTGTGACATTGTCAAAAAAAAAAAAAAAAAATTGAATGAAATTTTTAAATTACGTTATGTAATGTAGCCCGCTACTCTGTCTGTGTGGGCTTTTTGTGCTATGCGTAGCATCCGCGCATAACGTACGGACTTAGACGAAGGTATTAGGCGCTGTCCTATTGCCATCGCACGCGCGATCATGCGTCCGTCCGATGAAAATGATCGTGCGATCGTGCGATCAAACATAGGAATCAGTATTGACTGTCCTAATTTCGATCGCGCGATCATGCGATGCGTTCGAATTGTTCTATTTTCGACGCACGATCGTGCGATCGTGCGATCAAACATAGGAATCTGTATTGACTGTCCTAATTTCGATCGCGCGATCGAGGAGCGCGACGAGGCAAGGGTGTACCTACACTCAGCGGGACCCCGTGTCCTAGAACTTGTTCTATAGAATTTGTTCTGATTTCAAATATTATTGATTTCAAACATATTACAGCCTTTGGATAACGCACTTCCCCGGTTTGAAAGGGTGCGGGTTCAAGTCCGGCTCGAGACTTAATTATTCAATCTTTAATTTGATTAGAATTTGTTCTATCGAATCCAATTAGAAATAAAATGTGTTCCGTCAAAATGGGAGAATGGCATAGGCAAAGATTTTTTTTGGTCTTTACGACTAGAATTCGAGTTTCAACAACAACAAAAAATGAAAACCGACTTCAAAGTAAAAAAGTTAAAAATAATATTTCAGTTTGACTTTTACGTTCGAATCTATAAGAAAATTAATATTTTGTTTTATCGAAGTTTGATAAAGGTGAGAAATAAAACCTTTGGCCTTAATAATTAAACTCAAGTTGTTTTATTAAAATAATCAAGCACTGTTGTACAAGTAAGAACATAACAATGTCTACAATTGTATCATGGACAAACTTTTTCTATCATCAACCGTTGTCGAGATATCTGTCTATTACTATTTTAATTAATAATTTTTTGCAAATATCTCGTTTCGTATGCATCAAATCGTGAATAAAGTTATTACAAAACTTCTAGAACATAACATTGTCTACAATTGTATCTTTGAGAAACTTTTTCTATCATCAACAATTTTCGAGATATCTGTCTATTACTATTTAATTAATTCGTTTTTGCAAATATCTCTTTTCGTATGCATCAAATCGTGAACAAAGTTAGAACAAAACTTGTAAAACATAATATTGTCTACAATTGTTTTTCAGACAAACTTTTTCTATCATGAACCGTTTTCGAGATATCTGTCTATTACTATTTTAATTAATAATTTTTTGCAAATATCTCGTTTCGTATGCATCAAATCGTGAACAAAGTTATAACAAAACTTGTAGTACATAACTTTATCTACAATTCTATGCTATACAACCTTTTCCTATCATCAACAATTTTCGAGATATCTGTCTATTACTATTTAATTAATTCGTTTTTGCAAATATCTCTTTTCGTATGCTTGAAATCGTGAATAAAGTTATTACAAAACTTGTAGTACATAACATTATCTAGAATTGTATGCTACACAAACTTTTCCTATGATCAACAATTTTCGAGATATCTGTCTATTACTATTTTAATTAATTCGTTTTTGCAAATATCTCTTTTCGTATGCATCAAATCGTGAACAAAGTTAAAACAAAACATGTAGAACATAACATTATCTATAATTGTATCAAAAAGAAACTTTTTCTATCATCAACCGTTGTCGAGATATCTGTCTATTACTATTTTAATTTATTCGTTTTTGCAAATTTCTCTTTTCGTATGCATCAAATCGTGAACAAAGTTAAAACAAAACATGTAGAACATAACATTATCTATAATTGTATCAAAAAGAAACTTTTTCTATCATCAACCGTTGTCGAGATATCTGTCTATTACTATTTTAATTTATTCGTTTTTGCAAATTTCTCTTTTCGTATGCTTCAAATCGTGAACAAAGTTATTACAAAACTTGTAAAACATAATATTGTCTACAATTGTTTTTCAGACAAACTTTTTCTATCAAGAACCGTTTTCGAGATATCTGTCTATAACTATTTTAATTAATAATTTTTTGCAAATATCTCGTTTCGTATGCATCAAATCGTGAACAATATTATGACAAAACTTGTAGTACATAACATTATCTAGAATTGTATGCTTCACAAACTATTCCTATCATCAACAATTTTCGAGATATCTGTCTATTACTATTTTAAATTATTCGTTTTTGCAAATATCTCTTTTCGTATGCATCAAATCGTGAACAAAGTTAGAACAAAACTTGTAGAACATAACATTGTCTATAATTGTATTTTTAAGAAACTTTTTCTATCATCAACAATTTTCTAGATATCTGTCTATTACTATTTTAATTTATTCGTTTTTGCAAATATCTCTTTTCGTATGCTTCAAATCGTGAATAAAGTTATTACAAAATTTGTAGAACATAACATTATCTACAATTTTATGCTTAACAAACTTTTCCTATGATCAACAATTTTCGAGATATCTGTCTATTACTATTTTAATTAATTCGTTTTTGCAAATATCTCTTTTCGTATGCATCAAATCGTGAACAAAGTTAAAACAAAACATGTAGAACATAACATTGTCTATAATTGTATCAAAAAGAAACATTTTTTATCATGAACCGTTGTCGAGATATCTGTCTATTACTATTTTAATTAATTATTTTTTGCAAATATCTCGTTTTGTATGGATGAAATCGTGAACAAAGTTATTACAAAACTTGTAGTACATAACATTATCTACAATTTTATGCTACACAAACTATTCCTATCATCAACAATTTTCGAGATATCTGTCTATTACTATTTAATTAATTCGTTTTTGCAAATATCTCTTTTCGTATGCATGAAATCGTGAACAAAGTTAGAACAAAACTTGTAGAACATAACATAGTCTATAATTGTATTTTTAAGAAACTTTTTCTATTATCAATAATTTTCTAGATATCTGTCTATTACTGTAGGAATTTCGGAGAAATAAACACGATTTGTAACACAATACAACTGTTTTATTTTAACTTTCGTTTACACGTTTTCATTCAGAGATTGAGCGAGCACAGATAAGATACATACTACAGAGCAGTGTTGCCACCAATATCTAGGGTTGCGTTTCAATACACAACACCCTCCCCAGAACGCAAGCCTATTAATCCCATTTTAGAAACACAATACAAATGTTTTTCAATGGTAGTTCCTTTTGTAAGAATATCAGCTACCATTTGACTACCATTACAATATTCAAATCTAATTATAGATCGGTTTACATAGTCTTTAAGAAAATGGAAACGAATATCTATGTGCTTCGTTCTAGGCTTATAACTATCACTCACTGAAAGTTTGATCGCACTTTGGTTGTCACAGCCGATCGATAGGGGTTCATCATCGTCTTCACCCAGCTCCCTCTGCAACTGTTTGAGCCATAGCGCTTCTTGCGCTGCTGATGCCATTGACATATATTCGGCCTCTGTCGTAGAGAGGGCGACTGTTTGTTGCCTACGAGAGCTCCAGGATATACCTCCGCCCTGTGACATAAATATATATCCAGTACAAGATTTTCTATCTTGTATGTCATTAGCCCAATCCGCGTCGCAATATCCAGTTAAGCTTGAGCCATCCTTGCTGTACACAAGTCTATAATCCTTAGTGCCTTTTAGGTATCGCATAACTCTCTTGATTGCCATCCAGTGCTCCCACTGAGGGTTTTTATTAAATCTGCTGAGTGTACCTATTGCATAAGCAATATCTGGTCTGGTGGCTTGAGCTAAATACAGAAGACAGCCGATTGCCTGTTGGTATGGAAAATCCTCGGTGTTCTTTTCAGTGGTCGCAGTAAACTTTATTCCAACTTCAATTGGTGTCTTGACTGGTTTGCATTCTTCCATTCCAAATTTATTTAGGATCTCATTAATATATTTTTCCTGGTCTATCATCAACTTGCCTCCGTCTCTGTCTCTAGTAACATTTAAGCCAATGCACTGTTTTACCTCACCAAGATCTTTCATGCTGAATTGCACTTTGAGTTTCTCTTTAATCTTTTCTTTGTCTTCTTTACTACTTGAAAATATGATCAGGTCATCGACCCAGACCGCAATAAACATTTTTAGGTCAATATTATAGTAAATGCATGGGTCAACCTTTGAACGCTTGAATCCAATATCCTGTAGAACTCTGTCTAGCTTGTTATTCCACAATCTACTTGCTTGCTTTAATCCATAGATAGATTTATGTAACAAGCATACTTGTGATCCTATCTCATATGTAGGTGGTTGTTGCATGTAGATTTCTGTGTCGATTTCCCCTTGTAAAAATGCAGACACAGCATCCATTTGATCTATTTCAAGATTATATTTCACGGCCAATGCAAATAAATATCGAACCGATGTGTATCTCACAACAGGGGAGTACACTTCTCCATAGTCTATTCCCTTCTTTTGCTTGTAGCCTTTAATTACAAGTCTCGCCTTATAACGTACCACCTTTCCATCTTGATCTGTCTTTGCTTTAAATATCCATTTGCACGGTATGACCTTTTTCTTTGGAGGCGGCTGCACAAGAGTCCAAGTGTTGTTATCGGACAGTGCGCTGAGCTCCTCATCCATCGCCATCCTCCATTTATGCCCTTGAGGGGAAGTTAGTGCTTCTTCAACTGACTGGGGATCGTCAAGGCTACTGTAGCAGAAATAGCTGGTATGATGGTCATCGGAAGGTGGTTTATTACGTCTTGGTCTTAGCGTTATGTTTCTGCAATCTTCTTTTGATAATGTCACTGGTTTGTGTGGTACAAACGTTTCATCCAACTCTCCTTGATCTGTGTCATACTGACTGGACGTTTCAGCACTTTCCAAGTCGTACACGGAGTCATTATTTGCTTCGGATGACTTGTCTCGAGCGGAAGAATCATCGGAGAGTGAGTTTTTAGGTGGTGAACTGTTCTCACTATTGTTGCCGGCAGACAGGTCTGTAAAATCAAACGATGCACTCTTATTATCTTGTTTCTCTAGGAAAGTAACATCCCGACTCTTAAACATTTTTCGTGATACAGGGTCCCACAGACGATAGCCCTTGGTGTCATCACAGTATCCTAAGAAGAGCATTTGTCTTGATTTCGGGTCCCATTTTTGTCTCTTCTCTTTAGGGATGTGCACCATGGCCTCACAGCCAAATATCCTCATATGAGATATGTTTGGTTTTCTTCCTGTCCACATCTCGTATGGAGTCATCTTACCTAATGACTGTGTTGGGGATCTATTTATAACATAAGCTGCAGTGGCTATAGCTTCTGCCCAATATTCCTTTTCTAACTCAGCATCAAATATCATGCATCGTGCTCGTTCCACAAGCGTGCGGTTCATACGTTCTGAGAGACCGTTTTGCTGTGGAGTGTATGGTGTGCTGGTTTGGTGAGCTATACCACAACTTCTCAAATATTTGTCAAAATCATTGTTACAAAATTCTGTACCATTGTCAGTACGCAAAACTTTGACCCTTGTTCCCCGTTCATTTTCTACTCTATTTTTGAAATCTTTAAATATGTTTAAAACATTTAGTTTGTCCTTCATGAAGTATACATATACTTTTCGGGTGTAGTCATCTACAAAATTAATAAAATATCGCATACCTCCGATTGACAGAACTTCCATTGGGCCACAGAGGTCGCTGTGAATGACCTCTAGCGGCTGCGTTGCACGGGAACCCACATTGTTGAATGGCTGTCTGGATTGTTTACCTTCGCTGCATGTCGTACATGTTAAAATTCTTTTAGTTTTCTCGGCAGACAACTTCACTCCATCGGTGCAGTCGGGCAGTTTATTTATATCACTGAAGTTTAAATGTCCCATTCGGCGGTGCCACAGGACTGATTCATCTGTGATTCCAGTGCAGACTAAATTAGCTTGAACATCTGTATTTAATCGGTACAGATTGTTTACCAGAGTCGCTGAGCATATAAAAGCATCTTTATCATTGTATATCTCGCAACCATTGCTATGGAATACCATCTTGCATCCCTTTTTGCTCATAGCGCTCACAGAGAGTAAATTGACTGCAATATCGGGAACATAAAGTACATCTCTCACTTGGATTTTATTATCTCCGCCAAGGTTTATGTTCACATTACCGGTACTCTTGACAGGCAGAGACGTCTTGTCAGCTATGGTTATCTTTGATATCGGTGGCTTCTGCGTATCATAAAGCCAGTCGTCCCTTTTCGTCATATGCATGGCAGCTCCGGAGTCGAGATACCACTGATCATTTACACCATTTGAAAAGGCTGAAAAAGCTGCTACAAAACCTGAGTTGTCATCTTTCGGATCCTTCTTTTCTTCCTTCTTTATAATTGGTTTTCTCGGTGCTTTGCAATATTTACTGATGTGTCCAAACTTGTTACAATTAAAACAGCGAGGGCCTTGAGGGATCTTTGGTTTTGTATATCCATGTTTATTTTTACCCATGTAAAATGCGGTGGGTTCTGGGCTTTTTACCTCTTGTATGAGTTTAGTTTTAATGGCATCGGCAGTGATATTTACCCCTGAGCTCTCTAAGGCCATTATCATGGGTTTGTAGGTATCGGGGAGACCCGCAAGCATTAAAGTACCAATCCATTCATCTGCTATTTGGAAATTGATGCTACGGAGCTTGTGCGCAGTGCTCATGATGCGGTTGACATATTCTTCTATACTTCCACAGCTTTCCAGAGTAGTAGTGACTAAATCTTTCAGTAGACCAACTTTTCTGGTTAGGCCGTTGTCATCGAAAGCTTTTTCTAAATTTTCCCAAACATCCTTCGCGGTCGTGGCATCCTGAACGTGGACGTAATTCACAGGATCCAGAAGAAGGATGATTTTGGCTCGGGCTTTGACATCTTTGGCGGCGTCGACCGGTTTGGCGGCGTCTGTCGGATTGGCGGGATCGGTCGTCGGTTCTATGCATTCCCACAGATTTTCGTGTTGCAGGAACGTTTTAACACCAAACTTCCACGATGAATAATTCGAACGACCGATCAGTTTTTCCAAATTAAACGAACTTGTCGACATTTTTCAGGCGCGAAGGCGGCGCGCGGCGGCGTGCTGATTATAACCTCAATCTTTTTTTCTTCTATCGGCAGTTGATATTGTTATTTCTACCGAACCACGCTCTGCTACCATGTAGGAATTTCGGAGAAATAAACACGATTTGTAACACAATACAACTGTTTTATTTTAACTTTCGTTTACACGTTTTCATTCAGAGATTGAGCGAGCACAGATAAGATACATACTACAGAGCAGTGTTGCCACCAATATCTAGGGTTGCGTTCCAATACACAACAATTACTATTTTAATTTATTCGTTTTTGCAAATATCTCTTTTCGTATGCATCAAATCGTGAACAAAGTTAAAACAAAACATGTAGAACATAATATTTTCTATGATTGTATCTGTAAGAAACTTTTTCTATCATGAACCGTTGTCGAGATATCTGTCTATTACTATTTTAATTAATTATTTTTTGCAAATATCTCGTTTCGTATGGATGAAATCGTGAACAAAGTTATAACAAAACTTGTAGTACATAATATTATCTACAATTGTATGCTGCACAAACTATTCCTATCATCAAAAAATTTCGAGATATCTGTCTATTACTATTTAATTAATTCGTTTTTGCAAATATCTCTTTTCGTATGCATTAAATCGTGAACAAAGTTAGAACAAAACTTGTAGAACATAACATTGTCTATAATTGTATTTTTAAGAAACTTTTTCTATCATCAACAATTTTCTAGATATCTGTCTATTACTATTTTAATTTATTCGTTTTTGCAAATATCTCTTTTCGTATGCTTCAAATCGTGAATAAAGTTATTACAAAATTTGTAGAACATAACATTATCTACAATTTTATGCTTAACAAACTTTTCCTATGATCAACAATTTTCGAGATATCTGTCTATTACTATTTTAATTAATTCGTTTTTGCAAATATCTCTTTTCGTATGCATCAAATCGTGAACAAAGTTAAAACAAAACATGTAGAACATAACATTGTCTATAATTGTATCAAAAAGAAACATTTTTTATCATGAACCGTTGTCGAGATATCTGTCTATTACTATTTTAATTAATTATTTTTTGCAAATATCTCGTTTTGTATGGATGAAATCGTGAACAAAGTTATTACAAAACTTGTAGTACATAACATTATCTACAATTTTATGCTACACAAACTATTCCTATCATCAACAATTTTCGAGATATCTGTCTATTACTATTTAATTAATTCGTTTTTGCAAATATCTCTTTTCGTATGCATGAAATCGTGAACAAAGTTAGAACAAAACTTGTAGAACATAACATAGTCTATAATTGTATTTTTAAGAAACTTTTTCTATTATCAATAATTTTCTAGATATCTGTCTATTACTGTAGGAATTTCGGAGAAATAAACACGATTTGTAACACAATACAACTGTTTTATTTTAACTTTCGTTTACACGTTTTCATTCAGAGATTGAGCGAGCACAGATAAGATACATACTACAGAGCAGTGTTGCCACCAATATCTAGGGTTGCGTTTCAATACACAACACCCTCCCCAGAACGCAAGCCTATTAATCCCATTTTAGAAACACAATACAAATGTTTTTCAATGGTAGTTCCTTTTGTAAGAATATCAGCTACCATTTGACTACCATTACAATATTCAAATCTAATTATAGATCGGTTTACATAGTCTTTAAGAAAATGGAAACGAATATCTATGTGCTTCGTTCTAGGCTTATAACTATCACTCACTGAAAGTTTGATCGCACTTTGGTTGTCACAGCCGATCGATAGGGGTTCATCATCGTCTTCACCCAGCTCCCTCTGCAACTGTTTGAGCCATAGCGCTTCTTGCGCTGCTGATGCCATTGACATATATTCGGCCTCTGTCGTAGAGAGGGCGACTGTTTGTTGCCTACGAGAGCTCCAGGATATACCTCCGCCCTGTGACATAAATATATATCCAGTACAAGATTTTCTATCTTGTATGTCATTAGCCCAATCCGCGTCGCAATATCCAGTTAAGCTTGAGCCATCCTTGCTGTACACAAGTCTATAATCCTTAGTGCCTTTTAGGTATCGCATAACTCTCTTGATTGCCATCCAGTGCTCCCACTGAGGGTTTTTATTAAATCTGCTGAGTGTACCTATTGCATAAGCAATATCTGGTCTGGTGGCTTGAGCTAAATACAGAAGACAGCCGATTGCCTGTTGGTATGGAAAATCCTCGGTGTTCTTTTCAGTGGTCGCAGTAAACTTTATTCCAACTTCAATTGGTGTCTTGACTGGTTTGCATTCTTCCATTCCAAATTTATTTAGGATCTCATTAATATATTTTTCCTGGTCTATCATCAACTTGCCTCCGTCTCTGTCTCTAGTAACATTTAAGCCAATGCACTGTTTTACCTCACCAAGATCTTTCATGCTGAATTGCACTTTGAGTTTCTCTTTAATCTTTTCTTTGTCTTCTTTACTACTTGAAAATATGATCAGGTCATCGACCCAGACCGCAATAAACATTTTTAGGTCAATATTATAGTAAATGCATGGGTCAACCTTTGAACGCTTGAATCCAATATCCTGTAGAACTCTGTCTAGCTTGTTATTCCACAATCTACTTGCTTGCTTTAATCCATAGATAGATTTATGTAACAAGCATACTTGTGATCCTATCTCATATGTAGGTGGTTGTTGCATGTAGATTTCTGTGTCGATTTCCCCTTGTAAAAATGCAGACACAGCATCCATTTGATCTATTTCAAGATTATATTTCACGGCCAATGCAAATAAATATCGAACCGATGTGTATCTCACAACAGGGGAGTACACTTCTCCATAGTCTATTCCCTTCTTTTGCTTGTAGCCTTTAATTACAAGTCTCGCCTTATAACGTACCACCTTTCCATCTTGATCTGTCTTTGCTTTAAATATCCATTTGCACGGTATGACCTTTTTCTTTGGAGGCGGCTGCACAAGAGTCCAAGTGTTGTTATCGGACAGTGCGCTGAGCTCCTCATCCATCGCCATCCTCCATTTATGCCCTTGAGGGGAAGTTAGTGCTTCTTCAACTGACTGGGGATCGTCAAGGCTACTGTAGCAGAAATAGCTGGTATGATGGTCATCGGAAGGTGGTTTATTACGTCTTGGTCTTAGCGTTATGTTTCTGCAATCTTCTTTTGATAATGTCACTGGTTTGTGTGGTACAAACGTTTCATCCAACTCTCCTTGATCTGTGTCATACTGACTGGACGTTTCAGCACTTTCCAAGTCGTACACGGAGTCATTATTTGCTTCGGATGACTTGTCTCGAGCGGAAGAATCATCGGAGAGTGAGTTTTTAGGTGGTGAACTGTTCTCACTATTGTTGCCGGCAGACAGGTCTGTAAAATCAAACGATGCACTCTTATTATCTTGTTTCTCTAGGAAAGTAACATCCCGACTCTTAAACATTTTTCGTGATACAGGGTCCCACAGACGATAGCCCTTGGTGTCATCACAGTATCCTAAGAAGAGCATTTGTCTTGATTTCGGGTCCCATTTTTGTCTCTTCTCTTTAGGGATGTGCACCATGGCCTCACAGCCAAATATCCTCATATGAGATATGTTTGGTTTTCTTCCTGTCCACATCTCGTATGGAGTCATCTTACCTAATGACTGTGTTGGGGGTCTATTTATAACATAAGCTGCAGTGGCTATAGCTTCTGCCCAATATTCCTTTTCTAACTCAGCATCAAATATCATGCATCGTGCTCGTTCCACAAGCGTGCGGTTCATACGTTCTGAGAGACCGTTTTGCTGTGGAGTGTATGGTGTGCTGGTTTGGTGAGCTATACCACAACTTCTCAAATATTTGTCAAAATCATTGTTACAAAATTCTGTACCATTGTCAGTACGCAAAACTTTGACCCTTGTTCCCCGTTCATTTTCTACTCTATTTTTGAAATCTTTAAATATGTTTAAAACATTTAGTTTGTCCTTCATGAAGTATACATATACTTTTCGGGTGTAGTCATCTACAAAATTAATAAAATATCGCATACCTCCGATTGACAGAACTTCCATTGGGCCACAGAGGTCGCTGTGAATGACCTCTAGCGGCTGCGTTGCACGGGAACCCACATTGTTGAATGGCTGTCTGGATTGTTTACCTTCGCTGCATGTCGTACATGTTAAAATTCTTTTAGTTTTCTCGGCAGACAACTTCACTCCATCGGTGCAGTCGGGCAGTTTATTTATATCACTGAAGTTTAAATGTCCCATTCGGCGGTGCCACAGGACTGATTCATCTGTGATTCCAGTGCAGACTAAATTAGCTTGAACATCTGTATTTAATCGGTACAGATTGTTTACCAGAGTCGCTGAGCATATAAAAGCATCTTTATCATTGTATATCTCGCAACCATTGCTATGGAATACCATCTTGCATCCCTTTTTGCTCATAGCGCTCACAGAGAGTAAATTGACTGCAATATCGGGAACATAAAGTACATCTCTCACTTGGATTTTATTATCTCCGCCAAGGTTTATGTTCACATTACCGGTACTCTTGACAGGCAGAGACGTCTTGTCAGCTATGGTTATCTTTGATATCGGTGGCTTCTGCGTATCATAAAGCCAGTCGTCCCTTTTCGTCATATGCATGGCAGCTCCGGAGTCGAGATACCACTGATCATTTACACCATTTGAAAAGGCTGAAAAAGCTGCTACAAAACCTGAGTTGTCATCTTTCGGATCCTTCTTTTCTTCCTTCTTTATAATTGGTTTTCTCGGTGCTTTGCAATATTTACTGATGAGTCCAAACTTGTTACAATTAAAACAGCGAGGGCCTTGAGGGATCTTTGGTTTTGTATATCCATGTTTATTTTTACCCATGTAAAATGCGGTGGGTTCTGGGCTTTTTACCTCTTGTATGAGTTTAGTTTTAATGGCATCGGCAGTGATATTTACCCCTGAGCTCTCTAAGGCCATTATCATGGGTTTGTAGGTATCGGGGAGACCCGCAAGCATTAAAGTACCAATCCATTCATCTGCTATTTGGAAATTGATGCTACGGAGCTTGTGCGCAGTGCTCATGATGCGGTTGACATATTCTTCTATACTTCCACAGCTTTCCAGAGTAGTAGTGACTAAATCTTTCAGTAGACCAACTTTTCTGGTTAGGCCGTTGTCATCGAAAGCTTTTTCTAAATTTTCCCAAACATCCTTCGCGGTCGTGGCATCCTGAACGTGGACGTAATTCACAGGATCCAGAAGAAGGATGATTTTGGCTCGGGCTTTGACATCTTTGGCGGCGTCGACCGGTTTGGCGGCGTCTGTCGGATTGGCGGGATCGGTCGTCGGTTCTATGCATTCCCACAGATTTTCGTGTTGCAGGAACGTTTTAACACCAAACTTCCACGATGAATAATTCGAACGACCGATCAGTTTTTCCAAATTAAACGAACTTGTCGACATTTTTCAGGCGCGAAGGCGGCGCGCGGCGGCGTGCTGATTATAACCTCAATCTTTTTTTCTTCTATCGGCAGTTGATATTGTTATTTCTACCGAACCACGCTCTGCTACCATGTAGGAATTTCGGAGAAATAAACACGATTTGTAACACAATACAACTGTTTTATTTTAACTTTCGTTTACACGTTTTCATTCAGAGATTGAGCGAGCACAGATAAGATACATACTACAGAGCAGTGTTGCCACCAATATCTAGGGTTGCGTTCCAATACACAACAATTACTATTTTAATTTATTCGTTTTTGCAAATATCTCTTTTCGTATGCATCAAATCGTGAACAAAGTTAAAACAAAACATGTAGAACATAATATTTTCTATGATTGTATCTGTAAGAAACTTTTTCTATCATGAACCGTTGTCGAGATATCTGTCTATTACTATTTTAATTAATTATTTTTTGCAAATATCTCGTTTCGTATGGATGAAATCGTGAACAAAGTTATAACAAAACTTGTAGTACATAATATTATCTACAATTGTATGCTGCACAAACTATTCCTATCATCAAAAAATTTCGAGATATCTGTCTATTACTATTTAATTAATTCGTTTTTGCAAATATCTCTTTTCGTATGCATTAAATCGTGAACAAAGTTAGAACAAAACTTGTAGAACATAACATTGTCTATAATTGTTTTTCAGATAAATTTTTTCTATCATGAACCGTTTTCTAGATATCGGTCTATTACTATTTTAATTTATTCGGTTTTGCAAATATCTCTTTTCGTATGCTTCAAATCGTGAACAAAGTTGTAAACTTGTAGAACATAACATTATCTACAATTTTATTTTTCAAAAACTTTTCCTATCATCAACCGTTGTCGATATATCTGTCTGTTACTATTTTAATTATTCAGTTTTTACAAATATCTCGTCTCCTATGCATAGGATTGTAAACAAAGTTTATACAAGAGTAAAGACCATTAAATTTCCAACAATTTTGTTCATAACAAATTTTTTTCTATCACTTACCATTGTCGAGATATCTGTCATTTTTGTTATATTATAAAAGTGGTCTGATTCTGGAAAGGTGACCGATCCGCCATGTAAGACCGGGTTTTTCGTGATGGGTAAAGTGTGTTCTTTCGATCCAAGTTGGTTTCACATTTCCTATATGTTTAGGCCTAAGACCTATTTTTTTTTATTTTCAACCCCAGTCTGATTTTGAACGGTGACCGATTTGAGAATAACTAAATCTGCTGTGGTGTTCTCCTAAAAGGGCTCTTTCTTAAAATGCGTCCAGTTCGTATCCTATATATTTAGGCCCAGACCCCATTTTTTCGCGATTGTCTTACCGCTGTAAAAAAAATCAGTGACCGCTTTGAGTCATAAGACCGAGGCTAAATGATGTACTTTGGCGTCTATTTTCGAGCTAGACTGAATCCAGCTTTCCTATAATTATAATACGTTTAGGCCCTAGACCGTTGGTGGCTCTGGATCTAATTCTTCCATTTTGACGGTTTTTTTTTTATTTCTAATTGAATTCGATAGAACAAATTCGGAACTAAATCCCATACATACTCGCATCGTTCTAGGACACGGGGTCCCGCTGAGTGCAGGTACACGAAGCAAGGGAGGGTGATCGATCGCATCGATCGCATCGCACCAAATTAGGACACACGTTTTTTGATCGCGCGATCGGTTTCATCGCGCGATGAGATCGCATCGCACCATCGCGCGTGCGATGGCAATAGGACACCGCCTTAAACAATCAACAGACGCGTTTTCGTTATTGTCTACAATAAAAAATCTTTTTCATTAAGAACTTTGTTAAAACGAACCAAAGGTCTAAAATATCTGATTGTTGCCAGACCACGAAATAAAATATTTACTGTCACGCTTTCTTTTAATCTAAAATAAATTATAACTTACGTTTTTTTAAATTATTTTCCATACAAAATTAACATATAATTTCTCGTAATCCTTTGCGAGTACAATATATAATTTACTGTTATTCATTCCGGAGATAAGTTTTCTTCCGTCTCGAGATGGTATTTTCTACACTGGTATCACCGTTGTTTACATTTTGTCGCTCGAATTCCTGAATGGAGATTAAATGGTACCGGTTACAGTTTAAAAGTACCATTCATAATAATTACTCCCCACCCCTCCTAACAAAACATCGTAACTATGACTATAGTAGGTATGCCTGCTGTTAGTTAGCGCTCTCACAGACGAGCGACACTGTGCTGTCGAGCGACCGTAAAATGTATGAGCGCGACGCTCTGCGACCCACCGCGACAGCAAAGTGTCCTCGTCTATAAGAGCCCTCAGAGCATAAAGGTATTATACTACGTAAGAGAGACGGTGACAGCTGAGAGAGCGAGATGTACCTAGCGGCATGCCTGTATAATAGAAAGAGATACGTGACGCGAGGCAATAGAACCGTTTTTGGGGATTTGGAGTCCTGGTAAAAATTCAGTTTCTGTCAATAATCGTGAACCTGAAGTGAAATCGTAGATAATTTTGTAAAATATGCTAACACTGTTTCATAAAATTATTCACCATTTCACGTGACATTGAGAATTAATACACAGAAATCGAATTTTTACCCTGCCGAGGACTCCAAAAAACGTCCAAAACGGTTTCATTTGACAACTCATGTCACTTACTCTTTTCCGTAAGGTATAATAGAGAGCAAGGGATGTATAAGAGTAGTTAGAGCCTTAATGCAGGCATGGGAATAGCATTATATTCAACCTAGTCATTATTGTAAATTATAATGGATTCTCCACTTGTATTACAAGGTGTCATTGTTTACTGCCTACCCCACAATCAGGAAATAGTAATTTAAACGCTAATCATTTCGCGTAATTTTATTTTTTTATATTCTTTTCCAAGATTTCACTAACATTTTAAACGAGCGATTTTCATGAAACAAATATGACGTGTTTCAAATGACGCTAATTGCAGGATTTTAGATTTAATTGTGATTTTTAAATACATTATAATTATTTCCTCTGATATTTCGATAAAAATAAGAAAAGGAATAACTAATAAAATCGGTCAAGTGCGAGTCGGGCTACTCGCGCACCGAGGGTTCCGTACCACACCACCACATTATTAACTTAGAAAAAAACTTTTTTGTACGGGACCTTTAGCGCAAGACCGACTCAGACTTGGCCGGTTTTTAGTATTTGTTGTTATTCTGTAGAGTTTGCTCTATATTCACACTAAGTTTGACGCTTGTATGTATTACCGTTCTTACTATAAAGCGTGAAGAAAAAACGTTGATAAAAACTGGTTTCTTGTTGAAAACCCCCCTTAATTTTTAATTTTCTGACATTTTTATTATTTGTTAACAACTCTGTAACCACCAAATACTTTTTGGTGCAAGCCACCCTTACTTTTACACTCGGATTCAGAATGAATGGATTTAATTCATAAAGGGGTTTGTATAAAATTATATGGACAAATGGTGTAATTTTTTTTCTGCGGCCACTTACAATTCTATTACTGTTTTGTAGCATTACCTCAAATAAACAAGTATTATTAATTAAATTAGCTCCAAGTCATATCGGAGCCGAGATATACATGGTGGATTTTTTTGGACGGGGTAGTAGGGTATTTACCTTAATCTTTGTTGCAGCTACAGGAAAACGTTCCTAGAAGACTATCCTTAACTTTTTGAGACGTGCGGGGACTTGTCACAGATGTGAACACCCACAAGTTATAGCAAAGATGCCAACAGATGGCGATACCGTCGCTCTCGGAAATATGCTCCATACAAAGACAACGTTCATCGTAAATACGTAACTCGTAACCTACTACACATAAGGTTCACAATCGAATGCGAGACATGAATCGCGCAAGAGAAATAATCACAGAGATTCGATACATATACAAGGTCCAACTAAGAACCTGTCGGACCACGGCCGGTCCCCAGGCTTCACACATAGCCTGGTGGAAGATCTTCCCTTTTCAATGGAGGAACATTCCCAAGTAGCACCTCCATAAGACGTTTAAACCGGCATTTACAGATTTTAAACAAAATGCACTGTCAGCAATTTGTTGAAAATTTGTTGTAAATTGCCCATTTTGATTGGCAATTTACAAAAAACCTTTTTGTGATGCCAAATTGCCAATTGATTCTGTTTCTGATAAGGATAAAAACTCTATTGGACCAACAGGTCAGAGTACTCGAAATGTCAGAAATCGCAAAAAACATTTCCCACACATTGACCTTGATTTTGAGACATACCTTTGGGGGTAAGGAGTGTCGTTTCCTGCGAAATGAAATTGTTTTTACAATGCAAAATGTAATGAAAGTTTTTGGCAATTTCTGACATTTCTAGTATGTAGTATGTACTTAGTTAGCTTCATACAGTTTTTGATCCTTATAGGAAACAGGATCGATTAGTATCAGAAAAAACCGTTTGAGAAAATTGCCCATTTTCTTGCTGACAGTAAATTTTTTCAATATCGTAGATATTGCAGGTCTACATGTCTTAAAAAGTTGAGGACAGCCTCCTAAGAAAGTTTTCCTGTAGCTACAACGATTAAGGGACCTGCCTTGGCTGCCAAAAAAATCCATCCTGCATATCTCGGCCCCGATATTACTTAGCTATATGTGCTCCATACTAAGATTTGTTTCTTTTAGTATCCTCACCTAAATTTTACAATTTTCATCAGTGGCCGCGACAGTAGAAAACGACGCCAACTTTACACATACCCCTTTTTGTCAAAACTGGTCGTTGAACCTACAGATTGATCAAGAAATATTGAATGATAAATTTGACTTTAGCATAATTATTATGGAATGAAAAGAGATAAACATTCGCCCTAAAACCTCTATAAAAGAAACATTACCTTTAGTCACCTCTCACGCCATATTTACATCGCATGTCCAACCCCAATATTATTAAATATCGCACGCGAATATTACGAGCCCGCCATGACCCGAATTTTTGTTTTTATAATTATAATAGACATATAGTGCAATTATGTGCAGTTATTGTATAATAACTGGTCATTGTTCTGTTTGATAAGACTCGTTATAACGCTGCGTTTTGTGTTCGCAGGTGTTTCATGCTTTTTTTTTGTCTTTTTGTAAATACTTACTGCAAAAGGCAATTCGCGAGTTGACTAGTTTTGTCTAGGTTACTGATTGCCGTTTTGAAATTTTTTTAAGGTTCGATTTTTACTGATATAAAAACACAACCAAACCTTAAATTTTTTTACGGCGGGTTGTGAATGAATGAATGAATGAAATATACTTATTTCATTCATTCATTCATTCATTCACAACCCGCCGTAACCATTTTGGTAAGGATAATAAAACATCAAAATGTTCTAATCATTTTACAATTTCGAGGTTACCGCTTTATTCCTGTAGGTACACCTTAGTTCAATACCCAAATATTTACAACACACAAAACACACACTTAAGATTTAAGTAGGTAATAAGTATCTAAAGTTGCCGTTTACATAAGACGAGATGAAAATTGTTAAAAAACGTCTTTTTTGTCGATCAAAATGTAAGTTTTTTGACTACTTTCATCTGGAGTGCGATTTTTGAATCTCATTGGCTGAGTTCAGCAGTTGAAAATGTCAAAATTACTGTGGAGATATGCATCTTTCTACTGCTGATTTGACTTTCAAAAATCATGCTTCAGGAGTGCGATTTTTGAAAGTCAAATCAGCAGTAGAAAGATGCGTATCTCCATACATTTGCAACTGCTGAGTTCAACGTGTGAGATTCAAAAAACGCCCTCCAGGTCTTAAAATTTTGTTCGGCTACGTTCCATTGTCTTAGGCCGAGATTTAGTGACGATTTTTAATTTGTAGTTCGAACGAAGTAGGGTTAAAATGTATGGATTTTGCCATACGGGAGTTCGAAATATAAGACTTAAAAACGTCTCTGCATCTCAGCCTTACGTAAGTATTGAAATAATCTGTTGAAGATGACAGTAAATAAATAAAGCGGTAACCTCGAAACTAAAAATTCTTAATTATTTATGTAATTTTAATAATTTTGTTAATATTATTAATGGTTACGGCGGGGTAGGTATCTTTCAGACTTGGGTTTTACAGGAGGCAGGCATAAGGTATTTGTCTGGTTTTTATACTTATGTCATACCTTACAACCATTTCAAAACGGCAATTGGAATCGACTATATGATATTCAAAAAGGGCTCAAAAGACGCGTATTTACGTGAGCTATAAGGTGCAAAAAGAATTATTCGAGAAAATCAAAAACGAAAAAAGTTATGGCCGAAATAGTGAAAGAAAAAAACATTTTTTTCGAATTTTTAATTTTGGCGCTCGATATTTTGGAAACGAAGAATGATATCAATTTGAGCAAAACTCCTCTGGACAATTTGAGCTTAAAATAAAAACGATAGGGTTTGCCCTGTAGTAACTTTTTCGAGACAATATTTTTTCGAATTCCGTAGTTTATTCCGTAGATTTTAAAATCCGTACTTACCTATTCAGGATCATTACAATATATGTGCCTGAGAGCGTTATTTATTTTTCGTGATTAACAGAGTCCCGGGGCTACAGTACTAAAAGGTGCCTTTTGTCAAAATCCTGTAAAATGTTTATGGAGGGGTGCTACTGGGAATGTTCCTCCATTGAAAAGGGAAGATCTTCCACCAGGCTATGTGTGAAGCCTGGGGACCGACCGTGGTCCAACAGTTCTTAGTTGGACCTTACTCTGTGATTATTTCTCTTGCGCGATTTATGTCTCGCATTCGATTGTGAACCTTATGTGTAGTAGGTTACGAGTTGTGTATTTACGATGAACGTTGTCTTTGTATGAAGCATATTTCCGTGAGCGACGGTATCGCCATATGTTGGCACCTTTGCTATAACTTGTGGGTGCTGGACATCTGTAGTAGTTCCCCACATGTTCATCACAAAACGTAAGAATTGTACTAAAATTCAAAACAATCCTTGACACTATTGCAGTTCAAAAGCACAACAAACTGTAATTTAATTTTAGCTTATCGAGTTATCTATTGAATACGCCTCAATTATAACAAAACAGATGGTCACATGCACTATCAAGTGTTGGGGGCGTTTTTATTGCAGTTTCAAATTGTTCGATTTTTATGCCTTTTGATGCATTGACTTGTCAAGCAATATCAGTTTAAGAGGGCTATCCAGTCTCCCTCGCCCTCATCACATTAAAAAAGATTTCTCAATAAAGAAAGCCTAAATTAAAAAGGTGCTCAACATCAAAACTACAAAAGCCTTCAAGCCATTGTTATACAATACTTTTAAAAAAAAAAAAAAATTGTCAGACGTGACAGCTGCCTGCCTCAACTTTGACCGTGAATTTAAAAAAATTCAAGCCTGTGTCTTTCCCGAAAACGAGTGAATTTAAAAGCCCAGTGTACGGGTCTGTTGTACGAGTGTAGACACCCTAAGACATGCCCTCGAACAGCCTGTGGATGAGATCAGCTGTTTCAAAGATAATTTCGCAGAGCTGTCATCTATTGTCATAAATACATAAATAGCAACGTAACTACGGGCAACCCACTGTGTCACTTCGCTACCGGAAACAGCAATATAAAGACAGTTTGTCACAAACAAAGCCTAGCAACGAGCTCAGCGAGCCAATTGGAGTTGCGCCTTCGCCGTGACGTCCACACCGCGTCTTGTGCGCGAAGTGCGCGGCACGTCAACGTCATCTCGTCGCGTTTTGACACAAGTTTTTCTTTTGATAACACTGATAAATATCATGGAAATTGGTTGTGCCCATAAGAACAATTTATTACAGTGTTTTTTTTTTTTTGTTAAGTGCTTATAAGTGCTACGTGCTCGAATTGCCCTCACCCGACTGTTCTACCTGTAAATATTCCTTTTATACACTTTTATATCTTACTTCCCCATTTGGATACCGCCACGTTTTGTTTAGTACCTACCTAACTTACCAATTATAACTTGTAACAGACAGAACCGATGAGCAGCCCCTCTAGGGTCGCCTGTCCTCATTGCCCCGGCTCAACTCGCCTGTTTGCGGCTCCACGTGGCCTCAATGTCCACATCAGCCGCATACATAAGAATGTTCACCGCCCGCTACCACCACAAATCGCCCCTATCGCCTGCCCATCTCCCACTCAGACCACAGTGAGCTTAAAAGATATACCACTTCTAAAGGACACTGTTAGGGTACTAAGGCACATCCCGAAGGGCGCCAGGAGTTTAGCGGCCGGTAGCCTATGTGATGCCATCGACAGAAGCCTGGACACAAACAGCTCCGAGGACTGGGCCTCATTACTGTCTTTTTCCTTTGCATGCTTAAAAGTGCCCGACCAAAGCGACCAAAGGTCTCTGACCACTAAAGTAAAGGAAAATATCAACCGATCATGCGCTGATTTCTCCACCGCAAGCACGACCTCCCGTCCTTCCTCTATCTACAGGTCCATCGAGGCGAAAGTGTACGAAGGCGATCTGAGAGGCGCTGTCCGCCTTCTCGTATCCGACAGTGCGCACGCCCAAAGAGACAATAATACCTTACTAGCTCTGCAAGACAAACATCCTTCACCGTCCCGTCCACTCTCTTTCCCCCCTGATCCCCATCTTACGAACTCCACTCTCGCAGCCACCACAGATGACGTAGCCCAAGCAATCAGCTCATTTTACAATGGCTCCGCCTCTGGGCTGGACGGGCTTAAACCCGCCCACTTAAAAGAGCTCACCTCTATCTCCGCCGGTAGCAATGGTCCACGTCTTGTAGGCTGCATCACAAAGCTGTGCAACTTCCTTCTCCAGGGTAAGCTTAACCCAGAGGTGTGTCCATACTTGTACGGGGCGTCACTATGCGCACTAGCTAAAAAAGATGGCGGAATCCGCCCGATCGCAATCGGCAACACTTTCCGCCGCTTAGTAGCCAAAATTTGCTGTCGGGCCGTTAAAACTGATATGGTTGATTACCTACAGCCCCACCAGCTCGGCTTTGGCACAGCACTGGGTTGCGAAGCCGCCATCCATGCCACCCGGTCATTCGTAATGGCACCAGAAAATTCAAATTGCGTCCTAATAAAGCTGGATGTGAAGAACGCGTTTAACAGCGTCGAAAGGGACGTAATTCTCTCAGAAGTCCGCGACCGCATCCCGGCCATTTATCCCTTCCTATCTCAGTGCTACGCTTCGCCCAGCAATCTCTTTTTCAACAGTGCAGCCATCAGCTCCCAAGTCGGCGCTCAGCAGGGCGACCCACTTGGTCCACTAATTTTCAGCCTCTCCATCCAAAAAATTGTATCTGCTCTTAAATCGCCGCTCAACATCTGGTACCTGGACGATGGAACCATCGCAGGCAGTGCGGACAGCGTCCTGGATGACGTCCGGGAAACCATACACCGTCTCAAAGACGTCGGCTTGCAGGTGAACACGAGCAAATGCGAGTTCTTTGCATGCAGCCAGGCTGCGTCATCTTACTTATCTCATTTTGAGGCCCTCATACCTGGCCTTAAAACGCTGGATAGAGAATCATTTACGCTACTGGGTTCCCCTATTTTCTCCGAAGCGATCCCCGCTACGCTGGAACTCAAAAAACAATCCCTGCTCGCCATCTCAGAACACTTTAAACACCTCCCCGCACATGTCGCTCTGACCCTACTTCGACAATGCTTCTCAATGCCCAGGATCACATATGCCATCAGGACAGCCCCTTCATTCCTCTCCCCAGGCGACGTCTCCACCCTAGATGATGCTCTAAAACACACCCTCGAGAGCATCCTGAACGTCAACTTGACAGAGGATCAGTGGCTGCAGGCAGCTCTCCCAATCCGCAACGGTGGTCTTGGCATCCGCCGCGCTCAGGACGTTGGCCTGGCCGCCTTTCTGGCGTCATCGCATGGGGCAGCTAATCTCGTCGCTCGCATCCTAGCCGTCAACGGCAACGGATTGTGCCTGCCCTTTGTCGATGTCGCCTTAACAGCATGGTCATTCCTACACCCAAACCAGGATATACCAGACGCACCTGGAAGCCAGCGAGCCTGGGACGAAATCCGCTCCAAAGAAATCCTCGCCCAACTTATAGGATCTGCCACAGGCGTGGACCTGGCGAGACTCCGGGCCGCCTCAAAACCAGAGTCAGGAGCATGGCTGCATGCCTTGCCCTCCCCACACCTTGGGACATTGCTAGATAATACTTCTCTAAGCATAGCCTCTGCCCTAAGACTGGGCTCCGACACGTGCATCCGCCATCCCTGCGTCTGTGGTTCAGTCGTCTTGGCCAACGGCCATCATGCCCTCAGTTGCCTGAAATCAGCAGGCCGCTTCTCACGCCACCACGTACTAAACGACCTCATCCATCGTGCGTTAATATCGGCAAACGTCCCAAACGCCCTCGAGCCCAAAGGACTAAGCCGCAGAGATGGCAAGAGACCCGACGGCCTGACTCTTATCCCCTGGCAGAAGGGCCGGTGCCTCCTTTGGGATGCAACCTGCGTAAGTACCTACGCTCCGACGTACCTTCGCCGAACTTCGCAGGTAGCTGGGTCGGCTGCAGAGTGTGCGGCACGCTCAAAGCACTCCTGGTATTCGTCCTTGGAGGAAAACTATCTATTCGTGCCGTTCGCAGTTGAGACAGGTGGTCCCTGGAGCGCTGAGGCAAAGAACCTAGCCCGAGAGTTGGGTCGCCGGATGCGGGACAGGGGCTGCGATCCACGGTCTGGTTCGTTCTTAGTCCAACACATTGCCTTAGCCATCCAACGGGGTAACGCCGCAAGCGTCATAGGCTCGTTTAGGCCCGAAACGAACCGCGGCGGATTCTCCGAATAGTTTAGATTTTTGTATACATTTATGTTTTTTATACTATTATTACTATTAACCATTACTGTCTTTCTCCTCAATAAATATATTTCTTTATACTTTTATAGGTTCTAAACATTCCACTTTTAGACAATTTCGAATAAAAACAAAAGCGGCCGTTTTTTTCTTTTTTCAAAATTTGTATGTTTAGACCTATAAAAGTATTCCATGAAAATAGCTTGAAGGCTTTTGTAGTTTTGGTGTTGAGCACTTTTTTATTTAGGCTTTCTTTATTGAGAAATCTTTTTAATGTGATGAGGGCGCCACTGGACTGTGATAGCCCTCTAATAACAGGAAGGTATAGGTAGTTTTAAACAAATGTCACAACTTTTTAAGCAAATTCAAGCAAAAGACATCATCGGATTTGGTGCAAAACGTAAAAGTGCCGTAAAAAAAAAAAAAGCGATATTCTGTTAGGACTTGTCTGTCTAAAAATTTATTATTATGGGACCAAAGCTGTAGGTCCATTGGTACCGATTCGGACTGTGCCACGACTTAACTAAATTTATTCCTGTCACTTTGTAAAATAAGATTAAGAACAGAGACAGAAAACCAACAGCTGACTTTAGTGCTGTCAAAGTGACGTTACACGCCCAAAATAAGATGCCATCATAATGTACGCCATCTTATTTAAGGCGTTTTTGGGCGTGTAATGTCACTTTGACAGCACTAAAGTCAGCTGTTGGTTTTCTGTCTCTTTTCTTAATCTTATTTTAGAAAGTGACAGGAATAAATTTAGTTAAGTCGTGGCACAGTCCGAATCGGGGCCACTGAATAACTTTCCCAAAGAAACCTATAGGATATTCGTAAATTTTTTTTTGGATTTCCGTACTAAATGCAATCAGCTGACTGAAGTTTTGTATGAAAAGTCCAAAAAATATTTGCGAATTTTCTATAGGTTTCTTTTGGAAAGTTGTTCAGTATCACGGGTACAATCATCCCTTAAAGTAATGCAACTGTTTACCCTAACACCCTGTATAGTACCTAAATAGGAAAATACCGAGGAACAGTAATTGACGAAGCTTATTGGTGTATTTATCTTAGACAATTTAATAGGGACTCGCCTTGAGGTAGCATTTCCCCTCTGCCACGGTATTAGATCAATTAATCTTGCGCATTTACACCCAATTTTATACCTTATCACTAAACGAGACAGCCTATAATAGCGAAACAATAATTTTGAACTTAGAACGTTTGGGGTTCACACGAGACTACTTTGCATGATTTTTAACATTCAAAATTAGAATCTAAACTCATGGGGAATAAAATCCAAAGTTGCGGATTTCATGTTACCTCGCCCCCCGCAAAAAGTGGCAGAAATTTTTCTTAGTAGATGATACGCGTAACTCGTCCCTATTAAATTGTCTAAGGTATTTATTGATGAAGCCGGTTGTGGATGTTAGTGATTTTAGTGATTAGTGATTTCCTTTAAAGAAGCCTCTTGTGAATCATCATATATCGTATGGCATTTTTGTCTTCCTACTTGGATCCGGTCTTGTGAATATACACCCACTATGTTATTTTTATCTAATAAACGTTTTTTTTAGGAAATAAGTAGGTGACACCTAAATAGGTACCTAATATGATAATAGTTTGACTAGGGGCAGGAAATCTTTCCTTCCGTTTTATATGAGTAATTTTAACCGTGGGTGTAAACCAGTGTGAACTGTAAACCGATATCTTTGACGTCAAGTGAAACGACGCTTTTTGCATTATTAGGTATTCCATTTTATATTTACAACATACAGGCACAATAAAGAATATTTCTATTTCTATTTCTAGGTAATAATAATAATAACACTCACAGGCACATACATTGTAATCTTCTTCTTATCGTGTGGGCAGAGCCCTGGTGTCAGAGTTTTTTCAGACCGCCTTTCGGCCTCCGACATGGTTTTTATGTAACGACTACTACCACCAGAGATAGTAGCCGGGACCAACGGCTTAACGTGCCATCCGAAGCACGGAATCACTTTTCTTTTCAGACAATCAGGTAATTTAGTCTGCAATGTCCTAACCAACTGGGGAAAAACGCACAAAGTGACATATCACTAGGTCTCCCCCGTGGGAATCGAACCCACGACCTCCGAATCGAGAGCCAATGCTCTTAACCATTAGACCACGGAGGCAGTACATTGTAATGATCTCAGGTAAGCCTTAGGCTTTTTTTTATGGGAATCATACAACAACGGCACAAACATATAACATCCATGACCGAACCGGGATTATGATCAATGTCGTTTCCATGTGGTTTCGGCTAACAATACCTAACACCACCCCATTTATTCCGCAACAAAAATTGTTTACATTTTTTACTGTAATTCAATACTGGCCGGCTTACGAACGACATTCATCATCATCATCACCATCTCAGCCGATAGACGTCCACTGCTGGACATAAGCCTCCCCCAAAATGGGGGATTTGGCGATTACGCCACGCTTGGCAGGCGGGTTGGCGATCGCAGTTGGATGTGTGTACTCAGAGGATGCTGCTGCCCATCCTCCGGTAGATCCCTTAGTCGCCTTTTACGACACCCACGGGAGGAAATGGGATGGTGCTATTCTTAGCCGACACTACACGGAAACGACATTGATCATAATAATAATGTAAAAATTTTGCGAGTGCCAAATGTAGTGTAGGTACTAGATAAATAAAATAAAAGTATGGTACCTTAACAAGATAGGCGACGTGGCCCTTAACTAGTGCGTCTGGGGCATGAAGCCAGTTCCTACCATTTGGTGCCCCGTTCGCCATGTTACCCCAGAGTTGCGACACTACCAATGAGCGAATCACGGAAGTGCGACATAATCAAAGAGCGAATCACGGAGGTGCAGGGTCGACATCTTGCCCAAATGTAGTGTAGGTACTAGCTAGGTACTAGACTTAGGTCTTCTTCTTTGTCGTAACCTCATGGCTGAGGGACGTGACCATTGTGGGCCGCTTGCGCCACCACAGCTCTCCAGGCCGCTCGATCTTGGGCCAGGTGTATGCTGGCCTGTAGTGTTGTCTCGGTCATTTCTTTCACCGCATCGGTCCATCTCGTAGGCATGCGTCCTCTACCTCTCTTTCCCTCCATACGGCCGGTGATCATGAGGTGACTTAGACTTAGGTACGAGATAAATAAAATAAAACAGTATGGTACCTTAACAAGATAGGCGACGTGTCCCTTAACTAATGCGTCTGGCGCGTGCAGCCAGTTCCTGCCATTTGGTGCCCCGTTCGCCTTCCCCTTACCCTGCCAGAACAGCAGGGTCGACATCCTGCAACAAGCAAGAATAACAATATAACAAACAAACAAACAAATAAATAAATTATTGGTACCGATTCAGACTGTGCCACGACTTAACTAAATTTATTCCTGTCACTTTCTAAAATAAGATTAAGAAAAGAGACAGAAAACCAACAGCTGACTTTAGTGCTGTCAAAGTGACGTTACACGCCCAAAAACGCTTTAAATAAGATGTCGTACATCATGATGGCATCTTATTCTGGGCGTGTAACGTCACTTTGACAGCATTGCAGCAGCAGCAGTCACTTTGACAGCAGGGGCCATTGGTTAACTAATATCATTTAAAGTGGTTTCAGTCCATACAAACGTTTGACGCACAATACGCGTAGACGGAATTAATAAAAAGTAATATTTTATATATGGAAAAATAGTTTAGAAAATCTAGATGTCGCGTATCAAATAACATTTGCAATTTAAAATAAAATTACGAAGATATAAAGCTTAGAAAATTTTGTATGAAAAATTGCAAATATTATTTGATACGCGACATCTAGATTTTCTAAACTATTTTTCCATATACACAAACTTACTTATATTAATACCGTCTACGCGTATTGTGCGTCAAAGTTTTGTATAAAATTTACCCCTCTGCAACCGCCTAAAAAAAAACCCAACCACAAAAACAAACATTTAAAAAAAAGTAAAAAAATAATTCGGTCACCCTATTATTTTTGATGTAAACAAAATGTTTGTAACTTTTTAAACTCTGTTTAAGATGTTATAAGGTCAATTAATGCGTAAGGATCCGCTATGAAATTACCATTGATTTATTTTTTATTCGTAAATCATTTGCGATCCCCGCCCGACACATTAATTGACCTTATCTTAAAATAGTTAAAAGTTACAAACATTTGTTTACATCAAAACCGTTACAGGTAGGATAGGTGACCGAATAATTTTTAAATTTTTAAATATTTGTTTTTGTTTTTTTTTTTTGTAATTCAATGTTATTTCGTAATTTTTAAAGTTACTTGAAAATTTTCATGAAACAAGCTAAGCTAAGAAAAGAAGCACGCTAAAAACACACACGCAAAAATTTGCTTTCGATTTTTGAAAAAAAAAACGCATCGAAATCGCCCCACTCTTTTGGGAGCTACGATGCCACAGACAGACAGACAGACCGATATAGGCGTGAAACTTATAACACCCCTCTTTTTTGCGTCGGGGGTTAAAAAATAGAGCTACGGAATTCTCGCAGTGGTTTCATTTTATAAAATAATTTACGGAGCCTGGTCGAAGTTGCAGAATACCTAAGTAAAGTATATTAACTCTGGAAATATACCGCATACAAGTTAACAAAGATAAGTAGGTAGGTGCCTACATGTTTATCGACGTAAAACCCACATGTTTAAATAAACATAAGATACAGTGGACACGTGGCAATATTTAATTGCTATGAATGTGGAAAGAAGTTACTTGGAAGAATCTTGCAAGATGTTTTTTTGATGTTTTTCAAGATTTTATGTTTATTCTACGGGATGTTAGGGTAAACAGTGGGGTGATTGTACACATGATACTGAACTACTTTCCCTAAAAAAACAAATAGGAAATTCGCCAATTTTTTTGGAGTTTTTATGAGAAGTTGATTTTTAGGGTCCTTAACTGAACAACTTTCTCTATGGGACCAAAATCTAAATCGCGATAAAAAATCTGCTGTCGTCCCATACATTTGGGTCGAGTAGGTTTGCAGTGTAGTATGGAACAGCATACTACACTGCAAACATAAAAAAAGCCGTGGTGGTCCAGTGGCGAGTAACCTTGCCTGCCGTGCAGGAGGCGATGGTTCGATCCCCGTCCAGGCCGACTCAACGAGACGGCCAACCAATGAGTTTTTCGGAATTTATGTACGATTTGTAACACCACTGGCTTTTCGGTGAAGGAAAACATCGTGAGGAAACCTGCATGCTTCAATTTCGAGGCATGTATTGTACCCACTGTCCATTACAAGTGGCGACGGGCTCACTCCCCGTCACACTGGACAGAGTTTCGGTACTAGTGAAACGTGGATGTTCTGAAGTTTCAGAATATCTCTGACTACCCCCTCGGGGAGTATAGTCGTGAGCATATGCATGGAACGGCAGATTTATTTTATTTTTTACGATTTTAATTATGGTGCCATACAGAAAGTTGTTCAGTTTGATGGTCTGAAGGGGGTGCCTTAAGTATTACTAGAGTGTTTTGTTACACCTTGTACAGGGTGTTAGGGTAAACAGTTGCATTACTTTAAGGGGTGATTGTTCCCATGATACTGAACAAAAAAAAAAAACGACTTTTCATACAAACGTTCGATCAGCTGATTGTATAGAAAATACATTTTTTTTTGCGAATTTCCTGCATGTTTCTTAGGGAAAGTTGTTCGGTATCATGGGAACTACGAATAAGAATGTATAGAAATGTAAATCAAGCTCAAAAAGTGACCCCAAAAAAAGTACACAGGGTTCGAAATTTGTTCCTTAAAAACTACACCTTGCCGCCAAAACTCATACAAAATGTCATTTTTCAAAGGGTGCCAAAAATTATGTTGCTTTTGTTTAGAGTTATTCTTCCATAGTTATTCTTATTCGTAGCATGGGAACAATCACCCCTTAAAGTAATGCAACTGTTTACCCTAACACCCTGTACAAGGTGTAACAAAACACTCTAGTAATACTTAAGGGGGTGCTTCAGACCATCAAACTGAACAACTTTTACTATGGAGCCAACATCGAAATCGCGAAAAAAAAATCAGCTGTCCCATACATTTGGCTCGAGTAGGTTTGCAGCGTCCGTCGGTGGCGCGTTGCGGAGAGGTATGGACTCCCAATTATGGGAGAGAAATCGAAAAAATTGAATGGAATCGAATGGGATTAAATCGAGAAAAAAAAATCGCTCTTTCATACAAAACTGCAGTATCGTCTCGTCTAGACTCAAATGTATGGGACGGCAGATTTTTTTATTTTTTCTCGACGTTGGCCCCATAGTGAAAGTTGTTCAGATTGATGGTCTGAAGCATTACTAGGGTGTTTTGTTACACCCTTTATAGTAAACGCTATACTCTTTCTTGTATTACTGTGCTCTAGTCGACTTAGTCCTTGGTGGATCGTGATCTATAGACTGATAATACACGGTATAATGATCAATTAATAAAATCATTCACTTATACTAAACATCGTGTGCGCGGATCACGATATTCTAACAAGGATGTTGCGGAAAATTATAATTATGTGACGGACACATTTTTATATAATCAGTTCATAATGATATGTTTCTATGTTACAAATATGCTATTTCTGATAAAGCTCCCAATACAAAACGAAGTTCCGTCCTAGTTTGAACATTTAGTAAATAATGTAGGTACTTAAAAAAAACTGTGTCTGCAGTGGCGTAGCGTGTGCTTCTGCCGCCCGGGGCAAAAACTGATTTTGCCGCCCCCTTATGTTTTTACGAAGACCTACACAAAAATATACGGAGCGAGCGCAGCGAGCTCGACATTTTTTGCACATTTATTCGGGTTGTGGTTAGACATCTTTTGGTTTACCCATACAAAAATATAAACTTAGAGCGAGCGAAGCAAGCACGAATTTTTCTCCTCAATACGAATCGGTTGGAGCCAGAACTTTTGCGTATCTACAAAACATGTGCAAAGTAACCTAAGTAGAAGCTATGGATTGAGCGAAGCAAGCTAGACATTTATAGCACCACGTCTTAGAGCTCTTACAGACGAGCGACACTTTGCGATCGCCGTATCTCGTAGAGGTTCGCGCTCATAGAATTTACGGTCGCCGTGAGTCGCGCGACACACAAAAACATAGTTATGAAAAAAATTACAATAAGTCGTGATGTACAAAGGCGAGCTTAACTCTAAAAGAGTTTAACTCTCCGTTTGAACTCTTTAAGATTATGGTAATAAAATTAGAAACTCAGAGTGAGCGAAGCGAGCTTGACTTTTCTCTGCTCTACGAATTGGTTATAGACCGAGCTCAATCAATCGAAATTTTTCCCGAATTTGCCGCCCCTGTTAAAGTGCCGCCCGGGGCATTTGCCCCCCCCCCCCCCCCCCTCGCTACGCTAGTGTGTGTCTGTAGTAATCGGTACCTTGTCAGATTTTCGTTAAAATATGTTAAAATATATACAACGTGTTAATAAATTAGCGCAAAACCTCATACACCCCAACTGATTTATAACAAAATAATTAGATTGAAACAATAATTTCATTATTTTGATAGTTAAAATTTAAAGTAATTCGCATTTTAAGTTTTGAGGTTAAAATGATTTGTTATCATTTCAGCAATGAATGAAAGCGCTAACGTACTCATGGATACATTTTAAGAATCTTGTGTTGGTAGTTAGTAGGGTGAGTGTGCCCGTGCGGTGGGTTGACATCAGGTACAGAAATTTTAAAATTTTTATAAAATATTTGTTAATATTTTGATAAAAATTACCTATGTTGAAACCTTCTTAATTCGATTCTGCTCTCGATTCTAAACAAACTACTTTCTAGTTTTGCGTTAATTCATTAACACGTTGTATACAGGCTCAAAGATTGCCATACAAATCTTAAATTAATCCTATAGCATTGAAACTACAGGGTAAAATTGATATCATTAGCATCCTTTTAAACTAAGAGCACAGAATAGGTAATAGTATATAGTTCTACATACAGAACGGCCACTCCTCGCCCCCCTCTGACTTCAGATACCCCACCTCCCCTCACACTCTCTGTGGTAACTTGAGGGAAGCCGAGCAAGGGAAGGCAGTCAGGCGCGCGCACCCGTTGGATTTGACTACATAAAATATATTTTATTTTTCTCCTCACAGTAAAAATAAACGTTGGAAAATAACGCTAAATTCACATTTTCTGCGATTCTTTAGCTTTAAAACTATTTTAATAGCAGAATGAACTATAAAAAGTAACGAAATGTATAATGTAGTTCATACGATGCGTGTTAAGTCAACCCTACACATATGTCATGCACAATTTTCGCAAAGTGCGCATGTGCGAATGTCATCATGTCAAATCTAAAACGTTGTTTGAAGTGCCGGACCTGTGCTAAGAGTCTACCCATCGAACTGAACAACTTTTACTATGGGAGCAAACAAATCGGAGCAAAAAAAAATCAGCTGTTGCATACATTTGTGTCGCATAAGCATTGCAGTTTAGTATGGAACAGCAGATTTTTTTGTTGCTCTGATCGGTTTGCTGGGGATTGTTCAGTTTGATGGGTAGACTCACAGTTTAAAAGGATGCTAGTGATATCAATTTTACCCTGATCTTCTGATCTTCCTCTTAAAAATAGTTTCAGCTAATTTCGTTAGACCTTAATATTTTACCAGAAATCTGAAAAGGGTTGGTGGACGAAAAGTCGCAAATTAGCCTCACTGTAGGTAATTAATGGACGCCCTCTTATATGCTCCCAAAAGTCAAACTTTATGATTCAAATGACTCATTCGTACTCCTAATGTTAATGAACAAATGGACAAAGCAACAAAAACTAGAAATACAAAAACAATGCTGACCTTTTTTGAGTTGGTTTTCCCTGTTATGGAATCAAATTTATATTTAGAATGGAAAAGGAATTACAATATGTTCTTTTGGATAAGGAAAAAAACGGCGACAAGGTAGGCAAGGTAGGTAAGATAAAAGATTTTATAAACAGCAAAAGTACTGTGCCAAATATCTAAATCTAAACTATTATAAAACTGTAACAGTCACACTTCTGTTACAGTTTTATAATAGTTTAGATTGAAGATATTTACAAAAAAAAAAATTACGACATGGTTTTTAGGCTTCCTTAATTCCAAATCACAAATTTTTGGATTTTTTGAGTCTGTTTGTTTGTATGTTTGTTTGTTTGTTTGTTTGTTTTGGTGTTTGTTTGTTCGAGCATCACGCAAAAACTACTGAACCGATTTTGATGAAACTTTTTTTGTTTGATAGCTTATGATCTGACTTAAAATCTGGTATATAATTTATGCGGACGAAGTCGCGGGTAAAAGCTCGTGTAAAATAAAATTATTAATAACTACAGAGTGGTTACCCATGATACTGAACAACTTTCCCTAAGAAACCTATAGGAAATTCGTATAGGAAGTTGTTTAGTTTCATGGTCTGATCATCCTCTTAAAAACCGTCAGCATATTCGAGCCTTTTCGGGAAGAGCATCGTAAGCGCCCAAAATTTCAAAATGTGATTTTTACGTAACCTCTAGAACAGATGTTTAAAAATTTGCAGCTGTTAGTTAAAAACTATTCCTCTAAATAATAGAATATATCACACAACATTTTTTTTAAATATCAAATAAATACCATCCACGATGTATAAGGTATAAATAGAAAAAACCTCGTCCTGTAAAAAAACTTAATTGTCGCTTACGATGTTCTTCCCAAAGAGGCTAACCCATTGGTTGGAATTCGACAGTTCGCTCATCCGCAGAAACAATGACCTAACTGCAAAATCCAAAAATTTACAGGAAACTCGTTTCAAGTTCAAAATAACGTTCACAGAAAAAGCGTTCAAGTTCAAGTTCAAATATTTATTGCATTGCCACATTGTTGTACACAGTAAGAAAATCGTACATAAGATCTTAGTAATTAAACAATGGTTAAAAAAAAGGTTTAAATAACGTTTAACCCAAGAATATGGCTTTAAATCAAAACGTATACGGTTTATTTTCTATTTTCATAATGCTATGATTTAAAAAAATATATTCTGGCATTATTAAATCAATTTTGCATTTTATGCAGTTATGTCATTGTTTCTGCGGATGAGCGAGTTGGTTGGTTGGTAGGTTGGCTGCGGGCACAGGCCTACCCTCAGGGAGGAGGGTGTATGTACGTTAGTCCACCACGCGAGCTCATTGCGGATTGGTAGACTTCAAATACGCATCAGAATTTATTCTTCAGCGTATGCAGTATGCGTATGCGTATTCCTCATGATGTTTTCCTTCACCGTTTGAGAGCAGTCGGTATTACGTACATAAGTTAGAAAAACTCGTTGTAACGTGGGATAAGTGGCATGTCGTCTGTGCGCGTTCAAACCCTGCCGCCCCTATGATTTTAAAACTTGCCAAACAAAACGTAAACATTTTTTTCTGACACGTACGTACTAACATCTACAGGGTGAAATTGATATCATTAGCATCCTTTTAAACTAAGAGTCTACCCATAAAACTGAACAACTTTTACTATGGGAGCAAACCGATCGGAGCAACTAAAAAATCAGCTGTCCCATTGATTGATTTTTTTTTTGCTCAGGAGTGCGATTTTTGAATCTCATTCGCTGAGTTCAGCAGTTGAAAATGTTTTTTTTTTTTTTTTTATTCACTATGGGTTTGCTCTTGACCTCAATGTCAAAATAACTGTGGAGATACGCATCTTTCTACTGCTGATTTGACTTTCAAAAATCGCACTCCTGAAGTATGATTTTTGAAAGTCAAATCAGCAGTAGAAAGATCTCCACAGTAGTTTTGACATTTTCAACTGCTGAACTCAGCGAATGAGATTCAAAAATCGCACTCCTGATCGGTTTGCTCCCATAGTAAAAGTTGTTCAGTTTGATGGGTAGACTCTTAGTTTAAAAGGATGCCAATCATATCAATATCAATTTCACCCTGTATAAATAAACCACAGATTATATGAGATTATGTAAATGTCACTTTATTTTATAACGCTTTATACGCTCCACAAAATAAATGTTGATAAACAAAAAAACCTTGTCAGTTCATCGATCCAAAGGTCGTCTGACGAAAACCTTGAATTTGGCCTCATCATAGAATACCAATTATTGATATAAGCGTTGACACGAACTAAAATAAGTATTGTTTACAAATAAACTTTGTTTGATAACAAAAGGATTGGGATAACAAAGAATTCGCCATTTTAAACTTCCGCGTAATTGTTAAAATTGACAGTGGTTTGGGGCGCCATTAATATGGAAAATTACGAAAATTTTATTATAATCAGAGGAAATCTTGCTAATCCTTTTATTTATTATTATGTTTACTCAAGGAGCAATTTAATAAGGTTTATTTGTTTTTATTATGATTAATATTTCGGAAGTAGAAGGTGGAGTTTGTTTTAAAAAATTGCATTTCTTATAACACTTTACACGGAACATTTAGGTATGTACCATAAAGTTATTATACCCTGTCGGAATAGAGTAACTGACATGAGTTGTCAAATGAAACCGTCTTTTGTGAATTTGTCGGCACTTATCGGCACCCTAAAACTTCGAGTTCTGTGTATAATTGTGAATCTAACGTGAAATCGTAGGTAATTTAATGAAATAGTGTTAGTATATTTCACAAAATAATCTACGATTTCACTTTAGATTCACTAATTAATCTAATTATTCACAGAGCACGAATATTTACCCTGTCGATTGTGCCGACAAGTTCCCAAAAACGGTTCTATTGCCTCGCGTCACGTATCTTTTTCTATTATACAGTGGCGCCGCTAGGTACATCTCGCTCTCTCAGCTGTCAGTTCCTCTATATGATACCTTTATGGTATGTACAATGTTTAAATAAATATTTATTAATGCAGCGATGGTTGAAAAATCTAGACAACATTTTGGGAAATTACTTGCCATAGCGTATTTAAAAATTCTCGCTTGGATGAGCGCTTTAAATAAACATAATGTTAGCGTATGAGAGTTTTTTGTCCATAAATTATGAATTTTAGTTCGTTCTTCAGTTCGATGCAAAAAGCGTTTTTGTTCATAAGTCATTACTTTTTAGTGCCACTCGAATCGAGTGACTCGATACTGATACTCGACAATTAACTGTGTAGTGATGTTCCACACTAATTATAAATCTGTATATCGATATCGACGTTTATTCCCAGTAGTTCCGTGATGTTACCGCGGATGTAATTTGAAGCCTTTTTTTTTACTAAAAAATAAAAATGTACTTTTTACATTTATAAGCCTAATTAAATTTATAGCCTATGTTTTCGAGCTTTCTTTTGAAGCACCTTTTTGTTTTTTATTTCCTTAAAATCGTCTAAGTGTTAATTTTAAACCGTGTACCTATAATGATTTTTAATTAAGTAGTATGTACCTATTATACATTGTTTCGAGAATAAAATGCACAGAACAAAAAAAGGAACAGCAGCGGACATTAGATGCTATTTATATTTAATTATCTACAAAGTAATTGTAATTCACTGCGCTGTCATTATTCGTTTTTATCTCTGAATCTTTTTATGAAAAATTATGAGTTTTTACGTCATGGCAATTAGGATATAATATTGAGAACGTGTAAAGTACGTATTCGTCGGATTCAGAAGGACTTTACGATGCATACAAAAACCGGATTAGCAAAAAATATTGCATTCTTCGCGCTTCTTCGAAACACAATTTGACTGTGAGTTTGTGACCTACCCATTAGTGTTTTTTTTTGTATGCAAAGTTTCTAGCATATCGTTATATCAAATAATATGTAACTTGCAAATCAGCTTTATTTCATGGAAGAAAAAGGCTGTTCGAATTGGCATAAAAAAAAACATGTTTAGAGCTTCTTTTCGAGTCACACTTTTTCTTTTTTGTCACACTTTTTCTTTTTTAAGGGTTCCGTACCCAAAGGGTGAAAACGGGACCGTATTGCCTACGTTATCGGTATGTGTTAAGTTAATATACTGTTTAGTGGTATGGAACACTCGGAGCGCGAACAGTCCGACTCGTTCTTGGCCGTTTTTTTATAGGCACAAAATGGTATGTTAAATGGAAAACGCATCTTGCGTTTGTGTTTACCCGAGGAGTAAACTACGGTATGTGGGAGCTGACTACCATTGATGACATGGTAGATTGGTAGGTATAGTACAACACGGACTTACTAAAGTATAAACATACGATTTTATTGAAATTGCAACAACAACAGTAATGAAATCTATACTTTTACTACTTTTAATGCATTTTCAACGAATACCTGCTTATCTGGCCCAGCAACTAAACCTTATTCAAGCAACATTAAACTTTGATCATCAACAAATATAGGTACGATGGAAACAACAAAAAAATACCTTTGCACCAATTCGAAACGTAGATCATCCGAAAGCATGCTCCTATCTTGTCCTAAGTGTTACACAAACAAATATAAACTTTATGTTTTCACTGTCACGGCGTAAAGTCGACTGAGGTGGTTTTTACTTTTGTATCGTTGCTGGGTTTGGTTTCAAAGGCCGGCCCGTACTTAGTACGGACTGACACGGCTCGCACACTGATGCAATGACGTTCATTCACACTTGTGCGGTTAGGGGTGGGGGAGTGTCGATGTATTTTGTCGATAGTTTATAAAAAATAAAGCATCATAACTATAACCATAATAAACTTTAACTTAACTAAGTACCTATCCTTGTTTTTTGTTTTGATGTACGATGATGTCAGTCTAATTATCAAAATCATCCTGTTGCGCTGTATTAGCGTACCTACCTAATAAGATGCTACCATTACTGTCACATTAAAGATTACCTTTCTTTCTATTAATACCACACGTAACTGCGTAAAAATAGTAATTAGTATTTAATTTAATTCAGTCTGCTTTTTTTTTATTTGAAAAATAGAATTAAGAATGTATTATAATATAATACTTATACCAAATCAAATAAAATTCTAACTCTCACAGATAGATGACCTTATTTCTAAACTATACGAAATTAAACACACTTCCCTTTTCTCTTCGTAATCATGTGTATGTATGTAATAAATAACATTGTTATTAACAATGCAAGACAGTTAAAAATCATTAAAGCCGTTATATCTGACAACGTAACACAAAAACCTTGATAACAGAACATTAAAAAACCATAAACGATAGTAAAAGCGATTGAATTTACATAACAAATGGCCTAAGCCTTAACTTTCAACCTACATTCAACTTCCGAAAGACATATTTCGCGCGTTTTATCGATAAAATTATCGATATCTAGCTCCTATTCGCTTGCATAACGTCGGTACAAGCCACGGCGCGGACGTTGGCCAGACTTAGCTATTTATTTACCAAGTCCTATCCTTTGAATAGCGGGAAAAACTGGCAGAAAGCAGTTTTTTATACGTAGTTGGCAGTAGTCGAAAATAGCCACTTAATCTATTGATACTCTTTTGAACTTGACCTCTTTTGTCAGATATTATGTCAAACTTTTTGTTTTCGCGTAACATTTCTTTGTATTTTTTTCCTGTTCTTTTGATTATAAAAAGAAATAAACTTTTTTAATAAGAACTCGATTTTTTTAGAGTTGTTCTGTAGTTTTTTTTACGAAACAAAAACAATTATTTTATTTGCGTTACACAAAGACAATAATTATAGTTTTAAAATACATTTATCGATAGATTATAGTTTTTACGATGAAAATACATCTCAATGTTTGATTTATTTTTGTATGTCAATCTAGGACATTGACGTCGCGTTTCGTAAGTTAACTAAACACAGTCATGTACAAAGTATCTAGATTTTTGTAGGAAGTGCGCACTTTACTTTAACCTACTCAGTAATACAAAGTCAGCATTGGTTGACTTTGACTTTGTATATCATAATATTAATTATGACATACGATCCGAATGAAAACACAAAATAAATTACTACCTATAGTAATAGTAGTACCCATAACATGGGGAACAACGTGCCATAGAGAAAGTTGTTCAGTTTGACGGTCTCATCATCCCCTTAAAAAGTGTCAACATATTAATAAGTTCCTAGTTTTTTACCCGTTAGCAGCAAGAAAAAAAAATATTTTGTATATTTTTATAATTTTTTATAATAGGAACCTATAATTTTTTTATGTCACTAGACTTAACCTACATACGTGACAAAATGACAAATAATCATTATGTTACAAAAATATCTGGGATTTCCGTTATCAAACATTGTTTATTTTTAAAATATAACCATGTTTATTGTTTTATTGAACATTTTGAATAGCAATGTTAACAATAATCGAACAGGTGTTAAATTTGATACGCATAGTGAATAAGTGTGCACATACTTTTTATGTTTACACTATGAACTGTAATATATGCGTTTTATTATGTTCACATTCACACACATATTGTAGGTAAGTATTTACATTCTGGGTGGTCAATCCTTTATAGGTTATTTCTATCAACTAAACTTTAAGTCTCAAAATCACCAAGGTGGCGTCATTTATGACGACCCGGTTGGTGTAATGGTTACCACGCCGGACTGCCAAACCAGGGTCCTGGGTTCGAATCCCGGTTCGGTCATGGATGTTATATGTTTGTGCCGTTGTTGTATGATTCCCATAACAAAAAGCCTGAGGCTTACTTGGGATCATTACAATGTATGTGCCTGTGAGCGTTATTTATTTATATTTATTTATTTATTTAGGGGACGTCACAAAACCAACATTATTAAAAAAAAAAATGGTGTAAAATTATTTTATTCCAGGTTGAATCAATCTGCTTTATTTATTATTTGAATGTAATTACTTAGCATACTACGGTTGTAACTGGCTCAGGACTATTAAAGACCTGGACCTTTAATTAATGCTCAGGGTATTTTTTTCAAACACCAATTGACACAATAAAGTCGGTCAAATGTTTAAAAAACTGTACCATTATTCCATAGCGTAAATAAATTAAAGTCTTGGTATAAATATTGATTGATTGACAGAGGAGGGTACAATATAAGCACAGTATTACGGTATTATTATACAGGGGTGTAAAATTAAATAGGACACTTAGGCTGCCTGTCCATTGAAGCTGTGCGAGCTGTGTAGCTGTGTTTTTTTAACCAATCAGGAATCAGGAGCTCGGGCGAGATCGGCCGCGCCTCTCCCGAGCTCCTGATTGGTTAAAAAAACACAGCTACACAGCTCGCACAGCTCTCATAAAAAAACACAGCTACACAGCTCGCACAGCTCTCATAGCTTCAATGGACAGGCACCCTTAAAGGGATGCTTCAGACCATCAAACTGAGTAACTTTCTATATGGAACCAATATCGAAATCGCGAAAAAACAAATCTGCTGTCCCGTACAATGCCCTTTGTAATTTCTATTATGCTGTTTTCATTTATATTTCCGTGTGTACAATAAAGTGTTAAAATAAATAAATACATACATTTCAGTCGAGGTATGTTTGCAGTTTTGTATGAGACATTGGATTTTTTTTCGCGATTTCAGTGTTGGTCCCATTGTTAAAGTTGCCCAGTTTGAAGCACCCCTTTAAGTGTCCCATTTACTTTGACACCCTGTATAAGCTAAAACCCAGCAGCGGGTGGATCGGGTTGTGGATGATGATGATCAAAATAATGTTCAGTAGGTCAGGTTTTTGGTCAGTTGTTTTGATGACTTTTACTTCTAAAATAATTATGTATTTGACATCAATTCGTTCACTTAAAACGTGCAAAATTTATATTCAACTTCTTCTTACATAATATTTTATTTAATTGCTTAAACACGCAAATGTTGCATAATATTTTAACTGGTTCGTTATTAAAGTATAACTACATAAAAACAAAGATGCTTAAGGAAGGAAGCTATTATAAGTTAGAATTTATGCACGAGACAAAAAAGTTCCGCTTTTTTATCGATATCGATAAAATATTTTTATTTTTTTGATATTTTTCAAATAAAAAATGCTTAATATCACAGATAAATTAAAAAATTACCTTATTAAAAACAAAAAACTTTGTAGTAGGTAGACTAGGTAGCCTGTTTAAAAAAATATGGTTGTCTATAGTCGATTTTAAATCAAGATAATTCAAAATTAGAACGTATGGGGTCACGTTCTCAGAGTGAAAGGTCGCTACAGACTATTCAACTTTCGTTATAAATTTGTTTGTCAAATACAACGCTTGCTTTCAACACCTACAAAATTGTTTTTAACTAAATAAGGCAGCATTGAATTACGTAGCTATTTTAGTAAGCAAGCTTGCAGTTGCAGCAAAGGTGTGTTGACAGAATGACTCATACACGTATAATGTGAGGAATGTGCATTGTAAGATGCTATAAGCTTTGTTTATTCGTTTTAAGTCGAGATATGAGCGCTGTGATACAGAATATACAAATATTTGTTTAGGAAGCTTGACGATCATAGACAAGGAGAGGCGGTTTTAAAAAACACTTTCCTGTTTTTTTTTGCCTAATTTATTTTACCTCGGTTATACAATTTGTACTACTTAATTGAATTGAACGGAATCATTTGGAAAAAGAGCATACAATAGAAGAATAGAATTAGCTTAACAGTACCTAGCATGGATGGATTATGCAAAATTTCTTTTTAGGGTTAAAAACTTGTCAAACAAAAAATCGTCTGTCATAAAAAAAAACTTAGGTGGTTACATCATTGGATTTTGGGTACAAATACAAAGTTAAACTTAATATGCTGAAAGTTTTTGAGAATGATCAGGAGTGCGATTTTTGAATCTCATTGGCTGAGGTCAGCAGTTGAAAATGACAAAATTACTGTGGAGATATGGATCTTTCTACTGCTGATTTGACTTACAAAAATCATACTTCAGGAGTGCGATTTATTAAAGTCAAATCAGCAGTAGAAAGATGCGTATCTCCATACTAATTTTGACATTTTCAACTGCTGAGCTCAGCGACTGAGATTCAAAAATCGCACTCCTGATCATAAAACTTAACAACTTTGTCTATGGGACCCAAAACAATACGTGAGGAGAACGAGGAAAGGCAATTAAAATTAAAATGTCCAAATAGGACACTAGAAAAGTCTTCACAGTGCAATTTAAAACAGATCTTATTTCATTATTAAAAGTAATATAATCCGAGCGGCATCAGATCAATAATATAATTTATCGAAGGTATTAAATTTCGCAAGATACGACATTAAAATTATTTGCATTGAATTGTAGATGTTTATGTTTTATTTAATAAGTGTGGGAATGAGGAATACCGACGTATGCGATTATTGCGTAGTTTATTGTAAACGTGCGATCGTTTAACTTTTATACCTCTGTTTGTAAATGAAGGAATTATTCATTGCCACATGAAAGTCTGTCCAACATAGGATGGTGATTTTGACAGATCGTTTTAGAGCGATTATTTTACTTTCTGAAAATGTAAGAGCCGTAAACCCTTTAATTTTATGTTAAATGTTAATTAATCTTGTATATTTTTAGTGTGTTATAAAGCTTTGACGGCTCAAACAGCTTTAAAAAGTAAAATGAAATCTCGAAAACTGGCTGTCAAAATCACCAAGCTATCTTGGTCGCACTCATGTGATAGTACTTAACATTTCTTTCTCTATCATACGTAAAAAATCCTTGAAAAATACGTAACTTCTTGTACCTCCCTAAATGTTGTACATTTTGTTTTTTTTTTTAATAATTTTTTTAGCAATTCCAAAAGACCTACTGTGGTGTGGACTACTTTAACTACTACCTATTACGGTTCAAACGCACCTTTTAGAGTTAGGACGGATGGACAACGTAGGCTTAGTAATAAATAGCACAACTTGAACACTTAGCTGTTATTTCATACAAATGGGAAAAATTTAAAAGAAGAGGTAATCATGTGGGACACTGATTGAGTGCGAGCGAGACCAGGAATTAAGGAATACGCCAATTGCTTACATTTTCCGCTACGCTTCCAGCCAGAGGGGGTGAGGTTAAAATTGGTGGGGGGCAGGGTGTCTCCGTACTGTATGTTGTAGTAGATACTCTTTCTTATACTGTGGTAATACTATGGTTGCTACTTATCATTCTAAAATTCTTGGTTGGCACCCTTTTCGCACGCTAAAAAGTGTTATTGAAACAAAGTGACAGCAAAATGTCAATTTGCTACGCATAGAGAGAGTAGTCAGGGTCACAGATTATAGAGTGGATACGCATAAAGTGCACAAATGGCTAACTGACGTCTAGAAAGCGAATCAGTCTGTTATTACCTTACGTTTACAATCTGTATGGAAATGGACCTTGGTAGGTGCAATAAAGGTATTCTTCTTTGAAAAAATATTCTGAAGAGAAATTCACATTTTATCAGGATCCAACTTAATATGCTGACGGTTTTAGGTAAGGATCATCAGACCATCAAACTGAACAACTTTCTCTACGGGTCCAACATCGAAATCTAAAAAAAAATCTGCTGTAAGAATTGTCAAATTGATGGTCTGATCATCCCACAAAAAAATCCTCAGCATGTATCGTGTTACAGATAAATGAAATGAAATACATTTATTGTGGAGCAAGTAAGCAGCTATGTTTATAAGTCTGGGGTCATTTCAATAATTATACAACAACTTTGATGGGGGATTTGTGACAACTAGGTAATTGAAGAAGTAAACATTTTTTTTACATGCCTCGATAGATGGCGATGACGTGACATCGTTTTTTAAGGTGATTATTAGGCTCCAAACCAACGTAAAAATAAATACATGACACTGAGTCTGACGTAGGTATCCGATGACGAAGTATCTTTTCCTGCATATGAAAAAAAAAACATTTTTTTGTATTTTTATTTTATCGACAGCCAAGTTGTATCGTGTATCATACAGCCATGTATCACGATAAAAATAGTTTATGATAGAAACTATTTTTTTAAATGACGGTAATCAAATACCTGTGCAATAATATCGATATCTCGGAAGTCGATAAACTTCAGCATTCCATCTCTATGACAATTTCATCTGTCAATCAAAGATAATTATTAAGGCGTAGGCAATGTTGTACGTATCCATGTAGTAAAAAAATACGTTTGAGGGCAGCACTACTACCAGGTTCGGTGCCCCTCAAACTTTATCTGCAGCGAGTTCGGTCGCGCTGACGGGTATATCGGAGTCCAGTGGCGTCCTCGTCACAATAATAAAGATTTCTCAATAAAGAAAGCCTGAATTAAAAAAGTGCTCAACAGAAAAACTACTAAAGTATACAATACTTTTATAAGTTCTAAACATTCCACTGTTAGATAATTTCGAATAAAAACAAAAGCGGGCGTTTTTTTTCTTTTTTCAAAATTTGTATGTTTAGACCTTTAAAAAACCTATAAAAGTATTCTATGAAAATAGCTTGAAGGCTTTTGTAGTTTATCTGTTGAGCACTTTTTTAATTTAGGCTTTCTTTATTGAGAAATCGTTATTATTGTGACGAGGGCGCCACTGGACTCCGATAGCCCTCTTAAACCGTCTAATCTTACGCGGTAGAGATAGGAAAGTGTTCACGGCTGAGCAAGCACGAGTCTGGGCTTCAAGCACGAATGATCACTATTATACGATACGATACCAAGTAAAAGTGTTTCTTGACTGCTGATGGGAAATGCGTTTTTATTCGGCTCTTGTTTGGGATTTACGTGTTATTGTGTTGAGTTGAGATTGAGACTGAATAAAATATACAACCCGGGCGAATTAAGGGGCGTCCGCCCGGTTTTGAGTAACTTTGTAACCATATAATACATTAACTATGGCACTTCTTAAGCAGAAAACAAAACTGAACAATCTACAGGATATGAGAAGTGATGTGGTTTATCTCGAAATCTATTTTAATTAATAAAACTGAAGAAAAACGACTCCAAAGCCACCTCTTTTTTTCCAATTGTAACCGTTTTACTCTTACATTGTTGATCAGAAGAATATGAAAATTTACAATATTCTTCACAATACAATATAAAATGATGTGGTTTTCTTATTTTTTGAAAATTCATAAAAAATCATACAGGTTTTCAAAGAAAACGGAAAATTCTGACCGGAGCCGCGCAATTGAAGCGGGATGGCTAATTGCAAAAGTTTACTTGTAAGAAAGAGAGCCTTGCAGATGGGAGGAGTAGCCTTTGGCATCTGGCTCGCACGTGGCTCGGAATTTGACACCCCTCCTGCTACCCCCCGCGGGACCCCGCCGTCGCTGTCCGAGGCCGTAGTATAGCATTTCAGTTACCGTTGCACGTGTCCCTGCGCTTTAGCATTTTCGAGTTATTCTTTCCGAGTTTTTTATTCCGAGCCACGTGCCAGCCAGGTGCCAAGTTAATTCGCCCGGGTTGTAAATACTTGAGTGACACCAAATACGAAAAAAACAATAGGTGTTAGAGTAAACATTTAGATGCTGAACAACTTTCCCTAAGAAACCTATAGGAAAAGAGAAAAAACTATTTTTTTTTAGTTTTTAGCTTTTAACACTTTATTTCGGCAGATCCATAAAATAGTAACATTAAATAAAATTATTGGACTATTACATTTCATGCTAAATGCAATCAGAGCCCCTACCCTAGACAAAGTACTTTCGATTAGTGTCTAACGACAGTAGAAAACATAAAAAATGTATGGACTTGACGTATGGTGACGGAAAGCAAACGTCAACATTTTTCGATCGCCATTGTCAAATCCATACATGTTGTCCGTTTCTACTAGACTTTGGCTAGGGCCCCAGCTGATCGAACGTTTTGTATGAAAAGTTGATATTTTTGGAAAAGTTGTTCAGTGTCATCAATAAAGTAATCAGCCATTAAAGTAATGCAACTGTCCTTTCTAACATCCTGCATAAATAATAGAGTCACACCAAATACAAAAAAATACGATAAAAAATAAAATAAAGGCACAAATAAAGTTGTCTTTTCTCTAAAAACAGATTTCACCCTGAATAAAGGAATCGGAGAGCGAAAATGTGCTTATTGATTAGTGAATTCTGAAGGTACCCGAGTTTTTTTTAAACTAGGCAACAAAACAAGCAGACAAGTATATGGAAAAAAAAAATGTTTTCATAAAAAAAAATAGATTAAAAAAGTACAGCTAGCTCATGTTAAAAGTCATTCAGAAAATCTGTAAGAAGTTTGGCAGACGGCCATGTAATTTGAGACCCAGGCTTAGAGGTCCCATACATGAATGAAACTTAGTAATACGTGTAGCGAGAAACAAAACTAACAAAATAGTAAATTGGTTGTAACCTGTAAAAGTTGGGGGAAAGCTATTTCTCCTTATGATACCTTTTGTATCAAGTGTATGAAACTCATAATCTTTCTTTTCTGATAGTCCACTCAATCTTCTACGCATTCATTGTGTTTATTTTAATGAAAATTCACGATTTTAACCGTACAATATTACAATAATGGAAGAAAACGAAATCACACATACGATCAGTTCAACCAAGTCAAATACGTTCCGTAACATCCAAAAATTCCTCAATGATAATATTAGATGAAAATTGCTGTCGTGATTGCGTGATACTGCTTTTTGGATGATTTGTCTATTTTAGTAGTAATTTCTACTTTTGAATCCGGACTTCTGGAGATGTGGAAGTTTTTTTAAAAAAAATGCCTTAATTTTTTCTATTTATAATGACCGCCGCTTTCCGTAAAAAATGGCTGGGTCCAAAGCTGCCATTCTTCTTTGAAATTTTTCCTCTAAAGTAAAATGAAATAATCGGGCAAATCCACGGGAAAAACCCAGTAACTAATAAATATCCAATTAGTTTCTCAACGTAATACACTCCTGGTTTAAGTTTACCTCAAAACCTTGCGAAAGTTCCCCTCGCAGCAATTTATACGCTATTTACTTAATCATAAAGTTGTTTCTTGTTACTTGCAGATGGATGTCTCAATTTCGTAATGCATGATACAAGTGGGTACAATTTTCATGTCGGCAGTTAAACTCTAATGAGAATAGTTTTATGCTATTTAAAATTGTTTACGTCTTTTGACATTAAAAAAAATATTTTTATTTATTTTATTTTATTTATTCAGATTTAGGATTTCTAAATAAGGCTAATAACTTAGACAATTTAATAGTAAGGACTGGCCTTGCGGTAGCATTTCCCCTCTGCCACGGTAAAAGACTAATTGATCATGTGCATTTACACTCAATTTTATACCTTATCACTAAACGAGACAGCCTATAATTGCGAAACAATAATTTTGAACTTAGAACGTTTGGTGTTCACACTAGACTACTTTCATGATTTTTAACATTCAAAATTAGAATCTAAAGTTATGAGGAATAAAATCCAAAGTTGCGAATTTCATGTTACCTCGCCCCCCGCAAAAAGTGACAGAATTTTTTTTTAGGAGACTGGCACGCGTTACGGGTCCATACTATTAAATTGTCTAAGGCTAATAAGGACTCAATCGCAGTTCTTAAACTATACAGGGTGTTAGGAAAAGTATTATCAACCTTTATACCTCATACTCTACCCATCAAACTGAACAGAACAAAAATAAAAACAGCTGTTTCATACGTTTGAGTCGTGTAGGCATTGCAGTTTAGTATGGAACAGCTGGCAAAACGGTATTACGCAAAAGGAATTAAAGAATAAACTAAAAATGTGATATGCAATGAATAAACAAATTATGATTTTTATAAATTATGTATTTAGGCGACTAAAGTCCAAAAGTATGACAAGGTATAAAAATGTCGTGCAATAAAGTCGAAGTACTTATAGGTAATTATGACGAAGTACAATAATGACGAAGTACAATAATGACGAAGTACAATAATGACGAAGTACAATAATGCCGAAGAGTAATAAATAATGTCAAAATAATTATAACAAAGTCGAAGTAAATGCTAAACCATAATTAATTTATTTATTAATATATTATAAATTATAATGTACCTACAATTTCTAAATAAACCCATCTAAACTATTATAAAACTGTAACAGAAGTGTGTCTGTACATTGAAGATATTTACAAAAAAAAGATTACGATATTATGGTTTTTAGATTTCCCTGATTACAAATCACCAATTTTTGGATTTTTTGTCCGTCTGTTTGTTTGTGTGTTTGTTTGTTCGAGCATCACGCAAAAACTACTGAACCGATTTTGATGAAACTTTTTTTGTTTGATAGCTTATGATCTGACTTATAATCTGGTATATAATTTATGCGGACGAAGTCGCGGGTAAAATAATAATAATGTTAAATTATGTCTGGTCCGCTCTGCCAAGAATAGGCAGATAGGCATTGCAAGCAAATTTATCTATTGCATATCTATAACAGATTTTGCTAAAAATAAATTTTGCTAAATTAGGTTAATTCATATTTTACATTACAAAACAATAATAATTAATCTTTTAACATTTGACCTAAAAACAATACTGATAACTTCACTAATTTCCACAAAATTAGGTCAATATGTCATATATTATCAAACTTTGTTGGAATTTGCCCTATCCTACTAAGTATAAAAAATTTAAAAAAAATCGTGAGATTTTTTTTTTACTCTGTGGGACAGCAGATTTTTTTTCGCGATTTCTATCAGTGTTGCCAGAAGGTTACTTGTGTAACCTTTTAGGCGATTTTTAGCTCCGTTAGGTTACTTTTAGGTTACACGATTCAAAAGGTTACATTAGGTTTTTTTCGCGATTTAGATGATGGCTCCGTAGTGAAAGTTATTCAGTTTGATGACCTGAAGCACCCCGTTTAATACGTAACGCATTTAATTTTACATCCTGTGTAGTGAACTTACCTAGTTCCGTTTGATTGTCCGAAGTAAGTACACCCTAAAAATATGTAGTGGACTTAAATTAACACCCTGTATATTAATCGATGCTATTTAAAACTGCACACGTGCAATAGTCGATCATTATGCGTGTTACGATATCGATAACGTGACGTGACGATGTACATCACTAATTGCGCAGTTCAATTGGAAAATCAATTAATTATTTATTGATTAGTAAATAATTCGCTCTTAGATCCGATCCGTGCGAGCACAATGGAATGTTGTGTCTAGATTATAGAGGTCATAGTTATCTGTTCGTACAGGGTGAAATTGATATCATTAGCATCCTTTTAAACTAAGAGTCTACCCATCAAACTGAACAACTTTTACTATGGGAGCAAACCGATCGGAGCAACAACAAAATCTGCTGTTGCATACATTTGTGTCGCGTAGGCATTGCAGTTTAGTATGGGACAGCTGATTTTTTAGTTGCTCCGATCGGTTTGCTCCCATAGTGAAAGTTGTTCAGTTTGATGGGTAGACTCTTAGTTTAAAAGGATGCTAATGATATCAATTTCACCCTGTATAATATACTACTCAGTTAGGTAGGTCCAACTTCGAGGAAGAGATCAACCGTCGAATCCAACTCGGCTGGGCAGCGTTCGGGAAGCTACGTAGTATCTTCACTTCACGTCCCAAATACCGCAGTGTTACAAGACGAAAGTCTTTGATCAGTGTGTGTTGCCATATGGAACAGAGACGTGGTCGCTCACTCGAGGCCTCATAAAAAGGCAGAAAGTCACCCAAAGGGCTGTAGTGTAGTAAGCTAGTTGTTAAGATATATAATCAATTATAACTATTCAATATAGAGCAGTGTAACCTAGAACACCGTTGTTTCACTACGTCCCAACGTCCATCCCTACATGGCGCTCTTGCTAGGATACGGTACTAATTAGGTTCTAAATATGGTCCCATTACACGTTTCACTGTCCAAATGCAGGAATTTCCGAATCGAATAAAAAAAAACACTTCACTTCTCTTTTCATTGTTCACGATCACATCCACACTTTTCATTCGTAAAAACTCACGTAAGTCTCAGCTTTATCGCCAAAATGCCAATGTATGCCTGGCAGTCATCATTCCTTCTTCAGCGCCTCTGTCATTCCTTCTCTGCTCTTTTCCCTTCATATGTAACCGTCGCGCTCCTCTGGTTTTAAATTCTTCCAACTAGGTAGGTGCGCTTCTTCATTATGGTTAAAACATGGCATCCTCACGTAGTCTTTCCACCACAGACTTTTTCTTCCGTTTCTTTTTTCTTCTGAACCCCATTTTGTTGTTCAAGTAGTTCTCAAATGTTGATACGTTTCATTGCCGATTTTCAAAAATTCAATTAAATTTTTGCTACTTGCTCTCTTGCGCAACTCTAGACGCGCTCCAAATACGGAGGCAGGGTCGCCATGTAGGGATGGACGTTGGGAGATGTAATTAAACAACGGTGTTTGTGGTTAGACTGAATAGTATTGTAACATAATTAGGTTCTTGAATAAAACGTGATTTTAGGTTTGCAAGTAATACGGTGTTTTATTGAGAATGGCTGCGGTCACAGATTAGCTATATCATAGATTGGTCATAGATAACAAAACAGGGTTGCCAGATGTCTATACTTTACATCTCCCTTTCTTTGTAAATAAACTGAAAACATTAATAGTATAATAGTATAGGAACGTACAAGCGTTAACTTACGTTTTGACTCAACATTAGCATTACAATTTAATATTAATATAATTGAGATTACAATATTATGATCTAGGTATTCAAGTTTACTATAGGTACCTATGCCTGAGATTATTATGTTATTCAATTGAGAACTCTAATCTTTAAGGTTCTAATTACCATGAAATTTATAGTAGGCTGTATTAATTTTCTTTAGTTTTACCTGACAAGTTATTATAGGTACCTATAGTTAAGGTAAGTAATATAATTAATAATTACAGATTAAGATACATTTTGCATAGCATGAATTAAGTATTATTAAAGATCAAGTCTACTTATTGGTTTAATTATTCTACCAAACCTTGATGATCTTGGTGCTGTCGCTGGTTGAGCCAGGTTTGACTTCTGCATGTGATTGGAAGTGCTTGGTGATACATTTGTTGATGCTGGGAGTGACTTAGGAATAGCTGGTGATTGAGCTTGTGCTGGTACCTGTTGTACTGCTGGTTCATCTGCATATTTAGTTTCAGGGACTACAACTCTGTTACTGGTTATGTCTGATTGTGTCTTGTGCCGATGACTGAAGTTTCTTCGGAAGATTTGGCCTTGATCTGTTTGAATTATTACAGATCTTGGTAGACCTTCAAACTTTTCTATCACTTTTGCCCCTTCCCAGTGTCGATGAGCAACTTTGTGTCTGACTTTCTCGTTGATTTCAAAATTGACTGGTCTTGTAGTATGTTTATTACTGTAGTTAGCTTGTTTCTCTCTTAATCGCTGTAGTTCAGCTGTGACTCCTTGCATTATTTTCGGTTTTAAAATGTTATCACTTGTAGGTATAGGAGATCTAGTAATTCTGCTGAATAGACGTTGGTTCGGTGAACCTAGATGATCGTTTCGTGGTGTGTTTCTCCAGTTTAATAAAGCGAGTTGAACATCTGACTTGTCGATGCTGCACTTTCTTAGTATGTTCTTTGCTGTTTGAACTGCTTTTTCAGCAAGCCCATTGCCTTGATGGTGATGTGGACTGGATGTGACGTGGTTAAATTTCCACTCTTTTTGAAAGATCTTGAATTCTCTAGACATATATTGTGTTCCATTATCGCTTTGCAGCTCTTCTGGTACTCCATGAACAGAAAACCATCTTTTAAGTTGTTCAATTACTTCATATGATGACTGACCTTTTAGCTGTTGAAAGTCTATATATCCAGAGTAACTGTCGCAGATTACTAAGTAAAATTTTCCATTCAGTTCGAATAGATCTGATGCGACTATTTGCCATGGGAGTGTAGGAATCTTTTTGACTAGCACCGTATCTTTGATATTGTCTCTTTGTGTTTTTTCACAGACAGAGCATCCTTTGACTAGTTTTATAATATCATTGTATTGTCCTTTCCAGTAAAGAAATTGTCTGGCTCTTCTTAAGCAGCTTTGTATACCCAGATGTCCTTGATGAATATTCTTTAACATTTTAGGAATTTGTGATTTTGGCACTACAATTTTATCACCTTTGAAGATAATTCCTTTGAAATAGCTTAGTTCTTCTTTAAAGTTAAAATAATGTTGTAGTTCGGTAGGAAGTTCATGGACTTTTTCTGGGAATCCTTGTATTATTATCTTGAGAAGTGACTGTAAATGTGAATCTTCTTTTGTAGCATTAATTAATTCTTCTTTAGCATCTAATGACATGGGTAGTATAACTGCAATTTTCAAATTTTCTTCTTGTTCATATTTCAGGTTAGATGCGTCACAGTCTCGACTAAGGAAGTCTGCTAAGGGTATTTCTGTGCCCTTTTTAAATATGACTTTTGGTGAGTATGGTGTAAGATTGAACATTATGCGTTGCAACCTCGCTGGAGCTGATTGTATGTTTTTCTTGAAAATTGTCTCAAGTGGTTTGTGGTCTGATTCCACTGTGAGTTCTTTACCATAAACATATTCATGGAACTTCTTACATCCAAACAGTATAGCGAGTGCTTCTTTCTCTATCTGTGGATAATTCTGTTCGGATTTGGTCAACGCTCTTGCTCCATAGGCTATTGGTTGTCCTTCTTGAAGAAGTGCAGCTCCGAGATTTTTTGAACTCGCATCTACGGTTAAAGTTACAGGTTTGTTTACATCATATAGTCTCAGTACTGGGGGACTCTGAAGTACTTGTTTTATTTTGTTGAGAGCTGCTTCGTGATGAATTTCCCATGTAAAATTTGTATTTTTATGTAACAAATCTCTTAGTGGATTTGTGAGGTCTGACATGTTAGGTATAAATTTATTTAGGTATGTGATCATACCTAGTAGTCTCTGTAGCTCTGTTTTGTTTGTTGGTGTTTTCATCGCTTGTATAGCTTCAACTTTATCCGGGTCTGCTTCTAGTCCGTTGGCTGAAACAATGTGTCCAAGGAATTTTATTCGTTTTGCTTCAAAAATGCACTTACTTTTGTTAAGTTTGAAGCCTGATCTCTTTAGTACTTCGATGACTTCACCAACAGTTTTGCGGAGTTCTTCTCTACTTTTTGCATGTATAAAAATATCATCGATGGATACTCGCACATTTTTAAATTTACTGAGCAAGTTGGTTAAGATTTCTTGGAATATTTCAGGTGCTGACGATACACCAAAAGGGAGTCTTTTGAAGGAATACCTTCCCCATGGGGTAGCAAATGTTAATATCTTTTGTGTTCTTTCTGATAGTTTAATTTGCCAGAATCCTTTAGTACAATCTAATAATGCAAAAAATTTGGAGCCTTTGATGTCGGCTGAAATCTCTTCTATAGTGGTAAGTGGAAAATGACGTCTCAGAATGTTTTTGTTTACATCAGCTGGATCTATGCAGATTCTTATCTTACCTTTTTGTCTGACGACTACCATAGGACTCACAGCAGGAGTAGGCTCTGTTTCTGGTTTTATGACACCTAACTTCACCATTCTGTCAAGTTCTTCCTTCACTTCATCTCTTATAGCATGTGGAATTCTTCTTGACGGTTTAATCTCAAGTTTTGGGTTCTCGATCAGGTCGATATCATACTCATAATTCTTGTAACAGCCTAAACCTTCAAATATATCATCTGTAGATTGACTTTCCTTTAATGTTTTGACTCTTGCGATAAGTCCCAATTTCTCACAGGTATCAAGTCCTAGGATCGGTGTAACTTTTTCTTGCACTACTTTGAATACAATGTTTGTTTCTTCATTTTTTAGTTTGCATAGTAGCTCTGCTTCGCCTAGAACTGCCATTTTATCATCTGTATAACTTATTAAATTTCTTGTTCGGCTTGGTTTCAGACTTGCCTTTGTTTTGTCTATCAGGTGTCTCGGTAATACATTGCATTCTGCTCCGGTATCTAGTTTCACTGTAAACTTCACGTTGCCAACTTGTATTTTTTCTGTCCAGTTTTTCTCTCCTCCGGTGCTGATAGCAGATATGTATACGTCATCATCTTCAGAATTTGAGCTTTCTTCTAACACGTTCACTCTCTTTTTCTGTTTTGTATCATACGTCTTCTTAGTTTTGCACATTTTAGCAAAATGACCGTTTTTGTTGCACTTAGTGCACGGTTTGTTAAATGCTGGGCATTCTCTGCGTTTATGGTTTGTCCCACATCTTCTGCAGTCAAAATTCTCGTTTTGTTCTTTTTTCACAGTTTTATTTTTCACTACTAAAACTTTAGGATCTGTTTTGTTTTTACTTTCAAACTCATCTAGTTGTTTGGTAGCTTGTTCGCTTGTTTTACATATAGTTATTGCTTTTGTCAAGTCTAGGTTGTCTTCTGTTAGTAGTTTTTCTCTTACTTGATTAGATCTAATTTCAAATACTATCTTGTCTTTCAACATTTCGTCGAGTAGATTGCCGAATTCACATTTACTTGCCTGAGTTTTTATTCGGGTCAAAAACTCGTTGAATTGTTCATCTTCATTTTGTTCGATCTTGAAGAATATATATCTTTCGAAAGATACATTTGTTTTTGGCGAAAAATACTCCTTGAACCTGTCTTTGATGATTTGCAGGTTATTTTTGTCGGCGTCGCTCAGATTGAAACTATTGTAGATTTCGATCGCATCCAGGCCTATCACGGCCATAAATGTTGCTGCCTGGACCTCGGCTGGCTTTTTGTCTAGTTGAACGGCAGTGGCATACCACTCAAACTGCTGCAGCCATTTTTTCCAGTTCGTCGATTTGTCCGAGTCGATTTGTAGGTTAGCTGGCGGCTTTATTCCAGATACTGCGTCGTTCGTAGCCATTTTAACACTTTATTATCCCACTTGACACCATGTAACATAATTAGGTTCTTGAATAAAACGTGATTTTAGGTTTGCAAGTAATGCGGTGTTTTATTGAGAATGGCTGCGGTCACAGATTAGCTATATCATAGATTGGTCATAGATAACAAAACAGGGTTGCCAGATGTCTATACTTTACAAGTATATTGGATAATATTGATTATATATCTTAACAACTAGCTTACTACACTACAGGGCAATATTCCGAGAGATAAGTGTACTTTTTGCAACCATCAGCAGCAAGGCTGATTCAGTGTTTATGGGGTGTAGAGCTTCTCTGTGATGGGGATGGACCAGGTCTGCCTGCATAACTTCAGTCGGTTAAGGAGTTACTGATGATTAAAGGTCTGTAAAAAATTTACGATCAGCTGCAAGGCCGATCGTATATTATTGTTATAGTGTGCACTGTAGCTATGTGAACAGTATAAAAACTGACATGGTTCATCAGTCGGTTTAGGAGATACAGCCGTTCAAAGGTCGGAACTTTGACTGGTTGTATCTCCTAAACCGACTGACAGAACTTGACGGTTTTTGTACTGTTCACATAGCTACAGTGCATACTACAACAATATCATACGATCAGCCGTGCAGCTGATCGTTAATTTTTTACAGACCTTTAATCATCAGTAACTCCTAAACCGACTGGAGTTATGCAGGCAGACCTGGTCCATCCCCATCACAGAGATGCTCTACACCCCATAAACACTGAATCAGCCTTGCTGCTGATGGTTGCAAAAAGTAAACTTATCTCTTATACTACAATGGAAAGGGCTATGCTCGGAGTTTCCCTGCGAGATCGAATCAGAAATGAAGAGATCCGCAGAAGAACCAGAGTAACTGACATAGCCTAAAGAATTGCTTAACTAAAGTGGCAGTGGGCGGGGCTCATTGCTCGCAGAACCGATGGCCGATGGGGCCGAAAAGTTCTCGAGTGGCGACCGCGTACCGGAAAGCGCAGCGTGGGTAGGCCCCTCACACGGTGGACCGACGACCTGGTGAAGGCTAGGCGGCGGGAACCCGTTGGATGAGGGCAGCGCAGGACCGGTCGTTATGGCGATCCTTGGGGGAGACCTATGTCCAGCAGTGGACGTCCATCGGCTGAGATGATGATGATGAGTTATCTGTCTACACTATCAACATGGCTAGCATGCCGCCGATGTCAAAGCGACAAAACGAGAAAAACATCATGAGCGCTCTCTTTTGGCATACGTAAAATAATAAAGATGCCCATTTACATTTTTATCGTTTTCTTTGGGTTGGCATGCAAGGTCTATCATAAAAAATCTGTTGTCGCTGTCCCATACATAATAGTTTAGTTAGACCATCTTGAACAATTTTCAGTATAAAGACGTTGAAAACCAATTAAAAATCCTGCTGTTACATACATTTGAGTTTTTTTACTTAAGAGTTCTTCCATCCCATGGTTGTCTGGATGAAATCGTTTTAGTGATAAGACCGCCATTTGTACCCTTACGTTCTTTTATTTTGTTTTTGTTGCTGTATGTTTTTGGTGTGCAAATAAAGATTATTTATGTTATGTTATGTTATGTTTGAGTCGAGTCGCCTACGGCAGTTTTGAAAAACCGCAAATTTTATTTTCGTGATTTCGAAGTTGGCTTCATAGTGAAAGTTGATCGATTTGACCATCTAAATAATTTTTTTTTAACCTACTTCGTCCCACTGCTGGGCAAAGGTCTCCCCTAAACTCTTCCATATAAATATTATTAGGGCATTATTCTGAATCACCAAAAATTTTGTATGCAAGTTACAAGCTAATTCAGATTTTTGCATCCAATTTTGTTTCTACAGTCTTAAAAGCAAACTAAAGACATTTTTTACCGCCATCATTGTGAAACAGACGCCATTGTATCTCACATGAAACAATCAGCTGTATGTAGGTACGTGAGAACGTAATTTACGCTGTTTTAATTGCTGGCAACACTGTTATAAGCTAAATGGAATTGCCATGTTTGTTGACTTATGGAGAGTCATTATTGTGATTTAGTTAAAATTTTAGTCCCGGATCTACGATTTTTCTGAGTTGGGGCAAAAACTTGACTTTTGATCCCATCCAAGCGCGTAGCAAGAATTTTTTCCCAGGGGAGGCTAAGCCCAGGTCTTTGCAATAAAGTCTAAAACTGAAGGTGACTGGAGCAAGCGAAGTGGGCTCGAGATTTTATTGCAATATATGATTAGCTAGGTAGTTGGCATGGTACAATAATATACTGCGCCTGGTATTCTCTTCCGATCACGTGACTGACACAAGCCTACGTCATCATACCCTTTTACCATGTTTAGCGGCCATTTTTTTGTGACGTTGGCTTGTGTCACTCTGGGAATAGAAGACCTTGTTTTTTTAGACTATGGTAGTAGGTATATTATGTAAAACCTGCACGGCTAAAAACGTCATGCGCGCTCTCTCTGGCATGCGTAATATAATAAAGATGGAGGCACATCTCGATTTTTATCGTTTTCTCGGGGGTGGCATGCGAGGCCTACTGGAACGACTTCTGCTTTTACGACAGTCTCAATACAATAAAAAAAAACAGAAGTAAGCGAAGCGAGCTCGAGATTTTGAGAGGGGATACTGTAATACAATGGCAGAATATGCTTACGAAACAATTTTTAAACTATTTTATTTCCTTTTCATCACATCAAGCTATACAAAACCAAAATAAGCTGGCCGCGCGTAGGTAGAGTAAGGTGTAACGTCGCGCGGCCAGCTTATGTTTGTTTTGTATAGCTTGATGTGTCGCCGTGCGTTAGGGAAAGTAGTATCATGGGTAGTGGGTACAATCACCCATTGTTTACCCTAACACCCTGTAGTTACCTATACTGAATTTCTGATTACACTTTTGGAATATTGTCGTGTTAAAAGTGTCGTGATATTTAAGCAAAAAAATCTTATTCGAGTTTAGTTTGTAAAATAACTTTTTGAATTACATTTCCTCCATAACTTCTTCAGTGGCACCAATAACCTAATTTTACCTTCAATCCACTACGGGTCACTCAAAGGATATGTTGTAACTTGTAACACAACGAGGTCAAGTCGAGACCCATCCATATCAATTTAGTCAATTACTTTATAAAAGTATTTCGATTTGGGGACTGGTACTGGTACGCTACTGGTACGGGCTTACTCGATCAGTGACGATACAAACTATTAATGTCTACCAATCCGCATTCGGCACTCGTAGTGGACTCCTTTGAGGGTAGGCCTGGACACGTCACTGTCACTTCATAACAAATGGAACAAACTGACATGAAGAAGCGATACTGATATCGCACATGCTTACTTCACGCACACTCACTCACTCACTCACTCACTAAGGTGAGTGCGTGTGAGATAGGACTACACAACTGCCTACTTTCCTTACGATGTTTTCCTTCACCGTTTGAAAGCAGTCGGTATTACCATGTCTGGTCAGTTCCATACATTTTAGATTATTTTATTTAGTATAGTCTTGGCGCAAACAGATGTCGCTATTGGCCTGAACGAGAGATAAATCTTAATTAAAAGTTATTAGATCACTATTATTTGAGTTTTGTTCCACGGTAATAAATTATATAGATTAATTTTCTTAAAATTTTTTATAGTAAATGTGTTTAACACTTATTTTAACGTAAATAATTATTGCTGTAGTACCGTTACTCACCACCGGCGCTGTACTTGCGCGAGTTTTCAACTAAGAAGGTGGCAACTTTTTTAGTATGGGCATTGACCCTCTGTTGTGTATAATTTATTTACTCTATGGTATTACGTATCTTTATATCCCCTCTATGTATACCTAAGATCAAGGAAATGTATACCTAACTACCAAGCTGTCAAATCGTTATCGACATTTAGGTAGATTAGGCATTGCGGTCGTGAGATCCGGGTTCGATGCTAGGCACGTACGGCGTCCATTTATTTATTAGTACGTAGACAAGACACCCATATTAGAATAAAATTTTGTTTTCACTTTTTACTTTGTAATAGGATGTATGTGTCTTTGTAGTCGGTAGTTGTAGCAATGTTTCTGACCACTCCGAAAGGGATTACGGTCGTGAGTTTATGTATGTAGTATATGTACCTATGTACACACGGCGACAGGCCAGGTTACCCTGTTTGGACTTTGAACTATTAGAAGTTGAACGCTGCGAATCGTGCGAGAGGGTGCGGTATGGTATGTTGTTGTTGTTTCGTCTCACAGCACGCTGCGCCCGCGCTGGCAGCCGCGTCTATGCAGGCTCTCTACCGCACTATTTTGTGTTTTGTACGTAGTGTAGTTATGGGTATACAGGGTGTCCCAGAAATGGTGAATCAAACTGCTATGGGAGGCAGCTTGACTAATGTCCTATCCATAAAAAATATGAAAAAAAATAAAACGCACATGACCATAAAAAAAAAAGAATATCCAAAAAAACGGGAAAATCATCAAATTTTTCTAAGTTTCCAGCTCTAATTATCGCGTTTTGGGATAATTTGTAATTTTTTTCTGCCAATATTAATTGTTAGAGGTTGCTTCGACTGATTGTTAACATTTTACAAAAAAAAATGTCTGCACTTCGAGCACAGACCACTTAGTTTAATTGTTTTTTCTGAACCGAAAAATTTTCTTGCTATTTTAACCAGCTGTAGTATAAAAAAAAAGTATGGGACTTGTGCGGCAAACTACTTCAAAAAGTTGCCTATTTAATGACGATTTTAAAATGATACGAATCACTGAATTTACTTTACAAAATTGGGAGATATTAATTTTCTTGTGTGCTAGGGTGAAATTTGTGCAATTTATTCTTTACTTTTTAATTCATTTTCCACTTCTAATCCGTTGCTTCTAAGGTTAGAATTGGCTAAAAAAGTTGTTTCAATACCCGGTAGTAATGGCACGGTTTTTTAGAATCCCGGTTTTTCAAAATCCCGGTGTTTTAAAATCCCGGTTTTTTTAGGAATCCCGGTTTTTTTTAAATTCCCGGTTTTTTGGGAATCCCGGTGTTTTAAAATCCCGGTTTTTTGGGAATCCCGGTTTTTTGGGAATCCTGGTGTTTTAAAATCCCGGTTTTTTAAATTCCCAGTTTTTTGGGAATCCCGGGAATTTAAAAAACCGGGATTCTTAAAAAAACTGGATTTTAAACAAACGGGATTTAAAAAAAATCGGGTTTTTAAAACACCGGGATTTTGAAAAACCGGGATTCTAAAAAACCGTGCCATTACTACCGGGTATTGAAACAACTTTTTTAGCCAATTCTAACCTTAGAAGCAACGGATTAGAAGTGGAAAATGAATTAAAAAGTAAAGAATAAATTGCACAAATTTCACCCTAGCACACAAGAAAATTAATATCTCCCAATTTTGTAAAGTAAATTCAGTGATTCGTATCATTTTAAAATCGTCATTAAATAGGCAACTTTTTGAAGTAGTTTGCCGCACAAGTCCCATACATTTTTTTTATACTACAGCTGGTTAAAATAGCAAGAAAATTTTTCGGTTCAGAAAAAACAATTAAACTAAGTGGTCTGTGCTCTAAGTGCAGACATTTTTTTTTGTAAAATGTTAACAATCAGTCGAAGCAACCTCTAACAATTAATATTGGCAGAAAAAAATTACAAATTATCCCAAAACGCGATAATTAGAGCTGGAAACTTAGAAAAATTTGATGATTTTCCCGTTTTTTTGGATATTCTTTTTTTTTTATGGTCATGTGCGTTTTATTTTTTTTAATATTTTTTATGGATAGGACATTAGTCAAGCTGCCTCCCATAGAATTTTGATTCACCATTTCTGGGACACCCTGTATAGGGTGCGTAACCTGATGTGTCGCCGTGTGTACCTAGTACCGACTTATAATTGAACAGGCTAAAAATATAAACTAAACCCAGGACTGCCCTCAGGGGGCTTTATGGGCGTTAGTCCACCACGCGTGGCCAATGCGGATTGGTGGACTTCACATACGCATCAGAATTTCTTCTTCAGCGAATGCAGGTTTCCTCATCATGTTTTCCTTCTTGAAACCTTTATTTTCCTTAAACAATTTGAAGAAGTTCTTGTTCGTAAAAAGTCCCCACAACATTTAAAAAAAATATTATGTTTTTTTACTAGCGATAGTATTAAAATAAAGTTTTTACAACGTCGGTCGTGAAACTAGTTTTGTAGACCTGACGCTAGCCTGGGTATTTATGAACAATTTTAGTAACCGGTTCTCGTGATTTAATTCGGGTAAATTATCCATCTTTGGGATGAAAATAAAAAGGCGCAAACAATGGCAATGACTGGCAAGAATGCTCTTTTATGTAAATAACTAAATACATAAACTTTAGGTGGACCAGTTGCCAGATAACATGACCTGTGCCTTGGTATAAGTTTTAACAGACTCTGCTTTTCGGATCAAAGCAGGGCCGTAGCAAGAACTGGATTGAAGGCAGGGCATAGGGTAGGGAGTTTTAAGGTAGGGCGGAAGCAAATGGCTAGTTTTTTGGATGAGTAACATAATTCAGTGTCTGTGAAATTTTCAAGACTCAAAACTATGGTGATACTGATTTCCATTAGGCTACTTACTTCCAAAATTTCACACTACAAGACTCAAAACGGTGTTGGTATGAGTTCTATTAGCTTTTCTATGCTCACAACACCATTAAAACGCTAGAGCGAGTGGAGCGAGCTCGAAATTTCACTCACCAAGACACAAAACAGTGTCAATCCGAGTTCACTTAAAACACCATTCAAAGGCTGGCGAGTGAAGTGAGACCGTTTCAGAGCACTGTACATTTTTTAAGGGAATTTGCCCCACTTGCGCATATTAAAACTAAAAATAAAGACTATAAAAATGGTTGGGTAATTTTTAAGGTAGGGCATTGGAATTTTAAGGTAGGGCATTGCACCACGATGCCCCCCCCCCCCTAGCTACGGCCCTGGATCAAAGGAAGGGTCAGTTACCAGAATAGTATCATCATGTCATGATACGTCTCACTTCATAAGCATTATTTTTAAATTCCATGCATCCTATTTCGCTAGGCTCAATGGAATCTGTGCATTCGTATATAATTTAGGATGACATTGTGTGAAATTCAAAAATAGTCTGAGGCTTATACGTGAGAAGAGGCCTAGGAATCCTTCTCAAGAAAAAGCGTGACATAGCAGGCCATTAGGTCATACATAAAATAAAACACAGACCTAGTGTAGATTGGAACCAAATTATTGGTCAATTTGCCATTAGAATATTTGTAAGCTGCATGCATCTAAAGGTTTGGTTTAAAGAATCTTCTTTTGCTGACATAACCTCAGGGTTAGTAGCTCCAACAAAAAATAAAAGATAAGAAAACGATTCTTCTTCCTTTAACGACATGTCACATGTTATTCAAAAAAAATCCAGCCCATTATTTTGCCACACGGATAGCACTAAACGGCAGAATATAAGACTCGATACTAAGCCTGACTTGCACCAACAAGAATTTCGGCTTAAACGTATTTAGTGATCGCTCTGCCTCTCGCACTGCTCATACTAATGACAGTGACAGCATCATATTTAAACATGTTTAAGCTTAAATACTTTTTGGTGCAAGCCAGCCTAAAAGTGTAATCAAAACATAGTCGAGCGTCATGTCTATTAAATTAAACTTAACCAATCGCAGTTCAACGTTCAATGAGTATGTTTTTTGTTGTGATAATATTATGTTTTAACAACACAACGAGTTTGTGGCCTTGAGCGCCCAACTAGTTAAAATTGCCGGCGACTTTTTTGCGCTCTACATTAATTTATTATTGTTTTGATTAGTGAGATATATTCTACTCTTTTAACGTGACTTTAATACACACAGGGGTAGGTAGAGTATTTTTAAATTCTTTATTTTTTTCGGGCTTTTAAACATAAGTCTAACGGCCAGTACTTTAAATATGTTGCTAGCTTTTATTACGTCAACAAGACTAAAAGTGAACCTAAAATCCTAAACAGGTATACTAGTTAGTAATATACAGGGTGTAAACTAAAATGCGTTGCATACTTTAGGATAAGGGGTGCTCCAGTTCAGACAATCAAACTGAACAACATTCACTATGGGACCAACCAACATGTAGTGTAGGTAAATCGCGAAAAAATACTATAGCTGTTCCGTAGAAAACGTTAACGGCTACTCGGGCTCGGCCGAAATGTATGGAGTAGCAGATTTTTTCCGCTTATTCAATGTTTGTCACATAGTGAATGTTCAGTTTGATGGTCTGAAGCAACCCGTTTAATATTGTCGTGATTCATGATTAATCCGATGTAACTATCAACCATCACGATTTTTTTTATAAAATCCATAAGAAATAATTAATTTATAACTCAGTAGGTACTTAAAGAAAACAATAATGTTTCAATAGCCAAAGAATATCAGTGGACTTTGACCGAATTCACATACCTTGAGGGCTGAAGATCTTTATCCCACTTCTGAAGTTTTACAATATCGTAGAATGAAAGACTGGTTGACTATTCAAAACTATACTTTAATATTTTACTTTCACTGCACTTTTATAATTTTACTAAACTATTTTAGTTTTAAATATATCACAATCACTTTACAAAATACTAGTTATCACTTCGAGTGCCAGCCGAGAACTGACTGTTTAATCCGTTTTGCGCCATTTCCAACGGACTCCCCACTTTTTCCCGTCCACTGTACCAACCAAACGCACCTCGCGTTTCATTGGTCCAGCTCGCAAAAGTCTGTGCTACCAACCGAACGAATCAAACCGTTAAAAATATATTTCACGGCTCTGGATACAAGTCCTTTTTAAACCATTCATTAGTTATGTTTCAGTCAATTTGAAAGAATATTAAACGTGTTGCTAGCACAAAATAAAGATTTAGTAACAAAATATCATGAATCACGACATTATGTAACGCATTTAATTGTACACCCTGTATAAATCATTGTCTTGCAAGCAAAGAAATACAAACTTTTTAGTATCATGAGTCAATGTCATGACGTGAGGTCATCTCGCGCATAAAGGTATTATACTACGTAAGAGAGACAGTGACAGCTAAGAGAGCGAGATGTACCTAGTGGCATGCCTGTATAAGAGAAAGAGATACGTGACGCGAGGCAATAGAACCGTTTTTGGGGATTTGGAGTCCTGGTAAAAATTCGGTTTCTGCGAATAATCGTGAACCTAAAGTGAAATCGTAGATAATTTTGTGAAATATACTAACACTGTTTCATTAAATTATTCACGATTTCACATTAGATTGAGAATTATACACAGAAATAGAATTTTTACCCTGCCGAGGACTCCAAAAAACGTCCAAAAACGGTTTCATTTGACAACTCATGTCACTTACTCTATTCCGTAAGGTATAATATCTTTATGATCTCGCGTAATTTAAAACAAAATTTTTTTGATCCATGGATGTAAACCAAATACAAAATACCTATGCCACCTTCCCGTCAAATACAAATGCCAGCTTCCTGTTTTAATTGCTCCTTGAAAAAAGATTGGCTGCATGGGCTGTGTACCCTTCGCCTTTCCTTAAGGAAAATTAAAACTGAAAAAAAAAGAACATGAACTTTTTTCATTAATCTTCAAACGGCATTGACGTCTAGTCTATCCAGCCATTGTCATGTCAAATAGGCTAACTTCTCCGTCCTCCACTCATACCAATGAGCTATCGACTTTAATACTTAAGCCTAAGGTTCAAAGTTGCATAAAATATAAAGTATGTCTAGGTCAGCTGAAGACGCTAAGAAGAAAAATAAACGGTCGTATAAGAATTTTAGCAAATTATTGTTAATAAGTAAAGAGCAGTGACACTGGAGTTTATTAGTTAAGTGGGAGTAGGTTAATGTTTGCTGGGGTCCGTATACGTGATTAAAAGTTATTGCTAATTATTCCCATAGGTCGCTGATGCAAAATATGTTTTCATCATGATCAGCCAATAGAAGGCCAAGAGGCAGTACTACAGGGTGAAATTGATATCATTAGCATCCTTTTAAACTAAGAGTCTACCCATCAAACTGAACAACTTTTACTATGGGAGCAAACCGATAGGAGCAAACAGTGTTGGTCTGGCCTCAGGGAACACCGGGACTTTTCCCGGTGGGCTGGTACCCCCGCGGGCCGGTCCGGCCCAGCTCTTCTTCCTCCTTCATTTTCATTTCAACCCACAGAAAATAGCACGGCCCAATCTAGAATCTTTCTGGCCCAGACAGAATTAAAAAGAATCACAATAAAAAAAAGAAATCTCCTAAGTACAATAAAATAATCGACAATTCGCTAGTCTCGTTCAGTTTTGTTTTTAATTTGCTCTCTAATCATAAGTTTGGAAAACTCCTCCTTTTTTTGTCCTGGTACGGTTTAGATCCTGTTGCGGTGAAGCATTCTGCACGCATTATAGCATTTTAGATCCTGAAACGCTCGAGCTCGCTACGCTCGCTCCGGGTCTTAGATTGTTTCGCAACCTGACCTTGATCTAGACCTAGCCACCCTACGCCCTGGGAAAAAATAATTGCTACGCCTTGCTAAACTGCGTGCTAGTGCGTACTAGACTCAAATGTATGCAACAGCTGATTTTCTTTTTGCTCCCATAGTAAAAGTTGTTCAGTTTGATGGGAAGACTCTTAGTTTAAAAGGATGCTTATGATATCAATTTCATCCTGTATACGCCATATCTTCTGACCACGCTAAAAGATATCATGGTCGTGAGTTTATGTAGGTATAATAATAATAAATAAATAAATATCTTGGACAATGTCACACAAATTATCTAGCAACATTTAAAGTACCAGAATCTAGCCTGGACTTGTATTACGATGACTAGACAACGATATAGAATACATATATAGATACAAACATCCATGACTCGGGTACAAATATTCATATTCATCATACAAATATTTGTCCCTTACGGGATTCGAACCCGCGACCCTCGGCACAGCAGGCAGGTTCACTACTGACTGTGCTACCGGGCCGCCAAGCCGGGCCAGGTATGCATGTACGATCAGTTGAATAAACGAATATAACTCGTACTTGCAGCACGTGATTCAGGGCTATATTTAGTTTAGTTCAGAGCGATGCGCGAGCTGCAATGCTGTACTATGCACCGTTAGAATGTCATGTTACGGACCGAATAGTGGCATACTTTGTCATTTGTTATAATCTTTCCAGTGCTATTATTATATGATATTACGGCCAGGTATCGCTAGTGCAAGCGTCTCTTTCTTACAAGCAAACGTTTGCAATTAGCCATCCCGCTTCAATTGAAAGCAGGATCCCAATATATTTTTCATCAATATCTTTTCTCTTGAGTGTTTGCGGTAAAAACCATCGGGTAGAATCGCTGCTATAATTAATTACCTTTCAAATGATGGTATATTCAGAAGAAATGGTGTATTCTTGTAATAACTAGTTATAAATCTGAAATCGAACTTACTTTGGTCCACTTTTCTATCGAGAAAATTTAATAGAATAATGTTTTCAACGGTTAGATTCACTGCAGAAAGAACGTATCTGCACTGTTATTTGAACAAGGATATTATATATTAAACTAGCGACCCGCCCCGGCTTCGCACGGGTGCAATGCTGATATAAAACCTTCTTCTTGAATCAATCTATCTATTTAAAAAAAACGCATCAAAATCCGTAGCGTAGTTATAAAGATCTAAAAGCACACATAGGGACAGACAGACGGCGGGAAGCGAGTTTGTTTTATACCATGTAGTGATGTAATAATTTGGTTATCAAAAACCGGTTCGAAAACAGACAAAAACAGTTCAAACCCCCCCCCCCCCCCCCCCCCCCCCCCCCCCCTCTTAGGATTTCACTCAAGGCCTCATAAAAGGCTGAAAGTCACCCAAAGGGCAATGGAGAGGGCTATGCTCGGAGTTTCCCTGCGAGATCGAATCAGAAATGAAGAGATCCGCAGAAGAACCAGAGTAACTGACATAGCACAAAGAATTGCTAAACTAAAGTGGCTTTGGGCAGCACATTGCTCGCAGAACAGATGGCCGATAGGGCCGAAGAGTTCTGCGGAAAGCGCAGCGTGGGTAGGCCCCCCACAAGGTGGACCGATGACCTGGTGAAGGCGGCGGGAACCCATTGGATGAGGGCAGCGCAGGACCGTGAGTTGTGGCGATCCTTGCGGTGGAGGCCTATGTCGCCTATAAAGCCGTGGTGATCCAGTGGCGAGTAGCCATGACTGATGTGCATGAGGCGATGGCTCGATCCCCATCGAGGCCGATTCGTTCCAATAAGTTTTTTTCGGAATTAATGTACGATTTGTATCACCACTGGCGAAGGAAAACATCGTAAGGAAACCTACATGCTTCAGTTTGTTGTGTTAAATATAAGCGGTGACAGGTTCACTACCCATCACACTGGACAGAGTTTTGGTACACTAGTGTTATGTGGATGTTCTCAGTTTTCATAATATCCCTGACTACTTCGAGGGGGAATTTTTTTACGAGGAAAGAGTTTGTTCTCTGATCAATAAGGTAAATAAAATTCTAAGAACTTTAGGCCATTAGTAAGTACCTATGTTTTTTGTGGTATGTATGTTTTTGATTGATTATGCTAATTGATGATGCATTACTATACTGTGCTAAAAACTGTTCTAAGCATTATAAATTACTAGCATCGATCATAAATGGGTACTTAACCTATAAGTACAAGTGTAACAAAACACCCTAGAAATATTTTAGCGGATTTATAATATCGGATTATGTACCGTAAAGTTACCAAGATAACGGGATCTCAAATATACAGGGTGAAATTGATATCATTAGCATCCTTTTAAACCCATCAAACTGAACAACTTTTACTATGGGAGCAAACAGATCGGAGCAAAAAGAAAATCTGCATACATTTGAGTCGAGTAAGCGTTGCAGTTTAGTATGGAACAGCAGATTTTTTTGCTCCGTTCGGTTTTCTCCCATAGTAAAAGTTGTTCAGTCTTCTTCTTCTTATCGTGTGGGCAGAGCCCTGGTGTCAGAGTTTATTCAGACCGCCTTACGGCCTCTGACATGGTTTTTCTGTAACAACTACTACCATCAGATCACCAGAGAGAGTTGTTCAGTTTGATGGTTAGACTCTTAGTTTAAAAGTATGCTAATGATATCAATTTCACCCTGTATAGGGTCCTTCTTAATATGCTGACACTTTTTTAAGAGGATGATCAGACCGTCAAACTGAAAATCTTTCTCTATGGCACGAACATCGAAATAAATAAAAAATCTACTCTAGCCAAATGTATGGGACAGTTTTTTCGCGAATTCGGCGTTGGTCCCATAGAGAAAGTTGTTCAGTTTGACGGGCTGATGACACTGAACGAGACACAATAGAACTTTTATTGTTATCACTGCTATAGCCGGTCAGTGTCTGCGAATGAGTTAAGAAGGACCCGAAAACCGAACATACGTTTTGGTTCAAGAAAACTAGTGTACAGGGTGTACAATAAAATGGGACAGCTACTCAAAGGGGTGCTTCAGACCATCAAACTGAACAACTTTCTCTATGGGACCAATATCGAAATCGCGAAAAAAAAAAAACCGCTCTCCCATACAAAACTGCAAACATAACTCGACTGAAATGTATGGGACAGCAGATTTTTTTTTCGCGATTTCGATATTGGTCCCATAGAGAAAGTTGTTCAGTTTGATGGTGGTCTGCCTCCGTGGTCTAATGGTTAAGAGCATTGGCTCTCGATACGGAGGTCGTGGGTTCGATTCCCACGGGGGACACCTAGTGATATGTCATTTTGTGCGTTTTTCCCCAGTTGGTTAGGACATTGCAGGCTGAATCACCTGATTGTCTGAAAAGAAAGATTATTATGTGTTTCGGATGGCACGTTAAGCTGTTGGTCCCGGCTACTATCTCTAGTGGTAGATAGTCGCTGCATAAAAACCACGTCAGAGGCCGTAAGGCGGTTTGAAAAAACTCTGACACCAGGGCTCTGCCCACACGATAAGAAGAAGTTTGATGGTCTGAAGCACCCCTTTGAGTAGCTGTCCCATTTTATTGTACACCCTGTATAGGATATAGGTACATAATTATGGGGTGATTTTGCCGACAACGCGGGTGCTTCCAAGGTCAACCACAGATTATATTTGCACTGGAGACAATGGCTGTAAGGGCTAGATCCCATTGCCTTTCCAATATTTTTAGGGGTAGTTTAGTTAGACTCAACCAAATATAAATAAGACCGACTCGCACTTGACCGCATTTTTCGCAACACTTTCACCCTTTAGGACGAATAGGAAACGTGCTAACAGTGAGATAATCTATTACGTTGGCGAAAAAGTTATACCACAGCTTGTTCCACGAAGACCCGCGGTTACAACCATTTTTATTCTTATGGCCTTGGCATTAAGAGTTATATCGGAAGACTTGTCTAAGTGAAAATACTAATGTTTTCACGAAGTCCCATTCGTCATGGTATTTTCTTACTTATGCCCCAGTGTTAAGAGTTCTGTTATGCGATTTGTTATGAGAAAGAATCTGCCGGAAATTATATATTAGATGTTTATTTTTAGGCATAATATTGCAATAAGTACATATTATCACCTGTCACCACTAGTTTGAACCGGTTACGGTATCTTTTCTTGTTCTTTTTTTTTCGATTTTATATACCTAACTATACAGAGTGAAATTGATATCATTAGCATCCTTTTAAACTAAGAGTCTACCCATCAAACTGAACAACTTTTACTATGGGAGCAAACAGATCGGAGCAAAAAAAAAATCTGCTGTTGCATATATTTGAGTCGCGAACTAGCCCGTCGACATTGCAGTTTAGTATGGAATAGATTTTTTATTTGCTCCGATAGGTTTGCTCCCATAGTAAAACTTGTTCAGTTTGATGGATAAGTAGACTCTTAGTTTAAAAGGATGCCAATGATATCAATTTCACCCTGTAGGTATATAAAATCGATATTATGCCCTTTTTAAAAGGCTCCATATAAACGAAGTTTGATTACCATAATAACTATATTTAAGTAAGGGAGTATTGCATCAGTGTAACCGCGTATGAGATAGCGATAGTCATAAAATCTTATACAATTTATATATAACAAGATGACTGACTCCGGAGTCAAACAGCCGTAGTACGAAAAAGTGGTTACGTCGATAAGGACAGCAATAATTAGCGATCTCCTTTTTTAACTAGAGCGAATTTGCTATGTGCATCTCTTATTGAGTGAATATGACAAGACACGTGCTTCGTTCTAGTACCTTCTTTCATGATAACCTGGACCGTGGTAACCAACCATTGTAACGGTAACCATGGTAACATGGATTATTAACCATAGGCTTACTAAAAATTTCCATTTCTTTAAAGGGATATTGTCTACGTTTCCGATTAAGTATATCGTTTAATCAAAGAAGATAAGAGAAAACAAAATCCAAAATGCAAATCCAGAATGCAACTGAAATGTCAAATGCTAACTTCAAAATGGCGGCTGGCGCGAAAATGGCAGCGGTTTGAGGTTAAAAGTGAAAGACTAAAGCTAACGCCCCCCATTGTGATATTTGTGATCATGAGAATATTGTCGCGTCGCTCGCGCTCCTCGCCTCCTAGGTTCGAGGCAAACTACTTAACTTTTCGATGTAAATAGGAATTAAATAATTTTTTTTTAAATTAAATTATTTTAGGGGGGGGGAGTGATGTTATCACCATTTTACGGTTTCAGTATTTGAAATTCCGCAAACATTATATTTAGTAAGGCTTTAGTGTTATTTGTGACATCATTTCGTGCAGATTGTGTACCAAAAGTTGCGTAAATACGGGAATCTCAAATACATAGGTACGAAAACAGAATATAGGTAAATTTTGGTTCAAGAAAACTCGTATTTGGTGATAATCGCGGTAATGCGCGTGTTTCATTTCAAGATCGACCAGAGATTATATTTTTACTGAAAACAACGGCTGTAAGGGCTAGATACCATTGCCTTTCCGAAAAAAGAAGAAATAAAAAAAAATACATTTAGGGCGGGAGAACTTGGGGAGAACACACCTATGTCAGCTTCCTGGGCGGGAGATTCGACAATAATAATTATAACCTAACCTAACTCAACTTTATTGTGATTGCAACAGGATTACAAACTGTCATATGGTTAATAAATTAATTTAATTGACCATATTGTGATTGTGACAATGTCAAGATCTTTTCCTTATTCATGTATTTACGCGAATAACTAAGTAAACATGATGATTTATATTAATGTTTGTCTTTAGATGGAATAAATGGAATTATACGGTCTATTTTTTTCTTTATTATTAACTCTATTTTACCTATATTCCCTTGTTTTCTTTTCTTTCTTTTGTTACATTAATACTAAACTGTTACGCTCGCTGTGGGTGGGCGCCTGGTGATTCGAAAATATTCAGGTTTACCCTTGGTTTACCTATTTCAGACACCAGTCTCCCACAATTCTATCTGTATACCTGTTTATTGTAAGTTCCTGTTAAAACTGCTTGTGGAGAAAATAAATGATTTGTATTTGTATTGTATTGTATTTGTAATAATTATATTAGATTTTATTTCAATGATTCACACTTAACTTTTTAAACAATAACGTTTTTAATCCGTAACTTGTTACGATATCGATTACACTAAAAAATGGTGGCTATGGAACGATTTGATTCGTCACTATTGATTTTAAAACATTTAACACGGTTTGTATTGTAATCAATATGGCAACACTACTTATAGTTGATGAAAGAAATCCCCTGTAAGTGCTTTTAAGTCGTGTTCATTAGGTACCAAAATGCTTTGTATTGTGGGAATTCGATGTGAATAGAATTCTAGGTTGAATGCATGCGTGTGCCGTGTCCGTTAAAAAACACAAATACAGGTGTTTTTGTAATCATCTTGGTTTTTTTTTTTTGGTTAAAATGTTACGAAATTACCTAGTTCTATAGGAGTTATTGGTGTTAATTTGTTAAATGATAATAATTAGGTACTGAAGTATAACTTTACGTGAGAGGTTTTCTAGAAAATCTGTTTTATTTTATTATTATGGATTTTTAAATAGTCTATTAAAAAATCTAAGTAGGAAGGTAAGTATACCTATTTACTTAGATTTTTCGTGGCATAGAATTGCTTATTTAAATAATTACCCAAATTACCTATTTAAATGACATCTATTCTACAGGGTGTACAATAAAATGGGACAGCTACTTAAAGGGGTGCTTCAGACCATCAAACTGAACAACTTTCTCTATGGGACCAATATCGAAATCGCGAAAAAAAATTCCGCTCTCCCATACAAAACTGCAAACATAACTCGACTGAAATGTATGGGACAGCAGATTTTTTTTTCGCGATTTCGATATTGGTCCCATAGAGAAAGTTGTTCAGTTTGATGGTCTGAAGCACCTCTTTAAGTAGCTGTCCTATTTTAATTTACACCCTGTATACAACGTGTTAATGAATTAACGCAAAACTAGAAAGTAGTTTGTTTAGAATCGAGAGCAGAATCGAATTATCATAGTTTCAACATACGTAATTTTTTTCAAAATATTAAATCATTTTTTGTAAAATTTAAAATTTTCTGAACCCGTTATCAACCCACCCCACGGGCACACCCACCCTACTTACTACTAAAATCACGTTGTATAGGGTCCTTCTTAATATGCTGACACTTTTTTAAGGGGATGATCAGACCGTCAAACTGAACAACTTCCTCTATGGGACCAACATCGAAATCTCGAAAAAAAATCATCACTTCCATACAAAACTGCAAACTTACTCGGAGCCAAAAGTATGTGACAACTGTTTTTTTTTTTCGCGATTTCGATGTTGATTCCATAGAGAAAGTTGTTCAGTTTCATAGTCTGGTCATCGCCTTAAAAAAGTGTCAGCATATTAAGAAGGATCCTGTATTGTTTTTAGATCTATTGGAACCTTTTTCATATACGAAAATCTAATGAAAATCTCGTCTTATTAAAACTTTTACCTACTACCTTAGAACGTAAAATACCTATTGAAGAAGCATTCTTTATTTTTACCTTAGAATGTATATTGAAGAATCGTTTGGTTCTTGACGAAAATTACCTGAAAGCAAAAAATATAATAATTAGGTTTATTTTACTTTATACAAATACGTCTGTATTTGTAAAAAAACGTCTGTCTAAATACAAAATGCATTTATTTGTGATACACAGTTATAAATTATTTTATGGTTCTTTAGTTGGTTTATTACTTTGTATTGTACAAATAAACACCTAGGTGATGTGTAGTCAACCAATTAATTATAAATGTACGCAGTGTTGCCAGATCTAATTTTTGTAAATCCGTAGGTCAAGGTTGAAAAATCCGGAGAAATCCGTAAATGACCTCTTGAAAAATCCGTAGATCTACGGACTTTTTTTAATGCTTTATCTGACTATTTTCGAGTGACCTGACCAAAAAAAGTCTCTAATTTGACAAAGATAATGAACAATAGACAAGTTTTAAGCGAGAATAACGCTCAGACGACGTGAGAATCAATCTGTGGTAGTCCTTTTGTCATGCATGCTACAGTTAAATATTTCTGTGGTGTCTGTAAAGCGACAGAAAGTAGAAGGAAGGAGATCGAAAAGAGTACAGACAAGCCATATTTTATGAAACACAGTCCAATATAAAAAAAACTAAACATTATTTCGATTTATTTGCGGCTTGGTATCATTTTATGTAGCAAATCGACATTTTTGGGAAGAATTCTGAAGATTTCTAAAAATCCGTAGATTTGCCAATGAAATCCGTAGGTCCGTAGGCCAGGCCAAAAATCCGTAGATCTACGGATAAATCCGTAGGTCTGGCAACGCTGAATGTACGCCATCTTAGTTAGAACTTTGTCACAATCAACTTTATTAACGTCATTACAGCAAAAAGTTTGCTGAGACAAGGTTCTATGGTGTTGGTGACCTACATTTTATTGGTTGACATCTGTTGAATAGATCATTTTAATAAGTCATAAGTCATTTATTTCATCTGAACAATGCCATTAGGGTTACTTTTCAAAATTTGAAAAGTCAAGAATTTTGTCACTAACTGAAGTTAACTAAAGATTTCAAATACTGATTTAATACCTCTACTTCTTTTAAGTAGGTATAATGCGAAAATTACACATTACTTCAGTATTTCTAATTTATTCCATATGTCAAAAATTCGGACAAAAGGCAAAAAATCCGGATAAAGCCCAGACGGAAGGCCAAAAATCCGGACATGTCCGGACGGATAACCCTAGTCAAAATGTACTTCATGTACACAACATAATAATCCACTTAACCCAGTCCCATATTGATTTCGTCATTCTAAACATTAGTCTAACTAGCCCTTAAGACAATTTAACGAAACATGACGCAAACCTTACGTCATATTGTATTTACAAAATCCAAGTTAAAATCCTACAGTAAACCTCGCGTTATCACCTGACCTATTTAAATAGACCGTTAAAGCCAAACAAACGGAATGATTTGCGTTACAATTCTACATGGTCAGGTATTGTTTAATGCCGGGCGGTGACCCGCGCAATGTATTTTGTGTTGGCGGTAAATATGTCAGCCATCTTGAACAGCTGTGCGAGAAAGCAACCCATTCGTTTCGCTTCGTTTTTTTTGTAAATTGTAAATAATATTATTTGCTCTAGTTACATCTCAGACTAAGAGTTACATACAATTTGAAGAAATTATATCTAAACTATTATAAAACTGTAACAGAAGTGTGTCTGTACATTGAAGATATTTACAAAAAAAAGATTACGATATGGTTTTTAGGCTTCCCTGATTCCAAATCACAAATTTTTGGACTTTTTGTCTGTCTGTTTGTTTGTTTGTTCGTTTGTTTGTTTGGGTGTTTGTTTGTTCGAGTATCACGCAAAAACTACTGAACCGATTTTGATGAAACTTTTTTGTTTGATAGCTTATCATCTGACTTAAAATATGGTATACCTATTATTTATGCGGACGAAGTCGCGGGTAAAAGCTCGTTTGTTATAAAATTTTATTGATGCTACCGGCGAAAGTTAATTTTAATCAATATTTTTTTTTATGAATTTTTATTTTATGAATTTGACGGCATTATGGCCATTGTTACTTGGCCGGACCAGACAAATGATTAAGGCTGCACCGAGCCTATTGTGCTGTAGCTGCCTGCCCCCAATCGTATTTTTCCTACTTCTTAACAATTAAACAATATTTCCAAAAACAAGAATTTTAACAGTACATTTTTAAAAGAAAAAAATTAAAAATTGAAAAAAAAAATGCTGATTTTCAATTGATCGGGTCACTGCGGATTCACTTTTATAATATTTGTTGTTATTATCTTAAACGATATTTCTTTGTTTTTAAAATAACTCGAGAAACAATGGATAGATATCTAAACTATTATAAAACTGTAAAGTAAAAAAAAAATTCTTTGCTTTGTGTGTTTGTTCGAGCATCACGCGAAAACTACTGATCCGATTTTGATGAAACTTTTTTTGTTTGATAGCTTATGATCTGACTTAAAATCTGTTATGTAATATATAAATATAGGATATAATATCTGATAACTACTTCTTCTTTTAGTGACATCTCCTATCGGAGGTTTTTGGTACCTTTCATGAAAATGAAATATTATCCATTAATATTATGAATTTTTTCTCCATTACTAATTAATTTTTAACACTAGCTATTTATTTCCCGCCATTATTTGACATTTCTTTTTTTTTTTAACATAAGTCAATAAGTTAATAAAACCGCCCATACACGTACCGAATCCGGAATCAGCCAGTCTTCCGCATAATCTATACAAATGCAAGCGTAGGTATTCGTACTGTGCGTGGGCGAAACAAAGAACTATCAGTAATGGTCGGACTACAAACAGATGTTTAGATTTTATGTAACAAAGACTATCTTATTTAATTTCTAGGTAACTCACGCACTATGCGTTTCCTTACTTTGGCTGGGAAAATTACACAATGAGGGCTGGCATGGCACCACCACCCACTAGCACTAGAATCCAAAAGTATGAACAATAATGCTACAGATAAAGATATTCCGAACGTTTTTTCAGTGGTTAGGGGATTGGATTGATAGATGGCGCTACGGTCTGCGCGAATACAGATTTAAATTTCAAAATTTGTTTCTTTAAAAAAACATAATTATCAGATTTTGAAATGTTATACAGAGGGAAAAGATGATCAAAAAGATGCCAACGCATTTTTTAATAGAATATTTCATTATTTACGAATCATTTCTATATCGTTGTCTAGTCATCATAATACAAGTCCAGGCTAGATTCTGGTACTTTAAATGTGACTACATGTGTGACAATGTCCAAGATATTTATTTATTTAGGTTTTCGTCTGACATGGCTGTATGGGCTCGATCCCTAGGCATTAAAAAAAAGGCAGGCTCACAGGCACAGTCTTGACATGATCTCGCTCGCACAATTGTGTCTCTTGAGGAGCGATGAGCACGCCATCTGTTGACTTTTTTAGAAAGTATATTTAAAAAAGGAAGTGAAAATATATTTTTTTATGGTTTCAGAATATGTGATTAGCCCCTCGGGGAATATAGTCGTGAGCATATGCTATGTATTTAAAAAAGAAAAGAAAATCACTCATTATGTAGGTATGTGTATTGTGTAGTACCGACTGCTCTCAAACGGTGAAGGAAAACATCGTGAGGAAACCTGCATCCGCTGAAGAAGAAATTCTGGACAAAAAATAAGCTGTCATGACATGACATACCGAATTATAAGGGGCAGTGGGTAGGTACAATACATGCCTCGATATGTGTTATGATATACATGCACACATAGCATAAATAATTATGCCATGCTAAGGGTGTTTTGTTACATAATTATATTCTTATACATAAACATCGATCGATTATCGTAATGGCATCCCTTATCGGACTATATCTAGGGTCAGAGTAATTTGATTTGTGCCTATTGTCTACGCCAAAAAGAGAATGTTAGTTGATATTATACCGTGCAGACTTTCAAGGTTTTGTTTTTTATAATGACTCGTGAACTTGTCTTGTAAATTCTTTAATAGTTACATTAGTGCAACGAAAAAAGGAAAGGCTGAGAAAATTGGCAAAGAACTGGGCAAATATTAACAAAAGCCTATGCCTAAAAATTGCGCCTTTTTTCTTTTTTTAGCGCGGCCATCAATCAAACTTGAATATTATAGTTCAGAATAAAATTAAAAACAACACTTGCTATTACAAATATCTCGGAACTCAGCCCGAACTGAGATATAAAGGCTTGAAGTGCACGTAATGGTAATATTTTCAACTTTAAGCCTTTTTATCTCCGTCCGGACTGAGTTTAGGGATATATACGTGTTAATAAGTTTTGTTTGTTACTTTATTCTGAAATAAAATATTCGAGTTTGGTTGCTGGCCGCGCCAAAAACAACGGCGAAAAATAAGGCGCCAACCTTACATACAAAACCCGCATTGTCTTTTATCATCAGGGTGTAAGGAAAAGTATGTTTAACCTTTAAACCACATACTCTACCCATCAAACTGAACAACTTTTACTATGGGAGCAAACCTGGCAGAACAAAAAAAAAATTGGCTGTTGGCTGTCCCATACGTTTGAATCGAGTAGGTACAGGAGTTTTGTATGGGACAGCTGATTATTTTTCGCGTTTCCTGAGGTAGGCTCCATAGTGAAAGTTGTTGGTTTGAAAGTTGGACCGTTTCAGTATTTGCTAGGCTGTCACTTACACCCTGTATACGTGTTTTGTTATTACGAATAGTAATAATCATTATTTATTATTAATGTATTCCCATTAAAGTAGGTATAGTGTTAGCACTTCATCCTAGTACCTAATCATGTAATCACAATCAGTTACTTTATTTAAATAATAAAATTTGCAATTTTCCTATAGGTACCAATCTTCTATACGCAATGCGCATGCGCAATAATAGTAAGATACACACACAAAAACCTAAACGTCCGGCTTTATCCGGACGTTTAGGTTTTTATGGCCGGGTCCGGTCATCATTATATTAAAAAAATAAAGTTCAGTGTTTTCCGGATTTTCCAAAGAATTTGTAAAATTAGGTATTAGATCCACTGTGGCGGTTCTCGTTTCGCATATTTGTAGAACAGAATTGAACAAATTACGTTTTTTTTAATGAATTGATTATAGAATTTATTTTGTATGTTTATAAATTGAACCAAGATTATTGGATTATTGCTAGGTACTTATTGGCGAAAATCACCTTAGTAAACACACACGACGATACAATCAAGCCATGCAAAACCAAAAACATAAGCTGGCTCCGCGATGTTATTCACCCTACGCATGACCAGCTTATGTTGGTTTTCTATACATTGTGAAATTGATATCATTAGCATCCTATTAAACTAAGAGTCTACCCATCAAACTGAACAACTTTCACTATGGGAGCAAACCGATCGGAGCAACAAAAAAATCTGCTGTTCCATACTAAACTGCAATGCCTATGCGACACAAATGTATGCAACAGCAATGATTTTTTTTTGCTCCGGTTGGTTTGCTCCTATAGTAAAAGTTGTTCAGTTTGATGGGTAGACTCTTAGTTCAAAAGGATGCTAATTATATCAATTTCACCCTGTATAGCTTGATGTGTCACCGTTTTTTATTTATTTTACTTAAATTGAGTAAAATACAAGGCATGTATTGTACCCACTGTCCATTACAAGTGGCGACGGGCTCACTTCCCGTCACACTGGACAGAGTTTCGGTACTAATAGTGAAAAGTGGATGTTCTGATGTTTCAGAATATCTCTGACTACCCCTCGGGGAATATAGTCGTGAGCATATGCTTACATTGAGTAAAATACCATATTTCACGAACTAGGTATCTAACTAGATTTGCACATAATCTTGCAGCGCCTAACAAGAGAAGCAAAGTGGAATGTAATGTGTCCTCCAATTTAATGATAAATTATTGGGTATATACAGGGTGGCCGGGGAGTTGACGTTCAAACGTAAAATTTAGGTCCGGTATGTCGTGGGGTATCCGAATCACCCCCATGTATGTTCCGCGATTTTTTATAGTTTTCGGGTTATGATGATTTTTCCGATTTTTTGAGGAAACTCGACATGACCAGCTTGAACAACTTCAAAAAAAAAAAGTGTAAGACTTTTTAGAGATTCTTTTTTTGCAACTTAATCTTCATGAATTGTGCCTTTATTCATAACATCATCAGCATCGTAACTTTGATAAAAGTTATGAAAATATTGGTCAAAAGTTAAAAATTTTCGATCCGTGAATTATGACTTAATTTTAAACATTAAATTAAAACTCTAAACAGGTGACCTTATGATTTTTATAGCCAATTCTAAAAATGCGCCCAACTCTCAGCTTTCATAATCATAAATAAAAAGTAGTACTTAAGAGGGCTAATTTGGCTAGAATTGATCTTCAAAGACAACAAGGCGGAAATATCTTAATTTTTTTTTTTTTTGCCATAATTATTACGCCTTAGGCTAAATAATGATTAAAGAATGCTGGAAACCTATCGTGTTGGTGGAATAAGGAAAGTTTTAAGTAAGAAGTAGGTAGATAACCTAACCTAACATGAACTAAATTTTTTTTTTTTGACGCGGGGAATTGCGTTACGCACACCCCCTCCCGGGGCGTTCGGGAGGGTGGTAGTGTGGGACTCTTCCACCCAAAAGGGGTGGAACTACCCACTAAAACCCCGCGGAGGCCATCCTCAGGCAGTTTATGGGGAGACCTGGTACCGATTACGCATCCAGGACTCCCCTTCCCCTGCCTCGCCCCCCCCCCCCCCCTCACTGAGGAGGGCTCTTCCCTGGGGAGAATACTCTCCACTGCCCCGATCCACGCCACCACTCACACGGCATGGCTGGGGCACGCCGCGTAAACAGCGGCACGGATCGGGGCAGTGCCCCTCTCTCGACGTCACCCCCCCCCCCCCCCCGGCCTCACCGGGTGTGCTTAACATGAACTAACCTAACCTAAAGGGGAGGGCGAGGCAGGGGAAGGGGAGTCCTGGATGCGTAATCGGTACCAGGTCTCCCCATAAACTGCCTGAGGATGGCCTCCACGGGGTTTTAGTGAGTAGTTCCTCCCCTTTTGGGTGGAAGAGTCCCACACTACCACCCTCCCGAACGCCCCGGGAGGGGGTGTGCGTAACGCAATTCCCAGCGTCAAAAAAAAAAAATGTTAGTTCATGTTAGGTTAGGTTATCTACTTCTTACTTAAAACTTTCCTTATTCCACCAACACGATAGGTTTCCAGCATTATTTAATCATTATTTAGCCTAAGGCGTAATAATTATGGCAAAAAAATAAAATTTTAATTTAAAGAATTTTCCGCCTTGTTGTCTTTGAAGATAAATTCTAGCCAAATAAGCCCTACTTTTTATTTATGATTATGAAAGCTGAGAGTTGGGCGCATTTTTGGAATTGGCTATAAAAATCATAAGGTCACCTGTTTAGAGTTTTAATTTAAAGTTGAAAATTAAGTCATAATTCACGGATCGCAAATTTTTAACTTTTGACCAATATTTTCATAACTTTTATCAAAGTTACGATGCTGATGATGTTATGAATAAAGGCACAATTCATGAAGATTAAGTTGCAGAAAAAGAATCTCTAAAAAGTGTTACACTTTTTTTTTTGAAGTTGTTCAAGCCGGTCATGTCGAGTTTCCTCAAAAAATCTGAAAAATCATCATAACCCGAAAACTATAAAAAATCGCAGAACATACATGGGGGTGATTCGGATACCCCACGACATACCGGACCTAAATTTTACGTTTGAACGTCAACTCCCCGGCCACCCTGTATACATATATCTAGTACCCACAGTTCGGAAAGATCGGTAAAGTCTGAACTTGTGCCGGCAAAAATCCGGCTTGCCTTAGAACCTAAATATCCGGCATTTTGGCAACCCTAGACACGTTATAATACAAACAATAAATTATGAGCTTATGACATCTAAAGATAACCTCTCGTTTGTATATCTGCACCGTCCTTTGTCTCATTCTATTTTTAAAACTAAACTAACCATTCATAAGCCTTTCATACTGCAATGCGTAGAAAGCAAGATCAGTCTACGCTGCAATGAAAAATGTAGGTAACTGTAAAACTCGTGCTATTGCATATTGAGTTGAGATATTTTTGTGACAAACGAATTATTTACGAAAATGTGAATAGGAAACTTGAACATTTATGCATTGAAGAGATAGTGGTAGAGTGGTAATAAGAGGAAATGTAAAAAGAAAAGGCATCTTACGTACGGCGAAAAATCATTTTTGGATAGATTTTAAAATATTTTTGTGACAAAAAAATATTTACAATAGGGATGATGACAATTTTTATTTTATTTCTTTTTTAAAAACTGTTTGATATCTTAAACACTAAAGTGAAACAGATTTTTTAATATCTTAAAAAATAACCGAAATATAAGTGTTTAAAATTTACGGTTAGAGCGAGAGGCATATATGAAGGGAGTGACGTCATACCCTCGTATTTTAATACAAATATTAACGAAGTGTCATACAAACATCTGTTTTGCATGAAAGAGATAGAAGACGATAAAAATAGTATTTCAATCGCTTATAACTTTTTTGTTTTCTGTTTGATAGTAATTTCGTTTTAAAATTTTGTTATTAAATTTAGCCTTTTTTAAGAATTCGTTATAAGATATAATTTCCAGGATCCGTCATCATCTCTATTGTGTATAGAGATTTATGGCATTAAAGAGATAGTGGTTCTACCACGGTAGAATAATAAGACGAAATTTAAAAAAGAAAACGCATTTTGAATATCTAATGACGCCATTCATAGTGTTGAATTTACTGTATTGTCTCTCTTTGGCATGAAATCGCACCTCCTTCCGCAGTCACAAACACACAACTTGAATTTAGTAGGTACTTTTCGAAAAATTGCTTAAGGGGCTATGTGAATAAAATAGGATTCTTCAAAGCTTCATATATCATGAAGTACTAACAGTAGGAGTATGATTATCGGATATGTGTAAATTGAACATATAATTGAAGTTTTGATTAGAGCCAAAACACGATTAAGACAAATTTTCTCGATAGAAAAACAAGCCAAAGTAGCCTCCATTTTTATCTATAAACGCTTGGAACTGCTAAACGGTGAATAATAGAAACACGAGACTTGATTAAAAAAAAAGAGATTGATATTTTCTAAATTTTGATTAGAGCAGAATTGAAATAACATAAATAGTACAATCACAATTAAATAAAGTTTGATTTGGCGCTCGATTCGCTTCAGGCGCGCGCGGCGCCCCATCTCTTTCTCTCGCATCAGCCCGTAATATAAGCTATCCCACGCCTGTTTCGCTTAAATTATTTTTCGACATAGGCTCTTAAAATAGATATATTCCTCGTCACAATTTCAAAATTTAATAACCATGTTCAATATTATTAAACTTTTTTTTGTGTGACCACTGGCTTTTCGGTGAAGGAAAACATCGTGTGAAAAACTGCGTGCTTCAATTTCGAGGCATGTATTGTACCCACTGTCCGTTACAAGTGGCGACGGGCTCACTCCCCGTCACACTGGACAGAGTTTCGGTACTAGTGAAACGTGGATGTTCTGAGGTTTCAGAATATCTCTGACTACCCCCTCGGGGAATATAGTCGTGAGCATATGCTTATGCTTTTTTTAAAGACCTTACATAATTAACGATGCAACGATGCATTCAAAATGTATCTGAATAACGTCACATAGAGCGCAATTTCCTAAATACCTGCAACCTTTTTACCGTCAAAGGTTTAATCTCGAATATTGCCATATTATACAGATTTTTCGTTATTAGTCTTTGAAAACGGTTTATTTAAAACTATTGCCTCATGCTCCACTTTATAATTGTGCAACTAATACTGTTCCTATTATGATACTTATTACGAATGCAGTACAACTCCATTATGAAACAAGCGTTATGAGTGCATTCGCAATTTTTTTAATCAACCAGTAGCATCTTGCTACAAGGCCATTGCATATTCGTTAGATTTTTGCAAAATAAATATATTGATGCAATTTTTGTTGAAATTTTTGCAATAGGGATGATGACTGATCCTAGAAATTCATATCTTATAACGAATTCTAAAAAAAGCCTTAATTCAATAACAAAATGGTAAAACGAAATTACCATAAAACAGTAAACAAAAAAGTTATAAGCGATTGAAATACGTTTTTTATCGTCTTCTATCTCTTTCATGCAAAACAGATGTTTGTATGACACTTCGTTATTATTTGTATTAAAATACGAGGGTATGACGTCACTCCCTCTATATCTGCCTCTCGCTCTAACCGTGAATTTTAAACGATTATAGTTCGGTTATTTTTGAAGATATTAAAAAATCTGTTTCACTTTAGTGTTTAAGATATCAAACAGTTTTTTAAAAAGACATAAAATAAAAATTGTCATCATCCCTATTATGTCTTTATTTTTTTTTAGTTATAATTGTTTTGACTTTGGCACGGATGTAAGAGAGGTATTTTATTAGCAATGTTTAAGAAGGTACCGAGCTTATTGTGCTGCTCTCAATTGTATTTTTTATTTCTTTATTGAAACTTTCAATTTATCGAAACATTACGGATTATTATGTTTTATGCTATTACCGTTAAAACCGCCAAAAGTGGCTATTTTTTTTTGGCTTCTGCTATGAAGATTTTGATATGACATTTCGAAACAACAACAAAAAATGCTGTTCCATACAAAACTGCAAACCTACTCGAGCCAAATGTATGGGACAGCAGATTTTTTTTCGCAGTTTCGATGTTGGTGCCATATACAACGTGTTAATGAATTAACGCAAAACTAGAAAATAGTTTGTTTAGAATCGAGAGCAGAATCGAATTATCATGGTTTCAACATAGGTAATTTTTTTCAAAATTTTAAATAATTTGTTTGCAAAATTTTAAATTTACTGAACCCGATGTCAACCCACCGCACGGGCACACTCACCCTACTTACTACCAAAACAAGATTATAAAAATTTATCCGCTTTCTTACAGTGCAGAAATGATAATAAATCATTTTTGCCTCAAAACTTAAAATGCGAATAACTTTAAATTTTAACTATCAAAATAATGAAATTATTGTTTCAATTTAATTATTTTGTTATAAATCACTTGGGGTGAGGTTTTGCGCTAATTCATTAACACGTTGTAGAAAGTTGTTCAGTTTGATGGTCTGATCATCCCCTTAAAAAAGTGTCAGCATATTAAGAAGGACCCTGTAGATATACTAAAATAAATACATATTATTCGCGGTGCATTGTATCCGTATAGTCCGTAACCGGTAAACCTTGAACTGTGGTCGTACTCGTACAATGAATGACATTTCAGATTAAACAGTATGAATGCAGTCATAAAATACCTACTGTGTTAGATCAACAATGGGGATTTTATTTTGCATGTTAAATTAATTGTGTCTGTCAAAGGAGATGTTTTTTATTTTTTTATTGATAATTAATGGACTCTTTCTTGTGCATTAGCACTGCATTTCCGCCAGTGTTAAGTAGTTTATAGGAGTATTTATCCCAATCTCAGGGACAAGAATGAGATTGAGGATTGCGGAGCCTCGTGCTGCGCCTTGTGACGCCCGAAAACCACGCGAGACAGGTGCTCGGGTCAGAACCTGCAACGTGAACGTGACCAAAAGAGATGTTCTTGTCTCCCGTTTGCAATGGATGGATGGTTCTTTGATTAATTCATTGCGGGTTCCAAGACAAATAATAATAGCTACAAGTATAAAACATAATAATCCGTAATGTTTTGATAAATTGAAAGCCCATCAGGACTACAATGTGACATTCTAGTTTATTTGAAATGTTGTTTAATTGTATTAGAAATAAAAAAATACGATTGCATAATAGGCTCGGTACCCTCTTAAGATTGGTATGCACATAAAATAAATAATAATAATAATACATGAAAATCTTATCTTAACTATTATAAAACTGTAACAGAAGTGTGTATGTAATTTACAATCAAGATGGCCATAACTGCCTCCGTGGTCTAATGGTTAAGAGCTTTGGCTCTCGACACGGAGGTCGTGGGTTCGATTCCCACGGGGGACACCTAGTGATATGTCACTTTGTGCGTTTTTCCCCAGTTGGTTAGGACATTGCAGGCTGAATCACCTTATTGTCTGAAAAGAAAAATGATTCCGTGCTTCGGATGGCACGTTAAGCCGTTGGTCCCGGCTACTATCTCTGGTGGTAGTAGTCGTTACATAAAAACCACGTCAGAGGCCGTAAGGCGGTCTGAAAAAACTTTGACACCAGGGCTCTGCCCACACGATAAGAAAGAAGACAATCAAGATAGGTATTTAAAAAAAACGCTCTCGGCAAAAATGGCAACGTACGTTGCTGAAAACAGAATAAATTCTATGACAACGATGACAGTAGTGTCATAATTATGAGATAATAATTGTAGTTGGTTTGTGGTTGTAAAAAAGGTGTTTTTTTTAACCGTGTAATGTAAAGGCATTTATGCAAATAATTATTCATGCATTCAATCTTATAATTACCTACCATTATTCTACAATTAGGCTATTTGCTAACCTAGTCAAATCAGCAACTCTTTAACGATCGTTAAAACGCGCGCTTCGTATAGACAATTTGTACTAAAATCAGTAATATGACGTCATTTTACTCATACTTTTTATAGTTTATTCTTTTTAATTAAAAAAAAGACCTGGGCGGAGCGAACCTTGCCCCTAGGTAGGTAATCTAAGATGTTCGGCCAATTTGGACGAGTTACGCGTGTAATTCTTAACAAATTCGTAACAATCTGTTCTGCCAATTTCTGCGGGGGACGAGGTAGCATGAAATCTGCTACTTTGTATTCCATTACTTTAGATTCTATTTTGATTATTAAAAATATTCTAGTGGGACGAGACTAGTTCGAAGTTTTACGCGCGAAGTGAGACAAAATGGACGGGGCTTTGTTTCTTAATTTTCTAAATTAGTTTTTCGTGGCTATTATTGTGTTAATGTGGTGGAATTAGTGTAATAATGTGCCATTAATGGAGAACAATGTAGTAAAAGTGAGAAATAAAGTAAGGCGCTCCCGTTTGATTTGGATTGGACTCCTCGCGTAAAACTCCATTGAACATTAGAATGCGTCCATCCTCGCATTTTAATGTGTTAGGGTTTAGGCTAGGAGGAGAGTTCTGCACGGGAATCTTGAAGACAAGAACGGGCTTTGTTTCTTAATTTTCTAAATTCGTTTTTCGGTGGTCATTATTGTGTTAGTGTGGTGGAACTAGTTTAATAATGTGCCGTAATGAAGAACAATATAGTAAAAGTGAGAAATAAAGAAGGCGCTCCCGTTTGATTCGGATTGATCTTCGCGTAGAACTCTCTTGAATATTGGAATGTGTGTACCATCGACGCATTTCAAGAGCAGGTTAAGTTAGGTTATATTAGTTTTAAGTACAAAGAAAAATGTTACTTATGACCATGCTGTAAGGGCTAGTTCCCATTGCATTTCCGAAAGGATAAATTAAAAAAAAAAAAAAAAAAAACTAGTTCGAAGCTATTGTTCCGCAATTATAGGCTGTCTCGTTTAGTAATACGGTATAATGTTGTACCTACATGCACTTGATCAGTTGATCTTGTACCTTGGCAGAGGAGAATGCTAATGCAAGGCTGGTCTCTTGTTAAATGGTCTAAGTCTAAGATCTATATACGTTTAATCCCTGTGAAAATTCATTATCACACAACATTTTGTTTCCGTTTCAAAGACGGTAGAATCTCATTTACTTTATCTCTAAGCTTCATATTAACAAAGTAGGTACTTAGTTAGGTACTCATTTATAATTACTTATTAACACTGAATGACATCATTAATGTTAGGTTAGGTTAATTCTGGTATTATACTAATTAGGGGAATGAGAGCTGATTTTTTTCGGATTGTGCTGCCTTCAATCGTATTTTTTTTAATTTCTAAACAATTAAAAAATATTTCCAAAAAAACAAGAATGTCTCATTGTAGTCCCGATTGGCGTTCAATTTCTCGAAATATTACGGATTATTATGTTTTAAGCTTGTAGCTATTATTATTATTAAGAGGGGGTCATACCTATTTTGTCTGTTTTCGAACCGATTTTTGAGAACCAAATTATTACATTTAATATATATAGTTCACATAACAGTGTAGATACGTTCTTTCTGCAGGGCATCTAACCGTTGAAAACACGATTCCATTAAATTTTCTCGATAGAAAAGAGGAGCAAAGTAAGCTCGATTTCAGATTTATAACCAGTTTTACAAGAAGCACACTACACCATTTCTTCTGAATATACCATCATTTGAAAGGTAAATAATTATAGCAGGGCTTCTAACCGATGGATTTTTCCCCAAACACCCAAGAGAAAAGATATTGATGAAAAATGCGTTTTTTTGCGATCTTGCTTTCAATTGAAGCGGGATGGCTAATTGCGAAAGTTTGCTTGTTAGAAAGAGAGGCTTGTTCTACTAATACCCAGCCTTAACCGCCAAAAGTGGCCATCTTTGGCGGTTTTAAAGATTAAACTACAAAGATTATAAAAACAAATCCGCAGTGACCCGATAAATTGAAAATCAGCAGTGACTATGTCACATGCTTGTTTTTAGGAAATATTGTTTAAGCGTTAAGAAATAAAAAATACGATCAGGGGCAGCACAATAGGCTCGGTGCAGCCTTAAAACTATGTCCTATCCGTAAAAAAAATAAAGTAAATAAACAAAAAAACATGACATAGGTACCGAATTACAAGCAAAACCACAAGCCGTAGGTTAATATTGCATTGATATTTAAATAGAAACAGAACTCTGAGACTGAGTCACTAATACCTGGAATAATTTGTAACTTTCTACACAAATTACCAAGCTCAACGTGTGTTGAACTTGTTTTAGCGCTGTTTTATGAGAACAGATATAACTCGGCACGTTTATGTAAGTACTTTGAGAAAACAACATACTTGTTTATTTTTATTTGCGACTAGATGACCGCGGCGAACTTCGTACCGCCTCAGAATCTTCCCGACACACACTTGACCATTATTTTTTAGCCTATGTTCATCACGGTTAATGTTGCATTCTAATGGTAAAAGAATTATTTAGATCGGACCACTAGTTTCGGAGCCTATTCATTACAAACAAACAAATTAGTATATATAATATTAGTATAGACGATATTTGACGATACTGACATAACCTCAGGGTTAAAAAGCTCCATAAAAAAAAAAGAATTAAAAAAAAGTGTGTCTGTCACATAGACATTATTATACTACCTTCCGTGTCTGTCACATAGACATTATTATACTACATGGTCTGTCACTCATCCCGTGATCATGGCAGTTATAATCAAAGTTATAATTATAACACTGCCGAAATATCGGGAAATTCGGGAACTCAAATTCAAAACGCGGTAAGAACGAATTATTATAATCTGAATTTAAAAAAAATGGTACGCATTTTTTTTAAATTCAGATTAAATAAAAACCGCGTAGCTCTCAAACACGGTGAGTATAATATGCTTATTACAGAATGTACCTAAAGAAGATTGGCATATTTGGACCCAGCCATTTTTTACGAAAACTAAAAGCCATTCAGGACGGCAGTCATAATTATTATAAGCAGAAAAAACTAAAGCTTTTTTTAAATAAAAAAACTTCCACATCTCCAAAAGTCCGGATTCAAAAGTAGATATTACTAGTAAAATAGACAAATCGTCCAAAAAGTAGAAGCGAAACGCAAACACAACAGCTTTTTTCATCTAATATTATCACTGAGGTATTTTTGGTCGTTACGGAACGTATTTGGCTTGGCTGAACTGATAGTGTGTGTGATTTCGTTTTCTTCCATTATAATAATATGGTACGGTTATCGTGAATTTTCATTAAAATAAACACAATGAATGCGTAGAAGATTGAGTGGACTATCTAATAAGAGTGATTATGAGTTTCACACACTTGATACAAAAGGTATCATAAGGAGAAATACCTTTCATCCAACTTCTACAGATTAGAACCAATTTACATTTTTGTTAGTTTTTTTTCACTTTACAGTATTACTAAGTTTTATTCATGTATGGGACCTCTGTGTCTGGGTCTCAAATTATAAAGCCTTCCGCCAAACTTCTTTACATGTACTGGCATTTGATCTACTAAACGTTTGACCACCAACAACCTTGACCAATTAAATCAATCAATCGATCTTGAATCGCGTACCAAATTGTAGTTTAGAATTTAAGAACAACAGCGATGTATTTGTCTGCCGATAAATTGCTCTTATTCAGGTTTGGCAGAGCGTGTTGAAAACAAACTGCTTTGTACTATTATTGTTAATCTTATAAACAATTTAAAAAAAAGAAAAAATATATGTAGGGTGTCCCAAAAGTCAACGTCAAGTCAAAAAACAGGAGATAGGTAGAAAAGTTTACGACTTTCCAGGGGAAAATACAAAAAAAAAGGTTCCATCGAATCCATTTTTGAAATTCGCATTGCTAGGTAATATTTTATTTGGCAAAATTATTTTTTAAAGGTTTTCATAGGATAGGATATGTAAACTATTGCAGTATTTTAAGAGGTCATTGTACTCATGATACTGAACAACTTTCCCTAAGAAACCTATTGGAAATGCGCTAAAAACTTTTTGGACTTTTCATACTAAATGCAGTCAACAACTGATCGAACGTTTGTATGAAGATATGTTTTTTTGGAATTTCCCTAATGTTCCTTTGTAAAAGTTGTTCAGTATCATGTGTACAATCACCCATTGAAGTAATGCAACTGTTACTGTTAAAACCTTCTTCTTCTTATCGTGTGGGCAGAGCCCTGGTGTCAGAGTTTTTTCAGACCGCCTTACGGCCTCTGACGTGGTTTTTATGTAACAACTACTACCACCAGAGATAGTAGCCGGGAGCGGGACCAACAGCTTAACGTGCCATCCGAAGCACTCCTGCCTAACTCTAACGTCCTGTACTGTATAATGATCTCCAGGATACATGCAGGAAAAACAACTCTCAGTTAACTTACATATTTGTTTAAACAGATAAAATAAAAACAAATAATAAGATTATTAATTTATCTCTGTCGTATTTGCCTTTGAGTCATCGTTCATAGGAAATAACGTCTTAGTTTATGCATAATATAATATACTACACGATAAATATTGTAGATAGAGGTCAAGAGTTTCGTATTTGCTTAGCAATGGAATGAAGAGGGTAGAAAAAATTCACAATCTCACGAACGACCGTGCACCTTTTAGTTTTTTAGGATTTCTTAGTATTTCGGGGTCATTTAGTAATTAAAAATCAATTAATCGTGGTAGTCAAAGGGTGCAAAATCAGGTGATACAAAATCTTTCTCTATCTCGCTCAAAAGACGGTTCAGCGAATCAAATAGCCAGGAGCGGCAAGGGATTTCAGGCGCGCGAATTTGGCACATCACACAGTGATATGTCAGAGAACTAAAGTGGTCGACATAGCTCAGAAAATTAGCAAGCTGAAGTGGCAATGGGCTGGTCATATCTGCCGAAGAACTGACAACCGGTGGGGTGTCAGAGTTCTAGAGTGGAGACCGCGAACTGGTAGGCGTAGTGTGGGACGCCCTGCTGCCTGCTGGACAGACGACCTAAAACAAGTAGCGGGGAGCGACTGGATGAGGAAGGCCGAGGACAGACTTTTGAGGCGCGCCTTGGGAGAGGCCTATGTTCAGCAGTGGACGATGATGATGATTGGTCAATACACGCTATTTTTGTCAACTGCGCAGGTACACACGGCGACACATCAAGCTACCCAAAACCAATAAATATAAAACCAAATAAGCTGGCCGCGCGTCGGCATAGTAATGTATAACGTCGCGCGGCCAGCTTATTTTGGTTTTGGGCATAGAGAAAATAACGCGCTCCCCTGGGGTAGAGATGTTGTATCGAACTGTGCACAGATACTCAACTGGGCCTGACGTCATATCATACACATCTAGCGGGAAGTAGCGTATAAACGCCTCACCCGTTTTTCACCCCCTTTGTTGGCGACAACATTTTCTATAGAAACAAGCCGATATGCCATCTCTTCATACTCTATGGTTTTGGGTAACTTGATGTGTCGCCTTGTGTACATCGGTAATACTTATATAAACCTGGTATTACTGTACCTACCATTTATTTTGGCGTTCGCACAATGCTAAATGATTTGGCCTTCTGTGATTTAGTTTGAACGTGACATTGAATATTTCGAGGTTATTTATTAATATTTTGACAATTCTATTGACGTAAAAACCGATAACGATTTGCTGGAAGAAAACTCTATTGACGTTAAGCTCGCCTTTTTTTTTAAATAGTTTTATTCATCATAAAAACAATACATGGGTAATATCGGTGTTCTGGCACTTAAACCTACGAGGGGTTTACATTGTGCCTAGCACATTACTATTTATTGTAATATTTACAATTATGTTATTATTGTGTAAAAAATAGTACTTGTTTTTTTTTTAGTTTGGAAATCAGCCTGTATACTCTATAACCTGATGACTTGCACAAAAAGTTGAAAAAAAATATTTAAAAAAAAAAAGTTTTTATTCGAACGAAGATCTTGCGAGGTGTCGGCTAAAAGTCAATTTAGTAATTTCATAAGAACAAATTGTACAAATAAATTCAACCTTACACGTCGGTCGGCAAAACATTTTCAATGTGAAATAAAGTCAAGACAGAGCGGAACGAACGAATAAATGATTAAATAAATATGTACACAGGGCGACACTTCAAGCTATACAAAACCAACAAAAGCTGGCCGCGCGACGTTATACGTTACTCGATCTACGCGCGCCCAGCTTATGTTGGTTTTGTATAGCTTGATGTGTCGCCGTGTGTACAGTTTACCACAGGGTCTTTAAAATTAACAAGTATTTTTAACAACACTGAAAAAAATAATGTTTTGTTAAATATACTTAACCATCTTTAGTGACTTCTAAACTATTTTTAGCACATAAACATTACAAATGTTTGGTTTTATGTAGTAAAACTTTTTGGATGTTAATAGAGTTTGGCCAACGCAAAAACCACAGGCACATTTCGTTGACTTTAATTATGACGTTTGTATTGAAAATAGGATGTAACTTTGTTTGTATGCAGCGCACTCGGGCGCACTGCCTTTAACATAGGCTTAATACAATAATGCTTAAGGAATTAAGAATTCTTTTTTTTTATTAATCATTTGAAATATTAATGTGGACGAATAAATACCCAACCGAGAAAAAAAAACTACGTGAAAATTAAAAACAATCGTTCAGAAACAATACTTTAGATTTAATAAAAATGAACGTTTTAAACTTTACTAAAATATTTTCATGAACGCAATTCAAGTACGAATTACTCGATGTTTTCAAGTAACTAATTGCATTAATTCAGCATTTAAAATCAGTTAAAATCTACATAGAACAGCCTTCGACATAATAACTGGCATCGTTCAATGATGACACGCGATTCAAGCACGATTTTGTAAACATACCTTACTTTGAAGTTTATATTTGAATGAAAACATATTTGTGGATTTTTCCTATGACGCGAGATGTGTGTCAGGATCGTAGACTCTGAGTCTTTCAAATTACAGACACTTTTTGACCAATCATCTCTTACACGTCCTACTAAAAGTAAACTTTGAGAAACTGGACCAGTAGTCAAGCACAGGTGAACCACAAGTGACCCATACTTAAAAATTGGTGATTAGCAGCTGTCAGATCTTAAAACACATTATAGTTTCAGCTCTTGTAACTAAGATCAATTTAATTAAACAATTAAATGGAATTAAATTAAATTAAATTGAGTTTTTGACCACCCGAAAGGGAATGCATTCGTGTGCCTCTGAAAATATTTTGTAAACAAATTATTTTACATCTAAACAGAGAATATTTATAGTCCTTTCTAATTCTGAATAATGTTTTGACATTTGTCAAAATAGGTATGGTTTAAATGTCAGAATCTATTAGCGTATAGCTACTAGAATATGTAGGTACGTAGGGATCCGAGAGAAGTGAGTCAGGCCTGTAACAGGAAATTCCTCGTCTCTGCTTATCCCAATTGCAGTGGACATGGGTTATTTATAGCACCTTTAAGTACCTATTTGGTTTTAACATCATCCATAGACTCGAGGTTTTCTTGTAGCAAAAACAATTGCTTTATAATCAAACTGCAATTGCGAAATTTCAGTTGCTGTAACTACAGGGTGAAATTGATATCATTAGCATCCTTTTAAACTAAGAGTCTACCCATCAAACTGAACAACTTTTACTATGGGTGCAAATCGATCGAAGCAACAAAAAAATCGGTTGTTCCATGCTAAAATTATATAAATTTCACCCTGTATTTATCATAACAAACATTGAATAATTAACATCAAAGTTCTCTCGCCCGTTTGTTGTAGTGATTTTAAAAATGTAGAAAAGGCCATATTTCGTTTTAAAAAGAAAAACGTGCAATACTAGAGTCGCTAGAGTGGTGACCTCTTGCATAGCTGCGACCTTACTAGCAACAAAACGGCATTAACAACCAGTTTTACAAGAATACCCCAGCTGCGCAGTTCCGCAAATAGTCTAACATTTAAGCTAAATCTAGAAACAGTCAAAACGAACCTTGAATTAGCTCTGGTTGTCACTTTTGTACCATTCGCGCCAAATTCAATCTCGTTCCCTGCAAAACTTTTCACCAATGGCACGTCGCCGTCGGCCATCATTGTTCTTTTTTTCTAATTTAAAAAAAAAACACAGTCACTTAGGTACTTTATAGTGCACGGTTTGTAATTAAAACGGGCGTGTTATGCAAGTTAGAACGGATTTCGTTTAGAAATGCGCACAACGCGCTATACCGACGTTCGGCGATGCACTGACGGGACTGACCGATTATTTTATTGATGTAAATGTAATGATGAGCGCTCGCTTCTCGGCACAGATAACGTGTGACGGACACTCTGTGGTAGTGATAATTGAATGTGTTTACGCGGCAGTGGCCACGCTTGAAGAAAAACCAGGAAATTGTACGTAATGGTTGTTGATGTCATTGATTTATCGATTCATTGTAGTAAAAAGTAATTAAAACTGTTTATTCAAGCTTATGTGTTGAAAGGGCCATTATGCGTCCGATTAGGTGTTAAAATATGAAATTGTAATTATAAAATGATGACGTTAATAAGACGTTTTCAAAGTAGTAAAAAAAATCTGCAGATGGCATTAGTAATTTTGGCCAAAAAACCGGTCAATTTGAAGGTTAACGACTGGCTCAAAAGGACATGAATCCAGAGCCGAGAAAGAGATTGATTAGTTTGTTTTTTGAATGATTTTTATATTTTCTGCATGCGTATCATGCCAACCCGCGATAGCCGTGATACGGCTATATCACGTCTTTTATCTCGTCTATAAGCAGTGCTGCTAATTCCGGGGAATTTCCCCGATTTTCGGGGAATGAGGGGTGCGTGCGGGGAGAGAGCGGGGAATGATTCAAATCGGAGAATTTCGGGGAATCGACTAATTATAATAAATGTCGAACAAAGGATGTATAAAGAAGAGGAATTGTTAAAATTCGAACCGAATCAGACAATCCTTAGACCGAAATAGACGGAGATCCGACCGTAAAATTATGCACCTATTCCTTAGGCGAACGAAATGTAATTCTAGTGTATGTTTATACAGGGGTTAATTCAACGCCGCCAAGTTGCCTAGAAAAATCTTGCCGCAAGTGCCTTTTCCATTAAAATTTTTGGTATAACTTTTTCCACGTGTTTGTTAGGGAAGTGAATGAGGTGCCACCGGAAGGAGACTGGTCTAAAGTATTTTAAAAACTAGGGTTGCCACCTCTCAATCTGCCGCAAGACTAGGTTTGCCAGATAAAAAAATGACATATTTGGACCTGGCAACCTTATAGTTGCGGCAGATTGAAAAAAAAAAAAAAAAATAAAAAAAAAAATCACGCTCACAGGCACATACATTGTAATGATCCCAAGTAAGCCTCAGGCTTTTTGTTATGGGAATCATACAACAACGGCACAAACATATAAACATCCATGACCGAACCGGGATTCGAACCCAGGACCCATTGAGAGGTGGCAACCCTAGTTTTTAAAGTACTTTAGACCAGTCTCCTTCCGATGGCACCTCATTCACTTCCCTAACAAACACGCGGAAAAAGTTATACCAAAAATTTTAATGGAAAAGGCACTTGCGGCAAGATTTTTTTAGGCAACTTGGCGGCGTTGAATTAACCCCTGTATAAACATACACTAGAATTACATTTCGTTCGCCTAAGGAATAGGTGCATAATTTTACGGTCGGATCTCGGACCAAAAGTGTAGGAGAAATATAAATAATAAATAAAACTCATTGTATTCTACATATTTAAGTAGATTTTTTGATAAAAATTAGATGAAAAAGAAACTGATAAACTAATTTTGTCAAACATTAAACTACATTTTCCATGAAAAAATGCTTTATTTCTTGAATATTACAGTGCCGGGGAATTTTCGGGGAATGCATGATTGGAAATCGGGGAATTTCGGGGAATGGAGCCTACCTAAGCGGGGAATCAAGAAATTTACATTGGCAGCACTGTCTATAACATAGAAAACATTACGACTGTTGTAAAACGACGAACATCAACTGGACAAGAAGTCAATCAATTCAAAGTATCAATCAATCAATCAATTATACGTTATTGTACACCAAAACAGAACATATATTTGAATAAATATAAAGAATTACAAGTATCAATACGTCTTTAACATTGTAACCATCAGAATCTTAAGAATGAATTGATAAAAATTTTCCCTAATTATTTAGGGATAACTAATTATTTATTTATTAGGAAATGGAGAAGGAACGGAAACACTTTAGATCTGACAGCAAAATTGTTGAGGTTCTAACGCCATCTAGTCAGTGTCATAGAACTTCTTTTTTGTATTTTTTTAAATTTTTTTTATTGAAAACGCCTCATTGTTACATAAGGAAGGATTCTTTTCATCACTCGATTAGTTTTGTAATACGAATAGCATTTATTATAATTATAACGATTGCCCTAGTTTAAAATGTAAGTAAGTAATTTAATTATCCACTAAATTCACTGGTAACACTGTTATTGTATGAAGAAATAAGGTTAAATAATGATTTAATAAATAAATACTCTACAGGGTGTAACAAAACACCCTAGTAATACTTAAGGGGGTGCTTCGTCAGACCATCAATTTGAACAACTTTCACTATGGAGCCAACGTCGAGAAAAAAATCTGCCGTCCCAATCGTCCCATACATTTGAGTCGAGACGGTACTGCAGTTTTGTATGAAAGAGCAGATTTTTTTTTTCGCGATTTTGATGTTGGCTCCATATTGAAAGTTGTTTAGTTTGATGGTCTGAAGCACCCCCTTAAGTATTACTAGGGTGTTTTGTTACACCCTGTATACTACACTATGAAAATCTAAGTATATGTATAATATTAACACCATGCACTCACGGGTACTTTAGATAATTTTTAGTAGTGTAACCGCCAGTACTTGAGTTTTTATTTATTAATACGAGCCTAAATATCAAGAGATTTTTATGGCTTTTTAATGTAATGTTTTTCTCCAACAAACTGTACTGCAGTTGCAAAATTTAAAGTAGGCAGGTAACTAACTACCCTTTGTTTTTGTCAAACAAACAAAAAGAAAAATAATACGTAGGTAACGAACGAATTGAGTTTTATATCGAAGAATGGGAATCATAAAGTATCTCACCAAATCCCCCATAAAATAATATAAAAAAATTCTTGGTTCCCTAACGCATAAAGTCATCTAAACATTGTACCATGCAGTATCATCCCACCAACAAAACATATGATGCAGCGTCATAGACAATACAATATTATTTTTAGTGTTCCGTAATAAAATTGGCAAAACGGACAACTTATGGTGTTTGTGTCGGTGTCTGTCCGTTTTCTCAGAGACCGTTCGATAGGAAGCATGGCTCATTTACATAAACATTTTATAAAGTAAAAAAAGCATGCATGCATGCTTTATTTTTATTTTGGGGGTAAGACGGGAAATGTCGAAAATTCGAAAATTATGCGTTACGTAATTTGTGTACATTGTAATGATCCCAAGCAAGCACTATAAGATTTTTATTATGGAGATCATACAACAACTTCGGCACAAACCATACAGGATGTAAAATTAAATGGGACACTTACTTAAAGGGGTGCTTCAGACCATCAAACCGAACAACTTTCTCAATGGGACCAATATCGAAATCGCAAAAAAAAAATTGCAGTCCCATACATTTCAGTCGAGTTATGTTTGCAGTTTTGTATGGGACAGCGGTTTTTTTTCGCGATTTCAGTGTTGGTCCCATAGTAAAAGTTGTTCAGCTTGATTGTCTGAAGCACCTATTTGAGTAAAAGTGTCCCATTTAATTTTACACCCTGTTACATACCTAACATCCATGGCCGAACCGGGATTCGAACCTAGGACCCTTGTTTGGCAGTCCGGCGATTACACCAACCGGGTGTCGTCGAAATAAAAAGAAAGTAAATCTTTAAAAGATTGTGAATTTTGGAAACGAGGTGTAGATTGTAGGAAAATTATCAAAATGGCATACCTACCTACCTACGAGTCCTAGGACCCATGTAAAAACAAGTGGTACAACGGAACGGAACACTAATTGCCCGAGTCCCGACTCGCACTTGGCCTGTTTTTTCTACGCAAGCGGGAAGTTTTGATAAGTTTAATTTTAGCAGGAAAAAAATGCCTGATTGCGAATTTGATTTTGCGTAAACATATTTTTACGTTCGCCATTATTCCGCCCACATTTTAATTTTGTTTTTACTAGAGTCATTGGGTATTTTATAATGTGAGTCATTCAAAATAATGTTTTTCAATGATAAGTAATTACTAATTAGAGATAATTAACAGTCCACTTTGAACCCTTGACCTCCCATGTAGGTCCGCGGTACTATTGAACCGCCTATTGTAAAATAAAAAAAAATAAAAAAAAACGGGTTGCGAGAGGTTAAAAGACATAAAAACTCATGTGTGGTTTCGGATACTACGCTATTTCTTCCCGTGGGTGTCTTAAGAGGTTACTAAGGGATAGCTATTCGTACTCAACTCAGTGTTTTTGTAGACGAGGCCAAATGTACCCACTTTTGGCGGTTTTAACGATAATAACTACAAGCATAAAACATAATAATCCGTAATGTTGCGATAAATTGAAAGTCAAACGGAAGAGCAATCGCGCTAAATAAATTTCATCTGAACCATGATTGGAACGCGTGCGAACTACAACTTTTAACACATTCGGTATTGCGCTATTCATTTGACATTAGTTAGAGCCGTTTTGACAGATCGCCGATTAAAGTCACATATAATTTAGCGCGATGCGGAATTCAGCACAGTTGAATATAATTGGATTTCGATGTGATAATTAAAAACCCTAAAAAAGCTAAATTTTTTCGCGATTTGAATGTTGGTCCCATATTGAAAAAAAAAACCAAGTACGAGTCGGGACTCGGGCAATTAGTGTTCCGTACTACCAGTTGTTTAACATAGGTCATTACTGACAACCACTATAAATTGACACCTACTTAGTATGTGGTGACATAGTAACTGAAGATTATTTTAGACTGGTCGTACTGGTGTTAGTTTTTTGGGTATAGAAAAAAAACTATCCAAGTTAGAGCCACCCTGATAATTTTCCCGCCATCTATACGTTATTTCTGATGTTCATGATTTTTTTCAGATCTTATACGGCTATATTTTTTGAAATAGAGGTGGGGACAGCAATTTCTCGGATTGAATTGAAAATCTTGTTAAGCATCGTTTTTATAAAAAATTTGGAAAGTATATTTTTAGACTCGTATTTTCATATGCTTTCAATTGATACCCCACACCATAGGGTTGAATTTTTTTTTTTAATTTACTCTTTCTTACTCTCCAAATTGCCCCCCAATATAACAATTTCGCTTTTTTTACTTCATTTATGATATTGGACCGCCAATATCTATATCTGTACCGAGTTTCAACTTCCTATATATTACGGTCTCTGAGAAAAATGCCTGTGACAGACGGACGGACGGACGGACGGACAGACACCGAGCTGATTCCATAAGTGTTCCGTTTTGCCAATTTTGGTACGGAACACTAAAAATTACCAATGTTCTAAATAACAGGCCAAAGTAAGCATATCCTTAAATTCTCAGGAACACGGTGTATACAGGGTGAAATTGATATCATTAGCATCCTTTTAAACTAAGAGTTTACCCATCAAACTGAACAACTTTTACTACGGGAGCAAACCGATCGGAGCAAAAAAAAATCTGCTGTTGCATACATTTGAGTCGAGTAGGCATTACAGTTTAGTAATGGGAAGCAGATTTTTTAGTTGCTCCGATCGGTTTGCTCCCATAGTAAAAGTTGTTCAGTTTGATGGGTAGACTCTTAGTTTAAAAGGATGCTAATGATATCAATTTCATCCTGTAGATACAAACATCCATGACTCAGGTAGAAATATTCATATTCATCATACAAATATCTGTCCTTTACAGGATTCGAACCCGCGACCCTCGGCACAGCAGGCAGGTTCACTACCGACTGAGCTACCGGGCGGCGGGGGGGATATCACTATCTGAATGGGTTATAGAAAACAAAACGCATCGCAGCGAAAGTTGGCCAATTAGAGAAAGCAAAGTTTATTGTTGACCAATTACATCGAGGTAGCTACTTGGTTCACCAATCACGTAGGCTGAAAGTAGCTAATGCCAGTTTTGGCGAGTGATGGTTGGCCATCGTAGTTACTATGTAAGTTACTATTTAAAAGCTGTCCACATATTATGAAGGACCCTTTAGAAGTACATATAAGGTGAGAGACAAAATTTTATTTATTTAATTTCGTCTCTCCCTATAGACAAAGAACAAAAACAACAAAACAAAGGGGACAAAATCAGCGCCAGTTTTTTTTATGTAAAAAGGCGAAAAAAGTATGCGGGTCATAATAAAAGAATTAAGAAATTTTTAAAAATACTTTCACCTCAAGGCAAAAGTATAAATAACTAGTGAAATGGACAAATCATACAAAAAGCAAGTAGCAAAACACAACCATGACAACTACACAGAATCTCATGACATGAAAAAAAGTAAAAAAATCTAGATTTTTCACATGGTAGTGTCAAAATGTCATCTGTCTAATCGTAGGCCCTGTACAGACTAAGCCTTTTTGCATCGATAAAAACGCACGTTTGTCCATCGCGTGACTTAATCGCTTCACTAGTGATAATCAAATTACCCCAGTGTTGCTTACTCAATTTGATTTCCATCCATGGCATGACGCCGCGATAAACATTTTATCGCGCCTCGTTCTCTCGTTCGTTCTCGCGCAAAAACAAAAAGAGCTAGGGCGCGATAGCACTTAATCGCGCCGTCATGCCGCGGGCGCAGGAGTATGATTTTTGAAAGTGAAATCAGTAGTATATAGGAAGATGCTTATAGGTCGACCAGAATCTCATGAAAAATGAGGAAATCAAATTTTAGAGTAAGCAACACTGGGGTAATTTGATTAGGGCCCTTTAAGCACTGCGACTTTTAGCAGCACTTCTGAAACGCCATACAGCAGTAATAAAATAAACAAGATGATAATGTTCAGCCAGATGATTTCTTGATGATTTGGGCGTTCAAATGATCTTACTCGTAAATATGCACCCATTAACAAACGCGCGTTTTTATCGCCGCAAAAAGATGCAGTTTGTATTGGGCCTACTTGATGACAGTTTGACATTGCCATGTGAAAATCTAATTTTTTTTACTTTTTTTCATTTCATGAGATTCTGGTCGGCCTATATTATTTTTGAAAGTCAAATCAGCAGTAGAAAGATGCATATCTCCACAATAATTTTGACATTTTCAGCTGCTGAGTTCAACGTATAAGTTTCAAAAATGCACTCCAGGAGTCTGATTTTTGAATCTCATTCGCTGAGTTCAGCAGTTGAAAATGTCAAAATTACTGTGAACATATGCATCTTTCTACTGCTGATTTGACTTTCAAAAATCATACTTCAGGAGTGGTATTTTTGAAAGTCAAATCAGCAGTAGAAAGATGCGTATCTCCATAGTAATTTTGACATTTTCAACTGCTGAACTCAGCGAATGAGATTCAAAAATCGAACTCCAGATCGGTTTGCTCCCATAGTAAAAGTTGTTCAGTTTGATGGGTAGACTCTTAGTTTAAAAGGATAATTTCACTTTGTAGAACAATGATATTAACGTTACGGAAGTCGCTGCAGCATAAGCGCTCACAGACGAGCGACACTTTGCGGTCGCCGGGTGTCGCGGAGGGTCGCGCGACCGTCGATGTATGAGTGCGGCGCTCTGCGACCCACCGCGACAGCAAAGTGTCGCTCGTCTGTAAGAGCCCTAAGGTGTTTATAAGTGTACCGTTTAGTTTTTGGTTCACTCATTCGCTGAGTTCAGCAGTTGAAAATGTCAGAATTACTGTGGAGATATGCATCTTTCTACTGCTGATTTGACTTTCAAAAATCATACTCCAGGAGCGCTATTTATGAAAGTCAAATCCGCAGTAGAAAGATGCTTATCTCCATGGTAATTTTGTCATTTTCAGCTGCTGACTTCAACGTATGAGTTTCAAAAATCGCACTCCTGATCGGTTTGCTGCCTTAAATTTTATAGGTATACTAGTTTAAAAGGATGCTAATTTGCTAATGATATCAATTTCACCCTGTACAAGTGTACCGTTTTGTTTTTGGTTCAGAACACTAAAAACCGGCTATTCCATTCTTCATATATTCAGAAACAGTGACAAGTCTGAGTAGTTTAACGGTAAACATGTTCGCGTTTTAAACCGTTGCGAATAGTGCAACAGAGATAAAACACTTGTCATAGGAAGGCGTGGGAGAGGGACAAACTACATCACTTGGATTAGAATTGGCTTCCTCTTAATCATTATGACTGTTTTCTAAATGGACACAGACTTGAAAAACGGTAAACACAATGATATAACAATATTAGAGTTAACCCGCGACTTCGTCCGCACAAATTATACAAAGTGAAATTGATATCATTGGCATCCTTTTAAACGGCAACAAATATTTTGTTAACCAAAATAAGTTTTGACTCCCTAAACACTTTACCCCATAGACATTATTATACTATGCTTTACCCTGAATACTACAAAGAGCACCAAAAAAAGAAACGTGGAGCAAACAGTGAATGTATAAAATAGTACATCTGTATTGCAAATAAAAGTATTTATAACTGATATGTGATGCTTGAACTTAAAAATATAAACCAAACCACCAAACCACCCAACCAACCTTAACAAAATTAAGTAAATGTTCACCAAAGAAGTTTGGCGGAAAGCCATATAATTTGAGACCAAGACATAAAGGTCCCATACATGAATAAAACTTAGTAATAAGTGTAGAGTGAAACAAAACTAACAAAAATGTTAATTGGATCTGTACAAGTTGGGGGGAAGGTATTTCTTCTTATGATACCTTTTGTATCAAGTGTGTGAAACTCATAATCTTTCCTATTAGATAGTCCACTCAATCTTCTACGCATTCATTGTGTTTATTTTAATGAAAATTCACGATAACCGTACCATATTATGATAATGGAAGAAAACGAAATCACACACACTATCAGCTCAACCAAGCCAAATACGTTCGGTAACGACCAAAAATACCTCAGTGATAATATAAGATGAAAATAGCTGTCGTGGTTGCGTTTTGCTGCTGCTTTTTGGACGATTTGTCTATTTTACTAGTGATTTCTACTTTTGAATCCGGACTTTTGGAAATGTGGAAGTTTTTTTAAAAAATGTCTTAATTTTTTCTGTTAACAATAATTATGACCGCCGCGCCGTCCTGAATGGCTTTTAGTTTTCGTAAAAATGGCTGGGTCCAAATCTGCCAATTTTCTTTAGTACACCCAATTTACGCGCTAACGCTACCCAAATAAACTACATCGCTTGCAATAAAATGTACTGTATAATAATAGGTCTAACAAAATTAGGTGAAACTATTTTATGGGGATTATCAGACCATCAAACCGAACAACTTTCGTTATGGGACCAACATCGAAATCGCCTAAAAAAAATCTGCTGTTCCATACAAACCTAACCGACCCAAATGTATGGAACAGCTGATTTTTTTAGGCGATTTCGAAGTTGGTCCCATAGAGAAAGTTGTTTGTTAGTTTGATGGTCTGATTATCCTCTTAAAATAGTTTCAGCTAATTTTGTTAGACATTATATGTATAGTACCTATAGTACCTACCTACAGTCAAAACTTATAACCGGTCAAAACCACTTTTGCCTGATTCTTGCAGTCAAAAGTGGTTTTGACGTGTTTTGCTGTACTAAATTTGGTGAACATTTACTTTTTTTAGGAAAAGAATACTTTTTTTGAAGCAGATATTTTATTAGGGTAACAAAATCGTCATAATTTAAATAAAAACCGGTCAAGTGCGAGTCGGGCTATTCGCGCACCAAGAGTTCCGTACCACACCACCACAGAAGAACACAACATTATTAACTTAGAAAAAAACTTTTTTGTCCGGGACCTTTAGTGCGAGACCGACTCACACTTGGCCGGTTTTTAGTATTTGTTGTTATTCTGTAGAGCTTGCTCTATAATTACACTAAGTTTGACGCTTGTATGTACTACCATTTTTACGATAGAGCGTGAAGAAAAACGTCGATAAAAACTAGTTTCTTGTTGAGAACCCCCCTTAATTTTTAACTTTTTGACGTTTTTATTATTTGTTAACAAATCCGCCGTAATAACACACATTCTGTGAAAATTTCAACTATTTAGCTCTTACAGTTCAAAAGTTACAGCCCTAAATAGGTCGGACAGACGGACGGACAGACGGACGGACGGACGGACGGACAACGTAGGCTTAGTAATAGGGTCCCGTTTTCACCCTTTGGGTACGGAACCCTAAAAACATTTCAGAATAAATTGGAGTTCAAATTTTGATTAGCATTTACTTATTGTGAGAAAATGATATTATTTTTGGTGTTATTTATTTTATTTGACTAACGTTAACTTGAATATATGGGTAACATTTTCGTATAAATAACCCTTCTTCTGGCGCAGTCGGGTAAAAAGGGTGTCAAATTTTGGTGAACATTAACTAATTTTGGGTAAAAAATGTATTTTTTTGGATGTAATTTTTTACTCCATTTGGTAAGCAGTTAAACATAAGCCCTTTTAAACTAAGAGTCTACCCATCAAACTGAACAACTTTTACTATGGGAGCAAACCGACCGGAGCAACAAAAAAATCTGCTGTTGCATACATTTGAGTCGAGTAGGCATTGCAGTTTAGTATGGGACAGCTGATTTTTTAGTTGCTCCAATCGATTTGCTCCCATAGTAAAAGATGTTCAGTTTGATGGGTAGACCCTTAGTTTAAAAGGATGGTAATGATATCAATTTCACCCTGTATACCAGATTTTAAGTCAGATCATAAGCTATCAAATTAAAAAAGTTTCATCAAAATCGGTTAAGTCGTTTTTGCGTGATGCTCGATCAAACAAACACACAAACAAACAAATAAACCGACAGACAAAAATCAAAAAATGGAGATTTGAAATCAGGGACACATAAAAACTATGAGTGCGATTTTTGAAACTCATTCTTTGACATTAAAAAATCATACTCCAGGAGTGCGATTTTTGAAAGTCAAATCTGCAGTAGAAAGATGCGTATCTCCCATAGATATATTATACCTATAATATATATGGTATCTCCATACATATAAAACTGCCGAGTTCAACGTATGAGATTCAAAAATTGCACTCCATATCGTAACTTTTTTTTGTTAATATCTTCAATGTACAGACACACTTCTGTTACAGTTTTATAATAGTTGTTAAGATATGGTATTTCTTAATACGCTGACGGTTTTTGAAGAGGATGATCAGACCATCAAACTGAACAACTTTTACTATGGGCGCAAACCAGTCAGAACAAAAAAAAAATCAGCTGTCCCATACTAAACTGAAATGCCTACTCGATTCAAATGGGACAGCTGATTTTTTCTTGCTCCGATCGGTTTGTTCCCATAGTAAAAGTTGTTCAGTTTGATGGATAGAGTAGGTATGTGATACTTTTCCATACACCCTGTATAGAGGCATGTTGAACTCTAGATGTCAGAAAACTCCACATTATTTCATGTGAGTACATCGTTGATGTCTTTTGCATGACTTCTTGATTTTCAGAGCAATAGATATCAACGACTCTTAAGGGGAAATGTCCATAAAAGGAAAGGGACGTAAGGGGAAATGTCCGTACAAGTAAATGGACGTACTAGGCAATGTCCGTTCGGGGAAATGCCCGTTCAGGGAAAAGGTCGTACAAGGAATTCGGGCGATGGACGTTCGGGGAAAAGGTCGTAACTGACCTGATCCTTCCAATTTAGTAGGGCCGCTACATGATAAAATTGTGCGCTTTGTGATAGAAGCATGACATTTTTACCATGGCTAGTAGGTACCAGAAGGTGTATTTAAAGAGGGGTGATACCTATTTTGTCTGTTTTCGAAACGATTTTTGATAACCAAATTATTACATTTAATATATACGAGCTTTTACCCGCGACTTCGTCCGCATAAATTATATACCAGATTTTAAGTCAGATGATAAGCTATCAAACAAAAAAAGTTTCATCAAAATCGGTTCAGTAGTTTTTGCGTGATACTCGAACAAACAAACACCCAAACAAACAAACAAACAAACAAACATACAAACAAACAAACAAACAAACAAACAAACAGACAGACAAAAAATCCAAAAATTGGTGATTTGGAATCAGGGACAGGTAAAAACAATGTCGTAATTTTTTTTTGTAAATATCTTCAATGTACAGACAAATTTCTGTTACAGTTTTATAATAATAATATATATATATATTTATAGTTTACATAACAGTGTAGATACGTTCTTTCTGCAGTGAATCTAACCGTTGAAAACACGATTCTATTAAATTTTCTCGATAGAAAAGAGGAGCAAAGTAAGTTCGATTTCAGATTTATAACCAGTTTTACAAGAATCACCCTACACCATTTCGACTGAATATACCATCATTTGAAAGTTAATTAATTACAGCAGTGATTCTACCCGATGGATTTTACCCAAAACACCCAAGAGCAAAGATATTTATGAAAAATGCGTTTTTTTGCGATCTTGCTTTCAATTGAAGTGGGATGGCTAATTGCAAAAGTTTCCTCGTTAGAAAGAGAGGCTTGCTCTAGGGACACCCAGCCTTAAGATGAGGAGGGAAGTCAGATTTGACCTCTGCGGCAGGTTAGAGGTCAAATCCTATATTGTTCTGTCCTCATGCATCAAAATACGTTATTTGGAGATCAGACACTACAAAAAAATAATTGTTTGGATTATATTACCCCAGCTACACTTAAATTGCTTTCAAATGATACCTCAACCATCAAAATAGGTTAATTAGTTTAAGCAGGAGGTCTGCCAAAACAATAGGAATGGTTTGATTCTGCGACAAAAATCTAAAATATTCTCTATCAGACATAAAAGCTGTATTTCCAACATTTTATGCAATAAACGACAAAATCAGTGATATTTAAATATATAACGGCCAAGTGCGAGTCGGACTTGTGCATGGAGGGTTCCGTACCACACGATACAATATTACCAAAAAATGTGTTTTCTCCGGGATCCTGCACAAGCCCGACACACACATGGCCGGTTTTTATTATTTTTGTTCTCTTACGTTAGAATACGCACTATAATCACATTAAGTTTTTTGGCTTACATATATTTTTATGCTAGAGCAAAAACAAAAAACCCTAAAAACTTTGAAAAAACACGTTTCTTGCACGGGGAGCCCCCTTAACTTTAGAGCTTTTGTTTTTTTTAATAATTATCGTCAAAACCATTTTAACGATAATTAGCTACAAGCATAAAACAATGATCCGTAATGTTTCGATAAATTGAAAGCCAATCATCTCAATCGCACTCCTGGAGAATGATTTTTGAAAGTCAAATCAGCAGTAGAAAGATGTATATCTCCATAGTAATTTTGACATTTTCAACTGCTGAACTCAGCGAATGAGATTAAAACATCGCACTTCAGGATAGCCCAGTCATTTTACGGTTTGAACCGGGACTAATTAATAATTGTTTTTTTTTTCGCTATAATATTCAAGAGCCAATTTGAGCTTAGAACTGTACCAAAATTAAAAAAAAATCACGTCAGCAACATTTCCAATTTTAAAATTTAGATATTAACTCGTTCTAAAAAACCCGATGGTAAATTTTTTTCTGCACATATTTAAGGCATTGCCATTATACATACTTCAAACATGGTATAAATATTTTTGTCTACTTAGAAGGTTTTGAAAAACACATTCATATTTTCTAATAAATACCTCATTTTTTAAATTTCTAGCATATGCTCACGACTATATTCCCCGAGGGGGTAGTCAGAGATATTCTGAAACTTCAGAACATCCACGTTTCACTAGTAGTACCGAAACTCTGTCCAGTGTGACAGGGAGTGAGCCTGTCGCCACTTGTAATGGACAGTAGGTACGATACATGCCTCGAAATTGAAGCATGCAGGTTTCCTCACGATGTTTTCCTTCACCGAAAAGCCAGTGGTGTTACAAATCGTACATAAATTCCGAAAAACTCGTTGGTACGAGTCGGCCTGGACGGGGATCGAACCATCGCCTCCTGCACAGCAGGCAAGGTTACTCGGCACTGGACCACCATGGTTTTTTTTTTAAATTTCTATGCCTATTTTATTGCTCAAAAATAATTTATATTGTTAAATCTAATTCAAATGAATGCATTGGTATTAATATTATTAATTTAAAAGCCTTCTGGGACACACAATTTTGATTTCTATGTTGCGTAGTAATTTTTTTTTAAAATATGGTTTAGGATAGTATTTTTGTCACTAAATGGTGCCAGTTACAGTTTAAAAGTCCAATTAATAATTACTCCCTACCCCGCCTAACAAAACTCCGTAAAACGCAGGGCCTAGACTAAAATGTGACATTCTTGTTTTTTGGAAATGTTGTTTAATTGTTTAGAAATAAAAAATACGATTGAGGGTAGCACAATAGGCTCGGCAGGCTCTTAAGTTGGGCCCTGTATGTATTTTAAATCAGTCAATTGGAACAGCCCGCATTGTAGTCAGTGTAAAGTGATGTAACGGACAGACAGTGTTAACTATAGTGAATAATTGTTTATGTTTTTGTTTCAGCTCGGTGATGCTGACATGCTTTATGTGTGACAGAGACTTGCATAACATCATACATAAATATAACTACACATATAATACAGGGTGTAAACTTAAGAGGATAGAACTCAGCAGCATGCATGCAGGATGTTCGATAGATGACATCAATGTCAACAACATCAGCTATGCGGATGACATGGTGCTGTTGAGTCCTTCGATCAGCGCGCTCCGGCGACTGCTGTCCGTATGTGAGGCCGATGCGTTTAAACATGGTTTGAAATATAACACCAAGAAAAGTGAGCTGATGGTCTTCGCTGCGAACAGGGGTGCGCCGGAATACGTACCACCAGTTAGCCTAAATGGAAATGTTTTAAAAAGAGTACAACAGTTTAGGTACCTGGGTCATATTGTAACACATGACATGAAGGATGACCTAGACATTGAACGGGAGCGTAGGGCGTTGGCGGTCAGAAGCAATATGTTGGTCCGCAGGTTTGCTCATTGTACAGAACAAGTAAAGATTACATTATTCAAAGCGTTCTGTCAATCTTTTTACACGAGCAGCCTGTGGGTTCGATATACGCAGAAGGCCTACAACGCCCTACGTGTCCAGTATAATAATGCTTTCAGGATGTTGTTGGGACTGCCACGTTTCTGTAGCGCTTCAGGCATGTTTGCAGAGGCTCGCGCCGATGGCTTTCATGCTATCATGAGAAAAAAAATTGCCTCCCTAATAAACAGAGTGCGTGGAAGTTCGAACAGCATCCTGAAGGTGATAGGTGATAAGTGCGAGTGTCCAATCATGAGGCACTGGACTGCGATACTGGTGGAGTGATCTTGCTCACACGAGATAATTATGTGCAAATTTGAATTGACATTGTGTATGTACCTGGAGAAATTGGACTTATAATATAAATGTAATAATGTAATGTAATGTGTAATTTAATTTTAATTTTAATTTTAATCTATAATAACTTGATTCTCTGACAAACTACCTATGTAATGCTCTTTGTATGGGACCTGGTTTCCTGAAATAAATGATTTTTTTTTTTTTTTTTATTTATTATTTATTTATAGACCGTTTATGAAGTGAAAACTTCTTTAGCGGCGTCGTGCACTTTTTGGGATACGTAAAAAATGTTAAACTCGCGTCAGGACCGTGGCGTCACGTAACCTGATCGAAAATTCGTAAGCATAGATATAGTCAGACCGTGACGTCACGTGACGTAAGATCTCTTAGTTTTCACTTCTGCCGGCACTCCCGGAGTGCAACCCGTTGTTTTTTCCATACAACCGTATTCCCTTGTTTTCTCTCTGGATAATGACACTAGAGCAAACAATTTTTTACCATGCAATCTATGTTACCTTTGCTATTTCCCTATTATGTTGATTTTTCTCCTTAAATTAATTACTGTATGAACTAGGGACATTCGAAAATGACCAATTTTACCGCCTGTTTTCAGACAGCCAGCAACGAATATTTAAAAAAAGTAAAACATTCAAACATAGCCTAAGTCTTTCTCATATTATTCCTGAAAGAATTATTAAAATAGGTTTAGTTTTGGAGGAGGAAACAGGGGAAAACGAAATGCTGATTTCATCTATTTTATGTAGAGATAAAATCAGTTCGAGCCGCAGTTGTCTCTTTCGCACTCTAGTCGACGGGGATAGGCGGATCGGACAAATACTTATACAGTCGGAAAAGGGTAGGTCCCTTTTCTCCAAATTTCTTCGAAAGCCCGCGTATCCTCTTAACTGCGTTAGTTTTAGTGAGTGCGTCAGACTATCAAACTGAACAACTTTCACTAAATAATTATAGTTCTATCAAAATTAGCTGAAACTATTTTAAGGGGATGATCAGACCATCAAACTGAACAACTTTCTCTATGGGATCAATATCGAAATCGCGAAAAAAAAACAGCTGTTGCATACAAACCTACTCGACCTAAATATTGTATGGGACAGTAGATTTTTTTTTCGCGATTTCGATATTGGTCCCATAGAGAAAGTTGTTCAGGGTGATGGTCCGGAGCAACCCTTTAAGGCTCCAACAGGGTTTTTTTTACACCCTGACTCACATATGACTCATTTCAATTAATGAATTTTTTTTTAACCTATATATGCCAAATGACATTTTCTCAACATGTTTTTTAAAATGTCATGTATATGACATTTTACAACAATGAAATAAACAATAATGTAGGAGTCACGTTGCAAGTCTGTTATTGGGTAGACGCGTATCGGTGGCCTGCTCCCTGGTTTGCAACGAAGCCCCACCATTTTAAGGTAGCAAGTGCCTGTTTTGTGCATAAAACAATCCTTGAAGTCACAAAATAATTATTACTGTAGAACTTCAAACCATTTTCAATAGCCCAGTCATTTTACGAAGTTTTGTTAGAAGGGGTGGGGAATAATTATTAATGGGACTTTTAAACTGTAACCGGCACTAGTTAGTGACAAAAAGACTATCTGAAAACATATTTAAAAAAAATCGCTACGCAACATAGAAATCAAAGTTGTATCTCCCAGAAGGCTTTTAACTAATAAATATTATTACATTTTAATTAGACGCAATATTAATTATTTTTGAACAATAAAATAGGAATTGACATTTTAAAAGTGAGGTATTCATTAGAAAATACTAATGTATTTTTCAAAGCCTTCTTAGAAGACAAAAATATTAACACCATGTTTGAAGTATGTAGGTAAAAAAGGTAAAGCCTTAAAAATTTGCAATTTACCATCTGGTTTTTTAGAACGAGATAAATGCTAAATTTTTAATTTGGGGCTATTGCTAACCTATTTTTTATTTTATTTTGATACATTTCTAAGCTCATATTGGCTTTTAAATACTATACCTATATTAGTCCCAGCTCAACCCGTAAAACGACTCGGCTACAAGATGGGGCCACAATTTTAAGATTAGAATAAAATAAATATGTTTTTAAAAATGTCATGACATGACAAATGACATTTTACAACAATGAAATAATAAAGTATTTTGAGTAACATGACTCAGTCATGTAAAATCATATTTGTAGCAATACTTAACTGTTTATAACAAGTATGATTAATACCGTTGCGTTGGTGTGTCGTACATAATAAATAATAAACAGCTGGTTACAGGCGGTTACAGCTGTGTGTAAAACTGGCTCAAAGAGGCAAGAACATACCTCCTATATCTACAAAGATAAAATAAAGGGGTAGATAGAAGACAGAAAAACGCTACTTAACATGACAAACGTCCATTAGAATAAGCGATACGTTGCAGGTTTTACCGCGAGCAGCTGTCTTTCACGTGGTGTCCGCGCGGTTTGCGTTCGATCCATCTCAGCTGTGTTTTTGCTCAAAAACAATAGAATTCTTGAGATTGAGATAAACATAGACAAACCTCTAGACACTGGCGGAAATGAAGTGGTAACGCACAAGCTAGAGTCCATTTAATTTATAAATAAAAAAAATTATACAGCAACTGACACTTAAGTGCAATTTAAGTCATTTGGACGACATCTACTTAACTCACAACAGCAATTAGGGCTTTAGGGAGGGGGAGAGGAGGGGGGGTTTGATAATCACAGCAATATCATATCAAAAATTGTTCGGCATAATCGATACCTGTAGTCACAAAGGGCGTAAACGCCAAAACAAAACTTTTGGATTGGCGGAAACTAAAAAATCCAGCTTTTTGTTTTAACTTTTTTGTTTTTAAAGCCTTAAGTTTCTTTAATTTACCTATACTTTTTAACCCAACATAAAATTAAGACTTAATGTTCAGCTAAAAAACGTATAATTCTTAAGAATTTGTGATATCGTTAATAATACAGGGTATATGGAAAAGTATCATTAATCTTTAAACCACATACTCTACCTATCAAACTGAACAACTTTTACTATGGGAGCAAACATGTCAGGGCAAAACAATCTGCTGTTCCATACTAAACTGCAATACCTAACCTGCTCGACTCAAACGTAGGGAGCAGCTGATTTTTTTTTGCACCGACATGTTTGCTCCCATAGTAAAAGTTGTTCAGTTTGATGGGTAGAGTATTTGATTTATACTTTTCCTTACATTCTGTATAAAATAAACATGTTTTATATTTATAACATTAGAGTTTCTTAACGGAGAATGGCGTTTACGCCCCAATATAAGGCATACGAAGTTTAGACACTACCAATTTATAAGGTTTCATTTCTTTTATTTTCATTCATCGATATGTCATTGTTTTCATTCCTTATGCCATTTAAATCACAGTGACGTGAAGTCATTAAATAAATGTATGAACAGAACATTAAAACAAACGTAATTAGCAATATCTCAATAGTTATTGGACTGTCTACCTTATATCTTTGTCATTAAGCAAGAAATAGCAACGCAAATTACGTTACATTCTTTTTTTTTATCTAAAGACTGAGGTAGCTAAACTTATAGAACCGCAGAACACGGTAATTTAAAAAGAGACATAAAATGAGTCACCGCAAGGCAGTCAACCCTAAATCGGCAGGAGAAAGCGACCAACGTTATTCTAGTTTAAAATAAAACTGTTTTAAACTCACCTGACTCTTTCAACACTCGATTTCACTCAACAACAACAGAAAAAAACGTCCAAAAACCACTTTTTCGAAAACAACTCAGAGCTAAAATCACACAAAACAACTGCGCCGAGTTATACCTGCAAAAGAAAATCCAACATTATAGTTTTATATAACTGTCTTGTCTACTTCCTCGACGTTTTAACCGGTTTTATGTTATTATAAACTCATTTTTGAACTTTTCAAACTCACAATTTGTTAGTTTAGATTGTAAAACTGCTTTGTCATCTGAGTTCCCTGTGTTTTTTCTCCTTGAAATTTGTTAACGTGTTTGATGCAATTCTTTTGTTTAAGCCGCGCGTTCACTCGGGCCGACCCCCCGCTCACAACTGGCTTGTAGGTGAGACGCGAACGGTGTTACCAGGTTTAGAAGAGGCTTTATTCAATACAAAATACAACCTTGCATCCGTTGAATACCGCTTTTCAAACCCCTGGTACTTTAAACCTTGGGCATAAGCGCCAAACTCTATAGATCAGCTAGTTCGATAAGTGAAAATATAAGTTTGTTTATAAAAATCAAGATAGACCGCGTACAAAGGAATATTTATCAGCGATTAGAGAAGAAAAAGACATAATTGAATGTGATTGTGGTAAAAAAGGCTTCACACGTTTGGATGTTAAGGCAAAAGTCAGTTTCGAGATAATACGTTAATTGTTTAATGCATTTTCGTCAATTGACTGGACTACAGTGTAGTTGGTTTTAATTTGAAAGACTAATGCATTGTTTAAGTACGTAGGTACGAACATAAATTCAAGACGGTGTTCCCTTTCGAGGTTGTCAGCGACCAATCAACAGCCGAACAACATTTAAAAGCTACAGTTTCATAATATAGTTTGCTATTATAAAACTGTAACAGAAATGTGTCTGTACATTGAAGATAATTAGGTACAAAAAAAAAATTACGACATGGTTTGGACGTTTTACCTGTCCCTGATTCCAAATCACAAATTTTTGGATTTTTGGTCTGTCTGTTTGTTTGTTTGTTCGTTTGTTTGTTTGTTTGGATGTTTGTTTGTTCGAGTATCACGCAAAAATTACTGAACCGATTTTGATGAAACTTTTTTTGTTTGATAGCTTATCATCTGACTTAAAATCTGGTATATAATTTATGTGGACGAAGTCGCGGGTAAAAGCTCGTCATAAATAAAACCACAAAACTAGAGCTTGAACCATGACGACCCTCTTCTCGACATCTTGATGCAATTTTTATTAATACAAGGACTACCTATATGAAGAACATTTGATTGACTGATTGATTGATTGACCAACAAAAATAAAAACTAAACCTATATACCTATAATATTTCATTAACAAAATCGCATTTTTTATTATTTTGGTTGTAAGGGCTTGGTCAATGACCAATAGCTACTGCGACCTGAATAGATCTATTGTAGCTGTCACCCTAGACCTAAAGGTCGTTTCCTAGGCCCACGGACTTCATGGACCCTGTTATGCTTTTGGAGGGGAGGTCCCTAATGTCAGGAGGTGTTATTACGTATCCACCTAGATGGCGACTCCTGCTGTGAATGAGCACTTCGCATTCGCAGAGGAGGTGAACCTATATACCTATAATATTTATTGTGCATAAGTTTAGGTAGGTTACCTAAACTTATGCACAACAAATATTATTTCATTATTTCATTAACAAAATCGCATGATAATAATATTAATAATGCCCCCGCGGGGGCAGCTTGTGGCGAGCTGACGGTGAGTGGCGACACCGCGTACCCCTATCCAGGGGGACCATACAGACAGACATGCGCTCACACACACACACACCCACACACACACACACCCCCACACCCACACACACAGTAACACACCCCCCTACCTCTGGCTTGCCTTAATTGGCCGTCCAGAGTGGAATCGCAAGAGCAGAACCTATGTTCCAGGTTGGAAGTGTATTGCACGTAATGGCGTAATAACGGGGAAACCCGCTCACGGGGGTAAACTCCGCGATGGTGAAACCGGAGCCGCACCTCTCGACAACCTTCAGCCGCTCAATGAGATGTTGCCCCATTGTCGCACTTTGTGCGTGCGGCCGTTTTATGGGGCCCACTCGACGAGTCGGCGAGTCACCGCCTGCCCTATTTACAATTTTGAGACTAGTTGTCATGGCAGGCGTCCGTTAGTCTCCTCCTATAGCCCAGTATCCATCCATCCAACTTTCACCTCCATAGCCCAAGACCTTATTTTTCCATCGCGGCCATAGCGCCGTACTCCAATAGTCTTTACACAAATGGCGGGGACCATCCCCGTGGGTATCATGTTGTACGCTCGGAGATGGTATCCGCCATTTGTGTATCCCTTACATTTAGATTAACTTGTCTTTTGAACGGGCCTCTACATGTTGGCTTCGGCCCCATGTACGCCTTCCAAAGGTCCGGGACTTAATTGCCCGTGATTACGGAACGTAAGACATACAATATTAATAATGCAAAAATATCGGAAAAGGAACATGAAAATTTTGGGACAACAACAAAAATGTCACAACAAAACAAGGTTTCCAGCAAAGGGTTAAAATAAAATAAATGTTTTAATTTTCGAACATATCGTCATACAATCATTTTTAAGTATTATGCATGTATTATAATTGTTGATCACGACTACAGCGTGAAATTGATATCATTGGCATCCTTTTAAACTAATCTACCCATGAAACGCGACCCACGAAAAGTCAGTCAGATGTGCCCTCTTGTGGGGCAAAACATGCAAACCAAAACTGAACAACTTTTACTATGGGAGCAAACTGATCGGAGCAACTAAAAAATCAGCTGTCCCATACTAAACTGCAATGACTCAAATGTATGCAACAGCTGATTTTTTTTTTGCTCCCATCGGTTTGCTCCTCCTCCTATAGTAAAAGTTGTTCAGTTTGATGGGTAGACTCTTTGTTTAAAAGGATGCTAATGATATCAATTTCACCCTGTAGAAAAGGAAAACATTGTGAGAAAACCAGCTTAATACGGTACAGAAGAAATTCTGATGCGAATGTGAAGTCTACCCAATCCGCTTTGTGCACGCGTAGTGGACTAACGCCCATACACCGTACCGTACACTCTCCTTGAGGGTAGGTTGCCTTGCAGTGGGACGTATACCTACCAATAGACTGATAATGATGGATTAGGATGGATGATATTCCCCTAGGGTAGTCAGACATATTTAATCGAATGCTAATTATTAAACAATACCTACAACAAAATAAGTTAAATAATAATAGCATAACGGATAGAAAAAAACATTAAAAAAACACCTAGCCTACTCATAGGTACAAAATGTCCTCTCAAGCCCCTACCACAGCCCCGACGTGGCCCGGACCACAGACTATGTTTGTGGCCCGGACACTGCATACAAAAATTTGAAATTGACAAGATGACGTCAGCACATGCGAAACCAAAGAAATTGAACCTTAAGTCTTCTTCGTAGGTAAGGAGTAACCAGTGCGAAGTAACCAGAGGGCGATAGAGGGGGTGAGGTAAAAAGTTGGTGGGAGGGAGTGTCCGTACTGTATCTAGTAATAGATACTCTTTCTTATACTATGCCCCTACTCGGGGCAGAGTGCCTAGGGGGCTGGCAGCGTTGCCTCTTTGGATCGCTAGACTGATCCTTTGCGCAAAATAGCTGCCAGCCCTCCTGTCGCCTGTAGACTCGAATAGGCGCTTTGAGAGGCATTTGAGGAACATTTCCCCCTCAGGACCCCAGCAACCTAGGGTCTCCACGGCGAAGGGCAGGAAAATGTAGCTGTCACCCAAGTTTTTCGTGACAAAAAAAGGACGTATCGGGGATTGCCCGGGGGCAAAGATGGGGTTACGTCCGTTTTTTTTGCCACACCTGCGCGGCGGAAGACGCACGGACATGTGAGGGTGCCAGAGGGTTGACGCAGGTGGCGTCCCAAACCAGACACTTTCCACGGTAGCAGGTTGTGAGGGACAGGCCGTCTGGTCTTTTCCCGTCTGAACGGATTAAACCCTGAGGCTACGAGGGTACGTTTATTCTTATTCGTACGTTTATTGAAGCTAGGACCCAACCAAAATCCAATAAAGGTATCGCCAGCCAATGGGCTAGAGGGCAGCAAGATGATATTGAAAGTTTCAGGAGCGAGCGAAGCAAGCGTGTAAATTTGTGGGTTACGTAGTGACCCTATCATGGAAAGCCCCCTACCTCCCTTGGTAACGCCCATGCCATCAATCTTCGAAAAAGGTACAAATAAAATCTTCTTGGTTAAAAGTGCCTGAATCTTTTTGTTTAGCAAATGATATAGAATAAAAATCTTCTTATCTTCTTATTCTGTCAGGTTGACATTATGTTTTCGAACATTCTGTCATTCTTATAACACGTAAATTTCGAGATTTTTACTTGGTATTTTTATTAATAATCGGTTAATATTACTATGACGCATTGGTAAGTGTGTAAATCTCATATTCAGAACACATCCAACCTGTAGGCATATCATCATCATTATCATAATATATACCTACGTCCCGCTGCAGGGTACAAGCCTACCGTGGGCCTACCCAATGTGATATTAATGTTACTAGTATTTGTAAGCTCACTGGGCCTACCCTCAAGAAGGGTGTACGGGCGTTAGTCCATCACGTCCACACGTAGCCAATGTGAATTGGTGAACTACACATACGAAACGAAACGGGATTTCTTCTTCAGCGAATGCACACCACAGGTGCAGGTGACCACATAATGTTTTCCTTCACCGTTTGAGAGCAGTCGGTATTACGTATTTACATAAGTTTGAAAAACTCATTGGTAACATGGCATGTTGTCCTTGCGGATTCGAACCCTCATGATTGAACCCACGGACTGACGGAATGATGGACAACACTGATGAAATACTGAGCGTGTAACCTCTCTCTAAGAACATCACTTACAATGCGATAAAGTGTAGGCACTTATCGGCGGCCGCGTGACGAGACGGAGGCCTAACGACGGTTGTCTGTATTAGGGTTGGAACCGCCTCATTTGGCAGCACCGCAGCGCATTTTTTCACGCTCTATCCTTTTCTGTCGCTCAGGAACGTCATTGGGTAGAGCGAAAAAGGACAGCACTGCGGGTGCGATCGCATTCCCGCTACCTTTCTCGCCCCAGCAAATTACGTTTCGGAGTGACAGAAAAGGATGTAGCGACGGAAAATGCGATGCGCTGCTGGTAGATAAGGTTCAACCCTTACGCTGAAGATGAAATTGTGAAGTCTACCAATCCACGTGGACACGCGCGGTGGTCTCACACCCCATGAATCTTCTTCTTATAGTGTGGGCAGAGCCCTGGTGTCAGAGTTTTTTCAGACCGCCTTACGGACGCTGACGTGGTTTTTATGTAACGACTACTACCAGCAGAGATAGTAGCCGGGACCAACGGCTTAACATACCATCCGAAGCACGGAATCATTTTTCTTTACAGACAATCAGGTGATTCAGCCTGTCCTAACCAACTGGGGAAAAACGCACAAAGTGACATATCACTAGTTGATCGAATCGAACCCACGACCTCCGTGTCGAGAGCCAATGCTCTTAACCATTAGACCACGGAGGCAGTACCATCAATGAGATTGTGTCTGTTGTTGCAGTTGCTCACAATGCGATTTCACAGCGCAGTTCGAGAGTGCACTCTCGATGCATCGCCAGTTACATCATGAGACTGCGGTTTTATTGAAAGATGAGCTTAAAGATTTGCCGGTTGGTAACGTTTCCAAGTTTATTTCACTGAGCAACTTTAGACTGCAACTTAACATATGCGTGCAGTTATAAATATCTTGGACATTGTCACACAAATTATCTAGAAACATTTAAAGTACCAGAATCTAGCCTGGACTTGTATTATGATCAAATTATCTAGTCACATTTAAAGTACCAGAATCTAGCCTGGACTTGTATTATGATCAAATTATCTAGTCACATTTAAAGTACCAGAATCTAGCCTGGACTTGTATTATGATCAAATTATCTAGTCACATTTAAAGTACCAGAATCTAGCCTGGACTTGTATTATGATCAAATTATCTAGTCATATTTAAAGTACCAGAATCTAGCCTGGACTTGTATTATGATGACTAGACAACGATATAGAATACATATATAGATACAAACATCCATGACTCGGGTACAAATATTCATATTCATCATACAAATATTTGTCCTTACGGGATTCGAACCCGCGACCCTTGGCACGGTTGACATTTGTAGAGTAGCCGGCAAACAGTGGATGAGACTAGCGTGCGACCGATCTGGTTGGCGTGAAAATAAAGAGGCCTATACCCAACAGTCGGGTTTACCAGGCTGATGATGATGATGTTAACCATTGATATATGAAAAAAAAAAACAGATATTGAAGTTTTCAGGGCGGTGGTCAAGTGGTGATAACTAGGTTTTTGCATGAAAAACATAAATTATACATAACTATTAAATAATACATAACTATTTTAGATCAAAAGTCACACCATACCTCGTGCTGGTCCATTGGATACAACACTTGCGGTTAAGGATTTCAAAGGATTAAAATGTAAGCATGTAACGTCTAAACTAGATGAAACAATTTTCGAAAAAGAAGGCAGACTGCCTGTTTCGCAGAAATTGCAAAATTAAAATCAGCAGTTCCATTTACAGTCAAGAGCACGTCAAGCTTTACACTTGCAGTTCGATTTTAACGCTTATGGCGCACTAAATAAGAACAGTACAAAGTCCAAAGTGTCAAGCTTGACGTACTCGTGACTGTACCTCTTCGACTCGAAACAGCGGACTTTTCGATTTCGTGTTTTCTCCCATAGTAAAAGAAAACCACCCCTGAAAATTTGGAAAGGGTTTAAGAAATCACCAGATATTTCCCTTGAAAAAATGCTATTCCGTGCTGCCAGATGAGATATAACCCTCAAACCTTACAACCTTTGAGATTAGATTAGAGGGATCGCAGGATTATCATTCTGTAAGATTATGATAATCATGAATATTCTCCACAGTGACAGGCAGGACATCAGCGACTCGACTGTTCGGTAAAATCAGAGCCAAGATCTGCAGGAGCAGGACACTCTTCGCGCACCCGGAGGAAACGGACCAGTCCTTCAATATTAACGTTTGTATTGCTATTTGATTTATTAAGAGCAATTATAGCCCATACGGAAGAGAGCTAGCGCCTCAATACTGAGGCCGCGGTTCGATTCCTGGCCTGTACCACTAAGTTCTTCGGAATTTATGTACGGTTGTATTTATCATTTACTAGCTCGGCGGTGAAGGAAAACATCGTGAGAAAACCTGCATTCCCGAGAATGCAAAGAAAATACCATAAGTTCGGAGGTATGCGTAAATATGGGTGAGCTTAGGGCGAACAAAAAAGGACCAACGCTGGTCTCCGTGTTACAACGACCCTTGCTTGCAATAGCCCAACCACAAATAATAATAATTGCTATTTGTTAACTGCCTCCGTGGTCTAATGGTTAAGAGCATTGGCTCTCGATACGGAGGTCGTGGGTTCGATTCTCACAGGGGACACCTAGTGATATGTCACTTTGTGCGTTTTTCCCCAGTTGGTTGGCATTGCTAGCTGAATCACCTGATTGTCTGAAAAAAAAAATGATTCCGTACTTCGGATGGCACGTTAAGCCGTTGGTCCAAGCTACTATCTCTGGTGGTAGTAGTCGTTACATAAAAACCACGTCAGAGGCCGAAAGGCGGTCTGAAAAAACTCTGACACCAGGGCTCTGCCCACACGATAAGAAGAAGAATATCTAAATTTAGAGGAAATGCCCTCTAGGGCGCTCTGTCATCATCATCATCATTTTCAGCCCGTATCTACCCTCTGTAGGGCATAAGCCTCCTCCCTGTTTTGCATCCGCATCCAAGTCCTGTGCCAGTCGCATCCAGGTCTTGCCAATACTTTTCCAGATGTCGTCAACCCACGTGGCTGCCGGACGACCCATTCCTCTTTTACCTTCAATCATCTCTCATCATCTCTTTTGCCTTAAATCTTTGAGCCACTGTGGCTCAAAGAACTTTTAAACTATACATTTCAACTAAAATCCGACAAATCACAAAAACAGTTTACTAGATCATGTTTAAAAAATGATAGTTACTTCAATTGGTTAGTTTTAAAAATAGGATCAAACTTCATTTGTATTCCTCGCGCTCAGGCTCGCTGCAAGGACTATACTCTTAGGGTTGAAACTTGAACCTCATCCGACAGCATCGCATCGCCTTTTTCTGTCGCTCCATCCTTTTCTGTCACTCAGGAACGTCATTTGCATAAGATAGACGGAACGCGGTATATCTTATTTGCTCTAGCAAATGACGTTCCTGAGTGACAGAAAAGGATGGAGCGACAGAAAAATGCGATGCCGTGCTGCCAGATGAGGTTCAACCCTTAACCGTTTCAGAGATTTTAAGAAAAGTGTTTTACCTGTTAGGCGTTGTATGATGGGACGTCATGCTACCCGCTTGGCTGACCTAAGAAAGATTGGGAGCGACTGGATTAGGAAGGTCGAGGATAGTTTTGTGGCGTAACTTGGAAGACGCCAATAGGCTGATCTTCTTATTTCGTGGCCTCGTGAGCTATATTACATGACATTCACTTATGAACTATTGCTGATAAATTTTCTGCATTGTTGCAGACTCGAGAGGCTAGACCATGTCGTGTCTTTTATCAGCCCATTCCTTAATCAGATGCTTTTGCCATACTTATTACTGGAAGCAAAATAAGTCATAGTTTCAGTACAATTTTAGGCTCCCGTTTTAGTAATGTTGTAAGGCTTATTTTTGGTGCTTTTGCAGTAGGGTCTTCAACTCTGCCATAAATGATTTCTGGAATTGGTTCTATAATAGCCATGCTTTTTCTTATTGCTGTCTCCGTCTGCAATGGAGGGAATTCGAACATTTGTTTTTCTTACTCTCCTATCTTCTTTGATTAAAGTCATTGCGGATTCCAAGACAGATTAGAGTCATCCCCCGGGCTCGCTGGACTTCATTGTCTAGTGTTGAGAATGGTCGCTGCTGTTGATCCTGGTTTACAGGAGTTACAGCGGTGGGAATGTGTGGAAGGCCCATGCCAGATAAAAAAATTGCTTAATGACCATTCTAATGCAGGGTACATTTGTTTTGATGTAACAGGACCTCTCAGCGACCAGCGAATGCACTTCAAAAGCTCTAAAAGTGGATTCCACGTTGTCAAGAAGCACAGCTTGCATCAGAGAGGCGCCGAAGGAGACCTACGGATGCCATATGTGCTCTTTTGAGGCTGACAGGTATCTTTTATCATCATTATCACATTCTGCCATAGATATAGTAACTAGATGAAACCATAACGTGGCCGCACATGGAACAGCAATAGTGTGACATTTGCATACTAAAAGACTATTTGATTGGCAACTATTCTATAGGATTGACAACAAGGAGTATTATCATATTTCACCGCTTATTAGGCAGTCTGTACTCCAAGGTATACAGGGTGTAACAAAACACCCTAGTAATACTTAAGGAGGTGCTTTAGACCATCAAACTGAACAACTTTCACTATGGAGCCAAAGATGAGAAAAAAAAAATTGTTGTCCCATACATTTGAGTCGAGCCGGTACTGCAGTTTTGTATGAAACAGTTGATTTTTATTTCACGATTTCGAAGTTGGCTCCATAGTGAAAGTTGTTCGGTTCGATGGTCTGAAGCACCCCCTTAAGTATTACTAGGGTGTTTCGTTACACCCTGTAGATAATACCTATGCCAGCTTCCTGGGCAGACGTGATTTTATAATGTTTAGGATAGGATCGGATAGGATCTGTGGTAATCAATCACTCTATCAACATTATAAGACTTTTTGAATTTTCAAATGCTTTTTCTGCTTCCAGAATAACAGTCCTAGACCGCCACCTACTCAACTACCACAAAATAGGTCTAGAAAACCTACTAAAACTAGTCCTAGCTAAAACCAAAGATGGTCTTTCCGAGGACACAGAACCAGAATTATTTGGTCTTCACCAACCATACTACAAAGCACAAGAAGATATGATAGAAGAAGGCGAATTCGTTATAGAAACTTTAACACCTAACATAAAAATTCTCAAACACATGGGTACGAATACTGAATTAAAATGGACTGATATACCGAATTTGAAAGACGATTGTCGCATTATAACACGGGAATTGGATAAATTGATCAAATCTCCCGTCGATAAAAACAATAAAGACGATTTTATGGTCAAAATGCAGACTTTGAATGACTGTATGTGTAAATTCGTAGATTCTTCTAATACATTGAAGAAAGTGCTTAATAAAGAGTTTGATTCTAAACTTAATGTGAGGAAAGATCATAGTTGTGATGAACCTATGTTTGATCTTGGGTTGGGAGAGTAAGTATAGCCACGTTCCTAGATCCTTATCGGGATTAGCGGGATATCACCCCTTCTTGGTTGATATCCCACTTATCCGCACCAAGCGCCTTTCAGAATCTTTAATAATGCGCACTGCCAAGGAGTGGAATGCCTTGCCTGCGTCAGTATTTCCGAGCGCTTACAACCTGAATTCCTTTAAAGTACGAGTGAATAGGCTTCTTCTGGGTGAGCTCGCTGCATTTTCGACCCCATCTTCGTCTTGAGGACTGGATTGAGGTAAAGAGCAAACCCATACAAAAGAATTAAAAAAAAACTTAATTTCTCTTTTGCGTGGTCTTACGCTTAGGCCCCATAAAGAAAGTTGTTCAGTTTGATAGTTTGATCCCTTTAAAAAAATGTCAGCGTATTAAGAAGGACCCTATATACCTACTTAGATTTTGTTTTATTTATTTGTTTGTTTGTTCCAGTCAAGAAACGCCAAGGGAATGGGAGAGGGCTCACAGTGAAAAACTTGTCAGGAGTAGAGGAAACAATCTCAGGTAAATTATTTTTGTCTTCCCGCTCACGCCCTCTCGCTCGCTCCACGCCGCGCGCCTTATGGTGTTCTGTGGCGACACGTGGAGCGTGAACTTTGCACTTCTAAAGGTGGACTTCCGATACCAGCGGCCGATGCGTCTAACGCGCGCGTCTGACGCGAGGTTCTGTCAATATGACAGAACCTCGCGTTAGACGCGCGCGGCCGACGACAGACCTCACTTCCGAGGTCAGCGACTGACGCGTGCCTATTGTACAGAGTGTTATCACTTTAGGGTATTTTCCCCGAAATTTAGGGTACGTTTTTATGTTTTGGTGTTTAAACAAAAACATAAAAACACAAACAAAAAAAAACCAATACATATTTTAATAAAGAATATTTGATTGATTGATAGATTGCTAGGTTTAGAGAATATATGAATGCATTGTTTAAAACAGGATTTTGATAAAATACATTTTTGGGAGTAATTAAACAGGGATGCGTTGCGTCCCCATGGCTTTTTAACCTGTACATGTATCGCTGTCTAGCTAATAATTATGTAGGCAAGAGGGATTTTCCGAAAAAAGAAAAAGTAGTTTCAAGTGGCTCGATAGATGGTGTTATCGCTACGTTGAGCGACCATGTAGATAATAAAATACAAATAAAATAGTAAAAATTAAGCAAATTTTCGGTAAAATCTTCGTAATATTTCTGGCAAACATTCTTGTTCTGCGTGACGTCAGAGAATAGCCGCGCGCGGCCACGGCCGATGCGATAGACAACGGCCGCGCGCGTCTGACGCGCGCGTCAGTCGCTGGCATCGGAAGCGGCGCCATACGTTTTCATAGTAACTAGTATGGCCGCATCGGCCGTCGGCCGCGAGCCGCGCGCGTCAGACGCGTCGGCCGCTAGCATCGGAAGTCCACCTTAACCCCTTTTATAATGTTCTGTGGCAAGAACCCATAAGTGCGATTTTTGAAAATCATACGAGCGACTTGGCAGTAGAAAGATGCATAATCTCCATAGTAATCTTGACATTTTCTACTGCCAAGTCGCTCGTATGATTTTCAAAAATCGCACTTCATGTCACAGTATAAGAAAGAGTATCAATTACTAGATACAGTACCTACGGACAGTCCCTTCCTCCCATCAACTTTTTACCTCACCCTCTCTATTCGCCCTCTGATTACCTCGCACTGGTTACTCGTTACCTAAGAAGAAGATATAAGGTTCAATTTCTTTGGTTTCGATGTGCTGACGTCATCTTGTTAATTTCAAATTTTTGTATGCAGTGTCCGAGCTGTGGCCATGTTTTGTTTAATGTTTGTTACAATATTATAATTTTTTTACAGGTGCGAAAAGAACAAATTGTCGGCCGAAAGTTTCTACTTTTAATTTTACATTAGCTAACATACAATTTATACATAAATGTTGTTAAGTTCTTTTTATGAATACATTATTTAATAATTTCTTGTTCATTTTAATTTCTCGTATCGGAAAGGTACCTAACAGACAGTAACTTTAAGGGAAAATGCTTTGGTCAAAGTAAAATGTATAAGTAAATACAACGACGCGATCATTTCAAACTCAATATTGTCTTTTACAATACTTTAACGAATCGTCAGATAGGTAACAGGGTGGAAAGTTAAGATGGGACACAAAGGGCAGCTACCAGAAGCATCATAGCTACAAGAAAACGTTCTTAGGAGACTAACCCTAATAGATCGGGATCCGGTGACGAGGTCCGTATACCAATCGAGCTCATCCATAATTCAGTTTTCATGCAATAGTTTACTATTAGAAGATGCGAAAAAACTTGGTCGGCCGACCCCTATCCTGGTGGGTTTTGTGTAGGAGGGTGACTAGTAACCTCTCTGAGACGAGACTAATTACCCATCGAGCTCATGAACCAAATTATGCTTATCCGATTGGACTTTATTAGTGTTACGAAGTACACTCGGTCGTCCGCCGGATATCCTGGCAGGTAGTGCTGGCCAACCAAAAATGGTGGTCAAATTTTGGAGTACTTCTCACCCATCGAGCTCATGGATGAAATGTATGCCAAATCAAAGGTTAGACCTTTACCTTCAATATTTCATCGGTCGTCCTGGCCGAAACCTGGTGGGTTCTGGTGGCCAACCAGATTTATCTGTCAAAGTAAGATCATGCGTTTTCACGATTATATGAATAAATACTTTATTTACCTGATATATGCAGTTCTTTTAGCATGAACGTGAACGGTTGTATGGTTTAAAAGTATTTATAAAAAAAACTTGAAAAAAAAAAATTACCGTGTCGATAAATGAGACATCAAATAAAAATTTTGTTGATCCAATCATCCCTTTAAACAGTTTTAGCTAATTATTTTAGAACTAATATAGGTACGTACTAAATTAGATCATCCACATAAACATAGGTAGCTTTTACTTGACGAAACATTTTTTTTCAACTTAATTTTTGAAAGCAACGCCGCGGTATTACTAGTTTATTTTATTATATAGACATCTCTTAAGAGAGCAAATTTCATTTTAGAAAGAATCATTAATAGAACTCAATTATTATTCTCGTTAAAGAATCAATTTGGTTGGATATTTTTTGTAGTAAAATCTGACCCACTTAAAACATTGAACATCTTCGAAACGCTTCATCAGATCTTCACCAAATTTTAGTGGCATGAACTCTTGAATATATATTTTTGTAAAATAAAACAATCAGCCAAATCTGTTTAGAAATGACGAAGTTATATCGAAAAAAAAAATTTTTATTTGATGTCTCATTTATCGACACGGTAATTTTTTTTTTTCAAGTTTTTTTTATAAATACTTTTCAACCATACAACCGTTCACGTTCATGCTAAAAGAACTGCATATATCAGGTAAATAAAGTATTTATTCATATAAACGTGAAAACGCATGATCTTACTTTGACAGATAAATCTGGTTGGCCACCAGAACCCACCAGGTTTCGGCCAGGACGACCGATGAAATATTGAAGGTAAAGGTCTAACCTTTGATTTGGCATACATTTCATCCATGAGCTCGATGGGTGAGAAGTACTCCAAAATTTGACCACCATTTTTGGTTGGCCAGCACTACCTGCCAAGATATCCGGCGGACGACCGAGTGTACTTCATAACACTAATAAAGTCCAATCGGATAAGCATAAATAGATTTGGTTCATGAGCTCGATGGGTAATTAGTCTCGTCTCAGAGAGGTTACTAGTCACCCTCCTACACAAAACCCACCAGGATAGGGGTCGGCCGACCAAGTTTTTTCGCATCTTCTAATAGTAAACTATTGCATGAAAACTGAATTATGGATGAGCTCGATTGGTATACGGACCTCGTCACCGGATCCCGATCTATAACTTTTGGAGCATTTTACACAAGATTTTGAAAAAAAAAGTAAGTAGGGACAGTCGTCATCGAGAAAAACTGTCGTAGGGATATATCAAAATCACTGTGATTTTGTAAAATGATTTTAAGGACCCAACCCTCAACCCCCCCCCCCCCCCCCCCTTCAACCCTTATTGAAAGTTGTTCATTTGATAGTCTAAACAAACGTAGTGATTATATGTATAGTGTACAGGGTGTAACAAAACACCCTAGTAATACTTAAGGGGGTGCTTCAGACCATCAATCTGAACAACTTTCACTATGGAGCCCAAGGAATATAATACTCCAGATGGAGCCAAAGTCGAGAAAAAATAAAAAAATCTGCCGTCCCATACATTTTAGTCGAGACGGTACTGCAGTTTTGTATGAAAGAGCTGATTTTTTTTCTCGATTTCGACTTTGGCTCCATAGTGAAAGTTGTTCAGTTTGATGGTCTGCAGCACCCCCTTAAGTATAACTAGGGTGTTTTGTTAAGCCCTGTATACTGCGAGTGTGACAATGCTATGTCCACAGAGTACTATAATTACTACTATAACTGACTAACTGTGTCCTTTATTTTTACACTATCCGCAAATACAATCCTATCCATTTGACACGAGTTAAAAACATTGTTTAAAATTTCTTATTCCTGTTATAACCAAGTTATAACGTGATCCTTAAAACTAAAAACCATTTAAATAAAGATTTTTTTAAATTTTATTGCAAATTTAATAAAAAATAATCAAAAACTCGTTGCTCTGTCCACATAGTTTTTATCGCATTCCCTTTTGTAAAACTCCTTACTTTTTTTGCCGCAACATTCACAGAACATGACCCCAGTTTGCATATTGCGTTGTTCATCGTAATGGCAACACAGCATGTAAACACATTTGTCACATTTCTCTTTCTCCCTCTCATTTTTCGAGAGATGACATTCAATTTCTCTACTAGAATCTCCACTGGACATAATATAGTTAGTCTGGCAAAATTTACAGCTGCGCTTTCTGCACATGTCGTCGTTTTCAAAAGAAGTTTCTCGTTTGGTAAAATTTTCGCAAGTTTTTACTACTGGCAACACTCTAGGGCCGTGTCTAACCATAGGCCTGTTCGTGTCATCGACACTCTCTCGATCATTCCGTCGTACAGTCGCGAACATTCGATTAACTTCTTCTATTGCATCTTTCGATTTAGTTTTTTCTTTTAATGAATTTTTCAACTCTTCCATTTTCATTTGAGGTATCGACGATGACTTGTGTTTCGTAAGATTTGTAGAATGCTGAGATTTTAATACGAAATCTGGCTGACAACTGTTTACAATCATAAATTTATTGTTATCCCTATTTACGTTCTCTTCTATGGAGATATGAAATATTTTACTGACAGACAATTTTGGGCGCAAATCTGCAACTTTGACGCCAAAATCTGTTGCAACACTTGCGTCTTTAAAAATAACAGTTTTCAAAACTTTCTGTTCTGACTGTTTTTTACTCTGAAACACTGTCAACACTTCGTTCAATAAGTTCAATCCTTGGGTGACATCTGTTTGAGATGTTTGAACAACTTTGCAATTTGGATCGATATCCTTTTTGGATTCTTTTTTCCTAAACACAGTTTGTGTGTCATCGTTTTTTTTACAGACCGGACACGATGTTGTCTTTCTCTTCTCACTTTCAATGCCATTTTTGTCATCAGTTGGTTTCGCGTTTAAGCAGATCGAGCAGATGAACTTGCTTGGAACTGGCCTACAATTTCTAGCGCGCATATCATTCATTGCTTCCACGCTTTTTAATTCTGGATGTTTTCGTTTCAAAGTTATGTGTATCTGAATTTTTTTATAATCTTTTGGCGATATCATATGAGAACGTTTTCTGGAATAAAAGAGATGATAAGTAACACAACGGATTATAAAGATAAGTAAACTACCAACCTACGTTTAATCCTGCGCTGCCCTCATCCCACAGGTTCCCACCACCATCAACAGGTCATCTATCCACCTTGTTGGGGACACTGCCTACCCACGCTGCTTCTTCCGGTACGCGGTCGGTCGCCACAAAAGAACTCTTCGGCTCCATCGACCACTGCACCACTATCATTGCGACCAACACTGGTCTTTTGTGAACGCTCCTTTCATAGTTCCCTACTGATCCCCTCCGCAGTCAGGAACCGCAGTAGGATTTGTATCTCATCTGGTGCTAATACCAAGATGAATACTTCGTTTGTACATCAATGGGCCACATTCACAAAGAAGATACAAAGGATTTTCCATGTCTTCTTTGCAAAATCTGCAGCTCGTCGAGTAATTTAGTTTCAGCGTGTGCATATTTTTGTTCAATTTGCAGTGGCATGTGAGTGATCTCGCTATTGTAGTACTGGTATTAGTACTAGTTGCTAATGAGGCTGTTCGCAAGTTTGCAATTGTAGCTTTTAAATGCTTTGGAGTGATTCAAGACTGGAGTATTCCTTCATAGCTCTATCGCCTCTTATACCACTGAATTCTCGTGAATCACAAGGACTTCGAATCAGCGCATGTCATGCCTTTTAGGGATACCGAAGAAGGGTTCAGGGCCTATGAAGTGATTTTCAGTGCCCCTTATGGGCAGTTCATCCGCTGTTTCGTTACCTTCTATGTCTGAGTGTCCCGAGACCCAGAGCATTCAGCTGTGCCACACAGTCATAATACTTGCTTAGACTTTTTTATCAGAGATTCCATGGCTAGCAGGGCTGCTTGAATATTCGACTTAATTGTGATGTGCTGGTTGACGTAGCGCTGGCGTAAACCTGAGTCTAGAATACGGAGGCGAAGTTGCCAAGATTTTGAATCTCACTGTCACTGAGACTGTTTTTCGCCATATATTCCGCTACCACCGTCATGGGGCGCGGCGGCTTCACATTAGGCGATAACGACACGATATCGGCGGACAGATAATGTCATACCTACTTTATGACGATATTGTGTCGGTAACCTTAACCACTAAGTGAAAAAGCCCATTGTCTTTCTTAGACCCGTCTCTTTTTTATTTTTTTTTATTTTATTAACTATGGGTTTGCTCTTAAATGACCCACTGACCCTCTTGACCTCAATCCAGCCCTCAGGACGAAGATGGGGTCGTAGATGTAGCGAGCTTACCCAGAAGATGCCTATTCACTCGTACTTTAAAGGAATTCGGGTTGTAAGTACTCGGAAATACTGACGTAGGTAAGGCATTCCACTCCTTGGCTGTGCGCATTATAAAAGATTCAGAATTCATTCTTCTGTGTACCAAGCAAGTACCAAGGCTTCTTTGATTGAATGTACCTATAAGCATAATTAAATTAGTAAATAACGTTTGCTCACCAACGAAACAATAGATTTTTCCATAACATTATTCCTTTGCAGATGAAAAGAAAAATAAGCTCGGTGTAAATAAATAACATGAGTAAAACAACGAAAACAACAACAAAATAATAAAATTACAAAGTCAAAATGTCAAAATCATGTTAAAATGTCAAATTCGATCAAGAAGATATTTCAAGCTTCTTGAATTCGATACTATACTTAAACTTTTTTCTGCTCAAATCTCATTTATTTAAAGAAACTCTTTCCCCCATCTGTTCCACCAAAGTTCCGGTGGAAAAAGAAAACATTATGAAGCTGCCAAAACATCTGACAGATTTGCAAAACAGACATTTGACAGTTTGGGTAAAAACTAAAAATTTGCAAAAAATTCGCAGATTCCAATAAAATACTGTGAAAATTTTCTAGTGGACTTATTCAAATCGAATTACTACTTTTTATTATAATAACTTATACTTTAAGAAGGTAAATAATATTAAAAGTTGTTTCACAAATAATTAAGAGGTACCAAAATTTCAGAAAAAATTTTGTGTATCCTAAAAACAGTAAGAGCTACATTACGAAAACACTGAATTTATTGTAACAATTACAAAAACCAACAATACAATGCGAAACTAAAATAATGATATACAAGAAGAAATGAAAGAAAGCAAAGCGGTATATGTTACCAAGAGAGATTTAAAAGATAATTTATTGCACCCACATTTTCAGCTATACCCTAATAGGGTCATTACAGCATTTGACGTTCCACAATATGAGCAAAGATCAAAGGATGTTGCCATACAATACAACAGTAAGAGAGATAACTTAATTTGCACATGTAAGAAAGTCTCGGCGATAAAAAAACAACATCCTGAAGGAAGATATTTTAGTTCATCAAAACAGATTTATACTTATCACAGATCTAGGAGTTTTACCGACATAGGAGTAGGAAGTGTTAAAGCATTTCAGAAGAAGAAAGTTAAGAGGATATATCTGCCTGAGACTGATGATAGAGGAGTTGGCAGTTCAGATCTGACTTCATTTATTAATCGTAAGTATTTTAGTCTTAAAGTAATGACGAACAAAGACGCACAAAGAGCCATGGCGCGTAACACGCTGTGCGTCGCTCTTGTGGACTATGTCGAAGAACTAATAGCCCAGTCAATTTACGGAGTTTTGTTCGGAGGGGTGGGGAGTAATTATTAATGGGACTTTTAACCCCTTACCGCATGTACTTTTGTAACTTTGCGGATTTTTTTTTATTTCTGAGTTTAAATAACCCATAAAAAATATTAAAAAATTCTTCTTCATTTTTTTATTTACGAAATGATAAATGTGCATATAAGGTACGTTATGCATTACATACAAAATATGGGAATATACCAAATATGGGACGACATGTAATTGCCAGTTGCCATGTACCATGTGTTGCTATTATAACTCAAAACTTAAAAATAATTTAACTTTTTGTTAAACAACGTTGGTGTGCAAATATGGGACGCAATACGATAAGGGGTTAAACTTTAACCGGCACTATTTAGTGACAAACAGACTATCAGAAAACATATTTAAAAAAAAATCGTTAAGCACCATAGAAATCAAAATTGCATCTCCCAGAAGGCTTTTAACTAATTAATATTATTACCACTCATTTTAATTAGAATTAACAATATTGATTATTTTTGAGCAATAAAATAGGCATTGAAATTTTAAAAATGAGGTAGATATTCATTAGAAAATACTAATGTATTTTTCAAAACCTTCTAACTAGACAAAAACATTAACACCATGTTTGAAGTATGTATAATGGTAAGTTTAAGCCTTAAAAAAATTTAAAAAAATCCATCTGGTTTTTTAGAAAGAGATACTTAAATGCTAAATTTTAAATTTGGGGTTGTTGCTGACCTTTTAATTTTGTTACATTTCTAAGCTCATATTGGCTCTTCAATACTATACCGAAAAAAAAGACAATTATTAATTAGTCCCGGCTCAAACCGTAAAATGACTGGGCTATAAAGTCAACGACGTTGGAAAGCGGAAACAAAGTTTAGGAAAGACGGCTGGTGGATCAACGCAGTATCGGAATGTTGGCCAAGAGAAGGGAGGTCATTAGGCAGATCACCAATGTGTTGGTCAGACGACATTGCATGGTTCGTGGGACCTGGGACTGTGAGAATTGGCGCAATAAAATGAAGGCCTATGCCCAGCGGTGGGTTGATGTGGGCTGATTTGATTGATAGATTTTAGCTTTAGTACGTCTGTCAATCGGGGGCCATATACAACACCATATAATTAACGACGAACGAAGAAAAACATAGTGAAAAAACTAGCATAGATTGAAGAAGAAACTCTAATGCGTATCCACCTACCCGCATTGCGCACGCGTGGTAGACTAACATCCATACACCATCACTATGAAACATGTGCGTGCAACAGCAGTGGGAATGACAAAAGCTAATAACGATAAAAAAGTAGCATCCCCATGGGACGTTTACTTTAAAATTGAATTGTAGGTAGTATGTTATAATTTTTTCAACACACTTGCTCGTAAAGTGGCTCTTATTGCACCGCTTTTAGGTATATAATGCAGCCAACGAAACACGAGTGCGGTAACTCAACTCACACGTAGGTATCGTAATGTACTATTTTAAAATTATTATTATTTTCAAGGAAAAATCAAGCAAAACAAACCTTTAAGTTATTACGACACCAAGAGGACATCATCAAAATGCGTTGGCGGAGTTTTCGAAAACAACGTTGAGTGTGTAATGAGCGCCAAGCTTTCACCCATAATCCAAACTATGTCTGGAACAACCAGCCCAAAAGCTCCCTCAACTACAAAAACTCCCATAGCTACAAAAGTTCTCGTAGTTAATACAGAAGCACAAAACACTGAAACTGCAAGCAACACTCAAGAAAAACAGCTAGTCACTACTGACACACAAATGGAAACAGAAGAAGTAAAATCTGAAAATGTTGAAGAAGTTAAAAAGCCAGAGCCTCAAGTTATCAAACCAAAATCAATTATAAAGAGATCTTCTAACAAAGAAAGTAAAGATGCAAAAACGAGTGGTGCTACTACTCCAATTGAAAAGTTTACGGATAAAAAGAGTTTTTCGTCCGATTCTCTAGTTCAGCATGTTCACAATTTAGAAAACCCAAGTGAAGTTAAATCTATAGATCCAATGGAAAACAAACTAGAGAGAGAGTACCGAAAGATGTTTGCTACAAAGAGCAAGGATAAGGGCGGGAATGAGAAGCCAATACCAGATTTCAAAAGTGCGTCTTTATTGAGACGTCGCTTTGAAGCGTTGAGACGAACATTAGGTAAAAAGGAGGACTCTAAAAAGAACTTTGCGATAGAGGCAGCACCATCGAAAATTTCTTGCCAAGGTAGCGTTCAAGGTAGTTCGCCGAGTCATCGAGACGTGTCTGTTACTTCGGATCCTCCTTCTCTTGAAGAAAGATCTTATTCAAATTCTAAAATGTACAGATACAATCCTTATCCTGAACAAACAAGTAACACTTCAAAACAGTCATATAATAAGTCTTACACAAGTAAAAAAGATCGCGATTGGGCTAGAGCTAATACGATAGACAGCGAATATGGCCAAGGAGTCAAAGGCATGTTCAAGCTATGGGGGAAGAAATTCAATTTAGAAGAAGATTATTATGGTAAAAAAAACACACCTGGTTCATCCTTTGAAGCTTCCAAAAAGAAGAAACCATCTGAATCTTCTGTAGAAACTATCAAAAGACCAGTAGTAGAAGAAAATAAAAAGAAATCGCCACAAAAAGAGCGTGAACCTCCACCGAAAGTCCCAGCAAAACCGGCTTCAGAAGAGAAGAAGGAAGGAAAAAAGTTCTTCTTTTTCAACAAAAAGAGTAATAAAGATAAACCGAAAGCAACTTACAAGTCAAAGAAAGGTGTAACTACAGGCCGCTGTGAAGTCAGAGATGGTCTTGTTATCAAAATAGGGGGCGGTAATCAAGTGCCACCAGTTAAAAAAGCGATAGAAAAACGTCCGGAGAGCTATGACGAGATATTACGCAAAGCCTGGCTCATGAAGTATTTAACAAACCCGATAGAATCAAAGAAAAGCGTTCAAGTTAGATGGAACAACAAAACTTACGCGACAAGCAGTAGTACTGTCTTCGAACTAATGGAGAATGTATATAAAGAAACAGGCATCGTCTTCAAATCCAAAAGTGAGATAGCTACTGATGAATCTTCCTATTACAAATCTTATACAAAACAAAATGTTAACTTCGTACAAAATGTAGAAGCGTGGATGATACCGAAATTGATACCAGATCACACTATACCAAAAACCAGTCGACAAACAGAAAGTGTCGCGAACAATATGGAAGTAAGTATCTCAGATCAAAAATGGCTTATAGATAAATCTAAGGCATTAGCTCATAAAATCGAAGTAGTATTACATTCAAACAACTTTGTTAATCTTCGAAATCCGGATGCTAGTTCTGAATACCTCAAGATAGATATACCTAAAGGGTTTTTCTCTGATACTAGCAGCGAAGATCCACAGCCACCGATCCAAACAAGTGACGAAGAAGTCTTCAAAATAGTTGAATATGAAAATACTAATTCTAATCCAGAACTGAAGAATTTGAAAACCAAAAACCTTGTAAGCGGAGACACTAATATAGAAGACATAAAAGTGACAATAAGTGTGAAAGATAATTCACATTACGAGTCTAAAATTTTGGAGACTGTCATAAAACGACCACCCATGCACAGAGATGTAGTTATACAAGGAAGCAATGTGTACATTCCTAAGAAATGCGATGTCATTGGAGTTGGTATTATCACCCAAAGGGATGTTAGAGAAGTCAGGAAACCTATGTAAGTTTACTGTATTCTTTCGTTTTTTTTCTTTATCTTTTACACAATGATTATGATCTAGGATACACAACTTCTCTCGAAAACGTCTTAAGGAGTAAAGTTTAGCGGGAGATCCACAGTTGCTGCGTGACGTTAGGCATCACACACTAATAACAGTACAATCAAAAGTACAGTTATAGGGCTTAATTTTATTGCTAACTACTAGAGTTTGCTCTATAATCACACTAAGTTTGACGCTTGTATGTATTACCGTTTTTACGATAGAGCGTAAAGGAAAAACGTCGATAAAAACTAGTTTCTTGTTGAGAACCCCCCTTAATTTTTAACTTGCTGACATTTTTATTATTTGTTAACAAATCCGCCGTAATAACGCATAATCTGAGAATATTTCAACTATCTAGCTATTACGGTTCAAAAGTTACAGCCCTAAATAGGTAGGACAGACGGACGGACGGACGGACGGACAGACGGACAGACGGACAGACGGACAGACGGACAGACGGACAGACGGACAGACGGACGGACGGACGGACGGACAACGTAGGCTTAGTAATAGGGTCCCGTTTTCACCCTTTGGGTACGGAACCCTAAAAAGTATCGAAATGTAGATAACGTTAAATGCAAAGCGCGGTCTGTCTTTCAACCCTACACACAATGTCATGGACAGTTTGCACAAAGTGTGCAGACGCCATTTCGAAATACAAAAACGTTCTATAGAGTGCCGGACCTGTGATTTAGTATGGAAAGTCAAATTTTTTTAAAATATTTTTTTTTGTTTTCTCAGTGGAAGGTGTTCAGTACAGTATCATGGGTACAATCACCCCTTAAAGTAATGCAACTGTTTACCCTAATACCCTGTAGGTATAACGTTTATAGATAACCTGTACCTAAGATGAAAATAATTAATTTTACTTTTATCTAAGCCCTGTACCCATGTTATTTCTATTTCTATGACAAATACGCGTTTCAATGTAAAAATAGGCAATCTAAACTATTCTTCTTCTTATCGTGTGGGCAGAGCCCTGGTGTCAGAGTTTTTTCAGACCGCCTTTCGGCCTCTGACGTGGTTTTTTTATGTAACGACTACTACCATCAGAGATAGTAGCCGGGACCAACGGCTTAACGTGCCATCCGAAGCACGGAGTAAACTATTATAAAACTGTAACAGAAGTGTGTCTGTACATTGAAGGTATTTACAAAAAAAAAATTACGACATGGTTTTTACGTGTCCTGATACCAAATCACAAATTTTTGGATTTTTTGTCTGTCTGTTTGTTTGTTTGTTTGTATGTTTGTTTGTTTGTTTGTTTGTTTGTTTGTTTGTTTGGGTGTTTGTTTGTTCGAGTATCACGCAAAAACTACTGAACCGATTTTGATGAAACTTTTTTTGTTTGATAGCTTATCATCTGACTTAAAATCTGGTATATAATTTATGTGGACGAAGTCGCGGGTAAAAGCTCGTACATTATAAAAACGTGGAACCCAGTGGATGTTTTGGTTACGTATTTGCCTATTGTACTTCTTTTATGTTCGTGGAAAATCGGCAGACGGACGCCGGGAAACGCATGTTTGTCATTTGTGATAATTATGTGTCATATAGGTCATGTCTAGTACCAGACTAACATTATTATCTTCAATCTATAAAATTCTGTCTAAAATCAACTATTTTCATTAAAAATTTTCAACTTTTCATACAAAAGTTCGGTCAGCTGATTGCATTTAGTCATGGTACAATAATATACTCCGCCTGGTACTCTCTTCCGATCACGTGTCTGACATGTGACTGACACAAGTCTACGTCATCATACCCATGTTACATGTTATGTTGAAATAAAGTGGCAATGTTTTTGTGACGTAGGCTTGTGTCACTCTGGGAAGAGAAGACCTGGTACTCTCTTCCGATCACGTGACTGACATGTGACTGACATGTGACTGACACAAGTCTACGTCACCATACCCATGTAACGTGTTATGTTGAAATAAAGTGGCAATGTTTTTGTGACGTAGGCTTGTGTCACTCTGGGAAGAGAAGACCTGGTACTCTCTTCCGATCACGTGACTGACATGTGACTGACACAAGTCTACGTCATCATACCCATGTAACATGTTATGTTGAAATAAAGTGGCAATGTTTTTGTGACGTAGGCTTGTATCACTCTGGGAAGAGAAGACCTGGTACTCTCAACCGATCACGTGACTGACACGTGACTGACACAAGTCTACGTCATCATACCCATGTAACATGTTATGTTGAAATAAAGTGGCAATGTTTTTGTGACGTAGGCTTGTGTCACTCTGGGAAGAGAAGACCTGGTACTCTCTTCCGATCACGTGACTGACACAAGTCTTTGTCATCATACCCATGTTACATGTTATGTTGAAATAAAGTGGCAATGTTTTTGTGACGTAGGCTTGTGTCACTCTGGGAAGAGAAGACCTGTTTTTTTAGACTATGTATTTAGTATGGAAAGTCCAATTATTTTTTTGCTAATTTCTTAGGGAAGGCGTCAAATCATAAACCCCATTTATTTTACAGTCTGAAGATAGTAGAATACGAAACAGAAGACGAATCAGAGCACAGCGTCCATAAGCAGAAGAAATGCGAATTTGCCGAGAGCTATCTTCAAGATTACTACCGAAATTGGGCCCCACTAAATATCGACCTATTTTCTTGGTGCGTCAGCGACACTCACTTGAAATGTAGCTCGGAAACCGAGTCTCATGCCAGCTGGAACAACGGTGACGGATCCAAGTCCTGCCCGAATATGTGTGATGACTATTTAGATCTAACTGTTGTATCTTCATGCATTTCCTCGTCATGTAGCCAAAGTATTCACCAAGAAACAGTAATTTCAGATCAAGGCCATGAAAATGCAACATTCTTTAATAAACTGCAGAAAACTAAAACAGACAACGCGCTAGGAGAGGAAGGCAAAAGAGTGTTACCTAAGGACTCTTTAGAAGTCTTTAGGAAGAGAAAGTTGTATGCACAAGGTAAGAAGTCCAGTTGGGGAGGAATTGAAGACAGACCTTACTCGGTGCCTAGTATCGAAGACAGAGGAACACCAGATACGTTGATAGGGTGCCCAAAGTTATTTAAGCCGTGTTGGAAACCCCTCACACCGAATCCTCGTAAGAAATCCTGCACAAAACACGTCTCGCTACCAAATTGCGAACTCATGAACGATATGCTGACTAGACAGCTCACAACCAAATACCCCGGAATTTTAGCTTTCAAAGGATCAGCTGGATGCGACGCGTGTAAGTTGAAAGGATTACAGTGCCCGAAACACGCAAGGGTTGATGCTAATAAGATTTGCGCAATACCAGACCCGAATTGCAAGAAGTTTTGTGATGAAAACCCTAAGGCAAAGTGTGCGAAGCAGCCGCCGTCATGTCCGACGTCACCGCCATGCCTGCCCACTTCGTGCTCGCCGAGTCCAAGCCCGTCTCCACCCTCATCAAGCCCACATTCTCCACCATGCCCTAAACCACCCGGTTCTCCAAGACCATGTCCGCATTCGCTTTGTCCCCACTCCCCAAAGTGTCCGGCCACACTGCCTTGTAGTTCCTGTCCTTCGGAATCATGTCCCTATACTAATACACCAAGATGTCCGTTTTCACCTCCAAAATGCCCCCCTGCGCCACCAAAATGCCCACGTCCTCCAAAATGCAAACCATGTCCACCTCCTCCTAAATGTAAACCTCCGCCACCTATATGTCTAACTTCATCGCCAAAATGTAGGGTGCCATCCCCTTGTCCTTCACCACCACCTTGCCACTCACCACCACCTTGTCCCTCACCACCACCTCGACCCTCACCGCCACCATGTCCAAAACCAACGAGGTGTCCGCATATACCACCATGTCCCTCACCACCGAGGTGTCCACGTTCACCACCTTGCTCTCCCACTCCCTCCGGAATCAGCCTTCACAAACGTCCATCTCCCACATGTCGACCGCCCACTTGTCGACCGCCGCCTTGTCCCCCACCACCACCTAACACGCGCATACCAACCTGTCAACCTACTCCGCCACCTTGCCCGTCACCACCGCCTTGCCCTTCACCACCGCCTCGCCCTTCACCACCACGTTGCCCTTCACCACCACCATGTGGAAAACCTCCTCCCTGTCCAAAACCACCCCCACCATGCAAGAAACCCTGTCCACCAGAACCTAGCTGCCGTTCCCCTAAGTCCAAGCGATCACCTTTAGATTTTTTTAAGCGTAAAACCCCGCCGTGTGCAACTCCATGTCGTGGTCCAAAGTGCGCCTCACCACCAGGCAGCCCAAGTGGCAGCCCACCCCATACACCATGTCATCCATGCCCAACAAAAAAGAAAGAAAAACCTAAAAAACCAGTTCGTTGCAAAACATCTCCTTGTAAAGATATAAAACAGAAGAAAGTACCAGTTTGCTGCAAAATATCTCCTTGTAGAGATTTAAAACCGAAGGAAGTAAATAAGGCAGTTTGCCCACCAGATACTAAATCCGCGAGGTCAATATGCTCGATTGCATCCAGCGCTGACTTTCCATGGCCGACAAAGAACCAAGTTTCAAACCAAGCTTCCTATGAAAACTGCGCGCCGCCGGAGTCACCTTGCAAGCCAATGGATGAGTGCCTTAAAAATTGCCCTCTTTCTCCGAAAACCTCACAACAGTCTGTAACGAAAGCAAGGAATAAAGAGAAAGACTGTAAACCGGACTGCGCGAATAGACGAAAGTCATCTTCATTTCCCCTTTGTCCACCTCCACGATGTCCACGTCCTGAGTATGTTTTACCTCCATGTCCAGCCCCGCCAAAATGTCCCCCTATCTGCACGAAATCAAAAATATCAGGTCTATTCTTAAGGAAAAATCCCTCGAAGAAAAAGACGTGTGCTGACGATTGTAAAGCATGGGAGCAAGTATGTCCAAGCAATATTATACGTCTGAACTCTAAAGAGAAAATCAGTATAAAGTTAAAGAGCGAATGCCCAAGTACTGACGAGATAAGAGAAGCTATGGGTATCAAGATGACCGACGAAGATGGACTAACTCTTTGTGAAAGGAGGGATTACCAGAGAGTTTACAATTGGTGCAAGCCACAATGTGAAAGACCTAATCCAATTATAAGCGATATGTACCATGACACAAGTGTTAACAGAGTGTCAACGCCTTTAACCGTGAACAAAGTTGTATCGGTAGAACGAAACCAAGTCGAATCAAAAAGCAAGAGTGACACAAGCGTAGCAAATTTAATAGAAATTAACTTTAAATTAAGAGTAACGCAGGGCGATAAGACGGCAGAAGTCAATATAGGTAATGAGGATGAAAAAGAGAACAAAGATAAAAGCTCTCACCTTGGAAAAACACCACAAGAGATTTTCGTCTGTAAAGATGACGGAGAACCGATTGAAGAAAATCCTAAAAACGATATCAACATACGAATATTGATTAAAAATTATAACAAATCAAAAACAGATAAACAGCGAAAAAGAAAATATGCCTCTAAATCCGTTATAGATGATGAATTTTCTAGAAAAATATCTGCTAAATTTCAAACTGTTTCTACGGGATATAGCAATGATTTTAAAGATGAGCCTCAAGAAACTGATAACGTATTTTCTGTACATCGAGCTACAATCGATTTGACGTCTTCCACAGAGCAAACCAAAATTAACATTAAACCTAGCGGCACATTAAAGACAGAGAAATCAAAATCCGAATATGAAACTAGTGACAATATAATACCTACGAAATCAGCACTTGTTTCTAAATCAAGCGTTGAAAAAGTAATATCTAAATCAAGCCAAGAAAATACTTCTATTAAACCAAACCGAGAGAAGACACCTTCTAAATCGAGCCTTGAGATAATGTCAGAGGTATTAAGTAAACACCTTGAGCTAAATATAACACACACAGATCAATCTATAAGCGTTACAGAGCCGTCCGGTATCGACACATCTATAAGTAGAGGTAAAAGTGATGATTTAGAACTAGAACGATCGCTTTCCAGCAAGAAGACCCGTGAGATAAAAGCTGTAAGTTCCAAAATAGAAAAGTTGTATAAGTCTGAAGCACGCATTTCTATAACTGACACTGACGATCAGGATGCAAGTGAAGCCTACAATAAAACTAGTACAGAACCTGATACTGATTTAAATGTAAAAACTAGTGAAGAACCAACTACGGATGCTAAGACTCCCAGTCTTCCAGATATACAAGCGGTACCTAAATCTCGATTACAAGAGAAAAAAGAAATGCTAAAAGCAGTGTTCGAAAACGCCAACTATTTGAAGAAACCTAAAAACAAAACACGTATTAAGAAATTGAAAGACATGTTAAAAGCAATATTAACTTCAGACAGTAGTGAACCAGACGAAATAGTAGTAACAACAAACGAATTAGCTAAAGATTTGACGTATGCTTCATTAAAACCAAATTTCTTCCAAAATTCCGATAGCCTGAACAATTATTTCAAAGGGGACAGTACTGTTGCTTCCGAAAGAGACAGTAATATTCGAATGATTTACCCAACTGAGGAGAATAATAGTGAATGCAGTGGTAAAGAAAGTGACGAATGGTCTATAGATGATGGAAAACATGCAAATCAGGGATGTGTATGCAGTACCTTAGCTGCAAGATTAAAAATGGGTCAAGCTGAAATAGGAGCCAGCTGTTGTTGCCAAAGAAAGCCACCGCATCAAGACGAAGAAACAAATTGCGATATACGAAACGAAGAAGATTATTTCTTACTCAACTACAAAAGTGCCGAATACGTCAATGTTGAAACTCAGCACTCAAAATTACTTTGCAGCAAAGTCAACAGCACGAATATATCCATTCATAATAACATTCAACATGTTGATGTTCCTGTGGTAGCACAATTCTCTAATCCCCAGAAAAGCTTTAAGAACATACAAAATGATGCCAGTAGCAATAAAGTATCAAAAACTTTCTACCCTCACTCAAGTTATAAATATAAACGTGAATTAATAAATCTAGATAAAAATACTAAACTAGGAATATCTGATGACGACAAAATAGTTTTCTTAGAAGGAAAAGTAACTAAAGTGACTGTAGGAACAAAATTTGCTAAAGAAATGCGTCAAAAAGAAAAACGACATGGAAAATATAAGCATCGCAGAGTAAGATCTGGAAGGACACTCCAACCTTCGGATATTTTGCAACTGTACGAGACAAAGAAAGCTGTATTAGAAATATACGCTGAAAAGACAGTGACAGACGATGGTGAACATATGGTAGCGAAACTTCCCAAATTTGTGTATGAGAAAGAAAGTGAGATTTGCACGAATTATGAAGATTTGGCGAGCAATAGTTTCAAGAATGTGTGCAAAAGGAATATAGTTATGATGTCCATAGGGCGTTAGTTTTTTTTTTAGACCGTACTTTGAGGACTTCCTGTAAATATTTTTAAGTATTCTTCGTACGTTTTGTTTTATTTAATTGATCTTTTAAATTATACGGTTGTTTGGTACATGTCGTTTTCTTTTTCCAACATGTTAATGAATTAACGCAAAACTAGAAATTAGTTTGTTAAGAATCGAGAGCAGAATCGAATTATCATGGTTTCAACAAAGGATTTTTTTTTTCAAAATATTAAATAATGTGTTTGTACCTAAAACTTAAAAATTTCTGAACCCGATGTCAACCCACCGTACAGACACACTCACCATACTTACTACAGAAACAAGATTATTAAAGTGTATCCATGAGTACGTTAGCGCTTTCATTCATTGCTGAAATGATAACAAATCATTTTTGCCTCAAAACTTAAAATGCGAATAACTTTAAAAATAATGAAATTATTGTTTAAATCTATTTATTTTGTTATTAAATCAGTTGGGGTGTATGAGGTTTTGCGCTTATTCATTAACACGTTGTATAAACCTACCTAAAGCACAGTATAAGCTGTAGTATAAGGGAGATTATACAGGGTTTAATACGTTATACATTACATTGAGGTATGGCAACTCAATCTTGAGGTCCAGGTTCAAAGCCGCACGGATGACATGTCATGCCATGTACCAATGAGTTTTTCCAACTTATGTACGTAATACCTAAGAATAGGTAATAGTATATAGTTCTACATACAGAACGGCCACTCCCCGCCCCCCTCTGACTTCAGTTACCTCACCTCCCCTCACACTCTCTGTGGTAACTTGAGGGAAGCCGAGCAAGGGAATGCAGTCAGGCGCGCGCACCCGTTGGATTTGACTACATAAAATATATTTTATTTTTCTCCACACAGTAAAAATAAACGTTGGAAAATAACGCTAAATTCACATTTTCTGTGATTCTTTAGCTTAAAAACTATTTTTGATAACAGAATGAACTATAAAAAGTAACGGAATGTATAATGTAGTTCATACGATGCGTGTTAAGTCAACCCATAGAGTAAGAAGAGATGGCATATCGGCTTGTTTCTATAGAAAATGTTGTCGCCAACAAAGGGGGTGAAAAACGGGTGAGGGGAAGGGTTAACATTTAAATACGCTATTTCCCGCTATTATGACGTCAGGCCCAGTTGAGTATCTGTGCACAGTTCGATACAACATCTCTTACCCAGGGGAGCGCGTTATTTTCTCTATGAGTCAACCCTACACATATGTCATGCACAATTTTTGCAAAGTGCGCATGTGCAAACGTCATCATGTCAAATCTAAAACGTTGTTTGAAGTGCCGGACCTGTGGTAATACCAAAGACTACAGTTTAATGCGTAATACCGACTGCTCTCAAAAGGTGAAGGAAAACGCTGAATAACAAATTCTAATAGTAGCCTACCAATCCGCATTGGGCACGCGTGGTGGACTAACGCCCATTCACCCTCCCTGAGGGTAGGCCTGTGCCCTGCAGTGGGATGTTTATAGGCTGATGATGATGATAGAGCGTGAGCGCTATACATTTTTTTCTCACACTCGCGCAGAGCAAGTAAGCGAAAAAAAAATCGTCTATGATATCAAGTCACTATACAGGATGAAATTGATATCATTCCCATCAAACTGAACAACTTTTACTATGGGAGCAAATCGATCAGAGCAAAAAAAAATCTGCTGTTCCATACTAAACTGCAATGACAGCTGATTTTCTTTTTGCTCTGATCGGTTTGCTCCCATAGTAAAAGTTGTTCAGTTCAATGGATAGACTCTAAGTTTAAAAAGGATGCTAATGATATCAATTTCACACTGTACTACAACTATTTACTTGCTAAATAAAATCCAGTTTTAAAAATAAAATAATTTATTTACACAAAATAAAAGTAGAAAAATGTATAAAGATATAAAAAAGATCAGATCATCATCATTTTGTTATTTCAGCAAATAATTTAGAATAGTATAAGTACAATAAAATGAATATTTCATAAAAATTGTATCTTAAGTACAGTCGACATCGAAGATATTTGAGCTAAAATGTTTCTCTAGCGCCATGGTGCCCAAACGTGTCATTTCTAGATAAAACCGATCAAGTGTGAGTCGGGCTACTCGCGCACCGAGGGTTCCGTGCCGCACCACCACAGAACACAACATATTATTAACATAGAAAAAAAAAACTTTTTTTTTCCGGGACCTTTAGCGCGAGAGCAACTCACACTTGGCCGGTTTTTAGTATTTGTTGTTATTCTGTAGAGTTTGCTCTATAATCAGACTAAGTTTGACGCTTGTATGTATTACCGTTTTTACGATAGAGCGTGAAGAAAAAACGTTGATAAAAACTAGTTTCTTGTTGAGAACCCCCTTAATTTTTTACTTTTTGACATTTTTATTATTTGTTAACAAATCCGCCGTAATAACTAATAACTCATAATCTGAGAAAATTTCAACAATCTAGCTATTACGGTTCAAAAGTTACAGCCCTAAATAGGTAGGACAGACGTAGACGGACGAACGGACAGACAGACGGACGGACGGACGGACAGACAGACGGACGGACGGACGGACGGGCGGACACACAGACGGACGGACGGACGGACGGACGGACAACGTAGTCTCTTCTTCTTATCGTGTGGGCAGAGCCCTGGTGTCAGAGTTTTTGTAGGCTTAGTAATAGGGTCCCATTTTCACCGTTTGGGTACGGAACCCTAAAAACGATGCATAGGTACAACATTTTTCCATGATATTGTTGGCCGAGGTAGCTAAGTAAAGCGGGTAGACAATTTCCCCGGAGAAAGACTTGGTTTGTTAGTACCACGGGAAATAAATGAACAAAAACCGTTGGACACTCCAAAATTATGATTTCTTTTCATTTAGGTGTTTTCATCTGAAGTAGAGTGGAGATATGTAAAATCATCCAATATAACCGTTTGTTAACTCAACTTCTTGTGGATCATTTTAGTCCAGTAACTAAAGTCCAAAACTGAAAAATTTTGTAAATTAGAGAAAAACCTGAAAATCTTTTCATAAGTAGGATATACCGCGAACAATATTTGGCTTAAGAGGGTACCGAGCCTATCGTGCTGCCCTCAATCGTATTTTTTTTATTTTTTAACAATTAAACAACATTTCCCAAAAACAAGAATGTCACAGTGCAGTCGTTAAATTAAAAAGGAAATAAAATCAAGGTTTTGTTTCCATGTGTGTGTTGTATCCTGTGAAAATGATTTTCAGGTTTTAGGTAGGTACATTCATTTTTAATCAAATAATAAATAAATAAATTAATAATCCATTACAATTATACAGCTCATGCACAATTATCACAAAAAGAAATTTGTATATCTTGATTTTTATAATTGACAGAAAAATATTCAGTTTTTTATTTAAAATAAAATCCAGAGATAAATAAAATGAAACATTTTAAAGTAAAATGAGATATTTTTAACATTTTGTTAATTTTACCTTTGCCTAAATAGGAAAGAAAATTAAAAATATTATAAAATACAACTGAATTGGCTACAGAACATAAGTACAGTCAGCCTCAAAAAGATGTATAAAGCAAAAAAAGCATTTTTATTATACACTTGTTTCATGTCGACCATGTGTAAGTACAGACAGAAGGGTATAGTATTTTTATAGGCGTGGTTTCACTAGGTATGGGCCAGCACCGAAATTGAGACAAACGAAAAATCTGCTGTCCCATACAAAACTGCGGTAAGTACTACATAAGAATAATTTAATGTACTATTATTAACTATTCTTATGGTACCTACTCGACTCAACATATATGGAACAGCAGTTTTTTAAGCTATTTAAGAGGTCTATCGGAGTCCAGTGGCGCCCTCGCCACAATAATAAAGATTTCTCAATAAAGAAAGCCTACATTAAAAAAGTGCTCAACAGATAAACTACAAACGCCTTCAAGCTATTTTCATAGAATACTTTTATAGGTTTTTCTAAACAAACAAATTTTGAAAAAAGAAAAAAAAAACGGCCGCTTTTGTTTTTATTCGAAATTATCTAAAAGTGGAATGTTTAAAACCTATATATTCTATAACAATGGCTTGAAGGCTTTTGTAGTTTATCTGTTGGGAACTTTTTTAATTTTGGCTTTCTTTGTTGAGAAATCTTTATTATTGTGACGAGGGCGCTACTGGACTCCGATAGATTGTCAAAGTTGTTCAGGTTAATAGTATATAGACTAGACCAGACCACCCCTTACTATCCATTAAAATAAAAAAATAAAAAGGATTCTTTTCGAGACTGACCCTACTTATTCAAAAACATTATAGTTAAGTGCTCATTCACACCAAAGACCAAAGACCCTTAAATGCAAACTATCTAGATGCCCGAAATTTTTTGTTTACGTTGACAGTAGTTGACGCTGTAATTAACAACTACTACGTATTATTGATTCTTTTTCTTACATTCTTCCATAGTCTAAAAAAACAAGGTCTTCTATTCCCAGAGTGTTGTGTCACAAAAAAATTGCCGCTAAACATGGTAAAAGGGTATGATGAGATGACGTAGGCTTGTGTCAGTCACGTGATCGGAAGAGAATACCAGGCGCTGTATATTATTGTACCATGCATTCTTCTATTAAAGGTGACTAAAAAATATCTCTCCCTGGCCCCTTATACATATAAATACCTAAATATTATGTGATGATCATACTACCTGGGTCTAACCACACAAACTGGTGGGTAGGCGTTGTTCTTAGCTTTATACCTACTATATCAGAGACTATCACTATTTGTAATCTCCATTTTAATACAATCGTATTTTCAATCTCAATTTAATCTTAAGTTAATCATATTTAAAGTAAATGCACTTTTCTAACTAGTGTGGAGGCTTCTAATAAGCATTCCACATCGCACGCACACAAGCGCCTCAACTCAGGGTTGCCACATATAGGTACCCCAATTTCTACCATTGTACGATACAATCATTTATCTCGTACGTAAAAGTACGAGAATTTCAGCATTTGTGCCGACCATTCTCTGTAGATTTTTTCAATTTAGATAATTGAGCATTATTGACTGACAACAATATTTTTGTAAGTATTTTCCTTTTTGTTAACACGGAATTATTAGTTGATTTTCAACCTCATATCACGTACTTACTTCAAAATATCAAATGCAAGACGAATGCAAGGATTCCTGTAGACTGCTGATTATAATCGCGTCTGTAAAATATAAAAACAAAATTAATACTTATTCCTACCAACATAAAATAAACAGAACATAAAGTCTTTTAAAAACTACACCATAATTATAAGTAAGATATATTATATACACGTTTAAGTGACAGCCTAGCAAATGCTGAAACGGTGAAGTCAGACCATCAAACTGAACAACTTTCACTGTGTTTCCTGAGGGTGGCTCCATAGTGAAAGTTAGTTGGTTTGATGATCTGAATTCACCGTTTCACTATTTTCTAGGCTGTCACTTACACCCTGTATATTTAAATTATTTAACATAAAACGAGTAAGTGTATAAAATGCATAAAACATAAAAATAACATAAAATAAAAAACACACATGCAAGGACACAAACACACATGTGAACTTACCTTAAAGAGTTATGACAATCCAAATGCAGTACTTCTATTTTGTTAGCACAGAAACTCACAAATATATTGGTGTAGGTATACTATAATAGACAAAACATAACGCTTTGGCTTGGAACAAGAAGTACGTAGGTATGTCCATATTCTTATAGTACCGACTTATGTATTTCTTGTGCCAAGCCAAATTATGTGCAGTGGCTACCTAAACTTTATCCCATCATCATCATCTCAGCCGATGAACGTCCACTGCTGGACATAGGCCTCCCCCCAGATCGCCACAACGATCGGTCCTGCGCTGCCCTCATCCAACGGGTTCCCGTCGCCTTCACCAGGTCGTCGGTCCACCGTGTGAGGGGCCTACCCACGCTGCGCTTTCCGGTACGCGGTAATTTTATCCCATTAGACTTTTATTTTATTTATTTAACACTCAACGGAAAAAGAGCCACATAAAAACTCTTTTTATAGGCTCAGTCAATAGCAAAAGATAATCATTTTGAAAATTATTATTTACTTAGGTATTTTGAAATTAAATTAACTTATGATGACTGTACTGTTTTGACGTAAATGAGCATATATTAAACTGTAGTCTTTGGTAAATGAGTTCCTAACATTTTGATGGAGTGGAATACACCGAATACACCTACATTTGAGATGTAATAAAGCAAATTCTTTTTTTTTTTTTAATTTATGTTCTAATCAACCACATAATATTATTTATTTAGTCCTGTTTTTGGGTATACAACTAAACAAAAATAACTTTTTGAAATAACAAATCCATCATGTATGTGTGTGTTGTATTTGTATTTGTATTTGTATCAAGCTCAAGTATAATGTAGTTGATTTTATACAAACTTTTAAGATTTTCAAAGTTCAAAAGATCCAATGTTTTTTATTTAGGTATAGCGTAAATTTTCTGTTTATTTTAGGTTAAGAATTTGTTATAACATTTTTACCCTGTTTGTGAAAATACAAATTACAAACATAAAAAAAATATTGGTTGTCTGTAAAATAGTTTTACGTGATAACGTCATAAAGAAACATTGATGAATATTCGAATTACTAGCTCTGACGTCACGCGAGAAAGAGAGATTTGTTCCGCGCTCTCGCTTGGACGCTCATTCTCAGGCGGAACGTGACACTTTTTCGTGCGTGCAGCCGGTGTTCATCGATTTTTAAGACAAACTTTATAACGTCAAACCAAATTTTGTATTTTGCCCTCATTTCAGACCAGACAGACATAATATTTAATGGGGTGTGGGTTGGGGTTTATCAATAAAATTCACCTTATACAACTGATTTTTAATTCTATTTAGATTTTGGATCCTTAGAGAGTTATTCAGTTTGATGGTCTTTAACCACCCCATTAAATATCCTCTCTCTCTCTTTTGTTACACTATGTGCAATGACAAAAATCACACAACTTTTCATTTCGGGGTGGTCAGAAACTGTTCAACGAAATTAGTCGGTAGACTGAACAGAAACATTGATTATTTAAGAAATAAAACATAAAAATTAATTTCCAAATACACATTTTATTGAATATCTCTCGTCATATACAGATAAGTACATTTTGGTCCAATACAGACGTGACGGTTGGGCCAAGGCGTTCTTTTAAGTCCGAGAAAACATACAATATCGCCCTCGAAGCAGCAGCAGTGTACATTCGTTACCTTATCTCATAAGGGGTTTTCCAAAAGCCTTTAAAAAAGAAATAAATAGTTCCAAATGGTTCGATAGATGGCGTTGATGTTAACTTTGACAATTTAAGTTTGACAATTTAAAAAAATGTGTTATCCAATTCAATTATTATTATTTAAGATATTTTATGGATTTGATTATGTTATTAATTGTATTTTTTGTTTTTTAGTAAGTATAACCCCAGTTGTCATTTATAGATATAGTTTGATTTATTTCTTATGATTTTGTAAATGTTCGTTCTTTACTTATTATGAAGAAGACTCTGTCTGCTTCAATTTTGCGTTGCCCTCACAGGGTGCATGAGCTGTAATATACTTATAAGACCTATGTATCTACCTCATGAAAAGCAATAAAGATTATGATTATGATGCGAGATGGATGTGCAACCTTGTCATTCATAAAAGGGTGAATCAACTTTTTGTTGTCGGATCGGGTCAATTTTGTGATCCAAAAAAATTATTAAATTAATTTTTTATTTCATATTATTCAGAAATAATTACTGACAAACTTCAGTATTTCAGTAAGGGGCACGAACTTAAAATGATTTTAATGCAATTTTTAGGTCTGAGTTTAGAACTTGAGCTTATACGGGGTCCCATGAGCAACTAGTATCCTATTATACAAAAATACGATTGATTACTTTATAAATCACTGTAAATTCAATATAAACATAAGGAATTATACTTAAAAACCTCGGATTCACGGAAATAAGAATCCTAGGAATAATGAATAAATTAAAACGTAGGGTCGTGAAAACCACCAGTAACAGTGCAATTGGCATATACGTGGATAATATCAAACAAAAATAAACTTCAATACAAAAATATTGTGAGAAACAGTAAAAACTCATCACTAAGGTAAGCCAGTGGACAGTGACTCAGGGGACATTTAACGGTAAAAATGAGTTTTTACCATGTTTTTTTTGGACAAATCTCTAAAATAAATGTTATTACAGCATATTAGACTACAGCTGCTATGTTTCATTCTTCATAATAGGTATTTAAAGTCAAAATGTTATCGAAAAAAAACTGAGTCACCCAGCAGACATGTAATAAACAATCTTTGCCTCTCTTTGAGCCGCAAACGAAATGACCGCCTAAAATGAAGTTCCCTGGATAGGCGGACTCGATTATGTGAGACACAGAACGCTTCCTTATTGGTAAGATGAACTGTGGTGAGATCCCACTTCAACCAAGTGGAATTATGCTAGGTTAGTCAGTGGACTTCAATATTACTCGTCTACCAAAGACACCAAATTACAAGACAATTATATAAAATCCAGTCAACTTCATAATATGTTTGAACGTTCTTTAAAAATTATAGACTTTATTCTTACTGCCAATGGCATAAAACTTCAAGAGATCGTATAATTTTTTATACAGCAGGGTGACATTCAAAGTCAACTCACTCTGGGGACAGTGAATATTTGCAGGGAAGCGCAAAATTGTCTGCTGGGTCACCAATAAAAAATCGAATAAACGAGAGATAATATTTGTACTGAACACTGAAGTTTACTGTTTAATCATCTAATGTATCGTTAGTGTTGTTAAAAGTTATTCAGATTCTCTAGTTTTAATAAAATAATGTATGAAACATTGGGGACGCTCATTTACAACAAAAAGTTGATTCACCCAAAAAACAATTGAATAGTAATAAATAGTCTTTTATAAATAAGCAGGAAAACATGAAAACTCCGTCAACGAACGTATCTGACTCTGAACCAGTGACCAAGTACCAGTAACCAGTGTATTTATTTGATTTGGAACCAACATCGAGAACCGAAAAAATCTGCTGTTCCATAGAAAATGGCAATAACTTCTCGACAAAAAGTATGAAGATTTTTTTTCGCCATTTCATACTTGGCCCCGTAATAGAAGTTGTTCAGTTTGATGGTCCGAAGTAGCATCCTGTCCCGTCTTCAAATGGGCATTGAAGATCATTTGCTGAAAGCGGCAATCTTATCACTAGTCAATAAAGGTTAAATTAACGTGCACGTCGCCAACACGGCGGCCGCGCGCGGCGCCGCGTTGTCCGTATCACTCCAAATAAATTTGACCCTTATTCACTAGTGATAATGATAAGATTGCCGCGGCGAGCAAATGCTCTTCGATGCTCTTCTGGTGTAAATCGACCCTTAGGCTGCCTGTCCATTGACGCGAGCTGGCTGTGCGAGCTGTGTAAATATTAACCAATCAGAGATCCGACCGAGATCGGCCGAGCTCCTGATTGGTTAATATTTACACAGTTACACAGCTCGCACAGCCAGCTCGCGTCAATGGACAGGCAGCCTAACAGTGCTACTCATGTCACGTCAACGCCATCTATCCAGGCATGTTGAACTACGTTTAAACTAGTTGTCAGAAAACTACTCACCCTCACGATTTTTCAACGGACAAAAAAGTACGCCGCGGACTATCCGTCTCGTCAGCATTGGATTCTCTTAACAAGTACAATACACTGACAGACACGTAGCTATAATATAACATAACCTCCATGCCACCTATTAACATAACAGTCATCCTTAAAACCAGAGAAGAGATACCTCCGCCTAGAAATCGCATGTAGGTGGAGCCCGCGATTCATTAAAAGTAAGCCTAATCTAGCGCAGTTGAGTTTCATTTCGAACAGAAAAAGGTCAAGGTTACTATTTATGACAATTTTATGAAGATACCGATATGTGACTAATGAAAAGTTATAATTTTTTACTGTTACACTAGTCCTCATGCGACTTTTTTTTTCATTTATTTAGAAACCCCCTCTTTCATTTATAGAGGCTTTTCATTGGATATTATTGACGTGACCACACCTTAAATCTTAATAATACTTGCTTAATATTGTTTTAAAGCACTGTGACAGAAATCATCATCACCTTACTTAATCTTTCAAGTTGTTGACAATTACCTATACTTAATCACATCCACTTTATTTTCAAACTCATCAATTTGCTTTTAAAACTCATCCATTTGCTCTTAAACTCATCAGATCACTCTTAAAACTCATCTATTCGCTCTTAAACCCATCAATATACTCTAACACTCCCATTTGATATAAGACGCCATTTTTGCTCCTAAATGTCCCCCAATTGCTCATTAAAACACATATTACATCCTTTTTTGCTCATTAAAATCCCTATTTGCTCTTTAAAATATTCATCTAATTGCTCTAAAACAGTCCCACTCTTAACATTTAGTGATATAGCCTACGTGTCCGTCCCAATAAATATACATAGCACTAGTAAAGGTCAACAATGGCATTACAAAACGCTGTAAAAGGGTTTTACAACGAATTCATTTTGCTATTTGGACTTATTATTTATTATTACAAATTCCACTCTTGAGGAGAAAATTCCAGATTATGACTCAGAATACAAATTAGGACGAGTCAAGGAATTCTGTGACTGAGTTTGAGACGAGGCAGAGTGCGAGGAAGTAACTCGGAGCATAGGGAATTCGGGAAAAGAGTAACTCGGAGAAAAAAGTAAATTTTAAAAACGATTTTAAGGAACTTGTAGGAAAAAATATTCAGATTGTCTATATGTGCTACTTTCGTATATTCTGTCTTTTGACTGTCGGTATGACCCGCCAATAATGTATGTAGTCAGATAATAGTAACGCAAAAACGGGAATGAGACAAAATGAAAAAAAAAATGTTTTTGCTCTCGTATATCGAAACGGGATGACAATTTTTTTAAATTGTATGTGGCTTTGGATAAGTCTTGTTAAATTGTACAAAACATACAGGTACGTGTTCTTCATAGAAAATGAATTCGTTCTAAAATCAGATTAAATACCGAACAACAATTTATTAATACTACTGAACATTGTGATTAATTCTTTAGTTTTTGTTTATAAAAAAACGGAAATGGGAAATTCAATGTTATTTAAAGACCCTTTTAAATAACATTAAATTTACCATGAAGTTACCATTTCAAAATATTCCTTATATACTTAAATCCAAATTCAATTCCTTACAAATACAAATAAAAAAAGCATAATAATTATAATATGAAACTATAGCAACATACAAAAAATATTATTTTTTCTTAAATCGACTATATTTTAGCCATGACATTTAAATTAAAAATTAAAACTACACTGGTCCATTATACATGGATGAAATAATAAATTAAGAATTGACTGCTAGATAAAATAACTTAATTTAAATAATAAATTGCATTGATAAAAATTGGTCTACTTAAATTCTAAAAAAAAGATTAAGTAAACTCATAAAATTAGAATAAACCAAAAAGAGTATGCTACGGCGGTGGCTTACGGATTCGCCTCCATAGTAAACAACTCAAGTAAATACCTCACAGAGAAAAAGCTTCTAAGGGGCGCAAAAAATAATTACGTCTCGCGGTCGACCATAGATTGTCCACTGGCGTTTTTGTCCACTAGGGGCGTGTAGGTGAACTTGTCGGTGAGAGGTTACGCACACATCGCCGCGCCTTGTTGTTGTGCATCCATCATAATTTTAGTTCGGCAGTGCACGTTTTTTAAATTATAATGAGGGATTTTCCGAAAGCCATAAAGAAAAATTTGTTCCAAATGGCTCGATAGATGGCGTTGACGAAATATGGATGAGCGACCTTGTCAATAATAAAATACCAATAAAATAGTAAAAATGTACATATACTACATATACTTCGTCAACGGATACGCCTGCATTTTTAGGGTTCCGTACCCAAAGGGTAAAAACGGGACCCTATTACTAAGCCTACGTTGTCCGTCCGTCCGTCCGTCTGTCCATCCGTCCGTCTGTCCGACCTATTTAAGGCTGTAACTTTTGAACCAAAAGAGCTAGATAGTTGTAATTTTCACAGAATGTGCGTTGTTACGGCGGATTTGCTAACAAATAATAAAAATGTCATAAAGTTAAAAATTAAGGGGGGTTCTCAACAAGAAACTAGTTTTTATCAACGTTTTTTCTTCTCGCTCTATGGTAAAAACGGTAATACATACAAACGTCAAACTTTGTGTGATTATAGAGCAAACTCTACAAAATAACAATAAATACTAAAAGCCGGCCAAGTGTGAGTCGGTCTTGCGCTAAAGGTCCCGGACAAAAAAAGTTTTTTTTTCTAAGTTATAAATGTTGTGTTCTGTGGTAGTGTGGTACGGAACCCTCGGTGCGCGAGCAGCCCGACTCGCATTTGACCGGTTTTTTTTGCTTTATTTTCCGTCTCCGCATCCAACTCGCTTCAACGCCATCTATCGCTGTATGTTGGAACTACGTTTTAATAGCTGTCAGAAACATCCTCTATATGTATTTTAAGAAACAAACATGCCACATTTTGCTTCCTTTGGTTTTATCTAAACAAAACATTGTGTGACGAAAAGCCTATAGCTACCTACCAACTTATTAATTATAAATTAAATCTAATTTATTGGTAAAGTAATACGTGGTAATACAGAAACTTAAATATATCAGAAAGCTATCTCAGATCTTCATCAGATCTAGAACATCATATACTCAGTCCACTTAAAAATAAACATAAATTAAATACAGACTAAAAATGTATGAAAATAAATCGAATAGGTGCCATTTGTCGTTTAAAATTGGCAAGCAAAATTATACTTTATTGGCGTAGCCATTAAGGATGACATTTATATACAAACAGTTACTAAATTTATCGTCAATTGGAAATAAAACCTTTCTACCATTGCAGGAGGGATTAAAATTGCTTGGCAACTAAGAAACTTCAGCACTGGTAGCATGCACACCCGCGATAGCCGTGATACGGCTTTATCACGTATTTTATCTCGTTCTTTTGCGCGCGAACGAACGAGATAAAAGACGTGATAAAGCCATATCACGGATATCGCGGGTGTGCATGCTACCAGTGCTGATTTAATAGTACGATTATTTTGACAGGTGTCAAAATTACACAATTTGACACTTAAGAGCAGAAACCACAGCGACTCGATCAAAAGCGATTATCAACATTCTGTAGAAAGAGAAGGTACTAGAAGGAAGAACGTGACTTGTCATATTCACTCAATAAGAGATGCACATAGCAAATTCGCTCTAGTTAAAAAAGGAGATCGCTACCTATTGCTGTCCTTATCGAAGTAAGCACTTTTTTGTACTACGACGGCTGTCTGACTCCGGAGTCAGTCGTCTAGCTTCATATAAATTGTATAAGATTTCATGACTATCGCTATCTCATATGTGGTTACACTGATATTACGTATACCAGCGTAGGCGAAAAAAAAAACAAAGTTGTCTATGGGCGATAGGGACAACCAATCCTGTGTAAGAAAGAGGCAGATAGAATAATTGACAATCGCGATGGATTGTGTCGCTGGCGCTAGTTATTTGTCGATACATTACGTACAAAATTAACAATAGTGTTTTAATAAATAATTAATAAATTTAGTTACTTAAGTTGTAAACTTTAGGTAAATATGGCAGTAGGTAAAAGAGATTCGCCCTCTGAAAAAGATACGGTAGTAAAATGTCTTAGATATTGTTTAGCGTAGATCTTTACAGTCGTAAGTCAATTTACAGTCTACCTGCTTCAGTTGTTCGTATTGTCTCTACTTTCATGTTCGTATTTTAACATTTTGATATTAAATTATGTACATTTTGATATTAATTTCAAATGAAAATGTTCAAACCCGAAAGGTTATACTTAATCACAAACATCTAGTCACATTTTCAAACTAGGTTACAATTCGGTCACATTATCTTTGCACTTGGCGTCATATCGACGTTATATCGGCGCTCTGGTACGGTGTGAAACTCTGTGTACCTATCAAATTATCGAGACGCGTATCGGAAACGATGATGCTAACCGTACTGACGCGATTATTAAGTCCGTTCTGACGCGAAGGGGGAGCGAGAGAGGCGTCGCATTCTAGCGAGGTTCAGAGTTAATGCGACCGGGCTGTACTACTGAAATCAATCGGTTTTCTAATCGTTTTTTAAATTCAGACAACAATTGAAAATATCGCGGATAAAATTTAAAAATAAATTATATATTTATAGTATTCTTTTCATATTTTTTTTAATATTCTGGACAAAGTAACAATGCCGCCTAATTCTAAAGGATACATGTAGAAAAGCTACCTTATTCTTTGTAGTTACGTACCTACCTACGTTTATAATTCAACAAGTCTACTGAAATACTGTAGCATGGCTAGCATACTTAGACCTAGCATATTTATAATCTGTGATACGTTACACGAAGAATCGACAGAACGAGAAAGTCATGTGTGCTCATAATAATATTGGCATGCGCAAAGGAGAAAGGCATAATTATTCGTTCTTTCTCGTTTTCTCGGATGCCGTGAGTGGTCTACAGGAGTTCGACCAGAATTTATTAAAATATTTAGAATAGTAGATTTGTTTACAAGCTTTTAACGTGTGTTATTTATTTCGTTTGTCCCAGGTATCTATCTAGCAATTATATTGACCCTATTTACGATCTTAATTCCGATGACAATAAAATTGTAAGGAAAAAATAAAAACTTGTTTTTTTCATATTGAACTGAAAGAGCAGTGTAGTCCTTTAAAAAAAAGTACTCATTGTTAAAACATACAGTTTTCAAAATCCAATATGCTTGCCGTTGACCTATTATGTACTACGTACTAGAGATGGCGCTGCACGTCCTAACGCTGTCCCATTTAATGTAGCGATATCACCACAACTCACTTAGTAAATCGCTTTCTCACCAAGCACCCGCCCGCGCATATCTTACCCGCATTTGGCGAATGACGTTTGTTTGTAGTGTCACTTCTAGTACGCAGTATATTACATTTTGATTATGCTTGCCGAGTAGTCATGATTTCAATGGTATATTTTCATGTAGCCGTGTCATTGTCTGTTCTATCAAAAATTTGGATATTTTTAACATTATCTTATACCTATGCTAAAAGCTAAGCTATTTAAAATGTATACATCAAAAGCTATCTTAGTCTGTCACAAATGATAATCAATGCTGAATAAAGTATGTATGTATGTATGTATTTTAACAGAAATAATTATTTGATTTTGATTTTTAAATGTTCTCTGTCCATGTCAAAACAATTTCTTTCACACGAACATCCAAGTTGGATTTTGATTAACACATAAATAGCCATTTTTAGTAGCTGTTACAAAAAATTTTGAGACTGTGTCGACTCTGATTTGGTTTCGAAACATTTTTGGTCCGAGATTCGACACGACTAAAAATGTGAAAGAGTCGACAGATAATTTTTTTAAAAAACACAGAAATTACGTCACGTGTCGACACAACGACAATACACAATTACTGAACCTTTTTCGGTCGGATTGTGATTGAACCGTTACCACACATAGAAACCAAGCCCCACACAGTAACCATGTGTCGTAACAGTTACGAAACTGCGACGCAATTCTGCGACCAAAAATGGCTATGTATAAAATGTTACCAACAGAAAAAATTTACATTATATTATATTATATCTTTTGCAACAGACTTACAATAAATAACAATTTTTAACAATATTTATCTTCGCTCTGCACATGGACTTCATACGTAGATATTGTTATGTTTGACGTCTCTGAGGCAAGGTGTGTGATTTCCATCTGTCAGAAAAAATATTAGTTTAAAAAGTAGCCGATAGATGGGGTTGTAATTAAAAACAGGTTAATTATTTTTTGTTAGTTGTTAAATTAATGTATATTATATTATGTTCAAAGGTGTAATTTTACTTATATAGTAATATAATCAATTAATTAATGCTTAGTTAAAAATTCCCATAATTAGTATCATTTTCCTGTAGTCAATTAAAATTGAAGTTGTTTATTTTATTTTTATTGAAACAATTTTGTTTGTAAAATATGACAAAATATAATATAAACTTGTTCAAACTTTGATTGATATTCATTTAAAACAAATTAAAATAGAGAAAATGCTTACCTTAAATAACCCAGCAACTTTTTTCGAAAGCCATTCATAAGTTTGCAAGCTCGAAGCATTTCTACCAATTTAGTAGGATTTTAGAATATGATAGTAGTTTCTACTTAAAGAAATGATTAAACCTTTACGTATGAGTATGTAAATGATCCTTTTCGGAAGCATGCGATCTAAGATTTCTATTTGTCATTAAAAAAAGTTAGTTTTTGTCTTAAAATGTTTATTCTACATCTCGATTGTCTTAAATAGTTAACAACAACAAAATATACAATATTGATATAACAACGACATGTAACAAAACAGTTTTTAAACGGACTACGTTTTTGTAAGGGTGGCCGAATGTCTTTTTCTAAATTTAACGGATATTTATCAAGAAAAATATAAATGAAAATAAAAACCAATTTCTATTTTTTTAGAAAAAGATGAACGAATAATCTTTACAACAAGATACAACTGTAATTTGTAATTTTGAAACGTAATAAGTAATAAAATACCTAAACTACATAATACAAAATATTATAAATACATGACTTCTTTTCACATACTGGTCACCACTCACAAAAAAGACTTTTAACCATAATTTTTGATTTGTAAGCATTTTGTTTTACTGAATAAAGATCATGCGGCATTTCTGTATGGAGCCTGGCATACCTAGTTTTCGCCATGTATCATGTACTTGATTTGAAGTACTTCGAAAAGATGTTAATAAAATATTACTGTGTATAACAGTTTTGCTACATACAAGGTATTATAATTAGGGATCAGAATTATTATCGTCTTTTAAATTCAAATCATTTTATAATTAATTTATGTAGGATAAATTATGAAACTGGTGTTCGTCAGCTTGATCTGGTTGCAATCAAGATTGCAACTGCATCCAGTAGACCGTCAGAAAGCATGGACCGAGAAGTTTCGCTAGCGTTTGTAGACAGACCGTCAACGTAGCCGCGTATGAGATAGCTATATGGAGTTCGAGATATACTATTTGAGCTTCTTGGATAGGCATATGAGCTACGATAAGGACAGCAATAAGGTAGCGATCTCCTTTTTTAACTAGAGTCAATTTACTATTATGCATCTCTTATCGAGTGACTAGGACGAAACACGTATGACCTTCATGCTTTCTGCTGTCAGATCAGTCATATAATTTCACACGTAACCTTCCGGTAGAGGGAGAAAAAATTGGGGGAAGCACGCGTTTTGTCCTATTCTCGCAAGCAAATTGGCTCTAGTTAAAAAAAGGGCATCGCTACCTTATTACTGTCCTTATCGAAGCAACAATATTAGTGTACTAAGACTGGGCACATGTGCCCAGCTATGAAGCACAAATTGTATGTAAACTGTACAACTTCAGCACCATATCGCTATCTCATACGCGGTTACGCCGACGTTCTGTCTACTAGCGTAAGCGAAACATGTTGGTCAATGTAAGCTTCTTTTTTTAAAATGCTTACAAACCATTCGGATACACGTTGTAATATAACACTCACAAGAAAGCCGATTATATGTATTCCAAAAGCGAATATTTAAATTGCTTTTATTACAGACAACCGTTTTAACTTATAAATATAGATTATTATTAGTTTAAACATGATAACAGCAACTTTAGGTTGGTCAAGTTTGAAGTTTGCATAATTTTTGTAGCTTATATTTAGTATGACCAGAACAGAAACGAAAAATATACTTTTTAATTTAAGTGTCAATTTCATGGCAATACTATTTTAACTTTTTTTTAATGTCTAATAAGCATATGCAAATGCATAGATTTATTATTGTAATAAATCTATGTCAATTGATTTTAGATTTTAGACACGGTAAAAGTATAATTGTGGTACTTATTCCCATTCAGAAAAGGAGCTGCCTTTCTTGATATCAGATTTATTATCAGATCTAATACCTATTATAGGAATCAAATGTGTTTAGCAAGGAACTAAATTGGTTTTGTTGCAACTCTTTTGTAAAAGCACCAGAGTACTATTAGTGACTAACGAAGATGGTCTTCAGATCATGAAAACGTAATCGATAATTTGCAAGCATTATTGAAATGTAGGTATACCTATAAAAGTACCGAGTACTTTTAAAATAAGTACGCAAGTATATAAATAAAATAATTGAAAAAAGGAATGTAAGTAATATTCCTTTATTCACTTGGTCACAGTCGATGAAAAACCATAACTAATCACCAGTAGAATAGAAAAAAATTTAGTCAAAGTATTTATCAAAATCCATTGTGTACTTTTTATTTTAACCCATCTATAACCAACAAAAAAACTTGTAAGCGCTCTCTTTTTTTTCTCGAACATTTCCTATAGGAAGAAATCGAGTAGTATATTTTAAAACTATTAACAGTTAGTGGGCAGGTACACTACCGGAAATGTTGTATTATTACCTAATCAATTTATTTGTTTATAATTAACAATTTAATCAGTTTTTATTCAAAGATAAATTTTATTATTAGCTATTCTTATTCACAAACTAAACACATTTAATTCGTAGCTAATATTGTATCAAACATCAATCCTATCTATATTAACAATAATACCGAAATTTTGTACTATGCAAACGAATTTGATATGATTCAGATACGCTGACTTGTGTTTAAAAAATTGTCATACCTAATTATTTTGAAAGAAAAAGTTAAAAGAAACGAAAGGAAATGTGTAGGTATACACCACTAGTTTTTAATTACTAACATAACTTTAAGGGTGTATTCAGACCATGAATCTAAACAACTTTCCCAAAGAAACATGGGTCGAAAAATGAGAATTTTTTTTGTACCTTCCATACAAAAGTGCGGATCGACCGATCGATTTTCTATGGGAGGTCCAAAAAAATTTACCGTTTTTCGACCCATGTTTCTTTGGGAAAGTTGTTTAGATTCATGGTCTGAATACACCCTTAAAGTTATGTTAGTAATTAAAAACTAATGGTGTGTAAATGTATAGATACTGTGTTTTGAAAAATTACGCATAGTTTATCGTAAAAATCTATGAATGAATAAATGAATATTTTTCATAAAAACGCAACCTTTCTCGTTTTAATTGAATTGATGAAAAATCTTTTTGTATTTAGGAATAATTATCGTATTCAAACGAAAATATTCAATTCAAAGATGCTTCGAAAAGTCTAACCTAAAACGTTAAAATGGATTCGTCATTTGGCATCCGTTTTGAAGAACTAATCACACTTAAACTTACTAAGCAATTATAGTTAAAAACTGGCAACACTTACAAAGGAGTCAATCGAGTTGTTTAAAATACATTAAAATATCGATTTAAGAATCGAAACAACACGATTAAAAATTATTGCTAAGTAATTCTTTCTTTCTTTGATTGAAGAATTCGTTCGAGCCACGTTTTAAAAAAGCTTTTCTGTTTTTCGCATTCCCAAAGGCGGAAGCACCCAATTTTGTGGAATATGTATTTCAATCGTCAAAATGGATCCGAACAGCGATTTCTGTAGACATTTAACTGTTTAACAATTTATATTAACAAAGAAAAAACAATATGAAACTTCACCACTATTGTTTAATTACTAGAAATTAAGAGTTTATTCAGATGATGAAACTAAACATCTTACTCTAAGGAACATGGGTCAAAAACCGAGATTTTTTTTTAGAATTTCGGCCGATCGGTGAAGATCGTTTTCGACCCATGATGTCCATAGGGAAAGCTGTTTATAGTACCATTATCTAAATACAACCTTCAGATGTTTATGTAATTGACAACATTTCATTTTAAGAAAGGTACCAAAATTAGAAAACCATTTGGAGATTATGTGATTCAAAGCTAAATATCAAAATTATCAGATTTTTCTATCCATTATTTCTCGAGTTATTTGAAAAATACTGAAAAATAAAGAGGTTGTATGAGATTTTATTCCTTTGCCTGCTTGGCTTTTTTATTGTATTTGACAGTTTTTATTTTTAATTTCATTGCGTCCAAGGTATTATAACCATTCATCCTACATTTTTCAGAAAATTCTAAAGTAAATAAAAAATAGAAATATCGAACAAACATTAAATCGGAGAAATAAATATATCTTGGACATTGTCACACAAATTATCTAGTCACATTTAAAGTACCAGAATCTAGCCTGGACATGTATTATGATGACTAGACAACAATATAGAATACATAGATAGATACAAACATCCATGACTCGGGTACAAATATTCATATTCATCATACAAATATTTGTCCCTTACGGGATTCGAACCCGCGACCCAGGCACAGCAGGCAGGTTCACTACCGACTGTGCTACCGGGCCGTCATATACATACCTATCTCTTATTTTTTAACCTATTTTTATATTTTTCATTAAAAACAGGTAGTTAAAAATCAAATGTTGTCAATTAAAAATATGGGGTTTAATGATAGTTCAATACATTCTGCATCACTTTTATCATAGATCCGCATAATCTTCTTCAATCGCTGTTCAGATCCAATGCCATTAATACGCACGAATTCACTTAAAACAACAGTTTTATCTAAAAAGCTAGCGTCGAGATTATAAAAACAGACTTTAAGCGATTAAATACAAACATCCATGATATATTTTCATCATTTATAATCGTTATCTACTTTTTCTTTTAAGTGCAACTATAATTATAAACCCACCATGAAAGCAGCGTCCAAAAAAAAAACGTTAGCATTAATTCACGCAAATATAAATGCTGAAAAATTAAAGAATGCAAATTTTGTGAAGTGTCAGTGCAGGTTAGAATGCATAAAATATGTTAGGTAATGCATGAAACGGACGGCACGAAAATGTAGATGAAAAAACAAAATTATCCATGACCAGGAACGAGTTTATTTACAATATTATTTTATTTTACGTTTTTTTTTTCAAGTTATGTGACTAAGAGAAAATCTGACAGATTATAATCTGTGTACCTCTTTGTATATTTAACTGGATGCAATAAATAATTTCTCTTTTTCAATAGGTATCAAGTACCTACTAAGTTAATTTTTTTTGACCTACCGTCGATAATCAATCGGCTGTAGTAAAAAATAGGGGTGTATTAGGATTTTTAATTTTTATTTATTATTAATGGACTCTCGTTTGTGCGTTAGCAATGCATTTCCGCCAGTTTCAAGTAGTTTATGGGAGAATCTATCCCAATCTCAGAAATCGTTTTTGGTCAAGAACAAGAAGAAATTGAGGATTGCGGAGCCTTGTGGCAGGCAAAAACATTGAGAGGGAGCGCCGGGCGTTGTCTGTTCGATGCAATATGCTGGCCCGCAGGTTTGCGCGTTGTACAAGGCAAGTAAAAGTTACACTTTTTAAAGCTTACTGCCAGTCATTTTACACGTGCGGTCTGTGGGTTGGCTACACGCGGAGGACATACAACGCTCTGCGCGTGCAGTATAACAACGCGTTCAGGGTGCTGATGGGGCTGCCAAGGTTTTGTAGTGCTTCTAATATGTTTGCGGAGGCGCACACTGATGGGTTCCACGCGATAATGCGAAAGCGGTGTGCGTCTCTGCTGGGCCGTATGCGCTGCAGCCCTAACACCATCCTGCGCGCGTTGGGAGACAGATGGGACTCCCCAATGCTGCAACGTTGGGTAAGCTTGCATGCCATCTTGTAGCTGCCCACATCTTTGTCGGATAGATTTTTATAACTAACATAGTTTGTAAGATCATTGTTACTAACACTAGAATGGATCTGAGTTATCTGAGAAATAAATGATTTAATTTAATTTAATTTAATTTAATTTAATTTAATTTAATTTAAAAACGCGACGCTCGAAAACCACGCGAGCAAAGTGCGAGCTTCAGAAGAGTCATGAACCTGCAACGTGACTCCATTATAAAAATTGATTCAACTATTGAAAAAGAGCTTTCAAATTGACATTGACTTTAGTAAAAGTTGCCAGTAAGAAAACTAAATTCTACCATTTTCGTGCCGTCCGTTCTAAAAGCGTGTTTATGTTGCACCATTATCAATATTGTTAGCGACCATGAGAATGACCTACAATTTTACCATAATATATAAGAGTAAAGGACAAAAAAACCATACCACTACTTGAAATTATGTACCAGGCGTTGTAAGAAGTAACATTTAACATTTGAAATGGTATCAAAAATTGCGCGTAAATAGAAAAACCAAAACAACTCCGGAAAAAAAGACAAGGCTTTAATTTAATGATTATATTTGTTTACTATAAATACTATAATACTTGCGGTAGTAAATAGAGTACTCTGTGTCTGTGATAAATTGATAATACTAATGAAAAAAAATCGGATATATGTCAAGCCCCAGCGTATCACATGTGGTACACAACACATTGTTTATCTATTATGTCTGTCAATGCGGAGTTTCACAGATTTAACGGACATTGGCGATACTTGAGAACACATAACTAATTTTCTTCGATAATTATCATGATAATTACCCAAGCTTATTCTTAGTTTTAAGTAAAATTTTTAACTAAAAGTTCTAAAATGACTGGTCTTGCTTTAATGCACTCGTATTGACGACCCGTTGGTGTAATTGTTACCACGCCGGACTGCCAAGCCAGGGTCCTGGGTTCGAATCCTCGTTCGGTCATGGATGGATGTCATATGTGTGTGCCGTTGTGTATATTACCATATACACAACGGCACCCATAGCAAAAAGCCTAAGGCTTAATTTAAGGATAGGGGTCATTACAATGTATGTGCCTGTGAGCGTTATTTATTTATTTAGAGCAAACAGCACCTAGTCTTTTAGATTTAGTCTACAAATAATCAATTCTAGAAATGACTATAAATGTCATATTCTGTAAATGACAGATTCGTGAAATGGCTGATTCTACAGGGTGTTACGGTAAACAGTTGCATTACTATAAGGGGTGATTGTACCCATGATACCGAAAAACATTCCATAAGAGACCTATTAAAGGAAATACGCAAAAAAAATCGGACTTTCCATACTAAATGCAGTCAGCTGATCTAACGTTTGTATGAAAAATCGATATTTTTTTTTCTCGAATTTCCTATAGGTTTCAGTATCATGGGTGCAATTACCCCTTAAAGTAATGCAACTTTTTACCCTAACACCCTCTATAAATTCCAGATTCTACAAATGAAACTCACCTTATATCTGTGGTAAGGTAAGGTAACTGTAAATAAGTAGTGATGTATGACGAGATATGAATGACGTCACAATGCAGTATTTAGTAAACTAGATTTATAAGCGCGCTTTTTGTCAAAGAGTTGCTGATTTGACAAGCTGTCAAATAGCACGGCACATGTCAAATATAACTTCTTACAATGTTCGTAGTATAAAGACTTACCATTTCGCTAGTGAGACAGTTTATGGTGGAGGGGGGTACGGCGCGCGCGGGGGGCGGGGGTGCGCGGGGGGATCGTCTCCCGTCCGAGGGGGTCGCGCCGCGGGCTGGCGTTACTGGGTAGCCTGGTAATTTTAATTTTTAATGTAGACATTTTACTACAAAAGTTATAGCTTGTACATAATTTATATTGGCACTCTAAATAATTTACAGTCAGTCAAGAAAATGTTCTATCGCCAAGACGAGCCAATAAAAGCATGTATCGATATTGGAATAATTCTAGAATTAAATTGAAAACCCCACCCTACCTCAAAAATATACCTACCATCATCAGTCATCATAGAGCGAGATGAAATATACAGGGTTCTTCTTAATAATTATGCTGACTGTTTTTTAAAGGGATGACCAGAATATCAAACTGAACAAATATATCTAATATTCCGAGAGACAAGTGTACTTCTTGCAACCATCAGCAGCAAGCCTGATTCAGTGTTTTTGGGGTGTAGAGCTTCTCTGTGATGGGGATGGACCAGGTCTGCCTGCATAACTCCAGTCGCTTTAGGAGTTACTGATGATTAAAGGTCTGTAACAAATTTACAATCAGCTGCAAGGCTGATCGTATGTTATTGTTGTAGTATGTACTGTAGCTATGTGAAAAGTAAAAAACTGACATGGTTCATCAGTCGGTTTAGGAGATACAGCCGTTCAAAGGTCGGAACTTTGACTGGCTGTATCTCCTAAACCGACTGACAGAACTTTACAGTTTTGTACTGTTCACATAGCTACAGTGCATACTACAAAATATCATACGATCAGCCTTGCAGCTGATCGTTAATTTTTTACTGACCTTTAAACATCTTTAACTTCTAAACCGACTGGAGTTATGCAAGCAGACCTGCTCTATGCCCATCACAGAGATGCTCTACACCCCATAAACACTGAATCAGCCTTGCGCCGCTGATGATTGCAAAAAGTTCACTTATCTCTTATACTATAAGGTGCTTTTTAAACAGAAGTGACGTGACGTGGCGCGGACGGGGCACGGACGGGGTGCGGCGAAGTCGCCTGGTGGCGCGGGCGCGCTTCTCCTTGACGATAAAAACGACGCTATGCTACGTACGAGTACTATAATGTTTATATTGGTGTTACTTTGACTAACAGCCACAGCCACACGTTTCTTCTGTATAAACAGCACCTTAGGGAATAACGAAAAAAAAATCGACTGTCGTCCCATGTATTTTGATCGAGTAGGTTTGCAGTTTTGTTTGGAAAAGCAGATTTTTTTTGCGATTCCGACATTGGACCCTTTAAGACAGTTGTTCAATTAGATGGTCTGATCATCCTCTTAAAAAACGTCAGCATATTAATTTGGATGCGTACTGAAGAAGGGCCAAATAAAATGTACCCGGAACCGACGAGCTTGTATGAAGAGACTTATGGATGTTGAGGAGGCGAGAGATGTGTGTCAGAATCGTAGCATGTGGCGATCTGTTGTCTCTGCCTACCCCAGTAGTGGGACATAGGCGTGAGCAGGGTTACCAGACGTACGAGGTTCCTCGTACAAATACGAGATTCGGGGTCTCTCGTACGAGGTACGAGGATGCTGTCAGCCTCGTACAAATATGTACGAGGTTTTGACTTTTAGGGAAATAAATGCATGATTGTCTATTGCAGGTGACGTTTGTAGAATAAATGAGCATCTAAACTATCAAAGACTATCAGATATTTATGGTTAGTTTGTAATTTGCTGGCTTATCTTCTTTTTTCGATTTCAAACAGTATAAAATTTTTATTTATCACAAAATATTTATTTTGCAATATGAAAAGTCTAAAATTTAATTGTGTTATATGCCTAATTCTTAGTTTTTTCACACTTTTGATGAATATACAAGGTTAAATAGCCAAAGTACGAGATTTTTTCTTACTTTTGTACGAGGAAAAAAGTTCAACATCTGGCAACCCTGGGCGTGAGCATATGTATGTAAATATTAATTTGGATCATATATACCTAAACAATAGGTGTAAATAATAGGTCCTAGGTGTAGGTATAGGTTACCTTGTTCGCTACAGCTAGACTCTGTAAAACTGGGTGTGCCTTCCGTCCAAGTCGGCGTGGAACCTTCGACGGACGCGGGGGGAGTCCAGCAAACACTGCAAATTTTAATAAACAGGTTAAAGTACCACCAGGATAATTAGTTCGCTCGTCAATCTTCCTTCGCACAGACATTGGACACGATTCGGACTGTGCCACGACTTAACTAAATTTATTCCTGTCACTTTCTAAAATAAGATTAAGAAAAGAGACAGAAAACCAACAGCTGACTTTAGTGCTGTCAAAGTGACGTTACACGCCGAAAAACGCCTTAAATAAGATGGCGTACATTATGATGGCATCTTATTTTGGGCGTGTAACGTCACTTTGACAGCACTAAAGTCAGTTGTTGGTTTTCTGTCTCTTTTCTTAATCTTATTTTAGAAAGTGACAGGAATAAATTTAGTTAAGTCGTGGCACAGTCCGAATCGTGTCCAATGTCTGTGCGAAGGAAGATTGACGAGCGACATTTTCCTGGTCGTATTTTAATACTGACCAGTGACTATAATAACATTTCCGGACGGTAATTTTGATTATACCTACAGGGTAAATTTTATATCACTGCGGATAACTTCAGCATGTATTCTACTCATCAAACTGAACAACATTCACGATGGAGCCAACTTCAAAATCGTGAAAAAAAGAACAGTTGTCCCATACAAAACTGTAGTACCTATTAGACTCAAATGTATGGGACAGCTGTTTCTTTTCTCGCGATTTCGATTTTGGCACAATAGTGAAGTTATCTGCGCTCAAAGTCAAAAACAGCCCCTCTAACTTCAAAAATATTCAAAAATCTGAAAATTTTCTACATTATAGCTTTTTGTAGGTACTTTCAAATTATAACGGATGCTGTAGCATAAACAGTTTCAGAAAAAAAAAATAGTAACATAAATTTATTTTCTAATAAAAAACTAGATGTTCCTCGAAGTTAAATGTTTCAAAAATGTATCTTAGTAAAATAAAAAGATTTATAATTTTTCTTCATAATCTACTTACGGAACCCTATCATGGGCGAGTCCGACACACTCTTGACCAGTTTTTAATTTCTTTAACTCACCTAGCTTCATTACTTCTCGCGCTACTCAACGCAGCGGGCGTCAACGCCAATGACGACGCAGAGGACGTCGTCATGACGCTAGCGGCGCTTGACGCGCCACGACGTCGTCCTGACGCACTCGATGACGTCGTCGAGGACGAGTTGGTGCGGCTCGTGCGCGGAGGTGGCGCCTCTTCGAACGGCGGCGGCGGCGTCGAGCAACACGACAGCGGGGCGCCAGCTGGTGGATGACTAGCATTACTACTTATGCTACTATAGCTTTGTTCGGGACACTAAAACTTGCTAGATAATTGAAAAGGGATCTAAAAGTAGCTACTTAAAAATATGGATAGAATGAGTGATAAAAAAAAGGATTTTCTACAATCGTTTTTAGATTTACTTTTTTTAAAGATATTTTTTATCTATTTCTGTGTTAAGAGGGATCCGAGCTTCTATTGCTGTAGTCAATCGTATTTTTTTGTTAGTTTCTTAACAATACTACAATATTTCCAATAAAACAGAAATGTCACATTGTAATCATTGCTAGTTTATGAGCTATTTTGTTTTATGTTTGTAGTTACTATACCACCAAAAGTAGTCACATTTGGCAGTTTTAAAGATACGTAGTACGTAACTACATACATTTAAAAAAAGACTGTAGTCCCAATAAATTAAAAATCAGCAATGACTACAATGTGGCATTAGTTTTTTTTGGAAATATTGTATTATTGTTCAGAAATTAAAAAAAAATACGATCGGTTGCAGCACTATGCTGGATAGGCCTTACGCGAACATTTCAAACCAGAAAAATGAGGCAAAACAATTGACAGTTTTACTTCAAATATGTTCTGAGATGACAGACCAAGTGCCCTAGTTTGTATTGAAGTGCCCTAGTTGTTGCGTGCTTCAGATTAAAGCACTGCAGGCATCGCATCGGTATCCTCTTAAGAAATGTAATTTTCTTTTTATCATTGTGAATCTGTCAAAATGTTAATCTAAAATTGACTGTAGTATAGTGTTAGTGACAGGTTAGTGCAGTCTATAGGTTAAAAATTAACAAAAAAAAAGTGTAAGTAAAACTAACGTGTTATGTTAATACTAAAATGGCAGTTTCAAATAGTTTCGGAAGATAAAAACTAAGTTACGAATCACAACACAATAACTAGGAACATAAATGAACTACAGACTAAAAAAACTAATTTTATTAGCAATTTATCTCCACTAGCAACACCTAAAACTAATTAATTAGAAAGCTACATTTTTTGTTTTTATTTGGTCTTCAATTAGAACGTAGTCCTTTCTTTCAATTGAATTTTTTTAGCAGAACTTGTATTTTTTGTCGATATCTTTGGGCATGGATTATTTTCTGTTTATAATACTTCTTCAACGTCTTTCCTCATTTTATAGACCTTTTTCTTTTCAGATTTCTTTTTAAAGCTTCTCCTCTTTTGCCTTGGAACTTTCTTCGGCATTTCCGAAGTGGTTACTTCAGAAAATTTCTTTATTTTCTCATGAACGTTTCCACTAATAGATTTGGCCACTTGAGCTTTCATTTCAGTAGTCTTAAGAGAGTAATGTTTTTTATCAATAGAACTAGTGCTGCTATGCATATATTCTATAGGCTCAAATAGTTTCTTAGTTTCATTCACTAAAACACGTCTCGATAGATCAGGTCTTACAGATTTTTGACTTCCCTGTGAGGAAGATATTGAGCTTCGACGGGAACTGCTTTCAGAATCAGACTGGACTTTCCAAATGTGTTTTTGGAACATATCTATTTTAGTTTTCGCTTTTCTGTGGCATATTACTTCGTCTTTAGTCATGCCTCGAGAATGCTCTTCAGAATATGTTTTGATTTCAACTTTGGGTCTTGGTTTTTTATCTTGACCGCGATTTTTGTCTCTTTTCGATTGATTAAAGTTTAGTTTTTTAGAAAGACTTGTGATCAATCCGGGTTTAGCTACATTTTTGTTTGTTTTTGATTCTGCGACTTCCTTCTCGAGATCTTTTTGAATATCCTCAGATCTGTTAGTCTTTTTTAAAGTTTTCGCTGCTGAAATCAAATCGGACGACTTGACGTTGTGTACGCTAGTTCTATCACTAGAAGAATTATCACCATTTGGAGATTTTCTTGCAAATTTATCACCGATTTGCGTTACGACGCCTTTGATGAATTGTTTTGGACTTTTAGACTGTCTTCCAACGTCTTTCTCTTCAATGACATCGTCTTTAAGCTCATGTATAACAATATTTTCACTGCTAGAATCAGTTAATGACGTATCGTCATAATCACCAGAATCTAAATGTTCTCTAACAGCTTTATCAATGTTAAATTTAGCCATCATCGTCGTCTGAGCTATCAGATCTTTGCCAGGATGAGATCTTTCAGTTATACTATCAGCTTCCTCAACGAAATCTAAGAAAGAATTAGAAGCTACCAACTTGGTGATTTTAACTGAATGGTCTGAGACAGCGATTGGCATGCGACATGCAACTGGATCATTGAACTTAAAATCATGCCCGTAGAACACAAAATCATCATCGCTACTTGTTATTGGCGTTTGAGGTGGAATATCATTGACTGATATATTTAGATAATCACCTTTTGTGTCGACTGAGGATTGTGAATTGGCGCCGCCGCGTTTTGGTTTAGGTGATCCTCTAGGCGGGACGGGGGGAGGGACTCTTTGCTTAGACCCTTTTAAGACTGCCGGGAAAGCGACGTCGGGTTCTGACGTAGCAGTTTTGGCAGCAGATATGGTTATTTTTGCTGCTGTAGATACGGGCGATGTTAAAGATGTGGGAGTTATATGCGCAGTGACATCTGACAATGAAACTGTTGTAAGAAAAACACAATAAAAGATTTGTATACGTTTGTTTATTTTTGTAAAACAGTAAAATTTGGCACGGAATGAAGAAGTTAAAAATTTGTGTTAGTACAGTTTCGTTTTGAAATCCAAAATGGCGTGTTTGTATTTGTATTTTTTTTGTTGAGCTTGACCGGTGAACGCATCGATTTTATTGGTGCATTTTAAAAGAGTTTATTGAGAGAAAGTGTAAAAATGTAGCATGCGGGTGTAAAGAAAGGGTGTAAAAATAAACAGAATTGGTCACCAAATTTAAAAGATCCGATAAGGTCAGAGCAGCATGGAATAGAAGACAATATATGACAATAAGTTTATTGCATGTGAAACATTTTGTCTCACATTTATTCTATCCAAGATATGCGCTATATTGCTTAGTTTTATCCTTACGTTACAAACGAACGAAGGTAGGTCATCTTTTAGTGCTACTTTTAATGTCAATAAAAAGATTCTCATTCAAGATTTCACAATCAAGAAAACCTAAATTAAAAAAGTGCTAATCCAACCATAGATTTAGCATATACGAGTACTACGTTAGATCGGCTACGGATTGGTTGGACGACAAAAACACAGATATTCTATGGTTGTTCTTTTGTATGTGCTAGGTCCTTACAGGTGTTCGTGATTTGGTCTCGTCTATCTATCTCGCTCTCACGTACGTTAATGCTATGCCCTTTCTCATTCGATTTCCGATCTAACGTAGTATATGCTAAATCTACAGGATGTAACAAACACCCTAGTAATATAAGGTGTACCACGGGTAAAAAGTTCTGCCCGTGGTCCACCAGGTGAACCAAATTAGGTGTACCACGGGAAATGCCTGTACTTAAGGGGGTGCTGTAGAACATCAAACTGAACAACTTTCTCTATGGAGCCAACATCGAGAAAAAATTTAAAAAAATCTGCTGTCCCATACATTTTAGTCGAGTCGGTACTGCACTTTTGTATGGGACAGCTGATTTTTTTATTTTTTCTCGATGTTGGCTCCATAGTGAAAGTTGTTCAGTTTGATGGTCTGAAACACCCCCTTAAGTATTACTAGTAACCCAGTAAAATTAAGCTGAAATATACCAATCAGGAGAAGTAATTTCCGGAGTTTTGAAACTTTTTTTAAACGTTCCTTTGGTACGTAATATTGATGAAAAAAAAAGTCCTGGTGAAGGGGGGGTGAGCTCGAGGAAGGGGGGGGGCTCTAAAGGTGACTTTTTTCAGTTTTTCGCTTATTTCTCGAAATCTGTAAGTCATATCGAAATGTTGTGTATGGACAAATCAAATTTAACAAAATTACCTACAAAATAAATACTATGCATTTTTGTCATAGGACTTAACCTTTGAGGGCTACAGGGCCGAGAAAGTAACAGCATTTCAAAAACTATGAAATTTGTATGGCGACCCTTATGAAAGTTGAAGATAAAAACAAAATGATTTCATATTCTTAATCAGCAACTCCGAAAACCCCCAGATGCAAATTTTCAGTCGGTTCGGGGAACCCATAAAAGCTGCTATCTTCATTTGTAGACTCAAGCGATATCTCATTTCAAAAGCCTACCACTCTGTAGATGAATTCCTTACGGATGACGGGTGAATGTGTCAAAATGACCCTATCTGTAGTGTAATAACACTATTGTGTTGTAATGATTCATTTTATTTTATTGTAATGCAATTGATTTTGGATAAGACTAGGTATACGTATGTATACCTCAGTTTAAACACTTATGTTATAATTTAATTATACTAACTTAATCATTATATGATTAGTCTATTTAAGTACCCACATAAATTGTAATTTAATATTATAATTGACATGTACTAATCTTAATTCTATAATCCTATAAACTATTGACATTGTAAAATTATTACTGAATAAATGAATATGAATATGCTGCATTGGCGATTGAAATTTCCATGGTAGCCATCTTGGATATCGCAATTTTGGAATTTTTTCACCGCTAACCAAATCTGACCAGGGTCCTCTATGACATTTGTTTGAGGTCCATATCCCTATCTGTCATAGTTTCCACGGGTCGTTGACCTCATCCGTCAGGAGTCGACCTTCTGAGGAAGTCGAAATATTATTTTTATCACCAGGGCATCTTTATGATGATCCCTAAAATCATTTTACTATACGTTGGTTGGGGTAAACCCGGTGAACAATTATACGGGTATTTATCTAATATCTGTGGGGGGGGGGGGGGGGGGGGGTCAACCAGATACCTCCAATTGATCTCCGGGTTCCCCTTACGGTACAAGGATGACATTTGGGGATCATCATATGGATGCCTTGGTGATACAGGGTTAACTTCGACTTCCTCGGAAGGTCGACTCCTGACGGATCAGGTCAACGGCCCGCGGAAACTATGACAGATAGGGTTATGGATCTCGAACAAATGTCATAGAGGACCCTGGTCAGATTTGGTTGGCGGTAAAAAAAATCCAAAATTGCGATATCCAAGCTGGCTGCCATGGAAATTTCAAACGCCAATGCAGCTTTTAAGGGTTCCCCGAACCGACTGAAAATTTGTATCTGGGGGTTTTCGGGGTTGCTGACTAAGAATATGAAATTATTTGGTTTTTATCTTCAACTTTCATGAGGGTCGCCATACAAATTTCATAATTTTTGAAATGCTGTTACTTTCTCGACCCCGTAGCCCTCAAAGGTTAAGTCCTATGACAAAAATGCATAAAATGTATTTTGTAGGGAATTTTGTCAGGTTTAATTTGTTCATACACAACATTTCGATATGACTTGCAGATTTCGAGAAATAAGCGAAAAACTGAAAAAAGTCACCTTTAAAGCCCCCCCCTTCCTCGTGCTCACCCCCCCATCACCAGGACTTTTTTTTTTCTTCAATATTACGTACCAAAGAAACGTTTAAAAAAAGTTCCAAAACTCCGGAAATTATTTCTTCTGATTTATCTAATTTTACTGGGTTATAGGGTGTTTTGTTACACCCTGTATGAATCCAACTTACTATAAAAGCCAGTTTCATACAATACTGTTACAGGTTTTTTAAAGGTTTCAACATACCTACTTTGAGAAAAAAAAAGGCTGCTTTTAAAAAAAAAAACTTTTAGAACCTATAAAAGCATTGTACAAAAATAGCATTTAGGCTGTAGAAAGTTGGAGTAGCACTTTTTCATTTTGGGTTTTCAATATTGAGAATTCTTTAATACTGTAATGAGGGCGCCACGGAACTGTAAAAAGGAGCGGAGAGATATGTAAATAACTAAATCCTATTATTTACGACATCTCTTCGCGTGGATGTCGAGCCTAATTAATCAGTTTTCTTCTTTTTGCAACGTAGAGCATTTTTCACTGCCAAACCATTTTCAATTTTGCATATATTGAAATAACATTGAAAATCAATTAACACAACTTTATAGTCCCTAGCACCGACACGCGACTTGAGGCGAGAATTGCGGTAATTTTATTTTCTATTTTATTTCAACGTAAGCAAAGTTGATAATGGTTTGGCAGTGAAAAATGTTATAAAAAGGTGTCCATTGACGTATAAAACTATGGACGCCGGGTCTAGTACAAAATTCTCAAAAAAAAGTGTCCGTGACTAAACTAAACCAATATGTACCAACCAACTAAAACCATTGAACATGCTGAAATTCTTTTCCATCCCACTCCCCCACTCGTGCCTCTGCACGACGCGCACTCGCAAACGAAGACTGTCACGTAATTGGTTCTCTTTTTATGTTTTGGTGTTCTTTTGGTTCAGACACTATTGAGCGCGGACCCTACGTCCAATAGTTGGTATGTCAACGGCTGGCTATACCTTTTTCTTATTATATTGAGCAATGTATTGCTTTGCCAAGCAAATATGCGCTCTGAATCTAACACACCAAGGTTCAGTCTCACCTGCTTTGACGCCGACTCCACTGGAACTCGCTCCTATCCGGTTAGCGGAAGCGTGAAAATTAGTATTGATAGATGTGAATACAAATTTAAAGCGTAACTTCATTGTTTTAAGGTTGAAATATTAATAAAAGTTTTAAATAATATCATCTTTGATTAAATTAAAATAGCGGAAGATAGGTGACGTTCATTGCATTACGCACTCGAAAAATGGATCTGATTTTCATGTACTTACGAGTGAAAAGTAATGCCGTTTGATGTGTTTTTTTTCTCTTTGGTTAATTTGTAAAGCGAGTTTTAAGCACGCGAAGGCATTGTGTACCTTTATCCCGCCTAAAATAAAAAAGAATCTCAATCACGCAATGCCGCTCAAGTAAATTAGGCGACTGGGGCTCAATTTATGCGGTCCATGCGCTATATGCTAGTCACCTATCTTGTTATTTTAATTTAATCAAAGAATATAAAAACAGTAGTTCTAATTTCAATCCATACAAAGTAGACAAAGCATAAAAATTGCTTTCTCTTTATTCCAATGATAGTTTTTACACAATTTTTCAAAGTATTGTTAGATGGCGCCACAGTTTTGGTTGACAAAGCGAAAATTCTTGGTTTAATATGTTGACATGAAATTTTTTTTTAATCCTACCTTTATTTTGTGTTCTAAGCAAATGTATGCAGAGCAAGCCTTCAGACAATCGGAACGGCAAAAAATCGGAAGTGCCTTTCCGAATGTCCGAAGGAAAAATTTTATGTAAAGTCTAACCAGAAAAATAAAAAAACTCGCCATGTTGCGGAAAACCATAGGAACTAATTTTTGTACTTGAAAATTGTCATTAAGGGCCAATTCACACGTACCACAACAACACCACACAACGTCGCAGCGACAAAATGTGGTCAAGCTGTGGTTACGTGTGAATAGTGTCGCAGCGGCTTTTTGCAGTTGCGTTGTGGTACCGACAAAATGTCGCTGTCGTTGCGATGTGGTAACCACGTGGTCATGTGCAGTTACTCCGGCTTTCTTATGGCTGGCTTTATATTGTCCACCTTCATCTATTTCTATGGTGGGAAAAGATAATCAAAAAGATAAATGTAAGATCATTTCGAAACATTTGTATTAAAATCTGAATTAATTACGCCTGAGAAGGCTGTATGGGCTCCATCTCAGCCTTTTCGTAAAGCAAAAAGTATCTTAGGTTAGGTTAGGTTACTGATATTCCTTGATATACAGATAGATCAGTATAGGTTGTATTTATTATTTGAGAAGTAAGTATACATGTTCCAACATAAAACGTTCATACGAGCAATGCTAAGTTAGTTATCACAGTCGAGGCTGGATTGCAGCCCGAGCTGGAGGCGAGGGCCGTTAACGAGCCGAGACTGTAATGACCGATGCTCACGCGTTTCATAAGACGTCTTTCAACAACACACTTGCAGGGAAAATTTTATGAAATTTTACAAAAAAAAAAGGTTTAGACAAATATTTGTGAAAAATTGCGTCCAGATATTTTTCTTCCCACGCTTTGCGCCTGTGTTCAAGCGGTAATGTAAAGTCAAACGCACGCGAGTTTTAAAAACTGCATTTAAAAACTAAAAGCGATGCGATAAGAGCCACTTTACCAACAAGTGTGTTGAAAAATAGAAACATGATTTTCAACAAGTAAATGCTAAGGAATAAATAAAAGAATGATATAATTTGCAAATCTCATTTATTATAATATAATACATAATTTTGGTCGGAAACAGCGCAAGCATAAAGCTCTTTATTTACATTTAAGGCCACAAGTTAATAAACTGTTAAATTACAACAAGACTGGAAAATCTGTAAAAATTTTGAAGAAAGATCTATATAAAAATTACGAATGAAACTTTACTCTCTTATTACCTGACGGACGGACAACAAAATGACCCTATAAGGACCGGTGCAAATCTGGCAAAGCTCAGCGCAGAGCATTTTTCACTACCAGACCATTATCGACTTTGCAAGCGTTGAAATACCGTCGAATATCAATTAACACAACTTTCGCCTCAAGTCGCTTCTATGCTCTCGGCACAGTATAAGAAAGAGTATCTATTACTAGATACAGTACGGACACTCCCTGCCTCCCACCAACTTTTTACCTCACCCCCTCTATCGCCCTCTGATTACCTCGGCGGTTACTAGTAGCATAAATTTAGAATAAATTGACACCAGAATTGACACGCTGGAATTTGTTTTCGAAACAAAGATAACATAATCTCAGGACGAAGGATAAAAACTCTTGAGCAGACGGGTGTCAATGCGTTTTATTTACGAAAAAGTCATTGTACCGCACGCAGCTAAAGTTATTGCAGCCCTAGACTCCGTTTCGCATGTGCTGACGACATCTTGTCTATTTCTGTTTTTTGTAAGCAGTGTCCTGGGTGTGCTCTCGGGGACTAGTAGTTGTGTTTAGAAAATAATTCAGACGGAATTAATCATGGTGGTAGTTACTTTTAACTGCCTCCGTGGTCTAATGGTTTAGAGCCAATGCTCTCGACCCGGAGGTCGTGGGTTCGATTCCCACGGGAGACACCTAGTGATATGTCACTTTGTGCGTTTTTCCCCAGTTGGTTAGGACATTGCAGGCTGAATCACCTGAATGTCTGAAAAGAAAAATGATTCCGTGCTTCGGATGGCACGTTAAGCCGTTGGTCCCGGCTACTATCTCTGGTGGTAGTAGTCGTTACATAAAAACCACGTCAGAGGCCGTAAGGCGGTCTGAAAAAATTTTGACACCAGGGCTCTGCCCACACGATAAGAAGAAGAAGTTACTTTTAGATCCCTTTTCAATTCTTTAGCAAGTTTTAGTGTCCCGAACAAAGCTATAGTAGCATAAGTAGTAATGCTAGTCATCCACCAGCTGGCGCCCCGCTGTCGTGTTGCTCGACGCCGCCGCCGCCGTTCGAAGAGGCGCCACCTCCGCGCACGAGCCGCACCAACTCGTCCTCGACGACGTCATCGAGTGCGTCAGGACGACGTCGTGGCGCGTCAAGCGCCGCTAGCGTCATGACGACGTCTTCTGCGTCGTCATTGGCGTTGACGCCCGCTGCGTTGAGTAGCGCGAGAATTAATGAAGCCAACACTGGTAGCATGCCAACCCGCGATAGCCGTGATACGGCTTTATGACGTCTTTTATCTCGTTCGTTCGCGCGCAAAAGAACGAGATAAAAGACGTGATAAAGCCGTATTACGGCTATCGCGGGTTGGCATGCTACCAGTGCAGGTGAGTTACAGTCTGTCTATAAAGTTGTGACATGAATGTTTGAGGAACTAATCATTTTAGTATGGTAGTGTTGCCAGGTATTGCTTGATTTTGACGTTCTTGCGTGGAGGTAGAGCCCTTATTTGTCTACAAAACTTTTTTGACAGACTGTAATTGATATTCGATGTTATTTCAACGTAAGATATTATTAAGATATTCAACGTATAATATTGATAATGGTTTGGCAATGAAAAACGCTCTGCGCTGCGATTCGTCAGGTGTACACCGGCTCTAAGGGGTTAGTTTATTCTTTTGAGGTACGGACCCTAAACAACTAGTTAATTAATTAGCACCCGTGTCCTTGTTGCTTTCTTAATTAAATCCCGAACCTTTTAATTATTTTTTCTCAAAATCCATTATTGTTGTTGATAGTAAATTATAATTTTAACTAAATTTTCATTCTACAGCGTGAAATCGATATCATTAGCATCCTTTTAAACTAAGAGTCTACCCATCAAACTGAACAACTTTTAATATGGGAGCAAACCGATCGGAGCAAAAAAAACAACTGTCCCATACTAAACTGCAATGCCTACTCGACTCGAATATATGCAACAGCAGTTTTTTTTTTGCTCCGATCGGTTTGCTCCCATAGTAAAAGTTGTTCAGTTTGATGGGTAGACTCTTAGTTTAAAAGGATGCTAATGATATCAATTTCACCCTGTTTAAGGTAGATTTTTCTACTACAGAAATACACAGCATCGTTTTGATTGCAGCAAATAAATATAAAAATAAAATTAAAAGTACAGGCACAATTTTAATTTCAAAACCGGCAGCCACATTAATTTTTTTACATTACAATTTATACATGAAATAAAATAATAGTTAAAATTTTATTTAATTCTATCAAAGTGTTGGTAACCTTAATTTGGGTTAAACAAAACCATTTTTAAAGCCATTCCTTTTTTTAAACACAATGAAATAAATACCAGATCTTTTCAATTTATTATTAAGGGCATGTTACACCGCTTCCTGATAAGTGTCAGATAGGCTAATTAACACTTAATAGACCAGAATCTGATGATTGCCACAGTATAAGACAGTAATCGATCTTCATACAATGGTACTAAATGCGGCGTACGCCTCGCAGCACGCACACACTGACAATATCTCCGCGTAGCCCCGTCTTGCGTTGCCTTGGCTGCCTTAGATATCGTCAGTGTGTGTCGTGCTACGAGGCGTAGTTACTGGCGAGCACCCTTTCTCGGAATCCCCAATAGTCTAACGCGAGATTCTTTGAATAGGGCCAGCTTTGGTGAGGCAATAAAGCTTTGGTGTAACACCCCAGGCATGGGCCACTCAAAAGCACTTATCAAAGGCTACAATCGCAAACTTGCGAATGGTCTCCTTGCCCTCAGCAAGGACCAAATTTGTACAATAGCAAGGTCACTCACAGGCCACTGCAAATTAAATAAGCACATGCACACACTGAATTTAAGTGACACGACCGGCTGCAGATTTTGCAAGGAGGAGATGGAAACTCCTCTGCACCTCCTATGTGATTGTGGTCCCCTGATGTACAAACGCAGCACTCATCTGGGTAGGCAGGTGCTGACACCAGATGAGATACAAACTATCCCGATCAAGAATCTACTGCGATTTCTGGCCGCAGTGGGGATTGGTAAGGAACTATAAAAAGGGCGATCACAAAGGACCAGCGATGGTCTACGTGGCACAGGCTTAGCAAGCCTGTCAAGGCCCAAAACCACAGATAATAATAATAAAATACTGGCGAGCACACATACAAGCCGCGTTTGGTACAATTGTATGAAGATTACTGTCTTATACTGTGTCATTAATCTCTAAATAGTATAAAACAAAGTCTCTTTTCGCGTATGTCCTTTTGTATGTCGATTACTTCTTTTAAATCACGCAACGATAAGATACCGATTTTGATACCGTTTTTACTGTCATTTAGATAATGTCTTCCGGAAGGTTTATGTGTACAGTCCGTAAGCACTTAGAATAAGATTCGGGTGTGGGGTAAAATCGGTTATATTCGTATAATAGATAAGATCGCGGCCAATGACAATCTTTCTGAACTCAAAGTGAGCGAGTTTAAAAAAAAAAATTCCATAGCAAAATTACCTGTAAGCATGACATACAAAATACTGGAAATTTTCCATGAACCTTTAAATAATTACAAGATTTTTGCTATTTTAATAAAATGCAGACTATATTTATTCGAACAAATCATACACCAAGCCTATTTAAAAAAATAGAAAATATTACTTCAATTTCGTTACCGATTTTTTTTTTTATACTGGAGTGCGATTTTTGAAACTCACGTACGATGAACTCAGTAGTTGAAAATCTCTAAATTACTATGGAGATATGCATCTTTCTACTGCTGATTTGAATTTCAAAAATCCTACTTCAGAAGTGCGATTTTTGAAAGTCAAATCAGCAGTAGAAAGATGCGTATCTCCATAGTAATATTGACATTTTCAACTGCTGAGTTCAAAGTATGAGTTTCAAAAATCGCACTGCTGGTCCTAATACAATATATTAACCGATTTTACCCGACATGAGCATCCTATTCTAAGGGTTCACGGACGGTATATTATATTTACATATATTATAGATCCCACCCGGGCAAAGCTAGTAACTCGCACTGCTGGTCCTAATACAATATATTAACCGATTTTACCCGACATGAGCATCCTATTCTAAGGGTTCACGGGCGGTATATTATATTTACATATATTATAGATCCCACCCGGGCAAAGCTAGTAACTCGCACTGCTGGTCCTAATACAATATATTAACCGATTTTACCCGACATGAGCATCCTATTCTAAGGGTTCACGGGCGGTATATTATATTTACATATATTATAGATCCCACCCGGGCAAAGCTAGTAACTCGCACTGCTGGTCCTAATACAATATATTAACCGATTTTACCCGACATGAGCATCCTATTCTAAGGGTTCACGGGCGGTATATTATATTTACATATATTATAGATCCCACCCGGGCAAAGCTAGTAACTGTTGGTGGTTAAATACTATCTGAGACTTGTCACGAAGTGGTGAAACAGACACTTGATGTTGTATTTCAAAACATAAATATCTTTTGCCAAAACCAATTAAAGCAATATACAGGGTGTACAATAAAATGGGACAGCTACTTAAAGGGGTGCTTCAGACCATCAAACTGAACAACTTTCTCTATGGGACCAATATCGAAATCGCGAAAAAAAAATCTGCTGTCCCATACATTTCAGTCGAGTTATGTTTGCAGTTTTGTATGGGAGAGCGGATTTTTTTTCGCGATTTCGATATTGGTCCCATAGAGAAAGTTGTTCAGTTTGATGGTCTGAAGCACCCCTTTGAGTAGCTGTTCCATTTTATTGTACACCCTGTATAGGGTCCTTCTTAATATGATGACACTTTTTTAAGGAGATGATCAGACCATCGAACTGAACAACTTTCTCTATGGCACCAACATCGAAATCGCGAAAAAAAATCTGCTCGCCTATACAAAACTGCAAACCTACTCAAGCAAAATGAATGGAACAGCTGTTTTTTTCGCGATTTCGATGTTGGTCCCATAGAGAAAGTTGTTCAGTTTGATGGTCTGATCATCTCCTTAAAAAAGTGTCAGCATATTAAGAAGGACCCTATAGATGACATATTGTGCTGATCAGGAGTGCGATTTTTGAATCTCATACTTTAAACTCAGCAGTTGAAAATGTATGGAGATACGCATCTTTCTACTGCTGATTTGACTTTCAAAAATCGCACTCCTGACTATATGTTTTTAGTAGAATCTATTTTTAAACATATCACTCTCTAATGAGTGAAAGAGACAGAAAAAAGAAAAATGCAAATATATCACTAATATCAACTACTGCCAATTCTCTGATACAACATTCGTTTCACTATAATCAACTAACTATAATATTAAATTTTTGACAATTGACTATGACATGTCAAAATCTATCGATTTGGTAATTAATTAAATACAGGGTGTTAAATTAAATACGCTACATACGTAGAGGGTGCTGCTTCAGGAGTGCGATTTTTGAATCTCATTCGCTGAGTTCAGCAGTTGAAAATGTCAAAATTACTATGGAGATACGCATCTTTCTACTGCTGATTTGACTTTCAAAAATCGCACTCCTGAAGTATGATTTTTGAAAGTCAAATCAGCAGTAGAAAGATGCATATCTCCATAGTAATTTTGACATTTTCAACTGCTGAACTCAGCGAATGAGATTCAAAAATCGCTCTCCAGGCCATCAAATTGAACAACTTTCAGTCACTTTTATTGTCTATAAAGCACCTTGTTTAATATTATGTAACGTATTAAATTTGACAACCTGTATATTATTTGTGACGCTTTCAATACTTTCGTTACAATAAACATCGAGGAATGTCGAATCATTACTCATTTATACAGGGTGATTTTATTTGTGCGATTATATTAAACCACACAACCTATAATTGTTTGAATACAAAGACAGTGCGCATAAAAATGGGAATAACTACAGAATATATTACCAGGACCTACTTAGAACGTCAAAAAAAACCTCAAGCACGTTTTCATACATTACATCCATACAAAACAACCCTAAAACTACATACAAACAATTTTGGGATAATGCAATTCAATGCTGAATTAGTCAAGTTTCTATAAAGGCAAACATTTTGACAAAAATCAAAAAAAAAAAAAAATCTAAAGGCATAAATTAAAAAATCGTATGTCATAAATATTTGATGAAATTGCTACAATAATTGCACTTATAATTTTGCTACATTTCAAATCCTATTTTGACAGATTTTCTATTACATATAAACTGTCAAAATATTATTACAAATCCATAATTAAACCTGGACATATACCAAGTGTAATTCAAATTGATATATAACAAAGCTTGACAATTCTGTCACCAAAATGTGCTGTCAAAATCTTCAGTCAGCCGGCGGAATCACTATAATGGTGCTTCCGCTATCATTCCCGCTGTAGATCTCTGCGTTCGCTATACTATTACAATAAACGACATCTCTTATAAATCTCTCCGATTCGGAATCCGCTATAAACTCATCTCCATTCAGACGGACAACAGAAACGTGTTCTTTAGTCTGTATTTGTTTATCTGTCTTCCCCAATAAAGGCGATTCAGGTCTTATGTACACAGTTTGAGTTGATCTGACTTTTCTGAACCTCATATCTTTAGGTAAGGTAGACGCATCTCGATTTTCTAATGCAGTAGGAGTTACACTCCTGGTTCTTAAACTGGAATTAATCTTTGGTAATGTGTTTGATGAGGATTCCTCTATGTTGGTCGGTGTGCTTTCAGATTTAACGAGACCGATATCAATGAAGAATTTCTTGAATTTCTCAACAAATGTCGGCGATTTCGCTCTGTTGAAACTACTGGATAACCTCTCGTTCGAATGCTCTTTAGAACTGACTTCTTCTATTCGTTCAGGTATGTTAGACATGCTTTTGTGTTTCTCTAGCGTATTAGAGCGCCTTTTCCGAGGCTTTTCTTCGTCTTCATCATCGATGAACGGAATATCTTGAAGATTATTTTCGTTTCTCGTATCGACGGCAACATCTTTCAGTAACTTTACCGGTGGGAATACTGTCTGAACATCGGCTATGTATATCTGTGGTACGCTGGTGCTTGTATTATCAGTTTGAATGCCGCTGTCTGCTAGACTGCCGTTGATATGCGAGCTTCCAGCTCCAGTGCTTAATACTTTGGTTAGTTGATCGGAGAGCGATTCCATGCGATCATGTATGGACGCTCTGTATACGTTGTCAGCGTTATAAGTCGCAGCGTCTCTTGTCGTCAGATTTGATGTGTCGAAATCTATTCGTCGTTGGAAAGGTCTGTCTCTATCGAGGGTTTTTAGTCTGTCTGATAGGACTGACGGGTATTCAGTCTTTTGTGGTTGTCTTTGGTTCCACGTAGATATGGTTGTGTCGGTAAAGTCGCTCATGCTAGATCTTAGAGAGGATCTAGGTGATAATCTAGACGTTTGCCTCATAAAATCTGGGTTGTAATCCTTGATAGGGCGTCCAATGTAATTGCGTCCTGCGTAACAGGCAAAACGTTGTAAGTCTGGTTTATTTTTTTGGTACATTTCAGTTCATTTCGCCCCACGGGGTTCAAACCATGCCGTTACAGGCGTCACCAACACCGTTAGCACATAAACACGTCACAAAAGTTTCGAAAACGATCAAAAACACGGCGCGATGGCAAAAAGGGTGTAAATCCGATATTTTAAAAAACAAACATGTATTTTTTTTTCTATTAGGTTTTTTTAGGAAAAAACAAGAAAAAAAAAGGACCAGATCACAACAGCATAGGTAACAAACACCGGGCAGGATTTAGGGGTGGGGACAAAACAAACTGAAATGTATAATAATAATAATACATAGGTACCAAAACATAATTCTTGCATTCACTTAATTTGTTAGGAATAACTATAGGATTCTTTCTACTTAGGTTATAAAAATAAAAGAAGTAAGGGTTATTTTACTACAAAAAATATTTAGTATTTCGAGCATTATTGTATGGAATAAGTCAACAGTTTTGAGGTTTTGATATCAATATAGGCCTAATTCTGCTTTGTTTAGATATTTAACCATGCTACTGTGACAAAAACAGTTTCGAAAAATAAGTTCACGGCAACGAACATATATTTCTGACCTTTATTTCAAAGCAAATAAAGTTCAATAGTGTTCATCTACTTTCGTTGACAGCCGTACCTAAAACTGTCTACTCATCCACAAAACCCATAAAACCTTTATATTATAATACTCGACACCATATTAATTTAACGTTTAGTGTTAAAAAAGAATTCAGATTAAAAGCACATGCATTATAAAAAAAATATATTCATGCATAATTTAAATAAAAATATATATTTTTATTTTTCGCTTGTAGTATATCACTGACCAAATTTTCAAATAATTTGACCGCAGTAAGTGGTTCAAAAATATCCTAGGAATTATTTTGAGGACAAACGACAATTATTACAGAACTTGTAATAGATTAGTAACACGATCGATTAACACTTTTCAACAAAACGTTAAATTAAAATAATTTATCTAAAAAAAATAAAAATAAACATACCTGGCGTCTCTATTTCTTCCTGCGGGCGCGATGGCTTCGCGATGCTCTTCCGTTTCGACGGCGAGTGTTTCAATGCTGGAAAAATAATTTGCACTTTGTAAGTTACGATGTTTTTGTAGGCGGGTGTTTTTGGAGAGATATTGTGGTGTTTTTAACTGACTTTAAAAAAGGGAGTTTCATGTAGCTATGTCTCGATTTTTTATAATATTCATACTTCTGTAACCTTCTGATTTGACGTCTAGTAATGTATAAGCTCTTTCTTTTACGCTTCTGATGCATTCATAAGAGAGAAAGAGAGGTAATGCCTGACTGAAAATGTTACTATGCAGATGAATACTGATGATTGATTCTTAGTTTTTTTTTATTAAATGACATTTACTTTTTAAACTATGTAACATTTTACTATTAAAGTTTTGTTCTCTATTTGATATCGCTGCAATAAAAAAAGATTTGAACATCAATTCCTCTCACTTACTCTTTCAGTTATAATCAAAGTGTGAGCGAGACATACAATTTTAATTGAATAATGATATTTCATTAGGATAACACCACAATAACACTTCAAAATGTAACTAAAAAAAAAGATGTGAATTCAAAAATTCTATCCAAAAGCATTGCTTTCAAAATTAAGTATGCAGCGTGCCAGCGGCATTTGCAAAAAAAAAAACAATCGGAACCTAAAAAACATCATTTCAAAAAAAGTAGCTAAAAGACAGAGAAAACATGCGAGTGAGAGAGAAGACAGATCGAAATGACAGAAACGAGATATCGACAACGTAATCTTGTTTTGTTTCATCTAACTACACACAATAGTAAGAGACAAGAGATGGTTTTATCATGAATCTAGATAGATGGCGCCACTTAGCTCTGGATGGCTCGGGAAGGGATCTACAGTACACATTTATTTTCAACAACAAATGTTATAAACACAGTTAAAAGGCTTTGTATGCAGGGTGTAAGTGACAGCCTAGCAAATACTGAAACGGTGAACTCAGACCATCAAACTGAACAACGTTTACTATGGAGCCTACCTCAGGAAACGCGAAAAAAATCAGCTGTCCCATACAAAACTGCTGTACCTACCCGACTAAAAATAATGTATGGGACAGCTGATTTTTTTCGCGTTTCCTGAGGTAGGCTCCATAGTGAAAGTTTTTCAGTTTGATGGTCTGAGTTCACCGTTTCAGTATTTGCTAGGCTGTCACTTACACCCTGTATTATTAATCCAACGGTACTGCCTTGCAAACAAACTTTATTATGGCATTTTACAGTGGCATCCTCATCAGATATCTCAATCAAGACCTAAAATAAAAAAGTGGGACACTGACTTGCGACATTTTAAACAGATACGATTTTTTAAACAGGGTGTAACATAACACCCTAGTAATACTTAAAGGGTTGCTTCAGACCATCAAACTGAACAACTTTCACTATGGATCCAACACCGAGAAAAAAAAAAAACAGCTGTCCCATACAAAACTGCAGTACCGACTCGACTCAAATGTAATGGGACAGCTGTTATTTTTTCTCGGTGTTGGCTCCATAGTGAAAGTTGTTCAGTTTGATGGTGGCATGGGGATGGGGATTAAGGATTACTAGGGTGTTTTGTTACACCCTGTACAATACGTGCAATGCATTTTTCACTGCTAAACCATATTATCTACTTTCCTGGCGTTAAAATAACATTGAAAATCAATAAACTTTCGCGTCAAGTCACTTCGATGGTCTCGGTGACTAAAATTTGTCTCATTTGATTTTCGATGCCATTTTAACGCAAGCACGTCGATAATAGTAGCCCGAGATCCGTTCTTTGAACCTGGCAACACTATAATCGCGGCAGACTGAGAGGTGGCAACCGTAGTTTTTCCAGTACTTTAGACCAGTCTCCTTCTGATGGCACCTCATTTACTACCCAAACAGACAGTTGGAAAAAGTTATACCAAAAATCATAATGGAAAAGGTACTTGCGGCAAGATTTTTCTAGGCAACTTGGCGGCGTTGAATTAACCCATGTGTAAACATACACTAGAATCACATTTCGTTCCCCTAAGAAATATGTGCATAATTTTATGGTCGGATCTCGGACTATAGCTTGGCAGTGAAAAATGCTCTGCGCCGTGCTTCGACACGTTCGGCGTTCCTTAGGCCCTTAGAGAATTGTACTTTTTTTTAATTTCAAGTTTTCTTGACATAAATCTTAAATTTTGTGATGAGAACGCCACTGAGTTTCGTTCCAGACTTGTAAAGAACTGTGTTTATAACAATTCCAAACCAATACTTCGACAAACAACTCGATAAATGTCCAATAAATGGTATAGACATCATGCCAAAACTCGAAATGCCAATTTCACAATTGATAAACTTACTTAGACCTCCAGAAAGACGAGCAATCATCCGAGTACGGACAATTTTTTGGAAAAAAAAGGGAAAAAAACACAGATATTATTTTCATTTGACAACACAACAAATTTCGATGGCGTGGGGAGGGGGAGTGCTTGACTTACATGCCGAAAAAAATTTAGAATTTCGAAAAAAAAAATGCAAGACATCCAATTTGGTAAATTAAAATTAAAGTAAAAATTTTTCTAAATACATGCCTAATGAAATCATCAAATTGCGTTTAAAAAAAATTGATGAAAAAAAGGTTTTTTTATTGGTTAAAACTGTTAAATAAAATAAAAAACACATTCATCAGCGTAAATCCTACGGAAAAAGTGGGTTAAGGTGTTGGTGTGTGCCGCTTTCGTAATAAAGGCATTCAATATTAGTTTCAAGCTACTTGAACCCTTAAATAAACTAACATAGGGTCCTTTATAATTAGTTGACGGTTTTTTACTTGTCTTAACAGGCTACTTGACAACTAGTCAAATCAGCTACTCTTTATCGGACGTCAAGACGTGCGCTTTGTATGAACATTTGTACTAAATAATGAGTTGTGACGTCATCAATATTTCATTACTTTTTATAGTTTATCTTGTTATTAAAAATAGGTGGTAGAGTCAAAAAATGACGTCAAAAAGATCTATCTATATGATATTATTTTGAATAAAAAATTTTGAATTTTGAATTTTGAATAGTATTCAGGCTAAAAACACAATGAAAATGGGAGTTTAGCGTTATTTTCTAACCATATTTTTATTAAGAAGATAAAATTAAAATATATTGCATGTTTTCAAATACCCAATGCAACTTTACCAGCAAATAAAGATTTTTATTATTTATTTATTTTATTATTTAATACTCACTAAGAAATAAATTCTTTTTATTTATTATTCTTCTTCAATAATTAATTATAGCGGATTCAGATTCGCAGCGCAGTCTTGTTCAAAACATTCTAAAGATGTATGTAAATTTTTTATATGGGGGCTCGCAAAGACCGGAACCGGACCGGTTTTCTTCAAAATCACTTCTCGTAATAAAACTTTTGGGGACATAATTATATACGAACAAAACACAGATAATTGGACAAATATTGTAAAATGACTCCATAATCATCTTGATGTCTTTATGACGTCTATTATGTGCCCAATCTAATTTTCAATGTAATGTAAACCTTACTATCCGAAGAGATATTGTAAAAAACCGTCAAACTATTATGAAAAACCCTTTTATAACAATCTTGCACACATGTGCATTGTGCACCATAAGTGTTTCATCTATTAAACGAGACGAACTAGATTCACAATCTCATATGAAATCATAGCAAATTGTGGTCTGGATCTTCGATCAAAGTAATATGAATGGATAGGCCCAAAGCACATTTAGTTGAGGCACATTTAGTTGAAGCGCCGGAGTGCACTTGGTCTGTCTCCTCGGTACGTATTTGAAGAATACCTGACGTTTCGTCAAAGTAGCAATCATCATCAGCCTATCATCGTCCACTGCTGAACATAGGCCTCTCCCAAGGCGCGCCACAAAACTCTGTCCTAGGCCTTCCTCATCCAGTCGCTCCCAGCTATTTTTTAAGGTCGTCTGTCCAGCGGGCAGCAGGGCGTCCCACACTACTCCTACCAGTTCGTGGTCTCCACTCTAGAACTCTGACACCCCATCGGTTGTAAGTTCTTCGGCAGATATGACCAGCCTATTGCCACATTAGCTAGCTAATTTTCTGAGCTATGTCAACCACTTTAGTTCTCTGACGTATCACTTCATTTCTGATGTGATCTCTCAGAGAAACACCGAGCATAGCTCGTTGTGCGACCTTGAATTGATGAACTAGTCCTATCTTTAGGGTGGGTCCACGTTTCCGCACTACAGGTCATCACTGGCAGGACGCAAAGTAGCAATATTGAATATCAATTTAACTTACTTTTCTCATTTGAAATGTTTGCGTAATAATATATTCATTTTATTTTGATCGAAGGTCTGAATTCACAAAGACTAGAGTGCCCTCAGATATTTGTTTGAGGGCACTTTTATATGTCATTTTTGGAGCGTAGATTGTGTATCTAGTTTTCATCTATGTTCGAAGGTCTAACCTCAAAAGAATTAGTAATAAAATCTAAAATAACAATGTTATATTAATGAGTCTGGAATTGAATATAGCTCTAATCTTTTGTAAAACAAAGTCTAATTTCAAACAGTTTAACTATGAATTTAAAGTTATTCACCCGCTAATCTATTCTTCATTAAAATAGGATTGTTCTAAAACTAAAAAAAAAAAAATAGTTTTTAAAATTATCGATTTAAAATAGGATACAGGGTGTTAAGGTAAACAGTTGCACTACTTTAAGGGGTTTTTGTAACCATGATACTAATCAACTTTCCCTAAGAAACCTATAGGAAATTCTCAAAAAAGAAATTGCACTTTCCATACTAAATGCAATCAGCTGGTCGAACGTTTTGTATGAAAAGTCTAAATTCTTTTCGGCTAATTTCTTATAGGTTTCTAAGGGAAAGTTGATCAGTATCGTGGATACAATCATCCCTTAAACTAATGCACCTGTTCACCCTGCATTAGGAAATTTTGGAATATTTTAAAATAGTTATTTATTTATTTCTCAAATTAATTGTCACTCAACCACAATGACTGAATCATTTCATTTTAGGTCAATCTGACTAATTTCAAAATTCCTTAGTAAAGTTGTATTTCTTAGTAAAATAACGGAGATGATCAGACCATCAAACTGAACAACTTTCTCTATGGGACCAAGGTCGAAATCGCAAAAAAACTTCAGTCTGTCCCATATAAAACTGTAAAACCTCATCTGGCAGCACCGCATCGCCTTTTTCCGTCGCTTCATCCTTTTCTGTCATTCAGGAACGTCATTTGCTAGAGCAAATAAGGTAGACGGAACGCAATCGCGCGCGGCGGTGCTGTGGCGTGCGGTCGCGTTCCGTCTGCCTTATGTGCTCTAGCAAATAACGTTCCTGAGTGACAGAAAAGGATGGAGCGACGGAAAAAGGCGATACGGTGCTGCCAGATGAGGTTCAACCCTAATCCTACTCGACCAAAATGAAGGGGACAGCTGACTTTTTTGACACCGGCTGCATGCACGAAAAAGTGTCACGTCCCGCCTGAGCCTGAGCGTGCAAGCGAGAGCGCGGAACAATTCTCTCTTTCTCGCGTCACGTCAGAGCTAGCAATTAGAATATTCATCAATGTTTCATTATGACGTTATCACGTAAAACTATCGTCCGTAAAACGACTTTACAGACAACCAATTTTTTTTGCGATTTCGACGTTGACACTTTCATAGGCAGATTGAACTTGAACTTGCTTTTGTAAAGCAAGCTTGTATTCAGAACCGACAAAAAATTAATTAGCGGGTGAACAAAATATAAAAAAAAGAGAAACTACAATAAAACACACACCAACACCCCCCCATCGCTACGACACACACACAACACTACCCAGTACCTATATAGCTCGTGACCAGAGTGCGAAACTTCCGGTGATTCCCCTTTATCTCGGGCAGGTCCACTGATCAACATATTAGCTTTGTTATTTTTATGTTGGCAGTCGTGTTGGGTACACGTGGTGTTCAAATTAGAAAAAAAAATTAAAACAGAAAAAATAAGATCTATTTCTTTTTTATCCTGTGGGCAGAGTTTTTTCAGACCGCCTTACGGCCTCTGACGTGGTTTTTTATGTAACGACTACTACCACCAGAGATAGTAGCCGGGACCAACGGCTTAACGTGCCATCCGAAGCACGGAATCATTTTTCTTTTCAGACAATCAGGTGATTCAGCCTGCAATGTCCTAACCAACTGGGGAAAAACGCACAAAGTGACATATCACTAGGTGTCCCCATGGGAATCGAACCCACGACCTCCGTGTCGAGAGCCCAATGCTCTTAACCATGAGACCACGGAGGCAGAAAAAATAAGATGGTTACCGTAAACTCGATGATTATATTAATGACCAAAATGTCTGGTTTTCACAATGTTACACTATGTAATTCAATATTTAATTTTACTTTGTATATTTTGTTTCTTTTAAAAGATGCGTGTTATTCCTGGTCGAACTTTTAACACCTTCCGACGTAGTGGCAGAGTCAAAAATTACGTCAGAAAGCTATCCGTGTCATATTATTTTGAATAAAACATTTGGAGTTGAGTTGAGATGGGGCAAGTATGTATGCGGGGTAAGTTCGAATCATTGTCTTTACTAGGCTGGCTTTCCAGCAGAGTTTAAAAATAAACAGTCAACATACAATTATTGTGTGCTTCCTTCGCAAATACTTGTAAACCGTGCCTTTTATTATACACGAGCTTTAACCCGCGACTTCGTCCGCATAAATTATATACCAGATTTTAAGTCAGATGATAAGCTATCAAACAAAAAAAGTTTCATCAAAATCGGTTCAGTAGTTTTTGCGTGATATTCGAACAAACAAACACCCAAACAAACAAACAAACAAACGAACAAACAAACAGACAGACAAAAAGTAAAATAATTTGTGATTGGGAATCAGGGAAGCCTAAAAACCATATCGTAATCTTTTTTTTGTAAATATCTTCAATGTACAGACACACTTCTGTTACAGTTTTATAATAGTTTAGATACCAACTATGCGTATTGTATTTGTATTTGTATGAGTGCCTAGGCTAGACCACAGTATAAGAAAGAGTATCTATTACTAAATACAGTACGGACACTCCCTGCCTCCCACCCTCTATTACCCTCCAGTTACCTTTTTTTTTTTTTTAATTTATTTAATAATAAGTTACAAAATTACATGTTTTTTAGTTGTAGTCCTACAAAACCGTATTTTACGGTTTGGCTGTAGGAACCGAGAATCAGTCTCGCATTACATAGGCGCAATAATATAGACTATTTATACACATAACATGACTGGCGTACTGAGTACGTACTTACTAGTTATTCATTGATGACATTCGATAGCAACAGATCCTTCAACAACCCACAGAATTTCGACAGGCAGTTACCTGTAGCCTAGACTGACACCACAATTGACATGCTACAATTTATGTTTTCGAAACAAAGAGAATATGATCTCATTACGAAGGATAAAATCTCTTTTTGAATAGACGGGTGTCAATGCGTTTTATTTACGAAAAAGCTATGTAGGTACCGCACGCAGCTTAGATTAAAAAAATTTCGCTTGCACGCAGCTAAAGTTGTAGCCCTAGACTCCGTTTCGCATGTGCTGAATGTCAATTTAATTTTTTTGTAGGCAGTGTCCGGGGTGTGGCTACACCCTAAACACCTAGTGGTCTACGGATGCAGTGCCAGTTGACCAATAACTTCCTTCCACTGCATTAGTGGAGGTAACATTAAATAACTCGCGAACTATTGAATAGTAATTGAACAAACAGCTTTTGGATTCTTGATTGTGTTTTCTTAATGACTCTTTTTGTTAATCGAATTCAAAAAAGTAGGAGGTTACTCAATTCGACCGTATATATTTTTCTTTTTATGTGTTCGCAATAATTCTAGATACGATATACGAACTTACCCCGTCCACACAGTTACCCCACCTAACCTTACCCCCATCAATATTCAGTAACTAAGGTATAATATACTTTAGTTCAATCTTTACGCACTACGCGTAAATATTCTGTAATTCTTTTTGACAATACAAAAAAAACATACAGGTTATGTGAACGAACAGAAACCAATTATTATTAGAAAAAAAAGAATTGTAGCGGCTAACCAGAATAGTTTAGTTTTCAAAACATAAAAAGAAATTAGTTTTAATGAACACCACATTTTACCACCACGATTTCACAACAAACTACATAGGGGGGGTTATTAAATACACATTAAAGTTTATAATTAACATAGTTTCAAAATTCCCATTTCATTCTTATCTTCGTATACTTAGCATTCAAAACTAAAATACAAATAAGATGATAGAAATTTTAAAACCATGTAATAATTTCTTATTTAGCAAGAACTGAACAATTACATTTTTGATCAAAATAAGTTGGATGCCTTTTATGATAATTCCGTAGACGACCGACCATACTCGGTCCGACAATATTCGGTCCGACAATATTCGGTCCGACAATATTCGGTCCGACAATATTCGGTAATTGAACACAGAACATTGATTACTTTAACGGAACATGTGTCGGAAAAGAATCTGTGAACGACTAAAGTCGGTCTCCTGCGTTACGACAAAAGTCACTAAATCTTTAGGAATTTCAGTTCTTACTAAAACTAAATATAAAATAAACTTACGTTAATCCGGTTTTTATTACACATAAATAAATAAGGTTTAGGACACATAAGTTAGCAATTTTATTACAATTATAATATAATGTACTGTCCACACATAGAAAAAAATACAAATCTCTGACTTTAAAATCGTAACCAGCCAATCACAACGCTTGATTCACGATAGTGACTCGTGATTGGTTGATAGAAAAACATGGCGACCGGTATTTTAAACATCACGTCATTTTCCTATTGCGTGATTGGTCGATTGGAATATTTGTTTTAAATGTCAGAGATACGTCACTCTTTCTAAATTTAACAGAGTATAAAGGATTTTGACACATAAAGGCTAGATAATAAGGGTCAATTTTGGATCTAATCTTTTGAGGGGGATAGCTATGCCGGTTATAGCTTAATGACTCAATTATCTAATGATTTACAGAAGAAATTGAAAAGGAAAGACCTTTATTCAATCGAATAGCTACATTTCCAGGCTGAGATTGATACACTTGCTATCTCACTCACACTTTAAATGTGTATACGAGACAGCTATACCGGATATCATGTCAGTAAGAACTTAAGGAATATGTTAATTAGCATGAATTTTGAAAATTTTCAATTGAAAAAAGCAAAAAAAAAATTGTAAACTACTTTTTAAAAAAATTTCTAAATTTTATAGCAATTTGAGGTTTCTATTATGTCTTATTTGATAAAGATATAAATATATGTTTATTTTAAAATTGAACAACAATCAAAAGCACATATTGATTTTTTAAATACTGGTAAATTTGAATTTTATAATTATACCAGATTTTAAGTCAGATCATAAGCTATCAAACAAAAAAAAGTTTCATCAAAATCGGTTCAGTAGTTTTTGCGTGATATTCGAACAAACAAACACCCAAACAAACAGACAGACAAAAAATCCAAAAATTGGTGATTTGGAATCAGGGACAGGTAAAAACCATGTCGTATTTTTTTTTTGTGAATATGTTCAATGTACAGACACATTTCTGTTACAGTTTTATAATAGTTTAGATGCCACTGTAGAAAACGATAATTTCCATTTCCTTGGGACTCACGATATTCCTTCTATCCTGTGTATAATTTCAGCTATCATACGATTTGTATTGATCATACACATTCGCCAGCTGCGAAACTACCGAAACGAATACACTTCATCACGTGGGCAATGACTTTTATAAAAAAAAAACGGGTTCACTCCGGGAGTGCCGGCAGAAGTGAAAACTTGAATATTAACGTTGTGCATTTTTGATATTTTGAAAAGGTTAGGGAATAATTTGAAAATTTGAATATTAACGTTGTGCATTTTTGAGTTTCAGAATATCTCTGACTACCCCCTCGGGGAATATAGTCGTGAGCATATGCTATGCTATGCTATGCATTTTTGATACTTTGTAAAGGTTAGGGAATAATTTCGCACGAATTGCTTTAATTATCAGTATAAAAGTACTATCATTTATGTGGTAAAATACAATATCCATTTATTGCGCTATCGTACACAAACATGACAATTTATGCCGCTTAAACGAAACAGCAGGAACAGGCATGCATTTTCGCCACGCGGTAGAAAGAGAGGGGGATATGTCTGACCAATTTTCGATCAGGTCACGTGACGTCACGGTCCTGACGCGAGTTTAAAATTTTTTACCCATTCCAAAAAGTGCACAACGCCGCTAAATTTTCACATACATTTTTTTTTCATATTTGCCTTAAATTTCCAATATAACCCAAATATCCGGTATTGTATCAATCTCAATCCAGAAGACCTACTCTCCATATAATACGACAACGTATATAACAACGATAGACAACTCGAAGATATACTCACACGAAGGTATCTTCTTAAAGACCGTCTTCGCCATGAAATCTAGGAACCTTTGCGCGTAGAAACTCGGCCGGTGCACGGATACCGTGTCCTGTAAATTAAAAAAAACCAGGTCAAGTGCGAGTCGGGCTGCTCGCGCACCGAGGGTTCCGTGCCATACCACCACAGAACACAACATTATTAACTCAGAAAAAACTTTTCTTGTCCGGGACCTTTAGCGCGAGAACGACTCACACTTGGCCTGTTTTTAGTATTTGTTGTTATTCTGTAGAGTTTGCACTATAATCACACTAAGTTTGACGCTTGTATGTATGTATTACCGTTTTTACGATAGAGCGTGAACAAAAAACGTTGATAAAAACTAGTTTCTTGTTGAGAACCTCCCTTAATTTTTAACTTTTTGTCATTTTTATTATTTGTTAACAAATCCGCCGTAATAACGCATAATCTGAGAAATTTCAACTATCTAGCTATTACGGTTCAAAAGTTATAGCCCTAAATAGGTAGGACGGACGGACGGACGGATGGACGGACAACGTAGGCTTAGTAATAGGGTCCGGTAAAATACCGGTCAAGAGCGTTTCGGACCCTCCCATATAGGAGATAGACGTACATTTTGCTATCATCAACTGTAAGGCTGATTCAGTATTCAAAGGGTGTAGATCATCTCTGTGATGGTAAGAACAGGAGTAGACGTTCTAAATATCAACCATCCTTATCAGGCGGACATTATGCCTTCTTCATTGAAGTTCACACTTAGAACATCATCACTGGCTCCTTGAAACATCTTCCCTAATTTGTCAAAATATATTATCTGGAAAATGGGAAGATCTTCCATATTCTGTCTTTCGAAGAGAATAATTTAACGCACCCATCTTGGATCTTCCAAACTCATTTTCAATATAATTAAAAAAAAATTGTTTAAATAAAATAATATTGAAAATGTTTTTTAATAATTAATTCACGTTTGCTTACCTATGAAAAGTTATTCCTTCACAAATGTAAAGGAATACAAGCAAGCAAAAGCAAAGCAAATGCTTACATTTCTTGAATTGTTTATTCAGTATTTCAGTACACACCACGGCATTTTTTATGCGGATTAGATTTTTTTAAATCAAACTGCTACACGTGACCGCAGTCAGAGAGTGACTAAATGCTAGAGTGCTATATCGCTGCAGTTGAATGGAACAACGTCTTGAAGCGCGGAGTTAACTCTATACATTCTATCTCAGTGCCCCAAGTCGATGAAACACCTTCCCTAGCATCACTCATCAGCGGGAACATCTTCCCTAAAAGAGTTCAACTCACCCCATCATGGATCATACTCTTCCACGTATGCTCCAGCTTCTTCCTGAGTCTGTAGGACTGCAGGATGTCTATGATACCCAGGAACAGGAGTAAACGTTCGCCGCGCGCGTTCCTGGCTGGAATTCCGCCCGGCCTGGCGAAATAATAATTTGTTTTGTTTTCAGTTTTATTCACGCATAGGTCTACGATAAACTCTTGGCACATAAAATTTTAGATTTTCACGTGGTAGTGTCAAACTGTCATCTGTGTAGACAAAGTAGGACCTTTACAAACTGAGACTTTATCCAGAGTGACTGCATCGCTACAGTAGCAATTAACAGGCGTTTGCATTGACACACACGCGCGAGTGCATTGCGACAAAGGTTGTCGACGAATAACTGATCAAAATTAAATGCAAGAGTACTATATCGCGGCAATAGAATGCGCGATGTTCGCTCTATACGTATAACTCAGTGATGTTGTCTTTTGTTGTACATTCTGTCTGCCTAGTTGTCTATGCACTATTTTCTAAATTAAATCGTAATTAATCGAATCCGATCTTTGCTTTTCAGTCACATCATAACATAACACCCAGTATGTATGTATGTTTGACCCGTAAATTTGGCATATACTACGTTCTTAGACAATTTATATAGGGACTCGCCTTGCGGTAGCATTTCCCCTCTGCCACGGTATAAGAACAATTGATCTTGTGCACCAAATTTTATACCTTATCACTAAACGAGACAGCATATTGAACTTAGAACGTTTGGGGTTCAAACGAGACTACTTTTCATGATTTTTAACATTCAAAATTAGAATCGAAACTTATGAGGAATAAAATCCAAAGTTGTGGATTTCATGTTACCTCGCCCCCCGTAAAAAGTGGCAGAAATGTTTCTTAGTAGAATGACACGCGTAACTCGTCCCTATATACATTGTCTAAGACTACGTTAGATCGGAAATGCGAAAGAGAAAGAGCATAGCATTAACGTATGTTAGAGCGAGATAGATAGACGAGACCTTTCACGAACACGCTATGAGCCTGTAAGGACCTACCGTCAGTTGCCGTTTTTTAACCGACTTCAAAAAAAGGAGTATTAACCGACTTCAAAAAAAGGAGTAGGTTCTCAGTTCGACCGTATATATATATATTTTTAATGTGTGTTCGCGGATAACTTCTTCATTTATGAACCGATTTTGATGATTCTTTTTTGTTGGAAAGGAGATATCCCAAGGGTGGTCCCATGATAAGGAAACCAGGATCTGATGATGGATCCCAGAGAAATCGAGGGGAACCTTCGAAAATCGTAGTGCCGATTAGTGCGTTTGTTAATTTGAAGCACTACTGTTAAATCAAACTAATGAATTCACCACTGAAAATTGTGAAATAAACAAAATTTTAACAAAAAGTTAAAACCGCCTTCAAAAAAACTAAAAAGTTAAAAAATAATATTGCAGCCGATGACTTTTTCGTTCGCATCATAAGAACATTAATTTGTTTTATAGAAGTCGGTGTCAAGCCAAGCCAAAAAACTAATGCAAGCCCTGTCGCGAATCGGCTTGACAGCGACTTCGATAAAACAAATTAATATTATGATGCGAACGAAAAAGTCATCGGCTGCAATATTATTTTTTAACTTTTTAGTTTTTTTGAAGGCGGTTTTAATTTTTTTCCAAAAAACTCAGGTTTTTTTGGTCTCGCCTTGGATATTCCGTAGCCGATCAAAAGTAGTATATGCTAAATCTATTGTTTGACCTATTGCGGTTAAGTAATACGAAAGTAACTCACGGAACGTCCTCCTCTTCATCGATGGGTTCGCTCTCCGCCTGTATGCTCTCCATCGCAGTCGAGTGAGCGACCAGTCGCTGCCGATTTATTGATCTGCAACATTTGATTACCTTCGCTTTAGAGCTCATTATACTTTGGCTAGGTTTAAAGGAGTTAGAGGTATAATACCGGCGCACAACTGGCGATGCGCAGCGCAGAACATTTGTAGACTTTGCTTACGTTGAAATAACATCGAAAATCAATTAACACAACTTTCGCCTCGAGTCGCTTCGACGCTCTCGGGGACTAGTAGTTGTGTTAATTGATTTTAGATGTTATTTCAACGTAAGCAAAGTCGATAATGGTTTGGCAGTGAAAAATGCTCTGCGCTACGCTTCGGTAGGTGTGCGCCAATCTTACAGGTGTACCTGAGGCTTTGGATTTTGTAGACCAGGGTTGAAATAAATTGGGTTTTATGATCACGTAAGGGACATTTTGCGAATGAATTTTCCGCAATGCTCAAAAAGGTTGGCTGTTGTTAGGCTCGGTATGCACCAAAGCGGAGCAAAGTTGGAGTCGTTTCTTACTTTCTCGGCTACCGATGGAAATAGTAAAATTTCGAACAAATCTTAGTATAGAGCACATATAGCTATACAGGGTGTAACAAAACACCCTAGTAATACTTAAGGGGGTGCTGCAGACCATCAAACTGAACAACTTTCACTATGGAGCCAACATCGAAATCGAGAAAAAAAAATCCGCTCTTTCATACAAAACTGACGCCAGATTTTTTTTATTTTTTCTCGACGTTGGCTCCATAGTGAAAGTTGTTCAGATTGATGGTCTGAAGCACCCCTTTAAGTATTAGTAGGGTGTTTTGTTACACCCTGTATAGCTAAGTAATATCGGGGTCGAGTCGAGATATACAGGATTGATTTTTTTGGGCGGTGCGGCAACAGAGTAGGCACCAAAGCCGTTCTTAGAAGACTCCTTAACTTTTTGAGAAATTCCGACCTGCATTTACAAATTCTCAGAAAAATTTACTGTCAGCGAGAAAATTGGCAATTTATACAAATACTTTTTATTTCTGACAATCGATTTATTTTTACAAGGATAAAAACAAGTTCAATTTAAAGTGACACAAACCCCTTTTTATAAATTGAGGTTGAATTTACATATCTCCGTTTCGCTCCGCTTTGGTGGATCCCGGTGGTTAAGGAGTAACATTACAAAAGGGGATTTAGTCTACAGAGATGTGTTTCGTTCGTACATCTGTGTTCTATGATTAAAAAAACCCTGTAAGTTAGGAGTTAACTATAACTAACTTATGTAACCCATGCCATTGTCACGTGAGCATGGATCGCATGCCATTAATTACAAATTAACGCACTGTTTGTTAATTTTGTTACACATGCATGTTTAGGCTTGAATCAGACCTGTTCGGCTTGAGCCAGACATGTCCGGCTTGAACCAGACCTGCACATTGCTCTATCTCTTTCAGCGGCTAAGAAACAATACAACTTCGCCTGCACTTCGTAGTCCGGTCATGGATGTTTACATGTTTGTGCCGTTGTTGTATGGTTTCCATAATAAACAGCCTATTAATAGTGCTTTCTTGGGATCATTACAATGTATGTGCCTGTGAGCGTTATAAAAAAAATATACAAAATATATCTCTCTGTGGTTTATACAAAATATACCACAAAGAGAAAGCTTCGATCGCGTGGAAAAAGGTATGGGAGACATTGGGCGAGTGTGTCATATGATCATTTTGTGCGCTCTTAAAATCGTTGTCTCCGTGTTCCCAAAAGGTTCCCAAGCCAAAATGATCACGTGACGCTTGCCCAATGTCTCCCATAGCTTGTTCACTAGCGGGATTCTGTCGAAGGTTTCTCTTTGTACGCATTTACTCATGTGGTCCGAAGCGTACGGATGCCTGCAAGCAAACCTGCCTGTGAGCGTATAAAAAAAAAAAAAAAAAAAAAAAAAAAAAAAAAAAAAAAAAAAAAAAAAAAAACTCATAATTCCAAGCCTCATAAGAGAATGCCAAGACTTCGTTATTTTCAGACGTCTGTTGTTTAATCATCTGATTGACAAATCTTATTATTCAATTAAGGAATTTCTTGAGACATGAATTCATAATCCTCCAAGTCAGTATTAACCTATTATGTTAAAATTTAATTTCATAAATGACAATTTTGTTTCTTTGTATGTTTTTGTTTCTTTATTTTATATTTATTATTGCATGGAATCTCAAATTTACAATTGGGTATTTGACTACATTCAATATATTTTATTTTTATCTACTCAATAAAAAAAGGGTTAGAAAATAACGCTAAACTCCCATTTTCATTGAGTTTTTAGCTTGAATACTATTTTTAATAACAAGATAAACTATAAAAAGTAATGAAAATGTTGATGACGTCACAACTCAATATTTAGTACAAATCTTCATACAAAGCGCATGTTTTGACGTCCGATAAAGAGTAGCTGATTTGACTAGTTGTCAAGTAGCCAATTGTGACATGTATTAAATTAATAGGATTAGTATGACATTTGATTTTAGTTTTAGGTACATTTTTGAATTTTTTATACGTTACATACTTAGTCAATAGGTTTTTTTTTTCAGGTATAACAATACCTGTATATTTTTTGTATGCCTTTTGGTAGGCCACAGAGATACATTTTCCTACTGTAATATCATACTTTACCTGTGTGTCACAATAAAAATATTTGTATTTGTATTTGTATTTGTATTTGCAATGTTTCTCAGTGTTTCTCGCGCTATAGAATGTTGTTTTTGATTTGATCGACTAAAAGGGATAGAGCTACAGGAAACAAATTCCGTGCTGACAGGCCAGGTTCAAACCTAAGTCTACATTTGTGTGGTATTACTGATTTGACGTGAATCATCATCTTAAAAATGAGGGTAGCGTATGTTCACGACTATATCTCCCGAGGGGGTAGACAGAGATATTCTACAAAGAGTTTTTAAGGACCTAAATCTAGCTAGTTTAATATCACTTGATACGTCTTTCATCTTGCTAAGAAACCGGCCAAGTGTGAGTCGGGACTCGGGCAATCTGTATTCCGTACTACAAGTTCTTTTTACATGACTACACTATCTTTAAAACATGGGTTCAGAACCAGTAAAAACGGATACTATCTAAGTATTTAGTCATATAGTAACTGAAGATCAGTTTAAACTGGCAGTCCTTTTTTGGCTATAGGAATAAAACTATCCAAGAGCTGCATGAGCTCATCCTACCTTCCCCTTTCTACTATCGGACTTCCAGACGCACCGCGGGATATCACCCCTTCTTGGTTGACATCCCACTTATCCGCACCAAGCGCCTTTCTGAATCTTTTATAATGCGCACAGCCAAGGAGTGGAATGCCTTACCTGCGTCAGTATTTCCGAGCACTTACAGCCCGAATTCCTTTAAAGTACGAGTGAATAGGCATCTTCTGGGTAAGCTCGCTACATCTACGACCCCCATCTTCGTCCTGAGGACTGGATTGAGGTCAAGAGCAAACCCATAGTTAATAAAACAAACAAAAAAACTATCCAAGTTAGTGTCAACCTGATAATTTTTCTTCAATAGTATAAAACTCATTTCCTGTTTTTTTCCCCCCAGATTTTTCTTTACATTAATTTATGTCAAAAGGTAAGGGAAAACGAGTGTAACAGACGGATAGACGGACAGACACCAAGGTGATTCCATTAATGTTGTTTTGCCAATTTTGGTACGGAATAAAAGCCTAACTACAACTGCACGCTTAAAAAGATGTAGTAGTGTTTCCTGATCACCCCAAATGATATTATAGTCGCAAGTAAGTTCAAAAACATCAAATCAGCAACATGCCCTCAACTATCACAAAAACCACGTTAGAAAGAGGACAGAATACAATCCTACAGGCGTTAGAGAGAGACAAGATTATTGTAAGGTTATTCAAAACATTCATTATAAATAATATCGTACTGTGTCCTTTTCACTTGCTTCTCGAATTCCTCTCGACCGTGTTCCGATCTGAAATGGTTTATTAAAAAAAACAATGTACCCACCTCCCTTTAAAATAGCTATATACATAAACAATATAAAAATACATTAAGAAAAACTTCAGATTAAACCAAAAAAGGGAAGGCGCACTGTATGCTTGCTAAACTGAGTCAACATTGAATAGTCTTTTTTAATATGCTGACGGGTCTTTTTAGATGATCAGACCATGAAACTGAAAAAAACTGTTTCTTTGGGACTAAGGGCTCTTACAGACGAGCGACACTTTGCTGTCGCGGTGGGTCGCAGAGCGTCGCGCTCATACATTTTACGGTCGCGCGACCCTCCGCGACATCTGGCGACCGCAAAGTGTCGCTCGCCTGTGAGAGCGCAAAGATCGAAACCGCAAAAAAAAAAATGCATCTGTTCCATAAAAAATAACGTCAAACCACTACGTATGGGACAGCTGATTTTTTGTTTCGCGATTTCCATGTTAGTCCCATAGAGAAAGTTGTTCATCTCGGTGGTCTGATCATCTCCGTAAAACCGTCAACGTATTAAGACCTCGTATTACATAATTTAAGAACATGCAAACTCCCCTCTCTTTGATTTTATCTAAAAGAAAAACAATAAAAACCGAGCACCGACTTGTATTGGGCCCATCCTCAGAGCAAGGATCTCCTTTATTCTAAAGGCATAGAGGGAGCCATACCATTGCAAGAATGTCCACTTTTTTGGCGTTTGTGTTTGAATGTGTGGTGTCAAGTAGTATGGACAAAAGAGACCAACTAGACCAAAGTGACAACGGCCCTAATGTTTACGGTCACTTTGCACACACACTAGCACAAAAGTGACAAGTGAAAAGTGGACAGTCACATAAACAAAGATCTATAGTTCCGTCTCTTTCTGCTATTAAAGGTACGTCATAAGACAAAAGAGACTAACTACAATCGTAAATTGATGCGGACACTATGCTTTAGAATAAAGAAGATCCTTGCTCTTAGGGCCCATCACATCAACATAAAACACTAGAGGAAGGTACAAATGAGTTAATCTAGGGTGTGCGTAATTCCGCAAGCAACACTGCACTCTTAATAATGCTATCCTATTCTGCACGGCACCTGGATTCTCTAAGCACTGCACCTCAGTCACAAAAAGTGACAGAAAAGTTTGTTAGTAGAATTACACGCGTAACTCGACCATAATTAAATTCATCGCCGCATATAAAAACACCATTGAAGAACTATTGACACGAAAAGAAGAAGAATTAAATTCATCCATTTTTGATGTGAAACATCATGTCGCAACAACCACGCAACAACAAACAACATGTCGCGCCTTGGCAGTAAAACCGATTCGTATGCCGTGACGGATTTGGATCTCACTTCATTTGAAAGCTGCAGAAGTACGAATATTTCGAAGAAAGCGCGCGATGTCAGTGAGTGCGGTATTGACAGCAGCGATCGAAAAAAGCGCGCGAAATCGGGGAAGGCGGTATTTCACTGTTTCACATCTGCCGGACGTCCCGTGACGTCCACTGTTTTGTTATTCATTTTCTTTTTGCAGACAAATTGATGGTCAGATGTCAGATGCTGACAACAAAACCGGGAATATACCCGTAATCGGGTATTTTCGAGGTAGAATCCCATCTCTATCAAAAATTGCTTGTTCCTTTAGTATTTTATTCCGAGGTGGCATGAAAGTATAAAAAATCACTCACGAAATGTGTGTGATTGATATGCTTAAAATAAAATTTAAAACTTCCACCGCACAAAAATTGAACAGTTCAGAACAAGTTCAGCATTGACCTATTATGTACTACGCAGTAGAGGAGACAATGCACTTCATTACGATGTCTCATTCAAGTCTCACTCACAATCGCTAGATTCCATGGAGGATAGAAAGGAGCGGAGGCATCGCAAAGCAATATTTCCATCTAAGTGTCGCCAAAATGCGAGGGATGGGGGACGAGACGGGTGCGCAGCGCCCCTAAAACCGAATACACTTAGCGGTAAAACCCGTGACGACTATAGAACGCCAACGATTAGTAGCTAAAATAATGTTCCTTCTGTTTCGAAAATTATTTCTGTTTCAAATTGGACTTACGCATTACCCATGAAAAGTTAAGCAATCAACATACTTTGTCTACAACTCTGAACAATTTTACATGCAGGAACAGCATACTACATCGTTTTAGATGTATTTTATTGACAAATCCCCTCTCAAAAATAAATACGTAAACGAAACAAATGCGTACGAAAACGATGACGGACCGCATCGAACTGAGCATCATAGGCCACGCGCTCTGTGACGTCATGACCTAATCAAATGGCAACAGAAATTGCCTTGCAACACCTCCGCTTCTTTCTCTTCTCCATACTAAATTCTCTTTCGTACGCAAGCGTTCCTTCTATACCCACATGTGGTGCATGACGTTTGTCATGTCACCTCTATTACGTAGTACATAATATCTCAATGGACAAAAACTACTATTCCACGCTTAAATAAAATAGCCCCCACAACTCAAAACCCCGAAAACAACTCTAAACCTTACAGCCCATTCTACAAAGTACACAGCGACATACCTGGTCCTATTAAGTCCCTTCCTAGGTTCACCGTCATCATCGTCACTGTGGCCGGAGTCTGTTCTCTTGCGGGCTTCCGTCTTCTCTCTCTGAGCTTCGTCGAGGTTGTGGATACCGACGAGCAGGGAATAGTCCATGATCTGAGTAAACCAAGTGTGAAATTTATATTCATCATTTATACATACATAAACTCAAGACCGTAATCCCCGTCGGGATGGTCAGAAACATTGCCACAATATTACTACAATAGGGTTATTTGGAAAAAATAAGTTTTCAGTTCGAAATCTCAATATTTGTAAATCAAGTCGTACAAAAAATCGCTGTTTGGCTGCTTTATTGGCGTGCGCTGACTTCAAGGTTGGATGTACGTGAAAATAATGTAATACAAAAATATTTGCGAGATATCTAGCTTTTCAGTATTCTTGTTCCACGCGAACGAAGACGCGGGCAAAAGCTAGTAGATATACAGGGTGAAATTTATATCATTGGCATCCTTTTAAACTAAGAGTCTACCCATCAAACTGAACAACTTTTACTGTGGGGGCAAAAGGATCCGAGCAAAAAAATACTGCTGTTGCATACATTTGAGTCGAGTAGGCATTGCAGTTTAGTATGGGAGAACTGATTTTTTAGTTGCTCCGATCGGGTTGCTCCCATAGTAAAAGTTGTTCAGTTTGATGGGTAGACTCTTAGTTTAAAAGGATGCTAATGATATCAATTTCGCCCTGTATAAATAATGTGCCGGGGACGTTGGCAATTTTTACCTTGTAAAGGTGATCTAGAAACGGCAGGAAACCTCTGAGCTAGAACATAATGATTTTTACATTAGACTCTGAATCTATCAACTCACTTTGAAGCTCTCCAGAACGCGGCAGTCTCTCTGCATGGTCTTTATGAGCGCGGTGTATGTGTCCGCCTCGAGGAATATGCCTTCAGTGTGGTGCTCCATGAAGTCCAGGTCTTTGTACGTGGGCGAGCCTTTTTGTCTTTCCGATTTGTTTGCCTGCAGACGATGAAGATCACAAGGTTAATAATTTATGCCTCCTGACGCATGCGCGTTTTGCGGACTTTATAGCGGTGCCCAAACCGTATATACAGGGTAAATTTTTAATCAGCGGATACAGCGAAAATCTGGAAAAATGCAGCTGTTTCGTTAATGCAATTTAGTATGCAACAGCAGACTTCATTGGGATTTCGAAGTTGGTAACGTAGGAAAAGTTATTCAGAGTTCAAGTAGAATGCATGGTTAAGGCTCACCTTGGACACTTAGATTTCATACGAAAGGCAAAAATTTAAAAGTAGAGGTAAGCATGTGCGATATTGAGTGAGTGCGAGCGAAACAGGAATACGCATTTCCCTATATTTTACGTCACGATCCTGCCAGATGGGGTGAGGTTTAAAATTGGTGGGGGCAGGGAGTGTCCGTACTAAGATTAAGATAAATGTTTGTTCATACTGTATGTAGTACTAGATACTCTTTCTTATAGATATAGAAGCTCACCTTTCGTTTGTAAGTGGACCCTTTCAAGTCGTATTTCTGATGTAGCTTGACGTAAGACGGTAGGATGTTGTTCATCGCCACCAGTCCGACGTTCTTACTGCACTGGTAGCAATATAGACCGAAGAATTTTACAAGTTGTATACAAGCTCACCTTTCGTTTGTAAGTGGATCCTTTCAAGTCGTATTTCTGATGTAGCTTGACGTAAGACGGTAGGATGTTGTTCATCGCCACCAGTCTGACGTTCTTACTGTTGCACTGGTAGCAATATAAACCGAAGAATTTTACAAGTTGTATACAAGCTCACCTTTCGTTTGTAAGTGGATCCTTTCAAGTCGTATTTCTGATGTAGCTTGACGTAAGACGGTAGGATGTTGTTCATCGCCACCAGTCTGACGTTCTTACTGTTGCACTGGTAGCAATATAAACCGAAGAATTTTGGTAGTAACGTGCGTGGGTTCTGGAAATTAAAAGAAAAGTGTTATTTTTGATTTGTGCTGTTTATAGTTTGTTGTCTTTACGTGTCTTTTTGGCAATGCTATAACGTCGACAATGCCGTTTTCTTCCCGAGGCCTGATCACAGAGTTGCTACGTTCCAAATACACCACTTTATTAGAAACTGATAAAAGGCTGGGCCACACAGAATGAGGCTGCGGACCGGCTGCTGCCCAGCAGTAGTTGTAAACTATGGAATTATATGTGAGGTGTCACACTGCGGCTACTGTTCCGCAGCTTCTTCGCAGCCGCGTTGGATTGCATCTAGTGTGACACCTCGCATATAATTCCATCGTTTAAAACTACTGTCGGCCCGCAGCCGCACTCTGTGTGGCCCAACAAAAATTAAATAATCTGTGGCCCAACCTAAATTCCCACCCTTTAATTACCAACTGCCAGACGGTACGCGCAAAAATTTATCTAATGAAGCTTCACTCAGCGTTATTATTACTTCGTATAGCGCGTGACGTATGCGACGTTGCTGTCTGGCGCGAGTGGCAGAAATAAAGCTAGCACATCGCAAATGATGGTACTATCTCGGCACCTAAGGCAGAGTGACTGACGAAGGTCTAGCCTGCCTAGTATGATCTCTACTTGCGCGCGACTTGACTTTTCTCCATAGTGCCCTAGCAGGGTCCATGTGCACTGTAATCACTATGTAACATCTTATAAACCCATGGTTGCAATAATTGATTTGTATTTGTATACTACGCAGCACATTTTGAAGTGCATAACGCGCTTAACACAGATGCACTATCTTGTCCTTACCCTCCTATGTCTGATGGAACGGGAGACCGATACGATCAGAGGTGGGGTCATCATGCAGGTTTAGGCGTCAAAGACGCCTGAATGAATTAGTCGCCTTTTACGATACCCGACTGGATTGTTGCTATTCTAAAAACTATATAACTAGGGACCAGGCTTGCGGTAGCATTTCCCCTCTGCCACGTTACAGGATCAATTAATCATGTGCGTTTACATACAATTACACCTGCCTTAATTATACCTTATCACTAAACGAGACTTATTATTTTATATTGGCCAGATAGTAAAAGGGAAGTTGAAAGTTTCTTTGAATCGTTAGAAAGGCTCTTGCAGCTGTTGATGCTACCAAAAAATACACGGAAAAATATTATTATAGGCGGTGACTTTAATGTCAACATCTTAGAGAATACAAAACTTACAAGAAGACTCATAGATTTAATGAAAATAAACAATTTTGTCCAGCACGTATCGGAACCAACAAGAATAACTAACACTACTGAAACATGCTTAGATCTCTTATTTACTAACTATCACAACGCAGAAATCGCTGTACAAGTAAACGATTATGCACTTTCGGACCATAAATGCATCGAAATAAACATATCAACGCGTCTTGAAGCTAAAAAAAAGATATTGTTCACAAATAAAAGAACTTATAGCGACCTTAACATGAATCACTTTAAATCTGAGCTACAGACGATAAACTGGGGATCCGTCTTGATGGAAAATAAAACTATAAACGAAAACTACAGAATATTCTCGAATTTGCTATTAACTGTTCTCGACCGGTGCATTCCAATAAAAAAGATAAAATTAAAACATTCAAAATCCAAGCCATGGTTAACCACTGGAATAAAAACATCATGTACTAATAAACGTCTTTTGAAAATCTTCGTAAGTAAAACAGACAATTATCTTTTACAAAACTATTATAAATCATATGAAAAGCTTCTTAAAAAGACGGTATGTACGGCTAAAAAAATTCAAAACATTAAAAATATAACTAAATCCGAAAATAAAATAAAAACAATGTGGCACATTGTTAAAACTACATTAAATAAAAATACTACAAAAACTACAAAAAACATTGCACTGGAAATTGAAAAAAACTTTATAGAGGATCCCATTGAGATTGCAGACTCGTTTAATGATTTCTTCTCGTCGATTGGCAAGCCTGCATCACAAAGGGATGAGTTACCCCGTGGCCGACCGGTGCTATCGCCTACTGAAAACTCACTCTACTTAAAACCTGTAAGCCATTGCGAAGTTATGAATATTATACGCGAACTAAAAAACAAACGGAGCTTTGGCTACGATGACATGCCACCTATCCTAATAAAGAGGTGTGCTAAAGAACTTGCCTCACCTCTAGTCTTCTTAATCAACCAATCTTTTGCTGAGGGCGTTGTACCGGACCTTTTGAAAATATCCATTATAAAACCCATTCACAAAAGCGGAAATAGTAAAGATCCCAACCAATATCGTCCCATCGCATTACTATCTACGTTCTCTAAAATACTTGAAACAGCTATGACTAAACAACTTTATCCCTTCTGTGAAAAGTACAACATCTTCGACGATAGGCAATACGGATTTAGGAAAAATCGATCAACAACATTAGCTGTGTACAAAGTAATCCAAGAAACGCTTAATATAATAGAGAACAAAAAATACGCGATTGGATTACTACTCGACATGAGCAAAGCCTACGACAGAGTCTCACATGAAATCTTATTAAAAAAATTGTACGGTATAGGCGTAAGAGGTTTAGCGCACGATTGGTTTGTATCATATCTTAAAAACCGTAAACAATTCGTTGAAATAGAGCATTTAAATACAGATACAGGTACTAGGGAACACGTGAGGTCAAAGGAGAAATATATGACGGGCTCTATTCCCCAGGGAAGTGTACTCGGATGTATACTTTTTCTCATTTACATCAATGATCTACCTAAAATATTTGACAATACGTGTTTTTTGTTTGCTGATGACATTACAATTATATTTCCTGCTGTAAATGAATTATACCTAAATTCGTATCTTAATAATTTGTTTGACATACTCCTAAATTGGCTAAATGACCACAATCTTCAATTAAACCTGACAAAAACAAAATTAATGCAATTTAAACCCTATCAAAAATCACCTTTGACAATTGAATTCTCCCTGAACGATGCAAAGTTACAATGTGTAAACACCTCTAAGCTTCTAGGTCTGAATATTGACACCCACATTAATTGGAAAGCCCACATCCAAAAATTGAAAAGTAAGCTGTCTGGATTCACATATGCACTTCATAAACTAAAACAATCGACAGACTTAAAAACGGCGAAAATCGTTTACTACGCATATGCCCACTCTTGGCTATCATATGGCGTTATGCTGTGGGGTAATAGTACGGAAGTAAATCAACTATTTGTATTGCAAAAAAAGTGCATTCGAATTTTGGTTCATATCAAGCAACTAGAGTCATGCAAGCCACATTTCATTGAACAAAAAATTCTAACCCTAACTTCAATATATATTTTAGAAAACTGCAAGTTTGTAAGAAAACATTTTAATTTATTTCCGCAGCTCATACGACCAGCTAACCTACGACCAAAAAACAAGTTAGCTTTACCTTCCTCGAGATTCCAAATGGTCAGAGACGGTCCGCATTCGATGTGTATCAAGATATACAATAAAATCCCGGAAACTATAAAGACCCATGGGCAAGAAACGTTTGTTAGAGAACTAAAACAATTTTTAAACAATAGGGCATACTATACACTGCAAGAGTTTTTCGCCGATCCTTTGTAGGTTATAAACATTAGGTACCTAGATATTAAAAAAACTATAATACTATTGACATGCATTTATAAATAGGCGATTAGCATGATTATTTCTAATGATATTATAATGAATTCCTAATTTATTCTTATTTTATTTTAATTGTTTTGTATCTATTGTTTCTGTTATAGTTTATCCTTTGACATATCAATTATTAATTCCTCATGCATACTAGCGACCGATAAAATGTACCCAACTTTAAAATAATGTATTTTAGACTTATACTGTGTTGCAGTGCCCTTACAGGGTTTCTATGTCTTGTACCTACTAACTTAAAACCTAAGACCATGTAAACTAACACATAGAAAAGCAATAAATATATGAAATATGAAATATGAAGACAGTCTATAAATGGTCTATGATTGCGGAACAATAACTTGAAACTAGTTTGGGGTTCACACAAGACTATTTTTGACACTCAAAATTAGAATCTAAAGTAATGGAATAAAATACTAAGTTGCGGATTTCATGCTACCTCGTCCCCCGCAAAAATATGCAGAAAAGTTTGTTAGTAGAATTACACGCGTAACTTGTCCATAAGTCGATACCGGAGCACACACGGTACTATAATACTAACTGTATCACATCATTATAAAGTCCATTCTCACCTGATCGAGGTTCAAGTAGTATCCAGGCAATAGTTTCTGCAGAAACTCTCCCTCCTTATGCTGCACTGTCTTTATGATGAACTCGTCGTCGTTGGTCAGGTAGAAGATGCTTCCCGAGGCTCCGGGGTTGCTCAGTTCGCGTAGGGGTGCGCTGCACATTGACATCTGGAATTGAGGGAATAAGGTTGAGTATAGAAAGACATGCTATGGCTATGCTCGGTGTTTCTCTGAGAGATCACATCAGAAATGAAGTGATACGTCAGAGAACTAAAGTGGTTGACATAGGCCAGAAAATTAGCAAGCTGAAGTGGCAATGGGCTGGCTATATCTGCCGAAGAACTGACAACCGGTGGGGTTTCGGAGTTCTAGAGTGGAGACCGCGAACTGGTAGACGTAGTGTGGGACGCCCTGCTGCCCGCTGGAGAGACGACCTAAAAAAGCAGCGGGGAGCGACTGGATGTGAAAGGCCGAGGACAGAATTTTGTGGCGCACCTTGGGAGAGGCCTATGTTCAGCAATGGACGATGATAGGCTAATGATGAAGATGATAGAAAGACATGAATGAGGAAACCTGCATACGCTGAAGAAGAAGTTCTGATGCGTATGTGAAGCATTGTGCACGCGTGGTGGACTAACGTTCTTACACCCTTGAGAGTAGGCCTGGGCCCTGCACTGGGACGTATACAGGGTATAACAAAACACCCTAGTAATACTTAAAGGGGTGCTTCAGACCATCAATCTGAACAACTTTCACTATGGAGCCAACGTCGAGAAAAAATAAAAAAAATCTGCCGTCCCATACATTTGAGTCGAGACGGTACTGCAGTTGTGTATGAAAGAGCGGATAATTTTTTTCTCGATTTCGATGTTGGCTCCATAGTGAAAGTTGTTCAGTTTGATGGTCTGCAGCACCCCCTTAAGTATTACTAGGGAGTTTTGTTACACCCTGTATAGGCTGACTAGCGACCCGCCCCGGTTTCGCACGGGTGCAATGCTGATACTAATATACATATAAACCTTCCTCTTGAATCACTCTATCTATTAAAAAAACCGCATCAAAACCCGTTGCGTAGTTTTAAAGATCTAAGCATACAATAGGGACAGACAGACAGCGGGAAGCGGCTTTGTTTTATACTATGTAGTGATTATGATGATGATTGATTATTTAACATTTGTTTCAATGAGCGTTATTATTATTTTTTTTTAATTTACTTCCTAAACATCTCAACAGATGGCATGGGTCATCGCTCCATAGATTCAAGTCAAGAACTGTGACTGTCTTTTTTAAAGGCTAAGAGATCGAGCCCATGCAGCCGTAAACAGTTAAAAATTTTCGTGAACTCCACCTAATGGTGTTAAAAAATAAAACAATTTAAAAAGCAAACAAAAAGGGTAAAAATGGTGGTCTTATCACTACCATACATTTTAAATAAAAGAAGATTCGAACTAAAGTCAATAATTTCCTAATAAAATTGTTACGCAAAGTTTGTTTATGTCCAAAGCCATTCATAATGGACTATTTATTATTATTTGTGGTTGGGCTATTGCAAGCAAGGGTCGTTGTAACACGGAGACCAGCGCTAGTCCTTTTGTGTTCGCCCCAAGCTCACCCATATTTATGCATACCTCCGAACTTATCGTATTTTCTTTTCATTCTCGGGAATGCAGGTTTCCTCACGATGTTTTCCTTCACCGCCGAGCTAGTAAATGATAAATACAACCGTACATAAATTCCGAAGAACTTAGTGGTACAGGCCAGGAATCGAACCGCGGCCTCAGGATTGAGGCGCTAGCTCTCTTCCGTATGGGCTATCATCGCTCTCAAAATAATGGACTAGCTAGAATATAGTACACAATGGTTTAATAGTCTATTAGTGAAAACAAGAGATAATACTGAGTTAAGTAGACAAGTGACGACAATGGTTTGTTATTTACGTCTCTGGTGATTCATTTTAGATTGAGATCCGACCGTAAAATTATGCTAATATTTCATAGGCAAACGAAATGTGATTCTAGATGTTTACAGAGGGGTTAATTCAACGCCGCCAAGTTGCCTAGAAAAATCTTGCCGCAAGTACCTTTTCCATTATGATTTTTGGTATAACTTTTTCCACCTATCTGTTAAGGAAGTAAATGAGGTTCAAAGAAGTAATTTTTCAACGTGGCAACCCTAGAGTTGCGGCAGATTGAGAGGTGGCAACCCTAGTTTTTCCAGTACTTTAGATCAGTCTCCTTCCGATGGCACCTCATTTACTTCCCTAACAGACAGGTGGAAAAAGTTAAACCAAAAATCATAATGGAAAAGGTACTTGCGGCAAGATTTTTCTAGGCAACTTGGCGGCGTTAAATTAACCCCTGTGTAAACATACACTAGAATCACATTTCGATCGCCTATGAAATAGGTGCATAATTTTACGTTCGTATCTCGGACTATTTGACGTTGGACTATATTGACATTTGACGTCATTGCAGACCCCGGGTTCCATTTAGTTTATACCAACGTATTCCCCTGTGTCCTCCCTGAATAATAAACACTAGAGCAAACATTTTTTTACCATACAATATAATGTTATAATGTACACTTATGTATGGCAGTGAGTGCTGGGTATGGCAGAAGAAGCATGCAAGTAAAATTAATGCTGTTGAAATGCGTTCCTTGCGAAGTATGTGTGGCGTCACGCTGAGAGATAGAGTGAGAAATTGTGTAATAAGAGATCGATGTAAATTGAAAGAAGATGTTGTGACAAGAATAGAGAAAGGTATGCTTCGTTGGTTTGGCCATGTGGAGAGGATGAGTGACAGTAGATGTACGAAAGAGATATATGTTGCTAATGTGAGTGGAAGTGTCGGCAGAGGGCGCCCTCGTAGGACGTATGCTGATGAAATCAGTTGCGTCCTACAAAAAGGGGAAGTGCGGAGTACTCGAAACCGACGGGCATGTATGAAGAGATGTATGGATGTGCATGAGGCAAAAGAGGTATGTAAGGATCGTAGTAAGTGGCGCGCCCTGGTCTCTGCCTACCCCACTGGGAAAGAGGCGTGACGTTATAGATAGATAGATAGATAGACAATATAATGTTCCCTCTGCCATTTTACCATAAATTAATTACTATAATAACTAGAAGCCTCCGAAAATGACGAAAAATCTATCAATTTTACTTTGGCTATGTCTGTATGTTTCCCTTTTTTTGTTTATGTTTTATAAATGACTAGCTTTTGCCCGCGACTTCGTCCGCGTGGAATTTGGAAAACCCCAAGTATCCTATGTTACTTCTAAGACTTAGACAATTTATATAGGGACTCGCCTTGCGGTAGCATTTCCCCTCTGCCACGGTATAAGAACAATTGATCTTGCGCATTTACACCCAATTTTATACCTTATCACTAAACGAGACAGCCTATAATAGCGAAACAATAATTTTGAACTTAGAACGTTTGGGGTTCACACGAGACTCCTTTTCATGATTTTTAACATTCAAAATTAGAATCTAAACTTATGAGGAATAAAATCCAAAGTTGCGGATTTCATGTTACCTCGCCCCCCGTAAAAAGTGGCAGAAATGTTTCTTAGTAGAATGACACGCGTAACTCGTCTCTATATCAATTGTCTAAGTTCTAAGACCTCCAAGAATATGTGTACAAAGTTTCATGATGATCGGTTAAGTAGTTTTCGCGTGAAAGCCTAGAACAAACAAACTTACATTCACATTTATAATATTAGTGATTTGATGAATGGTGATTTTATAAGGTCCCTAGTTCTTACAGTAATAAATTAAAGCAAAAAAGCAAAACACAGGGACAACATAGGTAACATAGATTGTATGCTTTTTTTTGCTCTAGTGTCTTTATCCAGTGAGAAATCCTGCAAATTAAATAGGAAATGCATACACTGAATTTAAGTGACACGACCGGCTGCAGATTCTGCAACGAGGAGATGGAAACTCCTCTGCACCTCCTATGTGACTGCGGCCCCCTGATGTACAAACGCAGTACTCATCTAGGTAGGCAGGTTATGTTTGTAATGGCCTCAGGCATGGGCCACTCCAAAGCACTTATCAAAGGCTACAATTTTTCGAACGGTCTCCTTGCCCTCAGCAAGGATCAAATTTGTACAATAACAAGGTCACTCACAGGCCACTGCAAACTAAATAAGCACATGTATACACTTAATTAAGTGACACGACCGGCTGCAGATTCTGCAAGGAGGAGATGGAAACTCCTCTGCACCTCCTATGTGACTGTGGCCCCCTAATGTACAAACGCAGTACTCATCTATGTAGGCAGGTACTGACACCAGATGAGATACAAACTGTCCCGATCAAGAATCTACTGCGATTTCTGGCCGCAGTGGGGATTGGTAAAAAACTTTAAAAAGGGCGTTCACAAAGGACCAGCGATGGTCTACGTGGCACAGGCTTAGCAAGCCTGTCAAGGCCCAAAACCACACAAATAATAATAACGAGCTTTTACCCGCGACTTCGTCCGCATAAATTGGCCTCGATTCGGAGTGTACCACGACTAAACTAAACTTAATGTATTCCTGTCACTTTCTAAAATAAGATTAAGAAAAGAGACAGAAAACCAATAGCTGACTTTAGTGCTGTCAAAGTGACGTTAAACGCCCAAAAACGACTTAAATAAGATGGCGTACATTATGATGGCATCTTATTTTGCGCGTTTAACGTCACTTTGACAGCACTAAAGTCAGCTGTTGGTTTTCTGTCTCTTTTCTTAATCTTATTTTAGAAAGTGACAGGAATACATTTAGTTTAGTTTAGTCGTGGTACACTCCGAATCGAGGCCATTATATACCAGATTTTAAGTCAGATGATAAGCTATCAAACAAAAAAAGTTTCATCAAAATCGGTTCAGTAGTTTTTGCGTGATACTCGAACAAACAAACACCCCAAACAAACAAACGAACAAACAGACAAAAAATCCAAAAATTTGTGAATTTGGAATCAGGGACATCTAAAAATATCATATCGTTATTTTTTTTGTAAATATCTTCAATGTACAGACACACTTCTGTTACAGTTTTATAATAGTTTAGATATTCAGGGAGGAAGCAGGGGAATACGTTTGTATGGAAAAAACCGTACCCGCCTGTCCTCTTTACATATTGGGAGCCTCTTAAGCGTAGTTTGCACGTAGCATAAACATGTTTGTTATGTGAAGGAAAAGGCGCAAGCGACGGCATGCGGAGGTCACAAAAACAATGCGTTTGTTACATCAACGTATTCGCCAATTATTATCACATGACCTTTACGATTCTTGGTAATTTAGTCGTTTAACCAACAAACCGCATATTCTCACGACTTTATTCCTCGCGGGGGTAGTCAAAGTTATCTACAGGGTGTTAGGGTAAACAGTTGCATTACTTTAAGAGGTGATTGTACCCACTGGCGGACTAAGGGGGGGGGGCGGAGGGGCGGTCCGCCCCGGGCCCCCAGTCCTGGGGGGCCTCCGAATCTCGAGAAGAGAATCCCTTTTTAATCAAAAATAATGACGTTTATATAGCAAGTAAAGACACAGTTTAGAGTTGAAGGCCAGAAGCAGAACAGGTTCTGAGACTGCAGTTTGAAGTTGGAGGCCCCGTACGTTAGTCATTGAAAGTCAAGAAAAGAAATAGAGTCAAAAATACTGCGAATTTGCGAGCTCGCTTCGCTCTCTAAATCTTTTTCAAGTTGTTATGCAGTTAGCATAATTATGAGTTCGCTTCGCTCGCTCCGGAGGCCCTGGCCTCCGGTACTGGGACTGCAGTTTGTAGTTGGAGGCCCCGTAAGTTAGTCATTGAAAGGCAAAGAAGGAAATAGAGTCCAAAATATTGCGAATTTGCGAGCTCGCTTTGCTCGCTCAATCTTTATCAAGTTGTTATGCAGTTAGCATAATTATGAGCTCGCTTCTTGAAAGGTCAATGTGGTTGGAATTAGAATGTGTTTCGAAAATTTGAGCTTGCTTCGCTCGCTTGGATTTTTTGATAGCTTTCTGTGCTTTGAGACTGAGTTCATGCTACAACCCAGTCATAATTATAGAATCGTTCGCTCCGGTTTTAATTTTATACGCCAATATACTCACCTACTCTATTTCAAGATGAGATCTACAATCGAGTTATTATAAGCATTATATTATAAGCTCATTTCAGCTATTTGTTTAATACATCAATCGCCTCGATTTCGGCATGAGCAGAAAAAGTCGAGTTATAATGAAGCAAAATCTCGAGCCCGCTTCGCTCGCTCCTGACTAGACACATTGCACTAAAATCTTGAGCTCACTTTGCTTGCTCCAGAATTTAGTGAATTCTCGAGCTCGCTTCGCTCGCTCTTGGTTTTGGATGGTACCTATGTCACTTCATAGTATACAGTTGCAGTTGCACTGTTGGTGTGCAGTTAAATCTTGAGCTTACTTTGTTCGTTCCAGATTTTAAGTCGTAAAAAAACTCGAGCTCGCTTCGCTCGCTCAATGATTTAAACCTTATTCCACTGATCTCATTATATTGCAGTAAAATTTCACTTAGCTTTGCCCGCTCCAGAATTCAGTGAAATCTCGAGCTCGCTTCGCTCGCTCCGTGTTGTAGGACCTGGATCTCCCTGGGACAAAATACTTGCTACCTATGCCTATGGAAGGAAGGGGCTCTGATGTTAAGTTTTTGCCACGGCTCGAAAGAATTGTAGATATCAATTTCTGGAAAGACCGGGGGCCTCATTTAGTTTTGCCGCCCCGGGCCTCCGGCGGGCTTAGTCCGCCGCTGATTGTACCCATGATACTGAACAACTTTCGCTAAGAAACATAATTAGGAAATAGGCAAAAAATATACCAGACTAGCGACCCGCCCCGGCTTCGCACGGGTGCAATGCTGATATAAACCTTCCTCTTGAATCACTGTACCTATATAAAAAAACCGCATCAAAATCCGTTGCGTAGTTTTAAAGATCTAAGCATACATAGGGACAGACAGACAGAGGGAACCGACTTTGTTTTATACTATTTAGTGATAATATACAGGGTCCTTCTTAATATGCTGACACTTTTTCAAGGGGATGATCGGACCATGAAACTGAACAGTTTTCTGAACGGGACCAACATCGAAATCGCGAAAAAAAAACAGCTGTCTCATACATTTGGCTCGGAAGGTTTACAGTTTTGTATGGACGAGCTGATTTTTTTTCGCGATTTCGATGTTGGTGCCATAGAGAAAGTTGTTCAGTTTGATGGTCTGATCATCCCCTTAAAAAAGTGTCAGCATATTAAGCCCCTATGATAGGACGAAACACCTTGGAGGCATCTTTTATTTTTCATGTTTCGACTACATTGATACAATTTTTAATCATTTATCTCGTGTTAGAAGAACTTAAAATAGTTTCCGATTTTTGGTATTTATACTCACATTTTCACCATTAGTTTATCTAGTGAAATCATTAAGAGCCTATGTCGAAAAATAATTTTAGCGAAACGGACGTGTAATAGCTTATATTACTGCCAGATGCGAGAGAAAGAGATGGGGCGGCGCGCGCGCCTGGAACGAATCAAGCAAAAAACAAACTTTATTTAATTGTGATTGTACTATTTATGTTAGTTCAATTCTGCTCTAATCAAAACTTAGATAATAGCAATCTCTTTTTTTTAAATCAAGTCTGATGTTTCTATTATTCACCGTTTAGCAGTTACAAGCGTTTATAGACAAAAACGGAGGCTACTTTGGCTTGTTTTTCTATCGAGAAAATTTGTCTTAATCGTGTTTTGGCTCTAATCAAAACTTCAATTATATGTTCAATTTACACATATCCGCAAATCATACTCCTACTGTTAGTACTTCATGATATATGGAGCTTTGAAGAATCCTATTTTTTTTACATAGCCCCTTAAAAAAAATCTATAAAAAGTACCTTTGTTAACTCTTTTTAATCGAAAATACGGCACGCGCACGCACTTTTCAGAGGGCTGGGCAATCGCGTTTCTCATAGAAAATATTCGTCTGAACCTATGCCTCACCCCTTAAGGACTCTGTGTTTTACTTACTAAGAAGTCATCGGGCTGTATTCCAAACAGATCCCTGAAGTATCTGAAGGCGATGGGCGCGTATGTCTTGAACTTGAACTCGGAGTAGTGATGGGCCGGGGTGTGGTTGGAGCCCTCGTGCGGGAAGTTCGTGGTCTCCACCGTCATGAAGTCCTGCATGAGGAGATCGCGCTCCGGCTTCGAGGCGAGACCACCAATGGCGTGCTGGATGCCTGCAAATTAACAAAGAATAAGAATCATCATCAGCCGATTAACGTCCACTGTTGGACACAGGGATGTATTTCCAAATATTGCGCCCTTGGGCAAATATATTTGGCCGCCCCCCATAACTGCAGTTTGCCGGCGGTGGGCCTGTAGCCAAGATTTGTGCTTTTATTGAATTGACCGTCAAAAGCTGTCACAAGCTATATCCAAATTGTAGTTTGCGAAAGTAGTAGCAAGATCTAAAATAATTATGGAGCGAGCGAAGCGAGCTCGACTTTTTTCCGTTATGCGACTTGACTGTGCTAGAACTCGTATCAGTTTATGTATGTAGCGCAATATTAAAAATAGAGATCTAGGAATTTTTTCAGACTGATTTCTGGCTATTACTGTATTTCTTTGGGCAACATTTTCCTCCCCATGTGTATGGCCCTACGGGCCGCCGCCCCCCTTAACCCGGCCGCCCTTAGAATAGAATAGAATAGAATAGAAAATTGCTTTATTGCCAATTATTACTAAAAAAGAACATACAAAATTAAACATACAAGAAATAAAAAAAAATAAAAATCATACAATTACAACAAAAAGAAAAAACAAACATAATTACTGGCAATAGGACAGGGACTCAGCTAAGCTGGCTACAGTCAGTGCAACTGACAGTAAGCAGCGCTGTTTTTCAGCCCTGCCCTTGCTCCTAGAGATGTTGTGTTGGAGTGTAAAGAGGTAATGTGTGGGAAGGCAACCATGACTACAAAGTGTAAGAGTAAAGTGTAAAGTATGTGTGTGCAGCTGAGCATTTTGTCTACGCCAAAGCTGAGCATTTTGTCTTAGCACTTGCCCATTTTGCCCTTAGGAGAATACGTCACTGGCTGGACATAGGCACAGTATAAGACAGTAATTTATCATCATACAATGGTACCAAACGCGGCTTGTATGTGTGCTCGCCAGTACCACAGGTCCGGCACTTCAAACAACGTTTTAGATTTGACATGATGACGTTCGCACATGCGCACTTTGCGAAAATTGTGCATGACATATGTGTAGGGTTGACTTAACACGCGTCGTATGAACTACATTATACATTTCGTTACTTTTTATAATTCATTCTGTTATTAAAAATAGTTTTTAGGCTAAAGAATCACAGAAAATGTGAATTTAGCGTTATTTTCCAACGTTTATTTTTAGTGTGAGGAGAAAAATAAAATATATTTTATGTAGTCAAATCCAACGGGTGCGCGCACCTGACTGCATTCCCTTGCTCGGCTTCCCTCAAGTTACCACAGAGAGTGTGAGGGGAGGTGGGGTATCTGAAGTCAGAGGGGGGCGGGGAGTGGCCGTTCTGTATGTAGAACTATATACTTAACTATTCTGTGCCAGTACGTACGCCTCGTAGCACGCACACACTGAGAATGTCAGACTGACAAGAATGCGCCAGACGAGGCTACGCGGAGATATTGACGATATTGTCAGTGTGTGCGTGCTACGAGGCGTACGCCGTGTTTGGCACCATTGTATGAAGATGGATTACTGTCTTATACTGTGACATAGGCCTCCTATAAGGATCGCCACAACGACCGGTCCTGCGCGGCCAAGAATAAGAATAGTAAATATTTATTGCCTTCTTCAATGACATGCTATACATAAGGAATTCGCATCAGCGTACTGTTAACGGGACGACAAAAGATTTTTTCTTTGATTAAATCAAAATAGCAGAAGATAGGCGACGTTCTTGCATTACGCAGTCGAAAAATGGACCTGCTTTTCATGTACCTACTGACGAGTGAAAAGTAATGCTGTGCGATTTGTTTTTTTTCTTTTTGAATGATATACTTGAAATATTTTTCAAGATTTATTTTTACCACTTTGTCGGCGTGGTTAATATGTATATAGCCTCCGCGGACACACGGACGGACGGACATGGCGAGACTATAAGGGTTCATTGTTGACTTCGAACCCTAAAAAATACACTCAAAAATAGGAAATGACATTGTCTAAATTATTTTGAGGCTAGTTTTTACCCCAAACACCCAAGAGAAAAGATATTGATGGTTTTTTTTGCGATCCTGATTTCAATTGAAGTGGGTTGGCTAATTGCAAACGTATGCTTGTAAGAAAGAGACGCTTGCACTGGGATAACCTGCCGTTAAGTCAGTCACGGAACTGATTTATATTTGTATAGATAAACTGAAGTTAAAAAAATTACTTCTAAAGAAGAATGGTCCCATGTTTAATATAGACCATTGTTATGTCAGACACTGCAATCATTATTAACACTTATAATTATCTTTTAATTATAGCTATATGTCATAATTATAAGGAACGTTTGTTTGCTCAATAGCGTATTTTATTTTAATCGTTTTGCATCTCAATAACTACAAATACCCGACGGGTCGGTCTCGGCATGAACTTAGATAAGACGAAAGTCATGCTTAATTCTCATGTCGAGCCAGAGGCGGTATACGTCGGTGAGGCGGCAATAGAAGTTGTGCAAGACTATGTCTACCTTGGACAGACTATAAGACTAAGTAGAAACAACTTCGACAAGGAGGCCGCTAGGCCCATCCAACTAGGATGGGCTGCTTTCGGGAAACTGCGTCATATATTCTCCTCGGCTATACCACAATGCCTCAAGACGAGGGTGTTCAATCAGTACGTCCTGCCAGTAATGACCTATGGTGCGGAAACATGGACCCTGACGATAGGACTAGTTCATCAATTCAAGGTCGCTCAGCGAGCTATGGAGAGAGCTATGCTCGGTGTTTCTCTGAAAGATCACATTAGAAATGAAGTGATACGTCAGAGAACTAAAGTGGTTGACATAGCTCAGAAAATTTGCAAGCTGAAGTGGCAATGGGCTGGTCATATCTGCCGAAGAACTGACAACCTGTGGGGTGTTAGAGTTCTAGAGTGGAGACCACGAACTGGTAGGCGTAGTGCGGGACGCCCTGCTGCCCGCTGGACAGACGACCTAAACAAGCAGCGGGGAGCGACTGGATGAGGAAGGCCGAGGACAGAGTTTTGTGGCGCGCCTTGGGAGAGGCCTATGTTCAGCAGTGGACGATGATAGGCTGATGATGATGATGATGAACTACAAATACATAATAAAACAGACTAGATAGCTCTGTTGATATTGAACTATATTTTTTAAATTATTTGTTAGCAAATCCGCTATAGTAGAATAACGCATATTCTGTGAATTTCAACCGTTAGGGTAAATAGTTGCATTACTTTAAGAGGTGATTGTACAGTCAAGAGCACATCAAGCTTTACACTTGCAGTTCAATTGTTACGCTTATGGCGCACTAAATAAGAACGGTACAAAATTCAAAGTGTCAAGCTTGACGTGCTCTTGACTGTACCCATGACACTGATCAACTTTCCCTAAGAAATTCGCAAAAAAACTTCCTAAAGCGGCCATGCAAAAATAAAACACCCTGTATCTTTTTTTCCTCGAAAATATAAGTACGTTAGGGTATCCTCTAACTGTCCCTACCAGTGCCTTAGCGGGGGGTTCTTGGACCTGGACTTGTGGGGAACTACTACAGATGTCCAGCACCCACAAGTTATAGCAAAGATGCCAACAGATGGCGATACCATCGCTCTCAGAAATATGCTCCATACAAAGAACGTTAATCCTAAATACGTAACTCGTAACCTACTACACATAAGGTTCACAATCGAATGCGAGACTCGAATCGCGCAAGAGAAATAATCACCGAGATTTGATACATATACAAGGTCCAACAAATGTCAAAAAGTTAGAAATTAAGGGGGATTCTCAACAAGAAACTAGTTTTTACCAACGTTTTTTCTTCACGCTCTATCGTAAAAACGGTAATACATACAAGCGTCAAACTTAGTGTGATTATAGAGCAAACTCTACAGAATAACAACAAATACTAAAAACCGGCCAAGTGTGAGTCGGTCTTGCGCTAAAGGTCCCGAACAACAAAATTTTTTTTCTAAGTTAACAATGATGTGTTCTGTGCTGGTGTGGTGGTACGGAACCCTCGTCGATGCGCGAGTAGCCCGACTCGCACTTGACCGGTTTTATTCGATATTCTGATTGCACGCGGACGTATTTGCGGGTAAAAGCTAGTAAGAAACTAAAATAGAAACTAGGCAATAAAACATTATAACAGAAATAGACTACCTGCGGCGCGTGTTTATATTCTAGAAATAGACTTTAGTGAAAATATTATCTAATCTGTTAACGTATCGTAAAGTCAGAATAAATCAGACAAAACATGTGTTTGGACTGATTTATTCGGACTTTACGTTTACCGTGTTTGAGGTTGTAAATTAGTTTGTCGGTCCATACTGTGGGTGGATCTTTTTCACATTTCACAGTAATGCAAATTTTAAACAGGGTGTAAATTTAAATGTGATATATCTCGGAACCTACCAGCAATTCGCACGAAGAAGTTTGCTTCTTCTTTTATAATGCGCACGGCTAAGGAGTGGAATGCCCTGCCTGCGGACCTGTTCCCTGAGCAATACAACCTGGGCCTCTTCAAGGCGAGAGTGAATAGGCATCTTTCTAGGTAAGCATGCTACATCTTCGGCCTCATCATCACTCAACATCAGGTGAGATTGGGGTCAAATGCTTACCTATCTATCACACATAAAAAAAATAAAAAAAATATATACTTAAAAACAATGGAAAATCTATTGTTATTGTGACCCGACGGCGCGTTCAACGTGTTAAAGGGGTGCTTCAAACCAACAAACTGAAAAACTTTCTCTATGGGACCAACTTCGAAATCGCGAAAAAAATAAAATTGTCGTCGACCGTCGGAACACCGTGTGGGGGGGCCTACCCACGCTGCGCTTTCCAGTACGCGGTCACCACTCGAGAACTTTTCAGCCCCATCGGCCATCGGTTCTGCGAGCAATGTCACCTTAGCAATTCTTTGAGCTATGTCAGCTACTCTGGTTCTTCTGCAGATCTCTTCATTTCTGATTCGATCTCGCAAGGAAACTCCGAGCATAGCCCTCTCCATTGCCCTTTGGGTGTCTTTCAGCTTTTTTATGAGGCATTGAGTGAGCGACCACGTCTCTGTTCCATATGTCATCACTGGCAACACACACTGGTCGAAGACTTTCGTATTAAGACACTGTGGTATTTGATTTCATTAAAAGATTAAAAATCAGGAACCGACATGAATCAAAGCAATGACGTCATACGGTTTTCCCTCCATAACCCCATTAGCGTCCCCTCTTCTAATTGAACCAGTTTCCCTGGGCTATGACGTCACTATTCAATATTTTCATAGCACTCGTAAAATAAGCCATTATTGCATTTCAGGCTTTATTACTAACTACACAAGTGCATTAATTTTCCAAGATTTCGTTGACATCATCATCAGCCTGTCATTATCCATTTCTGTACATAAGCCTCTGGCCTCTACATCTCTAGAAGGGTGGTGATTTTTTTTGTAGTGAAAGAAAAATAGTTTCATACATTTTGGTCGAATAGCTTAGCTATTGTTATTTTCTATGAAACAGCTGATTCTTTTTCATTTTCAATGTTGGTCTCTTATAAAGTTGTTCAGTTTGACGGTTTCATCATTCCCTTAATTTATACAGGTGTAACAAAACACCCTAGTAATATTTAAAGGGGTGAGTTATTAACTGAACAACTTTCACTATAGACTATACAGGGTGAAATTGATATCGTTAGCATCCTTTTAAACTAAGAGTCTACCCATCAAACTGAACAACTTTTACTATGGGAGCAAACCAATCGGAGCAACAAAAAAATCAGCTGTTCCATACTAAACTGCAATGCCTACGCGACGCAAATGTATGCAACAGCAGATTTTTTTTTGCTCTGATTGGTTTGCTCCCATAGTAAAAGTTGTTCAGTTTTATGGGTAGAATCTTAGTTTAAAAGGATGCCAATGATATCAATTTCACCCTGTAGAGCTAACATCGAATCTAATCTAATCTTTTTTTTTCCGACTTTGTCTCCATAGTGAAAGTTGTTCGGTTTGATAGTCTTAAAAACTCCTTTAAAAATTACTAGGGGGTTTTATTACACCATGCATAAAAAACCATTACCCGGGTACAAATATTCATCATACAAATATTTGCCCCTCAAGGGATTCGAGCCCGCGACCCTCGACACAGCAGGCAGGTTCACTACCAACGAAGCTATCGGGCACATCAATTACAAATGAGCAATAAAACAACATGGCATTGGAATTCATTGGTTTGGATAAGATACGACCTTTGTCACTTCCTTAATATCGACGATGAGGAAGTTGCAAGTTTCACGCGAAATTGTTAGTGGTTGTTAGGGTTCTGTACCCAAATGTGACAACTATTTATAAGCCTACGCTGTCAGTCCGTCCGTCTTTCCTACCTATAAAGGGCTGTATCATTTGAAATACAATAGCCAGACCAATGAGTTTTTATAACCATAGAGTCATACAATAACAAAGCCTCAGGAAGCTGGCATACATGGTACAATAATATACTGCGCCTGGTATTCTCTTCCGATCACGTGACTGACCACGTGACTGACACAAGCCTACGTCATCATACCCTTTTACCATGTTTAGCGGCCATTTTTTTGTGACGTAGGCTTGTGTCACTCTGGGAATAGAAGACCTTGTTTTTTTAGACTATGCTGGCATAGGTATAGTCTATACCTTGGAGGGCACACTGCTTAACAAGCGGTGAAACATGATGATACTCCTTGGCGGTCGGTAATGATCGTTCTTCTTTCCTAAATTTCCGTCGTTGTTTTCGGCGTAACTTTGTCCATTTCTAATTCAACGACAAAAATTGTAGCTTCCTGTCAATTACGTCACGCCATTGGATAGAAAGGGACACAAAAACGTTGGAAATATCGACGACGGAGACGTACGAAAGAAGTTCGAACATTACCGACCGCCACGGCAAATTTTCTTGTTTCCATGCTTGTAAGGAGGAGTGGTATCCTTTATCATTCTAAGTCCATGCAAAGCCTAAACATGGCACATGTCTCTAATGTCACTAGGGTTGCCAACTTTTTTTAGACCAAATATAGTATTTTGGGCCTTAGTGCCCGAAAAAATATAGTAGATCGGGGAAAAATTTAAAAAAATATAGTATTTTTCGAATTCTTAATGACTTTTTTTCAAAAAGATATTTTTTTGCTACTTTTTGGTTTGAATACCAAGTTCCTATTTTTAAGGAACAATCATTTCTCTATTTCGTATTCGTTATAGAAAATAATGCATCCTGTAAAAGCAGAAGTCGCTGGATTCGATACAGAAATAAAATAATTTCTAAAAACATTGATAAATCTGACTTTAGGAAAACTTGTTGTCTCTTTTCAGTAGTATATTTAGCCGAAAATTGTTTATGGAACAAATGTGATGAAGAGAAAGAAAATTGTTAAAATAATGTTAAGTAATTGGTCATTTTTATTGGACCTAAGTACCAATATATTTAAATTCTCTATAAATTATATGCTCATCAAAATATAGTAGTTTTGCCTACTATATATTTTTCTCAGAAATATAGTAGTAGGGTATATAGTATATAGTAGGATACTATATTATATAGTAGGGTTGGCAACCCTAAATGTCACCTTTGTATGCATCAGTTATACCCAGCTGTCATACATTGCCGCTGACATTCCAGTCCTTACAAATCTTTCAAATGTAGCAAAAGCAGTAATGTAAAACAACTAGGCATAACTTTTTTCACAGAATACAGGGTGTAAGGAAAAGCATCATTAACCTTAAAGCCACACACTCTACCCATCAAACTGAACAACTTTAACTATGGAAGCAAACATGTCAAAAGAATTTCAGCATTTTGAATTTTTTTAGTTGGTTTCTATTACTACACGTACTTAGGTTTGTGTCATAAAGTTATTATGATCCGGATCGTAGCCGATGCAACGTCAATTCTATTGACCTAGATAGATCGAACGTCATGGCGAATCCCGCCAAGTGCAGCGACACCATTGTGGTGTGCGAGCTACTCGCCTTCGTGCAGAACAAGCTGGACGTGATGGACGAGCTTAGTCTGGAGCAGATCTGCACGTCAAGCTACACGGAGGACGACATCCACGCCGCCAAGGTGGTGCTGCACGAGACCGCCAAGACCGGACCCGTACGCCTCGTCACCAGGAAGAAGGACGGGCGCGGCAAGCAAGACCTCCGGGACATCTTCAGGGTGTTCAAGGTTGTTGACCCTGACGATGTCCCCACGTACGTGGTGCGGGACCTCAACAAGCTGCCGCCGGTGACTTTCGACCACGTCGACGTCACCAGGCTGCTGAAGGACATCCAGCTGTTGAGGGCCGACATCACCGATATTCGAGGCAAGTTGGAGGCCTCGGAACGAACCTGCGCCGAGTTGCGACATGAGGTGACCGCAATGCAGGCAGCGAGTGCTGCGCCAGCGTTTTCGCATTTGCCAACTAAGCAAAGTGAAACCGCGCGGCGCAGCGCTACTGTGACACCCGACACCTCTGTGACGCCCGGCGCTACGTCACCTGCAACTGACCCAGTTCGCCCGCGGGCCGATGCCCCCCCCGCCACGCCGCGCGCTCGCGCCTCCCCTGCGTCGAGCCGAACAATACAACATCCTCTCGTGACCCCTTTGAAGCCAACTACACCCCGGCCCACGAAGGCTACGTTCAAGGAGGTGTTGTGCCGCCCCCCGCGCCGCTACCCTTCGCGCCCCGCGCCTCCTCGCAACAGCAAGCATAGGGCTCCGGATGCACAGCCTGCGGCACCAGCTCGTGACCTGCATAACAATGGCACCGACGACGACGGTTTCACCTTAGTCAAAAAGAAAAACCGTCGCAGCCGAAATCTGCATGGTACCGCCCCGGCAGCTTCTTCCAACATCAAAGCAGCCACGATGACGACTCCGGTATATATCTCCCGCCTGGACAGAAAGACGACTGCGGACGACATCCTAAGTCACCTCAGCACCAGGTTCTCTACTAAGGATGGGGGGCCTCTCCCGGTGAGGGTACGGGAACTGGAGAGCAGGTCTACAGACTTCAAGGCCTTCAAGCTCCGGGTCCCAGTCGCTCACCTGAAGACGTTCCTGCTCCCTGAAGTATGGCCTACCGGAGTCGTGTTTAGACGCTTTAGGGAAGCGAGGACATAATCCCTAGGGAGTGTTAAGTGTTTTAATTATTAAGTTATATTTTTATGTATTTTAGGTTAAGGTATTTATAATATGGGCCCGTGATAATTTTTATATTGTACTGTTGCCTGAATCAAATAAATAAATAAATAAATAAATAAAAATAAAATTATACCTGTCGGAATAGAGTAACTGACATGAGTTGTCAAATGAAACCGTTTTTTGTGAATTTGTCGGCACTTATCGGCACCCTAAAACTTCGAGTTCTGTGTATAATTGTGAATCTAACGTGAAATCGTAGGTAATTTAATGAAATAGTGTTAGTATATTTCACAAAATAATCTACGATTTCACTTTAAATTCACTAATTATTCACAGAGCACGAATATTTACCCTATCGATTGTGCCGACAAGTTCCCAAAAACGGTTCTATTGCCTCGCGTCACGTATCTCTTTCTATTATACAGTAGCGCCGCCAGGTACATCTCGCTCTCTCAGCTGTCAGTTCCTCTATATAATACCTTTAAGGGGTTTATGTAGTTTAGTCTCGGACACTTTTTTCGAGAATTTTGTACTAGACCCGGCGTCCATAGTATTCTACGTCAATGGGTACATCTAATTTTAGTTTAATTTACTAAAACTACACACTATACACAAGTACACTTACTACCTATTTCTATTACAATCAACGTAAAATCAGCTCGCACGATTTAATACGATAACAAACAAAATTCAACCTTGACCCGCTCGTATTAAGAATTACAATACTGATACAGGTTCTTGTATTTGCATACTTTCACATTTTAACTATGGTTTTATTCAGACGCAATACATTAAGCAAGCAATAGCGACAGTATAATTATAAGTAATATTAATAGTTCTTCCATCCAATGGTTGTCTGGAAGAAATAGCTTTTTGTGATAAGACCGCCCTTTGTACCCTTCTCATTCCTGTTAAAAATTGTATTTGTTTATTCTTGGTGTGCAAATAAAGAATATTTATCTTATCTTATCTTATCTTATACGGTCCAAATAAAATTACCTGAAATTATTTTAAGGGGACGATTATAAGACCATCAATCAGAACAACTTTCTCTAGTGGAGTGGAATTAACAACGAAATCGCGAATTTGTACAACGAAACTGAAAACTGGCGACATTTCCATCTACACGCTGCCGGCCGCCCGTGGTCAAGGCTAGCTCGGGGCAATCTATGGGCGAGCGCGTCACGTGACCATTATATGCTTTCTTTAGAAGCTTGCAAACCAAAAGTTTGCGTATTTTTTTATAATTATTATCATTGCAAACATATTATTATTATTTGGGGGGAGTTTTGGGCCTTGACAGGCTTGCAAAGCTGTGCCAGTTAGACCATCGCTGGTCCTTTGTGAACGCCCTTTTTAAAGTTCCTTACCAATCCCCACTGTGGCCAGAAATCGCAGTAGATTCTTGATCGGGACAGTTTGTATCTCATCTGGTGTCAGCACCTGCCTACCTAGATGAGTACTGCGTTTATACATCAGGGGATCACAGTCACATAGGAGGTGCAGAGGAGTTTCCATCTCCTCCTTGCAGAATCTGCAGCCGGTCGTGCCACTTAAATTAAGTGTATGCATGTGCTTATTTAATTTGCAGTGGCCTGTGAGTGACCTTATTATTGTACATATTTGATCCTTGCTGAGGGCAAGGAGACCGTTCGAAAGATTGTAGCCTTTGATAAGTGCTTTGGAGAGGCCCATGCCTGGGGCCATTACAAACATAACAGGATACATTCAAATGTGTCTGAGATGTAAGTCATTCAGCACAGGTATATTAGAATCGATACTGCTTGCCTGGTGTATTGGGGCGATGACCCAAAAACAACGAGTTTTGTATATTTTTGAAAAGTCACAATAATGTTGGTGTAACACATCGATAATTATAGGTTTTTTTTAAGGGCTTGGGTGAATCTTGACTTTATGTGTGTTAAAACGATTAACCCCAATTCCGACGAGAATAATAAAATCTGTGTCATAGTAAATACTAGGTTATAAAATTATGGTCTTTTATACAAGATGTTACAAAAATACAAATAAACATTTAAGGGGGTGGTTAAGACCATCAAACTGAACAACTTTCACTGTGGGACCAATATAGAAATAGCGGGAAAAAATAATCGGATGTTCCATCATCATCATCATCATATCAGCCGATAGACGTCCATTGCTGGGCATGGGCCTCCCCCAAAATGAGGAGATTTGCCATAATCGCGAAGATACGATGCATTTGCGATGTTCCATACTAAACTACAGATCTACTCGAGCTAAATGTATGGGATAAAAAAAATTTTTTTTTTTTGCCATTTCGATGTTGGTCCCATAGTAAAATTTTAACAAAAAATTAAAACCGCCTTCAAAAAAACTAAAAAGTTAAAAAATAATATTGCAGCCGATGACTTTTTCGTTCGCATCATAAGAACATTAATTTGTTTTATCGAAGTCGCTGTCAAGCCGATTCGCGACAGGGCTTGCATTAGTTTTTTGGCTTGGCTTGACACCGACTTCTATAAAACAAATTAATGTTCTTATGATGCGAACGAAAAAGTCATCGGCTGCAATATTATTTTTTAACTTTTTAGTTTTTTTGAAGGCGGTTTTAATTTTTTGTTAAAATTTTGTTTATTTCACAATTTTCAGTGGTGAATTCATTAGTTTGATTTAACAGTAGTGCTTCAAATTAACAAACGCACTAATCGGCACTACGATTTTCGAAGGTTCCCCTCGATTTCTCTGGGATCCATCATCAGATCCTGGTTTCCTTATCATGGGACCACCCTTGGGATATCTCCTTTCCAATAAAAAAAGAATCATCAAAATCGGTTCATAAATGAAGAAGTATCCGCGAACACACATTAAAAAAAAAAAAAAAAAAATATACGGTCGAACTGAGAACCTACTCCTTTTTTTGAAGTCGGTTAAAAAGTTGTTCAGGTTGATGGTCTCAACAGCCCCCATAAAAGATTGAAATGTTTATTTTTACTTTTGTTTGTAACATCCTATACATATTTATTCAAACAGCTGTGTGATGTTAGTTAACCCTTGTATTACCACGGACGCGACTATATTATATTATTTAACCACCCATTGTTATCTGTTCTTAAAGCAGTTTCGAGTGGTTAAGAATTAAAAAATAAGTAGGTATATGCAAAATTATTTCATTAATTAATTCATTGAAAACAAAGTAAAGGACAACCGGCACATTCCCTTTACAAAATACTAGAAAATGTCATAGAAGTTTTGGCTGTAGTGGTAATTAATTATGGGGTTTTATAAAAATTGCTTAGATTTTATAATTTATTTTTATTTAACGAGTTATTTAGCAATTTATTATTAATAAATTATTAAAAAAGCAGCAACCCCAAAATGGCTGTCAATGTTGTTTGATAGTGATGCAAGCACAATGTTTTTTTTTTAATATAAAAATGATAAAAACTAATAAAGCATTAGAAAATGAACTTATGCCTGCAATTAATTTCTAGTGTTCCATAGTCCATAATAAAATAGAAGTAAGTACGGTTATACATTTTTTGGTATTATGTGCCGGATGTCCTTTCATTCGTTCGTTTATTTTTATATTTTTTACATTTGGGGAGTTTACCAGCTATAAAACAAGTATATTTTATGAATTTTGACATCATCATCATCATCATCTCAGCCGATGGACGTCCACTGCTGGACATAGGCCTCCCCCAAGGATCGCCATAACGACCGGTCCTGCGCTGCCCTCATCCAACGTTTTCCTGCCGCCTTCACCAGGTCGTCGGTCCACCGTGTCGGTCCACGCTGCGCTTTCCGGTACACGGTCGCCACTCGAGAACTTTTCGGCCCCACCGGCCATCGGTTCTGCGAGCAATGTGCCCCGCCCACTGCCACTTAAGTTTAGCAATTCTTTGGGCTATGTCAGTTACTCTGGTTCTTCTGGAATTTTGACAGCTTTAGGCTAATTACAAGCTTCCATATTTAAAAGATACTCTTTCCTTTAGTCGCCTCGTACAGTACAGCAATAACTTACAGTACTCACTTCAGATCTAAACAACCAAACATAAAAATAACCTTTTCTCAAACATGCTCTGAAATGTGAGCATTATTTTGACAACCTTCTTCGAGATAAATCGAAATTGCTGTACTGGCCAAATACATGCGCGCAGCGGCCGGCAATGTTTGTATGAAAATCCATATCTGTCGTGTTTAGCGGCCAAATAAATTACATAGTAAACTCATATCTGTCGTGTAATTTAAAAATGGAACGATCTTTTTCTCCGAAACATGGCGACCAAGGAGGTAACTCATCAAAGGTTTTATTTAAATTTCGAACTGGCTTGCAGATCTGTTTATTGCTGAAAGCTGTTTATTGAAAAAAAAAAAAAAATTGTTGTTCGTTGTTCGTCATTGATTTTGAAAAGAGTTTTAATTTCTGCGAATTATTTGAGAAAATTTACTGTTTTAATTTCCGCGCATTATGTGAGAAAAGTACTATACAAGCCTTGGCCACAACTAGGCATTGATGGACTTACGTATGTGTGCCTCGGCTTCGCCTCGGCCCACATTTACACGTTCGTCCATCAATGCCTCTGTTGCTGGCCTCTGCAGTAATGTACTATTTAGGCCACCTCTGAATAAAAGTAAATATTCCAGTTAAAATTCGTCCATACAAAGACTTTCTCACTGTCCATTTCGGCCCTCTATTGAATAAATGATCACACAGGACGTTACAAAAACAGGGTCTTAAACGAGTGCCGTAGTTATGAAATTTTTATTCGTAACCTACATACATAACCCCACGACTGTTAGTCGTTTCGGAGCGGTCACAATGTCTAGTACAACTAGCAACCAATTTCTTCTACACTAATATTGCCAACCGACATTTTCGCCACACCGACTGCCTTCAAACGGTGAAGAAAATCATCGTGAGGAAACCTGCATACGCTGAAGAAGAAATTCTGATACGTATGTGAAGTCTTTTAATCCGCATTGTGTACGCGTGGTGGACTAACGCCCATACACCCTCATTGTAGCCCTGTACCCTGCAGTGTACTCTTAAATATTCCGTGCCTGCAGTCAGTGTGGTACATATACAATACAAAGTGTAAGGAAAAGTATAATTAACCTTTAAACCACATACTCTAACCATCAAACTGAACAACTTTTACTATGGGAGCAAACCTTTCAGAACAAAAAAAAAAGATCTGCTGTCCATACCTTTGAATCGAGTAGGTATTGCAGTTTAGTATGGGACAGCTGTTTTTTTTTTTTGCCGTCAGGTTTAGTAAAAGCTGTTCAGTTTGATGGGTAGAGTATGTGGTTTAAAGGTTAATGATACTTTTCCTTACACCCTGTATAGGCACATACGTATCGGAATTTCTTCTTCATCCTATGCAGGTTTCCTCACGATGATTTCCATCACCGTTTGAGAGCAGTCGGTATTACGTACAGTCAATATCAGAGAAACCCAACCCCTCATACTTTCTGACCACCCCGAAACGGCCGTAAATCACAGTTTTAGCGTCTAAAAAGGTCTACCAAAATCCTAGACTAATAGGAGCCAAAAAAAGCTTTCATAACACAAAATACCTAATTTGGCATTTTTCCCGATTCCTGAACTTTAACGTGGACACTTTCATATACATAATATTATCCACACAGCATGGACAGAATGTTAAGGACACGTTATCTCTTTCTTTCTAATGTCAATGAACGTAGAATGAACGAGATGGCACGAGGCTTCGGAAGAAAAAAGGCAGCAAAACTACAAAAGAAAGAATGTAAATGTGTTAAACATATCTGTATGCGACTGTAAGTGTAAGGAAAGACTATACAGGTGAAATTGATATCATTAGCATCCTTTTAAACTAACACCCGTATTCTTAGTTGTTTTTGGTTGTGGTTTTGTTTTGGTAGTATCGTTCAAAATTAGCGCGATTGACCCCCTGGTGTTAAAAATGGTCTAGCTATCACATTTGTTACTCCCACTTAATTTTTGATATTTGCACTCAGCCAGTCATCATCATCAGCCTGTATACATCCCACTGCAGGGCACAGGCCTATTCTCAGGGAGGGTGTATGTACGTTAGTCCACCACGCGTGCACAATGAGATCAGAAAGACAGAGCATCAGAAATTCTTCACTTAGTTCAAATCTAAAGTGGTTCTAACTGAATACCATAAATATGCTAAGTTGGATATACTTAGGTTTCTTTTTTCTCACGCCATCAATAGCGGTCTGTCTAAAGTTACGTAATATTAACGATGTTTTCGAGAACTAAGCTAGGTCATAAAAACTATCGCCTAGTCTAGACTAGACGTACAGCACAGTACGATTCAATGTTCACGCTTCGTAGCTATTCCGGTTTTGTTGTTTTTCTACTATTTCTGTTAGATTAATCTATCTATTAATACTATACGTATAAAACCGTTTTGTGACTGACTGATAGACAACGCACAGCATAAACCACTGAAGATCGAAACATGATGTAGGGGCGCACTAGGGATTTTTCCAAAATCTGAAATCCACGCAGACGAAGTCGCGGGCCAACGGCTAGTCGGCCTATAAACGTCCCACTGCACGGCACAGGTCTACCCTCAAGTTGTATGGTACACTTCACATACGCATCAGAATTTCTTCGAATTTCTCGCGATGTTCTCCTTCACCGTATGAGAGCAGTCGGTATTACGTAGGTACATAAGTACCAAAAACTCATTGGTACATGGCATGACATCCGTCCGGATTCGAACCCTCGTGATTCAAGTGTCCACCTCTCTGCAACGCGTCAGAATCGTCGCTCTGTGAGACTAGACGGGTTTGTACTAAGGAATCAGCTAAATAAAACATGGTATTATTTCCTTCACGACAGGTAGTTTTTTTATATTGTAACCTTGACCCGAGACGTCCAATCTCAACGTTAATAGAAACATCTATTAAATTTCAATATTGTAGTTAATTAGTTTCTTGGTCTTAAGCAATGTCTCAAGAACATATTAGATTAATAACTTTTTTATATTAGCGATGTAATTAAAATATTAAGGTTAATCGTTGTTGCGAATTATACAGGGAGTCCACCGGCAGATTTTACACTAAATTTTTTTTTGTTAAACAAAGCTTTAATAAAAACAAAATTAAAGTATATTTTTAGACTCGTATTTTTATAAGCTTTCAATTGATACCCCATACCATAGGGTAGAAACTCTACCTCCCCAAATTGCCCCCCAATATCAAAATTCAATTTTTTTACTTCATTTATGATATTGGACCAGCAATTGCTATATCTGTACCGAGTTTCAACTTCCTATGTCTTACGGTCTCTGAGAAAAATGCCTGTGACAGACGGACGGACGGACGGACGGACGGACAGACACCGAGCTGATTCTATAAGTGTTCCGTTTTGCCAATTTTGGTACGGAACACTAAAAATAATAAAAAAATAAGTATGAATACAAGCAAAGTTATTTATTCATTGTTTTACAGAAGAAACATGCGGGCTTTAGTTTTTAAAAATCACTCCACTTAAATAGCGTCCGTTTAGCTGCAGACATGCTTGCAATCTACTCCTCATGTTGGCAAAAAAGCGCTTGCAGAGTTCTTGACTGGTTTTGTTCGAAATTTAATAAATCTGAAGAATAAATGATGGCCCGTCGAACCAGCTGATATGGTCGTGGGTACAGAAGTTCAGAGAACCTTCAACTTGACCTTCAACTTCGACGATCACAATTAGATGCGCCATTTTCGGCAATGGCATAATTGGTTCTTATTTTTTCGGCGAACGTGAAACCGTCAATTCAGAAAGATACTGCATAATGCTGGATAACTTTTTTATACGGCCCGGTAGCACAGTCGGTAGTGAACCTGCCTGCTGTGCCGAGGGTCGCGGTCACTAGTGATTTTTTCATGTGGGGTTACCTCAAATCTCCCGTATACAGTAATTCACCATCAAAAATAAGGGCCCTACAGGTAAATATCCAACGCGAGATCGCAGCTATCAGTCCAGATCTCTGCAAGCGAGTTTTTGCTAACATGAAGACTAGATTGCAAGCATGTCTGCAGCTAAACGGACGCTATTCAAGTGGAGTGATTTTTAAAAACTAAAACCCGTCTATGATAAGATTGATAAGTGATGCCTTCCACACACACACTTGGGTTTTTTCGTCATATTATTTCAAATAACAAACAAATTTAAAGCAACACTTGACTCGAGCACTCTTCAAGCTCAAGAATCCGTGTCTGATCTTAAAACCCAACAGATGACAATATTATTGTGTACAGTAAGTATGAATCACGCGTGTTTTGATAGTTCTTGACTTGACGTGTGAATCATCGGTCATCGATTCACTGTAGTAGAGAAATACAGTTTGCAAGCAATCTATGACCTATTTGTTAACTGATATCAACATAAAAAAACTGGCCAAGTACGAGTCTGTACTCGAGCACTGAGGGTTCGCTACTAACAACATCAATACAGGGTGTAAGGAAAAGTATGATTAACCTTTCTACCACATACTTTACCCATCAAACTGAACCACTATTACTATGGGAGCAAACCTGACAGTTCAAAAAAAAAATCAGCTGTCCCATACTAAACTGCAATCCTACTTGAGCCAAATGTATGAGACAGCTGTTTTGTTTTTGCGATTTCGATGTTGGTCCCATAGTGAAAGTTGTTCAGTTTGATGGTCTAAACAACCCCCTTAAAAGTTTTAAATGTTTATTTTTACTTTTGTAACACCTTATACCACGTGTTAATGAATTAGCGCAAAACCTCATAGACCCCAACTGATTTATAACAAAATAATTAGATTGCAACAATAATGTCATTATTTTGATAGTTAAAATTTAAAGTTATTCGCATTTTAAGTTTTGAGGCAAAAAAGATTTGTTATCATTTCAGCACTAAAAGAGAGCGCTAACGTACTCATGGATACATTTTTATAATCCTGTGTTGGTAGTAATTAGGGTGAGTGTGCCCTTCCGGTAGGTTGACATCGGGTTCAGAAAATTTTAAATTTTAGAAACAAATTATTTAATATTTTGAAAAAAATTACCTATATTGAAACCATGATAATTGAATTCTGCTCTCGATTCTAAACAAACTACTTTCTAGTTTTGCGTTAATTCATTAACACGTTGTATAGGGTCCTTCTTAATATGCTGACACTTTTTTAAGGGGATGATCAGACCTTCATACTGAACAACTTCCTCTATGGGACCAACATCGAAATCGCGAAAAAACAATCATAACTTCCATACAAAACTGCAAACCTACTCGGAGCCAAACGTATGGGACAACTGTTTTTTTTTCGCGATTTCGATGTTGATTCCATAGAGAAAGTTGTTCAGTTTCATAGTCTGGTCATCGCCTTAAAAAAGTGTCAGCGTATTAAGAAGGACCCTGTATAACCTCTAAGTTGGCGCAGCTATCTTTAGGCAGTAGATAGACTAGAAAGGGAAGCAGCCACCGGTGACAAACGGCCTTGCACGTACAAACGGACGGACGGCGGGTGCTCTAAACAAATAATCTAGGTCACTGGAGTATGGTAGCGTGTGCTAATTCTAACGCTACGTTTGCATACGTTTGTTTACATAATATGCAGTTACACTTATACATGGTGAAATTGATATCATTAGCATCCTTTTAAACTAAGAATCTACCCATCAAACTGAACAACTTTTACTATGGGAGCAAACCGATCGGAGCAAAAAAAAATCAGCTGTTGCATACATTTGTGTCGAGTTATTGCAGTTTAGTATGGGACAGCAAATTTTTAGCTGCTCCGATCGGTTTGCTCCCATAGTAAATTATTATTATTATTCGTATGGCAAAAGTTGTTCAATTTGATGGGTAGACTCTTAGTTTAAAAGGATGCTAATGATATCAATTTCACCCTGTAGTATATACGGTGTTAGGGTCGGGTATGAAACAGTTCCATGACTGTATGACTGACAGACAGACAACGCCAAAGACAGAAACATGAGATTTAATTAAAATATAATATAATAATATAATATATTACAAGGTGCACAAAATTTGTTAATATCATTCTAGATTTAGAAATAGGTTAACGTGGACGAAGTCACGAGCAAAAGTAATACATTTTCTTTTTTCATTTACACATTGGGGCACAACTTAGCTTCCTCGCACATCTCTGGTGGAAAATCACACTTAGAGCTCCACACAAAATGCGACGTTCTGCGATGCGTTCGATTTTTATTATGATTTTCAATCAGAGACTTATGTATGAGATTCATTTTAGAATCGATGCGACGTCACAGTTATGTGTGGGGGCTCTGGCAATTAAAATATGGTCTACAAGACAAGCTTGTACTTTGTATAGAAGATCGAAACTCACCAAGCTGTATAGATCCCATGATCTGCGATGACTGGATCTTCTTGTATGTGATCTCGCCCCCCTCCCCGACCCGCCGGTGACCGATCTTCCGGTCCGATTTGTGCACCTTGCTGATGGCCCCCATCGGGCCCACTGCTGGCTGTAAACATTAAAGAAACGGTTAATTTTGTCACTGAGAATTGTGTAGAGCATAAGCATACATATAAGCATAATATGCTCACGACTATATTCCCCGAGGGGTAGTCAGAGATATTCTAAAACCTCAGAACATCCACGTTTCACTAGTAGTACCGAAACTCTGTCCAGTGTGACGGGGAGTGAGACCGTCGTCACTTGTAATGGAAAGTGGGTACAATGCATGCATCGAAATTGAAGCATGCAGGTTTCTTTACGATGTTTTCCTTCACCGAAAAGCCAGTTTTGTTACAAATCGTACATAAATTTCGAAAAACTCATTGGTACGGGTCGGCCTGGAATGGGATCGAACCATCGCCTCCTGCACGCCACTGGACCACCACGGCTGCTGAAATTGTGTAGAGAAAGTTTGAAAGTGGATCCTGTGAATGAAAAACCGCGCGGTAATCGATTATCGTGGTAGGTGGTAGGAGATTTGCGTCATATTAGGGTTGAGCTTCATCTGGCAGCACGGCATCGCATTTTTCCACGCTCTATCCTTTTCTGTCGCTCAGGAACATCATTTGCTAGAGCGACTACCGGTGTTGCCGCGTGCGGTCGCGTTCCGGCTATCTTATTTGCTCTAGCAAATGACGTTCCTGAGTGCCAGAAAAGGATGGAGCGATGGAGAAATGCGATGCGGTGCTGGCAGATAAGGTTCAACCCTTACAAGACGAGTGTTAAATATGAATGTGGATGGCTGCATGGAGAGAGGACGACCAAAGAAAAGATGGATGGATTGTGTGAAAGATGACGTGTAATTACCCTTCCTTTCCGTCGCGCAGTCGGGTAAAAAATGAGTGTGCGCGAAAATGACGGAATGAATTTAAGTTTACAACTTGTATATTTCTATGAATTTAAATTTACAACCTGTATATTTCTATGAATTTAAGTTTACAACCTGTATATTTCTATGAATTTAAGTTAACACCCTGTATATTTCTATGAATTTAAGTTTACAACCTGTATATTTCTATGAATTTAAGTTTACAACCTGCATATTTCTATGAATTTAAGTTTACAACTTGTATATTTCTATGAATTTAAGTTTACAACTTGTATATTTTTACACCCTGTATATTTCTATACCCTGTATATTTCTTTCATGTTTCATCTTCAGCAGTTTATTAGGCTGTGCGTTGTCTGTCAGTCAGAAAGTCACGAAACAATCAAAAGATGAACTCACCTACAAATAACAACAGAATCCTATATTCAAAATGACAATAAACACCTTCGTAGAACGAAATCCGATAACGAACTGTAACAAGCTATCTGTCAGCACCAAATAAATCCGATTGTCTTACTATTTTCGGGGACGTGACACCCTACATGAATTTTTTACAAGTAACCCACTTGAAATAGGTACAGTCGAATAGCTAATCTAGCTACTGGCCATATGCGTACAGTTAAGTACAAATAATGGACAATACATTGACGTAGAATAACTATGGACGCCGGGTCAAGTATAATATTCTAGAAAAAAGTGTCCGAGACTAAACTACACAAACCTATGTACGCACGGCGACACATCAAGCTATACAAACCAAATTAAGGTGGCCGCGCGTAGGTCACGTAACGTATAATGGCGCGCGGCCAGCTTATGTTGGTTTTGTATAGCTTGATGTGTCGCCGTGTTGTACACATGTAGTAATTTTTTAATATAAACCAACTAAAAACATTGAAAAAACACAAAACACGAAACATTGAAGAATATTTATGGTATGTTACGTTAAATGCTGATTTTTTTTTCCATCCAACTAACTCCCCTATCGCCGCGCCGATCAAACGAAGACTGTCGCGTAATTGGTTCTCTTTTTAGGTTTTGTTGCTCTTTTGGTACGGAAACTTTTGAGCCCGGACCCTACGTCCAGTAGTTGGTAAGTCAATGGGACAACAATTTCATCTTCGTCCTGAGGACTGGATTGAGGTCAAGAGCAAATCCATACTTAATTTAAAAAATATATACAGGGTGAAATTGATATCATTGGCATCCTTTTAAACTAAGAGTCTACCCATCAAACTGAACAACTTTTACTATGGGAGCAAACCGAGCGGAGCAAAAAAAAAATCTGCTGTTGCATACATTTGAGTCGAGTAGGCATTGCAGTTTAGTATGGGACAGCAAGTTTTTTAGTTGCTCCGATCGATTTGCTCCCATAGTAAAAGTTGTTCTGTTTGATGGGTAGACTCTTAGTTTAAAAGAATGCCAATGATATCAATTTCACCCTGTATGCACACCCAACTGGTATTGATTTGTAACGTAATCTCAGTACCTAATTATTATCAATAGATTCGTCCATTTTGCATAATAATATTGTGCACTTCAGCCAGAAGCAAGCTGTTCGAGTGACTCATTATTTCTTGGAATATTTCGGAAGAAAATTCCTTGAGACAGATTCAGATTTCAATTTAAATGGTCGAGAATGAGAAACCATATCGTCATCTCGAAATTATCTGTAACTGAATGATAAATCAACACGATAGCATATTAAAGGTTTCCTTTCTTTACAGATATCTAAACTAAACTATAATAAACTATATCTAAACTATTATAAAACTGTAACAGAAGTGCGTCTTTACATTGAAGATATTTACTACAAAAAAATTACGATATGGTTTGTGCGATATTTGAAAATCATACGAGCGACTTGGCAGTAGAAAGATGCATAATCTCCATAGTAATTTTGACATTTTGCTCGTATGATTTTCAAAAATCGCACTTCTGTCCCTGATTCCAAATCACCAATTTTTTGATTTTTTGTCTGTCTGTTTGTTTGTTTTGTATGTTTGTTTGTTTGGGTGTTTGTTTGTTCGAGTATCACGCAAAAACTACTGAACCGATTTTGATGAAACTTTTTTGGTTTGATAGCTTATCATCTGACTTAAAATGTGGTATATAATTTATGCGGACGAAGTCGCGGGTAAAAGCTCGTCTAGACTATTATAAAACTGTAACAGAAGTGTGTCTGTACATTGAAGATATTTACAAAAAAAAAAATTACTGCATGGTTTTTACCTGTCCCTTATTCCAAATCACCAATTTTTGGATTTTTTGTATGTCTGTCTGTTTGTTTGTTTGTTTGTTTGTTTGTTTGTTTGTTTGTTTGTTTGTTTGGGTGTTTGTTTGTTCGAGTATCACGCAAAAACTACTGAACCGATTTTGATGAAACTTTTTTTGTTTGATAGCTTATCATCGGACTTAAAATCTGGTATATAATTTATGCGGACGAAGTCGCGGGTAAAAGCTCGTATATTATAAAACTGTAAATTTAAAAAAAGATTTTTTTTGCTTTGTGTGTTTGAACGAGCATCACGCGAAAACTACTGAACTGATGTTGATGAAACTTTTTTTGGTTGATAGCTTATGATCTGACTTAAAATCTGGTATATAATTTGTGCGGACGAATTCGCGGGTTAACGCTAGTTTTTTATACATTTGTGCTACCCTGACGCATCTTCTTGTGGTGCCATCTCTTATCGGAAGTTGGCTATCATTAGGGCTATTCAGACCCTGGACACTGCAGCCCTGAACAGTGAGGTTGTGTTCATATCGAACCATTCACATAGGTTTTTAAGCCAGGAAGTCCTTCTTCCACCATTCTTCTTCCCAAACTGACACATAAGAGCCTTACACCCGTATTCTTAGTTATTTCCTAGAGGCTTCCTCACTCGAGTCGAGGAAGTCTTTGACATTTTTGTCATACAAATTATGTCAAAAATTTCCTCCACTCGAGTGAGGAAATGTCAAGAAAAGAACTAAGAATACGGGTTTTAATATCACACAAGCTATTTTTGAGTGTACGCGATTTCGCAACTGCACCGCCACGACGTCGCAACTGAATCGCCGCTACACTTGTTGATCTTGAAAATACCACAGCGATAACGCGGCGCTGTCGTTGCGATATCGCGGCGGTTTCACGTCGATATCGCGACGAATCAAGTGGTGTTAGGTGGCTAGCCTTTTGGTTTTGCCCACAAAAAGCTTAAAAATAAACCCATAACACGCCCACGCACGGGAATAAAGAGTGTCCATTCTAAGGTGGAATACAAAATGATCTCATTACCCTAATCACTTCGCCCTTTATAAAATAAGCTAAACAAATATAAAGGGAGCGGAACTCAAAAACATAACTAACCGAATTTAAAACAATTACGGACATTGTCCGAACTGTCTCCGGATCAATCGTCCCCGTTTCACCCACTTGTGACAGGGGTGAGCAACATTTTTTTATTGAAACCACATTTTTATTTCATTTTAACACTTTATCGAACACAGACATAATTACATCTAACCTAATCTATTAGACCCGAATGAGTGTATCATCATCATCATCATCATCTCAGCCGATGGACGTCCACTGCTGGACATAGGCCACCACATGAGTGTATAGCACGCTTCAATTCAAATGATTTAGTATTGAACATAGTTAGAAATATACCTCGCGGCACGAAACTCTAGCGCTCGAATGAGTGAATTTAGACGAAAATTGTGCATAGTGTCTTGTACATACGGTCAGCGCATTCAAGGTCAGTGCTAGAGATTCGTGCCGCGACTTATACAATATGATCTTCTTCTTTCGTGTCAACATGAATTAAGCTGACACTCATGCTGTAGTGGAAAGATTAGCAAGGCAGCAATGGATCTATCGCGGCTGACTGCCCAGGGTGCGCCAGACGATCTCAGGTTTCGTCACAGTCACAGGTCTTTATTTCCAAAAATGCTGACCAAATATTAAACGATTTAGTCGCCTCGTACCATACGCAGAAGTACCACGGGATGGTACTGATCTAGCTCGGAATTTTTCTCTAAGAAAGGACAATACTCTTCTTATAAAAGAAAGGACCAAAACATATAGACATTCTTAATCCAAATTAACACGGCAGATCCCAAAAAAAATGTTGGCGTCTCCTGTCCGACAAGATATTAATATCCCTACCCACGCCTGACGGTTTTGTCAGAAGTTGGTACCAAAATTGGTCGTTAGGTCGACGCACTGCCACACAGTGGGTCAGTGAAATACATTTTTTTTGCATGCCAGATTTGGTTCTCACTTGTTCCTTTATCCTTATTGCAATTTTGAGCATAAGCATAATAAATAATAATTATGCTGATTACTATGTTCCTCGAGCAGGAAAAGATTTTTAAAATAGGTGCTTATTAGCGTATTCAGAAAACTGTATTTACCCAAACAGATATCTGTCCGGTGCAGGGGTCAAATTGGACGTTACTCAGTCTTGTCGAGAGGCCATGGTGCAGCGAATAAACTTGGCCCTTGAATCTGTGTCCGGCTGGGGTGATACTAATCGGGTCAGTTTCAACGCAAGCAAAACACAGGCGTGCCTTTTCTCCACAAAACGGAGTCCCTTCGCTTTGACCCCGACTTTCCGAAATGTGTCCATACCGATAGCTGATCGCCTGGAGCTCCTTGGCATTAACATATCGTCCGATCTGAATTTCGGACGGTACATTGAGTCCATGGCGAAAACCGCAGCGAAAAAACTGGGCGTCCTCTCGAAGGTCAGACGGTACTTTACTCCGGGACAGCTTCTACAACTTTATCAAGCACAAGTCCGATCGTGTATGGAGTACTGCTGCCATCTCTGGGACGGGTCTGCCCAATACCAGCTGACCGCGCTGGACTCAATCGACAGGCGTGCCAGGAAGCTCATAGGTGATCCAACCTCGGTGGCGAAGCTACAAAGTCTTGAGCATCGTCGCAAGGTAGCCTTTCTGTCTGTTTTTTATAGGATACATTTCGGAGAGTGTGCGACTGAACTACACGATCTGATACCACCGTCTCCCTTTCATCTGCGGGGGACGAGACGCAGACTGGGTTTCCACCCTTATGTCGTTGACCTACCAGCAATTCGCACGAAGAAGTTTGCTTCTTCTTTTATAATGCGCACGGCTAAGGAGTGGAATGCCCTGCCTGCGGACCTGTTCCCTGAGCAATACAACCTGGGCCTCTTCAAGGCGAGAGTGAATAGGCATCTTTCTAGGTAAGCATGCTACATCTTCGGCCTCATCATCACTCAACATCAGGTGAGATTGGGGTCAAATGCTTACCTATCACACATAAAAAAAAAAAAAAAAAAAAAAAAAAACTTTTTTCCTAGTAGTAAAAATACCAGTCGCGTTTTTCCCCAAACTTTTTTTCCCATTTAACTATCTCGCCGAAGGGCGAGGACAGAGTTTTGTGGCGTGCCTTTTGGGAGAGGCCTATGTTCAGTAGTGGAAGATGATTTGATGATGTATGCTTATAATAAAAATTCGGCAAACACAAAATGTAGGTTTTCGCAACATCGTTACAATCAGTTTAATACCGAGTGTTGTAATTGTAATGCCGCAAATGACATCATAGGACGAAGGTCAAATAGATAGCGGCGATGCTAAAAGTATTGTTTTAATGAAAATTATTGTTTTGTTGACAATAATATCTATATCGTCCGCTCAGTAGGGCTATTATGACACGCAAGACAGAACGAGAAAGCTGTATTTCGCGCTCTTGCTCTATAACCCTGCATTTGTTTTTCAGGGTTCTTAATTTTATCGTCTGAAGTACTCTTAAATTGTGTGGCATTAAAAGTTGGATTCAGGCAGTGTTGTTCTTTATACGGCAATCAGCCATCCTATGGGTCAAAAATACGGTATACGGCAGCACTTCCAGTGCCGTATCAAAATATACGGCAATTTGACCAGACCAACAATGGTATCTATATCTTCAGGAATAGGACTCATCACAGCAGTACAGTGCGTTAAATACTTCTTATAGGAAATGACAATAATAGCAAAATCAGCAAACTGGTTTTGATATTGTAAAGTTGTAAATTGTCTGTTTGCGTGACTCCTATCCTAACAGAATACTAAAGCCGGGTATTCATTTGGCAACATTTGTTTATAAACATGTTTCCCGTAAACACACGGTAGTACATACAATAGTCTGTGGTAACCACTGTTTCTGTAACATTGGCAGTCCACACTTGTCAGTTGTAGCTAGCAAAGGTAGCTAGGATGTTCCCGAGCAGGTAGTGATGCTCTGTGCTGCTTACATAATTATATTCCTACATATTAACATCCTTCTTTGTCATATTTAACTCTGCAACAATCTCTGCCCAAGCATCATTTTTTTTGTAGTCTTTATTTGATGCATCCCAGAGAATGCTACGCTGTTAAAAGAGCTCTATGAGCATAGAAATCTGGTTGTTCGACCAAACTACTTCCATGTTTAAAACACGCGCAACACGCGTCCATACTTGTCAACTTCTTTTTCTAAACTAAAGGTTTCGACTTGCTCTCCACTCTGAGCGGGGAACACGGCAACATGTTTCATCATCTTTGTTTACGGAATGTTTATAACCATGTTTACAGAGATGATGAAACATCGTGAAACATGTTATAATATACATGTTTCACGATGTTTATAAACAAATGTTGCCAAATGAATACCCGGCTTAAGGCTGAGATCCAGAGACGATTTTTCATAGTTCGAACTAAATAGGGTCAAAATGTATGGATTTTGACATACGGGAGTTCAAACTAAGACTTAAAAATCGTCTCTGAATCTCGGCCTAAGCATGTCTTCTTCAATAATGCTTAGTAGTAGGTACTTATTAGTTATTCTTTATTGTATGTGTGGTGTTATGAGATTAGGTACCTATCTAGTAGATAAGTATTAGAAGGGGTAGTTATTACTAGTACTCTATCTTGTTCGTTTGCGACTTTTATGAGTTCTACGTTTAATACTTTACAAAATTCTGATTATTAAAGAAAAATATTACTACATGTTTATGAAAATCCTCATGAATAATGAACATACGGCAATTTTTTGGATTTTTTCTTAAAATACGGCAATTTCGGATTTTAAATACGGCAACCCAAAATTTGCCAGGAACAACACTGGATTCAGGACTGCAAAAACTTAGAACTATGACTCATAAGGCCGCACAAAGGTAACTTTGTGTTTTTGCTTATTCAGGGTTATAATTGGCACCCTGCCAGTGTTGCAAACTGCAATTCTGATGTATTTTTCGAGTTATGCCACTTTTGTTCGTTTTGTATTCGTAACTTCGCACTTTCAGGGCAAAATAATTAATAGTGGTGTCCTGGTTTCCCGGAAACCAGGTTTCGGCTTGGCCACTCCGAAGATTTGAAGAAAGTATATCTTTTCGTACCGTAATATAACGGTCTTGCTTGTTTTTGAGGGTAGAATCTAAGATGTTTTTATATGTTAGATGCGTTGCTCGCGCTCCAAAATGGCAACATAAAAGCCAGGTAATTGCCTGGCTTTTATATAGTCACGCGCTGTCTAGTGTACGTCACGTCAGTCACTTTATCGCGCCATTTTAAAGTGCAGTGATGTTAGTGTATGACGCGTCTATTTGTATAAAATGTCTTTGGGTAGAATGGACAAAATTACATTTTGGAAAAGCTAATTGACCTTGTTTGTACGGTTCCGTGACTTGACTGACTGACAAACAACGCACCGCGGAAGATAGAAACATGAAATTTTCGCGATTTCATTGTTGGTCCTTAGTGAAAAATTCCCAATTTAATGGTCTGAATAACAAGCCAAAGTTAATGCATATCTTCACGAACACCATGTAGGCATATTATTTTACATTTTTTCGAAAATTGGCGTAATCCACGCGGACGAAGTCGCGGGCAAAAGCTCCAGTATTTTATAAAATTGTTACCTTTGTAAAATTGTCTGTTGATGTTCCTAATAAATATAACTGAATTTAATTGAACACTGCGGGGCACAATCACTTTTTATTATTATTATTCTGTTTTTAATATTTTACAAAAATGTTTCTGTGGTATGGTATGGTACATATAAGTAAAAAAAAAAGATTGTGTGACGAAGATAGAAATATTTTTTTTTTTCTTTCGAATTGTTTTATGTTTTCATTCACACGAACACTATCATGAATAAACATTTTCATTTGAGTTATTTTCATCTGAAACAGTGTAAAAATATTTACTGTTCCACCAAGTTTTTCTAAGAAGTGTAATCTAATTTTTGCTTTTACGATCACATTGTTTAGTATTTTCGTTGGTGTAACTATTGTTTACTTGAATGATAAGTGATTACAAAATGCGGCAAAATTAGTGTACACACGGCGACACATCAAGCTAAAACCATAATAAGCTGGCCGCGCTTAGGTAGAGTAATGTATAACGTTGCGCGGCCAGCTTATTTTTTTTTTGCGTAACTTAAGGGGCGTCCGCCCGGTTTTGAGTAACTTTGTAACCATTTTATACATTAACTATGGCACTTTTTAAGCAGAAAACAAAACTGAACAATCTACAGGATATGAGAAGTGATGTGGTTTTTCTCGAAATCTATTTTAATTAATAAAACTGAAGAAAAACGACTCCAAAGTCACCTCTTTTTTTCCAGTTGTAACTGTTTTACTCTTACATTGTTGATCAGAAGAATATGAAAATTAACAATATTCTTCACAATACAATATAAAATGATGTGGTTTTCTTATTTTTCGAAAATTCATATAAAATCATACAGGTTTTCAAAGAAAACGGAAAATTCTGACCGGAGCCGCGCAATTGAAGCGGGATGGCTAATTGCAAAAGTTTGCTTGTAAGAAAGAGAGCCTTGCAGATGGGAGGAGTAGCCTTAAGAGGGGGTCATACCTATTTTGTCTGTTTTCGAACCGATTTTTGATAACCAAATTATTAGCCAGGTATCAATGGTACACTGACACAGTATTTAAATAAGCCACAAATAGATCTAATCCATTGAACAAATTGATTAAAAGACATTATTCAATCTAAAGACAATAAAGATAAATACATGGTCATGTTTTGAAAGTAGGAGTTAATTGTGATGCTATTACAACAGGGTTGGCGATAACAGGGTATTTGCCTACATGAAATATACTTTATTTTTATCTACACTTTAAAAGAATTCTATCTATCGATAATGTCACGCCTCTTTCCCAGAGGGGTAGGCAGAGACCAGGGCGCGCCACCTACTACGATCCTTACATACATCCTCTTTTGCCTCATGCACATCCATACACCTCTTCATACATGCCCCCATCTGTATCGAGTACTTCACACCTCCCCTTTTTGTAAAAAGAAATCTTTTAAAAGTTATGCTAAACTGAAATTATCACTTAATTTTTAAGGTGAAATACTATTTTTAATATTTCAGATATTACATATATTGAGGTAGGCAATTGCAAGTAAGGTTTGTATGGTACACTGCAGCCAATGCTGGTCTATCTATTGCCATCACTCCATGCTCGCCCATGTTTTTACATATCTCCAAACTTATGGTAGGAGGGAGTTTCTTAAATTTTTTTAAAACAGGATAAACTAGGTATAGTAAGTATGAGTAATAATGATGTCATATTACTGATTTTAGTACAACGTTCATCAAGTAAAATATACATTTTGACGTTCAATAAACAGTTGCTGATTTGACTCCAAAAAGTTTAGTTTATTTATTCATTAACAATTTATATTGAGTTTCAAATTATAATACAATTGAATTATTTGCTAAAAACCCTATTAATAAGTAACCAACAAGGACTAAGCTAAGCTGCCTGTTGCTCTCTTCTCATTTCATACATACGTAAGCTCACGCCATTGTCCCATGGGGGTAGGCAGAGACCACGGACCGCCACACGCTATGACTCTCACACCCTCTTTAGCCTCATTCACATTCATATATCTTTTCATGCACTTCCATCGATAGCACCCCCATGCACATTCCTGTTACAAAATTGTGTTTTTTTTTTTTTAAATACCTATATTTGGAATTTTCTAAAAATTTTACATTATTGATGTATATACGAACGAGTAGATAACATCTGGCAATTTTTTGGGATGTAAGTCACAAAATGGAGTTTCCATACAAACTGTCCAGTGCCCTATCTACAATAGTTATGTGACAATGATTATCTACAATAGTAATGGTGGGAGTAGATAATTATCTACATCTGCAATACTCATCACTCAGTAATTAACTACAAAAATAAAGGGGCAGTAATTATCTACAAAGTAAAGAGGCAGTTCACCCCTAACACTTTACCAAATGTTTCAAATGTTTTCCTGTAGGTTTACCACATTGACTTACATCATAACGATACACAAACAGTACACACGTTCATAGAATTAACATGTCACAGAAAACAACACAAAATGACACATCACGGTCTGTCATTGCCATATAAAGTGCGTTAGCACTTAGAATAGGATTCGGCTGTCGGGTAAAATTGATTATGTTCGTATTATAACTCAAAGTAAATGGTGATTCTCAAAAAAATTGTTTATAGTAAAAGTACCTTGTCCTAAAACTAAGCATACCTTATAAAATACAGAGAATTTTCCATAAACCTTTAAATAATTACAAGATGTGTGCTATTTTATTTAATGAAATGTAGACTAGTATTAGAATAAATCGTACATTAAGTGATTAACCTCTGGTACATGTAAGCCGCGCACAATCTGCACCCATCGTCTGTGGCAAGATGGCACATAGTCGTAAAAATTCAAATTTGAAAAGAGTTTTGTGAATGAACGATCCTTTTATGAATGAATGGTAGATTGATTGAAACCATTTCAAGCAATAACAGACATTATTTCCAGGTGATATGTATTATAATTGCGTAAAATCTGAGTAGTCAGCTTTGGCCGGATCCGGGACTACACAGATGACGGGGTATGGACGGATACGGAACAACACATACTAGAGGTTAAGCCAATTTTTTTTTTTTTTTGAGAAACGGCCAAATACGAATTTTACCTGATTTTATCAGACTCCTATTCTAAGGGCTCACGGACTGTAGTTCGAAGTGAACTAAGAACATCAATGAGGTTGCAGGAACCCTATTCCAGTGGAACATGCAGTTCCTACTGATCACCTTATCTAGTACTGGTACATTAATATTCTTGGTATATGGTTTATTTTAGAAGTAAACTAAAATGTAAAAAAAAACAGTTTCAGCAATGATATGAATGAGTGTAAAGCATGTGATCTCTACAAGTACTTGTTGTATACAATCGCAAACGTTATCTTGTCATTTCATCGTACAATTGTAAAAGAAACATGCATAGTAATGAACTATCTCACATTTTTATTACAAGAGAAAGTGACACATTTCTTTAACATTTCTTAGTTACTAAACATGAATGAAATTATGTAAATATTCAAGAAATGGTATACTTACGTCGTACGGAACATTTTTCTCTGCGATAGATGCCCTATCGCGATCTGCAACGAAACAAATTGCAAGAAATAAGGACAGGGAAATTAGGTTGAAACACGGAACAGAAATGCGATTAACAAAACAGAAATGCGATTAACAACACAGGAATGCACTGTTTTATTATTAGATTTAGCTGTGTAGTACCATCGTCTTCCGATCCAGACGGTCCGATCCCAATTTCTGTCTTTCTAGACACTGCACTATCCATCACTTCTATTTGATCACTGTCGCCCGAAGCCATTTTTGTTTTCCTGTTACACCCCCTATTTTGAAGTCTCACTTGTAAATGTTTGCACAAAAATAATTATCATGGCTCACATTACACTTGCATTGGTAACACAATGATTCACTGTAATTTAATTAGATGAAATCAATTAGTTTACGCGAAAACACTCGCCCAAAGCTCCCGTCTGACACGACCGCTCATAGTAACTGGGTTGCCATGGGGAAAAATTATTATTGAAATATGACCATAGACTATAGAGTAGAACGATAGTGATAAAACCGGTAAATACCGAAGGAAAATTTAAATCCATCGATTGTATGCTTTCTGTCAAGGCCGAATGGCCCGTTAGCTACTAAATTGCACTGTCTAAGGCCAATCGCACGATCGCAAACTTGGTCTCAGCCAATAAGGAGCCCGCTGCTCCCCTCCATCCATTTTTAAATTGAATTAGCATTTCCGTAAAAAGCCTGCGATAATCCTATATGCAGTCCTACGCCAATATCGGATCGTGAATGGTGTCGCAGTCCTGAAGCCGTAGCATGCTACACGTGATAGAGCTGTATCACGTCTTTTATCTCGTTCGTTCGCGCGCAAATAGAAAGAGAGCTAAGGTGTGATCGCGCTGTATCACAGAGGCATGCTACCCATGCAGCATGGCGTGGCGTCCGCCGACCTTGAGTGAGTAAAATGTATGAAATTGCCTCTGTCTAAGAAAAAGAACCTATCTACTAAATATCTTTGGCGTTTGTAATCCTACTTGCAGGATAGTGTGTGGGCCCATAAACTCGTATTACACACGGCGACACATAAAGATAAGGTGGCTGGGCGTAGGTAGAGTAACGTATAACGTCACGCGGCCAGCTTATGTTGGTTTTGTATAGCTTGATGTGTCGCCGTGTGTACAACAGTCAAGAGCACGTCAAGCATGACACTTTGGACTTTGTACAGTTCTTATTTAGTGCGCCATAAGCGTTACAATCGAACTGCAAGTGTAAAGCTTGATGTGCTCTTGACGGTACCTAGCCAGCCAAGAACCTCACCCCCTATTTCTTAAGCCTATTTCATACCTGTGGGCATAAATCCCATGTAAAAAGACTATGTGGTATGTGGGTTGGCTACGGTGTTTTCTTGCAGGCTCTTTCTTGTGAGCAGGCAGCCTAGCAAGCAAAGAGTAATATAAGTATATCTAGCAAGCCAGCACTGGTAGCATGCCAACCCGCGATAGCCGTGATACGGCTTTATCACGTCTTTTATCTCGTTCTTTTGCGCGCGAACGACCGAGACTTCGTAAATAAATTGTACTGCCTAGTGTATTTGATTGTACTTGGTTCAGTTGAGATGATGTGAAAAATTGGTAGAAAATGAAATAACGGTATAGCAACACTGTTATGAACGCCATGTTTATTTCTTTCCGTCATTTTGCTGCCGCGGTAAGAATTTTTTTAAGGTTATTTATTCCTAATCTTAGCGTCTTCTCGATTAATTAAAAACAATTACATAAATAAACCGAAAACAGTTCTGTTAAAAGGTGTAAAAAGCGATTGTGAACAACTCTTTCTTATTTCAGTATTCGTATCACAAAGCGGGCTACGGTGTATAGCTTCGTGAATTTACTGATTAGCGGCGTTCCTATTGCAAAATGGGTAAAAAAGTCAAAGAATATAAGTCCGGCGACTTCATATTTGCTAAAGTAAAAGGATATCCAGCATGGCCAGCTCGGGTAAGTGTTAAACTTGAATAAAATTGCCTAAATCCAGTGAAAATATCAGAAAATCTGTTGTGCTATTTTCTAATGAGGTCTTTGCGCGGGAAGACATTTTGAGAGCGACGCTGCGGTGCCCAAGGCCAGTTTATAAGCAAATAACTACAATAATATGCACACAATCATTCTATTCAAGGCATATTCGATAAGTTGAGTTTGTTTTGTTAAAATTCTTCACTGATCTGACACTAATTTTGGCTGTTATCTGAGTTTATTTTTATTCGGTTTTTTTGTTACACTAGTTCTTTTTTGTTTTTACTGAAGTACCTATTTTTCAATTCTTTCTTTTTACCCGACTGTCCCAGAAGGAGGGTTATGTTTATTGAGTTTTTTGTGTATTTGTATTATTGTATTTATTGTAGGTATGCATTTAGATAGATAGATAGATAACTCATTTATTTCATCAGAACAATACAGGATAAACAGTGATAGACAAAGGCAGTAGGTAACATTATAGAATCCGCATAAGGAGGTCCGTGCAAAGCCGCAGCAGCAACAGGGAGCTCCCATGACGGACCAATCAATAAAAAAACAATATAATAATAATAATATTTATTCAAAATTCAGATTACAAATGATCCATTTGTTAGTAACAGGGTTTGGCTTAAGAGCAATATAGGTAGGTATTTTAGGTATAGGTGTTAGAATATGACACTGTGCGACCTGTATTGCGCCAATGAAAAAGGTTCTCAAAAGCTACAGCGCTGTTAATTCTGCCAGTAACACTATGGTTCGACCGTGCGTTCGCGCAGCGCGAAACAAACTGTTACTTTAAATTGGTTAGGTAAGGTATCCAAGTGCAAAAATTCTGCCACAATAATATACATATTTACCCATAAATTATGTGTGTGTAATAAATATGTTTATAAGATTTTTGTTAAAAGTAGATAATAAATAACTAATAATAAATGCGTTCGTTAAGCAGTTGGTCCCGGCTACTATCTCTGGTGGTAGTAGTTGTTACATAAAAACCACGTCAGAGGCCGTAAGGCGGTCTGAAAAAACTCTGACACCAGGGCTCTGCCCACACGATAAGAAGAAGAAGAATGCGTTTACTAAACTAAAACTTCTCTTCCATCCAAAAGACAACATTTATGTTAAGATATTCAATTGCCAACATAAGCATATGCTTATGACTATGTTCTCCGAGGGGGTAGTAGTAATATACTGAAACTTCAGAACATCCACGTTTCACTAATAGTACCGAAACTCTGTCCAGTGTGACGGGGAGTGAGCCCGTCGCCACTTGTAATGGACAGTGGGTATAATACATGCCTCGAAATCGAAGCATGCAGTTTTCCTCATGATGTTTTCCTTCACATTTCCAACATAGTTTCTGATTATTTACATGAATATTTTTAAATGATTGGTATAAAAAGTTGCTTAGCTCATATGGAAAGGCTGACAGTCTTAGACCATATAACTAGGGACCAGCCTTGCATTAGCATTCCCCTCTGCCAAGCTACACGATCAATTGATCATGTACATTTACATACAATTTTATACCTTATCACTAAATGAAACTGAGTATAATTGCCTAGCAATAACTTCAAACTAGTCACGTTTTGGATTCACACGAGACTATTTTTAACAATAAATATTAGAATTTAAAGTAATGTTAACATTTTTAACAAAAAATTAACTGCCTCAAAAAAACGAAAAAGTTTAAAAATAATATTGCAGCCGATGACTTTTTCATTCACATCATAAGAACATTAATTTGTTTTATCAAAGTCGCTGTCAAGCCGGTATGATTTGCGACAAGGCTTGCATTAGTTTTTTGGCTTGGCTTGACACAGACTTCTATAAAACAAATTACTGTTCTTATGATGCGAATGAAAAAGTCATCAGCTGCAATATTATTTTTTAACTTTTTAGTTTTTTGAAGGCGGTTTTAATTTTTTGTTAAAATATTGTTTATTTCACAATTTTTAGTGGTGAATTCATTAGTTCGATTTAGTAGTAGTGCTTTAAATTAACAAACGCACTAGTCGGCACTACGATTTTCGAAGGTTCCCCTCGATTTCTCTGGGATGCCATCATCAAATCCTGGTTTCCTTATCATGGTACATCTCCCTGGGATATCTCCTTTTCAATAAAAAAAGAATCATCCAAATCGGTTTATAAACAACAAAGTTATCCATGAACACACAAAAAAAATATACTGTCGAATTGAGAAACCTTCTTTTTTGAAGTCGGTTAATAAAATCTAAAGTAGCGGATTTCATGCTACCTCATCCCCCGCAAAGTGGCAGTAAAGTTTGTTAGTAGAATTACATGCGTAACTCGTACATAGTTATATGACATCTCAGCTGTGAGTAGATTGAAAAACATTACAGTTTGTAAAGTTAAATGTGTTACATATTTAAATAATTGTATGGTACCAACTTTGAAATGACATAAAAATATGTGCTGTTCTATACATTCATTAATTAGCCATAATTTATTTTATAATTTCTATTTTGGTACAGTCAAGAGCATGTCAAGCTTGACACTTTGGAGTTTGTACAGTTCTTATTTAGTGCGCCATAAGCATTACAATCGAACTGCAAGTGTAAAGCTTGCTCTTGACTGTACCATAAAAGGCTGCCTGTTGTATTTCTGATTATTGTTTCATTGTTTTAGGTCCAGAAATTAAATGGAAAGAAATATTTCGTATATTTCTATGGCACCGGTGAAACGTAAGTACTAATTAAAAATAACTTGACACATTTATCACAACAATTTTTAAAAAAAGGTTGTACAGAGTACAGACAATAGGTATTTTTAGGGTTCCGTACCCAAAGGGTGAAAACGGGACAGTATTACTAAGCCTACGTTGTCCGTCCGTCCGTCTGTCCGTCTGTCTGTCTGTCCGTCTGTCCGTCCGTCCGTCTGTCCTACCTATTTAGGGCTGTAACTTTTGAACCGTAATAGCTAGATAGTTGAAATTTTCACAGATTATGCGTTATTACGGTGGATTTGTTAACAAATAATAAAAATGTCAGGAAGTTACAACAGTCAACAAGAAACTAGTTTTTATCAACGTTTTTTCTTCACGCTCTATAGTAAAAACGGTAATACATACAAGCGTCAAACTTAGTGTGATTATAGAGCAAACTCTACAGAATAACAACAAATACGAATCGCACTTGACCGGTTTTTATTTTCATTAAATGTACAGGTAGCACAATTATACAGGGTGAAATTGATATCATTGGCATCCTTTTAAACTAAGAGTCTACCCATCAAACTGAACAACTTTTACTATGGGAGGAAACCAACCATAGAAAAAAAAATCTGCTGTCCCATACATTTGAGTCGAGCCGGTACTGCAGTTTTGTATGGGACAGCTGATTATTTTAATTTTTTCTTGGTGTTGGCTCCATAGTGAAAGCTGTTCACTTTGATGGTCTGAACTTGAAGCAGGGGGATTAAGGAGGCTTAAGTATTACTAGGGTGTTTTGTTACACCCTGTTTATTAAAATACCTAAATAAAATATAGACGGCCCGGTAGCACAGTCTGTAGTGAACCTGCCTGCTGTGCCGAGGGTCGCGGGTTCGAATCCTGTAAGGGACAAATATTTGTATGATGAATATGAATATTTGTACCCGAGTCATGGATGTTTGTATCTATATATGTATTCTATATCGTTGTCTATTCATCATAATACAAGTCCAGGCTAGATTCTGGTACTTTAAATGTGACTAGATAATTTGTGTGACAATGTCCAAGATATTTATTTATTATTATTTATTAAAATATACAACTTAATTCCAGAGCGAACCTTCCACCGAACATGATATTTGACTACGCAGAGAATAAAGACAAGTTCCTCACGAAGACAGTCAAGCGACGTGACTTCAACGACGGTGTCAAACAGATTGAGCATGACTTCGCCAACAATGTGCCGCTGGACCAGGTCATTGGAGCTGGTGTTGAGGTAATTTTACCTTCTGGCTTTTTTTCTTCTTATACAAGATGTATTTTTTATGTTCCGTAATCACGGGCAATTAAGTCCCGGACCTTTGGAAGGCGTGCATGGGGCCGAAGCCAACATGTAGAGGCCCGTTCAAAAGACAAGTTAATCTAAATGTAAGGGATACACAAATGGCGGATACCATCTCCGAGCGTACAACATGATACCCTCGGGGATGGTCCCCGCCATTTGTGTAAAGACTATTGGAGTACGGCGCTATGGCCGCGATGGAAAAATAAGGTCTTGGGCTATGGAGGTGAAAGTTGGATGGATGGATACTGGGCTATGGGAGGAGACTAACGGACGCCTGCCATGACAACTAGTCTCAAAATTGTTAATAGGGCAGGCGGTGACTCGCCGACTCGTCGAGTGGGCCCCATAAAACGGCCGCACGCACAAAGTGCGACAATGGGGCAACATCTCATTGAGCGGCTGAAGGTTGTCGAGAGGTGCGGCTCCGGTTTCACCATCGCGGGGTTTACCCCCGTGAGCGGGTTTCCCCGTTATTACGCCATTACGTGCAATACACTTCCAACCTAGGGGGGTGTGTTACTGTGTGTGTGGGTGTGGGTGTGGGGGTGTATGTGTGGGTGTGTGTGTGTGTGTGTGAGCGCATGTCTGTATGGTCCCCCTGGATAGGGGTCCGCGGTGTCGCCACTCACCGTCAGCTCGCCACAAGCTGCCCCCGCGGGGGTATTTTTTATTATTATTGTTGGCTGGGCTATTGCAAGCAAGGTTTGTTACGTAACATTGCAACCATTGCTGATCTACACTGGTAGCATGCCAACCCGCGATAGCCGTGATACAGCTTTATCACGTCTTTTATCTCGTTCGTTCGCGCGCAAAAGAACGAGATAAAAGACATGATAAAGCCGTATCACAGCTATCGCGGGTTGGCATGCTACCAGTCCTGGAGTGCGATTTTTGAATCTCATTCGTTGAACTCAGCGGTTGAAAATCTTAAAATTACTATGGAGATATGCATATTTCTACTGCTGCAACTTGCAAGAATCATACTTCAGGTGTGCCATTTTTGAAAATCAAATCAGCAGTAGAAAGATGCGTATCTCCACAGTAATTTTGACATTTTCAACTGCTGAACTCAGCGAATGAGATTCAATAATCGCACTCCTGTTGTGTTCGCCCCAAGCCTTAGACTAATTATATCGGGACGCGTAACCACGTGTCATTCTACTAACAAACTTTCTGCCACTTTTTGCGGGGGGCGAGGTAACATGTTATCCGCAACTTTGGATTTTATTCCCTATGACTTTAGATTCTAATTTTGAATGTTCAAAATCATGAAAAGTAGTCTCGTGTAAACCCCAAACGTTCTAAGTTCAAAATTATTGTTTCGCTATTATAGGCTGTCTCGTTTAGTGATAAGGTATAAAATTGGGTGTAAATGCGCAAGATTAATTGATCTAATACCGTGGCAGAGGGGAAATGCTACCGCAAGGCCGGTCCGGATATAATTAGTCTAAGCCCCAAGCTCACCCATTTTACTAGAGTTCATATGCATCTTAAACGCAACAATTATTTACCAGGTTTTAAGTCAAATCATAAGCTATCAAACAAAAAAAGATTTACCAAAATCAGTTCATTAGTTTTTGCGTGAATCTCGAACAAACAAAGACTGACAAAAATTATACAATGTGTTAATGAATTAACGCAAAACTAGAAAGTTGTTTGTTTAGAATCGAGAGCAGAATCGAATTATCATGGTTTCAACATAGGTAATTTTTTCAAAATATTAATTAATTTGTGTCTAAAATTTAAAATTTACTGAAGCCAACATCAACCCTCCGCACAGGCACACTCACCCGACTTACTACCAAAACAAGATTATTAAAATGTATCCATGAGTACGTTAGCGCTTTCATTCATTGCTGAAATGAGAACAAATCATTTTTTCCTCAAAACTTAAAATGCGAATAACTTTTAATTTTAATTATCAAAATAATGAAATTATTGTTTCAATTTAATTATTTTGCTATAAATCAGTTGGGGTGTATGAGGTTTTGCGTTAATTCATTAACACGTACAAAAGGTTGATTTGGAGTCAGGGACACCTAGAAACCATATTGTTTTTCTTGTAAATATCTTAAATTTTATGGTGAGGTAATGGTAAAAGAAAAAGTTAATCTAATTTATCATGCAAATGTTCTTTAGGACCACAGAAGTATACCCTTAGAATTCCTGACTCCTAAGGTAGACTTTATACAGAGGAGACGCGTGGCTGTGGCGGGTAGTCAAAGTAACACCAATATAAACCTTATATTACGTAGCATAGCGTCGTTTTTTGACGTTAAAAAAAATCACGCCCCCGCCACCAGGCGAAGTCACCTGGAGGCGCGAGCGTAATTCTCCAAACGCTACGTACTATAAGGTTTATATTGCCGCACCCCGCCCGCGAAATGTCCGCGCCACGTCACTTCTGTTTAAACGTTCCCTAAGGTGCCGGTTTCCCCCCCTAATATGACCCCATTTTCAGTATTTATAATTTTACTCAAAACTAGGTGAAAACTGTTGAAATGAAAATGATCCATTTTGATCATGGACAATAGTTAAATGTCTACCTCCTGACCTTCCCTGCCTGGGTCACCATTCCGATACTAACTTTGTCAACTGGCAGTCTTTCCTTCTAGCCAAGTGTTCCTATCTCGACTTTAACTTCCTGATACAAAGAAATGTGAGAAAACATGAGATCAGTAGGCCTCGCATGCCACCCCCGAGAAAACGATAAAAATCGAGATGTGCCTCCATCTTTATTATTTTACGTAGGCAAAAAGAGCGCGCATGACGTTTTTCTCGTTTAAACGCTTTGTCGTGGGTGGCATGCTAGCCATGCTGTTATTAAAATTAATATTTCTTTGAACTATCTTTGGCAGATGTTACCTGATTCCGGCAACGACACGGCAAATGACACGGCCGCAGATGAAACTATGGACGATTCAGCCATCGATACCACAACCGCTGACGATACCGTCGCTGAGGTAAGCTTGTAATAAACATTAATATCTTCACGGTCTCCACTCTAGAACTTTAACACCCCACCGGTTGCCAGTTCTTCGGCAGATATGACCAGCCCATTGCCACTTCAGCTTGCTAAGTTTCTGAGCTATATCAACCACTTAAGTTCTCTGATGTACCACTTCATATCTGATGTGATCTCTAAGAGAAACACCGAGCATAGCTCTCTCCATAGCTCGCTGAGCGACCTTGTATTGATGAACTAGTCCTATCGTCAGGGTCCATGTTTCCACACCATAGGTAATGACATTCAATCAGTGCGTCCTGCCAGTAATGTACTGGCAGGACGCACTGATTGAACACCTTCGTTTTGAGGCATTGTGGTATTGCCGAGGAGAATATGTGATGGAGTTTCCCGAAAGTTTGACTGGTAGGCGTAGTGTGGGACGCCCTGCTGCCCGCTGGACAGAGGACCTAAAAAAAGTAATGGGGAGCTTCTGGATGAGGAAGGCCGAGGACAGTTTTGTGGCGCGCCTTGGGAGAGGCCTATGTTCAGCAGTGGACGATGATAGGCTGATGATGATGATGATACATGTGTATGTCTAGTAGTTAACCATAATTACCATAATCTCAAGGATTGTTTTATGTACAAAAACAAACAAAATGGCAGAGCTATACGCGGCCGGCCAAACCGCGCACAAATCCATCCGTCCGTGAATCCACCAGCCACGCGACTCCATGCTGGAAGCATACATACATATGCTCACGTCTATATCCCACTACTGGGGTAGGCAGAGACAACAGATCGCCACATGCTACGATTCTGACACACATCTCTCGCCTCCTCAACGTCCATAAGTCTTCATACAAGCTCGTCGGTTCCGGGTACATTTTATTTGGCCCTTCTTCAGTACGCATCCTATTTGGTCAGCGTACGTGCGCCTAGGGCGACCCCTTTCAAGCATTCCATTCACACTTGCCTTGTAAATTTCATACGTCAACCTACTTTCACACATTCTTTCTACATGGCCAAACCACCTCAACAATCTCAACATGCCTTTTTCAATCCTGGTCACTACATCTTCTTTCAGACCACATCTTTCTCTAATCACACTATTCCGTATCCGGTCCTTCAAAGTCACACCACACATACTACGCACGGACCGCATTACAACAGCATTTATTCTAGATTCATGCTTCTTCTGCCATACCCAACTCTCACTGCCATACATAGTTCCATAGATGAAACCCGGTTGGCTATAGGCGGCCAGCCAAACCGCGCACGAATACGTTCGTCCGTGAATCCACCAGCCACGCGACTTTATGCTGGAAGCGATTTTAATATTCGTTAAATCATTGTGGATTATAATTTTGTATTTCAGAGACAATATCAAAACAATTGTTTTTTCGAATTATATCCTAGAGAAATCAGTCCATAGCCAAAATCAATACTTTCAGATTAAGTGTTGATTTGTCGAGGGGACTTACAAACTATGTAATGTTATGTGCTTGTGAACATTATTTACTTGCTGACGGCTTTATAAGCGGATAATCAAATCATCTAAACAATTCTCTATGGAATCAACGTCGAAATCGCGAAAAAAAAACAAAAAAAAAGGAACAGCAACTAGTTACGAGATTTCGAAGTTAGTTCCATAGAGAAAGTTGTTTAATTTGATGGTTCGATCATCCCCTTAAAAACAGCATATTAAGAAAGACCCTGTATTCTTAATGGTTTTTAGGAGAAAGGACATAGTTCAGTCTACTGGTGTATCTTTTATCGTAACACCAAGATAGTACCTCCGTGGTCTTATGGTTAAGAACATTGGGCTCTCCGCTCTTGACACGGAGGTTGTGGGTTCAGTTTCCACGGGAGACATCTAGTGATATGTCACTTTGTGCGTTTTTCCCCAGTCAGTTAGGATATTGCAGGCTGAATCACCTGATTGTCTGAAAAAAAAGATGGTTCTGTGCTTCGGATGGCAAATTAAGCCGTTGGTCCCGGATACTATCCCTGGTGGTAGTAGTCGTTACATAAAAACCACGTCAGAAGCCGTAAGGCGGTCCGAAAAAACTCTGATACCAGGCCCACACGATAAGAAGAAGTCATGATGGTTTGATCATCCCTTTGAAAACCGTAAGCATTTAAAGAAAGACCCTGTTTTAATTTCTAGTATGTTTCGAGGAGAAGAGGCAACGCATGTTTCTTCTAACTTAACACCAAGATAATCTACAATATTTTAACAATAAAACATGTTTTCAGACTCCAAACACGACAGCGCAAAACGACACCGCCGTTGAAGATTCGGATGACGCCGGCGCCCTAGTTATTGACGAGGGAAAGGTAAATACATTTATTTTTGGACCGTCCATATTCCGCAATGCACCATGCATTGCGGAATATGGACACTCCATCATGATGTTCGAATCAGGGTTCGAAATTATCAACTTAATTATTTTCTTTGATAATTATCATGACGATTCTCGGATAATTATCAAAGCTGATTCTTAGTTTTGAGTAAAATTTCTGACTAAAAAGTTCTAATATTGCTGTTTTTGTTTTAATACACTCGTATCCAGACCACCCGGCTTACAGTCTACAGCATTATCGTTTCGTATTACAAAGAATGATAAACTGTAAAAGAAGTATGTCTGTACATTGAAGATATTTACATGAAAAAAGATTACGATATGGTTTTTATCCTCACCAATTTTTTGTCTGTCTGTTTGTTTGTTCGACTTCGCACACGCAAAAAATACTGAACCGATTTTGAGGAACCTTTTTTTGTTTGAAAGCTTATGATTTGACATAAAATCAGGAGTGATATGCATCTTTCTACTGCTGATTTGACTTTCAAAAATCACACTCAAAATCAAATCAGCAGTAGAAAGATGCGTCTCTCCACGGTAATTTAGACATTTTCAAATGCTGAACTCAGCGAATGAGATTCAAAAATCGCACTCCTGGTATAAAAGTGCGGTCGAAGTCGCGGGTAAAAGCACGTACATAGAATAAAATCGTAAAATTGGTGTCTGTACATAAAATACTTAAATACTTTTTTTCATATCAGCAAAAGGCAAAGAAGTCCAAGGAGCCTCCCAAAACACCCGCTAAAGAGACACCAGTAAAAGCCCCTAAGACTCCCCGGGGTAAAGCCAAGAAGGAAGAAGTGAAGGAGAAGGAGAAAGAGAAAGAGAAGGAGAAGGAGAAAGAAGACGAGGAGGAGAAGAAAGAAGAGGAAATCGTTAGCAGGAGCGGCAGGAAGATTCGTCCTAAGAGGTTTGTTACATCACAAATTGCTTTGTAAGATTGAGCTCTATCTATAACTAATTCGTAGAACAGAGAAAAGGCTCGCTCAAGTTTCTGTTTTAATTATTGTACCTTATAATAATCCTAAAGAATTCTGACTAAGACTTGGTGTTAAAAATTTCCAGTTTGCTTCGTTCGATCCATAGTGTTTACTTAGGTTACTTTGCACATAATTATTATACATAATAAAAAGGTCCGGCTCCAACCAATTCGTATTTAGGAGAAAAGTCGACTCGCTTCGCTCGCTCTATATTTTTACATTTAGGATAGAGATGTTTGGAAGATTAAAGGGGAGGCCACTGCCCAGCAGTGGGATGAAACTGGCTAGAAAAAAAAATCAAAAGATGTATGACAACTATTCAAATAGTTATGCTAAAAAATTTCAAGCTCGCTACGCTCGCTCCGTTATTTTTCGATAGTTCTTTTTATAAAGATAAGGGGGCGGCAAAATCGGTCTGTGTCCCGGGCGGCAGAAACCCACGCTACGCCACTGGGCTACAGGTCACCGCCGAGGTAACCAGAGGGCAATAGAGGTGAGGTAAAAAGTTGGTGGGAGGCAGGGAGTCTCGGTACTATATTAATAATATTCTTTCTTAAGCGGGGTCCGCTGCGCCATGTTATCGTGTTTGCTAACTTTCCCCTCCCCCGCAGGCGAACGCGGGTGATGTTTTCCGATGCAAATGGAAAACATCACCCGCGTTCGCCTGCGGGGGAGGGGAAAGTTAGAAAACAATGTTTGCAAACACGATAATATGGCGCAGCGGACCCGGCTTTATACTGTGCTTGTGCTTTCATCTATTCTGTCTGTCTGTCTGTCTGTCTGTCTGTGCACCGACCGCCTAAATTTCTCGCTCATTTTTGAACCTCTTGACGACTTTTTGCCAAAAGTCGAAATTTGGCAAGAAGACAGATAACCAAAACCCATACGCAGAGAAACACGTGCTCCTTGAAAGGAAGGAGCGGGCTTACGCATAATTTCCCATACTTTCCCCTCTGTCAAAGCCTCACCCCCGCGACGGCCACGACCAAGACCCGATGGGCTACTTAATTCGATGCGTTTTACTCATAGACGAATAATTTTTCGCTTACGCTGGTAGACGGAATGTCGGTGTAACCGGGTATGAGATAGCGATACTCATAAATCCTATACAATTTATATGAAGTGACAGTTTCGAGTCAGGTGGCCGTAGTACAAAAAAGTGGTTACGCCGATAAGGACAGCAATAAGGTAGCGATCTCCTTTTTTAACTAGAGCGAATTTGATATGTGCATCTCTTATTGAGTGAATATGACATGTGCTTCCTTCTAGTACCTTCTCTTTCTACGGTTTTACCGTTATTGTCATAGCAACGCCCCCCGCAAAAAATGGCAGAAAAATGTTCTATGGAGAAATAAATAATACTTACTATCAGTTTAAAATAACAATGTGCATGACCTTGAAGGGCCGTTGGATAACTTCACTCTGTTGTAAAGGAATGTAGACTCTATGCAAAGGCAACAACCATTTGAATGACTCGAGTGAAGTTCGTTGAGTGACATCACATTTGCGAGCGAGGTCATGCACATTGTTATTTTAAACCAAATTTTAAACTGATAGTACTCCTCTCCGGGCGTTGACAGGAGACACGTCTTTCTCTATGCCCCCACGAAAATGGGGTTTCGATGGAGTTATTCTGGGAAAAGATTAGAATATTTGTACCCGGATATTTAAAATTGGATTTTTTACGACAATTCTTACTGAAATTGTAACTTATTGTTTTACATAATCCATATAATAATTTGTTTCTGCCGAAATGAAATCTTTAAGGTTTAGATTTTATTTGCGATTTGTAACGCACATTTTTATTATATTGGATTAGAGATATATGTTGATGTTAGAAATAAAATGGTTCTACTGCCATATCCAGTGGCGGCTAGAAAGTGACTGCATCAAATACTTTTAGAACAGATTATAAAAGTGAATTTTATAAATGCTTAACACTTTCGCTGCTAAGCTCAAAATCGTCATTCTTGCGCAGTGCTAAAACTGACGCCCCTCGTAGGCTGTGCGCACAGTCGTAACGTAAATAGACCAATGCGGCTCACATCGTGGGTCACCCGCACATGCGTAAGGTTTGGGTGACTCACGCTGTAGGTTATGAGCACAGGCGAATTGCAATAGCACTTGACCCCCCCTCGTAGGTTGTGCGCACAGTCGTAACGGTGAAACGATAAACTGGCTCGTCTCGTGGGTCACCCGTGCAGGCGTAAGGTTGTTGGTGACTCGCGCGGTAGGTCATGAGCACAGGCGAAATGCAATTGAACTGACTCGTTACGTGGGTTTTTCAGCACTGCAGCCCATTTTTTGCCGACCTACGACGCAGGTCGTCAGCAGTGAAGGTGTTAAAAGACATTGACTAAAAATGGCGCCTTTTTTCTTTTTTTAGCGCGGCCATCAATCAAACTTGAATATTATAGTCCAGAATAAAGTTACTCAAAAAAAACATTATGACAAGCATATCTCTAACCTCAGTCCAAACGGAGATATTATAAAGGCTTGAAGTAAACGTAATGAATATATTTTCAACTTCAAGCCTTTATATGTTCGACTGCCCGGTAGCACAGTCGGTAGTGAAACTAGTGAACCTGCCTGCTGTGCCGAGGGTTGCGGGTTCGAATCCCGTAAGGGACAAATATTTGTATGATGAATATTTTTTATTTTTTTTTATTTTCGATAGGTAAACATTTGACCCCAATCTCACCTGATGTTGAGTGATGATGAGGCCGAAGATGTAGCATGCTTACCTAGAAAGATGCCTATTCACTCTTGCCTTGAAGAGGCCCAGGTTGTATTGCTCAGGGAACAGGTCCAGGCAGGCAGGCAGTATATGAATATTTGTACCCGAGTCTTGGATGTTTGTATCTATATATGTATTCTATATCGTTGTCTAGTCATCATAATACAAGTCCAGGCTAGATTCTGGTACTTTAAATGTGACTAGATAATTTGTGTGACGTTGTCCAATATATTTATTTAAATATCTCCATTCAGACTGAGTTTAGGGCAATGTTTGTAATAACAAGTTTTGTTTGTTACTTTATTCTGAACTAAAATATTCTAGAGGGAGAGGCCGTCTGAGGAAAACATACCACGATCAAATCAATGATCTTTTCCGAAAAGGACAAGTGCGTAGCACCCTCAATCGACGGAAGTGCATGAAAAGATGTATGAATGTTAATGAGGCTAGAGAGGTATGTCAGAGTCGTAGCGTGGGCGATCCGTGGTCTCTGCTTACCCCCTTGGGACAATGGCGTGAGCTTATGTATGTATGTAAAATATTCTAGTTTGGTTGATGGCCGCGCTAAAAACAACGTCGGAAAATAAGGCGCCAACCTTCCATACAAAACCCGCATTGTCTTTTGTTTATATTTATGGGTACTTTAACCCCTTTTATTAGTTTTCGTGTTTATCATACCTACATTAGAGTAAATTACACTATTCCCACCAAAAACTCAATCAAAAATTACGTCTAAAAATTCGTGTTTTAAATGTTTTTAGGTACATAGACGAGCAGACAGAAGAAAATACTACATTACCGTCGCCTGCGCCTAAGAAACGTCGCGGTGCCAGCCCTGCGGCCGAGAAGAAGGAAGAGAAAGAAAAAGAGAAGGAAAAAGAGAAAGAAAAAGACAAACCAGAGGCCGTCAAAGAAAAACCCGCAGAGAAAAATATTAAACAATTCAATGCTGTTCAATTGGTAAGTATCAAGTATTTTTGTCTTAAAACGAAAGTCTTCGATCAATAGTGTGTGTTGCCAGTGATGACATATGGAACAGAGACGTGGTCGTTCACTCAAGGCCTCATAAAAAGGCTGAAAGTCACCCAAAGGGCAATGGAGAGGGCTATGCTCGGAGTTTCCCTGCGAGATGGAATCAGAAATGAAGAGATCCGCAGAAGAACCAGAGTAACTGACATAGCCCAAAGAATTGCTAAACTTAAGTGGCAGTGGGCGGGGCACATTGCTCGCAGAACCGATGGCCGGTGGGGCCGAAAACTTCTCGAGTGGCGACCGCGTACCGGAAAGCGCAGCGTGGGTAGGTCTCCACACAAGGTGGACCGACGACACCTGGTGCAGGCGGCAGGAAAACGTTGGATGAGGGCAGCGCAGGACCGGTCGTTATGGCGATCCTTGGGGGAGGCCTATGTCCAGCAGTGGACGTCCATCGGCTGAGATGATGATGATGAAGTATTTTTGAATCATAAAGTATGCCACTCCTTACAAGTAAACGAAAAAATTTTACCCGCCGGTCGGTAATGTTCGACCTTCTTTCGTACGTCTCCGTCGTCGATATTTCCAACGTTTTTGTGTCCCTTTCTATTAGAACAAAAATTATATAAAAACATTTTTTTAATTTTTGTCGTTGGATTAGAAAGGGCGTAGTAGCGTCGAAAACTAGCGAATTAACGAAAGAAGAACGATCATTACCGACCGCCAAGGAGTATCATGTTTTACCGCTTATTGGTAGTTTGTACTCCAAAGGTATAGACAATACCTATGCCAGGGTCCTGGTAAGGATATTTTTACAAATAGGGCTGTCACGCTGGACAAAGTCGGGGCACTGGACACCCCTAGTTTTTAATTCATCATCATCATCATCATCTCAGCCGATAGACGTCCACTGCTGGCCATAGGCCTCCCCCAAAACGGGATTTGCCATAATCGCCACGCTTGGCAGGCGGGTTGGCGATCGCAGTTGGATTGATTATAACGCGTTTTAATGCCTTTTTTTGTTGTCATTCTCTTTCTACTTTAAAAAATAATGTAATTTTTTGTTACAGTCGGAATTAGAAGATTTGAAGGAACCATACAAACCAGGTTAGTTTATATTTTATTCTATTTTAATCATAGATATATTATACCTACAGAACATTTTAATCTAATTATAGACTTGAATAGAAACTAAACAGTTACGTGAAAAAAAAAATCGTGTCAGTACTTTTTTAATCTTGATGCTGATTCCAAATTCAAAACCGTTACGTAAAAAAAAACAAATCGTGTCAGTACTTTTTTAATCTTGATGCAGATTCCAAATTCAAAACCATTGCGTAAAAAAAAACAAGTCGGATCAGTACTTTTTTTATCTTCATACTGATTCCAAATTCAAATTTCTGGTTTACCGCGTGATTACCGCGAAACAACAAAAAAATATTTCAGCTTATTTTTAATTTGCAAAAATGGACGATGTTTTAAAAGAAACGAATTTAATTTGCGAAGATATTTTTAGTCAATATGACGACAACTTTGCGATTGCGGCTTCTTTAGAGAATTTGAGTAAAAATGATGGAGAAAAATCTGAAGGTAAGTGATATTTTTATTAACGTATTATTTTTACCCGACTGCGCCAGAAGGAGAGTAATATTTTTAAACTAGCGACCCACGGGTGCAATGCTGATACTATGCATGTATTATACAGGGTGAAATTGATATCATTGGCATCCTTTTAAACTAAGAGTCTACCCATCAAACTGAACAACTTTTACTATGGGAGCAAACCGATCGGAGCAAAAAAAAATCTGCTGTTGCATACATTTGAGTCGAGTAGGCATTGCAGTTTTAATATGGGACAGCTGATTTTTTAGTTGCTCCGATCGGATTGCTCCCATAGTAAAAGTTGTTCAGTTCGATGGGTAGACTCTTAGTTTAAAAGGATGCCAATGATATCAATTTCACCCAGTATACATATCAACCTTCCTCTTGAATCACTCTATCTATTAAAAAAAACCGCATCAAAATCCGTTGCGTAGTTTTAAAGATCTAAGCATACATAGGGACAGGCAGACAGCGGGAAGAGACTTTGTTTTATACTATGTAGTGATTACATGATACGCAAAGTCAGAAAACTTGTTTCATTTATACAGGGTGTAAAATTAAATGGGACACTAACTTAAAGGGGTGCTTCAGACCATCAAACTGAACAACTTTCTCTATGTGACCAATATCAAAATCGCGAAAAAAAAATCTGCTGTCCCATACATTCCTGTCGAGTTATGTTTGCAGTTTTGTATGGGAGCGATGATAGCCCATACGGAAGAGAGCTAGCGCCTCAATCATGAGGACGCGGTTCGATTCCAGGCCTGTACCACTAAGTTCTTCGGAAATTATGTACGGTTGTATTTATCATTTACTAGCTCGGCGGTGAAGGAAAACATCGTGAGGAAACCTGCATTCCCGAGAATGAAAAGAAAATACCATAATTTCGGAGGTATGCGTAAATATGGGTGAGCTTGGAGCTAACACAAAAGACCAGCGCTGGTCTCCGTGTTACAACGACCCTTGCTTGCAATAGCCCAACCACAAATAATAATGGGACTGCGGATTTTTTTTTTCGCTATTTCAGTTAGTTTAGTTTGATGGTCTGACCCCTAAGTAAGTGTCCCATTTAGTTTTATTTTACACCCTGTATTATGCTACTTTATCAGCTTGAACAAGGTACATTTTTAACATAATATACTGGGTGTTATGGTAAACCGTTGCATTACTTTAAGGGGTGATGGTACCCATGATACTGAACAACTTTCCCTAAGAAACAAAGAGAAATTAGTATTTTTTGTCAACTTTTCATACAAACTTTCGTTCAGCTGATTACATTTAATATGGAAATTCCAGATTTTTTTTGCTAATTTCCTATATGTTTCTTAGGGAAAGTTGTTCAGTATCATGGGTACAATCACCCCTTAAAGTAATGCAACTGTTTACCCTAACACCCTGTAGAATTCTAGATAGAAATGTCATCTGGCGTTAGTACGCTTTTTGTCCACAAAATAATATCAGAAAAAATCTGTTTCAATATTCAATTTGTGACAAATCTTATCGCTTAGTCGCTTTATAAAACCCCCTCCCTAGAAAAAAGAAACATTCTGGTCTGGAGTGCGATTTTTGAATCTCATTCGGTGAGTTCAGCAGTTGTAAATGTCAAATGTCGTACTTCAGGAGTGCGATTTTTGAAAGTCAAATCAGAAATATAAAGATGCGTATCTCCGAAGTTATTTTGATATTTACAACGGTTGAACTCACCGAATGAGTTTCAAAAATCGCACTCCTGTTCAAAGCTGCAAAGCTGCAAAGAATACAGCTAAAATATAATGACTGTGGAAGGAACCGAATTCATGTAACATTTTCGTATTTTTAACCCCCGACGAAAAAGAGGGGTGTTATAAGTTTGACGCCCATGTCGGTCTGTCTGTATGTGGCATCGTAGCGCTCAAACGGGTGGACCGATTTCGACGCGTTTTTTTTTTTATTAAATAGTTTTTTTTTTATTAAATAGTTTTTTTTTAATTAAATAGATTTTTTTAAAGATAGAAAGCTAATTTTTGCGGAAGTGAAGAACACTATCACAAACAGCTTTGTTTCATGAAAATCGGTTCAGCAGTTTTCTATTAACTTTAAAAATTACGAAATAACATTAAATTACAAATTAAAAAAACCCCCAATGCTAAAAACAAACATTTAAAAAGTGTTAAATAATTCAGTCACCTATTATTTTCGATGTAAGTAAATGGCCTCGATTCGGAGTGTACCACGACAAAACTAAACTAAATGTATTCCTGTCACTTTCTAAAATAAGATTAAGAAAAGAGACAGAAAACCAACAGCTGACTTTAGTGCTGTCAAAGTGACGTTAAATGCGCAAAATAAGATGCCATCATAATGTACGCCATCTTATTTAAGTCGTTTTTGGGCGTTTAACGTCACTTTGACAGCACTAAAGTCAGCTGTTGGTTTTCTGTCTCTTTTCTTAATCTTATTTTAGAAAGTGACAGGAATACATTTAGTTTAGTTTAGTCGTGGTACACTCCGAATCGAGGCCAGTGTATGTTTAAATTTTTAGCTCTCAAGACATTTTAGGTCAATTAATGTGTAAGGGACCGCAAACGATTGTCGAATAAAAAAAAATAAAAAATTGTCATTTCATAGCGATCCCCTACGAATTAATTGACCTAAAACCATCAAACACGGCTTTGTTGCATAAAAGCTTATTCTGTAGGATACCTCACATCTACAATAAAATCCCTAAGATCATACGTGACACAGATGAGCTTAGTTTATTTAAAAACAGACTGAATGACATATTAATTACGAAATGTTACTATAGTCTTGACAAATTCCTTGCTGACGAATCCATCTAATGTACCAAATTGTGAAATTATCTATTTTGCCATTGTAAATTCACCAAATTGTACAATTGTAATAATTTGTTTTTTTTTAATAGTTATTTTTAGTGCTTGTTTAAATTTTTCTTGCTTGCATTTTTTTTTTATACCTACTTATTGTACTCCCATGTGGCAGGACATAGCCGAACTGTTTTATTTTCTATGTACAACATCTATTAATTTACCTATGATCCACAATAAATACATTTTCATTTTAATTTTTAAAATATCTTAAAGAGAGCTAAAAATTTAAACATACATTTTCTTACATCAAAAATAATAGGTGACTGAATTATTTTTCACTTTTTAAATGTTTGTTTTTCTATTAATATTTTACAGAGTGCAACAATAACGTGAACACGTCTTCAACCAGTAAAGTAGTACCGACTTTTGGTAAAAAACCAGGTACCAAAAAACCTACAGCGAAACCGAAAAAGTTTGTACCGCCAGCAAAAATAAGTTCTCAAAATGAAAATAAGAAATGCCAAAAGGTTTCGGACGCTACTCATTCGAAAAAGCCGAATAAAAGTTTTGGACCAAGTCAAGATTTGTCACAAATTGGATACTATAGCGAAAATAATGGTCTGCAAAATTCCAAAACAATTTCATTACAACATACTGAAAGAGAAATACTAGAAAATTCACGTAATTTTAATGGGAAAACGGTAAAAAAACCCACAAAACCCCGGCCAAGAAAGTCATCTTCACAATTCAATACAAATAATGATACCATACTGAAAGATTTAGAACCAAACCAAGATTTGTCACTTCTAATTCAAAATTACAGTCAAAACTATGATAATGTACAGATTCCAATAAATCCATCACATCCTGAAAGCTTTGACTACGGTACTGAAGCCATAGACAATTTGGTGAACACAGAAACTGGCAAAACTTCAAAAATAAAAAAGCGTCAAACGAAGGAATCTTTGGGCGGAGTAATTCTAGGTTCCTTATGCTTACTCAACGACGAAGAAAATGAATTTACGCAAAATCTCACACCCGAATCAGCCACTTCAGATTGTACTATAAAAGACCTATCTCGTATGCAGTCTGTATGCTCCGTTGCCTCTTTGAATAAAACTTATAAGAACTTAGATTGTAAAAGTTTCGAAAAGTCGCAAAATTCGAAAACTTCTGACAATAATAAAGGGATCGAGAAAAATGTTACCCATAAAATACCAGAAGGCTCAGAATTTTTGAATTTATTTCCTAAAAAATCTGAAACTAAAAAGAAAAACACAAAATCTGTGGTTATGACCACACAATTCGGCGATATGGGATTCAATGTAAAATATTCTGATTATTCCAAAGATTTTGGTTACACTTGTGGTTTGGAAGGCGAAGAAAGAGATACTAGTTTGAAAATTCTACAAATGTATCCGAAAGAAAATGAAATTCTTATTAACATGAATATTATAAAATAAAACCAATGTTACTAACGTTATATGTCATTCTTACAGATTAATTAATTAAATGCCATATTATTCTAACTTCTATTTCATTTGATTCTGTCTTTAAAATGTGATAACAAAAAATTAAAACCGCCTTCAAAAAAACTAAAAAGTTAAAAAATAATATTGCAGCCTATGACTTTTTCGTTCGCATCATAAGAAAATTATTTTGTTTTATTGAAGTCGCTGTCAAGCCGGTACGATTCGCGACAGGGCTCGCATTTTTTGGCTTGGCTTGACACCGACTTCTATAAAACAAATTAATGTTCTTATGATGCGAACGAAAAAGTCATAGGCTGCAATATTATTTTTTAACTTTTTAGTTTTTTTGAAGGCGGTTTTAATTTTTTGTTAAAATTTTGTTTATTTCACAATTTTTAGTGGTGAATTGATTAGTTCGATTTAATAGGAGTGCTTTAAATTAACAAACGCACTAGTCGGCACTACGATTTTCGAAGGTTCCCCTCGATTTCTCTGGGATCCATCATCAGATCCTGGTTTCCTTATCATGGGACCACCCTCGGAACATCTCCTTTCCAACAAAAAAAGAATCATCAAAATCGGTTCATAAACGACGAAGTTATCCGCGAACACACATAAAAAATAAAAATATATACGGTCGAACTGAGAAACCTCCTCCTTTTTTGAAGTCGGTTAAAAATAGGCGGAAAAATACTAAAATTTTCGTTGATAATTAACTCAATAACAAATGAAATAGAGTTTAAAATAGTGTCCAAAAGATAACGCGAAAGCACGCCACAGGGATTTTTTTTTTAAAATAAAAAATGGGTTTGCTCTTGACCTCAATCCTGTTCTTAGGACAAAGATGGGGTCGAAGATGTAGCGAGCTAACCCAGAAGAAGCCTATTCACTCGTACTTTAAAGGAACTCGGAAATACTGACGCAGGCAGGGCATTCCACTCCATGGCTGTGCGCATTATAAAAGAATAAGAAAGGCGCTTAGTGTGGATATGTGGGATGTCAACCAAGAAGGGGGATTTATCTCTCGCACGCTATTTTCAACTGTATTTCAATTGTTATTGAGTTCATTTAAAATGTAAATTGCTCGAGTATTTTTCCGCCTGATGTGAGCTGATACTAAAGTTACAGACTTCTTTAAATAGTATATAACAAAGTTGCTACTTCTGACTGTCTTTATGTCCGCTTCATTATCAGCCTATACAGGGTCCTTCTTATTATGCTGACACTTTTTTAAGGGGATGATCAGACCATCAAACTGAACAACTTTCTCTATGGGACCAACATCTGAATCGCGAAAAAAAAAATCAGCTGACCCATACATTTGGCTCGAGTAGCTTTACAGTTTTGTATGGAAGGGCAGACTTTTTTCGCGATTTCGATGTTGGTCCCATAGAGAAAGTTGTTCAGTTAGATGATCTGATCATCCCCTTAAAAAAGTGTCAGAATAATTAAGTCCCACTGCAGGGCATAGGCCTACCCTCATGAATTTGGTCGGATTTTTGTATCGTACGTATCGTATGATTGGGTGTCCATACCTCCGCAGAGCACCACCGACGCGCTCTCTTTGCTGCGGTTTATACAGAAGAGACGTGTGGCGGTGGCGGATGGTCAAAGTAGTCGTTTGGAGAATTACGCCCCCGCCTCCGCGATTTTCCTTTACGACAAAAACGACGCTATACTGCGTACTATAAGGTTTATATTGTGTTACTTAAATTAAATTAAATTAAATTAAATAGTACATTACTGCAGCGGCCAGCAACAGAGGCATTGATGGACGAACGTGTAAATGTGGGCCGAGGCGAAGCCGAGGCACACATACGTAAGTCCATCAATGCCTAGTTGTGGCCAAGGCTTGTATAGTACTTTTCTCAAATAATGCGCGGAAATGAAAACAGTAAATTTTCTCAAATAATCCGCGGAAATTAAAACTCTTTTCAAAATCAATGACGAACAACGAACAACAATTTGTTTTTTTTTTTCAATAAACAGCTTTCTATTTGCAAGTTAGTTCGAAATTTAAATAAAACCTTTTTTGAGTTACCTCCTTGGTCGCCTTTTTTGAGTTACCTCCTTGGTCGCCATGTTTAGGAGAAAAAGATGGTTCCATTTTTAAATTACACGACAGATATGAGTTTACTATGTAATTTATTTGGCCGCAAAACACGACAGATATGGATTTTCATACAAACATTGCCGGCCGCTGCGCGCATGTAGTTGGCCAGTACAGCAATTTCGATTTATCTCGAAGAAGGTTGTCAAAATAATGCTCACATTTCCAAGCATGTTTGAGAAAAAATCATTTATTGCCTTAGTTTTTCTTACAATCTAAAGTACAAAATAATATAGAATTACACGACCGAGGCAAAAGGTCGAGGCTCAGCCTTTGCTGGCACGGGGTTGAACCCGCGCAGCGCTGATTTTCAGCCCCTCCCTTCTCCCTAAGCTCTTGAGCGGGAGATGGCTACTTTGACTCTCCGCCACCGCCACACGTCTCGTCTGTATAAACAGAGCCTTGTTTCGCATTATGTGCTATAACTTAATGTAACAACTAGATTGTATCAAGACCTCCGCATCTAAATACCTAGTGGACAAAGTTGTATTACGTTATGCCACTGAACATTATACAGGGTGAAATGATATCATTAGCATCCTTTTAAACTAAGAGTCTACCTGTAGTATATAGATATACTAGTTATGTGTGTAGGTAGGTGTATGTACAAATATTAATGTAATAGAAGGCAGAGGCGGCTCGTGACAAAATTGTACGGGTGCTCACTTGAAATAAAACGACGAATAGTCGTGCATTTTTACGTAAGGTCAAGTTCAGGCCGTGGCGGTCCCTTTGCCTTCAATTCAAGCCGAATTTGTAACGTTTTTTCACACTTTTTAATGAACGCCACATTTTAATTGTCCATTTTAACACTCACAAGTTATAACTGATAAGTACAAGCTATTTCAATACGTATTAAATGATTATTAATTTTCTAATTAATTTAATTAGAAATTCCCGAATTTGCATTCGCGCGCATGCATTTGACTAAGTGTTTGTTTATATAGGAGTGGCAACGTCGCGCGCAATTGCTGTCCTGTCGTGCGGCCGAGCGCTAAAACGGCAACGTCGCGTGAGCGGCGCTCCGAATTTAGCTAATTTTTCATAGAAAATCTTTTGTTTCACGCGCAGGACTCTGGCGAAATTTCTCTTTCACTCCTATTGGATTTCGTATAAGCCAATGTACTGAATTTTGTTTCATTGGAGCGCAATCGCGAGCGCTCCGCCACAGAAAAGAAATTTCTGTGGCTCCGCTTCGCGCGTTACCTATGAAATAATACAGTACAAGTGTAGTGTAGGGGATGATGGGTATAAATTATATCTGTGGAGCTACAAAGTAATATTGATAATGAAATTAAGGAGTATAATTTTATTATAATTATTTATGGGAGTTCACTGCACCAGCGCTCCTTAGAGCGAGCCGCCTCTGATAGAAGGTAAGAAGAAAATAAAGCAGTGTTCATCTGACATACGTGTGTTTCACTACATGGTGACAGCGGTGGTCTTATTAATTCGATAATTGTAGGTTTGCGTTACAATATCGTAAAACTGAACCTGTTGCATACATTTGTGTCGCGTAGGCATTGCAGTTTGGAACAGCTGATTTTTTTGTTGCTCCGATCGGTTTGCTCCCATAGTGAAAGTTGTTCAGTTTGATGGGTAGACTCTTAGTTTAAAAGGATGCTAATGATATCAATTTCACCCTGTATAGAGGGGTTAGAAGTGCAAAGTGGACGCGTGCTGTACGGTTATGCAATGATTTGCATAACACTGTAAGGCGCGCGGCGTGGTGCAAGCGAGAGGGCATAAGTAGTTGTAGCAACGTGAGCGGGAAGACAAGTGGCGACATTCGTCTCCATAAGCAAAAGCGCTACTTTGCATTTCTAATCCCTCTTATAATTTCCTATGCGTTATGCAACACAACCTGCATGGGTAGCATGCCACCGTGATACAGCGCTATCACACCTTCGCTCTCTTTCTATTTGCGCGCGAACGTACGAGATAAAAGACGTGATACAGCCATATCACGTGTAGCATGCTACGGCTTCAGACCACAAAATAATTTCTACTCTACGCGTGTTTCGTTCCACCAAAGAGCACCCGTAGGAGTTAGACCGATCGACGTTCGCCACAGATTTGTTACTCAGCTAAGCATCCTACAATCTTGTTATCTATTAGTCATGGATTTCCGCAAAGCAACGACTAATTCAATTAATTACCTACTTTAATTTACTATAAACATAGTTTTCTTCAACAGCGCACGCGGATAAAGAGAACATTCTCATCGCGTACCTACCTTCCGGGCAGTACGTCGGCATCAAATTGTTCCAGTCCCGACCAAATAGCTACAAGAACGAGGCTTCGAGGCTGCAGTGGGACAAGCAGGCCGCTTCCAATGCCATCACTCTGAAGATGCAGCTAGGTAAGCCAGGGGACAGTGGGGTCCAAGGCATCAAGTTGTTCCACTCTCGATCAAATAGCTTCGAGGCTGCAGTGGGACAAGCAGGCCGCTTCCAATGCCATCACTCTGAAGATGCAGCTAGGTAAGCCAGGGGACAGTGGGGTCCAAGGCATCAAGTTGTTCCACTCTCGATCAAATAGCTTCGAGGCTGCAGTGGGACAAGCAGGCCGCTTCCAATGCCATCACTCTGAAGATGCAGCTAGGTAAGCCAGGGAACAGTGGGGTCCAAGGCATCAAGTTGTTCCACTCTCGATCAAATAGCTTCGAGGCTGCAGTGGGACAAGCAGGCCGCTTCCAATGCCATCACTCTGAAGATGCAGCCAGGTAAGCCAGGGACAGTGGGGTCCAAGGCATCAAGTTGTTCCACTCTCGATAAAATAGCTTCGAGGCTGCAGTGGAACAAGCAGGCCGCTTCCAATGCCATCACTCTGAAGATGCAGCCAGGTAAGCCAGGGACAGTGGGGCCAAGGCATCAAGTTGTTCCACTCTCGATCAAATAGCTTCGAGGCTGCAGTGGGACAAGCAGGCCGCTTCCAATGCCATCACTCTGAAGATGCAGCCAGGTAAGCCAGGGACAGTGGGGTCCAAGGCATCTAGTTGCTCCAGTCTTGATCAAATAGCTTCGAGGCTGCAGTGGGACAAGCAGGCCGCTTCCAATGCCATCACACTGAAGATGCAGCTAGGTAAGCCAGGGGACAGTGGGGTCCAAGGCATCTAGTTGTTCCAGTCTCGATCAAATAGCTTCCACTAAGCTACCGAGGTTTTATTATTTAAACTAATATGAATCATTGTTATTTGACAGAAAGGGGACACATCACACCGCAATCTGTGTTAGCTCAGCTGGTAATGGACCTCAACCTCACTGACGAAGAGAAAGCCACTCTAGACAAGGAGAGAGAAAGTGGTAAGTACTTTACTATTTTATACACTACCACAATAAGTTCTCAAACGATTCTTTTTTCTGTGACGTAAATGAATGACAACATATGGAACAGAGACTTGACTCTCTCAGAGAACTGCCTCCGTGGTCTCATGGTTAAGAGCATTGGGCTCTCGATACGCAGGTCGTGGGTTAGATTTCCACGGGGGACACTTGGTGATATGTCACTTTGTGCATTTTTCCCCAGTTGGTTAGGACATTGCAGGCTGAATCACCTGATTGTCTGAAAAGAAAAGTGATTCCGTGCTTCGGATGGCATGTTAAGCCGTTGTTTGGTCCCGGCTACTATCTAAAATAAATAAATAAATAATAAAATCTCTGGTGGTAGTAGTCGTTACACAAAAAGCACGTCAGAGGCCGTAAGGCGGTCTGAGAAAACTCTGACACCAGGGCTCTGCCCACACTATAAGAAAGAAAGAGAGACTTGATTGCACACTGAAGCCCTCAAGTCACCCAAAGGGCAATGGAGATGGTTAGACACGGAGTTTCCCTGCGAGATCGAATCAGAAATGAAGAGATCCGCAGAAGAACGAGAGTAGCTCACAATGCACAAAGAATTGCTAAAGTGCCAATGGGCGGGGCACGTTGCTCGTAGAACAGATGGCCGTTGGAGCCGAAGAGTTCGCGAGTGGCCACGTATCGGAAAGCGCAGCGTGGGTACAAGGCGGACCCACGACCTGGTGAAGGCGGCGGGAACCCGTTGGATGAGGACAGCGCAGGACCAGTCGTTGTGGCGATCCTTGGGGGAGGCCTATGTCCAGCAGTGGACGTCCATCGGCTGTGATGATGATGATGAAACGAATAAACAATTTTAAAAGAAATAAGTACTACATAGGGCTCTTACAGACGAGCGACACTTTGCTGTCGCCGTGCGTCGCAGAGCGTCGCGCTCATACATTTTACGGTCGCGCGACACGGCGACCGCAAACTATGGCTCGTCTGTAAGCGTTCTATTGGCATGTCTTCCAATAATATTTTATATACAGGGTGAAATTGATATCATTGGCATCCTTTAAAACTAAGAGTATACCCATCAAACTGAACAACTTTTACTATAGGAGCAAACCGATCAGAGCAAAAAGAAAATCAGCTGTTGCATACATTTGAGTCGAGTAGGCACTGCAGTTTAGTATGGGACAGCAGATTTTTTAGTTGGTCCGATCGGTTTGCTCCCATAGTAAAAGTTGTTCAGTTTGTTGGGTAGACTCTTAGTTTAAAAGGATGCTAATTATATCAATTTCACCCTGTATATGAGACTGAATCGAAATGAAATGAAATAATTTATTAGTAAGACAAATCGAATCGGATTCTTATATGTGGGTCCACGCAAAAAAGTGGTCTAGTTGTCGGGTTTCGAGTTAAGGTTAAATTCGGCATCTAACTGACAGTTGCACGTACGTTCATTAAAGATAATCCTCCATTAAATTTCATGCTGTCACTTTTTGATTTTTTGACATAAATATCGGATTATCTTTAATGAACGTACGTGCAACTGGCGGTTAATCAGTCACATGATCATATGTGTAGCAGAAAAGCAAAAGCAGCTATATTTCCAGACACAATGCTGACAACTGGATCTTTCTTGCACGGACCAAAGACTTCTATTAAAACTGAGGTAGACGGGGCATACGCACCAAATCTTGAAACGTTCCAACGGAGCTAATTAGCACCCTTGCGCTCAGTGTTCATCAGCGCCCAATACGCGACGGTCCTAAACGGAGCTACCAAGGAATGATATTTTACGTGAAATTATGCGAATACAGTCTGCATTATTATCACTAAACTTGTTTAAAAGTGTCAATTTGTAACAACAATATTAGTAGTACCATAAGTATTCAGAATTAATGCCTATTTATTTAGTTTTTAATAATTTTGTGAAATATTGTTCTCATTACTATGTTTCCAAATTGTATAACCATCATTTTTCTGTCTCACCCAACGCATAAAACAACCATCGCTATTTGTCTGTCTAATACTCACGACGGGGGGGAATCCCCAAACCTCGCAAGCGTTCAAGTAGGTAGCCCAACGCCATAGCCCATCTTTGTCACTCTTGTTGACAATGAATATTGATATCTCACGCTCTTTTACGTACCTAGATACTTTATCTTTGTGTGTGTAATATTGTAAATGTGTAGTTTTAAGATTGCTTTTCAAATTCCGTATGGTAGAGTACAGCACGTCTACCTCAGTTTTAATAGAAGTCTTTGGCACGGACGCCCACATATTTGATCTATGTAAATGGATTCTTACAGCATTAAAGTAATTCGAGTTCCCGACATTTGGGCAGTGAGACTGCCAAGCGTTCGTTTGTTTGCAGAAGAGAAGCGGTCTAGAGTGCAGTTCCTAAAGACTGAGATGAAACTGATCGAGCTGGACGCCAAGATCAAGACCTGCGTGTCCTTGGAGAAGGCTGACACGGAGCTCTGCATTAAACTGTTGGATGAACTTATGGGTAAGTACCGTAGGTACCACGGGGCTACTCGTAGTTAGATACAAGAGAAGCGGTCTAGAGTGCAGTTCCTAAAGACTGAGATGAAACTAAGTTCAAGACACAAGCTCTGTATTAAACTACTGGATGAACTTTAACTTGGGTACCATGGGGCTACTGGTAATTAGATATAAGAGAAGCGGTCTAGAGTGCAATTCCTCAAGACCGAGATGAAACTAAGATCAAGAGCTGCGTGTCCTTGGAGAAAGCCGACACGGAGCTCTGTATTAAACTGTTGGATGAACTTATGGGTAAGTAACATGGGTACCACGGGGTTACTGTTAATTAAATACAAGAGAAGAGGTCTAGGGTGCAGTTCCTAAAGACTGAGATGAAACTGATCGAGCTGGACGCCAAGATCAAGACCTGCGTGTCCTTGGAGAAGGCAGACACGGAGCTCTGTATTAAACTGTTGGATGAACGTATGGGTAAGTAACATGGGTACCACGGGGTTACTGGTAGTTAGATACAAGAGAAGCGGTCTAGAGTGCAGTTCCTAAAGACTGAGATGAAACTAAGATCAACACCTGCGTGTCCTTGGAGAAGGCAGACACGGAGCTCTGTATTAAACTGTTGGATGAACTTATGGGTAAGTAACATGGGTACCACGGGGTTACTGGTAGTTAGATACAAGAGAAGCGGTCTAGAGTGCAGTTCCTAAAGACTGAGATGAAACTAAGATCAACACCTGCGTGTCCTTGGAGAAGGCAGACACGGAGCTCTGTATTAAACTGTTGGATGAACTTATGGGTAAGTAATATGGGTACCACGGGGTTACTGGTAATTAGATACACGAGAAGCGGTCTAGAGTGCAGTTCCTAAAGACTGAGATGAAACTGATCGAGCTGGACGCCAAGATCAAGACCTGCGTGTCCTTGGAGAAGGCTGACACGGAGCTCTGCATTAAACTGTTGGATGAACTTATGGGTAAGTACCGTAGGTACCACGGGGCTACTGGTAGTTAGATACAAGAGAAGCGGTCTAGAGTGCAGTTCCTAAAGACTGAGATGAAACTAAGATCAACACCTGCGTGTCCTTGGAGAAGGCAGACACGGAGCTCTGTATTAAACTGTTGGATGAACTTATGGGTAAGTAATATGGGTACCACGGGGTTACTGGTAATTAGATACACGAGAAGCGGTCTAGAGTGCAGTTCCTATCGACTGAGATGAAACTAAGATCAAGACCTGCGTGTCCTTGGTGAAGGCAAACGCGGAGCTTTGTATTAATATGTTGGATGAACTTATGGGTAAGTAACATGGATACCATGGGGTTACTGGTAATTAGATACAAGAGAAGCGGTCTAGAGTGCAGTTCCTAAAGACTGAGATGAAACTAAGATCAAGACCTGCGTGTCCTTGGAGAAGGCAGACACGGAGCTCTGTATTAAACTGTTGGATGAACTTATGGGTAAGTAACATGGGTACCACGGGGTTACTGGTAATTAGATACAAGAGAAGAGGTCTAGGTTGCAGTTCCTTAAGACTGAGATGAAACTAAGATCAAGACCTGCGTGTCCTTGGAGAAGGCAGACACGGAGCTCTGTATTAAATTGTTGGATGAACTTATGGGTACCACGGGGTTACTGGTAGTTAGATGCAAGAGAAGCGGTCTAGAGTGCAGTTCCTAAAGACTGAGATGAAACTAAGATCAAGACCTGCGTGTCCTTGGTGAAGGCAGACGCGGAGCTTTGTATTAATATGTTGGATGAACTTATGGGTAAGTAACATGGGTACCACGGGGTTACTGGCAATTAGCTACAAGAGAAGCGGTCTCCCTGCGATATCGAATCAGAAATGAAGAGATTCACCGTACCAGAGTAACTGACATAGCCCAAAGAATTGCTAAACTAAAGTGGCAGTAGGCGGGGCACATTGCTCGCAGAACCGATGACCGATAGGGCCATAAAGTTCTCGAGTGGCGACCGCGTACCGGAAAGCGCAGCGTGGGTCGAAGCTGAACCGACGACCTGGTGAAGGCGGCGGGAACCCGATGGATGAGATGAGGGCAGCGCAGGACCGGTCGTTGTGGCGATTCTTGGGGGAGGCCTATGTTCAGCAGTGGGCTGACATGATGATGATGAACGCCCGATTCAGTTAACAACAAATAACTGCCTTCGTGGTCTAATGGTTAAGAGCATCGGGCTCTCGACACGGAGGTCGTGGGTTCGATTCTCACGGGGGACACCTAGTGATATATCACTTTATGCGTTTTTCCCCAGTTGATTAGGACATTGCAGGCTGAATCACCTGATTGTCTGAAAAGAAAAATGATTCCGTGCTTCGGATGGCAAGTTAAGCCGTTGGTCCCGCTACTACCTCCTGGTGATAGTAGTCGTTACATAAAAACCACGTCAGAGGCAGTAAGGTGGTCTGAAAAAATTCTGACACCAGGGCTCTGCCCACACGATAAGAAGAAGAAGTTAACTAATATTCGAAGTTCTTATATGATATTTTATTATTTTAGAATTAGACGTAAAGCCGCTAATGCTGCTTAAACACCCGACCTGCCTGGAAACAGTCAAGCGTATGAGAGCGTACGTCGGCAACGCGACCTCGTGGGACCTCAGCGAGACCGACGTCGTCGAGTTCGGCAAGCAGGCGCACCGCATCAGGAAGCTGGCTGACACACTCTACAAGAACATGATGGTATGTCGCGTTTCCAGTCATAACACTTTGGCCAGGCCTCGCTCAAAATGCAAAAAGTCAAATTTTTTTATTCAAAATAATATCATATAGATAATTAAAGATTGAAAAATTCAGTCTCGGGCGGGACTTGAACCCGCACCCTTCCAAACCGGGGAAGTGCGTTATCCAATTTCGCTACCGAGACTGAATTTTTCAATCTTTAATTTGATTCGAAATAGCACAACATGGCTGTAACATGTTAAAAATCAATAATATTTGAAATTGGAACAGGGTGTGTCATCTATACCGTATGAATTTCAGTTGTAATGCTGAACTTGCGGGTTGGCTAGTTTGTAATAGCTGCCAGTAGATGTCGCTCACGTCCCCTCAAGACGCAACAGATTGAAAAATTCGTTCTCTGGCTAGTGGGCTCGGTAGCGAAATTGGATAACGCACTTCCCCGGTTTGGAAGGGTGCGGGTTCAAGTCCCGCCCGAGACTGAATTTTTCAATCTTTAATTTGATTCGAAATAGCACAACATGGCTGCAACATGTTAAAAATCAATAATATTCGAAATCATATAGATAGCTTTTTGACGTCATTTTTTGACTCTACCTCCGCGTCGGAAGGTGTTCCGTTGAGAGAAGATGCGGCAAGAAACTCTACAACACACATCTTTTAAACAAAACAAAATGTACAAAGTACAATTAAAATACAATATTGCATTACATAGTGTAAAATTGTCAAGACCAGACATTTTGGTCATTCAAATAATCATCGAGATTATATTAAGAGGGGGTCATACCTATTTTGTCTGTTTTCGATCCGATTTTTGAGAACCAAATTATTACATTTAATATATATAGTTCACATAACAGTGTAGATACGTTCTTTCTGCAGGGCATCTAACCGTTGAAAACACGATTCTATTAAATTTTCTCGATAGAAAAGAGGAGCAAAGTAAGCTCGATTTCAGATTTATAACCAGTTTTACAACAATCACACTACACCATTTCTTCTGAATATACCATCATTTGAAAGGTAAATAATTATAGCAGGGCTTCTAACCGATGGATTTTTCCCCAAACACCCAAGAGAAAAGATATTGATGAAAAATGCGTTTTTTTGCGATCTTGCTTTCAATTGAAGCGGGATGGCTAATTGCGAAAGTTTGCTTGTTAGAAAGAGAGGCTTGTTCTACTAATACCCAGCCTTAAGCGCTCACTCCGCACTTTAGGTATAAAAATGTACCTACGCGGCCGGGCCTCGACGTCGAGGTTTAATTCAGTTGAGTGTCACGCGCTCATCGTATCGCACTGAACGACCTTGATACTTGTTTTTTCGTTTGAAAATTAACTTAGTATCCTGTCGGATGTATAAAGTAATATCATAATCGAAATATTGGTAACAAATACTGCATCGCAATCGTGTGTTTGGCCCGAATTTTTTGTATTTTTCATTGTTTGGAATGATGACTAAGATAAACCAAAATGTGATTATTTAAGTGTAGCATGGGTAATGTTCTTTTTCACGACTCTTTCTTCTAAATCGCGCCGTGATGGAACATTCGTTCGTTCGGAATCGGAACGCACTTCTGACATCCCTTGCACATTCACGCACAGAGAGTCCATGTGTGTGTGACATTCACGTACAGAGAGTCAATGTGTGCGTGTCAGCCGTGCTTGGAACGAGCGTTCTTAGATAGTGAATCTTCTGTTGTACTCTTATATATTCCGTACTTTGGCGCATTGTAAGCGATGTTCGAAGTAATAACGCTATGGCAAGCTTCATTAGATACATTTTTGCGCGTACCGTCTGATAGTAGATAAGAAGCGGAGGAATGGATTGTTTTCTAAGGAAGTGATGTGATTGACAGCCCGGTAGCACAGTCGGTAGTGAACCTGCCTGCTGTGTCGAGGGTCGCGGGTTCGAATCCCGTAAGGGACAAATATTTGTATGATGAATATGAATATTTGTACCCGAGTCATGGATGTTTGTATTTATATATGTATTCTATATCGTTGTCTAGTCATCATAATACAAGTCCAGGCTAGATTCTGGTACTTTAAATGTGACTAGATAATTTGTGTGACATTGTCCAAGATATTTATAATGGACCTCTCAACGAGTAAAGGCCTCCTCCATATTTCTCCAAATGTTTCTATCTTTCGCTTTTAAGATCCAGTTCTTTCCAGCTATTTTGTTTAATTCGTCTGACCATCTCTCTTTAGGTCTTCCCCTTTTCCTTTTAGTGGATAATCCTGCCCATACAGTCACTTTTTTTGTCCATTTGTCCTTACTCTACGAAGGATATAGTACATTACTGCAGCGGCCAGCAACAGAGGCATTGATGGACGAACGTGCAAATGTGGGCCGAGGCGAAGCCGAGGCACACATACGTAAGTCCATCAATGCCTAGTTGTGGCCAAGGCTTGTATAGTACTTTTCTCAAATAATGCGCGGAAATGAAAACAATAAATTTTCTCAAATAATTCGCGGAAATTAAAACTCTTTTCAAAATCAATGACGAACAACGAACAACAATTTGTTTTTTTTTTCAATAAACCGCTTTCTATTTGCAAGCCAGTTCGAAATTTAAATAAAACCTTTGATGAGTTACCTCCATGGTCGCCATGTTTCGGAGTAAAAGATCGACCCATTTTTAAATTACAGGACAGATATGAGTTTAGTATGTAATTTATTTGGCCGCTAAACACGACAGATATGGATTTTCATACAAACATTGCCGGCCGCTACGCGCATGTATTTGGCCAGTACAGCAATGTCGATTTATCTCGAAGAAGGTTGTCAAAATAATGCTCACATTTCCAAGCATGTTTGAGAAAAATAAGATAATATAAATATTTCTATGAATTAACGCAGAACTAGAAAGTAGTTTGTTTAGAATCGAGAGTAGAATCGAATTATCATGGTTTCATCATTGGTTGGTATTTTTTTTTTCAAAATATTAAACAATTTTTTCGTAAAATTTTAAATTCACTGAACCCGATGTCAACCCACCCCACGAACACACTCACCCTACTTACTACCAAAACAAGATCATTAAAATGTATCCATGAGTACGTTAGCGCTTTCATTCATCGCTGGAAAGGTAACAATTAATTTTTGCCTTAAAACTTAAAATGCGAATAACTTTAAATTTTAACTATCAAAATAATGAAATTATTGTTTCAATCTAATTATTTTGTTATAAATCAGTTCGGGTGTATGAGGTTTTGCGCTAATTCATTAACACATTGTATATATGTGGGCGTCCACGCAAGAAGAGTCCAGTTGTCGGCATTTTAACACCCCTTTTTTATTATTCCATATGATTATGTGACTGATATTAGATGCCGAATCTAACTTTAACTCAAAACCCGACAACTGGACCCTTCTTGCGTGGACGCCCACATATAAGAGTTTTATTTACGAAAAAGTCAATGTACTGCAGGCAGCTAAAGTTATTGCAGTCCTAGACTCGATTTCGCATGTGTTGACGTCATCTTGTAAATTTTTATGTTTTGTAAGCAGTGTCATGGGTGTGCCTTTATTATGCGTGCTCGTCAATAACAAGCAGTCGTTTCATTTCAGGACCTATTCGTAACGCCCGAAGGTCTGTTCTTCTGGGAGTACTTCTCCGAGAGAGTGCTCCAGTTCAAGAAGGTGACGGCCAAGCTGAACGCCGACGAGCTGCTCGAAATGGTCCACGAACCTCTGGGTAAGTAATATAAACCCCTGTTTTTTCAACAATTTTATTTTACTTCGAAGCTGTGTAACTAATAGTATAAGAGATAAGAGGAATTTTGGTAACCATCAGCTGCAAGGCCTATTCAGTATTCATAGGGTATTAATCTGCACCCTATGAATACTGAATCTACACTGTAGAGCATCTCTGTGATGGGGATGGACCAGGTGTGCCTGCATAACTCCAGTCGGTTTAGGAGTTACAGCCGTTCAAAGCTCTATATCAAATCGGCTACGTGACAACTAGTCAAATCAGCTACTCTTTATCGGACGTCAAAACATGCGCTTTGTATGAAGATTTGTACTAAATATTGAGTTGTGACGTCATCAACATTTTCATTACTTTTTATAGTTTATTTTGTTATTAAAAATAGTATTCAAGCTAAAAACTCAATGAAAATGGGAGTTTAGCGTTATTTTCTAACCCTTTTTTTATTGAGTAGATAAAAATAAAATATATTGAATGTAGTCAAATACCCAATTAACGATCAGCTGCAAGGCTGATCATAGGACATTATTTTAATATGCACTTTATTTCCGGGAACAGTATAAAAACTGTCATGTTCTGTCAGTCGGTTTAGGAGATACAGCCATTCAAATTTTGAAAACAATATAGGCTAATAGTCAAAATTTTTCGACAATAACTAACTATACAATAATGATTAAAAATCTTTTCTCTTTGTATAATTTGTTTGTTTATGTGTAAGTGCGCAATGATTAAAAAGTGTTGTATCTGTAACCCTTAGACTATGAATATATCTACTACTAGCTTTTGCCCGCAACTTTGTCCGCGAATTTGGAAAACCCCAAGTATCCTATGTTACTTCTAATACCTCCAAGAATATGTGTACAAAGTTTCATGATGATCGGTTAAGTAGTTTTCGCGTGAAAGCCTAACAAACTTACATTCACATTTATAATATTAGGCATGTTCTGTAACCAAAGAGAATGTAAGAGAAAGGCAATAAATATTTTTTTTATTTTTTATTTAAAAAAAAATCCTAGCCTAGTCTCGAAAGTATTTTATTTAGTCATGTGGTTCGAAGTTTATTAACTGAAGTTATAAATCTACAGAAATGACAGTCCCCACGTCGCACACCATGTCCGCCGCTATAGAGGCGGCTAACGAGGAGGAGAAAGAGAAGGAGAAAGAGGAGAAGGAGAAAGAGAAAGAGAAAGAGAAAGAGAAAGAGAAGGAGAAGGAGAAGGAGAAAGAGAAAGAAAAAGAAAAGTCCCCGCAGGAAGAGGACGAACCGATCCAGAAGAAGAAAGCAACTCCCGGTATGTTATGTTAGCAAATTAAGACAATATCTGAGGTCTACAAGAATCTGATGGCAAATAAGAAAATTCAATTTTAGAGTAATGCAACACCAGCCCCGGATCAACGATTTTTCCGACCCGGGGCAAAAACTTAACGTTGGCGCCCCCCCCTCCAAGGGAGTACCAATAATTTTTCCCAGGGGTGGCCGGGTCCAGATTTGGCTGTTGCAAAATTATCTAAAACTTGGAGCGAGCTCGAGATTTTACGGCAATAAGATTAGCTCATCGTAATAATGATCTAAAATCTGGATCGAATTCTGCAATAGGCATGACTGGAATCTGGATACTTCCAATACAATGAGAAATATTAAGAGCGAGCGAAGCGAGCTCAAGATTTTACCGCAATATTGAGAGCATTGCAATATGATCTAATACCAGGAGATTTTTTAACAATATTTTCAAGTAGTTGCAGTATTTTATTTTTCAAACTCTTCATTTTGGCGCCCCCTAGACCTGCCGCCCGGGGCGTGGGCCCCCGTTTAATACCACATAGATAGCTTTCTGACGTAATTTTTTTTTACTTTTCTACCGCGTCGGAAGGTTTTCCGTTGTAGAGAAGATGCGGCCAGAAATTCTAGAACACACATCTTTTAGATAAAACAAAATATGCAAAGTACAATATTGAACTGCATAGTGTAATATTGTCATCACCAGAAATTTTGGTCATTCATTATAATCATCGAGTTTATTTTCATTTAATCCGTTAGTTCATTAAGTAGATACGTCAAACTAGAGGGGAAGGGTGTCGTTGAAATATATTTAAATAATATAAAAAACGTTGTTACAGCTAAAGCAAAGAAAGAAAAACCATCTACTCCTATAAAACCACCATTGAAACGGCAGTCTTCAAGAAAACAAGCCCTGGAGGAGAAAGAGAAAGAAAAAGAAGATATAATACCAGAAGAAACAGAAGAGACACAAGATACTGACAAAACTGACGATAAACCTAAAGAAATAGAAACTAATAACGATAAAGAAACTAATAAAGAAAAAGAAACTCCAGATAAATCAGAACCAACAAAAGAAACAGATACAACTGAAAATAATGTAGCAGAAACTCCAGAGGCTATGGAAACAGATCAGAATGAAAAAGAACCGAATGAAAAACAGCAGAACAAAAAAGAAGAACAATCACAAGTTGAGAAAGAAAAGAAGAAGAGTTCAAAAGAAGATAGTTCTAAAAGGGATAAGAGTCCAAAGGGAGACGAGAACTCGAAAGAAGATGGAAAGAAAAATAAAGACAATGCAAAAAGTGATAAAAGCTCAAAGGAGAAGAGTAAAGATGATAAAGTGAAGGAGTCTGAGAAAGAAGAGAAGAAAGAGAAGGAGAAAGAAGATGAGCCGAGGGCAAAGCGGTCGAGAGGAGAGGTAAGTTTTATTGGTTTGCACGCATAATATCAGAAACGCAAAATGACAGATACGCAAAATGCCTGATATCGCGTCATGCCAGATACAAAAAATGTTAGATTCGCAAAAAGTCAGGAACGCAAAATGCCAAGAACGCGGAATGCCAGATACGTTTAATGCGGAACGCCAGACACGCAAAATGACAGGAACGCAAATTATTATATTTTTTCGCAATGGACGATTTGTTGGCATATTGCGTGTCTGTCATTTCGCTTATCTGGCATATTGCGTGTCTGTCATTTTGCGTTCCTGGCATTTTGCGTGTCTGTCATTTTGCGTTCCTGGCGTTTTGCGTGTCAGATATTTTGCTTTTCTGGCGTTTTGCGTGTCTGGCATTTAAAGAAAAAAAAAGAAATGTAAGCAAATGTAAAGGAATAACTTTTTATAGGTAAGCAAGATGAATTAATTATTAGAATAAGCATTTTCAATGTTATTTTAAATAATATTTTTTCCCGCCGTCGAAAAATATGTAAATTATTAAGCAAACGCAAATAAAGGACAAACCTATACGCGAAAAAGAGAAGACAAGAGTTATTGTCACATAAATTATAGCAAAGGACAAGCCTATACACGAAAAAGAGAAGACACGAAATAAGTATGCACGAAACGAAATTTGACTGTCTCTTTCGCGCGATATAGTCTTTTTATCTCTCTCTCTCTCCGCCGGCTTCCACGCATAGCGCATTACTTTTGTTTGTCGTGCTATCTCTACAGGGTGAAATTGATATCATTAGCATCCTTTTAAACTAAGAGTCTACCCATCAAACTGAACAACTTTTACTATGGGAGCAAACCGATCAGAGCAAAAAGAAAATCAGCTGTTCCATACTAAACTGCAATGCCTACTCGACTCAAATGTATGCAACAGCAGATTTTTTTTTCCTCCGATCGGTTTGCTCCCATAGTAAAAGTTGTTCAGTTTGATGGGTAGACTCTTATGCTACGGTTCAAATTATGCCAATAGTGCAAACGCTATGCACACGCTTTACCGGTCGGTCCAAATTAGTAAGTACGAATACACTGCTAAACAATTTGTACAATTTGAACCAGCTGTCAATTTGACATGCATATGCTGCACTACCTATTTTTCGTGTGCGGCGTAAGCGCAAGTTAATGACGTTACTGATGACGTCAGACAGCAAACGTATCCGCACATTCGCGCATTATGAACCGATTGTGTGCGTGCTATCTCTACCGATATTTGCGCATTTTGGACCGTAGCATTAGTTTAAAAGGATGCTAATGATATCAATTTTATTTTGTATAGTCTAACTCTATGATCTAAAAGGGCTTGTCTCAGAGTTGTCATTACTTCGTACAGCGCGAGACATTACCTGCGCCTCGCTCACGATGCGCCGTAGTTTAGGTGCTTATCACAGTGCCTATACCTACGGCAGAGTGACGGAAGTCTGCTTGGCAAACAAGGTATCCTCATACAAGGCGTAACGAAACACCCTAGTGATATTTGAAGGCGTGGTTGAGGAGAAATTCTTGTCAAAAGTGGAGTCCACCAATCCGCATTGGGCACTTGAGGGTAAGGTGGGAATAATTTAGGGTGTTAGGGTAAACAGTTGCATTACTTTAAGGGGTGATTGTACCCGTGATACTGAACAACTTTCCCAAAGAAACCTATAGAAAATACGTAATTTTTTTTCGACTTTTCATACAAAACTTCATTCTTCTTATCGTGTGGGCAGCAAGCCCTGGTGTCAGAGTTTTTCAGACCGCCTTACGGCCTTTGAAGTGGTTTTTATGTAACGACTACCAACAGAGATAGTAGCCGGAATGTCCAAAATTTTTTTTACGAATTTCCTATATATTTCTTATGGAAAGTTGTTCAGTATCATGGGTACAATCAACCCTTAAAGTAGTGCAACTGCAGTGTGACCACTTTTAGTAGATTTCTACTTTTTTGGTAGATTTTGGGGAAAGAGAACGATAATTTAGTAGTGGGAATTCGCTGTACCAACTTTAAACTTGCATAGGGACAACCAATTAATATTTATTTGGAAATTGAAGCATCCATGTGACAAAGATGAAAATCGATAAAAAATTATACAAAAATGAGAAAATTGCTTAAGAAGTGATGAGCGTTTAGATAAAATGATAATATTTTGATCAAAAACATGTTTTTAACTATCTGAAATGACATAAATATTAGTTGGTAGAATTTGAAACAGGTCTTGGTAGATTTTGGTAGATTTCAGCAGTAATTTTAGTAGACTCTGAAAAAAAAGTGGTCACGCTGTGCAACTGTTCACCCTAACGCCCTGTAGAGAGAAAAATATGAAAAACAATACGGGTTTTGTATAGAAGGTTGGCGCGGTTATCAACCTAGCTTGTATATTTTTTTAGTTCAGAATGAAGTATCAAACATTACTTGTTATTATTATTACATGTATATCCCTAAACTCAGTCCGAACGGAGATATAAAGGCTTGAAATTGATAATATATTCATCACGTTTACTTCAAGCCTTTATGTCTCCATTCGGAAAATAGGCGAAAAGAAGCTTTTATAGTTTAAACCACGCCTTTAAATATCATTAGGGTATTTTGTTACATCCTGTAGTTTTGTCCGTTATGATGTGTGCCCTACCTCAATTACTCTCTCATTTTTGTACCTATCAAAATCGAATTTGACTTGAAGACAATAATAACATCAATAACCCAAAAACAGGAATGTAAGTTAAAGAAAAAGTGCAAGTTAAATAGATAAGAAAAAAACAAATTTTTTGACCCTCTGGCAACGGAAAAAGAATTGTATGCTAATTGGCCTGAGATAAGTAACGGCACTTGGTACGAGCCTGACAAACAACTGGGCCATAAAGAGTTTTAAAAAATGTAGGGCGACACTATTCTTGCAAGAACGTCAAAATCACTCGTAACATATGGCAATATCGACGGCGATTTTGTACTGAAATATATACCTAGTTCTTATTGTTCACTGTTTTCTGAAGTCTACTCTATACTATACAGTGTCCTTCTTAATATGCTGACAATTTTTTAAGGGGATTATGCCGTCGGCTTATTCCGCCACGTATGGAGTAAGTACACAGGACAGTCAAATTAAATAAAAGATTTAGTTTTAGTGACAGTCGTGCTCGCACGTCCGCTCCGTTCGACTGACAGCTAGCGAGTGTCACAATCGAGTGTCGCCCAGTGTTGCCACCTCACCTACGGGACAAGTGGCTAAACCGTACCTAAAAAGTGGCTAGACACTGGAAATTTCACTATCGCTAAAGTGGCTAAAAGTGGCTGAACAAATTAAAGTATAAAAAATGTAAAAATATTGATTTACAATGATTTATTCTATAAAATTATGCTCTTATAATTTTATGGAATAAAAAGATTGAATTTTGAGTGAGTTATTGTAGCCCATAATATTGCTATGTTGATGTTTTACACTGCTCATTATAGGAAATAGTCTTTTGACTTCTACGTTTGGGTAAGGTAATGACATATATTGTAATTATCTCCAGTTTCTAAGAGTTTTGCAGTTATATCTGAACTCATAAACAGTAAAAAACGCTCTAAGAACCCGTTAAAATGATAAATTTTAGCGTAATAAATTGTTATTTACCACTAAATAAATAAACACAAAAAGTGGCTAGAATAAGTGGCTAAAATATTTAGCCACTGAATATTTTTTTTGTAGCTGACAAATTCGAAAATGTTGCTAGATCTAGCTAAGAAGTGGCTAAAGTGGCAACACTGGTGTCGCCCCACTCCGCGTCCGTGCGCCCACTACCGCCCATTTATTGTACCAATACGTCACAGGGATGATCAGACCGTGAAACTGAACAACTTTCTCTATGGGGCCAATACGCCAGTAACCTTAGACATAAAAATCGCGTTAGGTCGCAATAAATTGCACGGAGCTGATTTTTTGGGATGTTGTTAGGGTAGATACCAGTAGCATAACACCAATTTTGCAGCTTCGAAAGACTTGTGCTAACCGAGTGGTGCTTAAAAAACCTCGAAATTTTCTGACTTTTTTCAGGGGCTGACTTATAACTTCTAAACGGTGCATCTTACATAAACATTATTTACTACGTTTTTAAAGAAGATAAAATTATCTGTAATTTGAATTTAATTTCAGCTCTGTAAGTTTAGTAAGTCTTGAGATACTATACTTCAAACATTCGCAATTTTTCCCAAAAAGTTCAAAATTGAAGTTTTTTGCGTCTTTCGAACAGGATACCGGCTAAAATACTTATTCTACGAGGAAAATTATAAGGAATGAAATTGTAAAGCAGCTATTAAGCTTTAATTTAAGTATATTTTGAATCTTTTACAGCCAACATTAACGAAAAATTAAGGAAATTAATTTTTTTTGGAAATGGAGCTCCTATTGTCAATTCATATTAATACTGCGCAGTTATCTATTTAATGTTATAAAAATGACATTATATTTATAAATTAGATATTTTAAAGCAGGAATGTCAAACATGCATGAGACTTCTCACTACATTTTCTTGCGGCTCTATCAAATTTTAAGAACGACTTCCTGATGCGGCCCGTGAGCGAACAGAATTTTATCATTTATTAAGTACGTAGTTACTCATAATTATGTACCAACACCGTTCCGGAGTCATTTATTAAGCCCGCCCCGCTCTTTTGCCCCCCACCGAAGAGGCCTTACATTCCTAAAGAATCTACCACCAAGTGCAGAAGTGGTTGGGGATAGAGAAAGAGCCCATGCTAGACTAACTTGGAGTGATCAAGGAGGTGGCAGGGGCTGACCGCTAACCCTTCTGAAATTCCTAGTGCCAGAAAGGGTGCGTACTGCGGAGGAAGATAAGGCTCCTGCTAGAGAGCAGTGCTGAAATGCTCGGCTCTCTGCAATGTTTGTCAGGGGAAGACCTGCCTGAATACTACTCCCTTAGCCATGGATGAGACGCATGAAGGAGATGAATTCGACGAATCTTTACTACTAGATCTAACACCAGGGCTCTGCCACACGATAAGAAGAATTATAAAACTGTAAATGGTTGTTTGTTCGCGCATTACGCGAAAACTACTAAACCGATTTTGATAAAACTTATTGCATTTGAAAGGTTATGATTAGACCGATCTCTAATATATAGTCATTTTGCTACAATGACGGGTACCCGTGCGGACGAAGTCGTGGGAAAACTCGTTTTTATATACTTTTGTAATTAAGTACTAGTTTCCCCGCGACTTCATCCGCACGGGTTCCCAAGTTCTGATCATTGTAGCAAAATAAATGGTATACCAAATTTTAAGTCTACCCATAAGCTTGCAGACAACAAAAGTTTCATCAAAATCGGTCTTTTAGTTTTCGCGTGATGAGCGACCAAACAAACAAACATTTTCAGTTTAATAATAGCACTAGATTTGCCCACGACTTCGTCCGCACCGGCACTCTTCATGGTAGCGAGATCAAATATATATCAGTTTATACGTCTAGTCATAAGGTTTCAAATACAAAAAGTTTTATTAAAATCGGTCTAGTAGTTTTCACGTGATGCCCGAACAAACAAACAAACAAACATTTACAGTTTTATCATAGTATAGATAGATTATTAATTATACTTAATTTCATTTTGGATGATATAAACCATTTCCTACTAAGTTATGTATATTTGTCCTTTAAAAAATTCTTGCAATGCCTAAGGCTCCATTTTTTTTAAAACCTATTCCCCTTATATTTAGTTTTTTTTCCTGATAACAAAGGAACTAATCACTGTACAGGGTTAAATTTATGCTTAAATTAAAGCTATATAACTGCTTTCCAAATTAATTTCTTATAATTTACCTCGTAGAATGAGTATTTTAGCCGATATCCTGTTCGGAAGACTGCTAAAACTACAATTGGGTATTTGACTACATTCAATATATTTTATTTTTATCTACTCAATAAAAAAAGGGTTAGAAAATAACGCTAAACTCCCATTTTCATTGAGTTTTTAGCTTGAATACTATTTTTAATAACAAGATAAACTATAAAAAGTAATGAAAATGTTGATGACGTCACAACTCAATATTTAGTACAAATGTTCATACAAAGCGCATGTTTTGACGTCCGATAAAGAGTAGCTGATTTGACTAGTTGTCAAGTAGCCAATTTAGAACTTTTTGGGAAAAATTGCCAATGTTTAACGTGCTATTCTCTTAAGCCTTACCTAACTTACAGAGCTGCAATTGAATTAAATTTGTAGAAAATTTTGTCTGCTTTAAACACGTCTTGAACAATTTTTATGTGAAATGCACCATTTAGAAGTTATAAGTCAAAACCTAAAAAAAGTCCAAAAAATTCGAGGTTTTTCGAGCACCACTTGGTTAGCACAGGTCTTTCGAAGCTGCAAATTTGGTTTTATATTACTGGTATCTATCCTAACAACCTCCCAAAAAAGCAGCTCCGTACAATTTATTGCGACCTGAGATGTTTAAAATTACTGGCGTACAATAATGAAAATGCAAAAAAAAACTGCTGTTTAGTATGGGGCAGCTGATTTTTTTTTCGCGATTTCGACGTTGGTCCCATAGAGAAAGTTGTTCTGTTAGACGGTCTGATCATCCCCTGAAAAAAGTGTCAGCATATAAAGAAGGACCCTATATGATGAAAATTCCCAAAAATTTAAGAACCATATCAAGCTATTTATGAGCGTAGGCATTGACGGATATCATCACAATATTGCCGCGACATCGCCACACTTCCGCCGCGACATCGACGTGATATCGCAACGACATCTATACGCTTAGTAAAATCGCGGCGAATTAGTTGCAATGTCGCTGTGCCGTTGCGGCGTCGTTTCGGCGCAGTTGCGATATTGCCTACGCTCAAAAGTAGCTTCTATGATGTACAAGCCGGGCGAATTAACTTGACACCTGGCTTGAACGACGTTGGTGTAAAGTTTACACCAACGTCGTTCGAGCCAGCCTGCGTAACATGACCGAGGTATGAGCGACAGGTCACTTCCAAACGTAAAATTGGTGGTTATCTCCATAGTATCTCACTCAAATTTTACATTTAGCAGTGACCTGTGTCGCTCTCACCCAAAGATAAAATATAGGGGTAGACTACGGGGTAGATAAATAATATAAAGCAAGACATAGAAACGCTACTTGACATCCATTCACACTTATGACAACCACCCATTAGAATAAGTGAAATGTCAGCGGAAAACGGTGTAAACGGAACCGTCTTGAATCATTTTGTCACCAGACCTCCAGCTGGAAGACTCAAACTGAGTCTTACGTTAAGAACGAATTTTGCTTGAATTCGCTTAAAAATTTGTGACATTTGTTTAACAGACGTAACAGATTAACGTCTTATCTAGCTCTGTCACTCACTCTTACTCTTATGGCAATCTGTGTGCGACTATAAGGAATGACTATACATGTTTTTGTACAGTTTGATATTGGGTAGACCTGCTCTCACCTCTGTCATGTTACGCAGGCTGGTGTCAAGTTAATTCGCCCGGGTTGTAGCTCTAATTTGAATACGCTCATCAGTTCCGGGTACACATTTTTTGAATCTTTTTATTAATTTAAATTTTTTTTGTGTATTTTCAGAGCAAAAAGACTGAACCGCCCCCTTCGAGGGCTTCAGCCGCTAAGAGGAAGTCAAAACCATAAGGAAAACATAATTTTAAGACATTATTTTTATACTATGGTCCAGGCGACTGTCTTAGTTCATAAAAGTGGCAATGCAAATTACAGTACGACCATGTTTATTTGACGTTTCTCTTCGTTTGCGTCGACAGGCTTAGATCAAAGTAAAATTAATGGATAGGCCCAAAGCGCTTTAAGGTGAAGCACGCAAAACTAGGGCACTTCAATACAAACTAGGGCACTTGGTCTGTCATCTCCATAAAGTTATTATACCTGTCGGAATAGAGTAACTGACATGAGTTGTCAAATGAAACCGTTTTTTGTGCATTTTGTCGGCACTTATCCGCACCCTAAAACTTCGAGTTCTGTGTATAATTGTGAATCTAACGTGAAATCGTAGGTAATTTAATGAAATAGTGCTAGTATATTTCACAAAATAATCTACGACTTCACTTTAGATTCACTAATTATTCACAGAGCACGAATATTTACCCAGTCGATTGTGCCGACAGGTTCCCAAAAACGGTTCTATTGCCTCGCGTCACGTATCTCTTTCTATTATACAGTGGCGCCGCTAGGTACATTTCGCTCTCTCAGCTGTCAGTTCCTCTATATGATACCTTTTTGGTCATCTCGGTACATATTCGAAGTAAAACTGTCAATTGTTTTGCCTCATTTTTCCGGTTTGAAATGTTCGCATAAGGCCTATCCATTAATTATACTTTGATCTAAGTAGACAGGTACAAACATAGCGTCGTTTTTGTCGTAAATGAGAATCGCGCCCGCGCCACCAGGCGACGTCGCCTAATTCTCCAAACGACGCTATGCTACGTACTATAAGGTTTATATTGTGTTACTTTGACTATCCTCCCCCGCAACACGTCTCTTCTGTATAAACCGTGCCTGATGTATACCGTAGGGCTAGCATCACATGCACGACAAGGCGAGAAAACCGTCATGCGCGCTCGCAAAGCAACAAAGACAGGCGGATCTCGATTTTTGTCTATTTCTATGCCCACAGAGTGTAACTGAAATGAGTTGATATATTTTCAGGGATGGTTCAGACCACAGAACATTATAAGAGGGGTTAGAAGTGCAAAGAAGGTGTGGAACGTGTCGCTACCTTAGATCAACAAGGTCGCCACAGGTTATGCAATGATTTACATAGCACCATAAGGTGCGCGGCGTGGTGCGAGCGAGAGGGCATGAGTAATTGTAGCAGCGTGAGCGGGAAGACAAATGGCGACAGCCGTCTCTGAAAGCGCTACTTTGCATTTCTAACCCCTCTTATAATGTTCTGTGGTTTAGACCATCGAACTGAACTTTCTATGTCGGACCAACATCGAAATGGCAAAAAAAGCTGTTCCATACTAATCTGCAAACTCTACCCAAATGTATGGGATAGCTGATATTTTTTTGTCATTTCGATGTTGCTCCCTTAGAGAAAGTTGTTCAGTTTGATGGTCTGGTACATACATACATATGCTCACGCCTATGTCCCACTACTGGGGTAGGCAGAGACAACAGATCGCCACATGCTACGATTCTGACACACATCTCTCGCCTCCTCAACATCCATAAGTCTCTTCATACAAGCTCGTCGGTTCCGGGTACATTTTATTTGGCCCTTCTTCAGTACGCATCCTATTTGGTCAGCGTACGTGCGCGTAGGGCGATGGTCTGGTCATCGCCTTAAAAAACCGTCAGCATATTAAGTTGGACTCTGTATCTAATAAAAATCTGACGCCTTTTTTTTCTAATTTTGTTATATCTTTAGTATTTCGAATGCTCGACTTGAACTACGAAGTTGGTGTCCATTTGCATTCTTCTTCTTATCGTGTGGGCAGAGCCCTGGTGTCAGAGTTTTTTCAGACCGCCTGACGGCCTCTGACGTGGTTGCATGAGTAGAAGTAATGATTTCTTTTAAATTATTTTTTTTTATATTTGGGTCATTATTTTATTCAGGGTACCATAATCCGGTCCCCTTCAAAGGCAACGGAACTATAGCGATTTTGTTAGTAAAATAAGATAATTCCAAAATAAAACTGTTATCGGTAGCTACCGAATAAGAAACCAGTCTTAGAAAAACTTAAAGTAAAATACTATACTTTTTTGCAAATTACGGTAACTCAGTTGTTTGTGGTATGAAATGCAATATAATTTTGAGGGACGGTAAGGCAGTGGTTATTTTGCGGAAAAAAACATAGATAAAAGTAAGAAGTGGCAAGAAAACATCGCTGCAAATGTATTTAATGATTACTTTAAACAATGATGAACAAAAATCGGCATAAAACGGTAAAAAAAAACTTATAGTTTTTTTTTTTATTAAGGATGTGTTTGCTCTTGACCTCAATCCAGTCCTCAGGACGAATATGGGGTCGAAGATGTAGCGAGCTTACCCAATTTATACAATAAAAGAATTTTTTATCCAAATTGTACCCTGAATAAAATAATGGCCCATTTACCCGGGAAATCGAAAAACTATACCCGATCGGAACAAGATCGGCCCAAGCCGAATGAAGCCGAACAAATGCAGTGATTCAGGTCGGCTTTGTTGACCGACAAATACTGCCGAACCGACAGTGCCGACCCGCTTATGTGTATAGCAACAACCTCATGGTACAATAATATACTGCGCCTAGTATTCTCTTCCGACCACGTGACTGACCACGTGACTGACACAAGCCTACGTCATCATACCCTTTTACCATGTTTAGCGGCCATTTTTTGTGACGTAGGCTTGTGTCACTCTGGAAATAGAAGACCTTGTTTTTTTAGACTATGCAACAACCTTATAAACATGGTAATACTGTAAAAGTGGAAGTAATAATTTGTTATTGAAATAATTGTTTCAATTAATTTCCAAGAAGTTTTATTTGAAAGACAGTTCTTGTACGAAATTCAAGTTGCGACTTCTCATTTCTCATATAGCTATAAAAACTCTGTCAAAATGATATTTTGACATTGCATGTAATATTTTAAAGATCTTGCAATTTAAAGTACATACCGTTTTTATTGTGAAGACTTAGAAACATACCGGATGTTGGTATAAACTGATATCAGCGGCCGTAGTATGGCAGCGAGATACAGCGCAATCGCGCCTTAGCCCTCTTTCTATTCGCGCGCGAACGAACGAGATAAAAGGCGATGATGTAGCCTTAAAAGGTGGCTATGTTGTAAGTGTACTGTAACATAATTTAAGGGGGTACCGAGCCTATTGTGCTGCCCTCAATCGTATTTTTTTTATTTATAAACCATTAAACAACATTAAAAAAAACAGAAATGTCACATTGTAGTCGCTGATTTTCAATTTATCGGGTCACTGCGGATTTTTTTTTATAATGTTTGTAGTTATTATCTTTAAAACCGCCAAAAGTGGCCACTTTTGTTTAGAAATTTTAAAAAATACGATTTAGGGCAGCACAATTATCTCGGTAAGAACATATTGGCCCCGATTCGGACTGTGCCACGACTTAACTAAATTTATTCCTGTCACTTTCTAAAATAAGATTAAGAAAAGAGACAGAAAACCAACAGCTGACTAGTGCTGTCAAAGTGACGTTACACGCCCAAAATACGCCAATGTACGCCATCTTATTTAATGCGTTTTTGGGCGTGTAACGTCTCTTTGACAGCACTAGTCAGCTGTTGGTTTTCTGTCTCTTTTCTTAAGGCAACGTGAAGGCAGGGCTAAGCTCCGATAAAGGGGGTGAGGTGCGGGGTCTGAGGGGAGATCGCGAGCAATTCGTTCGAATTTTGAATTTAAATATTAGAGTGTTCAATAATTCTTCAAGATGCCACAGTATACCAACATGTCATATAATTGATACCAGTTGAACAACACCAATTAAATTTAAATTAAAAATTAAAGTTAAAGTTATTTATAGGTATTATTGTAGGCTATTGGCATAAGTAATTCTTTGATGAAGATCTGATGAATGGCTTTGGAAACAGGTAAATGGAACTCCTCAACAGTTGAAAACAAATCATTGGCAATTGAATAAGTTGTTTGAAATCATCAATTATATGCTATAAGTGAGCCGTGCTAAAACTACACGCTTCAAAAGATGGTTAATAGTTGGGGTTAGGTGACAATTCGCCGGCAAAAAATAAAAAACAAAAAAATATATATATTAAATAATAAAGTCCCAACGAACTCCTAGGAAGATTCGCTACGAGCTCTTTGCCACCTTGCTAGCGACCGGAATCGAACTCGCGCCAACCGCACCAAACCGCCGCTCTGCTCTGGAGGCGAGTACCGAGACCACTCGACCAACTGGTGCTGCGCTGGACTCGGCAAAAAAAGGCATGCCTTGCCACAACTACGCTTTACAGACGCTTAGGATGAGTCATACTGACTCTAAAGTGGACACTTTTCTTCAATCTGACATCGGATTCGTGTTCAGGGTCCACGCGGACCCTCAGATATTGATTTTGGAAGGAATCGGTTGAGAAACACAAATTGAAAATACCAGTGAGCAGTTTTTGTAACAGTTATTCAGCTCCATCATTAAATAGGTTCTTGTTACAAAACTGTAAAGAAAAGCACTCATCGAGATGATTTTAACGAGCTGAAATTCGATGAGTATACTATTAGCCATCCAAGAGTTCCAATAGCCACCTTCCAGCTCCATCACCAGATCAGCTGGATAATACCATATTATTGTATTGTCATCAGAATCACATGCACCTGCAGAGTCTTTAATGGATATAACGCACCCCCGAACGAATAAAGGTGTAAAGTGCCATAACACCCTTTTCACTTTTATTCCATGTTTGGAATCTACAGCCTTCACTAATTAAATTAAATTAAATTAAATCATTTATTTCTCAGATAACTCAGATCCATTCTAGTGTTAGTAACAATGATCTTACAAACTATGTTAGTTATAATAATCTATCCGACAAAGATGTGGGCAGCTACAAGATGGCATGCAAGCGTACCCAACGTTGCAGCATTGGGGAGTCCCATCTGTCTCCCAACGCGCGCAGGATGGTGTTAGGGCTGCAGCGCATACGGCCCAGCAGAGACGCACACCGCTTTCGCATTATCGCGTGGAACCCATCAGTGTGCGCCTCCGCAAACATATTAGAAAACGAACAACGACACGAACGACGAAAACGACAAAACCTTGGCAGCCCCATCAGCACCCTGAACGCGTTGTTATACTGCACGCGCAGAGCGTTGTATGTCCTCCGCGTGTAGCCAAACCACAGACCGTACGTGTAAAATGACTGGCAGTAAGCTTTAAAAAGTGTAACTTTTACTTGCCTTGTACAACGCGCAAACCTGCGGGCCAGCATATTGCATCGAACAGACAACGCCCGGCGCTCCCTCTCAATGTCTATGCTGTCATCCAGGTCCTCAGTCCATAATACACGTCCTAAATTTTTACTACGCAGCTATGGTGCATATTCATAAAATTATACGGGAAGACATTTTTTTTTTTTATTAACTATGGGTTTGCTCTTCACCTCAATCCAGTCCTCAGGACGAAGATGGGGTCGTAGATGTAGCGAGCTTACCCAGAAGATGCCTATTCACTCGTACTTTAAAGGAATTCGGGTTGTAAGTACTCGGAAATACTGACGCAGGTAAGGCATTCCACTCCTTGGCTGTGCGCCTTATAAAAGATTCAGAAAGGCGCTTGGTGCGGATATGTGGGATGTCAACCAAGAAGGGGTGATATCCCGCGGTGCGTCTGGAAGTCCGATAGTAGAAAGGGGAAGGTGGGATGAGCTCATGCAGCTCAAGGGCACACTCACCGAAGTACAATCTGTAGAAGACCGACAAGCAGGCCACTCTGCGGCGGTGGGCTAGGCTATGAAGCTTGGCCTCCACCAGCTTACTATCGCCAATGAGCCTCCTGGCTCTGCGTTCAACCGAGTCGAGTGCGGCAAGTTGATACTTGGCTGAGCCATCCCACAGGTGGCAGCAGTACTCCATACATGATCGGACCTGAGCTTTATACAATACTAAGAGCTGTCCAGGAGTGAAGTACCGCTTCACCTTGTTTAAGATGCCCAGCTTTTTGGCCGCAGTTTGAGCCTTAGACTCGATGTCAGCGCCGAAGTTGAGTTTCGTGGTCAAGCTTATACCCAGAAGCCCAAGACTGTCGGAAACAGGGACAGATGTACCCCGGAAAGTAGGAGTCAGATTAAACGGACTCCTTTTTGCGGTGAACAGACAAGCCTGTGTTTTGGTGGCGTTGAAGTTGACTAAATTATTGTCACCCCACTGGGAGACAAGACTTAAAGTCAAGTTTGTCCGCTCAACCATGGCCTCCCTCTGCGAGCGTATTTTATCCCCGCTGGCCCCTGCGCCAGATACATATCTCTCCATGATAGTACTGTCATCTGCATACCCAACAATACCTGACACAAGGAGGTCATTGATGTGCAGCAGGAAAAGTGTCGCGGAGAGAACAGACCCTTGAGGAACTCCAGCATCAATTGCCATAAGGTCAGAAGAGCAGCTGTCAATGACAACTCTAATCGACCGTTCTCTCAAGAAATCAGATATCCAGCTGCAAAGATCAGCGGGGATGCCATAAGCGCGAAGCTTGTTCAGCAAACTAGCGTGCCATATCCTGTCAAAGGCCTTCGAGATGTCAAGTGATACAGCCAGTGCTTCACCGTGCTTCTCGATGGCCTCGCCCCAGCAGTGCGTGACATACACAAGAAGATCCCCAGTCGATCGCCCCCGGCGGAAGCCATATTGGCGATCACTGAGTAGATCATTGTCTTCTAGGTATGACAGCAACTTACTGTTAAGTACTCTTTCCATGACTTTACAGAGAATGGAAGTAATGGCGATAGGGCGGTAGTTACAGATATGAGTTTACTATGTAATTTATTTGGCCGCAAAACACGACAGATATGGATTTTCATACAACATTGCCGGCCGCTGCGCGCATGTATTTGGCCAGTACAGCAATTTCGATTTATCTCGAAGAAGGTTGTCAAAATAATGCTCATCATAGAACTCCTCAAAGATCTATAGCCTATCATCGACGATTGAAATAAATAATTCGTGTTCAAGTTTTCTTTTAGGTCATACTTCAAAAGTGGTCCCATTTTAATTTGATGAAGATTTGTAAAGGGCTTCGGAGATAGACAATAGACTCCTCAAAGATCTATAGCATATCATCGACGATTGAAATAAAAGATTCGTGTTCATGTTCCCTTTACATTTCCAACGGATATATGTTAACCCAATATAACACCAACGCTGAAAATTTTTAAATTTTTTTTTTTTACAAAGTATGAATACCGACTTCAAAACTCATAAAGTAAAAAATAATAAATATTACAACCGATGAATTTTACGTTAGCATCTATTAAGAATATCATTTTGTTTTATTGTAGTCGGTGTCAAGCCTAGCCAAAAAATTATTGCAAGCTCAGTCTCGAATCGTACAGGCTTGACAGCGACTTCGATAAAACAAATAGATGCTAACGTAAAATTCATCGGCTGCAATATTTATTATTTTTAGGTACTTTTTGAAATTTGAAGTCGGTTTTAATTTTTTGTTAAAAAATTTTTATTCAGTACAAAATCTGTTGGTATATTTTAAATAAAATAATCTAAATTGTAAATATTAAAACAATTTTTATTACAGTATTTTTTTTTAATTGTAGTGTACCTACTTTCTTTGTACAGTGGGAAATAAAAGTATAAAATGAGAAAATACCTAAGCTAAACTCGTAAGACGATCCCTTTTCAGAAAATGTAAGTATCCGCTCTTGGATTCAAGGAACCCTACTATTTTCCACGAAACCCTAAGATACACTTTGGGAACCGCTTACCTCTTAGGATGCCTCGCTATGCGCTACAAAAACAACTTTACCTACATCAGTTTAGCAATTCGTAGCACCAGGAGTCATTTTGGTGTTGTCCTACTGAAAGCTATATTCGTGAACTGTGGCACTATGATGGAACTGTCATTTTGCCTACATAATTTACAATTCAAAAAAATATTTACAAATTAGTTATATCTACAATAATCACAGCTATTATTTACAATTTGAGCAATATTAGAAATATTTATATAGATATTAATACAGAAAAAAGCCGGAAATGTTGTAAAATAAGACGTGAAATTTGAAGAAATGTTTGACATAGGTCTTACCTCTACAAGCGCTGTCGCGCTTCTAAAATGGCGTATCGCATCGGCAAAATGGCGAGACGCTCGAAATTTCGTAGATATTTTGGAATTGTGTTGAAGTATATAAAGTAAAGTAAACGAAATATACCTAGCTGCCAAGCTTATGTTATGGCCAAGATAATAGTATATTTTATTTGCGTAAATACAGTTTCTTCTAGATATAAAATGATATTAAAAGTAAGAAAGAGGGGTAACTTCGGAATGTTTTTCTATCGAGCCAAATTGTTCCAATCGTGTACTGAATAACCTTCCTGCCTAGGAAATATCCCCAACTATAATATATATTTCATTCAAATCAAAATTATTACATTTTGAATGGAAAAAATGTAATCAAAAAAGCGATTTTTTAAGAGTCCCTAAACTCATCACGCCTTAATCTTATTTTAGAAAGTGACAGGAATAAATTTAGTTAAGTCGTGGCACAGTCCGAATCGGGGCCAGTGTACCACATTGTACAAAACCAACATAAGCTGACCGCGCGACGTTATACGTTACTCGACCTACGCGCGGCCAGCTTATGTTGGTTTTGTATAGCTTGATGTGTCGCCGTGTGTACATTCAGCAAACTAAACATTTGATTTGATCATACTATGGCCTCTGACGATATTTTGGTGTTAGTATGCGTAACCTCGCTAACAGTAAACGTCACAGATAAACGATAATCGACTTTATTTTGATACGATTAAGATTCATTACATATCCCCATCCTGAATCATCACATCAACCTACAGTATACAGGGTGTAATAAGCAGAGATCTGGTAATCGGATGCATATTTACCTAAAGTTGCGGAGTTGGCTATTATAAAATACAATAATAATTAAGAGTATAGAATTAAACATTTTAACGGGTTCTTACCGCGTTTTGGTGTTTCTGAATTAAGAGTATATTTTCAAAAACCCCAACATTCAGGAACATTGTTTTCAGTGATATGCTATTGCATATCCAGTGTATTATATTTATTATAAAAGGCCTGCCTTTACTTACAACGGATCTTTTTTTTTGTGTTTCATATAATTTATTTTAGTAATCGCGTAAAATCCGGACACTTTGTCGAAAAAGTGCTAAAAATGGGGTTACTTTAGGAACATTTTTAGAAGGTTACGTTACACCATAGAGATGTACGTTACACGGTTGAATTTATAGTTTACGTAAAAAGAAAGTTTATATAAATGTTACAAAAACAACTAATTGACTTTTTGACACACAATATTTTTGCAAACATTTTATTAAAAATGAAACAGTCTGATTACCATACAAAATGGCTAACAAGCATAGACGTATAAACTAAAGACCGGCAATATCAGTTACACAAATGGCACCACTTTTTAAGCAAATTCAAGCAAAAGTCGTTCTTAACGTAAGGAAATAGCGGAGTCTTCCAGCTGGCGGTCTGGTGACAAAATGGTTCAAGACGGTATCTGTTTACTATTGACATTTCACTTATTCTAATGGGCGGTTGTCATAAGTGTGAATAGATGACAAGTAGTGTTGTTATGTCTTGCTTCATAATATTTATCTACCCATTACTAACAAGGTATATTAAACTGTAGTCTTTCGCTAACAAATTCAATCTCTTGACATCCTCTGACAACAGCATTGACAATTTTTTTTTTCGCGACAACTGCAAAACTCTACTTGTTTCTGATTTTTTCCACAGTACGGCAAGTGATGACGTCACAAACGAAAATAAAGCCAAATAATTTTATGAAGCCGCTTCCGTATTTTCTTAGCCAAAAATTGACTTTAGGTAAATATGCATCCGAATATCCGATCTCTATATGACACCCTAGTTATATTTTAAAGGAGTAGTTTACACCATGAAACTGAACAATTTTCACTACTTAGACGTCGAGAAAATTTTTTATCGGTCGTCCCACATTTGAGTCAGTAGGTAGGCTTATTTTTTACCGCGATTTCGAATTTATCTCGATAGTGAATATTGTTCAATTTAATGGTCTAAACCACCCCTTGAAATAGTACTAGGGTGTTTTGTTACACCCTGTATTTTTAAAACATAGCTTTGTAAATATATTCCTTATTAATTAGGTTAGCATTGGTTTTTCGAAATCATGAGTAAAATTTACAATTGTATTTTCAAAATTTTTCGTTTTTCGACTCTTCATATATATATTTCGCATATTATATCTCTACAATAGTAGACAGTTTTTAAGTCACACAATTTAGCAAAATTCTGCTAATTTGTACGAAAGTGTGAACACGGCTTAAGAGTCCTTTTACCGTTTAAAATAAGAATATTAAAGATTTCTCAATAATAAAAGCCTAAATTAAAAACTTGCTCCAATATACTACGAAAGCCTTAAAGCTATTTTTTAATATAATAACTACCTCCGTGGTCGAATGGTTAAGTGCATTGGACTCTCAACACGGAGGTCGTGGGTTCGATTCCCACGGGGGACACCTAGTGATATGTCACTTTGTGCGTTTTTCCTCAGTTGGTTAGGACATTGCAGGCTGAATCACCTGATTGTCTGAAAAGAAAGATGATTCCGTGCCGCAGACGGCACGTTAAGCCGTTGGTCCGTGCTACTCTGGTGGTATATCTCTGGTGGTAGTAGTAGTTACATAAAAACCGCGTCAGAGGCCGTAAGGCGGTCTGAAAAAACACCAAGGCTCTGCCCACACGATAAGAAGCAAGCAATTTTTGTATAATACTTTAATAGGTCTAAACATACAATGATACAATAAATGATTATGAATGAATACAAATTTGAAAAAAAAAACTGGAATTGATATTCTTAAAAGTGGAATGCTTAGAACCTATAAAAGTATTCTATACAAAAATAGCTTTAAGGCAGTTTATTGGAGTAGCACTTGTTACCCGACTGCGCGACGCAAAGGAAGGGTAATGTGTTTATCAGCCTATGTATGTATGTTTGTTCCTTTGTGGCACTCGACTCTAGAGACCAAATGCGTGGGTCGATTTTGATTAATCTTCGTCAATCTATTTTTAATTTATGCTTTATTTTTAGAGTTATCATTAATATTGTGACGAGGATGCCTACGCTTGTAGATTGAACGGTAAAAGGAGCCTTAATAGTGCATGCATTCTAAAATGCATGTCGTATTAGTTTTACATAAATGTACCCACAACATTCAAGTTTGTATTATATTATAATAAATAACATAGACAAATTGTATAAGTAACATTAAGTTAACTAAATAATTGTCCACGCATAAAATTCAAAAATTTCAAAGAAATATTTTTCAAGTATGGATGGTATAGTTTTTATTATTAAATAAATACCTGTTTTTGACTTAAAATAAGCGTGTGAACATCAATGTTTATGTTGGCGATAATTAAAAAGGTATTTCAAATGTATGTTCATGGTTTGTTTTATTTTATTGAGTTGTCTAGTTTGCTATAGTCGCGCTGCTACAAACGCAAAGTTTGGGTCATAATGTCAAAAATCATTATGATCGACCTCTCGCTCGCACTTTTGGGCATAAGCGCGGTTGAGAAAATAATAATGTACATCTCTTTAGCCATCCAACGTGACAATGCCACCAGCGTGATGGGTAGGTTACGTTCGGTACAGGAGTGCGATTTATGAATCTCATTCGCTGAGTTCAGCAGTTGAAAATGTCAAAATTATTGTGGAGATATGCATCTTTCTACTGCTGATTTGACTTTAAAAAATCATACTTCAGGAGTGCGATTTTTGAAAGTCAAATCAGCAGTAGAAAGATGCGTATCTCCATAGTAATTTTGACATTTTCAACTGCCGAACTCGGCGAATGAGATGCAAAAGTCGCACTCCAGGAGTGCGATTTTTGAATCTCATACGTTGAACTCAGCAGTTGAAAATGTATGGAGATAAGCTACTTTCTACTGCTGATTTGACTTTCAAAAATCGCACTCCTGGCGTATGATTTTTTAATGGCAAATCAGCAGTAGAAAGATGTACGTCTCCATAGTAATATTGACATTTTCAACTGCTGAGTTCAAAGAATGAGTTTTAAAAATACTCCTGGAGTGCGATTTTTGAATCTCATTCGCTGAGTTCAGCAGTTGAAAATGTCAAAATTACTGTGGAGATATGTATCTTTCTACTGCTGATTTGACTTTCAAAAATCATACTTTAGGAGTGCGATTTTTGAAAGTCAAATCAGCGGTAGAAATATGCGTATCTCCATAGTAATTTTGATATTTTCAACTGCTGAACTCAGCGAATGAGATTCAAAAATCGCACTCCTGAACAACTTTTACTATGGGATTAAACCGATTGGAGCAAAATAAAATCTGCTGTTCCATACTAAAATGCAACGCATCAGCACATTTTTTTGTTGCTCCGATCGGTTTGCTCCCATAGTAAAAGTTGTTCAGTTTGATGGGCAGACTCTTAGTTTAAAAGGAAGCTAATGATATCAATTTTACCCCGTCTACGCTAAAAAAATTCTAAAGTGAAGTCCACCAATCCGCATTGCCATTGGGCACTTGAGGGTGGGAATAATTTAGGGTGTTAGGGTAAACAGTTACATTACTTTAAGAGGGAGGTTACACGCTCAGTATTTCGTCATTCTGGTCCTTCTGTCTGGTCATGTTTATTTGATTTGAAACTGATATACTGAAGCCTAACTGAAGCACCATGTTAGTCGGGTCAGTCTCAAGTCAGTTTCCCTTCAAATCAAAGGAAATCGCCCACGTGACGAAAATTCCACGTTTCAAATCGTTAAACAACTAACGAATGAGTATGATTTCTACAATAGACTGATCGACCAGAATGACGAAATACTGACCGTGTAACCTCCCTCTAAGAGGTGATTGTACCCATGATACTGAACAACTTTCCCTAAGAAACCAATAGGAAATGGGGATGATGACTGATCCTGGAAATCCATATATTGTGACGAATTATAGAAAAAGGCTCAATTTAATAGCAAACTGTTCAAACGAAATTACAATTGAATAGAAAACAAAAAAGTTATAAGCTATTGAAAAATTAGTTTTATCATCTTCTATCTCTTTTATGCAAAACTGACCCCCTAGCATGATTTCTCTACTTGCACGCGACTCGGCTTTTTTCCATACTGCGCGTCGCGCGCGTGTAGAGAAATCATACTAGACATGCAGGTGTATGTATGACAAGTCGTCATGATTTGTATGACAATACTTGGTTATGACGTCACTTCTGTTGTATATGCCTCTCGCTCTAATTGGAAATTTTGAACACTTATATTTCAGTCATTTTTACAGATATTCTTAAATTAATTTCACTTTAGTCAGACTTTAGTGTTTAAGATGTCAAAGAATTTTTAAAAAAGTAATAAATTTTTTTTGTCACCAAAAATCGACAAAAAAAAGTTCCTAAAAGTAATGCAACTGTTTACACTAACATCCTGTATAACACACTGAGATAGAAACAAAGAGAATAATGAGCATTATATGTAATTAAAAAATCGTTACAAAATGTATTACAAAATTAAAAAACCGAGTCTTATCTTTAATTAAAAATATTGTAAAACAAATGTATGTACGATGTAGGTATAATTAACTACAAAATTTAAAACCGGCGGCGGCGACGTTTTCTGTTCTCTCCTGGGTACATCGTTAAGATCTTCTTTGCACTTTCTTCTGCTTCATCTTTATCTGAAATGTATGTTTCAAAGTAAAAAAAAACGTATTTTCTTCAAGCTTTCATTTTTAATGGACTTTGCTTGTGCACTGCATTTTATGTCAAGTATATTGTGGGAGTATCTAAATACCTATACATAATATACTCGTATATCGCACAAATTGTATACCAGATTTTAAGTCAGGAGTTCGATTTTTGAATCTCATACGTTGAACTCAGCAGTTGAAAATGTATGGAGATACGCATCTTTTTACTGCTGATTTGACTTTCCAAAATCGCACTCCTGGAGTGAGTTTCGAAAATCCCACTCCTGATCATAAAAGCTATCAGACTAAAAAAGTTTATCAAAATCGGTTCAGTAGTTTTTGCGTGATGCTCGCACAAACAAACAAACAGACCGACAAAAATTCTAAAAAAAAAATGATTTGGTGTCAGGGACAACTCAAAACCACATAGTAATATTTTTTTTGTACTTAATTATCTTCAATGTACAGACAGACACACTTCTGTCTGTTACAGTTTTATAATAAGTAGTTAAGATAATCCAGATTCCAGAAGTGCGATTTTTGAAAATCATACGAGCGACTTGGCAGTAGAAAATGTCAAAATTACTATGGAGATTATGCATCTTTCTACTGCCAAGTCGCTCGTATGATTTTCAAAAATCGCACTTCAGCGTAAGCAAAAATCCTAGGTCAATGTCCGGATATTATAATGTTACGGTTTTGACAATATTCCTGCGACGTAATATGTTTGTACTTACAACCATATTACACCTGTGCCTGGACACTGTGGTATTGATGGAAATGAGGCTACTGACGAGCTGACACGGAGAGGGGCGGAAGAGGACGCTATAGGCCCCGAGTCTTACTACGGCATCTCTCGCAACACCACTAGACGTGTGCTAAAGGAATGGGCCGTGAACCAAAGCCGTAAGCTCTGGTCGGATACACCAGGACTGAGGTATGCAACAGAACTTATGACCGGTTTCTCAAACAGACATACCTCGGATGCCATCAATTCAAACCGCAACGAAGGCTCTTAGTACGAGCCTTAACAGGACACTGCAAGTTAAACAAACATCTACACAGAATGGGGCTTGTAGATTCACCCCCAGATTCTGCTGTGAAGCAGAGGAAACGCCCATACCCCTCTGCGAATGCGAAGTGCTCATTCACAGCAGGAGTCGCCATCTAGGTGGATACGTAATAACACCTCCTGACATTAGGGACCTCCCCTCCAAAAGCATAACACTGTTCATGAAGTCCGTGGGCCTAGGAAATGACCTTTAGGTCTAGGGTGACAGATACAATAGATCTATCCAGGTCGCAGTAGCTATTGACCATTTATTGACCAAGCCCTTACAACCAAATACCTAATAATAATTGTACTTACAACCATCCTCAGAATCTTCCTTCCTAACCCCCACCATATCAAAGCCGACATCCCGAAACTGCATGCTCATAGAAGTAGTTGGTCTGACAGATTTGTTCTCCAAAAAGAGGAGATCTGACTGAAACTCTATCCTTTGAAAGAGGTTCAAATATTCATCTTCGACTGGAATCCTGTGATTTTGTCTGTAGTTTGTATTCATTGGTTTGTATACATTTTTATAGTTTCTATTATTACTGGGACCTGGATTTTCTATTTCAATTGACTCTTCAGAACTGCCACATTTGTAAGACTTGTCTATTGAGATTTCTAAAATATGAACAGTGCTACTTTTTTTAGGTGTATCGAGTTTCTTGTTGCAACAGTTGATTATAAGACCATCTTGGGCTTCGTCTTCGGTTATAAATTCAAAGTCGGAAGAATTGTAGCCACTGCAATAGTCCGAATCCTCATGTTTCTTATTTTCTGCGGAGATCACGGATGTGTCCATTGGTTTTGTTGAATTAGTAGTTTTAGATGATGTTGACATAACGCTGGTTTTATGGTGTTTGTCGTTCAAGTCTTCGTATACGGTGTTATTTTCTTCTTTATTTACATCTGATATTACGTTGGTTTTCTCGTGTTTCTCGTTCAAGTCTTCGTATACGGTGTTTTTTTCTTCTAAATTTACATCTGATATTGATATTACGTTAGTTTTCTCGTGCAAGTCTTCGTATACGGTGTTATTTTCAATGTAAGAGTGATCTGAATTTTCATCTGATATTGATATAACGCTGGTTTTATCGTGTTTGTCGTTCAAGTCTTCGTATACGGTGTTATTTTCTTCTGAATTTACATCTGATATTGGTATTACGTTGGTTTTCTGGTGATTCTCGTTCAAGTCTTCGTATACGGTGTTATTTTCTTCTGAATTTACATCTGATATTGATATTACGTTGGTTTTCTCGTGTTTCTCGTTCAAGTCTTCGTATACGGTGTTATTTTCAATGTAAGAATGATCTGAATTTTCATCTGATATTGATATTACGCTGTTTTTATCGTCTTCTAATTCGTTTACTTGTTCGTATACGGCGTTTCTTTCAATATTAGAGAGATCTGAATTTACATCTTTCCAAATCATAGGTTGATTATCTGTTTCAATAACAACCATTGGATCTAATTTGGATATTATATTACTCTTTAAATCCGCTTCAAAATCAATGTCGAATTCTATACTTTCAATTTTTATATTATCATGTTCAAATTCTTCAGTAAGCATATTAATGTCTTCAAGTAAGTTATTAAAATCGTGTATCATTTCAGTTTCATTTAATTCTATTGGTACTTCAGTTACGTAAGTATTTTCAATAGTTTCCGTTATTACAGATGATGCAGAATCATCGATTTTTTGAACTTTCTCAGAATTATTATTATTATCATAAGATTTGAAAATATTTTCGAATTCGTCTAAGCATATTTCAGTATTTATATTTTCATCGGCTACATTAAGAGGTTTGTTATTGTTTCCAAGTGCGTTTTCAATATTATTTTCGCTTGAAACTGTCTCATCTATTTCGTTGCAATTTATGTCATTTTGGACTTTATCAAGAAATTCTTCGAAATCATCTAGATTTAATAATGGTTCTCCTATCACGTTATTTTCCTTGAATTTATAATTTTTGTCGCATTCACTGCCAATATTTCTGTTAACTTCATTAAAACTTGCCTCAAATTCATCCAAATTTAATACAGTCTCTTCAATATTTCCTGCTGAGTTATCATTTGTACAAATGCTAGTCAAATTTTCATTTGGAACAAGTATAGCACTTTTACAATTCCTATCCGCCGTAAATTCTCGAAAATCTTTCGAATTTATCGTAAGTTCGTTTTTCTCAGTATTTTTAGGGCTATTAGATACATCGTTGGACAATTCATTCCTAAAAACATCTGAGATATCATCTGACGATTGAGAAGTCATTAAATCTTGTATGTTTAAGTCTTGGTATAAATGTTCGTCGCAATTTTTTTTGGATAATTCTTCAGGGATCGTTGCGCCGTTCGTGTCAACGGATTGGGAATTAGAGAAGAGATTCTTTATGAAATCCATTCTGAATTCCTGGAAATCAACTTGTTTTTATTAGCAAGAATGTACCTAACTACCTATAGGATAGGTTGTTGTTGTACTTGTTTTCAAATAAGGACATAGGATAGCCAATTCTGATTTGCAAATATAAGTAACTAGCGGCCCGTCCCGGCTTCGCACGGGTGGACGTCTAATCTTTTCTAGCAATAAATATAGCCTATGTTACTCAGGGTGAATGCAGCTTTCTAATGGTGAAAGAATTTTTTAAATCGGCCCAGTACTTTCAAACATACAAACATACAAAAATAGGTACAAATCTTTCCTCTTTATAATATTAGTGTAGATTACATATTTTATCAGATCCAACATACCTTGGATGTTACTAAAGCTGTTCTAATAATAAGTGAGAGGAAGTGTTTCAAATCTCTGTTTCTGTAATTCAAAATAGCCTGAACATTTCGTTGCTATTTGAAATGGAGTATAGGCGGTAGTTTAATCTGTATAATGTATTCTATCTGTATAATAATTATCCTTCTTAATATGCTGACGGTGCGGTTCCGCCAGTGTCAAGTAGTTTATGGGAGAATCTATCCTATCCCAATCTCAGGGATTGTTTTTGATCAAGAATAAGAAGAGATTAAGGGTTGAACCTCATCGCGCGATCGCGTTCCGTCTATCTTATTTGCTCTAGCAAATGACGTTCCTGAGTGACAGAAAAGGATGGAGCGACAGAAAAAGGTTATGCTGTGCTGCTAGATGTGGTTCAACCCTAAGGATTGCGGAGCCTCGTGGCAGGCAAAAACGCGATGCGCGAACACAACGCGAGACAAGTGCTCGGGTCAGAACCTGCAACGTTCTTTCCTAATTAGTTTTTGCCTGCAACGTTACTCATTTCTATGGTTTACAACACGGGCGAATTAACTTGGCACCTGGCTCTCGGAATGAAAAAGTCGGAAAACTCGGAAAGAATAACTCGAAAATGCTAAAGCGCAGTCACACGTGCAACAGTAACTGAAATGCTATGCTACGGCCTCGCACGGCGACGGCGGGGTCCTGCGGGGGGTAGCAGGAGGAGTAATCAATTCTGGCTTATCTATTATCTAAAGAAACCAAAATCTACGAAAAACTTATAAAAACTACCAGAAATATCAACCATGTTATTTTTTAGCCTCCGTTTTCTTCAAACGGAAATCTCTCAAGAACAAGACTTGTGCTCTCAGACTATGCCTACATCACGGTCGCGCTACAGTCGCGCGACGGTCGCATAATTCGCGCATAATTCGCATAATCCATAATTCGCGCGACGGTCGCGAGCTGTCGCAGACAACTGTCGCTCGTCTGTTAGAGCCCTAAGTGACGTTTCTCGGAACAAGGAATTACGTGTGTACTACGAATAAGAATGTATAGAAATGTAAATCAAGCTCAAAAAGTGACCCCAAAAAAAGTACACAGTGTTCGAAATTTGTTCCTTAAAAACTACACCTTGCCGCCAAAACTCATACAAAATGTAATTTTTCAAAGGGTGCCAAAAATTATGTTGCTTTTGTTTAGAGTTATTCTTCCATAGTTATTCTTATTCGTAGCGTGTGTATCGATACCCGCGCCCACCCCCCTCATGCCCCGCGGGCGTACAGCGAGTTATATGGTTTACCTATACAGGGTGAAATTGATATCATTAGCATCCTTTTAAACTAAGAGTCTACCCATCAAACTGAACAACTTTCACTATGGGAGCAAATCGATCGAAGCAAAAAGAAAAACAGCTGTTGCATACATTTCAGTCGAGTAGGCATTGCAGTTTAGTATGAGACAGCTGATTTTTTAGTTGCTCCGATCGGTTTGCTTCCATAGTAAAAGTTGTTCAGTTTGATGGGTAGACTCTTAGTTTAAAAGGATTCCAATGATATCAATTTCACCCTGTAGTTAATTCGCCCGGGTTGTACGCTTGGATAAGTTACAAGTATGTCAAGATTGACAGACGAAGCTACGAAAACGTAGAAAAGAATTTCAACCAGTAGATACTGCCGGTACGGGTCCTTCTTAATATGCTGACACTTTTTAAGGGGATGATCAGACCATCAAACTGAACAACTTTCTCTATGGCACCAACATCGAAAACGCGAAAAAAATATCAGTTGTCCCATACATTTGGCTCGAGTAGGTTTGCAGTTTTGTTGGTCCCATAGAGAAAGTTGTTCAGTTTGATGGTCTGATCATTCCCTTAAAAAAGTGTCAGCATATTAAGAAGGACACTGTATACACGCACACAGACATAATTTGTATGACGCCTCACGCACACCAACCTAAGAAAGTTGGCCCCTTTTGTTTTATATACGGTAGAAACGTGAGGCTCATTCTAGACATACTTTTTCCTAGGGTTTACGACAATAAAGATAAAGGGCATTCACACTCTCGTTCTCGGCATAGTGCCTGCTTTACATTTCCATCCCCAATCCTCTAAGTATGTGTGCAAAATTGCCAATATTGTAGCCAATATTAGATGACATTTCAGGAAAGCATGTTGTTTCCATTTATTCCTTACGAGCTTTTACCCGCGACTTCGTCCGCATAAATTATATACCAGATTTTAAGTCAGATGATAAGCTATCAAACAAAAAATGTTTCATCAAAATCGGTTCAGTAGTTTTTGCGTGATACTCGATCAAACAAACAAACAAAACAGAAAGACAAAAAATTCAAAAATTGGTGATTTGGAATCGGGGACACCTAAAAATCATACCGTAACTTTTTTTTTGTTAATATCTTCAATGTAGAGACACACTTCTGCACTTCTGTTACAGTTTTATAATAGTTTAGATATAGGTAACCTTGAAGTTGGAGTCAATCAAGAGGTTTATAGATGCGTATAGATACATACCTGGTGCAAAAGTAAATAGTATCGTGAGATTTCAATATTTAACTCACTTATTGAAAGTTAATTAAAATTAAAACATGAATACGAAAAAAAGTCACAATCGCACAATTTGTTTTTCTTTGTTAGGCTGAGGGCGGGAAACTGGAGAAGCTTTTGCACATGCGCGCGGTTGTAAGTTTTTTATAGTACCCTTGTCTTTAATAATTTTTGCGGAAATAAAACATTAAATAATATTCACAACTTTATTTCAATGTAAACATGCATTTTAGAAAGTACTTAGCTTTGCTAATTTACTAAATAATTTGAAGATCTCAACACAAACCATTATGGCAGTGTAACAATAATTGCTTAGTCATAACATTGTTTAAATGAAAAAGAATAATTTTTTTTTTAAGTTGCTGAATGATGTTAAAAAAAGAGTACCCAAAGAAAATCAAATTTAAGATCTTCCATAAAAAATAAGATCAATTAATTCTGACGTCATTATAGCCTTAAAATTAAAATACAATGGAATAACTCTGTCACTTTTTGCCCGATTTCTTTATACCACCTTGAGCTAGTGGTCCTTTCTGAGTTGTTGCCTTTGCTTTCGCATCCTGAAAATGTAAAAAAGTTTACTTAATGTTTTTGCAACGTTCTTTTAGGAGCCTACCGAGCCTAGTGTGCTGCCCTCAATAGTTTTTTTTTATTTCTAAACAATTAAACAACATTTCCAAAAAACACAATGTTACATTGTAGTCCTGATTGGCTTTCAATTTATCAAAGCATTGCGGATTATTAAGTTTGCCAAAAGTGGCCACTTTTCGCGGTTTTAAAGATAATAACTACAAACATTATAAAAATAAATCCGCAGTGACCCGATAAATTGAAAATCAGCAATGGCTACAATGTGACATTTTTAGAAATAAAAAAAAATAGGATTGGGGGCAGCACAATAGGCTCGGTGCAGCCTTAAGTGCCTTTTAGATGCTTTTTTTATTTTGTTCCGAGTTTGATTTTGTGGAAGGGACAGATGAATAAATTTTGTATTACATATGAAGGAAAAAATCTGCCGTAAAATAAATAAATGTATATTCATACATTTGACATGCATACAATGTCCAACATTAGTCATGTATCATAAGTTGCACAATAGATCTAAATATACGAAACCAATATAAGCTGGTCGCGTGACGTTATACATAACTCGTTCTATGCGCGGCCAGCTTATATTTTTTATTTATAAATTAACGAACTCTTGCTCGTGCGTCAGCACTGTATTTCCGCCAGTGTCAAGTAGTTTATGGGAGAATCTATCCCAATCTCAGGGATCGTTTTTGGACAAGAACAAGAAGAGATTGAGGAATGCGGAGCCTCGTGGCAGGCAAAAACGCGACGCGCGAAACCACGCGAGACGTGTACTCGGGTCAGTTCCTGCAACGTGACTCCCAGCTTATTTTGGTTTTGTTTAGCTTGATGTGTCGCCGTTCGTACCTACATACTTCACTACTGTGGGTTTTTAATCAGTAACCTACCTTACAATTTCAAAACGGCAATCAGTAAGTTTTTAGGGTTCCGTATCAAAAGGGTAAAAACGGGACCCTATTACTAAGCCTACGTTGTCCGTCCGTCCGTCTGTCCTACCTATTTAGGGCTGTAACTTTTGAAACGTAATAGCTAGATAGTTGAAATTTTCTCAGATTATGCGTTATTGCGGCGGATTTGTTAACAAATAATAAATATGTATTCCCCTCGGGGAATATAGTCGTGAGCATATGCTTATATGCTAATAAATATGTCAAAAAGTTAAAAATTAAGGGGGGTTCTCAACAAGAAACTAGTTTTTATCAATGTTTTTTCGTCACGCTCTATCGTAAAAACGATAATACATACAAGTGTCAAACTTAGTGTGATTATAGAGCATACTCTACAGAATAACAACAAATACTAAAAACCGGCCAAGTGTGAGTCGGTCTCGCGCTAAAGGTCCCGGACAAAAAAAGTTTTTTTTTCTAAGTTAATAATGTTGTGTTTTGTAGTGGTGTGGTACGGAACCCTCGGTGCGTGAGTAGCCCGACTCGCACTTGACCGCTTTTATTTGGTATACATTACAATTTTAACAAAATAAATCAAACCTGCAGGGCTTTCTGTTGTTCCTTCAACTTCTGTTTTAGAGCTATGTCGTCATCATCCAATTCTTTGGATTCCTTCTTTGGTGCCTTCAGAGGTTTCTTCTTACCACCATCGCGGCCTGACATCTGGAAAGTTGTTAAATTAATCTATTAACAAACTACTATTAACTTATAATAAAAAAAACTAAGTACGAGTCTGACTCATGGAGGGTTCCGTACTGTATTTCACCACAATAAACAGGTATAATTGTAATTTATGCCTGGTTTATGTTTACGCAAAAATGCAAATAATTTTTAGCTCCAGAAAAGATTTTTTTTCAAAATTGAGTTTAATTATTTATGGAAAATATCGATTGTTTTTGATGATTTCATAATATTTTATTGTTTTTATTTTCAGGTGTCAAAAGTGGGTTCAAATTACAGGGAACGAAGAACACACCCAATGGCACACATACTATCGGTTTAAAATAACAATGTGCATGACCTTGAAGGGCCGTTCGATAACTTCACTCGGTTGTAAAGGAATATAGACTCTATGTAAAGGAAATAATCATTTGAATGACTCGAGTGAAGTTCGTGCGATTGAGTGACGTCACATTTGCAGGCGAGGTCATGCACATTGTTATTTTAAACTGATAGTACCTACCAAATTAAACATTGTATTAGTTGATTTAGAATAATTTTTTTAGTTTGAAAATTCTACAGTATAATTATTAACTCAACAAAAAATACTGTTTCTGTTTTAGTGGTTTGATTGACATCAATCCATCACCAAGACATAAATAATTATTTCAATAAGCAGCATACTTTTTTATTTTCTACAATTATCAACATCGGTAGATATTCAAATACAGCACATCACTACATTAAAATAATTCGACATGATGACTCTACGTTGGCTATGAATGATATCCACGAAGTATTTTTATAGGCTTACTGCTCTGCTTGGCAAAGGTTCAACCAACCAGGAGCTGACCTGACGATTGTGCTAGTAGTTTTCAAGATATGGATTAATACTTTCACTGCTAAGCTCAAATACATGATCCTCTGTGCTAAAATTGACCCCCCTCGTTGGTGTCAGTCGTAACCGTGAAACGATCAAAATGGCTCACCTCGTGGGTCACCCGCATAGGCGTAAGGTTACGGTGACTCACGCTGTAGGTCATTAGCACAGGCGAAAATGCAATGAATGTCGTGCGCACAGTCGGAATGTTGAAACGATAAATGTGGCTCGCGTCGTGGGTTACCCGCGCAGGCGTAAGGTTTTCGGTGACTCGCACAGTAGGTCATGATCATGGTCAGTGATACTTCAGCACTGCGGCCCATTTGTCGCCGACCTACGACGTAGGTCGTCAGCAGTGAAAGTGTTAATATGTGTAAGTGTGACGACCTGGCTTATTGATACGTACTGGTGTGGTACCCGTACTAGTCAAAGCAAATCAGCTCAAAACCTTGGTCAAATTCTAGCGCATCTAAGAAAAACCAAAATGGCCGAAACTACATAGACAATAATCTATTGCTTCCTGCCTTGCACGTATAACTGATATCGGTGTCAAACTAATATATTCCAACACTGAAAATTTCATAATTAAATTTTGAGAAAAAACATTAAATAATAATAATAATAAGCCCGCAGGGCAGCTTGTGGCGAGCTGTTGGTGATTGGCGACACCACGGACCCGATTCTCCAGAGGGCCCGGATTGATTTGGCCCTCACCTCCTGTCTTGCCTTAACCGGCCGGCCAGGAGTGGAGTCGCAAGAGCGGAACCTATGCTCCAGGTTGGAAGTGTAAAATGTCATAACGCCGGGGGCCTGCTGACTGGTGCGCTTAGCACCGGAAACTGGCGCCCGCAGACTCACCTCTCTACAACCTTAGCCGCTCACTAGATGTTGCCGCCTTGTCGCTCCTTGCGAGCGGCCATTTTGGGGGGCCCATCAAATGAGTTGGCAAGTCACCGTCTGCCATTTTTGACAAACTTAGAGACATTTGTTACGGCAGGCGTCCCGAGTCTCTCCGCAATAACCCAGATTTCCCGGCCCACCAAGTTCACCCCCATAACCCGAGTAGTTTTATTTTGTCCTTCCTACAATAGTCTCTGCACCGAACGTGATATGTCTTCTGGTGCATTTTCATAATGCATTCAGAGATAGACCACGGTTGGTGCATCCCATTGCATTTAGATAAAAGTGTCTCTAAGGGGCCTCTACGTGTTGGACCTGTGTCCCCACGCAAGCCTTCCAAAGGTCCGGGCTTCGGCCCGAGAAATACCAACAAGAGATACATAATAATAATAACGCTCACAGGCACATACATTGTAATGATCCCAAGAAAGCACTATTTATAGGCTGTATACATTAAAGCCTACTTTAAAACTAAAAAATAATATTGCAGCCAATGACTTGTATGTTCGCATCTTTATGAACATTAATTTGTTTTATTGGAGTCTGTGAGCCAAGCAAACAAATTACTGCAAACCCAGTCGCGAATCGTACTGGCATGACAGCAACTTCGCTGCTGCTTTATGCTGTTGATGGACCGCAAGGTTGTGCTTAATGGCAGCGTAAGCATAGTGATATAATTCCCTAAAATCACCATACATAGCTTCGACTACATAATTGTTTTACATTACATCCTTTGTGGCCAAGGACGTTTGAACGGTCTTGATTGTCAGCGGCAATGTACGGACAAGAGCAGTCGAAGCTTAAACGATGTCTCACGCTATACCGTGTCAGGTCCCAGCCGAGCGTCGGCCGTAGCACGGTCAACTAATATTACATATATTTTGTATGGACACACTCACGCTATACCGAGCGACAACCGAACACGGTTGGTTGACCGTCTCGGTCTAGCGTGAGTCATCGTTAATACCGTGAAATAAGAGACAAGTGCCATGATTTATTGCATGACGTGATGCATCCATGGTTATAAAACGTCATTGGTTCTTATATAGATGCGAACATAAAAGTCGACTCAGGAATCAGTTATACACGTAAAGGGTACATCGATACTAAGCATGTATGTGGCGGGTCTAAAAGTTTCCGATGCGCCCTATAATACATAGATGGACACATATAATATACAAGCAGGTAGTCGCATGCAAATGTGTGAAAATGGCATGTAGGGTAACAGTGAATCAATGTTAATTCACATACAATTTTACCATTCGCGATATAATGTAGCACTCGGCTTTAAACGACAAACAAAAGCTCAAAATAAGCCGCTCTGAACGAGTGCCTTTGCCTTAAAAAATCTACAAAAAAAAATACAATGGGTGTTTTATAATAACCTCTAATTTCAATACAAAATATATCGAAAAGTGACCAAATTAATTCAAGAGTTGAGAATACTTAACTTAGCTTACCTTGTTTAGTAATTAAGTTGAATTGAGATGCTGAATAAAGATAATTTTGTGGAATTTCTTTGTGAAATAAAACACACGAAAATGCGCTGTTGATGACGGAATTCCGGAACTTGACACTTGACTGACTGACCAGTGCTGCCAATGTAAATTTCTTGATTCCCCGCTTAAGTAGGCTCAATTCCCCGAATTTCCCCGATTTCCAATCATGCATTCCCCGAAAATTCCCCGACACTGTAATATTCAAGAAACAAAGCATTTTTTCATGCAAAATGTAGTTAAATGTTTCACAAAATTACCTTATCAACATCTTTGTCTTCTAATTTTTATCAAAAATCTATTTAAATATTTAAAATACAATGAGTTTTATTTATTATTTATATTTCTCCCACACTTGTGACCTAAGTATAATCCGATTCGGTTCGAATTTAAACAATTCCTCTTCTTTAGACATCCTTTGTTCGATATTTATTACAAATAGTGGATTCCCCGATTTTAATCATTCCCCGCGCTCTCCCCGCACGCACCCCTCATTCCCCGAAAATCGGGGAAATTCCCCGGAATTGGCAGCACTGTGACTGACATACAAAATTTTTTTTTTGGTTAATTTCAAGGCAAAGGGATCTCTAATAGCCCATACAGCCGATGTCCTTAGTTTTTCTCATTTAAAATTAAAAACGTTGGTGTTCGATGTTTTGACGCTCCATTGGAGTTTTTGGAGACAATCGAGAGACGCAGGAAACGCAGAGAAGTCCAAAGGAAAGACCGCTTTGCCGCGCTAAAATGACGTAACACTTTTCCTGTTTACGACCCATACAGCATTATATTTCACTGAACTGTATATTGTTCACTCGCACGACACTTTTTTATGCAAAACAACACCAATTTTACGAACCAGCGGGGCTAGTACTTCAACCCGCGATAGATAGCGGGTATAACGAGTCTAGACAACTCAACCCCGACAATTCGACCCGGACACTTCAACCCGGACAACTCAACCCCGACTATTCGACCCGGACAACTCGACCCGGACAACTCAACCCCGACAATTCAACCCGGACAATTCAACCCGTTCTCTATGGGACCAACATCGAAATCGCGAAAAAGAAATCTGCTGTCCCATACATTTGGGTCGAGTAGGTTTGCAGTTTTGTATGGGGGAGCAGATTTCTTTTTCGCGATTTTGTTGTTGGTGCCATAGAGAAAGTTGTTCAGTTTGATGGTCAGATCATGCCCTTAAAAAAGTGTCAGCATATTAAGAAAGGACCCTGTATAACATTTCAACTTCAACAAGATACTGTACCTATAACTTCGCAATGTCACCTTCAAAATATGAAATACCTACCACCTGCGCTGCCTATTGTTTTAAATTTGTTTGTGATGTAAGTGTATTTAATCAACTAGTCTTAAATCAAAAAAATAAATTTAAAATGAAATACGTAAGTAGTTAAATACAGAGGCGTAGCGTGGGCTTCTGTCGCACGGGGCATAGATCGATTTTGCCGCCCCATCAGCTTTATAAGAAGACCAACGTAAAAAATAACGGAGCGAGCGAAGCGAGCTGGCGAGCTTTTAACGTACACACGGCGACACATCAGGTTACGCACCCTATATACCTACACTACGTACAAAACACAAAATAGTGCGGTAGAGAGCCTGCATAGATGCGGCTGCCGGCGCGGGCGCAGCGTGCTGTGAGACGAAACAACAACAACATACTGCACCCTTTCGCACGATTCGCAGCGTTCAACTTCTAATAGTTTAAAGTCCAAACAGGGTAACCTGACCTGTCGCCGTGTGTACACCTGTAATCTGTGGACTGCATATCGCCAGGCATCTCTAAGGGCCCTGCGCACCCAATATAATAACGCCTTCAGGATGCTGCTGGGGCTGCCGCGCTTCTGCAGTGCGTCAGGCATGTTCGCGGACGCTCATGTCGATGGGTTTCTCACCACGCTCCGCAAACGCTGTGCCGCCGCACTGCAAGAGGGTTCGCGCCAGCACCAACAGCATTCTGAAGATGGTAGCCAGTAGATACGACAGTAGCTTTATTAAGCACTAGGTCGGTCTGCACTTGAGTGTTTGTACTAACATAGTTATTTAAGTGTGTTACTAACAACAATATGGATTCTATCTGAAATAAAGAATTTTAATTTTAATTTTATTTATTTTTATAAACGCTATGGATCGAGCCTCTGTTCTACGAATTGGTTATATGTATGCATTAGACAGAGTTCAATCAATCTATATTTTTCCCAAATTTGCCGCCCCTAGTAATGCGCCCCCCGGGGAATTTGCCCCCCACCCCTGCCCCCCCCCCCTCGCTACGCTACTGGGTCAATATTTTTTTTTTAATTTATTGTATTCGGATCGTATATAAGTCGTATATCGAATGTGTAATCGCGATTACCAACTCATCATCGTTTACTACTGAACATAAGTAGACAGGCTACTTTCAAGACGAATAAATAAATACCTAAATATAAATATCTTGCGGATATTCACTGTCACACAAATTATCTAGTCACATTTAAAGTACCAGAATCTAGCCTGGACTTGTAATAATTACTTACTTATTAAATAATTTAAAATGGTTAAAGCAATTTTATACGGTATTTCCTTTATTTTTATTGTGATTTTCACCGCTCGAGCACAAGGTGGTAAGTAAATGATGTAAATAGATTGATTTTTTTTTAGTAGATTTCTTTCGTAGATTGATCCGAACGCATCAGAATTTTAGCAAGCATTGGTTACACTACCGTCCTATTATCACGGGTTCACAATGGCCCCGATTCGGACTGTGACACGACTTAACTTAACTAAATTTAATCCTGTCACTTTCTAAAATAAGATGAAGAAAAGAGACAGAAAACCAACAGCTGACTTTAGTGCTGTCAAAGTGACGTTACACGCCCAAAATAAGATGCCATCATAATGTACGCCATCTTATTTAAAGCGTTTTTGGGCGTGTAACGTCACTTTGACAGCACTAAAGTCAGCTGTTGGTTTTCTGTCTCTTTTCTTAATCTTATGTTAGAAAGTGACAGGAATAAATTTAGTTAAGTTAAGTCGTGGCACAGTTCGAATCGACACCATTATTAACTTAATGTTAGAAACTGGTTGTTTTCTGGAAAAGTTAAAAAAGTTTCCCTTATCAAACCCCTTCTAAGAAAGGTCCTAAAGAATTCCAAATAATTTCTAATTTCTCAAAAATATTTGATAAGGTCATAGAACATCCTCCAGGCCGTTCTCATTCTCTTTTTTGTTATTTGTCCAAAAGACATTACATTATTTGTCCAAAAGACAAAAGGCAAAGATAAAATATAGGGGTAGATAAATAATATAAAGCAAGACATAGAAACGCTACTTGACATCCATTCACACTTATGACAACCGCCCATTAGAATAAGTGAAATGTCTATAGTAAACGGAACCGTCTTGAATCATTTTGCCACCAGACCTCCAGCTGGAAGACTCAGCTATTTCCATACGTTAAGAACGATTTTTGCTTGAATTTGCTTAAAAAGTGGTGACAGTTGTTTAACAGACGTAACAGATTAACGTCTAATCTAGCTCTGTCACTCTTATGGCAATCTGTGTGCGACTGTAAGGAATGACTATACATGTTTTTGTACAGTTTGATATTGGGAAGACCTGACAAAAGGTTTAAATCTGCCAAACTGCATGACAGTTTGTTGCCAGCCCGCCGGACCAGAAGTACAATCGGGAAGTACCATCAATGGTACAGTTGGCACAAGGTGGTGCCAGTAGTACCATTAATGGTACAATTGGCACTAGATCATGTCAGTAGTACCATCAGTGGTACAACTGGCACTTAATACTCGTAGGACTTAAAGCCGGGTATTCATTTGGCAACATTTGTTTATAAACACTGTTTATATACATGTTTCACGATGTTTCATCATCTCTGTAAACATGGTTATAAACATTCCGTAAACAAAGATGATGAAAACATGTTGCCGTGTTCCCCGCTCAGAGTGGAGAGCAAGTCGAAACCTTTAGTTCAAAGAGATTAAGAGAATATACTTCAGTTTAGAAAAAGAAGTTGACAAGTGTGGACGCGTGTTGCGCGTGTTTTAAACATGGAAGTAGTTTGGTCGAACAACCAGATTTCTATGCTCATAGAGCTCTTTCAACAGCGTAGCATTCTCTGGGATGCATCAAACAAAGACTACAAAAAAAAATGATGCTTGGGCAGAGATTGCTGCAGAGTTAAATATGACAAAGAAGGATGTTAATATGTATGAATATAATTATGTAAGCAGCACAGAGAATCACTACCTGCTCGGGAACATCCTAGCTACCTTTGCTAGCTACAACTGACAAGTGTGGACTGCCAATGTTACAGAAACAGTGTTTACCACAGAGTGTTTTATTATATGTACTACCGTGTGTTTACGGTAAACATGGTTATAAACAAATGTTGCCAAATACCCGGCTTTTTTTGGCATTTGTGAAGTTTGAATATTGAAACATTTAGTCCCCTCTACCGATGTTCTCTTTAGGGTTCCGTACCCGAAGGGTGCTAACCGGAAATCTATTTAATTACGAAGCCTCCGCTGTCCGCCCATAAATTCCAGCTGTCAAATAAATCTGACCGACGGGAAAAAAATTCCCGTTGGTTAGACTAGTCTGACCACCAATCTGACCACTAGGAAAAACTAGTAAAATAAAGTTAAAAATTAAAGGGGGATCCCCATAGAAGAAACGTTAAAACGTTAAACGGTACGTAACCCTTCGTACCCGAGTCCGACTCGCACTTGGCCGCTTTATTAATAAAAGTTCCGAGTGCCACTTGTACCATTGACCAGCAGTGTCATTAGTACTATTACGTAATGGTACTAATGATACAATACAGTGCCAACTGTACCATTGATGGTACTTCCCGATTGTACTTCTGGTCCGGCGGGGTTGCCAGATGTAAGCTCTTATTTTTTACAGTTTTATTCTAGTACTACAACTACAACTATAATAATACAATGGTAGGTACTATACTAATATACTTATTAAATACAGGGTGAAATTTATATCATTAGCATCCTCTTAAACTAAGAGTCTACCTACCCATCAAACTGAACAACTTTTACTATGGGAGCAAACAGATAGGAGCAAAAAAAAAAATCTGCTGTTCCATACTAAACTGCAATGCCTTCTCGACTCAAATGTAGGTATGTAACAGCAGATTTTTTATTTCTCCGAAAAAGTTTGATGGGTCGACTCTTAGTTTAAAAGGATGCTAATGATATCAATTTCACCCTGTATAATATGCATTTATAGCTGTAATGTAATTTTATTTATTACGAGCTTTTACCCGCGACTTCGTCCGCATAAATTATATACCAGATTTTAAGTCAGATGATAAGCTATCAAACAAAAAAAGTTTCATCAAAATCGGTTCAGTAGTTTTTGCGTGATACTCGAACAAACAAACACCCAAACAAACAAACAAACAAACGAACAAACAAACAAACAAACAAACAAACAAACAAACAAACAAACAGACAGACAAAAAATTCAAAAATTGGTGATTTGGAATCAGGGACAGGTAAAAACCATGTCGTAATTTTTTTTTGTAGATATCTTCAATATACAGACACACTTCTGTTACAGTTTTATAATAGTTTAGATACGTTTTAGGTATGTTTTGCCTATTTCTACCTATTAATCCAATGTGTTACATTTATCTAAGAGTATCTTATATAATTTTGATTCGAAAGAAGATTGCAGTTTTGGACCCAGCCATTTTTACGAAAACTAAAAGGTCTTCAGAACGGCGGTCATAATTTTTATAAACAGAAAAAAATAAGGCATTTTTTAAAAAAACTTCCACATCTCCAGAAGTCCGGATTCAAAAGTAGAAATTACTAGTAAAATAGACAAATCATCCAAAAAGCAGTAGCAAAACGCTACCACGACAGCTATTTTCATCTAATATTATCACTGAGGTATTTTTTGGTCGTTACGGAATGTATTTGGGTTGGTTGAACTGATAGTTCGTGATTTTGTTTTCTTCCATTATCATAATATTATACGGTTATCGTAAATTTTCATTAAAATAAACATAATGAATCCGTAGAAGACTGAATGGACTATCTAATAAGAAAGATTATGAGTTTCACACTCTTGCTACAAAAGGTATCATAAGGAGAATACCTTTCCCCCAACTTCTACAGGTTACAACCAATTTACTTTTTTGTTAGTTTTATTTCACTCTACACGTATTACTAAGTTCCATTCATGTACGGGACCTCTAAGTCTGGTTCTCAAATTACAGGGCCGGCCGCCAAAATTCTTTGTAATTTTATCTTGTCTGCGTATCTCATTGTAGATTTTTGGTATCAAATATTTTCTTGTTCTTTGGCCGAAATAATTTTTACAGATTCTAGATACACGCAAAGTTCTTTTTATGACTGCTCTATAATTTATTGTTGTTGTGGGTACCAAGACTGGTTCGAATCATCCCTTACGCGCTCGCTGGACTTCATTGTCTTGTGTTGTGAGTGGTCGCCGCTGTTGATCCTGGTTTACAAGAGTTAATGGTACCGATTCGGACTGCCTCGACTTAACTTAACTAAATTTATTCCTGCCACTTTCTAAAATAAGATTAAGAAAAGAGACAGAAAACGAACAGCTGACTTTAGTGCTGTCAAAGTGATGAGATGACGTTACACGCCCAAAATAAGATGCCATCATAATGTACGCCATCTTATTTAAAGCGTTTTTGGGCGTGTAACGTCACTTTGACAGCACTAAAGTCAGCTGTTGGTTTTCTGTCTCTTTTCTTAATCTTAAGTTAGAAAGTGACAGGAATAAATTTAGTTAAGTCGAGGCACAGTCCGAATCGAGGCCAATGTGGTGCGAATGAGTGGTTAGGCTATACCCGATAAACAAATTGTATCAAAATATAATAAAACTACCCAAAATGTTCTTTTGTTACAGGTCCAGTACCCCTAGATAATAATTTAAGACACTTGCCCTGCATATCAAGGAGAACATCCGAGGAAGGCCTTTGTATGTTTGCCATATACTGCCTAAAAGCAAACGGCACGCATCTAGGCACATGCGTAGACCGATTCTACTTTGGTTCTTGCTGTCAAATCCCGGACAAAACCATCCTGCCACAAATCATAAACCACATTGACGACAGCATTGGTTCATCCTCAGACCGAAGAAAAAAATAGTACTTCAAAACCTATTTATCTAAAATACCTAATATAACTAACTACTACAACTACAATTGAGAGAGCTACTCAGTTGTAGTTGTAGTAGAAACTACTAAACCTGAAATGAAGACAGATGAGCAAACTACTTTAGATAACGAATTGAATGATGACTCAAAATTAACAACAGCAGTTGTAGTAGAAACTACTATAGGATCTAATATTTTTCAAGAGATTTATTTTATAAGAAAAACCACAGCCACTTCGGTACAGACCAGAGAGTAGAGAGAGCTATCATAGAGAAAATGACATACAAAAAAACCAACTGACGTATGTCAGATAGATAGCGTTTCGTCACAGTATAAGAAAGAGTACCTATCTATTACTAGATACCTGCTAGATACAATACGGACACTCCCTTCCTCCCACCCTCCAGTTACGTACTGACGTCATCTTGTCAATTTCAAATTTTTCTATTCAGTGTCCGGGCTGTGGTTTCGTTTAAAACATTGTTACATATTCTAACAAGTCATACTCCGCCTGAACATTCCTGTGTCAAGGAGGAGCCATATCTTGGCAAACAGCGTTCAATAGCGTTATCGAATGCAGAGGCAGAATACGTAGCGTTATCTGAAGCTACTAAGGAAGCAGTATTCCAGCGTAGTTGGGGAACTTACAGCCTGGAGACAATCAAGGAAATGACTGTATTGTATATTCTGATAGTTTGTCAGCTATTGGGGCGAAACCTGGCCCAACACTAGCACACAAAGCACATAGATGTGAGATACCACTTTGTAAGAGAAGCTGTAGTGAATGGTCTTGACCTGAAGTATAAGCTACTAAGGAAGCAGTATTCCTGCGTAGTTTAGTTGGGGAACTAACGGGCGAGAGCTAGGAGACAATCAAGGCAATGACTGTATATTCTGATAGTTAGTCAGCTATTGCCATTGGGCGAAACCTGGCCCAACACCAGCACACAAAGCACATAGATGTGAGATACCACTTTGTAAGAGAAGCTGTAGCGAATGGTCTTGACCTGAAGTATAAGCTACTAAGGAAGCAGTATTCCTGCGTAGTTTAGTTGGAGAACTAACGGGCGAGAGCTAGGAGACAATCAAGGCAATGACTGTATATTCTGATAGTTAGTCAGCTATTGCCATTGGGCGAAACCTGGCCCAACACCAGCACACAAAGCACATAGATGTGAGATACCACTTTGTAAGAGAAGCTGTAGCGAATGGTCTTGACCTGAAGTATAAGCTACTAAGGAAGCAGCATTCCTGCGTAGTTTAGTTGGGGAACTAACGGGCGAGAGCTAGGAGACAATCAAGGCAATGATTGTATTGTATATTCTGAGTTAGTCAGCTATTGCCATTGGGCGAAACCTGGCCCAACACCAGCACACAAAGCACATAGATGTGAGATACCACTTTGTAAGAGAAGCTGTAGCGAATGATCTTGACCTGGAGCACAGCCCGGACACTGCATACAAAAAATTTACTAATTAAATTGACAAGATGAAGTCTCTACATGCGAAACCAAAGAAATTGAACGCGCGGTAGCCAGATGGTGATAGAGGGGGTGAGGTATAAAGTTGATGGGAGGAAGGGAGTGTCCGTACTGTATCTAGTAATAGATACTCTTTCTTATACAGTGCCTGAAGGAGACTGAGGAAATGGTTGCGGATGTCTTTACCAAGCCGCTGCTAAAAGGATAGTTGAGTGATGTGTCAAATGTCTGAGTGTTTGTTAGATGTGTGGATGTTAGATGTAAAATGGATGAAAGAAAGTTGATATTAAGGAGGAGTGTTAGAGGTTTGATATGCGCTACTGCTACTGGCCATATGGGTGTTATGGTTATGTCAACTTGTCACATGTTATGTGTGTTTTTTATTGCTTTCATTTCTGGGTTTTCCGATGTCACGTAATTTTCTCTGTTACATTGGTTTTACCAACGACATATATATTACTAGCGTAAGGACATGGCCTATGAGCTTGACTATTGTCCCCAGTTCGTTGGCTCTAAAATGCAAGGAAAAATGTCAGTTTTAGAGCACTACAAATATATGACACGATATAGTTCGTATACGAGTTATGACAGATGGCGCAAATTTTTGTTTCTATGAAGAAGGTTTTTGTAAAATATTCTGACGGGCCTATCCTTACGCTAGTAATATATAAATCTATGGGTTTTACATTAATACTGTTTTCATGTTTCAATAAAAATAATTTTAAATAATTTAGTTAATTTAGTATACATTTTGTACAGAATAAAAATTACAGAAATTAAGTGTATCATAAAAAAATTACACTTATCATACTTATGGCTAACTTATGCTTAATTTTGTATTTCTCTTACCCTTTGGAGGTGAAGTGTATGTATCTAGATATTATGAACTCTGTTTACTCTCCTAACTAATCAATCAATCAGTAATAAATCTATACTCGATCAATACGGTTGTTTCTCTCCAATCCGCCACCTGACTGTTGCAGACGTGTTTTTTTTTTTATTTTGGTATATTTCTAGGCTCAAATTGGATCTTAAATACCTACCATACAGAAAAATATATCAATTCTTAATTAGTCCCGGTTCAAACCGTAAAATGACTGGGCTACAATATGGCACTACACTAAGTATACCTATGTGGCATTTATAATACTTTTATATTGTATAGGCACAACCCGGACACTGCATAGAAAAATTTGAAATTTACAAGATGACGTCAGTACATGCGAAACCAACAAAATTGAACCTTAAGTCTTCTACTAGGTAACGAGTAACTGGAGGGTGATAGAGGGGGTGAGGTAAAAAGTTGGTGGGAGGAAGGGAGTGTCCGTACTGTATCTAGTAATGGGTGTAACAAAACACCCTAGTAATACTTAAGGGGGTGCTTCAGACCATCAAACTGAACAACTTTCACTATGGAGCCAACATCGAGAAAAAATAAAATAAATCAGCTGTCCCATACATTTTAGTCGAGTCGGTACTGCACTTTTGTATGGGACAGCAGATGTTTTTTATTTTTTCTCGATGTTGGCCCCATAGTGAAAGTTGTTCGGTTTGATGGTCTGAAGCACCCCCTTAAGTATTACTAGGGTGTATTGGTACACCCTGTATACTGCGCCTGGTATTCTCTTCCGATCACGTGACTGACCACGTGACTGACACAAGTCTACGTCATCATACCCTTTTACCATGTTTAGCGGCCATTTTTTTGTGACGTAGGCTTGTGTCACTCTGGGAATAGAAGACCTTGTTTTTTTAGACTATGGGTATAGGTATCTACTTCTATATAACATTCCAACTTCAACAAGAAACTGTAGGTATAACTTCCCAATGTAGCATAGCATAAGCATATGCTCACGACTATATTCCCCGAGGGGGTAGTCAGAGATATTCTGAAACTTCAGAACATCCACGTCCCAATGTCACCTTCAAAAAATATAAAATACCTACCACCTGTTTTTTGAATTTGTTTTTTGATGTAATATCACCGTTTATTGAATCAGCTGGTTTTAAATAAAACAAATAAAATTTTAATTAAATACTACTTACGTAAGTTAAGTAGGTAAATATTTTTTTGAACTCCATTGTAATTCGATCGTATATAAGGTAGATCGAATGTGTAACTACAATTACAATTATCGACCCATCATAGTCCACTACTGAACATAGACTACTTTCAAGACGAATTTAATATTAAATTAATAATTTAAAATGGTTAAAGCAATTTTATACAGTATTTTTTTTACATGTCTTGTGATTATCACCGCTCGTGCACAAGGTGGTAAGTAGAATACCTGAATTTTTAAATATTTTTTTACGTGTTGGCCTTGATTCCGAACAAATACAGGGTGTACCCCCGAACAAATACACAAAACTGCTGTACCTCATCATGATCATCATCTCAGCCGATGGACGTCCACTGCTGGACATAGGCCTCCCCCAAGGATCGCCATAACGACCGGTCCTGCGCTGCCCTCATCCAACGTTTTCCCGCCGCCTTCACCAGGTCGTCGGTCCACCGTGAGACCTACCCATAGAGAATTCACACGCTCCCCCTGGGGGACCTACCCGACTAAAATGTATGGGACAGCTGATTTTTTTTCGGGTTTCCTGTGGTAGGCTCTATAGTGAAAGTTGTTCAGTTTGATGGTCTGAGTTCACCGTTTCAGTATTTGCTAGGCTGTCACTTACACCCTATAAAAATGTTAAGCTATATTTTCAGGGGCGTTTCAGTCCATCAAATTGAACAACTTTTACTATGGGAGCAACACACAGGGGAGCAAAATAGAAATTGCATTAAAAAAATCTGCTATTTCATAATTCATACCGGATGATTTTTTTACCGTTCCGAAACTTTCAGGAGCGGTTCAGACCATCAAACTGAACAACTTTCACTATGGTAGCAAACCTGAATTCGTAAAAAAAATCTGCTGTCTCATTTGAGTCGAGTAGGTAGTGCAGTTTAGTATATGGAACAGCAGATTTCATTTTTATTCATCAGTCTTGTTCCCATCGTAAAAGTTGTTCAGTTTGATGGTCTGAGTTCACCGTTTCAGTATTAGCTATGCTTAACACCCTGTATGTATACCCGTGCCAAATTACAGCTTTTTCTAAGCGTTTCTGAGCTAGGCCGCGGACAGACAGACAGACTGACGGAAATGGCGAAACTATAAAGCCTCGTATCCATTTGGCAACAATTGACGCGCAACACGTGACGCTCAACATGTTCGACAATGTTGCTAAACAACGTTGCCGAACATGTTGTGGCAAACTAAGTTGAAGTTCCGCGACGTCGCGCGTTGTTTTGCAACGTTGCCCAATATGTTGTGCGTCAAATGTCGCCTAGTAAAAACTAGTGATGTAGATAGCGGGCCGCAAAATCGTTCCGTGCGGCCACCGGCATTCCGGGTGCATGGTACAATAATATACTGCGCCTGGTATTCTCTTCCGACCACGTGACTGACACAAGCCTACGTCATCATACCCTTTTACCATGTTTAGCGGCCATTTTTTTGTGACGTAGGCTTGTGTCACTCTGGGAATAGAAGAACTTGTTTTTTTAGACTATGTTCCGGGTGATAGAAAAGAAACCCACGCTACGCCCGCCAATGGTTTTAAAATCCAAGCGAATTAACTTGGCACGTGGCTCGCACGTGGCTCGGAATAAAAAACTCGTAAAACATGGAAAGAATAACTCGAAAATGCTAATGTACAGGGACACGTGCACCGATAACTGAGATGCTATGCTACTGGCCTCGAACGGCGACGGCGGGGTCCCGCGTAGCAGGAGGGGTGTCAAATTCCGAGCCACGTGCGAGCCAGGTGCCAAGTTAATTCGCCCGAGTTGTAGTTTCTGTGGATTTTGTAGTTATTATCATTATTCTGGTTGCAGATAATGGACGGTGCAGCCTGCCAGTGGATAGTGGTCCATGCAGAGCATACTTAGAGAGGTAACTACCTTAAATAATATAATATAAGAGACAGCGCCGGCCCAAGCCAACTCAGCGCCCTAGGCGAATTAAGTGGACGCGCCCTCAAGGCCGCAGCTAGAACTGAATTTAAAGGTAAAGCATAGGCAGTTTAAGGTAGAACGGAAGCAAAAGGCTAGTTTTTGGGATGAAAGAAAGAAGGTACCAGGACAGAAAAGCTCAAAACATGAGCGAGCGAAGGGAGCTCGAAATTTCGCACACCAAGACTCAACACTAGGGTTGCCATCCTTAATACAAGGATAAGCGGGATATTTTCAATCAAGATGCGGGAGGTGGCTAAAAAAAGCGGGACCCGGCTGTCAAAGTATAATAAGTCGAAAAAACAATGAGGATTTGAAGAAAAATACAAAATTGTTGTTTTGGTTACACAAAAAACTAAACTATAGTACACTATAGTACATCAAACTTTAACTTTAAGGAGCGAAAATCAGTCAATTACCTAAGTAAACTTTTAAATGATTTTACAAACATAAAAGTTAGTACCATGGGGTGCCAGGAATCAGCAGTTTAATGAAATCTGTGTTGGTACGACAGGCACATCTTGGACAGTCAGCCTCGTCACTACAATTACTAGCTAGCTAATCTTTCCTATACATCATGAATAAATAGTCATGCGATATGGCTCATGCTGACATGAAAGAAAAAGAAGAAGAATACATCTAACTTTGAACTTAAGCATTCAATAAAAAGAAATAAAAGATTGAAATTGAAATGCAAAAATTTGAGAAGATAAAGTTTTATATCACTTCTACTGAGTCAACTGAGCTCATAACTACTTCTGCCATAAAGGTTAGCCAGAAAACGGGACAATAGGCGTCCCGCACACATCTATCGCGGGACGTATCCTCTGAGGGTCTAGAAACGGGACGCCCCGCCTCTCGCGGGACGGTTGGCAACCCTACTCAACACGGTGGTGATTCCGAGATCCAATAGCCTATGTATATGTTCAAAATACCATGGCTGACGCGCATTTGTGTTGGCTTTGGAAGACTTTGATCGACGTAATACAATGTGGCGACAACATCCGCGCCCGTTCCCTATACAACGTGTTAATGAATTAACGCAAAACTAGAAAGTAGTTTGTTTAGAATCGAGAGCAGAATCGAATTATCATAGTTTCAACATAGGTAATTTTTTTCAATAATTTATTTGCAAAATTTTAAATTTACTGAACCCGATGTCAATCACACTCACCCTAGTTTACTACCAAAACAAGTTTATAAAAATGTATCCATGAGTATGTTAGCGCTTTCTTTCAGTGCTGAAATGATAACAAATCATTTTTGCCTCAAAACTTAAAATGCGAATACCTTTAAATTTTAACTACCAAAATAATGAAATTATTGCTTCAATCTAATTATTTTGTTATAAATCAGTTGGGGTGTATGAGGTTTTGCGCTAATTCATTAACACGTTGTATACGCTTGCCATGCCGCCCCCCAAATTCGAGCGCCCTAGAGGCCATCGCCTAGGTTCGCCTATATGGACGGGCCGGCTCTGATAAGAGAGCACCATATGCATATACATTACATTGAACCAAGAATATGCGCTCTCATATATATCGAAGAAAACGTAATTTTCTTATTTCAACAAATCATTTTTAAATGTTAAATGTTCTTTTTGAAAACTGTCGCCAATTTTTTTTACAACAATATATAACAACATAAAAGGCTATGGCTATTTTTCCCGTCAATTTGTGGGCATGCCCACCGTGCCCACAAGGAACGGTGAATAATTATTGTAAAAATGTGGTAAAAATAATAGGCTAATCATTTCGTGCTAAGGTACACCTATAATAAAATTGTATCTGTAGGACTGTAGGTAGCGTCGCCAGGTGTCCGGATAAAGCCGGACATAGTTAGGCTTTTTCGATGTGTGTCCGGCCAAATTAGACGGTTTCCGGCCTGTCCGGCTTTTGTTAGGCTTTTAAATTTTTCCAGTCTACTCCAAAATGTTGTAGGAAACTGAGCTTTTAAAGCAGGTATCTGGTAACCATACATATTAAAAATTGCAATATTAGTAAGTAAGTAATGAAATGAATGGTGAATATTAAAGAAAACTGATTAAGGGACAACCGCCGCTCTCCCTTGAAAAAATACCTTAAAATGTATAGAAGTTTTGACTGAAGTCAAATGTGTAATAACTTATGAGGTTTTATAAAAACGACTCAGATAGTATCATTTATTTTTATTTAACGAGTTATTTAATCATTTATTATTAATAAATAATAAAAAAGCAGCAACCCCAACATGGCTGTCAATGTTGTTTAGTAGAAGGTGTTGCAAGCACAATGTTTTTTTTTTTTATATAAAAATGATAAAAACTAATAAATCATTATAAAATAAACTAATGCCTGCAGTTAGTTTCTAGTGTTCCATAGTCCATAATAAAAATAGAAGGACGGTTATACATTTTTGGGTATTATGTGCCAGATGTCCTTTAATTGGAATTTAAGAAGATTTTATGGTAAACGATCAAAAAAGCCTGGTTTTGCATAAAAATGTTGTTGTCGTATTAATAGACAAAAAATCCTCAATAATTAAGGGTGTCATCCTTTTTTACTCATATGTCCGGCTAAACTGGCTGGTCTGTCCGGGTATTCGGTTCTAAGACCTGGCAGCCCTAACTGTAGGTAATATCAATGTGCAATACCTATTCTTCGTATTTTTACAGGTATTTCTTTTTGTATTTACAGGTATGGCTTCGATACACAAACTTTAGCGTGCAAGAAATTCATTTACGGTAATTGCGGTGGCAATGCGAACAATTTCGAAACCTTGGAGCAATGTGAAGAAATCTGTGGATACTAAAGATCAAGATGCAAGTTGATATTTATTTAAATCGATCAATCATTTATTTATTTCAAGTAACATTGACTCATAATTTTGTTTATAAGGGTGTCCGGTGTCAGAATTAGGATTAGAAATGACCTAAAATAAACTATGAGAGAATTAAACATTTATTTTAGTTATTATTATAACGTATTTTTTTTTTTTGGTGGTTTTTCTTATTTATTGCAATATAATAAAAGTTGACATAAAAAATTTATAGTAAAAATTGGCAGCATGCCTTGTCCAAAATGTACAGTCAAAAATCCACAACAAGCTTCGTCACAAGAGAATACAAATAAAAATCCACAAAACGTTTCGTCAGCAAAATAATAAATTAACCTAAACTACACGGCATCGTCATAAATCGTACCTGGCACAAAGGATCCCATCACACTAGCTGCGTTCCCGCGCTGGATAGCCAACGAAATCCTCTGCACCAGATACGACCCTGAGCGGACATCGCCGCCACTCTCAACCAACCTCCTGCTAATATTATAATCTTAATAATGTATTGTTGCTGTTGATGTACCTTAATAAATAAAATAAAATAAAATAAAATAAAACCTCCTGCCCTCCCCCTTATAAAGTAGTATGATCGGAGTTTCCCTGCGAGATCGAATCAGAAATGAAGAGATCCGCAGAAGAACCAGAGTAACTGACATAGGCCCAAAGAATTGCTAAACTAAAATGGCAGTGGGCGGGGCACATTGCTCGCAGAACCGATGGACTATGGGGCCGAAAAGTTCTCGAGTGGCAACCGCGTATCGGAAAGCGCTACGCAGTGGCCCCCACAAGGTGGACCGACGCGACGACCTGGTGAAGGCGGCGGGAACCCGTTGGATGAGGCCAGCGCAGGACCGGTCTTTATGGCGATCCTTGGGGGATGTGGATGTTTTGACATCCATATCGCTGGTCTACACTTTATTTCACTAATAAATTGTTCCGTATCCATTATTATTTTAAAAGCTCAACGCACGATATAAACAAAATTATTTGTTTCGGTCGCGCGATGCTGAATACGTTCACCGATGCCGCCGCGCGCGCCGCTCTGAGCTGTGACCACCTAGGTGTCCGGATAAAGCCGGACATAGTTAGGCTATTTGGATGTGTGTCCGGCCAAATTAGACGGTGTCCGGCCTGTCCTTTTAAAGCACGTACCTGGCAACCACAGAACATTATAAGCGGGGTTAGAAATGCAAAGTAGCGCTTTTGCTTCCGAGACGACTGGGGCAACTTGTCTTCCCACTCACGCTCCTACAATTACTCATGCCCTCTCGCTCGCACCACGCCGCGCGCCTTATGGTGTTATGCAAATCATTGCATAACCTGAGGCGACACGTTTCACGCATACTTTGCACTTCAAACCTCTTATAATGTTCTGTGCTGGCAACCATACATATCATTTTATTTGTTTATCTAATTAGGTAAGTAGTAAAGAAGTGTTTAATTCTAATTTCTCCTTCGCTGCTGCCCTATTTGGAAATTTCAAAAATCTGTTAATTCCATAGACACTAAATTAAAAACACAAGTTGAACAAATTTTAAACATCCGCTTTTCCTTAAATTCGTGGACTGAAGCATCCCTCCCCATTAGACATGGCGGCACAGGGATCCGTAAAATTAGCAGCTTGTGTTTACAAGCCTTTCTCTCCTCCGTCTACAGACCTCATAGGAAGTATGGTCGGGCCCTGTCCTTCACACTATGATGTTGCATGTTTTGACGAAGCGAGAAAAGCCTGGTTCGATTCTGTCCCGAGCCAAAATTTACCCACAGACCCAAAAATACAGAGGAGCTGGGATGACATCACCTCCAAATACACATTCGACTCACTACTTTCCGCTTCGTCAGGCTCTGACCGCACTAGGCTCCTTGCTGCAGCTACGAAGGACGACTCCTTCGCGGACGGGACGGACGGACGGGAGGACGGAGGGGCGGTGGGGCGGAGGGGCGGAGGGGCGGAGGGGTTGGAGGGGCGGAGGGGTGGAGGGGCGGACGGGTTGGCACGTAGCTAGTGCCCCGACGGGCACTGGCTACGTGCCTACGCGTCCGCCAACACCGGGACATACCTGGACCCCGAAACCCTTCGCATAGCAATGGGCCTCCGAGTCGGCGCGGAACTCTGCACCTTCCACCAGTGCCCCTGCGGCATGAATGTCGATCGCCTGGGACACCGCGGGCTCTCATGCCAACAAAGTGCCGGCAGATGCCCTCGCCACTCCACTCTTAATGACATCATACGCAGGTCTCTTGCCACTGTGAACGTACCGGCCACCCTTGAGCCGAAAGGTGTCGTACGGGAGGATGGCAAGAGACCAGACGGGATGTCTCTCGTCCCCTGGAAGATGGGTCGGGTGCTGGTGTGGGATGCCACCTGTGTGGACACTCTGGCGCCGTCCCATCTACGGGAAACGAGCAAGAGAGTTGGCTCGGCGGCGGAATCTGCCGAAAAGGTAAAAGAGGGTAAATACAAGAGCATCGGCACCCAATACAAATTCATAGAATTCGGTGTTGAAACCCTTGGTCCGTGGGGTCCCGGCGCCCAGGCGCTTTTTAAAGATCTGGCAAAGCGCCTGGTAGACTCGACCGGGGATCCAAAGGCTGGCGCTTTCTTCGCTCAACGGATCAGTCTAGCCGTTCAGCGAGGAAATACTGCCAGCATCTTGGCTACCCTCTCGCGCGGTCCAAACCTGCACCATATTTTAGGTTAAAATATTGAGAACATAAAATAACTTAAGTTAGTTTTATTTTCTCAATATTTTTATTTATTTTTAATGTACTTACGCACTTTTATTTGTTTTACCATTAAATCTAATATACAAATTGAACTTACATAAATAGTACAATCACAATTAAATAAAGTTTGATTTGGCGCTCGATTCGTTTCAGGCGCGCGCGTCGCCCCATCTCTTTCTCTCGCATCAGTCCGGTAATAAAAGCTATCCCCCGCCTGTTTCGCTTAAATTATTTTTCGAAATGTAAGCTCTGATGAAAATTTTGTACACGCCCGAACTCACCATTTTTGTCGGTAGGTGTAGCGGGGCACGAAACGGTGCAACGTGATTGGCCAACTCAAGGTCGCACTACTTCTAGCTCGCTCACTCGCGTTGCTTGTATCAGTGCAAAATCATAGATGTGTGGCGAGCGTCGGCGGCCCTGTATGCGGTATCTATTGGGGGTAATCTGTGTTGCAACATCAGTGCTTTCAGAGCGATTGCATAGTAAAATAATAACAGATTGTTTTTATCAGTTCAAAATACTCTTACAGAAAATCAAAACAGATTTGATTTATATCTAATGATAAAACGTTGGCCGTTTTAAGAGCCTATGTCGAAAAATAATTTAAGCGAAACAGGCGTGGGATAGCTTATATTACGGCCTGATGCGAGAGAAAGAGATGGGGCGGCGCGCGCGCCTGAAACGAATCGAGCGCCAAATCAAACTTTATTTAATTGTGATTGTACTATTTATGTAAGTTCAATTCTGCTCTAATCAAAATTTAGAAAATAGCAGTCTCTTTTTTTTTAAATCAAGTCTTGTGTTTCTATTTTTCACCGTTTAGCAGTTCCAAGCGTTTATAGATAAAAACGGAGGCTACTTTGGCTTGTTTTTCTATCGAGAAAATTTGTCTTAGTCGTGTTTTGGCTCTAATCAAAACTTCAATTATATTTTATTTTTATTTTATTTAATATGGCACACCAACAGTATACATATTTAAACATTTACAATATTAAAGAAACACTACAAATCTATTTCTAATACATATACATATAACAGGTGCACACAGCATTGGCCATTTATACAAGTAATCTTTAAATAAATAATTAATCTATACAATATCTAATAAAAACATTTCAACATTTTAGCTAACAATCGAACAAACAAACAGGAAAATAACAAGAATAATAAGTACAATAAAAGAGAATAAAAGAGAATAACATTTGTTGCGACTGTTACCATCACACTATTGGTTGGTGGACAAATGCCTCAGCACCTTGGATTTAAACCTATTCAGAGAGTCGTGAAAAATGTCCAGATCCTGAATCTCTTCACCAACGCGGTTGTATTCGCGACATATTCTTATGAGCGGTGAACTCAGACCTAGGTTTGTCCTGCAGTAAGGTGTATGGAAAGTTCTCGTCATAGGATATCTGGGTAGACGGTGCGGGACCGAGAGTGGTATCCCGCCAATGATCTGCGAGCAATCGATTTTGTCATTTGCGACTTTGTGCAGAAGGCTTACATCCTGCAATATGCGTCGATTCCGGAGAGAGAGCATTCTAAAGAAGGTCAACCGCTGTTTGTAAGGGCACCTGTGCGAGATACCCGACGACATGAATGCTATGTGTCTCGTGAACGCACGCTGTATGCTTTCGACACGCTGGGACTGAACACTGTAGAATGGATTCCATACCGTGCAGGCATACTCGAGGTGACATCGAACCAATGCATTGTACAGAATCATTCGCGCCTTTATCGTACGGAATCCCTTCGTGTTACGCTTGAGAAACCCCAGCATTCGCGCAGATTTCCTCACAATGTGGTCAATGTGGGAGGTAAATTGCAGTTCTTTGTCTATGATTACTCCTAAATCGCGCATCTCATTTACCTCCTCCAATCTAACATAGTCAAGTGTATATTGCGATACGGTTGGCAGTAGTTTCCTCGTGTATTTAATGTGAAAACATTTATTAGTATTGAGAATCATGCCGTTGCTAGAACACCACTGTTTTATTTTGTCTAGATCGCTCTGTATCAAAAATGAGTCCGCTAATGAGTGCACTGTCCTATATATTTTCAAATCGTCTGCGAACATGGCAAATTTGGAATGTTGTATCTGATTGGTTATATCGTTAATAAATAAAGAAAAAAGAATCGGTCCCAGGTGTGACCCCTGTGGTACTCCCGAGAGGGCGTAGTAAACCTGGGACTGGTGACCATTCACAACTACTTCTTGTGGTCTACTGTCTAGATACGATCCAAACCAGACCATTTTTAAGATTATATGTTCAATTTACACATATCCGAAAATCATACTCCTACTGTCAGTACTTCATGATATATGAAGCTTTGAAGAATCCTATTTTTTTCACATAGCCCCTAAATTAATGTTCTATGGTTTTAAGTAGGGATGCAACGATTACGAAGCGGTGCATCGTTTTGCATCTGTAATCGTAATAATCACGATTAATAACGATGCAATGCACCGTAGTAAGAATCGTACGATTATTAAATCGAATTGAAACCGTCAATTGGATTGCACTTGTTGACAAATACCAGACCTGAATACTAGATTCTAGAACCAAAAAACAACATTAAAAAAATCGGAAATCTCGCTGCAATTTTAGCTCATTTGGAGCTAGATTGTTTTTTTTTTAGTCAGATTTGACTCCGATTTTTTTTAATACTACTGATTCCTACGATTTGATTCTCGGCTTGAAGTAAGGAATGCATTCTCGTTCTCGTGATATCTCGTCCACATTTTAAAAGATTAATCTCCTACGTAAATCGGACGAGATATCGCTTGATTGACGAGATTATACAGAATCATGTTCCATATTTTTTTTACTGCGTTTTTCAAAGCAAATTAGCCTCTACGCATCCAAAAATCTGAATCCTGACCAAGTGAGCCTTTGACTTCTATCTCAAATTAGTAGAAAAATAATAAAATATAGGAATTTTTTACAGTTTCTTTTGGTGATTTATTTTTCATTGGAATGCAAAGAAACACAATTAAAACACAATCAGAGCTTAATCTCAACTAAATTTATTTAAATAATCGTAATGCATCGGTTATCGTAATAAATAACGATCAATATCGTAATCGTAATCGTTTTCGTAATCGTTTTCGTAATGGCCGAATCGTTGCATCCCTAGTTTTAAGGCTACTCCTCCCATCTGCAAGGCTCTCTTTCTTACAAGCAAACTTTTGCAATTAGCCATCCCGCTTCAATTGCGCGGCTCCGGTCGGAATTTTCCGTTTTCTTTGAAAACCTGTATGATCTTTTATGAATTTTCAAAAAATAAGAAAACCACATCATTTTATATTGTATTGTAAAATTACACCTTTAAATGCAATAAAAATAAATTTTTCAATTTAAATAAAAAATATGCCACAAAAACGCGCCATTATGATCACGTGACCACGTATGACGTCACTCTGCAAGTCTGCATGACACAAACAAAACCAAGTTACTATGTGCAGAGTTGATTTTGCTCGATTTAGGTAAAATTGATGTGAAAAATTACTATAAATGTTGTGCTCAGATGTAGTGCCGTGCCTTCTTACGTGAACACTGCTATCAAAACTCCCACAAAACAGTTTATTCATGTCCCGCCCCCCGCTCGGCTAAAACAGATATTCGAAACCAAGTCCATGGAACTTGGTCGAGGGAATGTACCGAAATCAAAATGTTGTTGTGAAGATCATTTCGATGTAAGTAACAAGCCAATGCAATATTATTTCCAGGTCAGTAGGGCAATAATTCCCTCTCAATAAACCTAACCTTTTTGTTAACCTTTTTGAGGTTATGTATGTTATGTAAGGAAATTTAAGTAAGTTACTGTATGAATACTACAATATCTATCTATGTTTCAGCTCCCCACTGACATGGAGAACTACATGGAGTACCATTTGTTGAGTTGTGCTAGGTTGGCATGTCAACCCGATCGGAAAAAGACAACCACAACTACTCACCGAGATGCATATTCAAAAAGACAAAGAAATGAACTTGTTGAACAACTACTACTGGATGAAAAAAGAATGAAAAAGAAGAAGTCGGTCTGAACCATTGAAGTACCTTCCTACTAGAGGCGACACCCCGACAAAACTTTTGATGCACAGATTTTGGCATCATCATCACATTATGTCCCACCGCAGGGCACAGGCCTACCCTCGGGGAGGTACACACTTGTCAGGATCTTCAAGCTCAGTGAATAAAATCAATTAACTATTGCAATAAATAAAAAATTGGTAGGTATTATCTCTACATAGTACAAAATAAAGTCGCTTTCCGCATTTGTCTGTCTGTATATCAGGTAAACAGCATGGTGGTGCTGGTTTACTATTGAGGAGTACCCTAGTACGGAGACATTCTTGAGTTCAGCACCAGATCTTGGTTAAATACTTATGTGTTTACGGGGCCGCGGCCGGCTCGGTCACTCTGCTGCGACCGATGACCCGGCACGGTGTAGCGTGAGTCATCCTTAATGTGTAGGTACTTATACAAGGTGTAAGGAAAAGTATCATTAACCTTTAAACCACATAGTCTTGATACTCTACTATCAAACTGAACAACTTTGACCATGGGCACAAACAAGTCAAATAAAAAAAAAAACAGCTGTTCCATACTAAACTGTATTACCTACACAACTCAAATGTATGAGACAGCTGACTTTTTTTACAAGTTTGCTCCCATAGCAAAAGTTGTTCATTTTGATGTGGTTTAAAGGTTAATACTTAATGATGCTTTTCCTTCGGTGGGTCGCTAGTTCTAATATATGATGTAAAGTCTGTTAATCTAAGCATTAGGCAAGCATGGTGGACTAACGCCCATACACCCTCCGCCAGTGTAGGCTCAACCCTTTATCAGGCTGTGGCAACCACATTACATTCTATAATGAACCTATTTTTATGTGGTCGATGAAGCGTACTATGCCTGATAAAGTGATCGGAATAGGTAGTGCAATTTAGGGTAAAGTTGTGAATATTTGTGAGATGAATACTGATAATTGTATTCAATTCATAGGTGTTTGTATCTACACGGGGCGTGCACCCTGTTTAATATACAATACATCAAATTTTACACCCCGTATAGATACAAACACCCATGAATTGAATACAAATATCAATATGCATCACACAAATATTCGCAACTTTACCCTAAATTGCACTACCTATTCCAATCACTGCTGATAAGGGTTAAGGCCTGCTGTGGGACATATATAGGCTACAGGAGTGTGAAGCCGAAGTTCACCGTGTGTCAGATTTTGCAGAAATTTTGTTGTAATGGCCTAATATAAATATTGTTATATTATTGCTTTGTTTGATAAAATAAATAAAACAAACATTTAAACGATTACGAGTATATGCTTTTATTTACTTACTTAACACATTTAAGCAGGATTGACCTTGCTAATGAGTAATGACAAAAGTTTTCTCTGCATTGCACATTGTAGATAAACAATGTGGAGCGCTAACCTGCGCCAACTTGGGTTTCTTCTCGCGTAGCACTCTCTGGAAGTAGATGAAGGCTCTTGACTTAATCTATGAAGCCACCATGAGAAGCTACACATTCGAGGCACTGGACATCTGTGACTTTGCCTTCATCTTCGTTAACAACCAAACTAACGTTAAAAGGCTTGAAGTGCACTTTGTGTTCTGGACATTATTCTAGAAATTACTACACCAGAACCAGCGTTCCGACTTCCGACACAGCTGAACGTGACTGATTGCGACATCTTCGACAGCTTTCTTTTGGAGATCTGATAACAACAAAAAGATAGTTTTGTTTTTAGTATTTACCTGCTAAACCATCGTAAATAACGACATTTTGTAAGTTTAATGCCCGCACTTCACTCTCGCCGAGAACTCGCGGCGAGAAGTTTCATGATGCCACGAGAACAATGAAGGGCATCCACACTCTCGTTCTCAGCCTGTCTCGCCCGTTCTCGGCGAGAATGAAGAGCCGGCATCAAAATAAGCAAGTATACTCACGCAGAAGTTTAAAATTTCTTTATTCAGCCGAACAAAAATCCGGTTTGGAGGCAAAATAGTTAGCAACCATAAGGACATCTATTTTCGGCAAATTGGTACTGTCGACCTTTTGAAACCTTTGCTCCATTTTTATAAAGCAAGCAATGTGACTATTTTCAACACAGACTTAATAGAGAGTTGATAATTTCACTGTTTTTAACAATTTTATTTGCACCAAATAACCTAAAAACACTGTCAAATGTGACTGTTTTCCGCAGAGTGACGTCACGTTTCCTGATTGGCGTTTCAAGTCACGTGACTCACAGATAAAAAAATCGTGATTTTTAAAATTGAAAATAAAATAAATTAATAATTATTTTTTTCTAATTTGTATTGTTTTACAATTTTTACCAATAAATCTATGTAATTAAATAATTAACTTTTATATTTAATCACACTGTCAACTCGCGGATTGTGAAGAATATTGTAAATTTTCATATTCTTCTGATCAACAATGAAAGAGTAAAACGGTTACAACTGGAAAAAAAGAGGTGACTTTGGAGTCGTTTTTCTTCAGTTTTATTAATTAAAATAGATTTCGAGAAAAACTTCTCATATCCTGAAGATTGTTCAGTTTTGTTTTCTGCTTAAAAAGTGCCATAGTTAATGTATAAAATGGTTACAAAGTTACTCAAAACCGGGCGGACGCCCCTTAAGAATGGCATTGGTTAATGTCCATTACGGTTTTTTAAGTAGGTAGTTAGTAATGTTTCTTAAATTAGGTATCTACCTAGGTATAATATTTAAGTCATCTTTAAATTATTAAATTGTAGCTATTGTATTAAATAAGGCTTGAAGACATCGCTATTTAATACGCATTGGAATTAAAATTGTGTTATGAAAGTTTAAAAATAGGGGTGTATGCTTTTATTAAATTAAAATAGCAATATAGGTTGCTAGCCAGCACAGGCATGACACTGCCTGTACGTGAATGAGCGCAGTCCGGTGACATTGGGCCGGCGCGCGAGTATGCGATAGGGGTGATACCTACCGAAAACGAATAATATGTACCCAGGTCAGGTGCGAGGAATAATAAAAGTTATGTTTGATTACGTAAATTAAATTATATTCTTACTGTAGTGTCAATTTCACACCATGCTCGATCCCCAATGCGTATATACGAGTAGCAATAAATAAGGTACCTAGGTCGTGTGTTTTTAGGGTTCCGTACCCAAAGTGTGAAAACGGGGCCCTATTACTAAGCCTAAGTTCTCCATCCGTCCGTCTGTCCGTCTGTCCGTCTGTCCGTTTGTCCGTCTGTCCGTCTGTCCGTCTGTCCGTCTGTCCGTCTGTCCGTCTGTCCGTCTGTCCGTCTGTCCGTCTGTCCGTCTGTCCGTCTGTCCGTCTGTCCGTCTGTCCGTCTGTCCGTCTGTCCGTCTGTCCGTCTGTCCGTCTGTCCGTCTGTCCGTCTGCCCGTCTGTCCGTCTGTCCGTCTGTCCGTCTGTCCGTCTGTCCGTCTGTCCGTCTGTCCGTCTGTCCGTCTGTCCGTCTGTCCGTCTGTCCGTCTGTCCGTCTGTCCGTCTGTCCGTCGGTCCGTCTGTCCGTCTGTCCGTCTGTCCGTCTGTCCGTCTGTCCGTCGGTCCGTCTGTCCGTCTGTCCGTCTGTCCGTCTGTCCGTCTGTCCGTCTGTCCGTCTGTCCGTCTGTCCGTCTGTCCGTCTGTCCGTCTGTCCGTCTATCCGTCTGTCCGTCTGTCCGTCTGTCCGTCTGTCCGTCTGTCCGTCTGTCCGTCTGTCCGTCTGTCCGTCTGTCCGTCTGTCCGTCTGTCCGTCTGTCCGTCTGTCCGTCTGTCCGTCTGTCCGTCTGTCCGTCTGTCCGTCTGTCCGTCTGTCCGTCTGTCCGTCTGTCCGTCTGTCCGTCTGTCCGTCTGTCCGTCATTCCGTCCGTCCGTCTGTCCTACCTATTTAGGGCTGTAAATTTTGAACCGTAATAGCTAGATAGTTGAAATTTTCTAAGATTATGCGTTATTACGGCGGATTTGTTAACAAATAATAAAAATGTCAAAAAGTTAAAAATTCAGGGGGGTTCTTAACCAGAAACTAGTTTTTATCAACGTTTTTTCTTCACGCTCTATCGTAAAAACGGTAATACATACAAGCGTCAAACTTAGTGTGATTATAGTGCAAACTTTACAGAATATCAACAAATACTAAAAACCGGCCAAGTGTGAGCGGTCTTGCGCTAAAGGTTCCGGACAAAAAAAGTTTTTTTTCTAAGTTAATAATGTTGTGTTCTGTGGTGGTGTAGTACGGAACCCTCGGTGCGCCAGTAACCCGACTCGCACTTGACCGGTTTTATTTTAAATCAAGTAAGACCTGAGTAGATAGGTAATTACATGAAAATATAGGGAGCGTTATCATTATCACTTATCATTATCAATCATCAACATTAAAATACCTATTTGATAGGTACCTATTGAATTAACTTTTTTAAAAGACTTTCCATACTAAATGCAATCAACTGATCGAACGTTTGTATGAAAAAAATATTTTGCAAATTTCCTATAGGTTTCTTAGGGAAAGTTGTTCAGTATCTTGGTATGAAAAGTCGAAAAAATATTTTGCGAATTTAAATAAATAAATATCTTTGACAATGTCACACAAATTATCTAGTCACATTTAAAGTACCAGAATCTAGCCTGGACTTGTAATTTCCTGTAGGTGTCTTAGGGAAAGTTGTTCAGTATCATAGTTACAATTTACAATCACCCCTTAAAATAATGCAACTGCTTACCCTAACACCCTGTAGAACATTCCAACTTCAACAAGAAACTGTATAATAACTTCCCAAAGTCACTTTCACAATTTGAAATACCTACCTACGCTATGCTACCTATTGTTTTAATTTGTTTTTTGATGTAATTCCGTTTATTTAATCAACTGTTTTCAAATAAAACAAATAAAAATGAAATACGCAAGTAAGTACAGTCACCAGCAGATATATCGTAGCAAACAAGGTGGTCAAATATTTCTAAGCAGTTCTAATTTTCAATGATTTCTTTACTCATACATAACCAATCAAAAATATAGGAACGCGTAGAACACTACGTAGAACATCAAATATATCGACGTAGTCATGGTGGTCATAAACATCTGAACAGTTTGGGAAAAAAACCTTACTCCGTTGATTTACATTTTAATTTTAAATAACATTGTAAAGAAATTATTGAAAATTCGCTGTTCAGATATTTATGACAAAATACACGTTTAGAATCTAGTCTTTCGCCTATAGTAGTATCATCTATGGGGTTTATTTAATAAGTTAGAATATTTACAACATTAATTATGTACAACTTAAGGCTAAATATAAAGATAAAATAAGTATATATATTAATATAATTAAAAATATTAATAAATATAATTAAAAATATTAATATATATAATTAAAAACAATAATAAGAACAAATGTAAAAAAGTGAAGAAGAAATGAGCCACTATATCGAGCACGACTTCCGTTCGACTTACACTAAACAGAAGACGTGCTCGAGGCCACCGTCCTGCGGGAGGGTGCCCAGGACGCTGGCTGCGTTACCTCGTTGTATGGCAATGGATATTCGTTGCCCGAGGTACGCACCAGCCCTTCGGTCACCGGACACCTCGATCAAGCGCGACGACAGCTCTTTGAAGAGCTGTCGCGCGTCCGGCCCCCACGGCCCCAGGGTCTCTACGCCGAATGGCGCAAGAATGTAGCCGTCACCCAGGGTGGCATATGTGCGCCGCTTGAGACCCTCTGCAGCGGCTGCCGCCGCGCCCGCTCTTAGAGAAGTGGCAGCGAGGTGTGAGGGCGCCACGGTGTCGACACACGTAGCGTCCCACACCAGGGGCCTGCCATTCCTCCAAGGAATGACAGTCATACCGTCGGGCCTCCTGCCATCGTCTCGTGCAAGGCCCCTTGGCTCAAGAATGGCCGGCACGTTGGCGCTGACAAGGGCCCGGCGGATGATGTCATTCAGGCTGGCGTGGCGTGGGAGACGGCCGGCACTGTGCCGACAGGAGAGGCCATGGTGGCCGAGGTCGTTGACGTTCCCGCCGCAACGGCAGCGGTGTGGCTCAATCGTTCTGGCACCCAATCTCAGACTGACTGCCAATGTGAAGGTGGATCTGTCCAGAAGCGTGCCCACGTTTGCGGATGGCAACGCATTTAGCCAGAATCCTGACTCGGGCTCGCTTGAGGCTAGGAGTCGGGCTTTATCTGCAGTACTGGTGGCGTTGTCTATAAGACTTTTTTGTGCTTGAATGCAGAGCGGCTCGTCCCATAGCCTCTGTGACGTCAGACTTATGGGGACAGTGTTATTGGGACCGGCGGCACTTATCCAGGCGTTTCTGGCCTCAGTCAAGTACGTGACCTCTATATCACCAAGTGACGGGTTTATGATTCTACCGAAGAGGTCAAGCGTACTATGGACTGACGACAGGAACGCCGGAAGCGCTACCGCCGATGCTTTTCGGATGCCAATACCACCAAACCGGATTGGAAGGGTGGCTTGGCACCAGCTGTGGACATTCTCACTAAGGGGACAATTTAGAATTTCTGATAGGGTAGTTTGGATAAGGTTATCGAAACGAAGCAGAAGCGAGGGATATCTCCAAAGGGTAGAACAACGCAACACATATGTGAATTTTGGCACGAATAAACAAAATTTTATAATGCAGTACGCCATGTGGGGACTGATTTCTTTTAGACGATTTGAGGATTCTTGAAATTTTGCAATTAAGTCCGAAACAAAAACGGGTAGAGATTCTTCCAGAATTGGAGCACCTAAGAGTCGAAGTGACTCCTTGTTTATAATTTTTATGCCTGGGGCTAAACTGTCAAATTGTCTTATGAGGGAATTTTTTTCGGACGGAGACAAAGTGTCGCCGATAAATAGTTCGCATTTTGAGTAATTTAATTCGAGGCCTATTGACTGAAAATTGTGGATCAGATTCTCTAAATCTAATAGGACGGATGTCGCTTCGCCTCCTATTGCTCCGTCGTCTAAGTACCAGATATTGAATTTAGATGAAAGAGTCGATATGTGTGGGTGTATGGCCAGGCTAAAGATGGCCGGTCCGAGGGGGTCGCCTTGCTGACAGCCAACCGAAGAATGTAGAAGATTATTTTGATAGACGAGATTCGATGGCGAGCTGTAGCACTGCCATAAGTAGTGGTATAAGGCTGGGATATGTTCTTTGACTTCTGTCAGCAGGGCACCCCTGTCAACCGAGTTAAATGCGTTGCGTACATCCACTTTCAGCAGCACCTCCCCTCCGCCGCCATCTAGGCCACCGGCTGAACCATTCCTGAAGGACGAAATCGCAGCCAGGACCTCTTCAGCAGTCGCTTCGGGAGTGTGCTCTGAACGGTCGGGGGCATTCGGCAGGTGGCAGGCTGCTGCTGGAGATGGATGCTTGTCACGCAGGGATGATAGGGTTTCTGGCGTGTCCGGGGCGATTGCGTCACTGGAAAATAAAAGCTGCGCGGCTCCTTTCAGGTCTCCATCGCCAACTTTAGATTCTATTTTCTTATTGATGTTATATAAGGGGCCTCTCCTAAAGAGGAGGTCATCATCTTCGAAGATAATTGATGGGAGGAGGCAGTTTTTCTTAATTTTGTTGGTGAGGGAGCCGCTACTTTCGCTTCCATTCGGTATGTGAAGTGTTCGGTAGGAGAAACTGAGTACCTGCTCCCAGCTATTCCTGTCATTTTTGTTGGTAGCGTTCCTAATGTAGGAGGACAGAGAGGTGGCTACCGCAATCCTCGCCCCCCGAGGTATCCTCTTTACCAGAGGGAGAGAGGATTTCAGTCTGCCTAGTTTTTCCCACAGCGCCTTTGAAACCTGTCCTGGCGGTGGTGGACCACTGTTCGGGGCTGTTGATGTAGTGCGCGGTAGATGCACTCTAGTTTTGTGGATATTTAGACCTCTTTGTCCCCTGAAAAATTTCGGCTGGGTGCACTCCGGACACTGCACAAGATCTTGTGACGCCGTCGCCCGTAGCTGACTAGCAGTGGTCTGAGACATGGGTGATGCGAAATATGAGAAATTAAACTTACGATTAGACTAAAATAACATACGAAAATACAAAGGAAAAATAGAAAACATCGTGAAAACATCTAAAACGTCCTTCTTGACACCAACTTGACACTTTCGTGCGGGACCGCTACGCGCATGTGGTGTTACTTCGTTACCCCGGGAGCAGCCGTTCGGCGACCAATGGCAGCGTTTCGCAGCTTCGGTTCAAGAAAATTACATACAGCCATAGACGAAAATTGTTTCACGTCTTAGTTACCGCGTTGTTTACGTGACACGTCAAACAAACGTCAGGTAAAATCCAAAATGACACAAAACAGCTGGCTTTGTTTGACCAGAAAAACATGTATTAAGGCGACGAAAGGCGCCGCCCACACTTCCTTAGGCACGACTCGGCTTAGGCACTCGGTATCCCAGGGAATTTTCTGCGGGAAGGGGCCCCAACTATTTTTTCAAAGCTTTTGATCGGTAGCTATTTCAGATCGTGACATTGTTTTTTTTTTTTTTTTTTTAGATATATAATTGGTAACATTTACTCTAAAGAATTTAATGAAAATTGGCACTGCTCAGAAATATTTGGACACCTTGTATGCTACGATATATCTGATGGCGACGACTGTACGTAAATAAAGTAGGTAAGTAAATAATTTTTTTGAACTCCATTGTAATTCGATCGTATATAAGGTAGCTAGATCGAATGTGTAATTACAATTATCAACCCATCATAGTCCACTAATTACTATCAAGACGAATATAATATTAAATTAATAATTTAAAATGGTTAAAGCAATTTTATACAGTATTTTTTTTATATGTCTTGTGATTATCACCGCTCATGCACAAGGTGGTAAGTAGAATACCAGATTTTTTAAAATTTTTTTTACGTGTTTTCCTTGATATCGGAGAAAACAATTTTTTTTTGATAAATAATATTGTGTGATGGTACGAAACGCACTTGTCGGTTTTTGTTTTTTATTTTCCAATTGGCAGTTTTTCGAATTAAAAAAAAAAAAAATAAAAATTTAACAGATAAACTAACAAATTTACGCCATTTACAGATTTTCATTGGAACAAAGTAAACCTCGTACAACCCGGGCGAATTAACTAGGCACCTGGCTCGCACGTGGCTCGGAATTTGACACCCCTCCTGCTACCCCCCCCCCCCCCCCCCCCCCCCCCCCCCGCGGGACCCCGCCGTTGCCGCGCGAGGCCGTAGCATAGCATTTCAGTTACTGTTGCACGTGTCTCTGCGCTTTAGCATTTTCGAGTTATTCTTTCAGAGTTTTCCGAGTTTTATATTCCGAGCCACGTGCGACCCAGGTCCCAAGTTAATTCGCCCGGGTTGTACCGTACCTACTTTGCTACTCGCTAGTTGCTATAGGCCTTCTCTTTTCAGGCAGTAATAGAATTCCTCTATCAAGTCTCAGTTTGTGTGACATTTTTTATTTTTCTTCTTATCGTGTGTCCCCGTCGAAACTCGAAGTCATTTAGTAATTAAAAATCAATCATGTGTGGTACTCCAAAGCTGCAAAATCGGGTGCTACTAATCTTTCTGTAAGAAATAAAGAGTTTTTCTCCAACATCATCATTATGATGAAATATTTTCAGTTTTTGTGAAAAAAAAAATTGAAGAATGAAGAAAGAATAAACCCGGTCAAGTGCGAGTCGGGCTACTCGCACACCGAGGGTTCCGTACCACACCACCACAGAACACAACATTATTAACATAGAAAAAAAAACTTTTTGTCCAGGACCTTTAGCGCAAGATCGAGTCACACTTGGCCGGTTTTTAGTATTTGTTGTTATTCTGTAGAGTTTGTTCTATAATCACACTAAGTTTGACGCTTGTATGTATTACCGTTTTTACGATAGTGCGTGAAGAAAAAACGTTGATAAAAACCAGTTTCTTGTTGAGAGCCCCCCTTAATTTTTAACTTTTTGACATTTTTATTATTTGTTAACAAATCCGCCGTAATAACGCATAATCTGAGAAAATTTCAACTATCTAGCTATTACGTTTCAAAAGATTCAGCCCTAAATAGGTAGGACCATAAAGTTATTATACCTTTATGGGTAGGTCGCAGGTAGGACAGACGGACGGACGGACGTACGGACAACGTAGGCGTAGTAATAGGGTCCCGTTTTCACCCTTTGATACGGAACCCTAAAAATGAGACTTAAAGCACAGCCCGGACACTGTATACAAAAAAATGAAATTGACAAGATGACGTCAGCACATGCGAAACGGGTTTAGGGCTGCCACAACTTAAGTTGCGTGCGGTACAACTTGTGACGGGCAGATGGCGCGCGTGACATAGTCGATGAACGAGTGGGAAAAATCAAAGAGATTGGTACCGTAAAATAAAGACCATAAACATAAAGTAAAAAAACCACTAACCTTGATTCTTCCTTTGGAAATCTGAAGAATATTCTATAATTATCTTTATAATGGCTTGGACAGCCGTATATATCGCACAATGTATGCCCATCTTGCACCTGGAGTGCTATTTTTGAATCTCATTCGCTGAGTATGGCTGAGTTCAGCAGTTGTAAATGTCAAAATTACTATGGAGATACGCATCTTTCTACAGCTCATTTGACTTTCAAAAATCGCACTCCTCAAGTATGATTTTTGAAAGTCAAATCAGCAGTACAAAGATGCATATCTCCGTAGTAATTTTGACATTTTCAACTGCTGAACTCAGCGAATGAGATTCAAAAATCGCACTCCTGAATTGTCTTGCAAAATGAAAATAGGCCGGGGAGCAAAACTAAGACAATAAGCGTTAGCGTTTTAAAATCTCTGCCGTTTGTTTGCCTAGAGCCCAGACAGTAATTTTTTTTTTCATTTATTTCTTTTTTCGTAAATAAAACGCATTGACACCCGTCTATTCAAAAAAGAGTTTTTATCCTTCACATATACCAATGCTTTTTGTTTCGAAAACATAAATTCTAGATGGTGACAATCATAGAGTTATCGGCTTGTTTCTATAGAAAATGTTGTCGCCAACAAAGGGGGTGAAAAGGGGGTGAGGGGAAGGGTTAACATTTAAATACGCTACTTCCCGCTATTATGACGTCAGGCCCAGTTGAGTATCTGTGCACAGTTCGATACAACATCTCTTCCCCAGGGGAGCGCGTTATTTTCTCTATGGTGACAATCTAGGCTACAGGTAACTGCCGAGGGCGATAGAGGGGGTGAGGCTGGGGTGAGGTAAAAAGTTGGTGGGAGGAAGGGAGTGTCCATACTGTATCTAGTAATAGATACTCTTTCTTATACTGTGCTTAAAGTTTCCCAGTTTGCCCGTTTCAGGGATGGACATCACGTATCACATCAGTGTCTGGAATAGGATAGGGACCTACCTAATTTTATAGAAAGTTAAAGGAGAGGGAGTTTTGTATTTGTGTGTGCCATCAAAATTGGCTAGGCTAATTAATAAATTTATAAAATACGAGCTTTTACCCGCGACTTCGTCCGCATAAATTATATACCAGATTTTAAGTCAGATGATAAGCTATCAAACAAAAAAAGTTTCATCAAAATCGGTTTAGTAGTTTTTGCGTGATACTCGAACAAACAAACACAAACAAACGAACAAACAAACAAACAAACAAACAGACAGACAAAAAATCCAAAAATTGGTGATTTGGAATCAGGGACATCAAAAATCATATCGTAATCTTATTTTTGTAAATATCTTCAATGTACAGACACACTTCTGTTACAGTTTTATAATAGTTTAGATTCTGTGACGAGCTGTAAACGGTTCTACCTAAATAGGTAGGATGGACGGACGGACGGACGGACAACGAAGGTCGCAGGCTTAGTAATAAGGTCCCGTTTTCACCCTTTAGTTAGGTCATACGGAACGCTAAAAATGTGTATTTGTATTTACAGGTATGGCTTCGATACAAAAACTTTAGCATGCAGGACATTCACTTACGGTGGTTGTCAGGGCAACGCCAACAATTTCGAAACCTTACAGCAATGTCAAGAAACATGTGAGAGATACTAAAGACGAAGATGAAAGATGCGACTTATTTAAATACAATCAACTTTTAAAATTACCTTTTATATTTTATTTTTTCCCTTTCTTAAGGCGCTTCTTTTGCTATTAAACTTCACACAAAACAAGCAAACAAAATATTGAAACGAAATAAACATTCATCAATCAAAAAACATTGCCCAACCCCAAAGACATATATATTACTAGCGTATAATATATAAATCTATGCCCAACCCCGTTTCGCCTACAAAACTGGGTTTGAATCATAGAGCCCGGTTACACGTTCAGTATTTCGTCATTCTGGTCCATCAGTCTGGTCATGTTTATTTGTTTTGAAGGGAAACTGATATACTGAAGCACCATGTTAGTCGGGTCAATCTCGAGTCAGTTTCCCTTCAAATCAAATATACATGACCAGACTGATGGACCAGACTGATGAAATACTGACCGTGTAACCTGTGTCATAGATTTATATATTACTATATAGGTTTGAATTTAAATTTTATAAGAAATGCCATGCTGGAAAAGGATAATTTCCATCTCCTTGCGAAGTATGTGATATTCCTCCTATTTTGTGTATAATTTTAGCTATCATTTACTTACTCTTTGTATAAGTATTATTTTATTGTATTTTATGTATATTATATTATTATTTATTATATCGACGACCCGGTTGGTGTAATGGTTACCACGCCGGACTGCCAAACCAGGGTCCTAGGTTCGAATCCCGGTTCGGTCATGGATGTTATATGTTCGTGCCGTTGTTGTATGGTTTCCATATTAAAAAGCCTGTAGTGTTTAACTTGGGATCATTACAATGTATGTGCCTGTGAGCGTTATTTATTTATTTATTAAGGGCCTATGTCGAAAAATAATTTAAGCGAAACGGGCGTGTGATAGCCTATATTACTCCCAGATGCGAGAGAAAGAGATGGGGCGGCGCGCGCGCCTGGAACGAATCAAGCGAAAAAACAAACTTTATTTAATTGTGATTGTACTATTTATGTAAGTTCAATTCTGCTCTAATCAAAACTTAGATAATAGAAATCTCTTTTTTTTTTAATCAAGTCTCATGTTTCTATTATTCACAGTTTAGCAGTTACAAGCGTTTATAGACAAAAACGGAGGCTACTTTGGCTTGTTTTTCTATCGAGAAAATGTGTCTTAATCGTGTTTTGGCTCGAATCAAAACTTCAATTATATGTTCAATTTACACATATCCGCAAATCATACTCCTACTGTTAGTACTTCATGATATATGGAGCTTTGAAGAATCCTATTTTTTTTACATAGCCCCTTAATTATTGTTCTTTGCCGATTCGATTATCATCATCATCATCATCTCAGCCGATGGACTTCCACTGCTGGACATAGGCCTCCCGCAAGGATCGCCATAACGACCGGTCCTGCGCTGCCCTCATCCAACGTTTTCCCTCCGCCTTCACCAGGTCGTCGGTCCACCATGTGAGGGGCCTACCCACGACAGTCTCATGTCTAGGCATCCTGAATAAAAATATGATTATGAATATTATGATAAGGAAAAGATTTACTTAGGTATTTCAAAAAAGTTATATTTTTAGGAAAATCTTGTGCTTTCATAATATTTTTCTTTCACGTTAGGTAGGTGCGATTAAAAAAGATGATTGTGTCAGACCACTGACAGACAGACACTTAGGTACAATAATCATTCATTATTGAATTGATTACCTATTCAGATTATGGTACCGTCAAGCAATGCCTAGTTTGCCTTTAAAATTACAATCAAATTAGTTAACCAACCAATTTTTGAACATATCAATTACAAAACACCTAACTAAATAATATTTCGGGAGTTTTACTGTAAGTTTACCTACTACAGAAGCCGTAGTACGCCAACCCGCGCTAGCCGTGATACGGCTATATCACGGCTATCACAGGTTAGCAATTTGGCATGCTACCCATGCTGCTTAATATAGGACTATAGACTGACAGTTTCCTAAAAATCAATTCTAATCGATATATTATAAATGATAATCGATTGCAACCGATTATTATTATAATCATCATCATTACATACATCTTCACACTATGACCTAAAGGAATCGGACAAAATACTCTTTGAAACAATTGAGAAGGCTGCCGAAGGAATGGATAATTTAATTATTGCTGGAGACTTTAACCTCCCTTACATCAAATGGCCTTTACAGAGGTTAGATGGGTATGATTTGCTCCATCAAAAATTTATAGATATGCTTACTAGTACCAATTTATACCAATTAGTAACAGAAGTAACACGAAAGCGAAATAATGAGGAATCTCTGTTGGATCTTGTTATTTGCAATGATGAAAGCTTATGTACCAAAATAATACATGGTCCTCCGATAGGAAAAAGCGACCACCTGGTCCTTATCGGGACAATACAATACCAGAGTGAAAAACAATATAACAACGCTGAGATTATAACACGTAAAAATTTTTTCAAGGCTGATTATGACGCTATCTCTTACCAAATTCAAGAAAACAGTTCGGTCTATTCCAGCCACACCAATATTCATGAATCATGGGAAGATTTTAAAACTATGACACTTAAAATTATAGACGACAAAGTACCACTCCAACGAGTAAATAAAAAGAAAAATAATAAAAAGCCATGGATCGGATCAGATATAGTCAGCTTGACGCAAGAAAAACTAAAAAAGTGGAGATTTTACCAACTGAATAAGACAAAAGAATCCTATGAAGACTACAGGAAAACAAATAACAAAATTATTGCTGAGGTAAGGAAGTCGAGGATACAGTTCGAGAGGACTATTGTTAATGGCAGTCCTAAATGCTTTTATGGATACATACGTCAAAATCTTAGCTCCAAGGTGACAGTACCACCATCATTAAAAGATGACTCCACTCTAATAGTGACAAATAATCCAAGGGAGGTTGCCAATATTTTTGCCAAACAGTTCAATAAATCCTTTGTGAATGAGTCCCTGGATAAACCGATACCAACAGTGTCCTGTCCCATTGTTGAAAACTCTATAGAACATATTGACTTTACACCCGAAGATGTGGCCAAGACACTAAGTACTTTTAAAGATGATACTGCAATGGGTCCAGATGGAATACCAGCAATACTGTTGAAGAAATGTAACCTTGTACTGTGTGGTCAGCTTGCGCACATCATGACACTATCCTTTAGAGAGGGAAGGTTACCACAGGACTGGAAAGAGGCAGAAGTGACGCCCATCTATAAAAAGGGAGATAAGCTTGTGGCAGCGAATTATCGACCGATAAGCTTGACCTGTATACTGTGCAAAGCAATGGAAAAAATAATTGCCAAGGAGATGAGAAAGTTTTTGTCCATGGAAAATATTTTAATAGAGGAACAACATGGTTTCATACCCAGAAGATCAACAATTACAAATCTACTATGTTGTCTTGATTACTGGACAAAAAACTGGGAGGAACATAAACCAACTGATGTTGTATATCTGGATTACGAGAAAGCTTTTGATCGTGTACCTATTAAAAGGCTAACTGCAAAGTTAATGCATTTTGGAATTCGCGGTAGGCTCCTTCTGTGGATCGAAAATTTTTTGAGTGACCGTACTTTCAGGGTCAGAGTTGGTAGGGAGTTCTCAAACCCTTATAGCGTCCTCAGTGGTGTCCCACAGGGCTCTGTGCTTGGCCCAATTCTATTTGGCATCTTCTTGACCGACCTGAAAGATGTAATCAAATCAGGGCTGTCTTTGTTTGCCGATGACACAAAGATAATGGGAAATCCACTCATATCTAACAATGTCATCCAGGAAGATCTCAATCGTATTTCTCAGTGGACTAAGGACTGGCTTATTACCCTGAACTCTCAAAAATGCACCGTCTTACATGTTGGCAAAAAAAACCCAAAACTAACATATACCTTGAACTCTGAATCTCTAAAAGCTGTTTCATCACAAAAAGATCTTGGTGTTACAATTACAGAGAATTTAAAGTGGGATGCTCACATACTAGCAATGACCAAGAAGGCTAACTCACTAACATACATGATCAGGAAAACCTTCAGCTACATTGACAAGGAGTTATTTTTGAAGATCTACAAGACCTATATTCGGCCATCACTTGAATACGGCTTCCAAATTTGGAATCCATATTTCAAAAAAGACATTGATCTGATTGAAAAGGTACAGAGAAGAGCAACAAAAATGGTTGTTGAACTGCGTGACAAACCATATGAGAGACGATTAGAAGAGCTTGGGCTTACAACACTTGAACAACGGCGTCAACGTGGTGACCTCATAGAGACGTATAAGATACTTGCTGGATGTTATGATGTCCAAGGAATTGAACATATATACCGGATGAACCAGAACCAAAATCTCAGAGGTCACTCTCTCAAAATTGATGGCAAATTTTGTACAAGCAACCCCCGGAAACATTTTTTGCCCAACCGAATAGTTCGTGAGTGGAACAAATTGCCTGAGACTGTAATAAGTGCGCCTTCAGTGAACTCTTTTAAAAATAGACTAGACAATTATTTTAAACCTAAACAAGTGCAGTGATATACACGCATCAGCTTTGAGCTGCTAGTGTATCATATATATAATATATAATATAATAATAATAAATCTTTAATCTGAGCTTGGAAACGGGCACCTTCCCCGAGAGCTGGAAAACAGCGGTTGTTTGCCCGATATACAAACAGGGCCCAAAGGATTCCCCTGACAACTACCGGCCTATCTCCCTTTTGGGTGCCTTTTCTAAGATGCTCGAAAGGTTAGTTAACCTGCGGCTTGTTCGGTACATCGAGGCAAATAAGCTAATCTCAGACAACCAGTTTGGTTTCAGGCGTGGTAAATCAACAGAAGAAGCATTATCACTGTTAATATCCTCTATATCATCACATCTTGATAGAAAACAGAACTGTGTGGGGGTCTTTCTGGATCTGGCCAAGGCTTTTGACACTGTCTCCGTTCCAATTTTAATCCGAAAGCTGGAAATGTCTGGAGTGCGAGGTATTGCCCTCGAATGGTTCAAAAGCTATCTGACGGAACGGAGGCAGTGTGTGAGGATTGGCCAGTTCTTGAGTAATCCTGCAACAATTCATTTCGGAGTCCCTCAGGGCAGCATCTTGGGCCCAACACTGTTTCTTGTGTATATGGATGACATCCATAGCCTTTCTTTTAAGAATTCGAATATTATTTGCTACGCAGATGATACTGTGATTATAAGCCATGGATCAACGTGGGACAAGGCCACAGCCAATGCAGAGCAGGCCATGGGACTTATATCAAAATGGCTTGAGCAAAACCTTTTGACCCTCAACACGAGTAAAACTACTTACCTATGTTTTCACAAAACCGCTGCTTCTGCCCCGCCCATATCACACCAGATGAAAGTTCATACCTGTTCTGGGGACAATTTGGCCTGTTCATGCGAATCTCTATCCCGAAAGAAGGTCACTAAATACCTTGGCATTTTGGTGGATGAAAGGCTAACCCTCAAAGAGCACATAGATGTGCTGTCAGGCAGGGTACGCAGAGTGATACATGTCATGAGAGAGCTCCGAAGTGCTGCAAGTCAGGATACGCTTAAACTTGTGTATCTGGAATTGTGTCAGTCACTACTATCGTATTGCATCTCATGCTGGGGTGGAGCAGCTAAGACCAACATGATTAGCGTCGAAATAGCGCAACGTTCGGTACTAAAGACTATGCTTTATAAACGTTTCAGATATCCAACCGAACTTGTATACAGAGAGAGTGGCGTCCTGACAGTGAGACAGCTCTTTATTTTCAAGGTGGCCCTCATTACCCACAGAAATGTTATAAGGTCGGAATCTTATGCCGATATGCGATCTAAGAGACTCTTCAGACTTGCACCTGTTTCAGTTAATACAAGTTTTGCTAGACGCTTTGCACCCTTTATATCCCAATTCATTTACAACAAAATTAATGAATTTTGTAATCTTAGAGACTGCTCACTCAGGGAAACCAAAGCATTGATTAGAGACTGGTTGGCAACCCTATCGTACGCACAAACAGAAAGCTTCCTTTGTATAGTATCGTAGTCGCAATCTGTAGCTATTGGTATGATAATACCGCCTTTTATAAAAATTTGGTTGCCTCTTTTTGTATGTTTTTAGTGTGCAAATGGAGAATAGGTATAGTTTTGTATGGTGCACGTGTGTATTCATGTTGGTGTCACAGTTAGTTTCCGTGTGACAATGTTTTTTTTGTTCACAAGAGAACTAGTTTATTATTATTTTATTTATCTATCCTGATCTTGTCTTGTTCTCGTTGTGAAATATGTGTTTAACTTCAAACTTCAAATAATGTCTAAATTGGCCTGTAACTACCTGGTAATCGTACATAACTGGCCCTCATATTACAAACTTTACTAGTTTGAGGACCATGAGTAAATTGTAATACTGAACAACATGGAACAACATTTTTACTGTCAGCAAGTGTGTTATTATTAGCAATCTAAACTTTTGTAAAAATGTTGAATAAATATATTTGTATTTGTATTTGTATATTTGTAATCAATTAATTGATTATTAATAACCGATTACGCAAATCACTTGTGGCGTTGGATAGGTCATGTTCAATGAAAAAAAAAAACAGATACAAATAAAAAATAATTTATTTTCTCCACAAGTAGAAATTATAGGAACTTACAATAAATAGGTACAGATAGAATTGTGCAATGGCTATACTATAATAGAAACTAAGTCGTTAATAATGCTTCTGTGTCGACTCTAAAGATTAGCTCATACAGAGTCAAAAATACCCATCATCTAATACCCACGCGTATTTGAAATCAGCCTTTCTGGAAAACAAACATTTAAAAACATAAAGCGAGACTAAAAATTAAAAAAATAAAATTTCTACAAATTAGAGTCCAATAACTGGCCAAGTGCGTGTCGTACCACGCGCAGGATAGGGTTCCGTAGTTGCCCGTCACAATATACTATGGACTTAGAAGGAGGCTTTTTGTTTTATACTACGGTTTAAAGGCTAATAAAGTCTAAAAAGTACATTTTATAAGTTGATCGACTATTACTCGTAAACTTCCGACCTTTGAACGGCTGTATCTCCTAAACCGACTGATGAACCATGACAGTTTATGTACTGTTCGAATAGCTACAGTGCATACTACAACAATAACATACGATCAGCCGTGCAGCTGATCGTAAATTTTTTACAGACCTTTAATCATCAGTAACTCCTAAACCGACTGGAGTTATGCAGGCAGACCTGGTCCATCCCCATCACAGAGAAGCTCTACACCCCATAAACACTGAATCAGCCTTGCTGCTGATGGTTGCAAAAAGTACACTTATCTCTCGGAATAATACTAAACTGCATCGCCTACTCGACTCAATCATATGCAATACCAGATTTTTTTTTTGCTCCTATCGGTTTGCGCCCATCGAAGAAGTTGTTCAGTTTTATGGGTAGATAGGGTTGCCAACTTTTTTGAGACCTAATATAGTATTTCGAGCCCTAGTGCCCGAAAAAATATAGTAGATCGGGAAAAATATGAAAAAATATAGTAGGTTGGTATTTTTCCAATTTTTTAATTTAAATTTTTTCAAAAACATCTTTTTTTGCTACTTTTTGGTTTGAATACCATGTTCTTATTTTTGAGAAACAATCATTTCTCCATTTCTTATTCGTAATAGAAAATAATGCATCCTGTAAGCGCAGAAGTCGCTGGTTTCGATACAGAAATAAAATAATTTCTAAAAAAATAGATAAATCTGACTTTAGGAAAACTTGTTAAGTATCACTTTTCAGGTAGTATTATTTAGTAGAAAATTGTTTATGGAACAAATGTGATGAAGAGAATAGTTATTTGTTATGCAAGGCTGCAAAGTTGCTTTTTGGCGCGAGTACTTGTATTGAAACCAGAGCAAGCGAAGGATTCTAGGATTGAACCACGAGCGAAGCGAGTGGTTCAAATATACAATCCTGAGCGTCGCGAGGGTTTCAAAGGTACGAGACGCAGAATAACTTTGATGCCGAGCGAAACACGCAACTTTTCACCTCACTACAGCGAGGAAAATTTAAATGAGCCAACCTCATTTTTAGAATAATCGCACTGGCCAGCACGAAAATAGCATGAAAAAAAAACTCGTCCAGGCTGTTTTCTTTATTGAATAGAAAGATTCGAATTTTAAAAACTCTTTCCACGCTATCGGATAAAATGCACTTTTGCACTCAGATTTCGAATGACAAACAGAATCTTTCCGAGCTTGTGAGGTGAAAAGAAAATTGTTAAAATAATGTTAAGTTATTGGTCATTTTTATTGGACCTAAGTAAGTAAGTATTTAAATTCTCTATAAATTATTTGCTCATCAAAATATAGTAGTTTTGCCTACTATATATTTTTCTCAGAATTATAGTAGTAGTATAATAATATAGTAGGATACTATAATATTATATAGTAGGGTTGGCAACCCTATGGGTAGACTCTTAGTTTAAAAGTATGCTAATGATATCAATTTCACTGTGTATATTGCCGTTTTTACAATAAATCAAAAACAAAAAACCTCGAAAAAACACTTTACTTGTATGGGGACCCCAAGCTGCAATGACTACCTACTCGACTCAAATGTATGCAACAGCTGATTTTTTTTATTCCGATCGGTTTGCTCCCATAGTAAAAGTTGTTCAGTTTGATGGGCAGACTAGTAGTTTAAAAGGATGCCAATAATATCATTATAACGAAATTAAAAGGTAAACTATAGGCTTTACAAGTTAACTATGTAATTTTTTTTTCTTTCTATTAGCCTATTTCATCCCACTGCTGGGCAAAGGCCTCTCCCCTGCTCTTCCACTCGTTCCTGTTTTGGGCAATCTCTGGCCATTGGTTGTCAAATTGTAATAGTCGATCAATTTATAAAATGTACTTTTTAGACTTTATTAGCCGTTAAACCGTAGTATAAAACAAAAAGCCTCCTTCTAACCCTATATTATATTGTGATGGGCAACTACGGAACCCTATCCTGCGCGTGGTCCGACACGCACTTAGCCAGTTATTAGTAACTAATAATATAATGTACCTATAATCTATGTCAGACTTAAACACAATGTAAGCCCTCGCAGGTTTAAGTGCCAGAACACAAATGTTACCCATGTATTGTTTTTATGATGAACAAAATTATTAAAAAATTTAAAAACTTTGCTTTTGACGAGGACTCGGGTCAGGAGTGTGATTTTTGAACATCACACGTTGAAACGAGCGGTAGAAAGGCGCATAAGTAATTTTACCATTTTCTACTGCTGATTACCTACGTGTGATGTTCATAAATCGCACTCCTGGTCTGTGCAAACGAACATTGACGAGCGAAATAATTTTCCTGTAGTGCGATCTTTGAAAGTCACACGTTGAAATCAGCAGTAGAAAATGTCGAAATGACTATGGCGATTATGCATCTACCTACTGCTGATTTGAACGTGTGGCTTTCAAAAATGTGGTGTCTGTAGTTAAATTACTTACCTACTTTGAAAATCTTCGCAATCACCAAATCTCGCACACAAAGAATCTGAAACTGCAAAAAACAATACGAATTTATTGTATGTTACTGCACTTAAAAAAGTTGACTGTGTAGCAAGTTGTCGAAAGGTTTTAATGAGCTTATCAAATAGAGCAAGACCCTGCTCAATTTACACAAATAACCCTCTTTCTGGCGCAGTCGGGTAAAAAGGTAAGAAAATTTTACAGAAAGGCAACTAATATTAAGTGCCTAAATTATGAATGATACAACTGAGCTTAGTTGGTCAGTACAGTAGTCGAAGCTGGATAGCAAGCTCGAGACGTAGGTGAGAGCGGTAAACAAAGCTGAGAATGTAATGTCCAACGCTCATGCATTTCATACTACAATTTTTAAACAAACTTGCAAAAACACCGCCATACAGCTAACAACTTTTTTTTGCACACAACACAACCTAATATTCAAAAAATGTAATCGACTTACGAAACAGATATACAGGGTGAAATTGATATCATTAGCATCCTTTTAAACTAAGAGTCTACCCACCAAACTGAACAACTTTTACTATGGGAGCAAACCGATCGGAGCAACTAAAAAATCAGCTGTCTCATACTAAACTGCAATGCATACTCGACTCAAAATTTATGCAACAGCTGATTTTTTTTGCTCCTATCGTTTTGAACCCATAATAAAAGTTGTTCAGTTTGATGGGTAGACTCTTAGTTTAAAAGGATGCCAATGATATTCATTGAAGTGTAATAGGTACACTAAGATGATGAATAATAAACCTAATACAAAAAAATGCCTGTGACAGACAGACACCGAGCTGATTCCATAAGTGTTCCGTTTTGCCAATTTTGGTACGGAACACTAAAAAGATATCAAATTCACCCTGCAGACCTAGAGGAAGCAAGAGAGGTGTGTCAGAACCGCCCAAAGTGAAGACCCAATAGTATCTGCCTACCCCTCTGGGAAAAAGGCTTGAGTTTATGTATGTATGATCTAAGTTGACCATTACAGTCGAGGCTGTAATCAAGCAGAGACTCTAATGAGTAATTACCAATCCTCACGTATTTCATACAACGTTTTTCAACACACTTGCGAGGAAAAAATTACTAAATATTTGTGAAAAATTGCGCCCACAGCACGGCCAGAGTTCTTTCTTCTCGCTGTGTTCAAAGTAATTGTGCGCGCGCAGTATTACCGTACTAGTCAAGTACTAGTGCGGTAATGTAAAGTAAAAGGCAAGTGTGTTTTATAAGGGGCAATAATTATGTAGGTATTTTAAAAAGCGGTGCGATAAGGGCCAAATTAGGAACAATGGTATTGAAAACAAAAATTTAAAATTCTCTAACTTACATCGTGGACGACCGGCGATAATCGTAAGACTCATAAGAAATAAAAAGAAAATACTGCACAAAATTACTTTGGCCATTTTAAATATAGGTAACAGAAATTCGTCTTGAGAAAAGTTAACGTTCTGTAGTGGACGCTCTGATGGGTTGACAAATGTGATTTACAAATACGATCCAGCTTCCTTATATACGATTGAATAACAATAGATTCCTTAATATATTCTAACGTTTTTATTTACCTACCTACCTACTTTGAAATTCTTTTGTTTAAAACTAGGTGATCAAACACCGGATAGATTTAAATAAAAAAAAAACAATCGATACAATAGGCTAGACCTTACAGATATTACGTATTTCATATTTTGAAGGCGACATTGACTAGTGATGTACCCATGATGTACCTAAGTATCTATTAGTAAAATAATTTTCGGAAATACCTACACGTGGCTGATCCGGCAAGTTTTAATTTTGTAAAAGTTAATTTTATTAGTGTTAATAAAATCTTATACTTACCAAAAGACTGCTCATAAAATTCCACGGAGGCCTTTTACCGTTCACAATCAATAGCTTATTTGTAATATTTTATTTGTTAATTTTTTTTTCTTTTTGTATTATTGTGAATGTAAATGAATTTAAGTATTAATTATGATTATGTAAACTTGACGTACCTAGTGTAGCATTCTCTGTTACAAGGCCAATAAAATTCTGATTTCTGATTTCTGAATCAAACAAAAAGTTCAGCAGCGCCCTCATTCCAAAATTTAAGTTTTCTCATTCAAGAAAACCAAAAATAAAAAGTGCTTCACCAAACCAACTGGCAACAAGACTAAAAAAAAGTTACAATAATTTAATAGGTCAACAATCCACTTTTTAGAAAATCTTAACAATCATCCATCACCATGGGCCTATAAACAAATGTCCCACTGCAGGGTACAGACCCTCTAGCATGATTTCTCTACTTACGGGCGAGTCGGGCTTTTTCAATAGTAGGTATACACATGTACAATTTCCCCATACGAGAAATGTGTTTTTTCGAGGTTTTTTCTTTTTGTTTGATCGTAAAAACGGTAATATACAAAAGCGTGAAAATTGGTGTGATTATAGTGCATATTCTTAGGTATTAAATAACAATTAAAAAATTCCGGCCAAGTGTGTGTCGGGATCACGCTAAGGGTCCCGGAGAAAATACATTTTTTTCTGTAATATTGTATGGTGGTCCGTGCGCGAGTCCGACACAGTTTTTGTTTGTATAAAATAATAACCTTTTTAGATTCCGTATAATCGTTTGTGTTTCGGATATTTCGGATGAAGGCTCTGCGCACGACGGATATTTTGTCCTTGTTAAAAAATATCGGCCCTAAGCCTCAGTGTATGCAATTTACTACGCATACGTACTTCCAACTCCATCAATAATTCATATTAGACCTTGAATAAAAATTACGCCCTAAATTTTGTGTTTTAAATGTTTTTGTTGTCGTTGGTTTAATGCAAAGAGAAAATATAAGTACCTAATAACTACATAAGGTAGGTATTAGAAAAATTGAAACCGACTTCAAAACTCAAAAAGTAAAAATTATATTGCAGCCGATGAATTTTATGATAGCATCAAGTTGCTGTCAAGCCTGTACGATTCGAGACTGAGCTTGCACCAATTTTTTTTGGCTAAGCTTGACACCGACTCCAATAAAACAAATTGATATTCTTATAGATGCTAACGTAAAATTCATCGGCTGCAATATTATTTTTTACTTTTTGAGTTATGAAGTCGGTTAAATTATTTTGTCAAAAAATTTTATTTCGTAATTTTTAGTGGTGAAATACCTTAGTTGGATTCTGATATCAGCCCATACAAAGGGTATATCGATACGAAGCAAACGTTTCAATCGCCGATGATTTGCTGTCAACTTTTGAGGAGTTATATTGTGTAGCACCGAAGTGCGTCACCAGATCTTCACCGAATTGAAATGGGACTACCTCGGGAGTATAATACACTTTCCAATAAAAAAAGAATTATCAAAATCGGACTACTCTGTAGAAAGATTTGCGTGATCACAAATTAAAAAAAAAAGAGAAATACGCGTCGAATTGAGAACCTCCTCCGTTTTTTTTGTTTTCGTCGGTTAAAAAGAGAATCCACTGGTAGCCACATTTATAATAGAAATATTTATTTAATCTATGAATTATGCATCCACCTTATGTCAAATTGAAAGCTAGCTAGCATTTGTGTATACACTCGTAGCAACATTTATAATAGAAATATTTATTTAATCTATGCCAAGGTACAATAATATACTGCGCCTGGTATTCTCTTCCGATCACGTGACTGACACAAGCCTACGTCATCAAACCCTTTTACCATGTTTAGCGGCAATTTTTTTGTGACGTAGGCTTGTGTCACTCTGGGAATAGAAGACCTTGTTTTTTTAGACTATGTATTTATACAGTGATTCCGCTACCCGCTAGGTAAGGTATAATAACTTTATAGTCCTAGTCGTTATGAAATCAAAGCTGCACTTTGGGATGGAAGCAAGCCGCTTTGCACAGTGATAGTAGGGACCAAAATAAGCGATTTGACCCGCAGCAGCGCAACTTTCATCCCTTAGGATAATAGAGGGCGCCACTTCATTAAAAAAAACTTTGAAAAATTCTACAAGCCAAACGGCTTCACCGATTTCTATTATTAATGTGCCAATCGAAAGAATATTTATTAGTTTATGATAAAAAAAAATAAAAAATAAAAATATCTATAATGGCTGCAAAAAGCCATGCATTTTTGTAAATTTTTTAAAGTTATTTTTCCGTTTTTTCTTAATAACATTAAAAAAATGTATGAATTGGGTATATTTTTAATTATTCACATTGTTAATAAATCAATAACAAGTGTAATAAAAAAACTGCATGTCAATATCTTTAATAGTTAGGAAAATATTTAAGATTACATAAGCAGGTAAGGCGCACCCCAGTCTTAGTAATTATGCAAAAATTACTCAATTTGGTACTGGAAGCAAGCCGCTTTGCACAGTGATAGAAAGGACTAAAATAAGCAATTTTACCCGCAGCAGCGAAACATTAATCGTTTAGGATCACAGATGGCGCCACATATTTTAACAAACTTCAAAAAATTATAGAAACTAAACGGCTACACCGATTTTAATTATTTAGATGTCAAACGGTTCGTCTTTTTATGTTTCAATTTAAAAAAAAATAATACTCAATTATTTGTAGAAATTGAAAGTGCAAAAATAATAAAATATATACAAAAAATTTTAAAATGTCATGTTTTCACTAAACTACGTTGAACAATGTATGAAGTGTGTATTTTTATTTTAGACGGATTTATTTCGAATCTAAAGATGAAAACTGCATCGAAATCGGTTTAGTAGTTTTGTAAATATTTCTAATTTCTGCTGATAAAAGTCCACAAATCAAGGATCGCCACAACAGGACCGGCCCTGTACTATCTTCATCCAACGAGTGCCCGCTACCTTCACCGGATCGTCGGTCCACCTTACGATACGCTTACGATTTATTACGATACGCTTACGATATACGCTTACGATTACGACTATCCACGATACGCTTTCCGGTACGCGACTGCGCGGTGGCCACTCGAGAACTCTTCAGCCCCATCGCCCATCCGTACGTTGAGCAATGTGCTAAGCCCATTCCTACTTTAGTTAGTAATTCTCCGGGTTGTGTCGGGCTGTCGGCTACCCTAGTTCTCTTGCGGATGGACCTCTTCATTTCTTAATCGATCTCGCAGGGACAATCTATATAGCCATCTCCATTGCCTTTGGGTGACTTACAACATTTTTACTTGGCTTTAATTTAGTGAGCGACCATGTAATAGCATAAGTTATTATATTATATTTGTATATCATTTCAAATCATATCTATTAACTTACGTATGATTTCCACAGCCGCCCTTGCAGAATTTTTATTACACTGCAGAGGACAGGGTGCAAGCTAGGTCAACGTGTCGGCAACCACAACGCATTGTGTCCGTCACAGCCTGATTTCTAAGCGAATTGGTTGAAGAATATTTTCTGTTTAATAGTTCCCATCCCATGCCCATCTTTTTAGGGATGTAACAAGAGCTCTTAAGGTGGATGGACTTCACAGTAGTTAAAATATACAATGGTCAGTGCATTGTGCGCAGCCTGATTTACAAGAGTATTTAGTTAGTCGAAGAGGGATAATTCTGACAAATTGCAACTTTTGACCATTGTGGAGTCCATCTTACCTTAGGAGGTCTTGTTACATCATCATAAAAAGATAGGCATGGGATGGGAACTATTAAATTGAAAACATTCTCCGACCAATGTACTTATAAATGAGGCTACGACGGACTCAATACGCTGTAGTTGCCGACACGTCGACCAACCTTGCACCTTGCAGTGTAAAATATTCTGCAAAAGCGTCTGTGGGAATCAAACGTAAGTAAAGTACCTACCTATAAAATTTTGAAATGCTATAAATAAATATCTTGGACATTGTCACACAAATTATCTAGTACATTTAAAGTACCGGAATCTAAACTCATACACCACAACTACAATACCAATCACCAACTACAATACCTGGCTATACTAATATTATTATTATAATACTAAATGAAGGCATAGTTTGAAGGCTGCAAGTCAACCAAAGTGCAATGGGCTAGAGGGCTAAGCTCGGAGTTTCCCTTTCTAAATCAAATCAGAAATGTATTCGACACAACCCGAAGAATTGCTAACTAAAGTGGCAATGGGCTGGGCATATTGCTCGCAGAACAGCTGGCCGATGCTGATGGGGCAGAAAAGTTCTCGACCGGCGACCGCGAGGTCGCGTACCGGAAAACATACCGTGGGTAGGCCTCCACTAGGTGAACCGACGATCCGGTGATGATAGTGGGTACCTTTTGGATGAGAGTAGTGCAGAACCAGTTGTTTTGGCGATCCTTGAGGGGGCCTACGTCAACGTTTAGTGGACGTTTATCGGCAGAAATTAGAAATATCTACATAACTACTAAACCGATTTCGATGCAGTTTTCACTTTTAGATTCGAAATAGATCTGTCTAATTTTAAACAAAGAAAAAAACACACTTCATACATTGTTCAACGTAGTTTAGTGAAAACATGACATTTTTCATTTTTTTTATATATTTTATTATTTTTGCACTTTCTATTTCTACAAATAATTGAGTATTTAATTTTTTTAAATTTAGACATAAAAAGTCGAACCGTTTGACACCTAAATAATTAAAATCGGTGTAGCCGTTTAGTTTCTATAATTTTTTGAAGTTTGTTGAAATATGTGGCGCCATCTGTTATCCTAAACGATTAATGTTTCGCTGCTGCGGGTAAAATTGCTTATTTTAGTCCCTTCTATCACTGTGCAAAGCGGCTTGCTTCCAGTACCAAATTGAGTAATTTTTGCATAATTACTAAGACTGGGGCGCGCCTTACCTGCTTATGTAATCTTAAATATTTTCCTAACTATTAAAGATATTGACATGCAGTTTTTTTTATTAAACATGTTATTGATTTATTAACAATGTGAATAATTATTAATATACCCAATTCATACATTTTTTTAATGTTATTAAGAAAAAACGAAAAATAACTTTAAAAAATTTACAAAAATGCATGGCTTTTTGCAGCCATTATAGATATTTTTATTTTTTATTTTTTTTATCATAAAATAATAAATATTCTTTCGATTGACACATTAATAATAGAAATCGGTGAAGCCGTTTGGCTTGTAGAATTTTTCAAAGTTTTTTTTAATGAAGTGGCGCCATCTATTATCCTAAGGGATGAAAGTTGCGCTGCTGCGGGTCAAATCGCTTATTTTGGTCCCTACTATCACTGTGCAAAGCGGCTTGCTTCCATCCCAAAGTGCAGCGTTTCCTTAAAATATCTCCATAACGACTAGGACTATTATGGGCACGCCGTTTTTTTCTTTGAGCACAGATAGACATCTAGAGACAGAAGCATACAGACAGACAGACAGGCAGAATGGACGAAAGTATAAGGGTTCCTTGTTTGATTACGGAACCCTAATTAAAAAGGACGAACATTACCGACCGTCATGTTCAATTGTCCTGTTTCAATGTTTGTAAGGAGGATTGGTATCCATTAGTTTATATCATAGAGTAAGAAGAGATGGCATATCGGCTTGTTTCTATAGAAAATGTTGTCGCCAACAAAGGGGGTGAAAAACGGGTGAGGGGAAGGGTTAACATTGAAATACGCTACTTCCCGCTATTATGACGTCAGGCCCAGTTGAGTATCTGTGCACAGTTCGATACAACATCTCTTCCCCAGGGGAGCGCGTTATTTTCTCTATGGTTTATATCCATGGTTTCGGTTAGTTATGACATTTAAAGCTTCTTGGATATGACCAGGAAGTTGACATATGTATTGTCTATATTCTAAAATCGATGGTTATGATCATGTTATGACACTTCTCTAGTCTTTGGACCGAATCAACAAACGAAAACTTCATCTGTGTATATATTTGTTATACTTGTAGAAAGTTATGAATCAATTTCGATAAAATTTATGTGGGACCACCTCTGAGGTATGATCTACCAAACAGAAAAAGAATCATCACAACATCAATTCATAATGGACGAGTAATCATGTCACAAACATACAAAAAAAAAAAACAACATACGGGCTTTGATCTAAGCATAAGGGTCGAATTGAGAACCTCCTCCTTTTTGTTTTGTTGAAGTCGGGTAAAAAAACAAATGCTTATAGAAACTATATAAGTCGTTATATTATATAATTAAATGCTTCTGTCTCGACTCTAAAGATATCGGTAGGCCTCGCATGCCACCCCCGAGAAAGCGATAAAAATCGAGATGTGCCTTCATCTTTATTATTTTACGTATGCCAGAAAGAGCACGCATGGCGTTTTTCTCGTTTAAACGCTTTGTCGTGGGTGGCATGCTAGCCGTGCAGCGCTCATTAAGAGTCAAAAATAGGGTTAAAAAAAAATCCTGTAAAATAAAATATTTTAATTGATTTTCATGACTTTTAAAAATAACAAATTAAAAAAAAAACGCCAAAACCAATAATTTTCTTCAAATATCAGGGCAAAGGCCTCCCCTTTAATCCTCCTTGAATCCTCCAATCAGTCTTGGACAACGTCTAATACCTACGAGTATTTGAAATCAGCCTTTCTGGAAAACAAACATTTAAATAGTGAAAAATTATTCGGTCACCTATTTTTTATGTTAGCAAATGTATGTTTTACGTTTAGGGTCCCGAACCTCAAATAAAACCGGTCAAGTGCGAGTCGGGCTACTCGCGCACCGAGGGTTCCGTTCCACACCACCACAGAACATAACATTATTAACTTAGAAAAAAACTTTTTTGTCCGGGACCTTTAGCGTGAGACCGACTCACACTTCGCCGGTTTTTAGTATTTTTTGTTGTTCTGTAGAGTTTGTTCTATAATCACAATAAGTTTGACGCTTGAATGTATTACCGTTTTTACGATAGAGCGTGAAGAAAAAACGTTAATAAAAACTAGTTTCTTGTTGAGAACCCCCCTTAATTTTTAACTTTTTGACATTTTTATTATTTGTTAACAAATCCGCCAAAATAACGCATAATCTGAGAAAATTTCAACTATCTAGCTATTACGATTCAAAAGTTACAGCCCTAAATAGGTAGGACAGACGGACGGACGGACGGACAGACGGACAGACGGAGAGACGGACGGACGGACGGACGGAAGGACGGACGGACGGACGGATGGACGGACGGACAACGTAGGCTTGGTAATAGGGTAAGTATAATGTACCTATAATCTATGTCAGGCTTAAGCACAATGTAAGCCCCTCGCAGGTTTAAGTGCCAGAACACAAATGTTACCCATGTATATTGTTTATACGATGAAAAAAATTATTAAAAAATTAAAAAACTTGGGGTTTGACGAGGACTCGGGTCAGGAGTGCGATTTTTGAACATCACACGTTCAAACGAGCGGTAGACAGGTGCATAATCTCCATAGTAATTTTGACACTTTCTACCTGCTGATTACGTGTGATGTTCATAAACGAAGATTGGCGAGAGAAATAATTTTCCTGTAGTGCGATCTTTGAAAGTCACACGTTGAAATCAGCAGTAGAAAATGTCGAAATGACTATGGCGATTATGCATCTATCTACTGCTGATTTGAACATTTGACTTTCAAAAATAGGCTGTCTATGGTTAAGTTACTTACCTAAGTTGCAAATCTTGGCAATCACCAAATCTCGCACACAAAGAATCTGAAACTGCAAAAAACAATACGAATTTATTGTATGTTACTGCACTTAGAAAAGTTGACTGTGTAGCAAGTTGTCGAAAGGTTTTAATGAGCTTATCAAATAGAGCAAGACCTTGCTCAATTTAAACAAATAACCCTCTTTCTGGCGCAGTCGGGTAAAAAGGTAAGAAAATTTTACAGTGGAAAGGCAACTAATATTAAGTGCCTAAATTATGAATGATACAACTGAGCTTAGTTGATCAGTACAGTAGTCGAAGCTGGATAGCAAGCTCGAGACGTAGGTGAGAGCGGTAAACAAGCTGAGAATGTAATGTCCAACGCTCATGCATTTCATGCTACCATTTTTAAACAAACTTGCAAAAACACCGCCATACAGCTAACAACTTTTTTTTGCACATAACACAACCTGATATTTAAAAAATGTAATCGACTTACTAAACAGATATACAGGGTGAAATTGATATCATTAGCATCCTTTTAAAGTAAGAGTCTACCCACCAAACTGAACAACTTTTACTATGGAAGCAAACCGATCGGAGCAACTAAAAAATCAGCTGTCTCATACTAAACTGCAATGCGTACTCGACTCAAAATTTATGCAACAGTTGATTTTTTTTGCTCCGATCGTTTTGAACCCATAATAAAAGTTGTTCAGTTTGATGGGTAGACTCTTAGTTTAAAAGGATGCCAATGATATTCACCCTGTATATTATATAAGGCGTGTGAACGTGTTAGAGGTAGACCTCAGGAGGACGTATAGGCGCCTATACCAGAACGGGGACTACCATTTTAAAAGTAGCCGAAATCGACGGAAATATGTGACAAGATGTACACAGGGTGAGATTGATATCATTGGCATCCTTTTAAACTAACAGTCTACCCATGAAAATGAACAACTTGTACAATGGAAGCAAAACGATCGGAGCAAAATCTAAATCAGCTGTTCCATACTAAATTGTAAAGCCAGAAGTGTCATACAGTAAGATGATGATAACAAACCTAATACAATAAAATGCCTGTGACAGAATTCAAAAAATTCAAAATTCAAAATTTTTTATTCAAAATAATATCATATAGATAGCTTTTTGACGTCATTTTTTGACTCTACCACCGCGTCGGAAGGTGTTCCGTTGAGAGAAGATGCGGCCAGAAACTCTACAACACACATCTTTTAAACAAAACAAAATGTACAAAGTACAATTAAAATACAATATTGCATTACATAGTGTAAAATTGTCAAGACCAGACATTTTGGTCATTCAAATAATCATCGAGTTTATAGTAACCTTTTTTACAGAGGACTTGTTTAACATGAGACTTAAACTTTTTGTCTGGTAAGTTTAGAATATCCTCTGGTATCTTATTATAAAAGCGTATACAGTGCCCCATGAAAGATGTGTTGACTTTACTGAGTCGAAAATGTGGGAATACTAATTTATTTTTATTTCTTGTATTGTAATTATGAACGTCACTGTTTTTGGGAAAGAGAGACAAATTTTTTCGAACATATAAAATATTTTCGTAAATATATTGACTGTAGAAAGTCAAAATACTGATATCTTTAAAAAGATCTCGTAGTGAGTCTCGACAACGTAGATTATAAATGGCTCGAATTGCCCGCTTTTGAAGGATAAAGATAGCCTCGACGTCTGTAGCACGGCCCCACAGCAAAATACCGTAAGACATGATACTGTGGAAGTAGCTGAAGTATACGAGTCTTGCAGTAGCTATATCAGTTAGCTGTCTAATTTTTCGAACTGCATAAGCTGCCGAGCTCAGCCTACCCGCTAGGGTTTCTATATGTGGACCCCATTGCAGCCTCGAGTCAATCTTTATCCCTAAATATACAGTATTACTTGTGAAATGCAATATATCATTATCTAAAGTTATATTATTTTCATTATTTATAACGTTTGGTAGAGTGAATTTAATACATTTAGTTTTCTTTGCATTTAAAGCAAGATTATTAACACTGAACCAGTTCAGAACTTGTCGAAGAGTGTCATTTACGTTGTCATTAATATCATCAACATCTTGCGCCTTTCTACTTGTTTTGAAAATAAGAGAAGTATCATCAGCAAATAAGACTATGTTCGACAAGTTCTGCACCATGTAGGGTAAATCGTTTATATAAACCAGAAAGAGAAATGGACCCAGTATAGATCCCTGTGGAACGCCCATTTTTACTAGTGAGCCAGACGAATTTGTTCCATTGATACACACCCTTTGGATTCTCTTTTCCAAGTAAGATTCTAACAGATCCAGAGCCCTGCCTTGAATACCGTAGTGGTTTAATTTGATCAACATTGTTTTATGATCAACACAGTCAAATGCTTTGGATAAGTCACAAAAGACTCCGATTGCATTTTGGTGCACCTCCCAAGCGCTAAAGATATGCTTTATCAGCATAACTCCAGCGTCGGTTGTTGAGCGACCCTTGGTGAATCCAAACTGTTGCTCATGCAGCAGCCTCTTGATGTTAAAGTGGGAGAGCATTTGACTGAGTATAATCTTTTCAAAAACTTTGCTGAGAACTGGTAGAACAGACACAGGTCGAAAGTTACTCGGGTCGGTTTTATTACCCGTTTTGAAAAGTGGTATTACTTTGCTGTGTTTCATTAAGTCAGGGAAAGTTCCTGAGTCAATGCAGCAATTAAACAAAGATGCTAAATAAGGTGCTAAAGTTTTAATTACGGAGCTGAAGAGCTTGACTGACATACCCCACAAATCTTCAGTATTTTTTTGGTTCAATGCTTTGAAGACTTTTACTATAGTATGAGGGTCAACATGGTCAAAACTGAATTGGGAAGTGCACTCGTTTACATTATTTTTTAGCAAAACTTCGGCAAGAGCAGGAGAAGAGTTCAAGGATTCTGTAGTCTTTACAGGAATGTTGGTAAAGAAAGTTTCAAACTCCTCAGCCACTTCCGCCTCTGAGCTAACTACACCATGATCTGTTTTAATTGAGATGCCTTGTTCTCTAGGTTTTATTTTCCCAGTTTCTCGGTTAATCACGTTCCAAACAGTCTTAACCTTGTTGTCTGACCTCCTAATTTTATTACGGATTTGTATAGATTTTGCTAAGATGCAAACTTTTCTAAATATTTTTGAATAGTTTTTAACGTATTCCTTAAATGTTTCACTATGAATATAGGTCTTTTTTTCATATAATTCAAAGAGAGTGTCCCTACTCTTTCTGATTCCAACCGTAGCCCAGTCGCTGAATTTGAATTTCTCGGTTGAAGTGATTTTACGAATTTTGAAAATTTTATCAAACTCTGTGCAGAGTACATTAAAAAAATCTTTGTAACAATTACTAGGGTCACTTTGATTAAAGTTAAGAAATGGCAATTTACTCTCTAACGTGTCTTTATATCTCTCTATCCTTCCAACAGTGACGGTCCTACTCTTTTTCGTAATTTTATCGTTAGTTTTTAAAGCTGGAAAAGAAACTATTTGTACGCTGTGATCAGACTTAAGGCAATTAATTACCGCTTTATCAACAAACTCACAGTTACAAAATATGTTATCTATGCATGTGGCGGTAGTAGCTGTTATTCTAGTTGGTTCCAAAAATAAGTTTTGTAGGTCAAATGAATTGAATAAACTAGTAATTCTAAGGCAATATGTATCTTTTTCAAGTAAATTAACGTTAAAATCCCCACAGACTATGATGGATTTATTACTTTTAGATACTAATTTTAAAGCATCTTCCATTACAGACTCAAAAACATGAAAGTTCGATTCATAGGGCGGCCTGTATACACAAATGACTATGTGGTTTTGTAACTCGACACAAGACAGTTCTATGTTACTTTCAACCGAAAGTCTCACAATATCTCTACGTTCTTTTACTTTAAGATTATTTCTACTAAATATGACTGATCCTCCGCGAGTTGTGGACTTTCGATTGAGAGCACTAGCTACTTGATAATTTTCGAAGCCAAATAACATTTGACTTTCTTTGAGCCAATGTTCAGTAACACAAAACAAATCTAATTGAAATTTTTCTAAAAATAATTCGATTTCTAATTCTTTGCCAGAAAAGCCTTCAATATTCTGATGAACTAATTTATACGGCTTTTCCTTTGTCACCTTACTTAGTTTAAATCCGGAGATTCGAGCAAATTGGTAGCAATATCACTAATCAAAATGCTGTCTGAACAATGTGCCACCGACACGTTATCTGCGGATTCGCGGCTTGGCTCAATGATGTTTGAGGTTGAGCTTAAAGAACACGTGGCGCCATCTAGCGGAACCGTTGACACATTGATCAGCTCCGTCGTTGACAAACTATGTATTTCCTCAGGTACATAGTGTAGGGATCTAATTTGCCTTGCTAGTAGCCTAGCAATTGATTTTTGAAGGTACATTGTATCCTTCGTCAAAATTTTTCCACTAATAATTTTATTAGTGTCAAAGAAAGAAAAAATGTCACTATGACGACATGTCAACTTAAATATGCAATTATTTATAGAATAAATAAATTCATTTTGGTTTCCCCAATGAGAGGAGGAATAGGGGATTGCAACAAATATGATTTTATTAGCCCCTAGCTGTGATAGCAATTCAAAACTCTTTTCTAACTCTTCCATCTGCACATCCAAACAATTTTGTACGTAAATTATAATGTTGGTTTTGCTGTTACAATCGCTCAATTGGACTTGTTCTAATATATGTGCCAGGCGTCTGGCGTGCAATAATTCACAACATGATGATTAATTTTGTGATTAATTAAAATTCCTAATCCTTTCCCGATACTATCAGAGTAAATTAATGTTTTTGGTTTTGTTTCGGCAGTAGACAAAGACACAAAACATGTTTCCTCAGACTGATCTGTACATATAGGTGTTTCTAGCAGAGTTTCAGTCTCAGGCCGCTCCGTGTTTGCTGAATGCGTACAATAACACGTCATATGATTATTAACTAACAGACAACAGACAGACACCGAGCTGATTCCATAAGTGTTCCGTTTTTCCAATTTTGGTAGGGAACACTAAAAAGATATCAAATTCACCCTGCAGACCTAGAGGAAGCAAGAGAGGTGTGTAAGAACCGCCCAAAGTTAAGACCCAATAGTATCTGCCTACCCCTCTGGGAAAAAGGCGTGAGTTTATGTATGTATGATCTAAGTTGACCATTACCAGTCGAGGCTGTAAACAAACAGAGACTCTAATGAGTAATGAAATGACCAATCCTCGCGTATTTCATACGACGTTTTTCAACACACTTGCGAGGAAAAAATTACTAAATATTTGTGAAAAATTGCGCCTGTGGGGAACTACTACAGATTTCCAGCACCCATAAGTTATAGCAAAGATGCCAACAGATGGCGATACCGTCGCTCACGGAAATATGCTCCATACAAAGACAACGTTCATAGTAAATACGCAACTCGTAACCTACTACACATAAGGTTCACCATCGAATGCGAGACATAAATCGCGCAAGAGAAATAATCACAGAGATTCGATATTATTATAGAAGGTCCAACTAAGAACTGTTGGACCACGGTCGGTCCCCAGGCTTCACACATAGCCTGGTGGAAGATCTTCCCTTTTCATGGATTCTTTCATTCATTCTTTTCATTGGAACATTCCCAGTAGCACCTCCATTCCATACGCCCACAGCACGGCCAGAGTTCTTTCTTCCCGCCCCGCGTGAGGTAATGTAAAGTAAAACGCAAGTGTGTTTTACAAGCTGCAATATGTACTTTAAAAGCGGTGCGATAAGGGCCAAATTAGGAACAATGGTCTTGAAAATAAATATTTAAAATTCTCTAACTTACATCGTGGACGACCGGCGATAATCGTAAGACTCATAAGAAATAAAAAGAAAATACTGCACAAAATTACTTTGGCCATTTTAAATATAGGTAACAGAAATTCGTCTTGAGAAAAGTTAACGTTCTGTAGTGGACGCTCTGATGGGTTGACAAATGTGATTTACAAATACGATCCAGCTTCCTTATATACGATTGAATAACAATAGATTCCTTAATATATTCTAACGTTTTTATTTACCTACCTACCTACTTTGAAATTCTTTTGTTTAAAACTAGGTGATCAAACACCGGATAGATTTAAATAAAAAAAAAACAATCGATACAATAGGCTAGACCTTACAGATATTACGTATTTCATATTTTGAAGGCGACATTGACTAGTGATGTACCCATGATGTACCTAAGTATCTATTAGTAAAATAATTTTCGGAAATACCTACACGTGGCTGATCCGGCAAGTTTTAATTTTGTAAAAGTTAATTTTATTAGTGTTAATAAAATCTTATACTTACCAAAAGACTGCTCATAAAATTCCACGGAGGCCTTTTACCGTTCAGCAGCGCCCTCATTCCAAAATTTAAGTTTTCTCATTCAAGAAAACCAAAAATAAAAAGTGCTTCACCAAACCAACTGGCAACAAGACTAAAAAAAAGTTACAATAATTTAATAGGTCAACAATCCACTTTTTAGAAAATCTAAACAATCATCACCATGGGCCTATAAACGTCCCACTGCAGGGTACAGACCCTCTACCATGATTTCTCTACTTACTGGCGACTCGGGCTTTTCCATAAGTATACACATGTACAATTTCCCCATACGAGAAATGTGTGTTTTCGAGGGTTTTTTCTTTTTGTTTGATCGTAAAAACGGTAATATACAAAAGCGTGAAAATTGGTGTGATTATAGTGCATATTCTTAGGTATTAAATAACAATTACTTAATTAATTTTTGTTTTCTGTTATATTGTATGGTGGTCCGTGCGCGAGTCCGACACAGTTTTTGTTTGTTTAAAATAATACCTTAAAATAATACCTTTTTAGATTCCGTATAATCGTTTGGGTTTCGGATATTTCGGATGAAGGCTCTGCGCACGACGGATATTTTGTCCTTGTTAAAAAATATCGGCCCTAAGTCTCAGTATATATGCAATTTACTACGCATACATACTTCCAACTCCATCAATAATTCATATTACACCTTGAATAAAAATTACGCCCTAAATTTTGTGTTTTAAATGTTTTTGTTGTCGTTGAGAGCGACAACCTTGGTTTAATGCAAAGAGAAAATATAAGTAGGTACCTATTAACTACATAAGGTAGGTATTAGAAAAATTAAAACCGACTTCAAAACTCAAAAAGTAAAAATTATATTGCAGCCGATGAATTTTACGATAGCATCAAGTTGCTGTCAAGCCTGTACGATTCGAGACTGAGCTTGCACCAATTTTTTTTGGCTAAGCTTGACACCGACTCCAATAAAACAAATTGATATTCTTATAGATGCTAACGTAAAATTCATCGGCTGCAATATAATTTTTTACTTTTTGAGTTATGAATTCGGTTTTAATTTGTCGCACGCCCCGACTACAACAGCACTACTATATTAAACGAAGTCTCCAAAGACGTCGACATATTTCATTGTACACTAGCAAGTTTACGGAGTGTGTACCTACCTAAGTAAATAACAAATAATGTTGTTGTAATGTTACCACCTTATGTATATAATGATTAAGGCCACTCCTCCCATCTGCAAGGCTCTCAAGTAAGTCAATCAATGTAATGGAATTAGGAAAAAACCTGTAACGATGATATTGTGTATTGTAAATCTACACTAATATTATAAAGAGGAAAGATTTGTACCTATTTTTGTATGTTTGTATGTTTGTAATGAATAGGCTCAAAAAGTACTGGGCCGATTTAAAAAATTCTTTCACCATTAGAAAGCTGCATTCACCCTGAGTAACATAGGCTATATTTATTGCTAGAAAAGTTTAGACGTCCACCCGTGCGAAGCCGGGACGGGCCGCTAGTGTAGTATAAAATAAATAAATAAAATGATACTGATCCATTTTTGCTAAGAAACCGCTTAAGGGCGTCCGCCCGGTTTTGAGTAACTTTGTAACCATTTTATACATTAACTATGGCACTTTTTAAGCAGAAAATAAAACTTTACAATCTACAGGATATGAGAAGTGATGTGGTTGTTCTCGAAATGTATTTTAATTAATAAAACTGAAGAAAAACGACTCAAAAGTCACCTCTTTTTTTCCTGTTGTAACCGTTTTACTCTTACACTGTTGATCAGAAGAATATGAAAATTTACAATATTCTTCACAATACAATATAAAATGATGTGGTTTTCTTATTTTTTGAAAATTCTTATACAACGTGTTAATGAATTAACGCAAAACTAGAAAATAGTTTGTTTGGAATCGAGAGTAGAGTCGATTAATCAAGGTTTCAACATAGGTAATTTTTTTCCAAAATATTAAATAATTTGATTGTACAAATAATAATTTACTTAATTCTATCGGCACCGCACTGGCATACTCACTATTACTCACACTACTACGGCTACTACCAAAACAAAACGCCATACGCACGCGCTCGGCCGCGCGCTTTCATTAATAGCGCAAATATCCTGCTCAAATGAAATAGGAAGAAACGAGATGAAACACCGGCGAAAGCGAGCAGCGCGGCGCGGCGGCCGGCGGCCTTTGTGTGCCTTTGTGCTGCGCCGCGCCGCCCCGCGCCGCGGGGGAGGGGGTCGCGGAACGCAGAAGATAACAAAACATTTCTCCAGTCATGCGCGTGCGGTGCGAGCGATTAGATTACGTAGCTTAATTATCTTACGCTTCCGCGATGACCTTTCATTTCATTACTCGAATGTGCAGTAGGTATACCTACTGAAATGGTGCGAATCTTGGTTATTTGTGTGGAGATAACGTAACCAGTTAGGTGTAGTGTATCAGTGTCTAAAAGAACAATGCTAGCTGCGACCCAACGGGACTTTTAGGCCACCCACTGCTGATTATCGGAACGACCCGGAATTAGAAAACAGCATCTTGGAGTACCTACTTCAAGCACAACCCGGACGCGACGCGTACACGTCAAGCTGCTCGGTTATTCTAATGCAGCCATGTCTACGTGTGGAATGTTCTACGAGAGGATCTTGGTGGCACGAGCTAAACCCTCAAGACTACGAGGTCCGTGTGACGCTTTGTGACTGGTACCTAACAAATGCAACCAGACATGTTTTATGGACAGATTAGTGTACATTTAATCGGAATGGACTGTTTAACCAAACCAAGTTGTGTGATTGTGATGTGATGGAAACGTTTGAATCACGTGGTAAATGAAGCGAGGAATTTTGAATTCCGGCGGCAGAGCGAAACTAGTGAAACTACGCTATCAAAAAAACTACTAGGTAAATTGAGCCCTATTCCTATTTATTTAAAGCACTGCCTACACACGATAACAGCTGATTGCACGCAATCTGAATCTGAAGTAGGTACCTACATTGCTTCGTGAGCGTATTATGTTTCGAGTTTATATCAAACTAAACGGTTCAATTGCATAAAATTTGTTGTATCGTGTGTAGAAGAAGACGTGTCTGTGTGTGAAAGCGGTCTGGAGTGCGATTTTTGAATCTCATTCGCTGAGTTCAGCAGTTGAAAATGTCCAAATTAGTATGGAGATACGCATCTTTCTACTGCTGATTTGACTTTCAAAAATCGCACTCCCGGAGTATGGTTTTTTTAATGTCAAATCAGCAGTAGAAAGTTCCACGTATCCATGGTAATTTTGACATTTTCAACTGCTGAACTCAGCGAATGAGATTCAAAAATCGCACTCCTGGTCGCCGCGCGTCGCGCAGTGTAATGCGGGGTTTACACGGCTCGATTTTTTATGCGATTTCTATCCTTACCATTAAAATTGACCATGTACTTAGATAGTAATTCGAGGCCACGAGTGATTCAAATCGTAAGTCTCGGGAAGATTAGTTTCAACTTTTGTCGTGCGGCAATGAGTAAAATCGACCTGTTGACCCTGTTGACTAAAATTGACCGCGAAAACGATCAATCGTCTGAAATCGCTCGCCGCATGACAGCGTTTTTGTGTTTTACCTACTTAAATCATTTATTTACGAATTATTGCGATACCAATCTGTTATGCTAATCAGTTTTAAACAAAATGAAATAGTGGCATACGATATTTCTCAACTGTGAAAATGACGTAATTGTTCGGTTTTGAGGCGATTTAGTTGGTGCCTAGCGGCCGCCGGCGCCGGCCGGCATGATGAGAATCGACCCATGTAAACCGCCCCTTGGAAATTTAGACCGTGTAAGATGGCGGCGGCGCGGCGCCGGCGCGGGGGTGAGCGGGCGGGTAGGCAGTGAGCGAGTGGGGACGAGCGATTTGCGTTTCATTCATACTTTACCATACACATTGGAATGGATTGTAAAGGATATGAAACATTAAAATGCAAATAACTTTTAATTAAATTGATTAAATTAATAAATGATTTTTTCAATGTAATTATTTAATTATAAATCAGTTGGGGTGTATGAGGTTTTGCGTTAATTCATTAACACGTTGTATAATCATAGAGGTTTTCAAAGAAAACGGAAAATTCTGATCGGAGCCGCGCAATTGAAGCGGGATGGCTAATTGCAAAAGTTTGCTTGTAAGAAAGAGAGCCTTGCAGATGGGAGGAGTAGCCTTAAGAACTCATTAAAAAAAAAAAAAAAAAAGATCAAGAAAGAAACTGCTTATTTAAAGTACAGAGTCGATTTAAATAAGATTATAAAATAAATTATAATGTAAAAAGCTGTGTCTGTCGCCTGTGTGCCCGAGAATGGAAGACTCGGATCAAGTCTCCCTACAGGTGGGAACAAGTCTCCCATACTCGGGGACACATGGTACGAAATCAACTTTACGTTACATCAGAAATTTCTCAGACAAATTAGTTTTCATTAAAATAAGCTACTGGTGCCTCATACGCAGTTAACCTAGCTACCGTTTGCTATATAACGTGTTAATGAATTAGCGCAAAACCTCATACACCCCAACTGATTTATAACAAAATAATTAGATTCGAACAATAATTTCATTATTTTGATAATTAAAATTTTAAGTTATTCGCATTTTAAGTTTTGAGGCAAAAATGATTTGTTATCATTTCAGCACTGAAAGAAAGCGCTAATGTTCTCATGGATACATTTTTATAATCTTGTTTTGGTAGTAGGTAGGGTGAGTGTGCCCGGTGTGGGTTGACATCGGGTTCAGTAAATTTAAAATTTTGCAAACAAATTATATTTAATATTTTGAAAAAAATTACCTATGTTGAAACCATGATAATTCGATTTTGCTCTCGATTCTAAGCAAACTACTTTCTAGTTTTGCGTTAATTCATTAACACGTTGTATAAACATTTTCGTTCTGACGTATTTTATTTATTTATTTATTTAGGCTCACCAACAGATTACATAAATTATAACACTCAAGAAATCATGAGTTAGGTAGGTATTATTCTGATACATAACCCAGTTACATGTGGACACAACATTCACTACAAGATCATTATGTAAGAGGACAGGAGTGCAATTTTTGAATCTCATTTGCTGAGTTCAGCCATATACGCCAGTAATTTTAAACATCTTAGGTCGCAATAAATTGTACGGAGCTGCTTTTTTGGAAGGTTGTTAGGATAGATACCAGTAATATAAAACCAAATTTGCAGCTTCGAAAGACCTGTGCTAACCAAGTGGTGCTCGAAAAACCTCGAATTTTTCGGACTTTTTTCAGGTTTTGACTTATAACTTCTAAATGGTGCATTTGACATAAAAATTGTTCAAGACGTGTTTAAAGCAGATAAAATTTTCTATAAATTTAATTCAATTGCAGCTCTGTAAGTTAAGTAAATCTTGAGATACAGCACGTTAAACATTGGCAATTTTTCCCAAAAAGTTCAAAATTGTAGTTTTAGCCGTCTTCCGAACAGGATATCGGCTAAAATACTCATTCTATGAGGTAAATTATAAGATATTAATTTGGAAAGCAGTTATATAGCTTTAATTTAAGCATAAATTTAACCCTGTACAGTGATTAGTTCCTTTGTTATCAGGAAAAAAATCTAAATATAAGGGGATTAGGTTTTAAAAGAAATGGAGCATTAGGCATTGCAAGAATTTTTTAAAGGACAAAAATACATAACTTAGTAGCAAATGGTTTATATCATCCAAAATGAAATTAAGTATAATTAATAATCTATCTATACTATAATAAAACTGTAAATGTTTGTTTGTTTGTTTGTTTGTTCGCGCATCACGTGAAAACTACTAAACCGATTTTGATGAAACATTTGTTGTCTGCAAGCTTATGGTTAGACTTAAAATTTGGTATACCATTTATTTTGCTACGATGATCAGAACTTGGGAACCCGTGCGGATGAAGTCGCGGGGAAACTAGTACTTAATTACAAAAGTATATAAAAACGAGAGTTTTCCCACGACTTCGTCCGCACGGGTACCCGTCATTGTAGCAAAATAAATTATATACTAGAGATTGGTCTAATCATAACCTTTCAAATGCAATAAGTTTCATCAAAATCGGTTTAGTAGTTTCCGCGTAATGCGTGAACAAACAACCATTTACAGTTTTATAATTCTACTTATCGTGTGGGCAGAGCCCTGTAGTGCTAGCATGATACCCCGCGACTTCGAGTCTCTCTATACCATATGTCAATTTCAGCGCGCCTTCGCCTCTGTCTCTACAGTAGCTAACATGATGGCCGCGACTTACGATGACGCGAGCGCTCAACTGTCATTCGTAGACTCTAGTCTACAAATGCGAGCATGATCACCGTTCGGTCATAGCGTAAATAATATTAGTGAGAGCGCTTTATGGTCGCGACCGGCCAATTGTGCGCGGGCTCTAATTACCGATTCGGTGTTTCAATATATAAAAATGATAGTTTTAACCGTATTGTAACCCAATAAACCCGCGCCGCGACTTTGCTATCTCTAGGTAGAGTGGCTGCGGCGCGCTGTCAAATCATGCTCAGCATCGCGGGATAAATGACAGGCGCGGGTATGGTTTTCAAACCCGCAGGCGCGCGTCAAGCGAGTAATCATGCTAGCACTGCTGGTGTTAGAGTTTTTTCAGACCATCTTACGGCCTCTGACGTGGTTTTTATGTAACGACTATTATACCAGTGATAGTAGCCGGGACCAACGGCTTAACGTGCCATCCGAAGCACGGAATCATCTTTCTTTTCAGACAATCAATTGATTCAGCCTGCAATGTCTTAATCAACTGGGGAAAAACGCACAAAGTGACATTTCACTAGGTGTCCCGTGGGAATCGAACCCACGACCTCCGTGTTGAGAGCCCAATGCTCTTAACCATTAGACCACGGAGGCAGTTTCATAATAGTATAGATTATTTTGGTAGTTTGGGGACCTGATCGTGATGTGATGGTGGAAGAAATGCACAATACCTACAATGAAAATTATAATTTATTTGTTTCTTGTAATAAATTACAAACTAAGGGGCTGTTTTTAGGGCTCCGGAGACTCTTCTGTGGTCAGATCTAGTAGTAAAGATTCGTCGAATTCATCTCCTTCATGCGTCTCATCCATGGCTAAGGGAGTAGTATTCAGGCAGGTCTTCCCCTGACAAACATTGCAGAGAGCCGAGCATTTCAGCACTGCTCTCTAGCAGGAGCATTATCTTCCTCCGCAGTCCGCACCCTTTCTGGCACTTGCATGATAGGAATTTCAGAAGGGTTAGCGGTCAGCCCCTGCCTGATCACTCCAAGTTAGTGCATGGGCTCTTTCTCTATCCCCAACCACTTCTGCACTTGGGGATTCTTTAGGAATGTAAGGCCTCTTCGGTGGGGGGCAGAAGAGCGGGGCGGGCTTAATAAATGACTCCGGAACGGTGTTGGCACATAATTATGAGTACCTACGTACTTAATAAATGATAAAATTCTGTTCGCTCACGGGCCGCATCAGGAAGCCGTTCTTAAAATTTGATAGAGCCGCAAGAAAATGTAGTGACAAGTCTCATGCATGTTTGACATTCCTGCTTTAAAATATCTAATTTATAAATGTAATGTCATTTTTATAACATTAAATAGATAACTTCGCAGTATTAATATGAATTGACAATAGGAGCTCCATTTCCAAAAAAAATGAATTTCCTTAATTTTTCGTTAATGTTGGCTGTACAAGATTCAAAATATACTTAAATTAAAGCTTAATAGCTGCTTTACAATTTCATTTCTTATAATTTTCCTCGTATTTTAGCCGGTATCCTGTTGCGGTGCGAAAGACGCAAAAAACTTCAATTTTGAACTTTTTGGGAAAAATGGCGAATGTTTGAAGTATTGTATCTCAAGACTTACTAAACTTACAGAGCTGAAATTAAATTCAAATTACAGATAATTTTATCTTCTTTAAAAACGTACAAAATAATGTTTATGTAAGATGCACCGTTTAGAAGTTATAAGTCAACCCCTGAAAAAAGTCAGAAAATTTCGAGGATTTTAAAGCACCATTCGGTTAGCACAAGTCTTTCGAAGCTGCAAAATTGGTGTTATGCTACTGGTATCTACCCTAACAACATCCCAAAAAATCAGCTCCGTGCAATTTATTGCGACCTAACGCGATTTTTATTTCTAAGGCAAATCTAAGGTTACTGGCGTAATAGTAAAAGTAAAAGAAGTAGGTAGTCTATCTTCGGCCCCGTATGAGAAATAATTAGCTACTCACGCTCGGACACTCAGGGTTGCCATACTCACTATCTCTTTTAATGTTATTATCCGACTGCCCCAGAAGGAGGGTTATGTTTTTCGAGAGTATGTATATATACAGGGTGTACAATAAAATGGGACAGCTACTCAAAGGGGTGCTTCAGACCATCAAACTGAACAACTTTCTCTATGGGACCAATATCGAAATCGCGAAAAAAAAATCTGCTGTCCCATACATTTCAGTCGAGTTATGTTTGCAGTTTTGTATGGGAGAGCGGATTTTTTTTTTCGCGATTTCGATATTGGTCCCATAGACAAAGTTGTTCAGTTTGATGGTCTAAAGCACCCCTTTGAGTAGCTGTCCCATTTTATTGTACACCCTGTATATACAACGTGTTAATGAATTAACGCAAAACCTCATACACCCCAACTGATTTATAACAAAATAATTAGATTGAAACAATAATTTCATTATTTTTATAGTTAAAATTTAAAGTTATTTGCATTTTAAGTTTTGAGGCAAAAATGATTTGTCATCATTTCAGCAATGAATGAAGGCGCTAATGTACTTCTGGATACATTTTAATAATCTTGTTTTAGTAGTAAGTAGGGTGGGTGTGCCCGTGGGGTGGGTTGATATCGGGTTCAGAAAATTTTTAATTTTACAAAAAAATTATTTAATATTTTGAAAAAAATTACCTATGTTGAAACTATGATAATTCGATTCTGCTCTCGATTCTAAACAAACTACTTTCTAGTTTTGCGTTAATTCATTAACACGTTGTATAACTACTTTCTAGTTTTGCGTTAATTCATTAACACGTTGTATATACAACGTGTTAACAAATTAACGCAAAACTAGAAAGTAGTTATACAACGTGTTAATGAATTAACGCAAAACTAGAAAGTAGTTTGTTTAGAATCGAGAGCAGAATCGAATTATCATAGTTTCAACATAGGTAATTTTTTTCAAAATATTAAAAAAAAAATTATAAAAATTTTAAATTTTCTAAACCCGATGTCAACCCACCGCACGGGCACACTCACCCTACTTACTACCAAAACAAGATTATTAAAATGTATCCATGAGTACGTTAGCGCTTTCATTAATTGCTGAAATGATAACAAATCATTTTAAACTCAAAACTTAAAATGCGAATAACTTTAAATTTTAACTATAAAAATAATGAAATTATTGCTTCAATCTAATTACTTTGTTATAAATCAGTTGGGGTGTATGAGGTTTTGCGCTAATTTATTAACACGTTGTATATACACCACTAGTTTTTAATTACTAACGTAACTTTAAGGGTGTATTCAGACCATGAATCTAAACAACTTTCCAAAAAAAACATGGGTCGAAAAACGAGAAATTTTTTTGGACCTCCCATAGAAAATCGATCGGCCGATCCGCACTTTTGTATGGAAAGTCCAAAAATTTTTCTCATTTTTCGACCCATGTTTCTTTGGGAAAGTTGTTTAGATTCATGGTCTGAATACACCCTTAAAGTTACGTTAGTAATTAAATATAATATGTATCTGTATGTATGTATGAACTACATCTTAACAGGTACCGGCCTTATTTGACCAGAAGTTTGACATTTGCAATTTTTTGACCGCCAGAGGTGGACCCAAATAACAGTTTGTTTCCATAATATGATATTAAATTGGCATCGTATACACGAGGAATATAATTTAATACAATAGAATACATTTTTTTTTTATTGACCGCTATAAATTGACACTTACTTAGTATGTGGTCACATAGTAACTGAAGATCATTTTACACTGGTCTCCCTGGTGTTAGTTTTTTGGGTATAGAAAAAAAAACGATCTAAGTTAGAGCCACCCTGATAATTTTCCCGCCATCTACACGTTATTTCTGATGTTCATGATTTTTTTCAGATCTTATACGGCAATATTTTTTGAAATAGAGGTGGGGACAGGAATTTCTTGGATTTAATTGAAAATTTTGTTAAACAAAGTCTTTATAAATTTTTTTACATAGTATATTTTTAGACTCGTATTTTTATAAGCTTTCAATTGATACCCCACACCATGGGGTAGATTTTTTTTTGTTATTTACCCTTTCTTACTCCCCAAATTGCCCCCAATATAAAAATTGAGCTTTTTTTACTTTATTTATGATATTGGACCAGCAATTGCTATATCTGTACTGAGTTTCAACTTCCTATGTCTTACGGTCTCTGAGAAAAATGCATGTGACAGACGGACGGACAGACACCGAGCTGATTCCATAAGTGTTCCGTTTTTACAATTTCGGTACGGAACATTAAAAAGGAAAAAAATCAAAAGATATTCAGAATTTGTGAATTAATTTAATAACTCTCAAGCATGAAGAATACACCTTTCGTTACATTCTCTCCAAGTAGCGAAGTTGTTCGCATTGCCCCCACAACCAGAGTACACGAATACTCTGCAGGAACGTTCAGGTCTGTCGAAGTAATACCTGAAAAAAAAACGTGTTTTGTACATGTTGTAAAATAGAAGACATTTTTTATCTATACAGAGTGTAACAAAACACCCTAGTAATACTTAAGGGGTGCTTCAGACCATCAATCTGAACAACTTTCACTATGGAGCCAACGTTGAGAAAAAATAAAAAAAATCTGCCGGCCCATACATTTGAGTCGAGACGGTACTGCATATTTGTATGAAAGAGCGGTTTTTTTTTGTGATTTCGATGTTGGCTCCATAGTGATAGTTGTTCAGTTTGATGGTCTGAAGCACACCTTTAAGTATAACTAGGGTGTTTTGTTACACCCTGTAGTATAAGTTTTGTTTTTTTTTTCTTTGTTAATTCTTTAGGTTAGGGGTATGTATATTATCAATTCTATTGTTATTATTAATAAATTAACCTTTCAATTAAAAAATAATAATAATAGCCCCGCGGGGGCAGCTTGTGGCGAGCTGACGGTGAGTGGCGACACCGCGGACCACTATCCAGGGGGACCATACACACATGCGCTCACACACACACGCACCCACACCCACACTCACACACACACACACACACACCCCTGTTTGTATTAAGTACCTTGCGAGGACCCTGCCCAAACCTGGCCATCCTCAGGACCTCTCAAAAAAGGTACTTAGCAATGAAGCACGTCATTATAACCCAGATGAATAAATTGCAAATTGAATTCTAAGCCTGACCAGTATGGTTCGAAACTGCTATCTCTATCTTTTTTGACCTGACTTTTCATGACCAACACGAGGACTCAAAATACACAAGTTAACAAGACTTACGGTATACAAAGCGAGGACGGTGTGTTAAACCATCCGAGGACCTCACCGACCTGCTCAGAGACGCCCATCTGAGGACGTTTTTCTTACACAGATACTGGCGCCAAGTACTATTCGAGGACGTTGTGCTAGACAAACCATTACCAAACTGAGGACGTTTTTCCGAGCACAGCTTGTACAAAGCGAGGACATGAGATGTTGTGTTAAATCATCCGAGGACCTCGCTGACCTGCCCAGAGACGCCCATCTGAGGACGTTGTTTAGACCTACCATTAACAAACTGAGGACGTTTTTCCGAGTGTACACGGGGACATTAGACGGTGTGTTAAGCCATTCGAGGACCTCATCGACCTTCCCAAACGTCCATCAGCTCAGTGGACATTTTACTAACACAAAACTAGAGGACAAAGATTATAATATTTATAAGATTCAACAGAATTGGCTGATACTATTTTAAGGGGATTATAAATAAGACCATCAAACTGAGCAAATTTCTCTATGGTATAGTGGGACCAATGTCAAAATCGCGAAAAAAATATCAGCTACTAGTTGTTAATAATAATATGTAGCCTATGTGTTATTCTGGGCTATGAACTGTCTATATGCCAAGTTTCATCGAAATCGGTCCAGCCGTTTTAGCGTGAAAGAGTAACAAACATCCATACATACAAACTTTCGCGTTTAAAATATTAGTAGGATTTCAATGCAAAACAACACACCTAGACCTACTCAATTCCGAATGTATGGGACAAGTGACTTTTTTTCGCGATTTCGATGTTGGTTCCAAAGAAAAGAACAAATTTTCCAAAGCTATCAAGTATACCGCAAAGACTCATATTAAGGGGGGTTCAGGAAAAATGGGAGTAAAGGGAATAGGGCGATGAATCGAAGGTGGGTCCGATTTCGATATTGGTCCCATAGAGAAAGTTTGTTGTAAGCGTGGAAAAAAGTCGATGGTGGCGCCCTCTACTTCACACACTTCCTCACTCTCCAACCTGACTCCCCATAACTAAACCGAGGACTTTTCCTCGTCCTCGCTTTGAAAAGGTCCTCGGATGTTGCTTGTGTATTCAGGTGCGAGTCCTCGGATAGTACTTAAAACAAACAGACCCCCACACACACCTAGGTACACACTAGGTGTGTGGGGGTCTATTTGTAAGTACTAACTGAGGACTCTCACCTGAATACACAAGGAACATCCGAGGACCTTTTCAAAGCGAGGTTTGTTGTAAGCGTGTAAAAAATCGATGGTGGCGCCCTCTACTTCACACACTTCCTCACACTCCAACCTGACTCCCCATGACTAAACCGAGTACTTTTCCTCGTCCTCGCTTTGAAAAGATCCTCGGATGTTGCTTGTGTATTCAGGTGCGAGTCCTCGGATAGTACTTAAAACAAACAGACTCCCACACACATACCTAGGTACACACTAGGTGTGTGGGGGTCTATTTGTAAGTACTATCTGAGGACTCGCACCTGAATACACAAGGAACATCCGAGGACCTTTTCAAAGCAGATGACTGAACCGATGACTTTGTCAGATTTCCTTGTTACAAGTACAGAAAGGTTCAAATAGCACAATAAAGACCATTATGTGGTCAGGCCGATCCGAGGACCCACAAAAAAGTCCTCGCTTTGAAAAGGTCCTCGGATGTTCCTTGTGTATTCAGGTGCGAGTCCTCGGATGGTACTTGAAACAAATAGACCCCTACACACACACACACACACACACCTTCACACATATACTTACCTACCTACCCACCCAACTACCTGCGTGCGTACGTACGCACGCACATAATTATATAACGTGTTAATGAATTAACGCAAAACTGGAAAATGGTTTGTTTAGAATCGAATTATCATTGTTTCAACATAGGTTTTTTTTTTTGAAAATATCAAATAATCTATTTGTAAAATTTAAAATTTACTGAACCCGATGATCACCCACCCCACGGGCACCCTCAGCCTACTTACCACCAAAACAAGATCATTAAAATGTATCCATGAGTACGTCAGCGCTTTAATTCATTGCTGAAATGATAACAAATCATTTCTGCCTCAAAACTTAAAATGCGAATAACATAAAATTGTAAGTGTCAAAATAATGAAATTATTGTTTCAATCGAATTATTTTGTTATAAATCAGTTGGGGTGTATGAGGTTCTATTCAAGGATGTTGTGCGTTTTAGACAAGCCATTAACAAACTGCGGACGTTTTTGGTCCCAGCTCGCACGAAGCGAGGACATAAAACGGTGTGTTAAATCATTCGAGGACATCGCCAACCTACCCAGTAATGCACATCTGAGGACCTTTTTTTACACAGAAACCCGCGCCAAGTACTATTCGAGGACGTTGTGTTAGACAAACCATAAAAAAACTGAGAAAATGTTTGGAGCACAGCTTGTAGAGAGCGAGGACATATATCATCCATTGTCTTACTTGCATGGCGTATTGGAGTTCATCTGTGAAGCTGTGTAATTGTTTAATAAATAAAATAAATAAATAAATTGTCGGCACTTATCAAAGAAAAAAGAAGGCCATTTTTTTATAAGTTTGAAGCATTCCGACCCTGTTCGTCGGTCATCATCATCATCTCGGTAAAACTCACTGCTGGGTATAGACTTCTTCATTTTCACGCCAACAAGAACGGTCCCTCGTGTCCGTCGGTGATCAAAAAAAATTTTTTTTTCATTCTTACTTCATTTTTTGACACTACCTGTGCGTCGGGAGTTGTTCCGTTTTAGAGAAGATGGCCAGGCTAGTTTGTGCCGAAGTTATGTTGAGTGCGGACGTTCGCCTGCATGCCTGCATCTACCTGTGCCTTCCAGATATGTTTTCTTTTCTAAAATTTTTGTGAAGGTTTAAGGTAAGCAAGCGCATATTAGGGCAGGCCGCATTGCAGCGCAAACACTTTTGAACCAAGTTTCAGGGTCTTATCAGTCCTGATGCTAAGAAGTACTGCCTGCTTAAACTGTGTGGTTTGATGATCTGATGATTTCAAATTATTATTGTGGGTATCAGTGTGGGTGTTGTAGGGGTACCTAATCTTTGCGAAAAGAATTGAGATCCCACCAATAAAATTTCATACAAAAATGTAGCCGAGACATAAAACTTAAAAAAAAAGAGATCTTTTGTAGGCCAAATCTTGAATAAGTCTTCTCCCCTTCTGCGCTAACTCAGGGACTCGAAGTGAATCTTGGCCTCTGACCGCAAAAAACGCCTTTCATCTCTTTTCTGTGCTATCTTAGTCCAGTTTGGCACCTCGAGATCTTTCATCGAACATCAATTGGAGTACGTTTCTAACCAAGCTCCGTGGCAGTCGCGCGCCCTACCTACCGTGCGGCTGACCCGGCACGACACGCTCGTATTCTAAGAACTCTATTAAAAAAAAAAACATTCTAATTGAAATTATAATACCTACTTGAACTACTCAGATATTCAATCTTAATTAGTAATTATAAAGTTTTGTAACCGCTCTTCGGGAGATACTCCCGGACTTATCCGGTCCATCCAAGTACTCCTCTACTCAGACACCAGTGGTTCTATATGCTATTTTGAGTGTGCTCTTCCCCTTGGCGCTGTTTTTGGCTCGCTGATACGAACCGGCTTTGAGACTTTCACGGTGAGGTTAGGAAGCTGATTGGAACAACCGGCTCTGCGAAGGTGCCTTTGAAGTCGTTGGATGGCGAGGTCCTCTTCAAGAGCATGGAGGACGTGCTCAAGCAATGGGCAGAATATTACAATAATCTGCTTAACGTGGATCGATCGGCTAATCTAGAGCACCTCCGTATGATGCCAGAGCTTCTCACTGCTAACAAGCTGGATGAACCGTTGTCGCCGCGTAACGAGGTTATTCATGCCATCAAACAAAAACAAAACATACGTGTGGTTGGCATCGAATCAATGCCCGGAGAACTGCTTAAATATGGTGGCGATTTATGATTTTTAGCAGATTCCCCAGATGGTCTATAACAAGTAATCATCATACAAACTTTGGAGACATAATGGTTGTAGGCGACTTTAATCTAAAGGATTTAATGTGGTACATTTTTGGTACCGTTTCGAAGCGATTCTTGCCCACGTGATCACTATCAGCTGCTGACCGAATTTATGGCATTTAATGGTCTAAAAAAAATATACAACTCCGTATTGAATTGTAATTATAGGATCTTAGAATTGGTTCTAGCGTCAGTGTCTATTCAGCAGCTTGAAGAAAGCAAAGACATATTGAGCAAAATAGACGCACATCACCCTCCACTTGAGTTTGTTATTGGTTTTGATTCGTCCCCAACCTTACAGCCCAACATTCAGCCTAGGTTGAACTTTTTCAAGGCCCACTTTGACAGTATTAATGGAGAACTCGCTGAAATAGACTGGGATGCGCTTCTAGGAGATTGTAATCATGTAAATGATATGGTAACTGCATTCTATAAAAAGTTAAATACTATTATTGAGTCTCATGTCCCACTTACTAAGCCAAAAAGATCTAAATATCCCATTTGGTACTCTCGCGAACTTATTAGGATTTTAAAAGGGAAAAATAATGTCAGAATTAGATTCAAAAAATATCGCAACCCAATGGATGAGATTCAAATGGAAATATTAAGAAAGAGAAGAGCTCAACTATTTTGCTATAATAATTTAGACATGAATAATGTAATAAGTAATTTTGTAGTATTCTGTGAATTGAATTTAATATTTGTTTTATAATGTGACAAATTCAACACCAAATTTGCATGCCATGTCATGGCGAAATGTGAGGACTTATTAAAATTATTATTATTATCGTTTATTACTTGCATGTTTTGCCCCACAAGAGGGCACATCTGACTGACCGACATCTGACTCTCATTGCACCTTCCACAATGTTGTAAACCATGTTTCAGCAAATAAATGATTCTGATTCTGATTCTGATTCTGATCGATTGATGAAGTTAAATTATACAAACTATTGTGAAAATTTGGAGAAAAACATTGCGAAGAATCCTAAGTACTTTTGGACGTACATAAAGGACAAATCTTGTATCCCGGCTACTATGAATCTGGATGATGAACCCGCAACAAATGGTATTGATATTGATATTTGTAAGCTATTTGCAAAAAAATTTTGCTTCCATTTATAATACCAGTAGTCTAAGTAATTCAGTGCAACACTGTTACAGTCAAGACGGAAACTATCAAGGTGTACTGAGTTCTATATGTCTGAGTGAAAGAGCGGTGTTGAGGAAGTTAACATCGATAGACCTGAATAAGGGCCCAGGTCCGGATCGTCTACCTCCGCTGTTTATTTCAAGTTGTGCCAGGCCAACTATCTCATCCGTTGACGACTATTTTTAATAAATCGCTCTGCTCGGGAACCTTCCCATATTATTGGAAAGAATCACAATTCTTTTCGTAAAGATTAGGTACCCTTACAACACCCACAATAATAATTTGAAATCATCAGATCATCAAACCACACAGTTTAAGCAGGGAGTACTTCTTAGCATCAGGACTGATAAGTTAGACCCTCACACTTGGTTCAAAAGTGTTTGCGCTGCAATGCGGCCCGCCCTAATATGCGCTTGCTTACCTTAAACCTTCACCAAAATTTTAGAAAAGAAAACATATCTGGAAGGCACAGGTAGATGCAGGCATGCAGGCGAACGTCCGCACTCAACATAATATCAGCACAAACTAGCCTGGCCGTCTTCTCTACAACGGAACAACTCCCGACGCACAGATAGTGTCAAAAAATTAAGTTAGAATGAAAAAAAAATTTTTTTAATCACCGACGGACACGAGGGACCTTTATTGTTGGCGTGAAAATGAAGAAGTCTATACCCAGCAGTGAGTTTCACCGAGATGATGATGATGACCGACGAACAGGGTTGGCAATAGTTGGCATGCTTCAAATTTATAAAAAAAATGGTCTTCTTTTTTCTTTGATAAATGCCGACAATGGTATATGTCCTCGCTCTCTACAAGCTATGCCCAAAACACTTTCTCAGTTTTTTTATGGTTTGTCTAACAAAAAATCCTCAAATAGTACTTAGCGCAGGTTTTTGTGTAAAAAAAGTCCTCAGATGTGCACCATCGGGCAGGTGATCGAGGTCCTCGAATGGTTTAAAACACCGTCTTATGTCCTCGTGTACACTCAGACAAAGTAAACGTCCTCGGTTTGTTAATGGTTTCTCTAACACAACGTCCTCGAATAGTACTTGGCGCGGGTTTCTGTGTAAAAAAGGTCCTCAGATGTGCACCATCGGGCAGGTTGACGAGGTCCTCGAATAGTTTAACACACCATCTCATGTCCTCGTGTACACTCAGACAAACGTCCTCTGTTTGTTAATGGTTCGTCTAACACAACGTCCTCGAATAGTACTTGGCGCGGGTTTCTGTGTAAAAAAAGGTCCTCAGTTGTGCATTACTGGGTAGGTTGGCGATGTCCTCGAATTGTTTAACACAACGTTTTATGTCCTCACTTCGTGCGAGCTGGGCTCAAAAACGTCATCCTTGAATAGAACTTAGCGCAGGTTTTTGTGAAAGCGAAAGGGCCCTCAGATTGGCGTCACTAGGCGTCACTGGGCATAAGTTTAACACACCGTCTTCCCAATCACATAATAAGGTGGATGATAAATTAAAAATATTTTCTATAATGTTGTAAAATCTGAAACACGCCCAAATTAGTAATTATCAAAACCTCAAGTGTCCAGATGTAGAAGCTGGTCCTACTTGGCTAATTTGGGAAAGTATATTTAATTTAAGCATTGTAGTGATTTATTACCGTAAATAACAACAAAAGGCTTCATCATAGGTAAATACATCACTCACATCCACAACAGGCTTCGTCAAAGAAAAGACATCACTCAGATCTAAAAAAATTTTCGTCAATAAATACATCCTGTATAATTATCTGCAAAAAGCTTCGTCAATTTCTATATAAAAATGTTAAAAACCTGCAACGTATAAACCTCCAAAGCTCCCTGAGGGACGGTTCCAAGAATGCTGGCAGCATTCCCCCTCTGTATCGCCAAGCTTATGCGCTAACGAAGATAACTGACAGCCCTCTTATCACCAGTGGTCTGTATAAGGGGCGCTGAAATCTCCTTAACAAGCTGTTTGGCATCGGGTTCCCGTGGTCCCAGGGTCTCCACTCCCAAGGGAACAAACATTATACCAACATAACAAAACCAATATCAACATAATTATTTCCGGCATTTTGATGACAGCAGCAACCGCGCCCGACGATGTTCGACCAATATGCGACGCCGCCAATGTGTCCACACAGGTCGCGTCCTAAACCAAAGACCTTCCCAACTTCCAAAGCCGTAGGGCTTTGTCAGGAGGCTTTCCATAATTACGTATAATGCCTGGTGAGCCGTCGCTCACGTACTGCAGGCACATTCGAAATTGTTGACCGAGCTGTCCAACACCCTCACCATACTGGCAAACATACGGATGAACTGATCTAGCCTCCAGTCTCAAACAGACGGCCAAGGTCAAAGTGGTCTTGTCCGGTAAAGTCCCCACACCAGATTCACCCTCAACAACCGCTAAAAGACGGGCCCGGCCCGCAAGCTTGCGCTGCCGTCTAGTAAATCCTGGTATAGGTACCTTAACTTACTGAGAGGCTCATTCCACTCTTTCTGAGAAGTACGATTTTCCGGAGGCTCACTGTTTGGACACATCTCACGCCAAGCAGACTCTGCGTCTGACAAGTGCGTCACTTCCACGGTACCCAGAGATGGGTCAATAATAATTCCATGACGACGTAGCACACTAAGTGCGGACGACAAGTAAGCTGGGAGAGCAATTACGGACACCTTTCTAATTCCTAAACCACCAAAATGTATGGGAAGAAAAGCCTGAGACCAAATACGCCCGTCCATAGGACAAATTTAAGACCTTCGTGAGAACCCCCTGCATTAACCTATCCAAGGCAGGCGTGTGATCGGTATATTAAATTCGAGTCCCAACCCTAAGGTACCAAACTCATTAACAAACAAAACAAAAAATTATTAACCTGCTGAAATCGTTCAAAAATGTCACGCAGCTGACACTTTTTTAAGGGGCTGATCAGACCATCAAACTAAACAACTTTCTCCACAGGACATTGGTCTATATTGATAGAAATTGCAAAAAAACAGCTGTACGCTGTACGTTAGGCTCGAGTAGATTTGCAGTTTTGTATGGAAGAGTAGATTTTTTTCGCGATTTCGATGTTGGTGCCATAGAGAAAGTTGTTCCGTTTTACGGTCTAATCATCCCCTTAAAAAAGTGTCAGCCAGATAGCACATTAAGAAGGACCCTATATAATTATGTGCGTGCGTACGTAGTTGGGTGGGTAGGTAGGTAGGTATATGTGTGTGTGTGTATGTGTAGGGGCCTATTTGTTTCAAGTACCATCCGAGGACTCGCACCTGAATAAACAAGGAACATCCGAGGACCTTTTCAAAGCGAGGACGAGGAAAAGTCCTCGGTTTAGTCATGGGGAGTCAGGTTGGAGTGTAAGGAAGTGTGTGAAGTAGAGGGCGCCACCATCGATTTTTTACACGCTTACAACAAACCTCGCTTTGAAAAGGTCCTCGGATGTTCCTTGTGTATTCAGGTGCGAGTCCTCGGATGTACTTAAAATAAATAGAAATAGACCCCCAACCTAGGTACGTAGTACGTAGTATGTGTGTGTGTGGAGGTGTTTTAAGTACTATCCGAGGACTCGCACCTGAATACACAAACAACATCCGAGGACCTTTTCAAAGCGAGGACGAGGAAAAGTCCTCGGTTTAGTCATGGGGAGTCAGGTTGGAGTGTGAGGAAGTGTGTGAAGTAGAGGGAGCCAGCATCGACTTTTTTCCACGCTTACAACAAGCTCACAAAACAACAAACAATATCGAAATCGCGAAAAAAAACTGCTTTCCCATACATTAGGTTCGAGTAGATTTGCAGTTTCATATGGAAGCGCAGATTTTTTTTCGCGCTTTTGATGTTGGTGCCATAGAGAAAGTTGTTCAGTTTGACGGTCTGATCATCCCCTTAAAAAGTGTCAGCATATTAAGAAGGACCCCATAAATTATAAATAAAGAACAAAGAAAAAAAAACTGCCACTTCTACTTTTATTTCGATATTCTTAAAAGTAGAATAATTAGGTACCGATAAAAGTATTACATAAAAAATTGATTTTAGGCTTTTTTAATGGGTACTTACTACTTACCTAAGCTGCAGTAGCAATTTTTCGTTTTGAATTTTCATTATTGCGAAAATCTGTAGCATTTTTGATTTTTGTACATTATCTAAAAGATTTTTGAAAAGAAGCTGTGGTGGTTCAGTGGCGAGTAACCTTGCCTGCCGTGCAGGAGGCGATGGTTCGATCCCCGTCCATGCCGACTCGTACTTACCAATGAGTTTTTCGGAATTTATGTACGATTTGTAACACCACTGACTTTTAGGTGAAGAAAAACATCGTGAGGAAACCTGCATGCTTCAATTTCGAGGCATGTATTGTACCTACTGTCCATTACAAGTGGCGACGGGCTTACTCCCCGTCACACTGGACAGAGTTTCGGTACTACTAGTACAACGTGGATGTTCTGAAGTTTCAGAATATCTCTGACTACCGCCTCGGGGAATATAGTCATGAGCATATGATATGCTATCAAAAAGGTTTAAAATGTTATCATTAATAAATTTATTATGTTACTAGCAATATAATTAATAATAGTCACATCACACTCACATATTTTATCAAAACGAGGACAGAAAATTTCACACTCGGTCCTCAGTTGGTCGGAAAATTACGCTTTACACACAATGTCAGGAAAAGCTACCAATACGAGGACATCTGTGTTAAGTTTTACACACAAGTCCTCGATTTGGTACCAGAACCGGACAAAAGTGTAAATCAGGTGTGTAAAAACTCGATGGTGGCGCCCTCTACCTCACACACTTCCTCACACTCAAACCTGACTCCCCATGACTAAACTGAGGACTTTGACAGATTTCCTTGAACCCTCTACAATCAATAAAAAAAAAAAAAAAAAAAAAAAAAAAAAAAAGTACAGAAAGGTTCAAAATCGCACGATAAAGACCGTTATGTGGTCAGGTCGATCCGAGGACCCACAAAAAAGTCCTCGCTTTGAAAAGGTCCTCGGGTGTTCCTTGTGTATTCAGGTGCGAGTCCTCGGATAGTACTTAAAACAAACACACCCCCCCACACACACACTGCTAGTAACACACCCCCTTACCTCTGGCTTGCCTTCTTTGGCCGTCCAGAGTGGAATCGCAAGAGCAGAACCTATGCTCCAGGTTGGAAGTGTATTGCACGTAAGCCAGCTTATGTTGGTTTTGTATAGCTTGATGTGTCGCCGTGCGTACAGCGTCAGTCAAACTAACACTTTTCAAAGCATATAATCTCTCTACTCAAGCGCAAAATTAATAAGATATACAGGGTAAAATTGACTATCATAAGCATCCTTTTAAACTGAGAGTCTACCGATCAAACTGAACAACTTTTACTATGGGAGCAAACCAATCGGAGCAAAAGAAAAATCAGCTCTTCCATACTAAACTGCAACGCTTACTTGACTGTTTGTATGCAAGAGCAGATGTCTTTTTACTCCGATCGGTTTGCTCCTTTGACTACTTATGTTTGCTCACTTGCTAATGATATAAATTTCAACCTGTAGACTTGCACATGGTAGTGTAAAAATGTCATCTATCTAGTCAAAGTAGGCCCTGTACCATAGATATAGTAACTAGATGAAACTATACCGTGGCGGCACATGAAACAGCAATAGTGTGACTTTTGCATGCAAAAAGACGGTTTGTTTGGCAAGATGTCATCAACATTCCATAGGTTTGACAATGGTTTGACATCTTGCCAAACAAAAAAACCGGCCACGGTGACCGAAACAAAAAATAATATTTCAATCTTTTCTGTTTACATAAGTTTTCATAACGGGCTATCACGCTCTCTCATTTCTTGGCTACATTTCTTTCAGCGTAAGCGAAAAGTTTTTAATCTAAGCCCTGTACAGACTGAGCCTTTTTGCACCGATAAGAACGTGCGTTTGTCCATCGCATTTTGTTCATTGTTGTTCCTTTCATTTCATTGTTCATTCAAACGCATGATTGTAGCGATGTTTGTATTGATGCACATGCGCGTGTGCATTATGGCAAAGGCTGTTGACAAATAACTGATCAAATATTACGAAAATTTTACGAGCTGAATGAAGCACACGTTGAAATCTTAAGCAGGAAATGTCAAATTGACTATGGAGATTATGCATATTTCTACTGCTGATTTGAACGTGTGACTTACAAAAATCGCACTCCAGGTCGTACTGTAGTTTCTGTAGTTACTTACCTAGGTTTTCCATCCTTGCAATTACCAGGTGCTAGCGGATGCAAACATACAGGATCTGCAAGAAGTAGGATCATATTATTAACAAGCTGTTGCCTGCGACTTCGTTTGCGTTGACTCTAAAAAAGTGGGTACTATTCAACTTATGTGTTTATCCAGAACATATTCTATCTGTGTGCCAAATGACATTATGCATCCATTTATGGGCCATTCCATCCAATATAATAGGTATAGATGAATATGATAGAAATACAATCCAATCTTCTTCTTATCGTGTGGGCAGAGCCCTGGTGTCAGAGTTTTCTCAGACCGCCTTTCGGCCTCTGACATGGTTTTTATGTAACGACTACCACCAGAGACAGTAGCCGGGACCAACGGCTTAACGTGACATCCGAAGTACGGAATCATTTTTCTTTTCAGAAAATCAGATTTTCTTGACTATCCCATGTTGTGGGTGGTGTCCACAGATTACAAGTGGTGTCCCATCGTAGGATAGGTATTTTAAAAATATTGTGGGTTTAGGGGCGTCCCGTCCGCCCGGTTTTGAGTAACTTTGTAACCATTTTATACATTAACTATGGCACTTTTTAAGCAGAAAACAAAACTGAACAATCTACAAGATACGAGAAGTGATGTGGTTTTTCTCTAAATGTATTTTAATTAATAAAACTGAAGAAAAACGAATCCAAATTTACCCCTTTTTTCCAGTTGTAACCGTTTTACTCTTACATTGTTGATCAGAAGAATATGAAAATTAACAATATTCTTCACAATACAAAGAATGATGTGGTTTTCTTATTTTTTGAAAATTCATAAAAAATCATACAGGTTTTCAAAGAAAACGGAAAATTCTGACCGGCGCCACGCAATTGAAGCGGGATGGCTAATTGCAAAAGTTTGCTTGTAAGAAAGAGAGCCTTGCACTAGGGAGGGAGAGCCTTAAGGGATCCGTTATGTTAGCGAAATATTAAGTTTTAAAGGGCTAATTTTTGTATGTCTCAAGTGTTATGCGCGCGCAGGTATTACCGTACTAGTGCGGTAATGTAAAGTAAAACGCAAGACAATGGTACCGATTCGGACTGTGCCACGACTTAACTTAACTAAATTTATTCCTGTCACTTTCTAAAATAAGATTGTCAAAGTGACGTTACACGCCCAAAAACGCTTTAAATAAGATGTACGCCATCTTATTATGATGCTTAGATTAAAAACTTTTCGCTTACGCTGAAAGATGGAGCCAAGAAATGACAGAGCGGGATAGCCAGTTATAAAAACTTATGTAAACAAAAAAGACAGAAATATTATTTTTTGTTTCGGTCACTGTGGCCGGTTTTTTTGTTTGGCAAGATGTCAAACCATTGTCAAACCTATGGAATGTTGATGACATTTTGCCAAACAAACCGACTTTTTGTATGCAAAAGTCACACTATTGCAGTTTCATGTGCGGCCACGGTATGGTTTCATCTAGTTACTATATCTGCTATATCTATGTTATGATGGCATCTTATTTTGAGCGTGTAGCGTCACTTTGACAGCACTAAAGTCAGCTGTTGGTTTTCTGTCTCTTTTCTTAATATTATTTAAGAAAGTGACAGATATAAATTTAGTTAAGTTAAGTCGTGGCACAGTCCGAATCGAGGCCAGTGTTTTTATAAGCTGCATTATGTACTTAAAAGCTTTGCGAGAAGGAGCCAAATTGACAACATTTCATTTTTTTAACCACCTGTTTTTAATGAAAAATATTTTTGACCGATATTTCTATTTTTAATTTACTTAGAATTTTCTGAAAATCGTTGGATGAATGGCTATAATAACTTGGCCTCAATAAAATTAAAAATAAAAACTATCAAATACCAAAAGCCAAGGCTAAACAGGCAATGGAATAAGACCTCATTCAACCTCCATTTTATTTTTCAGTATTTTTCAAATAAATCGAGAAATAATGGATAGAAAAATCGGATAATTTTGATTTACAACGTGTTAATGAATTAACGCAAAACTAGAAAGTAGTTTGTTTAGAATCGAGAGCAGAATCGAATTATCATGGTTTCAACCACGGACCTGAAAAAAAGACGGACGTAATGTCACATTAAAAAGAGGTGAAGCATGCAAGGTGCTACAATTTCGTTTGTTCTACAAAGCACCTACACTCACACAGACACACAAGTTCTAGGCGCAGGTGCGACAACCCGCCGCCATTTTGTCCCGCGCAACAGGGCGACAGCACGCACACGCATATAAATGGGTGCTTCACTTTTGATTAGACGAGATTCCGTCCGTCTTTTTTTCAGGTCCGTGGGTTTCATATTGAGGTCCAGTTTTTGGATCAATTAATAATAATATTTTGTGAAAATATTTATGTGTTTTATTTGATAAGACATTTTTCATAAGACAGTTGTGACAGCGCATTCTAAAATTAAATTAAATATAAAAACCATAGATGCTATCAAAAACTATAAAGTCTTCTTTAACATCCTCCCTTTTTGGGAATTTACTGGTTTAATCCAATCGTTTTAGATATTTGCGCCAGTCTAGGCTTATGAACCGGTTTCGTTAGAATATCAGCACATTGGTATTCGGTTGGAACATATTTAACTCGAAGTTCACTATCTGTGACCAACTCTCTGACATAGAAATGTCGTAAAGCTATGTGCTTGGTTCTTCGATGAAGTTCCGGGTTTTGAGATAGCTTAATAGCAGCATCGTTGTCTATTTGCAGTGTAGGAACTTCATTCAATTTAGTAACTTCATTGAAGAGTCTCTTCAACCACACAATTTCACGGGCTGCTTCGCTAGCCGCAACGAGTTCTGCTTCGGTGCTTGAAATGGCTACAGACGTTTGCTTACGACTGGCCCAAGAGATCACACCTCCTGCATACATGCACAAAATTCCAGAAGTAGAGCGTCCTGTAGTCGCGTCTCCTCCATGGTCTGCATCACTGTAGCATTCTAAGATGCCAGGTTTGTAACCTTTCGCATATGTTATTGTAGTATCCATAGTTCCTTTGATGTATCGAAAAATTCGTTTCACCTTATGAACATCTTGCATCGAAGGGTTTCCAAGAGTCCTTGAAACGACGCTTATGGCATATGATATATCCGGTCTTGTTCCCGTCATTAGATACGCCAACGCACCTACAGCTTCTCTGTATGGAAACTTTACGTCACTCTCTTTTTCCTTCTCCTCTGGTACCTCTTTGATGATTGGTGTGCTAACAGGCTTGCAGTCAATCATTCCAAAGCGTTCCAGTAGCTTCTGAGCGTAATGTTTCTGGGATACTGTAATGCAGTCCTTTTTACTTGATATTTCTAAACCAAGAAAATATGAAGCTGGCTTTATGGTTATTTTAAACTTTCTTTTCAGTTCTGCCATAAACTTCTCAGTTTCATTCTGATTTGTGGAAGCTACAAGTCCGTCATCAACGTACAGTGCCAGAATAATTTTATTGCAGTGTCTGTTTCTTATGAACAAACATGGATCTGTGTCGCATTGTTTAAATTCTATAGATTTCAGATAATCCACAATACATTTGTTCCAGCATCTGGGTGCTTGTTTCAGACCATATAAACTTCTCTTTAGTTTACAGACTTTATTTGTCCCATCACTGAATCCTTCAGGTTGATTCATGTATATATCTTCTTGTAATGATCCATTTAAAAAGGCAGTAGCCACATCGAATTGAACGAGAGACAATCCTTCGTTTGCTGCGATGCTTAGAATAGATCGAATTGTAGACATTCTAGCAACTGGGCTAAATGTTTCAAAATAGTCAACTCCTTTCTCTTGAGTATAACCTCTCGCAACTAGTCGAGCTTTGTACTTGTCGAGGGTTCCATAAGCATTGGTTTTTATTTTGAAGATCCATTTGCAGGAAATAAGTTTTCTGTCTTTAGGTCTTTCAACTAAAATCCAGGTTTTGTTTTCCATTAGAGATTTTACCTCACTTTCCATTGCTTTCATCCATTCAGACTTTTGAGAACTTTTCATTGCTTGTTTGTATGTTTTGGGTTCGTCAAAACCATTCACAACAGTAGACATGATATAGTCTTCAAATCGAACTGGTGGGCGTAGCGTCGATCTATTACGAAGGGTTCTCATCTCAGGAGTAAGTTCTTCATCTTCATCAGAATCAATAATAGATGGTTCCGGTGTAACATAGGATTCATTTGATTCTTCTCCGTTTTGACATGGTAATGATATATCATTCAAATTTGATGGACTCGGTAAAACTTCATGTTCATCAGAGTTCACGACAGGATTGCCATTAACAGTTTCAGGCATACTCGAACTTGCTTCACCATCATCATTCAATGTCTGAGGCAAACTCGTAATAGCTTCATCTTGTAATACATCCTCCCTTGCATCATACATTGGATGAACATTATCATTAGTCTTTGGGAAGTGAATCTCTGTATTATTGGGATTTTGTTCATCAGCGTCATCTGATTCTAATCCAATCGATTTGATAACCGATTCATTGAATATTACATCTCTTGATCTGATTAATGTTGGATTATTGTTCTTCAAACTCAGTAACCGATAACCGTCATCACCATCATATCCAATGAGTGTACATTTTTGAGCTTTCTTAGATAGTTTGCTTCGTTTCTGTTTAGGTACGTGAGCATAACTTTCTGTTCCAATTACTCTTAAATGTTTGATTGAAGGTTTCTTTCCAAACCATAACTCAAATGGTGCCTTTCCTTCTACAGAAGTCGGTCCAGTCCGGTTAAGAACGTAAGCAGCAGTGTTAATAAGCTCTGACCAACAGGCAAGTGGCAGTTCTTCGTGAGCATGCATCATAGTACGAGCAGCTTCAACCAAAGTTCTGTTTTCTCGCTCACTGCATCCATTTTGTTCTGGAGAGTATGGCATTGTCAAACGTTGTTGAATACCATAAGAGTTCAAAATGTTTTCAACGGCTTCATTATGGAATTCTCCACCATTGTCGCTAAGTAATGTTTTAATAGTATGACCAGCAGTCTTTGTTTCCTTGATCATCTGCACCAGTTTGTCTTTAACCTCAGATTTATGCTTGATGAAGTAAACGTGACGGTATTTGCTGTAGTCATCTTTAAAGAGCACGAAATATCGATACTTTGCAAATGAATATGGGAATGGACCACATACGTCAGTATGTATGATCTCACCTGGTTCTTCAGTTCGGTCTCTTGTTCCAAATTTACGTCTGTGTGTTTTACCATATACACATCCAGTGCATAATTCAGAATCAAGTTTAACTTTGATACCAAGATCCTTTTCAATTACTTGTTTCACATGTCGTTTATTTTGATGAGCGAATCTTTCATGATAAAGTTGTAGGATGTCGTCTGTTGATATACTATTCAATTCAGGAGTCTGGTTTCTAATTGTTTGTACATTTAGTTTATAAAGACCTCCGAACTTGATTCGTTTTCCAATCAGTTTAACTTTCCCATTAACTTTTAAAAGACAGGATTCGGTTTCAGAAATAAAGACACTCTTTTCTAGTTTATCTTGAGCAGCAAGTACGGAAAATAAATTTTTCTTTATTGCAGGAACGTACCATACGTCAGAAAGTCTTATTTGTTCTTGTGTTCCATTTATGTCAGCTATTAAATCAACTGTTCCTTTACCAATAGCTTGCGTTGTAGAACCATTTGCAGTTGTAACCATTTTGTTATTTGTAAATCGCTTAAAGCTTGAAAATATGTCATTTCGGCATGTGACATGGTTTGTTGCGCCATTGTCAACGTACCAGTTTTCAATATCTCCTTCAAGGGTATTCACTGCTTCATTGGTGTCAATTTGCATCAGGTTTAGGGTCAGATTAGTATTATTAGCTTGACTAGTTGATGGTTTCGGTGGCTTGGGAGGTTTGCCATCCGATATCCACTTATGACAGGTCTTGACTTTATGACCGATAAGTCCACAATAACCGCACTTCTTCTTAGTTTTAATCAATTTGCTATTTTGAACAACTAGTACTTCAACGTTCTCTTCTTTGTTTACTAGGGATCTTTCATATGCGCAAATTTGTGCTGTAAGATTATCAATATTACGATCCTTTTTCGACATCAATAACCAACTGGACTTGAATGGGAAATAACTGTCATCAGGTAAGGTTTCTAAGATCTTGCAGATGAGTAAAATCTCTGAAAGGTCATATTGAGCCTTATCTTTTGATGCATCCTCCCTAGCAGTTCTTTGAAGTTCTGCATTTAATTCATGCCATATATTTTTCAGTTTGGATATATGCATAGACATGTCATGTGAAGGATCTTTTCGATATCCAAAGAAATTGTAACAAAGAGTATAGCTTTTGTCTTCAGATGTACCATCGAACAATGTGTGTAATTCATCCCAAACCTGCTTAGCAGTCTTGAGTCTCATCACTTTTTGTAATGTGGCATCTGACATATTTGCCATTAAAATGAGCATTGCTGCACTATCAGCCTCATTAAATACTTGCATAGATTTTCTATAATCAGCTAAAGCTTCATGGGTTGCTGTTTCTAATGGTTTGATTGGTTCTTTTATAGTTCCATTAATAGCATCTAAACCACTAGGAGTACCTCTTAGTAACAATAGTACCTTGCAGCGCCATGTGGGCCAATTTTCTTTTCCTTCTAAACGACCAATATCAATTTTGAAGCTTGTAGATGGAGACTACATTTTGACCGGCCTTGTTAGAATTTACGAGAAAAATTTATGTCTAATTATATTTGAAATCTCAACACAACTTTCACTATAATTATTCTAGCGTTCTGCTACCATATTGAGGTCCAGTTTTTGGATCAATTAATAATAATATTTTGTGAAAATATTTATGTGTTTTATTTGATAAGACATTTTTCATAAGACAGTTGTGACAGCGCATTCTAAAATTAAATTAAATATAAAAACCATAGATGCTATCAAAAACTATAAAGTCTTCTTTAACATTTCATCATAGGAAATTTTTTTCAAAATATTAAGTAAGGTGTTTACAAAATTTTTAATTTACTGAACCCGATGTCAACTGACCGCACGGGCACACTCACCCTACTTACTACCAAAACAAGATTATAAAAATGTATACATGAGTAGGTACGTTAGCGCTTTCATACAGTGCTGAAATGATAACAAATCATTTTTGCCTTAAAATGCGATTAACTTAAAATGTTAACTATCAAAATAATGAAATTATTGTTTCAATCTAATTATTTTGTTATAAATCAGTTGGGGTGTATGAGGTTTTGGGCTAATTCATTAACACGTTGTATAAGCTTTGAATCACATATTGTCCAAATGGTTTAGTAATTTTGGTACCTTTATCAAAATGAAATGTAAGTGCATTGAAAAAAATATTTAGAATTCTCTACTTACCTTCATGTCGTCCGATTGCTTGTGCACGAATGGCGATAATCATAAGAAATAAAAAGAAAATACTGCTCAAAATTACTTTAGTCATTTTAATAATTTTTAGAAATTCTTCTTGAGAAAAGGTTACGTTCAGTAGTGGACGCTTTGTGATTGCTTATTCCATCCAGCTTCCTTATATACGATTGAATTACAAAGCATTGCAAAAATGCATATTTTTATTTACCTACTTTATATTGCAATTCTTTTGTTTAATTTTAAAACCAGGTGGTCAAATATCCGGTAGATTTAAACTAAAAACAAGGACAATCGATACAATAGGGTAGGTTGGTATTACGTGTTTATTTTTTTGATATTTTGAAGGTGACATTGACTAGTGATGTATCTATTAGTACAATAATTTTCGGATATACCTACAGTAGGTACTCGTGGCTGATACGGCAATGCATTTGTAATTAAAAAAAATCAAGCAGGATTACCAAAAATTATAAAACATCATGTTGCACTGCACTCACTACCCTCGCGTTCACACGGGGGCAGCTACGAGGCAGTCGAGCGAAATAGGTGGAGGGGGAAGTGAACTGCCCTCAAAAAATAGACCGGCCGTTTATTCACTGCCCTGCGCTGTTTACTGCCATGACAGTACTGCCCTGCCTCGGCGCGGCTGTTCACACGAGGGCAGGGCAGTACTGCCCTCACTGCCCTACCCTCGTGTGAACAGGGCATAAGGGTCCCGGAGAAAACACATTTTTTCCGGTAAAATTGTATGGTGGTCAGTGCACGAGTCCGACTCAGCTTTTGTTCGTTTAACATAATAACTATTTTAGATTCCGGATAATCCTTTGTGTTTCGGATATTACGGATAAAGGCTCTGCGCATGACGGATATTTTGTCTGCGAAGAAAAATAACGGTCCCAAGCCTCAGTGTATGCAATTTACTGCGCATACATACTTCCAACTCCATCAATAATGCGTATTAGACCTTGAATAAAAATTAAGCCCCACTTTTTGTTTTTAAATGTGTACCGACAAAATTGGTTCAATGCAAAAAGTAATTTATGTAAAAGAGAACCGTAGCAACATTATGCATCCACCTTTTGTCTTCTTCTTATCGTGTGGGCAGAGCCCTGGTGTCAGAGTTTTTTCAGACCGCCTTACGGCCTCTGACGTGGTTTTTATGTAACGACTACTACCACTAGAGATAGTAGCCTGGACCAACTGCTTAACGTGCCATCCGAAGCACGGAATCATTTTTCTTTTCAGACAATCAGGTGATTCACCCTGCAATGTCCTAACCAACTGGGGAAAAACGCACAAAGTGACATATCACTAGGTGTCCCCCGTGGGAATCGAAACCACGACCTCCGTGTCGAGAGCCAAAGCTCTTAACCATTAGACCACGGAGGCAGTCAGTTGTCATATTGAACAAGTAAAACAAAGCCGAACAAAAATTCTTAAGAGGGCTATTTGAGTCCAGTGGCGCTCTCGTCACAATAATAAAGATTTCTCAATAAAGAACGCCTAAATTTAAAAAGTGCCCACTAGACAAACTACAAAAGCCTTCAAGCCATTAAAGCAGACATAAGTACAATACTTTTATAGGTTCTAGGTCACAAAAGCGGCCTTTTTTTTTCTTTTTTCAAAATTTGTATGTAGACCTTTAAAAACCTATGAAAGTTATCCAAGAAAATAGCTTGAAGGCTTTTGTAGTTTGTCAAAAGGATTTTTTTTTAATTTAGGCTTTCTTTATTGAGAAATCTTTATTATTGTGACGAGGGCGCCACTGGACTCGAATGGCCCTCTTAAGTAGGAATAAAATTCATGCAAACTACAAGCCAGTATTAAAAAATATTCAGGTGTAAGGAAAAGTATCACTAACCTTTAAACCACATACTCTACCCATCAAACTGAACAACCCCCCCCCCCCCCCCCCCTCCCCGCCAGCTAAACGGTTGTTTCTGGGTAATTATGTGAAAAAATTCATGTTAGTAGTATACTACGTGTAGTAGAGCTATTTCCCGCGATAATTGTGCGCTTCGGGTTAAAAGCATCAAATTTCTACCATGGATAGGGTGTTCCTCGGTGATCATTTTCAGATGTGGAGGGAAGTCTGATTCGTCCCCTGTGCGCGGGGGGAGGGGGGTGAAGTACGTATCTGGGTCATTGTTTTCATTATTCTTTTACGGATCAGTTAATGCTACTAGGGCTTGTGTGGTATCGTTTTCGAGTAAAACAGATACGAGGAATTCATTTTTACTGCATAATAGGCATATTTCCATACAATAAAATAATGTTTTACACGAAAAAGTAAAAACCATTGCCTTGATTTTTTTTTTAAACATCTATATCTTTGGAAATCTTGATAAATATAAGTAAACAAAATTAAGCAAATAAAGGTTATTTAGTCTAGTTTATAAAAACATATACTTGTTGGACACTTATCATACAACAACTACAAGAAAAAAATTCATTTACGCGTCGAGGTAAAGCAGCATAATTCGTTTACTGCGGATTACGAGTGATGGTTTGGAGGTAAACATAATATGTAACTTTATAATTTCGATAGCAAACGATTATTTGTTGAAAATTAAATAGAAAAATAAATTAAGCATAGTTTTAATGGATATAATAAGGAGCGGCAACAATTTTAAAAGGATATAATTCGGAGCGCGCTCCATACAAACGATGTCTGGTTATATTTCCAATATTATCCAATTAAATTCAATGAAATTTTACAGAAACAGTCTACAGACTAATATCTATGCTCGTATTGTCTCAGATTTTCGTAAAAATGTATAGTTTCGAACTTACAGTGCCTCAAAGATTTCCATACAAATCTTAAATTAACCCTAGCATTGAAAGAAAATCGGGCACAATACAAGCATAGAGATTAGTTGATAATAAATTAATAATATAAATAAAAAATTGTTTTTGCAAAATTTCGTTAACTTTAATTGTTTAGTATTGAATATATAACCAGACTTCGTTTTTATGGAGCGCGCTCCCTCTCCTATATCTATCCTCTTAGGAGGATATAATTCGGAGCGCGCTAGGAGCTTAGGCTCCTCAAAAAAAAACATTTAATAATTGTTAAGTATATAGGAAAATCGGCAATTATTGCCGGCTTAAAATCATAGCGCTGAGAATTTGGAGTGCAGCTGCGGTGTAAATGCACCGTCCAGTACCTACCAACATCTTTTGTAAAGCAGCGCGACATTATTAGCACTGCAGATATAGTTTCTGCCTCGGGAAGAGTAGTCTACTCTAAATTGAGTGCGATTCGACTGTATCTTTCGTCCAGTCCATCCCTAAAGAAATGAAATGAATACCTAACTATTTAGCGGAAGCTTTAACTATAACCAAAAGCAACTTAGAGAGAGCTAATTTACTGAAAAAAGCCACGCAAAGCCAGCAAGTGGCTTTTTGACTGAGGTGCGAATCATTATTCTAATCCCCTTTTCACGCAACATCTATAAAAATGTAAGAATATACGAGTGTCAGCCTCCTCGCTCGGGTGATCATGAGGCAAAATGACACAAATGAACAAACAACTTTATTCCGATTTGTCGCGTCAAAATTGCCATGAGAGAGCAGATAGATGCCACACTTTTCCTTGTACCTCCTACGGATGCAATGCCCAAAAAAAGTGTATAAGAAAGAAAGAGAGAAATTTTATTTCTTCGAGTATATGAAAATAGAACCGAATTATTCTCATTCTTGTCACAACAATCAGTTCTTCCAGTGTAGAGGCAACAGAAAAAGAAATCGACGCAACGAATGGGAGTAAAATTCTTTGTTCTGCCGCTGCCTCAGATTTGAGTCAATTGGCCCCATGTTCGCCCGAGGAGGCTGACACTAGTAACTTTTTACACTTGGAAGATTCAATGCCAAAAGGACGTAGAAGAGTGATCATATCATATGCAACCGTAGACACTGATGTATCGTACGAGTAACCTACTAGTGGTGGGGTTTTTCAGTAAATTAGCTCTCTCTGAGTTATGGATTTGCTTTCGGTTTTGGTTCAAGCTTCGATAAATAACAAGGTAGGGTATTCACGAATTGGTGGTGTCAATGAATTTGACACAATGCAGGTATCGGCCAATACACTGGCCTGCAAAACTAAGTATCGGTTTAACCGGTATGATACGGTATGTGGTTCTTTTCAGGCAAGGGGAAAAGAACGGCTTTGGACACTTGGAAATCTTTACACTAAGCCTGAAGTAAATAGGGCCTTTGAAGAACTCAAACGAAATAAGTGAGGACTCAATTCCTAATAGAAAGATTTGTATTGTTAATGTATGACCGCATTAGTTAAAGCTTTGACTGTCTGTGAAACTGCCGGCTTTGGATGGACTACCCAATTTCTTCACGTGGGTGTCGCACGAGGCGACTAAGTGATAAAGTTTTTGGCAGTGTTTTGTGGGCGAGAGATTAGCCCCCTGTCATCACCTGACACGTCATTTCATCGTGAAACCTTCAACGTGAAATGTTCAATATGGTCAAAGTGAGCCTTGCTACAACGCACTGCACGCTTAACATTGTTGTTGGTCGTTGTAGCAAAGTTTCCACCCCGTAAGGGATTATGGTCGTGAATTTATGTATGTATGTATTTCAAGAGCGAGCATAGATATTAGTTTGTAGACTGTTTCTGTAAAATTTCATTGATTTTACTTGGATAATATTAGAAATATAACCAGACTTCGTTTGTATGGAGCGCGCTCCGAATTATATCCCTTTAAAATTGTTGCCGCTTCTTATTATATCCAATTAAGACTATGTCTAATTTATTTTTCTATTTAATTTTCAACAAATAATCGTTTGCTATCGAAATTATAAAGTTACATATTATGTTTACCTCCAAACCATCACTCGTAATCCGCAGTAAACGAATTATGCTGCTTTACCTCGACGCGTAAATGAATTTTTTTCTTGTAGTTGTTGTATGATAAGTGTCCAACAAGTATATGTTTTTATAAACTAGACTAAATAACCTTTATTTGCTTAATTTTGTTTACTTATATTTATCAAGATTTCCAAAGATATAGATGTTTTAAAAAAAAAATCAAGGCAATGGTTTTTACTTTTTCGTGTAAAACATTATTTTATTGTACGGAAATATGCCTATTATGCAGTAAAAATGAATTCCTCGTATCTGTTTTACTCGAAAACGATACCACACAAGCCCTAGTAGCATTAACTGATCCGTAAAATAATAATGAAAACAATGACCCAGATACGTACTTCACCCCCCTCCCCCCGCGCACAGGGGACGAATCAGACTTCCCTCCACATCTGAAAATGATCACCAAGGAACACCCTATCCATGGTAGAAATTTGATGCTTTTAACCCGAAGCGCACAATTATAGCCAAAATGTATGAAGAGAATCCTCTACTAGTGTTAATGAATTAGAGCAAAACCTCATACACCCCAACTGATTTATAATAAAATAATTAGATTGAAACAATAATTTCATTATTTTGATAGTTAACATTTAAAGTTATTCGCATATTAAGTTTCGAGGCAAAAATGATTTGTTATCATTTCAGCACTGAAAGAAAGCGCTAACGTACTCATCGATACATTTTTATAATTTTTTTTTGGTAGTAAGTAGGGTGAGTGTGCCCGTGCGGTGGGTTGTCATCGGGTTCAGAGAATTTTAAATTTTGCAAACAAATTATTTAATATTTAGAAAAAATGAAAAAATTACCTATGTTAAAACCATGATAATTCGATTCTGCTCTCGATTCTAAACAAACTGCTTTCTAGTTTTGCGTTAATTAATTAACACGTTGTATATAACGAAATGAAAAGGAAAACTATCACCGCTACAAGGCTTTACAAGTTCCCGAGTAGGTAATAGTCGACCAACTTATAAAATGTACTTTTTAGACTTTATTAGCCGCTAAACCGTAGGTAGTTATAAAACCAAAAGCGCCTTCTAAGTCAAATAATATGTTGTGATGGGCAACCACGGAACCCTACCCTGCGCGCGACATGTACTTGGCCAGTTTTATTAATTACTAACATAACTTTAAGGGTGTATTGTATTCAGACCATGAATCTAAACAACTTTTAGTAATGCCGTAAGGAAAATGGGTCGAAAAACGAGATTTTTTTTGGACTTCCCATAGAAAATCGATGGCCGATCCGCAATTTTGTGTGGAAGATGGTCCAAAAAAATCTCCTTTTTTTATTTCTTAGGGAAAGTCGTTAAGTTATGTTAGTAATTAAAAATTAGTGGTGTATAGCAAGCAAATTAACAATGTAGGTTTTTGTAAATTATTAGTGCTGATGTTAAAATTACCGTACTTTTGTCGTACGGTAATGAAATTGCTACCGTACGGGGCATGAAATTACCGTATGAATATACCTACGGTAATTATCTGTCTGCTCGTACGCCTTTCCCTATCTGCTATGAAACATGACTAAATGAAACAATTTTTAATAAATATAATACTTTAATGTATAAAATTTTACCACTGAGGAAATGACTGTAATTTTTGGCCATTAGATATGGGCGCCACCCATAGACATCTTATTATAAACACACTACAATATACAAGGTGTTACAAAAATATAAATAAACATTTTTAAGGGGCTGGTTTAGACCATCAAACTGAAAAATCTACTCGAGCTATGGGATAGCAGATTTTTTTTTTCGCCCCTTAAAAGTTTAAAATTTTTATTTTTACTTTTGAAACACCCTGTTGAGGTCAGTGGTGCTACCACTAAACGCGTTTTTCTAATGAGCGTTTTTAAATAAACTTGATAATTCCTTCGTAAAACTTAACAAATGGCATGTTCATGTTTACTTCTTAGGGCTTGTCCGCAAAGCGATTTTTATTCTTGCGATTTTTTATCGCAATTCTGTAACCTATGGACACATTAGAAAGTACAAAAGGAAAAAATCCGAGGGTGGCGGTTGCGGAAAATAATTCGCGCGAATTTAAATCGCTCGAATAAAAATCGCTGTGCGGACAAGCTCTAAGAAGAAAGAGAAGTTTGTGCGTGTTTGTGTTTGTGTTAAAAAAATGTCAAGACGATGCCTTCCTTTTTTTATAGGATCAAGCCCATACATTATTTAGATACAAATTTATAATGAAATATTTCAAGATGCGTTGGCATTTTTTGATCATACCTACCCTCTTTATTATTTTTAAGAAACATTTTTTAAACTTACACTTAACGCCTGCCACACACATACCGAATTACGATTTCCTATGGATTTACCCCATGGTACAATAATATACTGCGCCTGGTATTCTCTTCCTACCACGTAACTGACCACGTGACTGACACAAGCCTACGTCATCATACCCTTTTACCATGTTTAGCGGAAATTTTTTTGTGACGTAGGCTTGTGTAACTCTGGGAATAGAAGACCTTGTTTTTTTAGACCATGGATTTACCCATCTAGAATTACGGTGCCATCAAAACCTATACAAAATTCTAATTTGGATTCGGAATTCCGTATGTGTGTGACAGGCGTTATTCGCACAGATCGTAGCGCCATCTATCGATCGCCAAGGAAACTACAGGAAAAACGCTCATCGAATCAAAACGTAATCTTTGTCAGACATTTTGTGATCTACTACGATACCATGGCCCGCGAACACAACTAGAAAAACAAATACACCGGATTGGTCAAATCCGTGATTTGTTTTTGTGTAACGTCCGTCCGTATCAGCCAGCATACACCCATACTTTATGATTATGAGACTTTTAAATACTTTATAACCACATTGGAAACGTTTTTTTTTTCGAAACCTGGTTTCGAATCCCGGTTCCGTCATGGATGTTATATGTATGTGCCGTTATTGTATGATTCCCATAACAAAAAGCCTGAGGCTTACCTTGGGATCATTACAATGTATGTGTCAGCGTTATTTATTTATTTTTATTTATTTTATTTTTAAACACTTATAAACACTTTGGAGGACTGGGTTATGTTTTCGTCTCTACATAATGTGTGATAGTAGTATTATCGAAGTCACTAATTAATAATTATGTGAAATGTATGTAGTATAGAGTGCATGGGGGCGCCATCTACACAGAGTTTTGCATTATTTTTCAATTACAGTAAAATTAGGTGTAGGTACTTAAGTATATAAAAAAACACAATGAATAAATAATAAAATAAATTATTACTGGTGTAACAAGACACCCTAGTTATATTTAAAGGGTGATTTAGATCATCAAACCGAACAACTTTTACTATGAAGCCAACGACAAGATAAAATAAAAAATCTGCTGTTCATAGTTCATATAAAACTGCAGTACCTACTAAGTTACTAAACTCAAAATAATGTCTGGTACAGCTGGTTTTTTTTTTCGACGTTGTCTCCATATAGTGAAAGTTGTTCAGTTCGATGGTCTTAAACAACCCCTTTAAATATAACTTGACTGTTTTATTACAATTTGTATAAATTATAATATTAAAGCCTGACCAGAAAAAAAATACTTCGACATGTTGCGGGAAATCATTGTAACTAATTTTAAAAAGTATTTAAGCTTAAACCAACTTCTTGGCTTAAACATGTTTAAATATGATGCTGTCACTGTCATTAGTATGAGCAGTGTGAGAGACAGAGCTGTCACTAAATACGTTTAAGCCTAAATACGTGTTGGTGCAAGCCAGGCTTAGGCTGGCTTGCACCAAAAAGTATTTAGGCTTAAACATGTTTAAATATGATGCTGTCACTGTCATTTGTATGAGCAGTGTGAAGGACAGAACTAATACGATTAAGCCTAAATACGTGTTGGTGCAAGCCGGGCTAAGTATAGTTGATTGATGAAAGGTTATAGTCGATTGCAGTGCCCCCAAACCAGGTTTTTTTATATCCGGTCAGCTTTACATATTATAATTATTTTTTCTTTTTATCATAGCATGGGCAAGTATCTTCACATTGCTTCAAAGTTTTGAAATTATTAGAGTTGCCGCCGCAACCTCCGTAAATGAACATCTCGCATTTCTCAGTGCAGTCGTTGTAAAAATATCTGAAAAAAAAAAACAAAATAAAGCTTGTTGCAAAAACAGCCTTTAAAAAAAAATCGTAACGTGTACCGTTGAGCGCGATAGATACCTAATCTAGCTCTAAATCGAATAGCAAACTGACGAATGCTTTGCCAAATAAGGGCTTCCGCACCACGATTTTTATTCGCGCGACTTCGTTGTACAGAGGATTGTTGGATAGATGACGTTGATATAAAATAGTAACCGAACCCAAATTCCTTTAAAGTACGAGTGAATAGGCTTCTTCTGGGTAAGCTCGCTACATCTTCGACCCCATCTTTGTCCTGAAGACTAGACTAGAAGACTGCCTCCGTGGTCTAATGGTTAAGAGCATTGGCTCTCGATACGGAGGTCGTGGGTTTGATTTCCACGGGGGACACCTAGTGATATGTCACTTTGTGCGTTTTTCCCCAGTTGGTTAGGATATTGCAGGCTGAATCACCTGATTGTCTGAAAAGAAAAGTGATTCCGTGCTTCGGATGGCACGTTAAGCCGTTGGTCCCGGCTACTATCTCTAGTGGTAGTAGTCGTTACATAAAAACCACGTCAGAGCAGAGGCCGAAAGGTGGTCTGAAAAAACTCTGACACCAGGGCTCTGCCCACACGATAAGAAGAAAACTAGATTGAAAAGCAAACCCATCTTTTATAAAACAAAAAAAATAAAAAAGTAAAAATTAGTACGCTGAAAAATATAAATAGATAGGTACTTCGTCTACGGATGCGTCTGCTACGGTGACATGTATTTTTTTGCTTACTTTTTATTTGTAGCCTTGATTTCTGTCTTCAAAGAAAAACACGTAAACGCCATCTATCAATGACAGTTGAAAACTAAGATTTTGCGCGAATAAAAATCATTATGTGAATAAGCCCTAAAAGCGCGCGAAAACTGAGCAAATACTGAGAAAACTCTACCCAATATCAAACTGTACAAAAACATGTATAGTCATTTCTTACAGTCGCACACAGATTGCCATAAGAGTGACAGAGCTAGATTAGACGTTAATCTGTTACGTCTGTTAAACAAATGTCACCACTTTTTAAGCAAATTCAAGCAAAATTCGATCTTAACGTAAGGAAATAGTCTTGCAGCTGGAGGTCTGGTGATAAAATGATTCAAGACTGTTCCGTTTACCATTGACATTTCACTTATTCTAATAGGCGGTTGTCATAAGTGTGAATGGATGTCAAGAAGCGTTTCTATATCTTGCTTTATATTATTTATCTACCCCGAGAAGGTATTTTAAGCGCGCAATAGTGGCACATCCAGAGTGTCTAGCATGATATCTCTACAAGCGCGCGACTCTGGTTTTTTCCATACTACAAGTCGCGGCAAGCGCGGCTTGCGCTCTCCGAAAAGCGCGGGAACAGGTTATTTTGTATGCAGCGAAGGCGAGTCGCGCGCGTGTAGAGAAATCATACTAGACATGCTGATGGTTCATTACGCGTACACACGGCGACAGGTCAGGTTACCCTGTTTGGACTTTGAACTATTAGAAGTTGAATGCTGCGAATCGTGCGAGAGGGTGCGGTATGTTGTTGTTGTTTCGTCTCACAGCACGCTGCGCCCGCGCCGGCAGCCGCGTCTATGCAGGCTTTCTACCGCACTATTTTGTGTTTTGTACGTAGTGTAGTTATGGGTATATAGGGTGCCTAACCTGATGTGTCGCCGTGTGTAAATTAATAAGACTTATTTAAACATTGTACTTTCTTACCTTGGCACATAGTTTGTACATTTTCCAATCTCTCTGGGCAAGGAGCAAGGGTCCATACCTAGAAAATAAAAATAGCTTTATTACTATCTGTTACTAATTTTGTATGCAGTCGTAGCATGACAACGCGATATAGCCTATATGGTTTCTTTCTATTTACGCGCGAACGAATGTGATAAAAGGCGCGATATAGCCTTGTACCGCGCATTTTTTATCTGTGGAAACTTTTAGTAAATGTTGATGTACTATCCTGTAATTAGTCCGTAAGTTTTCCTAAAATAAATACAATTTAGTTTCACCACAAAGAGTCAGTTTGCAGTCTCATATTTGGCGCAGTTAAGTCTGGGCGGAGACGGGCGGAGGAGCGAAGATGGTCAGACAGGAGAAAGGTGAAGCGGAGTCGAGTGGGGTGGAGCGGAGCGCTTGTCAACAAGCCAGCACACATCCCCGCTCCGCTTGGCGTTGCCAGTTGTCCTGATAAATCCGGACATAGTTAGGCTTTTTGGATGTGTCCGGCCTATTCGGCTTTTGTTTGGCTTTTTAAATTTGACCAGTATACCCTATTTTGAAGGAAACTGAGCTTTTAAAGCAGGTATCTGGCCACTAAAACATTGATTATTTTTGTTTTAATTACTTCAAAGTTTATTAATTACTCAAGAAGTATTGTTTTGTTTAATTTTATTTTCCACTGCATTGTTTTATTAGAATTTAAGAATATTTTATGATAAATGGTCAAAAAAGCCTGGTTCACATAAATATTTTGTTGTCGTACCTATCAATACTAAGGTGAAAAATCCTCAATAATTAAGGGTGTCCGGCCTTTTCACCCAAAAATGTCCGGAAAAACTGGCTGTTCTGTCCGGCTATTCGGATTTAAGACCTGACCCTCTAGCATGATTTCTCTACTTGGGCGCGACTCGGCTTTTTGCCTTACTACAAGTCGCGGCAAGCGTGGCTTTCGCTCTCCGAAAAGCGAGGGATCAGGTTATTTTGTATGCAGCGAAGGCGCGTCGCGCGCGTGTAGAGAAATCATGCTAGACCTGCTGGCAACCCTAACTCCGCTCAGCATCTCCGCTCTTCTCCGCTCCGCCCATACTTCAGTACTTTGGCTGATACCGGTCCTAAGAAATCTTTCATCCCTTAGTCGCCTCATAGGCTCATACGACACCTACGGGAAGAATTGGGGTGGTCCATTCTAAGCCGAAGGCATTATAAAAATATCAACAAGATAAAAAAATACTGGACATTTCACAAAAAATACCTGACTCGAAGAGTCATTTATTCGTGAAAGAGATCCTTTGTCCAACAGTGGGCAAGTAAATGCTATACTACAGGGTGTAACAAAACACCCTAGTAATACTTAAGGGGGTGCTTCAGACCATCGAACTGAACAACTTGCACTACGGAGCTAACATCGAAATCGAGAAAAAAAAATCCGCTCTTTCATACAAAACTGCAGTACTGTCTCGACTCGAATGTATGGGACGGCATTTTTTTTTTATTTTTTCTCGACGTTGGCTCCATAGTGAAAGTTGTTCAGATTGATGGTCTGAAGCACCCCCTTAAGTATTACTAGGGTGTTTTGTTACACTCCGTATAACTTACATGTATTTTCGCAATCCTGATATGTTTCGAAGTTGTTAAAGTTGCCCTTGCAACCTCCGTAAACGAATTTCTCGCACACCCCGGTTTTCTCATTGTAACCGAATCTGAAAAAAAAAAACAATTTTTAATTCTACTTATAGTTTAGGACCTAAGTGTTTTAAAAATACGTATTATTAAAAGAAATAAGAGCTGCACCGTATTTCTGGAAGGCATAAGAAATTTCCATAGAGAAATTTAATGGTATACGAGTACTATACAGGATGTTACAAAAGTAAAAATAAACATTTAAAACTTTTAAGAGGTTTGTTTAGACCATCAAACTGAAAAACTTTCACTATGGGACCAACATCGAAATAGAGAAAAAAGAAATCAGTTATCCTATACATTTAGCTCGAAAAGATTTGTAGTTTAGTATGGAATATCAGATTTTTTTTCGCGATTTCAATATTGGTCCCATAGTGAAAGTTGTTCAGTTTGATGGTCTAAAGTCTAAACCACACCGTAAAATGTTTATTTATATTTTATTTTAGTAACAACTTCTACAGGGTGAAATTGATATCATTGGCATCCTTTTAAACTAAGAGTCTACCCATCAAACTGAACAACTTTTACTATGGGCGCAAACCGATCGGAGCAAAAAAAAAATCAGCTTTTGCATACATTTGAGTCGAGTAGGCGTTGCAGTTTAATATGGGACAGATGATTTATTAGTTGCTCCGATCTGTTTTGCTCCCATAGTAAAAGTTTTTCAGTTTGATGGGTAGACTCAAATAGTCTTAGTTTAAAAGGAAGCTAATGATATCAATTTCACCCTGTATAAGGACTATTATTGTATTCTAACTATACTGACATAGTTTTAAGTATCTACGCAACGCACTAACAAAATCTATAGGTAGACTATTTTGAAATAAAATAAAAATATGTTATTTTAAGTAGCAGCTACGCTTACCTTAGATGTTTGCCGTGGCATGGTCCAGGTACTATCGGCTGGATACACGGATCTATTGGCGGACCTGCAAGATTATAAGTAATCTAGAGTTTACACTGAAAAAAATGCGAGCTTACTAAGACTCTTAATTAGCACCAAAGTAATTGAAATGACGTTATGATTGTTTACTAAAAACAAAAGATGGTTAGTTGTAACAACAAGCCGAATTCGTTTAACAAAGTTCTCTTAGTCGGAGAAGTCATGATGTTGACAGTCTCATATTATTATGGAGTCATGATGTTGGTTGAAGTAAAAAAAAAGTGTGTACCCGCGCCTTCTTACGCACAAATTATAATTAGGTAAGTAAGTATACCAGATTTTAAGTCATATATCTTTTTTTTTTAACCTTACCTATTAAATAAAGAACCAGTCATATATTCCGTGGTCATATCAATTAAAAACTAGTGTTGTGTATGTAGGTATGTATGTTACACGTGTAACTGTAGATGTAGGTAGGTAAAACTTATAATGGATAAGTATTTGTAAGCAATTTTGATGACTCATGTTGCCGAAGCAGATTTTGTTTTAATTATTAATTTGGTTGACGACGCATTTTGCTGAAGTGGTTATGTGAGCAATTTTTAAATGTAATTTTCAAAAAAAATCAGTAAATTAGACGGTTAATAGGTAATAATAATAGATTATTATTTTTATTTCAATGAATTAAAGCAGTAAAATATTAACTTTATAAACTTACATCTCTTGTCACAATCCTTCAGTGTTTCAAAGTTGTTGCTATTGCCCTGGCAGCCACCGTAAGGGAATTTCACACATTGCCCGGCCTTGGGGTCATACCCGAACCTGTAACATAAAAACAGATTACTTATTAGGTACCTTATTAGTTACAACTGCCTCTGTGGTCTAATGGTTAAGAGCATTGGGCTCTCGACACGGAGTTAATGGGTTCGGTGTCCACGGGGGACACCTAGTGCTATGTCACTTTGTGCGTTTTCCCCAGTTGGTTAGGACATTGCAGACTGAATCACTTGATTGTCTGAAAAGAAAAATGATTCTGTGCTGCGGATGGTACGTTAAGCCGTTGGTCCCGGCTACTATCTCTGGTGGCAGTAGTGGTTACATAAAAACTACGTCAGAGGCCGTAAGGCGGTCTGAAAAAACTCTGACACCAGGCACACGATAAGAAGAAGAAGAAGAAGTTACTACTAAACATAACCTCACGTGTTTCGTCCGCACTTCACTAGAACCAATTTTCAACTACATTTTTAAACATTTTTCATGTTATGACAGTTCATGAAAAATGTTAAAAACTAGTTGATAAAAGATATGAATCGAGCGAAGCAAGCTCGAAATTTTTAGCACCACGTCTTAGCTGTGGTCAGGGCCCTATTCAAAAAACGTTACAATTGTAATTTACAATGACAATTCAGGGTACATTGCTGGTTAATATTGACGCTAAACATGTAGTAGCTAATGTGTCACTAGCATTATCAGCAATGTACCCCGAATTGTCATTGTAAATTACAATTGTAACGTTTGTTGAATAGGGCCCAGGACTCTTTAGAATTATGTGTAGGCACAGTAATTAAAATAGAAACTTAGGGTGAGCGAAGCGAGCTCGACTTTTCTCTAGTCTATGATTAGTTATAGACAGAGCTTCTTATCGTGTGGGTAGAGCCCTAGTGTCAGAGTTTTTTCAGACCGCCTTACGCCGCCTCTGACGTGGTTTTTATGTAACGACTACTACCACCAGAGATAGTAGCCGGGACCAACGGCTTAACGTGCCATCCGAAGCGGAATCATTTTTCTATTCAGACAATCAGGTGATTCAGCCTGCAATGTCCTAACCAACTGGGGAAAAACGCACAAAGTGACATATCACTAGGTTCCCCCGTGGGAATCGAACCCACGACCTCCGTGTCGAGAGCCAAAGCTCTTAACCATTAGACCACGGAGGCAGTTGACATAGACAGAGACATAGAGGCATAGACAGAGCTAAATCAATATATTTTGCCCGAATTAGCCGCCCCTAGTAAAGTGCCGCCAGGGGCATTTGCCCCTAGTAAAGTGCCGCCAGGGGCATTTGCCCCTAGTAAAGTGCCGCCAGGGGCATTTGCCTCTAGTAAAGTGCCGCCAGGGGCATTTGCCCCTAGTAAAGTGCCGCCAGGGGCATTTGCCCCTACTGGCTCCCCTCGCTACGCTACTGTGACGATCTTTGCGCTTACTAAATCACATTGCAGACAAAAAAAACATCTTAGTTCTTCGTTCCTGAAGCCCAAAGGTTGAAATTAAAAAAAGCGCGATAAATCGGGAGAGTGAGGTATATGTTACACCAGTAAATTATTGTATAATCTGTGCTCTTACCTTGTGTAGTTAGCTTTGCATGGTCCTTGAACTATTGGCAGCGAACACGGATTAATTGGCGGACCTGGAAAATTATTTAGGTTATAGACAATTATTTGTTAAGAGGGCTATCGCAGTCCAGTGGCGCACTCATCACATTAAAAAAGATTTCTCAATAAAGAAAGCCTGAATTAGAAAAGTGCTCAACAGATAAACTACAAAAGCTTTCAAGTCATTGTTATACAATTCTTTTATAGGTTCTAAACTGTAAAATAGTAGCTTATCTATGTTCTAAACATTCCACTTTTAGACAATTTCGAATAAAAACAAAAGCGGCGGTCTTTTTTCCTTTTTCAAAATTTGTATATTTTGACCTTTAAAAAACCTATAAAAGTATTCTATGAAAATAGCTTGAAGGCTTTTGTGGTTTATCTGTTAGGCACTTTTTTAATTTAGGATTTCTTTATTGAGAAATCTTCTTTACTGTGATGAGGGCGCCACTGGAATGCGATAGCCCTCTTAAACTATTATAATCTAGCATCCCACTGCAGCGCAAAGATCCCTCATGAATAATGGTGAGAAGAAGTGGGCAATAATCCCAATCCTCACTTATTTACTCATCTTCTCTCTCATCTTATTTACTCGACAACTATTGGACTGATTTTGAGGATTCTTTTCCCTAAAGCTTTGAAATAAGCCGTGGTGGACCAGTGGCGAGTAACCTTGCCTGCCGTGCAGGAGGCGAATGGTTCGATCCCCGTCCAAGCCGACTCGTACCAATGAGTTTTTCAAAATTTATGTACGATTTGTAACACCACTGGCGTTTCAGTGAAGGAAAACATCATGAAGAAACCTGCATGCTTCAATTTCGAGGCATGTGTTGTACCTACTGTCCATTACAAGTATCGACGGGCTCACTCCCCGTCACACTGGATAGAGTTTCGGCACTACTAGTGAAACGTGGATGTTCTGAGGTTTCAGAATCCACCACTACCACCTCGGGGAATATAGTCGTGAGCATTTTTCCCTAAAAGAATCGCGAGCCATTCGCGATCTGCGCGGGTGCATTTTAAGCTCGTGCGTTGCTACTGCGCAGCTCGCGTGCCCTTCGCCAGATGTGGATACATTTGTAAGTATAAATCTCGAGGATGTAACGATGAAGTATAATTGATGCTTGAGACATTAGAAAATATCCTCTTTTTTTGGAAACGTTTAACACATTCGCGGACACTGAACGAGACATAATATAACTTTTATTGTTATCACTGCTATAGCCGGTCAGTGTCCGCGAAAGAGTTAACAAGAACATAATTTTTACTTTAGGCTGCAACAGGCCTTAGGGTGGAAACCTACTTTTCTTAACGTATGTAATTTACATTAGATAATACCTATTTAGAAAACATGTAGAGGAATTTTGAAATATAGGTACAGTAGGGTCTTTTTTTATTTTCTTTATAATTATGTTATCAGTTTTATAAGGAGATAGTAAGAAAATTAAATTGAACAGCTTTCTCGACAAGAATAATTATAACATTGAAGAAAAAAAAACTGTTTTTCTATACAAAACTGCAAACGTACGTGGGATAGACCCAAATGAGTGCTAGAGCAGATTTTTTAAAATGTTTTCGATGTTATTCCCATAGAAAAAGTTGTTGTTCGATGGTCTTAAAAAACGGTCAGCATATTAAGCAGGACCGTTAACTTACATCTCTTGTCACATTGCTGCAAAGTTTCAAAGTTGTTGGTATTGCCCTTGCAGCCACCGTAAGAGAATTCCACACAACGCCCGGTTTCAGCTTTGAATGCGTATCTGTAAAAAAAAACGAAACACCGTCATTGCATCGCATCGCGTTAGTATCGCAACTGTATCGCTGCAAAAAGTCATCGTGGGCAAATAGCCCTTGTCACTGTAAATTTCTTTTTTTATTACATTTGTGTTTGCTCTTGACGTCAATCGAGTCCTCAGGACAAAGATCGGGTCGAAGACGTAGCGAGCTTACCCAGAAGAAGCCTATTCACGCGTGCTTTAAAGGAATGCAGGCTGTAAGCGCTTGGAAATACTGACCAGGTAGGGCATGGCCGCTTGCACATTTTGTGCGCATCATAAAAGATGCTGAAAGGCGCTAAATGCAAATATGTGGGATCTCAAACAAGTAATCTGTATTTAAAGCGACCCTTACCTTCGGATAGCAGCTGTGCACGGACCAACAACTATTGGCAGAGCACACGGATTGATTGGCGGACCTGAAATTTTTTAATTAAATTTAAGTTATAGCTTCTTACCACTGCCAAGATAACAAATGCCTACAATAAACACAGAACTTACATCTCTTGTCACATTGCTCCAAAGTTTTAAAGTTGTTGGCATTGCCGTCGTGTCCACCGTAAATGAATTTCTCACAACGCCCAGTATTAGCGTTGAATCCAAACCTGTAACATAAAGGCAGATGCTTGACCACATTCTGACCTGATGGCAAATGTCCACTATGTCTATGTAGGTTGTCAAAGGTTGCGAATTATTCTTGGAAAGTGGTCCTTACCTTAACAAAGCATCATTGCCGTGACCAGGAACTATTGGCTGCGTACATGGGTTAACTGGTGGACCTGGAAAAAAAATTTGTTAAGTAAAACTAAAAACTCAAAAAGTTTTATTCAAAAATTAATATCACATCCTAATATTATAAATGTGAATGTAAGTTTCTTTGTTAGGCTTTCACGCGAAAACTACTTAACCGATCATCATGAAACTTTGTACACATAAGAAAGAAGAAAGAAGAAGAAGAAAGAAGAAGAAAGAAGTAACATAGTATACTTGGAGTTTTCCAAACTCCACGCGGACGAAGTCGCGGGCAAAAGTTAGTAATTATATAATGTAGTAAATTGGATCATACTATACTGAACACAGAACTTACATCTCTTGTCACATAGCTCCAAAGTTTTAAAGTTGTTGGCATTGCCGTCGTGTCCACCGTAAATGAATTTCTCACAACGCCCAGTATTAGCGTTGAATCCAAACCTGTAACAAAAAGGCAGATGCTTGACCACATTCTCACCTGATGGCAAATGTTCACTATGTGTAAATATGTAGTTAAAAGTTGCGAATTCTTCTTGAAAAGTAGTCCTTACCTTAACAAAGCATCATTGCCGTGACCATGAACTATTGGCAGCCTACATGGGTTAACTGGTGGACCTGAAAAAAAAAGCAGTTCAGTCAAACTCAAAACTCAAAAAAAGTATATAGTATTATTAAAATTAATGTAAGATAACTATAAAATAGCTTTCTAAAGTATTTTTATTGACTCGATTACCGTGTCGGAAGGTGTTCAGTTTAGCGAAGATGAGTCCAGAAAATAAAGAAACTAGCCACAAGTTAAAGGCTCTAGGATCTTACTGTAGGATAAAGGCCTCTCACGAGTGAGAGATTGGGCCTTCAAATGGGACCTAGTGCGCAAGCACTAGACCCTACTTACGTAGAGGATTGGTAGAACCAATTTTATTTTATTTTATTTTAATAGGCACAGTAACAAAAGACAATATAAAACATGCTATACAAATATTATATCTAGAATAAGGCTAAAATTGCCTCTCAATAACAACTGCGCACAACATTATCTTAAAATCTAAACATTATGGTTGGGAATTGAGAAAATAGTTATTTAAATGTTTGTAAAATACATCTAATAGAATTAACATATTGAGTCTGATTTTGATGAAATATATCGAAATCTTTACAGTGGTCGTTATATGTTCTACACATGCGTAACAAAGGGTTGTTATAAGAGATGTTATTTCTAGCTAAGGAACAAGCAAACAGATATTGGTAACGACTAGATCGAGCACATGGTCTCAGTGAAATGTGGTGAAGGATGTCCGTATCGAGCTTCGAGTTGAGTATCTTATATAGAGTCAGTAAGTCGTTAAAGGATCTTCTAATTTCCAAGCTGTCTAGTTCGAACTTACGCAATCTGTCCTCATAAGTGGGTAATATTCTTCTCTGACCAAATCTAGACGACAGATGTCGCAGAAAACGCTTCTGAACCGATTCAATAGAGTCTGTATGCACGGCATAAGTGGGGGACCATATTACACAGCAATACTCAAGTATGCTTCTGACCAAAGAAATGTAAAGAGTTATTATGGATTTTGGCCTTTTGAATGGCCGTGTGACTCGACAAACAAACCCCAGTGTTTTTTTTGCTTTTAAAACAATTGCATCATAATGTGATCTAAAAGATAAGCAGGAGTCAAACCAAACCCCCAAATCCTTCACAAGATTGACTTTTTGAAGTGGTGTCCCCTCTATGTTATATGGATATGATACAATATTTACTTTTTTTCTAGTAAAGGTTATGTTTTGACATTTACCAACATTGAGAGACATGTTGTTTTTATTACACCAATTAGTCAGTATATCCAAATCAGACTGAAGCATGAGACAGTCCTCCACCGATCCAATTCTAAGGAAAAGTTTAATGTCATCAGCATATGCCAGACACTGACATTTAAAAGACTCAAGGAGGTCATTGATAAATATGGTAAACAATAAGGGACCGAGATTCGAGCCCTGAGGAACCCCTGACTCTGCCAAAAACGGGATCGACTCATATCCACCCACCGCTACCAGCTGACTGCGGTTCTGTAGATACGACCTAAGCCACCGTAGGAGTGAACCATGTATACCAAGTCTTTCCGCTTTAATACAGAGAATTTCGTGGTCCACCCTGTCAAATGCTTTAGCAAAGTCTGTGTAAATTGCATCAGTCTGACCCTGAAAATTAAAAGTTGTACATAGATGATGCATGTACGTTTGTGCGTTTTAGTGGTCAACTACACTTGCTGTCAGTTAATGTCTGTGAAAAGTTATGAGACTCGAATTGGATCATACTATACTGAACACAGAACTTACATCTCTTGTCACATTGCTCAATAGTTTTAAAGTTGTTGGCATTGCCGTCGTGTCCACCGAAAATGAATTTCTCACAACGCCCGGTATTAGCGTTGAATCCAAACCTGTAACATAAAGGGAGATGCTTGACCACATTCTCACCTGATGGCAAATGTCCACTATGTCAATGTTGTCAAAAGTTGCGAATTATTCTTGGAAAGTGGTCCTTACCTTAACAAAGCATCATTGCCGTGACCATGAGCTATTGGCAGCCTACATGGGTTAACTGGTGGACCTGGAAATATATTAGTTAAGTCAAATTCAAAACTCAAAAAGTTTTATAAAACTCAAACTCAGAAAGCCTACTTAGCGGTGATAGTTTTCTTTTAATTTCGTTATAATATATACCACTGCCATGCATTTTTTCACATGCCCAGAACACTAGACTCTAACAAAAATGTTTACTTTAAAGCTTAATATTTCGCTAACGGATCCCTTCATCGAAAAGTAGAATTCCTAAACCCACAATATTTTTAAAAGATCTATCTGACGATACTCCAGTACATAGGATGGAGAGAAAAGAAAAATTTCATCCCCTCATCCTCACTTCATGTGTAGGGGAGGTAAGTACCAAAAAAAAAACATTTCAAAATTTTATTTTACCACTTTGTCAGTATGATGAAAATGTATACATATGACACAAAACAGCTTGAAAATAAAAGTAATTATGAAACTCGAATTGGATCATACTTTATTGAACACAGAACTTACATCTCTTGTCACATAGCTCCAAAGTTTTAAAGTTGTTGGCATTGTCGTCGTGTCCACCGTAAATGAATTTCTCACAACGCCCAGTATTAGCGTTGAATCCAAACCTGTAACAAAAAGGCAGATGCTTGACCACATTCTCACCTGATGGCAAATGTTCACTATGTGTAAATATGTAGTTAAAAGTTGCGAATTCTTCTTGGAAAGTAGTCCTCACCTTAACAAAGCATCATTGCCGTGACCATGAACTATTGGCAGCCTACATGGGTTAGCTGGTGGACCTGAAAAAAAAAGCAGTTCAGTCAAACTCAAAAAATGTATATAGTATTATTAAAATTAATGTAAGATAACTATAAAATAGCTTTCAAAAGTATTTTTATTGACTCGATTACCGTGTCGGAAGGTGTTCAGTTTAGCGAAGATGAGTCCAGAAAATAAAGAAACTAGCCACAAGTTAAAGGCTCTAAGATCTCACTGCAGGGTAATGGATTCTCACGAGGGAGAGAGTGGGCTGTCAAATTGGGCCTAGTGCGCAAGCACTAGTTGCATTTTTGGAAATTTTAGTAATCAACACTAGACTTGCTGTCAGTTAATATCTGTGAATTTTCAAGCCGCTTTAACTGGCCTTTGACTTGGCTTAACGAATAGTACGTTACGCCGCTTTCTTACGCCATTTCAAACACTTATTTTGGGGGAAAAGAAAGCTTCAGAATGTTCACAGACGGTTGATTGCCTGATGTCATTTTCCATAATAACATTTTATTAATACGACAATTACTTAGTACTAAAATACTGTCACATTTTGTGTCTTTTATTGAATAAAAGTTATGAAACTCGAATTGGATCATACTATACTGAACAAAGAACTTACATCTCTTGTCACATTGTTCTAAAGTTTTAAAGTTGTTGGCATTGCCGTCGCGTCCACCGAAAATGAATTTTTCACAACGCCCGGTATTAGCGTTGAATCCAAACCTGTAACATAAAGGGAGATGCTTGACCACATTCTCACCTGATGGCAAATGTCCACTATGTCATTGTAGTCAAAAGTTGCGAATTATTCTTGGAAAGTGGTCCTTACCTTAACAAAGCATCATTGCCGTGACCATGAACTATTGGCAGCCTACATGGGTTAACTGGTGGACCTGGAAATATATTAGTTAAGTCAAATTCAAAACTCAAAAAGTTTTATAAAACTCAAACTCAGAAAGCCTACTTAGCGGTGATAGTTTTCCTTTTAATTTCGTTATAATATATACCATTGCTATGCATTTTTTCACATGTCCAGAACACTAGACTCTAACAAAAATGTTTACTTTAAAGCTTAATATTTCGCTAACGGATCCCTTCATCGAAAAATAGAATTCCTAAACCCACAATATATCTATATTAAAAGATCTATCTGACGATACCCCAGAACATAGGATAGAGAGAAAAGAAAAATTTCATACCCTCATCCAGTACCCAAAAAAAAAACTTTTCAATATTACATTTTACCACTTTATCAGTATGATGAAAATGTATACATATGCCACATAACAGCTTGAAAATAAAAGTTATGAAACTCGAATCGGATCATATACTATACTGAACATAGAACTTACATCTCTTGTCACATTGCTCCAAAGTTTTAAAGTTGTTGGCATTGCCGTCGTGTCCACCGAAAATGAATTTCTCACAACGACCGGTATTAGTGTTGAATCCAAACCTGTAACAAAAAGGCAGATGCTTGACCACATTCTGACCTGATGGCAAATGTTCACTTTGTCTAAGTATGTAGTTGAAAGTTGCGAATTCTTCTTGGAAAGTGGTCCTTACCTTAACAAAGCATCATTGCCGTGACCAGGAACTATTGGCAGCCTACACGGGTTAACTGGTGGACCTGGAAAAAAAATTAGTTGAGTCAAACTCAAAACTCAAAAAGTTTTATTCAAAAATTTATATCACTTAATTTATACAGGGTCCTTTTTAATATGCTGACAGTTTTTACGGGAATGATCAGACCATCAAACTGAATAACTTTCTCTATGGGACCAATATCGAATTCGCTAAAATAATATCAGCTGTCCCACACATTTTTCTCGAGTAGGTTTGCACTTTTGTATGGAACAGCTGGTTTTTCGCGATTTCGATGTTGGTGCCATAGAGAAAGTTATTCTGTTTGACGGTCTGATCATCCCCTTAAAAAAGTGTCAGCATATTAAGAACGACCCTTTATAGCTTTCTGAAGTAATTTTTTGACTCTATCACCGCGTTGGAAGGTGTAACGTTGCAGAGAAGATGAGGCTAGAAACTAAAATTTAGCATTTATCTCGTTCTAAAAAACAGACTTTAAATTTGTTTTTGCACATTTTTAAGGCTTTACCATTATACATTTACATACTTCAAACATGGTGTTAATATTTCTGTTTAGGTACTTAAAAGGCTTTGAAAAATAAACCAGTATTTTCTAATGAATGCCTTATTTTTAAAATTTCAATTCCTATTTTATTGCAAAAAATAATGTATATTGTTAAATCTAATTAAAATGAGTGCATTGGCAATGTACGATTTGTAACACCACTGGCTTTTCGGTGAAGGAAAACATGCATGCTTCAATTTCGAGGCATGTCTTGTACCTACTGTCCATTACAAGTGGCGACGGGCTCACTTCCCCGTCACACTGGACAGAGTTTCGGTACTACTAGTGAAACGGGATGTTCTGAGTTTTCAGAATATCTCTGACTACCCCCTCGGTGAATATAGTCGTAAGCATATGCTTTAACAAAGTAAAAAAAAAAGTTTTTCTACACAAAACTGCAAACGTACGTGGGGTAGGTACCCAAATGAGTGCAACAGCAGATTTTTAAAACGATTTCGATGTTATTCCCATAGAAAAAGTTTTTGTTCGATGGCCTTAAACAACTTTGCATATGGTCGGACTGCCAAACCAGGGTCCTGGGTTCGAATCCCGGTTCGGTCATGGCTGTTTACATGTTTGTGCCGTTGTTGTATGGTTTCCATAATAAACAGCCTATTAATAGTGCTTTCTTGGGATCATTACAATGTATGTGCCTGTGAGCGTTATTTATTATTTATTATTTGTGGGGAACTACTACAGATGGTCAGCACCCACAAGTTATAGCAAAGATGCCAACAGATGGCGATACCGTCGCTCGCGGAAACATGCTACATACAAAGACAACGTTCATCGTAAATACGTAACTCGTAACCTACTACACATAAGGTTCACAATCGAATGCGAGACATAAATCGCGCAAGAGAAATAATCACAGAGATTCGATACATATACAAGGTCCAACTAAGAACTGTTGGACCACGGCCGGTCCCCAGGCTTCACACATAGCCTGGTGGAAGATCTTCCCTTTTCAATGGAGGAACCTTCCACCTCAGTTCCTCCATATTGGTGAACCTCGACAAAGAACATCGCAACCTGATCACCGCAGAGCAGCAGCGACCAGCTTCAACATACTCTTCACACCCCTCGACCAGGTCAAACAAGCAGCAGTCACACCATCAACCCGAAGCCGCACCAGGTCCATCGCAGCTGTCTTCACACCGCTTCCTGGGCCTGCAGCTTCCTCAACGACAGTCAGCGTCTGCATAGAAGGATCTCCCGCAGCCCACGTGTCTGAGCTCACCTCCACGTGGCAGTTCTGCTCGCCTTCTCCACGCCTGTCACTCGCCGCATCACATCAGGACTGGTCTCCCTGACAGATGCACACACACCGCAGCACATCGCTCGTCAGACTCACTTGACTGGAGCCCTGCACCTACACTACATGGATACAGACTGCACACTTCGAACTACTCAACGACCTCCGGTCTGAGGGGGGGAGTCCTGTGGGGAACTACTACTGATGGTCAGCACCCACAAGTTATAGCAAAGATGCCAACAAATGGCGATACCGTCGCTCGCGGAAACATGCTACATACAAAGACAACGTTCATCGTAAATACGTAACTCGTAACCTACTACACATAAGGTTCACAATTGAATGCGAGACATAAATCGCGCAAGAGAAATAATCACAGAGATTCGATACATATACAAGGTCCAACTAAGAACTGTTGGACCACGGCCGGTCCCCAGGCTTCACACATAGCCTGGTGGAAGATCTTCCCTTTTCAATGGAGGAACATTCCCAAGTAGCACCTCCATATATTATATGAAGAAGGACCGTGAACTTACATCTCTTGTCACATTGTTGCAAAGTTTCAAAGTTGTTCGAATTGCCCTGGCAACCACCGTAAGTGAATTCCTCACAACGCCCGGTTTCAGCTTTGAATGCGTATCTGTAAAAAAATTGAAACACCGTTATTGTACTTCACATCGCGTTAGTATCGCGATTGTATCGCTGCGAAAAGTCGGCATGGGAAAATGGCCCTTGTCACTGTAAATTTCTTTTTTTATTACATTTGTGTTTGCTCTTTACCCCAATCGAGTCGTGAGGACAAAGATCGGGTTGAAGATGTAGCGAGCTTACCCAGAAGAAGCCTATTCACTCGTACTTCAAAGGAATTCGGGTTGTAAGGGCTCGGAAATCCTGAAGCAGGCAGGGCATGACTGTTTTCACATATTGTGCGCATCATAAAAGATGCTGAAAGGCGTTAAATGCGTATATATGGGATCTCAAACAAGTAATCCGAATATTTAGCTTATCTTAACTTAATCCGTATTTAAAGCGATCCTTACCTTCGGATAGCAGCTCTGCACGGACCAATAACTATTGGCAGAGTACACGGATTGATTGGCGGACCTGCAATTTTTAAATTAAAGTTGTATAGGTAGCTTCTAAGAAACCACTGCCGTGATAACAAAGGCCTATACTAAACACAGAACTTACATCTTTTGTCACATTGCTCCAAAGTTTTAAAGTTGTTGGCATTGCCGTCTTGTCCGCCGTAAATGAATTTCTCACAACGCCCGGTATTAGCATTGAATCCAAACCTGTAACAAAAATGCAGATGCTTGACCTCATTCTCACCTGATGGCAAATGTCCACTATGTCTATGTTGTCAAAGGTTGCGAATTCTTCCTGGAAAGTGGTCCTTACCTTAACAAAGCATCATTGCCGTGACCAGGAACTATTGGCAGACTACATGGGTTAACTGGTGGACCTGGAATAATATTAGATACTTAAATCAAACTCAAAAAGTTTTATTCAAAAATTTATATCACATAATAATAATAATACAGGGTCTCTATGCGACCAATATCGAAATTTCTGAAAAAAAAATTGAATAAAAATAATAAGAAATAAAAATTTCGAATATTATATTTTATGTCGTCAATTTATTGACTGTGGAAAAGATGTCAGGCAAATAGTCGCCTCTGAAAATTTTTTGGGAACAGACTAACTTGAGAACACATTTATTTCAGGTTACGGTGAGGTGAACTGGCCGCCAAGATAATGCGATTTAACGCTTTTGGACGTTTCGTAGTAAACTTTACTTAAACCTAGAACGAGCTCCAAAATAGCCTAAGTGCCTAGTTATTGCCGGGGTAACATCTGAAATTTGTAACAAGTCCGGGTCGTTTGCATGATATCATTGTCCATAATAACATTTATTAATAAAAAAGTCTTACTAAAATATTGTCACATTTCGTGTCTTTTATTTAATAAAAGTTATGAAACTCGAATTAGATCATACTATACTGAACACAGCACTTACATCTCTTGTCACATTGCTCCAAAGTGTAAAAGTTGTTGGCATTGCCGGCGTGTCCACCGTAAATGAATTTCTCACAACGCCCGGCATTAGCGTTGAATCCAAACCTGTAACAATAAGGCAGATGCTTGACCACATTCTTACCTGATGGCAAATTTCCACTATGTCTATGTAGTCAAAGGTTGCGAATTGTTTTCGGAAAATGGTCCTTACCTTATCAAAGCATCATTTCCGAGACCATGAACTATTGGCAGCCTGCATGGGTTAACTGGTGGACCTTAAAATAAAAGTTAAATCAAACTCAAAACTCAAACAGGTTTATTTAAAAATTATTATCCCTTTATTATAATATAGCTTTCTATACTATACTGAACGCAGAACTTACATCTCTTGTCACATTGCTCCAAAGTTTTAAAGTTGTTGGCATTGCCATCGTATCCACCGTAAATGAATTTCTCACAACGACCGGTATTAGCGTTGAATCCAAACCTGTAACATAAAGGCAGATGCTTGACCACATTCCCACCTGATAGGAAATGTTCACTATGTCTATGTAGTCAAAGGTTGCGAATTCTTCTTGAAAAGTGATCCTTACCTTAACAAAGCATCATTGCCGTGACCAGGAACTATTGGCAGCCTACATGGGTTAACTGGTGGACCTGGAAAAAAAATAGTTAAGTGAAACTCAAAACTCATATAGTTTTATTCAATAACTAGCGGCCCGTCCCGGCTTCGCACGGGTGGACGTCTAATCTTTTCTAGCAATAAATATAGCCTATGTTACTCAGGGTGAATGCAGCTTTCTAATGGTGAAAGAATTTTTTAAATCGGCCCAGTACTTTTTGAGCCTATTCATTACAAACATACAAACATACAAAAATAGGTACAAATCTTTCCTCTTTATAATATTAGTGTAGATTAATATCCCATAAAAATTATAACAAAGCTTTCTGAAGTAATTTTTTAACTTTATCACAGCGTCGGAAGTTGTAACGAGTTGTAGAGAAGATGAGGCCAGAGACTTAGGAAACTAGCCACAAGTTAAAGGCTCTTGGATCTCACTGCAGGGTATAGGATTCTCACGATGGAGAGATTAGGCTTACAAATTGGGCCTAGTGCGTAAGCACTAGGTGCATTGGTGGAAGCAATTTAGGTGGTCACCTAAACTCGCTGTCAGTTAATGTCTGAATTTTCAAGCCGCTTTAACTGGCCTATGACTTGGCATAACGAATAATAAGTTATATCTCTTTCTTACGCCATTGCAAACAATTATCCAGGGGGAAATAAGGCTTCAAAATGTTCAGAGGCGGTCGTTTGCCTGATATCATTTTCCATAATAACATTTATTATTAAAAAAATTACTTTGTACTAAAACACTGTTACATTTTGTGTCTTTTATTTAATAAAAGTTATGAAACTCGAATTGAATCATATTATATTGAACACAGAACTTACATCTTTTGTCACATTGCTCCAAAGTGTTAAAGTTGTTAGCATTGCCGTCGCGTCCACCGTAAATGAATTTCTCACAACGCCCGGTATTAGCGTTGAATCCAAACCTGTAACAAAAAGGCAGATGCTTGACCACATTCTCACCTGATGGGAAATAAGGCAATAAATTATTTTCTATTTCTATTTCTAAATGTCCAGTATGTCTATGTAGGTTATCAAAGGTTGCGAATTCTTCTTGCAAAGTGGTCCTTACCTTAATAAAGCATCATTGCCGTGACCGGGAACTATTGGCAGCCTACACGGGTTAACTGGTGGACCTGGAAAAAAATTAGTTAAGTAAACACAAAACTCAAAAAGTTTTATTGAAAAATTAATATCACATAATTATAATGTAGTAAATCAGATCGTACTATACTGAACACAGAACTTACATCTCTTGTCACATTGCTCCAAAGTTATAAAGTTGTTGGCATTGCCGTCGTGTCCACCGAAAATGAATTTCTCACAACGCCCGGTATTAGCGTTGAATCCAAACCTGTAACAAAAAGGCAGGTGCTTGACCACATTCTCACCTGATGGCAAATGTCCACTATGTCTATGTAGTCAATGGTTGCGAATTCTGCTTGGAAAGTGGTCCTTACCTTAACAAAGCATCATTGCCGTGACCAGGAACTATTGGCAGCCTACATGGGTTAACTGGTGGACCTGAAAAAAAAATCAGTTCAGTCAAACTCAAAACTCAAAAAATTTATATAGGATTATTAAAATTAATATACGATTATTATATAGCTTTCTGAAGTAATTTTTTTGACTCTATCACCGCATCGGAAGGTATTACGTTGTAGAGAAGATGAGGCCAGAAACTATAGAAAGTGGCCGCAAGTTATAGGCTCTAGGATCTAACTGGAGGGTCTTCACCAGAAAAAGGTGGCCTCCAAATGGGGTCTCGTGCTTAACACTTTAAGTGCTGACGACCTACGTGGTAGGTCAGAAACGAATGGGCCGCAGTGCGCACGATTCACTCGTTGAGTCAGAATTTGATAGCATTCCACAGTTAGCACTGCGCGAGTATCATTCTACTGAGCTTAGCATCGAAGGTGTTTAGTAGGCGATCGGTGGAAGCAATTTTAGTGAAATCAACTAAACTAGCTGTCAATAATGCCTGTGAATTTTTAAGCCGCTTTAACTGGCCTTTGACTTGGCTTAAAGAATAGTAAGTTATACCGCTTTCTTACGTCATGGAAAGAAAGGTTTCAAAATGTTCAGAGGCGGTCGTTTGCCTCATATCATTTTCAATACTAAAATTTATTAATAAAAAAATTGCTTAGTACTAAAATACTGTCACATTTTGTGTCTTTTATTTAATAGAAGTTATGAAACTCGAATTGGATCATACTATACTGAACACAGAACTTACATCTCTTGTCACATTGCTCCAAAGTTTTAAAGTTGTTGGCATTGCCGTCGTGTCCACCGAAAATGAATTTCTCACAACGCCCGGTATTAGCGTTGAATCCAAACCTGTAACAAAAAGGCAGATGCTTGACCACATTCTCACCTGATGACAAATGTCCACTATGTCTATGTAGTCAAAGGTTGCGAATTCTTCTTGAAAGTGGTCCTTACCTTAACAAAGCATCATTGCCGTGACCATGAACTATTGGCAGCCTACATGGGTTAACTGGTGGACCTGGAAAAAAAATAGTTAAGTCACACTCAAAACTCAAAAAGTTTTATTGAAAGATAATATCACATAATTATAATTATAATGTAGTAAATTAGATCATACTATACTGAACACAGAACTTACATCTCTTGTCACATTGCTCCAAAGTTTTGAAGTTGTTGGCATTGCCGTCGTGTCCACCGAAAATGAATTTCTCACAACGCCCGGTATTAGCGTTGAATCCAAACCTGTAACAAAAAGGCAGATGCTTGACCACATTCACACCTGATGGGAAATAAGGCAGTAAATGATTTTCTATTTCTATTTCTAAATGTCCAGTATGTCTATGTAGGTTATCAAAGGTTGCGAATTCTTCTTGCAAAGTGGTCCTTACCTTAATAAAGCATCATTGCCGTGACCAGGAACTATTGGCAGCCTACATGGGTTAACTGGTGAACCTGAAAAAAAAATTCGTTAAGTAAATCTCAAAACTCAAAAAGTTTTAATGAAAAATTAATATCACATAATTATAATGTAGTAAATTAGATCGTACTATACTGAACACAGAACTTACATCTCTTGTCACATTGCTCCAAAGTTTTAAAGTTGTTGGCATTGCCGTCGTGTCCACCGTAAATGAATTTCTCACAACGCCCGGTATTAGCGTTGAATCCAAACCTGTAACAAAAAGGCAGATGCTTGACCATATTCTCACCTGATGGCAAATGTCCACTATGTCTATGTAGTCAAGGGTTGGAATTCTTCTTGGGAAAGTGGTCCTTACCTTAACAAAGCATCACTGCCGTGACCAGGAACTATTGGCAGCCTACATGGGTTAACTGGTGGACCTGAAAAAAAAATCAGTTCAGTCAAACTCAAAACTCAAAAAATTAATATAGGGTTATTAAAATTAATATAGGGTCCTTCTAAATATGCTGACACTTTTTTAAGGGGATGATCAGACCGTCAAACTGAACATTTTTCTCTATGAGACCAACATCGAAATCGCGAAAAAAAATCTACTCCTCCATACAAAACTGCAAACTTACTCGAGCCAAATGTATGGGACAGCTGATTTTTTTTTCGCGATTTCTTTTTTGGTCTCATAGAGAAAGTTGTTCAGTTTGATGGTCTGATCATCCCCTTAAAAAAGTGTCAGCATATTAAGAAGGACCCTGTATAAGATTATTTAACTATAAGTGCTGACGACCTACGTCGTAGGTCAGAAACGAATGGGCCGCAGTGTGCACGACCACTCGTTGAGTCAGAATTTGATAGCATTCCACAGTTAGCACTGCCCGAGTATCATTGTACTGAGCTTAGCATCGAAGGTGTTTAGTAGGGGATCGGTGGAAGCAATTTTAGTCAAATCAACTAGACTAGCTCTGTTAATATTGCCTGTGAATTTTTAAGCCCCTTTAACTGGCCTTTGACTTGGCTTAAAGAATAGTACCTAAGTTATATCGCTTTCTTACGCTTTCTTACGTTATGGAAAGAAGGTTTCAAAATGTTCAGAGGCGGTCGTTTGCCTGATATCATTTTCCATAAATTTATTTATAAAAAATTTGCTAAGTACTAAAAAAGGACTGTCACATTTTTTGTCTTTTATTTAATAAATGTTATGAAACGCGAATTGGATTATACTATACTGAACACAGAACTTACATCTCTTGTCACATTGCTCCAAAGTTTTGAAGTTGTTGGCATTGCCGTCGTGTCCACCGAAAATGAATTTCTCACAACGCCCGGTATTAGCGTTGAATCCAAACCTGTAACAAAAAGGCAGATGCTTGACCACATTCTCACCTGATGACAAATGTCCACTATGTCTATGTAGTCAAAGGTTGCGAATTCTTCTTGAAAGTGGTCCTTACCTTAACAAAGCATCATTGCCGTGACCATGAACTATTGGCAGCCTACATGGGTTAACTGGTGGACCTGGAAAAAAAATAGTTAAGTCAAACTCAAAACTCAAAAAGTTTTATTGAAAGATAATATCACATAATTATAATTATAATGTAGTAAATTAGATCGTACTATACTGAACACAGAACTTACATCTCTTGTCACATTGCTCCAAAGTTTTAAAGTTGTTGGCATTGCCGTCGTGTCCACCGTAAATGAATTTCTCACAACGCCCGGTATTAGCGTTGAATCCAAACCTGTAACAAAAAGGCAGATGCTTGACCACATTCTCACCTGATGGCAAATGTCCACTATGTCTATATATTCAAAGGTTGCGAATTCTTCTTGAAAAGTGGTCCTTACCTTAACAAAGCATCATTGCCGTGACCAAGAACTATTGGCAGCCTACATGGGTTAACTGGTGGACCTGGAAAAAAAATAGTTTAGTCAAACTGAAAACTCAAAAAGATTTATTCAAAAATTAATGTCACATAATTTTAGTATAATTTATTATAGCTTTCTAAGGAGCATTATTTTTTTGACTCTATCACCGCGTCGGAAGGTATTACGTTGTAGAGAAGATGAGGCTAGAAACTAAAGAAACTAGCCACAGGTTAAACGCTCTAGGATCTCACTGCAGGGTAAAAGCCTCTCACGAGGGAGAGATTGGGCCTCCAAATGGGGCCTAGTGCTTACGTAGGGGATTGGTGAAAGCAATTTTAGGGGTCAACTAGAGTTGCTGTTAGTTAATATCTGTGAATTTTCTAGCTGCTTTAACTGTCTTTTGACTTGGTTTAACGAATAGTAAATAACACCGCTTTCTTACGCCATGGCAAACACTTATCCAGGAGGGAAAGAAGGCTTCAAAATGTTCAGAGGCTGTCGTTTGCCTGATATCATTTTCCATAGTAAAATTTATTAATTAAAAAAATTACTTAGTAATAAAATACTGTCACATTTTGTGTCTTTTATTTAATAAAAGTTATGAAACTCAAATTGGATCACACTATACTGAACACAGAACTTACATCTCTTGTCACATTGCTCCAAAGTTTTAAAGTTGTTGGCATTGCCGTCGTGTCCACCGAAAATGAATTTCTCACAACGCCCGGTATTAGCGTTGAATCCAAACCTGTAACAAAAAGGCAGATGCTTGACCACATTCTCACCTGATGGCAAATGTCCACTATGTCTATGTAGTCAAAGTTTGCGAATTCTTCTTGAAAAGTGGTCCTTACCTTAACAAAGCATCATTGCCGTGACCATGAACTATTGGCAGCCTACATGGGTTAACTGGTGGACCTGGAAAAAAAAATTGTTAAGTCAAATTCAAAACTCAAAAAGAATTATTCAAAAATTAATGTCACATAATTTTATCATAATTTATTATAGCTTTCTAAAGACCATTTTTTGACGCTTTCACCGCGTCGGAAGGTATTACGTTGTAGAGAAGATGAGGCTAGAAATTAAAGAAACTAGCCACAGGTTAAACGCTCTAGGATCTCACTGCAGGGTAAAAGCTTCTCACGAGGGAGAGATTGGGCCTCCAAATGGGGACTAGTGCTTACGTAGGGGATTGGTGAAAGCAATTTTAGGGGTCAACTAGAGTTGCTGTCAGTTAATATCTGTGAATTTTCTAGCCGCTTTAACTGTTTTTTGACTTGGTTTAACGTATAGTAAATTGAGTAAATTACACCGCTTTCTTACGCCATGGCAAACACTTATCCAGGGGGTAAAGAAGGTGGGGCTTATCCCCCATGAAATCTGATCATTAATGTATGGTGGTATGTAGGTATGTAGTTTAATTACAGTAATTTTTTGGACATTGCTTTTTTTAGTGAAGGTATCGTTACAACGGTTGTTCTATTTCAAACCTATCTTTAAGGTATAAAAAAACGTACGTCATGTGGCGTCGTTTTTTTTTACTACTCGAATATTATATTTTAGTGTCGTCAATTTATTGATTGTGGAAAATGATGTCAGGCAAATAGCCGCCACTAAAAAGTTTAGGGAACAGACTTGAGAACACTTATTTTTTTCTGCTCCATATTATTTTATTAGTTACTAATTGTATGTACACATTATGTCTGCCTCTCTTTTAATACTTTTCACTGTTGCGGGTCTGCTGGAAGAATGAGATTTTACCTTCTTCAAAGTGTAACTAAAAGTGAAGTAAGAAAGTGCTTGCGTGAATGTGTTCGGAACCGAGGGGCTCACTCTGAGTATGATGTGTAGATTTAAATTAATAAATAATGTTATCTAAAGAATTTTCGTAAAATTTTTCTCAATGAGAATGTTGCCTCTACGTATCACGTACTAAGTAAAAAATCTTTTTTGTTGTTGTAATTCCATTTATTTCTAGAACATTTATACCTTTTTAGAAAGCTAACAAAACGAGGAAGTTATTTCAGTAAAACGCACACTTTTCTTCATACAATTTTTTTGAGAAAAAAAGCATGATTTTGATTTCAAGACTTTTAAATTTTTCTTCAAAAATTTACCGTCATTGTTACTGATTTATTTTGAATTGCTCATTATGATCGGACATTGATTTATGAAAAAATCTCGCAAAAAGTGTTAGCTATGAATTAAAATTCAAATCGACGCCATAGAATAAGCATATTCATTTTTTATTTAAGAAAAAGTGTGAAAAAATGGGTGTTTTCGTAAAAAACCTTAAATTCTAAATATCTCGAAAAATATTAATTTCCGACCCCACATATGGGGGTTCACATAATTGCATTTAGGCTGCCCTTTAACGTCCTGAAAGGAATACGTCGAATTACAAATAACCCTGTATAATATAATAATAACACATTTTTTTCAGGTTACGGTGAGGTGAACTGGCGGCCAAGACTTAACGCCTTTGGACGTTTTGTTGTAGACTTTACTTAAACCTAGAACGAGCTCCAAAATAGCCTAACGCCTAGTTATTGCCGAGGTAACTAATTTATTAATAATAAATGACTAAATAACTCGTTAAATAAAAATAAATGATAGTCTCTGAGTCGTTTTTATAAATCCCCATAATTTATTACACATTTGACTTCAGTCAAAACTTCTATACATTTTAAGGTATTTTTAATCGGGTTCAGTAAATTTTAAATTTTCCAAACAAATTATTTAATATTTTGAAAAAAAAAAAATACTTATGTTGGAACCAAGATAATTCGATTCTGCTCTCGATTCTAAACAAACTACTTTCTAGTTTTGCGTTAATTCATTAACACGTTGTAAAATAGCTTGACATGAAGAATTATGGGCGCTGAATACTTGTAATTCATCATCATTATCATCTCAGCCGATGGATGTCCATTGCTGGACATAGGCCTCCCCCAAGGATCGCCATAACGACCGGTCCTGCGCTGCCCTCATCCAACGGGTTCCCGCCTTCACCAGGTCGTCGGTCCACCGTGTGAGGGGCCTACCCACGCTGCGCTTTCCGGTACGCGGTCGCCACTCTAGAACTTTTCGGCCCCACCGGCCATCGGTAATTTGGAACATTGAATATACGATAAATAGAACTTACATCTCTTGTCGCATTGCTCCAAAGTTTTAAAGTTGTTGCCATTACCCTGGCAACCACCGTAAATGAATTTTTCACAACGCCCGGTATTAGAGTTGTATCCAAACCTGTAACATAAAGGCAGACTTTACCTTATTTTCACCTGCCTGCGTAACATGACAGAGGTGAGAGCGACACAGGTCACTTCTAAACGTCAAATTTGCGGTTATCTCCATAGTATCTCACTCAGATTTGACGTTTAGTAGAGACCTGTGTCGCTCTCACCTCTGTCATGTTACGCAGGATGTTAACGGTCTACATGTATTGTGCCTACAGGGTGAAATTAATATCATTAGCATTCTTTCAAACTAAGAGTCTACCCATCAAACTGAACAACTTTTACTATGGGAGCAAACCGATCGGAGCAACTAAACAATCAGCTGCTGCATATTTTTGGAACAGCTGATTTTTATGTTGCTCCAATCAGTTTGCTTAAATAAAATATCAATTTTAACCTGTATTACAATTATTGTGGCCGAAGGTTGCAAATTATTTGTGGAAAGCAGTTCTTATGCAGTGACTCTTACCTTGGTAAAGAACCTTTGCATGGTCCAGGAACTATTGGCTGCGTGCACGGATTAATTGTTGGACCTGAAAAATGGTTAAAAATATAAAGTTAAAGCTATGATACATTACTGGATAAATGCCTTCTTACACGAATAAGCATGGAGCGCGTGGGCCTATTCGAAAATATTAGTAATTAAATAGTACATTACTGCAGCGGCCAGCAACAGAGGCATTGATGGACGAACGTGTAAATGTGGGCCGAGGCGAAGCCGAGGCACACATACGTAAGTCCATCAATGCCTAGTTGTGGCCAAGGCTTGTATAGTACTTTTCTCAAACAATGCGCGGAAATTAAAACACTAAATTTTCTCAAAAAATTCGCGGAAATTAAAACTCTTCAAAATCAATGACGAACAACGAACAACATTTTTTTTTTTTCAATAAACAGCTTTCTATTTGCAAGTCAGTTCGAAATTTAAATAAAACCTTTGATGAGTTACCTCCTTGGTCGCCATGTTTCGGAGAAAAAGATCGTTCCATTTTTAAATTACACGACAGATATGAGTTTAGTATGTAATTTATTTGGCCGCTAAACACGACAGATATGGATTTTCATACAAACATTGCCGGCCGCTGCGCACATGTATTTGGCGAAGAAGAAGAAGAAGCCCACGCTACGCCACTGGAAATATGTAATTATTGCCTAAACGTGGTTATGGACGTTGAAAACTTGTGATGGGAACCATGGAATATTAGATACATAGAACTTCGTCACATACTACATACTACAACGTCACTTTCTTTCTTTGTTAATTCTTTAGGTTAAGGTTATTAGTATTTGTATCATTTCTATTGTCATTATTAATAAAAAGTATATCATAGAACTTACATCTTTGGTGACATTGCTTCAGTGTTTCAAAGTTGTTGACATTGCCCTTGCAGCCACTGTAAACAAATTTTTCACAGCGTCCGGTTTTAACGTTGAATCCGAACCTGTAACAAAACCAAAGTATTAGGCTCGATTCCCACTGGCGCAGAGTCGAAGCGACGCGACGCGAAATAATTCGCCCCATTGAACCGTGAATGTTAGCATTTCTGCGCGCGGTGACGCGCGAACCCGAGCGACCCTTGCAGGCGAAGACGCACGCATTCGCGCGCAGACATATGGGCGGCAGTGCGCACGACTCAAACCTTGAGTCAGAATTGTATAGCATTCCACAGTATTAGCACTGCGCGAGTATCATTGTTTTGAGCTTAGCAGCGAAAGTGTTAAGAGGAGGTTTTCCCCAAACACCCAAGAGAAAAGATATTGATGAAAAATACGTTTTTTTGCGATCTTACTTTCAATTGAAGCGGGATGGCTAATTGCAAAAGTTTGTTTGTTAGAAAGAGAGGCATGCTCTACTAATACCAAGCCTAAATAGAGAAATAGAGATGAATTTAGAACGGTCGAAAAACGTGACGCTTCACGCCGCGTCGCGACGCTTCGACTCTGCGCCTGTGGGAATTGAGCCTTATAATGATTTTCACGTGATGATTTTGTTTTTATTTCTTTCTTAGAAAGAATGAAGCGACTCTTACCTTGATAATTCATTATGGCAATTACCACGAACTATTGGCAGCTTACACGGATTGACTGGCAGACCTAGAAAATGATTAGTTCAATTAAGTATAATAATAGCCTAAGATTTTAGCAGTTTACTGGAAAGGCTGGGTTAAGACGAAAGAAGTTAACAGTGAATGGATCACATTAAAACTCCATAAAAAACCTTGACTTGAAGAATTATGGGCGTTGAATAACTTGTAATGGGGAACATTGAATACACGATGAACTTACAATACTTACTAACAATACTTACTTACGATACTAACTTACAATACTAACTTACAATACAAGAACTTACATCTCTTGTCGCATTGCTCCAAAGTTTCAAAGTTGTTGCCATTACCCCGGCATCCACCGTAAGCGAATTTTTCACAACGCCCTGTTTTAGAATCGTATCCAAACCTGTAACATAAAGGCAGGTGCTTGACCAGATTCTCACACGATGAAAAATGTCTACATGATTGTGTCTATGTGGTCAAAAGTTGTGAATTCTTTGTAAAAAACTGTCCTTATGAAGCAAACCTTACCTTGAGAAGGCACCTTTGCACGGTCCAGGCACTATTGGCAGCGTACACGGATTAATTAGTGGACGAAGGTTGCAAATTCGTTGTGAAAAGCAGTCCTTATGAAGCAACCCTTACCTTGGAAAGGCACCTTTGCATGGTCCAGGAACTATTGGCAGCGTGCACGGATTAATATTGATGGACGAAGGTTGTGAATTCTTTGTGAAAAGCAGTCCTTATGAAGCAACTCTTACCTCGGGAAGGCACCTTTGCATGGTCCAGGCACTATTGGCAGCGTGCACGGATTAATTAGTAGATGAAGGTTGCGAATTCTTTGTGAAAAGCAGTCCTTACGAAGCAACCCTTACCTTAGAAAGGCACCTTTGCATGGTCCAGGAACTATTGGCAGCGTAGACGGATTAATTAGTGGACGAAGGTTGCGAATTCTTTGTGAAAAGCAGTCCTTATGAAACAACCCTTACCTTGAGAAGGCACCTTTGCATGGTCCAGGCACTATTGGCAGCGTACACGGATTTATTGGTGGACGAAGGTTGCGAATTCTTTGTGAAAAGCAGTCCTTATGAAGCAACCCTTACCTTGGGAAGACACCATTGCATGGTCCAGGAACTATTGGCAGCGTATGCGGATTAATTAGTGTACGAAGGTTTCGAATTCTTTGTGGAAAGCAGTCTTTATGAAGTAATCCTTACCTTGGGAAGGCACCTTTGCATGGTCCAGGAACTATTGGCAGTGTACACGGATTAATTGGTGGACCTGGAAAATTATTAGCAACGTTAAAGCTTCTAGGATATACTACAGGGTAAAGGCCTCCTTTTACAAGGGAGAGTGTGGGCTTCTAAAAGTAGGCTTAGTGCCCACGTAGGGGATTATTTGACGCAAGTTAGTAGTCAACTTGCACTGTCAGAGAATTTTTAAGCTGCCATAGCTATAGCACCTATAGTTAAGTGTCATTTCAAAGTGGACTCTAATTGTGGATTTTTTAAAATATTTCGAATGTTTTGTTCAACTAAGTAGTGAAAATGTTATACTGTGCTATATATTTGTAATTTACCCATAAAGCCCTTTCATTTAATAACCCACACGGCATGATTAAACGAAATTTATTTTTTACTTTGTATGGCCAACTTTATGACGTCACAGTTTCTACCCCCACAGTCTGAGCGCTTGTCATCTCGTATATTTGTAATCAGGAGGTCATACTGAACCTATTGATACCAGATAGCTTTATAAAGGAGATGACTTGACTTGTGCCAAAATATTATTTAAGCGACTTTTGGTCGAATCGCCGATCTACTAAACATAATTATGGGCGTTGAACACTTATGATGGGAACATGGAATTTTTGATGTACATAGAACTTACATCTGTGGTCACATTTGTTCATGGTTTCAAAGTTGTTGATATTGCCCTTGCAACCGCCGTAAAAGAACTGCTGACATTGGCCGGACGTGACGTTGAATCCAAACCTGTAATAAAACCATAACATCGTAAACTTAACATGATTTTTATTACAATTTTTATTGTATCAACCATCGCTGTCCCACTGCTAGCCTCAGATCTAGGGGGGGTCAAATCGAGGCCCACGCCCCGGGCGGCAGGTTAAGAGGGCGCCAAAATCAAGAGTTTGACAAATAATTTACCTATGCACCAATGACTTGAAAAATATTCAAAAACATTTCGAGCTCGCTTCGCTCGCTTCACTCGTTCCTGTTTTTGATTGTATTAAGACTACTTTAGTCATACCTATTGCAGAATTCGATCTAGTTTTCTTAGATCATCATTATTACGACGTAATCATAGTATTCCTACCCACGCTGCGGTTTCCGGTACGCGGTCGCCACTCGAGATCTTTTCGGCCCCACCGGCCATCGGTTCTGCGAGCAATGTGCCCCGCCCACTGCCACTTAAGTTTAGAAACTCTTCAGCGTGGGTAGGCCCCTCACACGGTGGACCGACGACCTGGTGAAGGCGGCGGGAAAACTTTGGATGAGGGCAGCGCAGGACCGGTCGTTACGGCGATCCTTGGGGGAGGCCTATGTCCAGCAGTGGACGTCCATCGGCTGAGATGATGATGATGATAGTATTGCAGTACTAACACCCGTATTCTCAGTCGCATCCTTGAACTCTTCCTTGACTCAACCTCACTCGAGGACACTTTAAGGTTTTCCTCAACACTTCCCTAAAATCCGTATTCCCAGTCATAATCTCGAGGCTCCTCGAGCGAGTGTATTAAATTCTCTTTGGTTGACGTTTCATTCCTCCAGTTGACGTTTCTTTTCTCCATTTGACGTTTCATTCCTTCACTCGACCATCACTCGACCTAGTAATAGATACTCTTTCTTATACTGTGACTCGACCCAGGATTATAAATTTTCTTTGCACTCGACGGAGGAAATTACTCAAGTCGAGGATGTTTTTGACAACTAATCATACCCTCTACATGTTGGCTTCGGCCCCATGCACGCCTTCCAAAGGTCCGGGACTTAATTTCCCGTGATTACGGAACGTAAGACATACAATGATAATAAAAAATAATAACGCTCACACTGAGGCTTACTTGGGATCATTGCACATACATTGCAATGATCCCAAGTAAGCCTCAGGCTTTTTGTTATAGGAATCATATAACAACGGCACAAACATATAACATCCATGAACGAACCGGGATTCGAACCCAGGACCCTGGTTTGGCAGTCTGGCATGGTAACCATTACACCAACCGGGTCGTCGTTTGAGCGGAGGACGGTTCGAGTGGAGGAAATCTCAACGACTAAGAATACGGGTGTAAGTTTTAGGTAAGTATTATTGCAACGACCTAACGTGGACCTGTCCTCACTTGGAAAAAAATCATGCTACTCTTGGAGGGGAGGGGCACCAAAATCAGAGATTTGCCCCGATTTGGAAAAATCCTAGATCTGGGACTAACTGCTGTGCAAAGGCTTTCACATTTCAGGTTCATCTTCAGGTTTTGCGCTTCGATAGGCTGGTTCTGCAAGCCGTCGATTTTGTCTTGCCATCTTCTTCTTTAACGTGACGATTATGTTTTAATTACTTTCTCAGAGAGAATAAACCCTTACCTAATTAATTTATTGTCGCAAGGTCCATGAACTATTGGCAGCGTGCACGGATTAATTGGCGGACCTGCAAAATTTTAAGTTTAGTTAAAGTAAGTACCTAATACAGTGAAAAAAATGCGAGCCAACTAAGAAGTATTTTCGCTTAATTAGCACCAAAATAATTGAAATGACGTTATTATTGTTTACTAAAAACAAAAGATGGTAGTTGTAACAACAAGCCGAATTCGTTTAACAAAGTTCTCTTAGTCAGAGAAATCATGATGTTGACAGGCTCATATGGATTCATGATGTATGATTATCATAAACAAGATCTTGGTTGAAGTAAACAATTTTTTTTTCAAAATAAAAAATTTGGACAAAAATGTTTTTTTTTTTTCACTATTTCGGCCATAACTTTTATCGTTTTTGATTCTTAAATAATTCTTACATAATTTCTTAAATAATTCTTTTTGCACCTTATAGCTCACGTAAATACGCGTCTTTTGAGTCCTTTTTGAATATCATAATATATCTTTACAACGATCGCATTTTTACGTGAATTATGGGCGTCGAGTATTTGTAAGGAATATACCATACATAAAACTCACATCTCTTGTTACATTGCTCCAAAGTATCGAAGTTGTTGGCATTACCGTCGCAACCACTAAAAATGAATTTCTCGCATCGCCCCGTTTTAGGGAAGAATCCATATCTGTAAAAAAACCAAAGCATTATGATTTTCACGTCACCTTTTTTTAAACATGATGATTATGTTTTTTTATTATTGACACTTACTTTACTATTATAGCATCGCAAGAACCACGATGTATTGGCTGCGTACACGGATTAGTTGGTGGACCTAAAACATTTTTAGTTAAATTGAGTATAAGGACTATAGTAGAGTTCCTGAAGGTTTTTGCTTCGGAACCCGTCAAAACTACTCCGATATCGATAATTTTTTTTTAAAAATGAAGGTAATTTAAAATACTACAACCTTTACAGTTTAAAAATTGACGTTTTTTTTTTGTATAGAAACCTTAAATCTGATAAACCACAGACAAGGATATTAGTTTCTAGATCGTGTTAAAAAATACATTAAATTTATTTCATTTATATTCAAAATGGAATCAAACTACGTTTGTATGGAGCGCGCCCATCAAGGTTTATTCGTCAGCCAATCTCAATTAAAATTGCCTCAGTGTGAAGAGAATGTCCTGTTCTTACATGAATTCGCAAGTTGCGAATTTTTTCTTAAAATTTGTATTTTTTGGGTTACAACTTTATACTTGACTGAGAGCGTCATTTTTTAAAGTATAAAGGTAGTAATTTTAGATTACAGATGTTTAAAAAAAATAATGAAAACGGAGTAGTTTTGACCGGTTCCTAAGCAATAGAACATTTTAAAGCTACAGGTACTCGGTTATAGGACCTTAAGGCTATTCTACCGTTGGCGCGCTCCATACAAACGTAGTATGGTGATATTTTCAATACCATCCAATTAAAGTCAATGAAATTTTTCAAAAACAATCAAGTAACTAATCTCTATGTCGGTATGAAGTCAGATTTTCGTTAAAATATACAGTTTCAATGCTAGGATTAATTTAAGATTTGTATGGAAATATTTGTGGCACTGTAACTTTAAAACTATAAATTTTATCGAAAATCTGACTTCATACCGACATAGAAATTAGTTATTAGATTGTTTTTGAAAAATTTCATTGACTTTAATTGGATAGTATTGAAAATATCACCATACTACGTTTGTATGGAGCGCGCCAACGGTAGAATAGCCTTATGGTCCTATATATATATAATAATAATAGCTTTATATCTTCGTAATTATATTATAAATTGCAAATGTTATTTAATACGCGACAACTAGATTTTCTAAACTATTTTTCCATATATACAAAATTACTTATAGTAATACCGTCTACGCGTATTGTGCGTTAAAGTTTTGTATAAAATTGACCCCTCTGCAACCGCCTTAATGGAGAGTAAGGATGGACAAGTGTTTTTGGACATATCCAAATACCCTGTAAATTGTCGAATATAACATGTAACTTACATCTCTCGTCACATTGCTCCAAAGTTTTAAAGTTGTTGGCATTCCCATGGCAACCACCGTAAATGAATTTCTCGCAACGCCCTGTATTAGCGTTGAATCCAAACCTGTAAGAAGAAGCAAACACTTGACCAAAGAAGTTTGGCGGGAGGCCATGTAATTTGAGACCCAGACTTATAGATCACATACATTACTGAAACTTAATAATACGTCTAGAGTGAAACAAAACTATCAAATTTTAAATTGGTTGTAATCTGTAGAAGTTGGGGGAAAGGTATTTCTCCTTATGATACCTTTTGTATCAAGTTCTTCTTCTTATCGTGTGGGCAGAGCCCTGGTGTCAGAGTTTTTTCAGACCGCCTTACGGCCTCTGACGTGGTTTTTATGTAACGACTAACTACCACCAGAGATAGTAGCCGGGACCAACGGCTTAGCGTGCCATCCGAAGCACGGAATCATTTTTCTTTTCAGACAATCAGGTGATTCAGCCTGCAATGTCCTAACCAACTGGGGAAAAACGCACAAAGTGACATATCACTAGGTATCCCCCGTGGGAATTAAACCCACGACCTCCGTATCAAGAGCCAATGCTCTTAACCACTAGACCACGGAGGCAGTTTTGTATCAAGTGTGTGAAACTCATAATCTTTCTTATTAGATAGTTCACCCAATCTTCTACGCATTCATTGAGTTTATTTTAATGAAAATTCACGATAATCGTACCATAGTATGATAATGGAAGAAAATGAAATCACACACACTATCAGTTCAACAAAGCCAAATACGTTCCGTAACGACCAAAAATACCTCAGTGATGATATTAGATGAAAATAGCTATCGTGGTTGCGTTTTGCTACTGCTCTTTGGATGATTTGTCTATTTTACTAGATTCCTACTTTTGAATTCGGACTTCTGGAGATGTGGAAGTTATTTAAAAAAAATGCCTTAAGGGCCTATGTCAAAAAATAATTTAAGCGAAACAGGCGTGGGATAGCTTATATTACGGCCTGATGCGAGAGAAAGAGATGGGGCGCCGCGCGCGCCTGAAGCGAATTGAGCGCCAAATCAAACTTTATTTAATTGTGATTGTACTATTTATGTTATTTCAATTCTGCTCTAATCAAAATTTAGAAAATATCAATCTCTTTTTTTAAATCAAGTCTCGTGTTTCTATTATTCACCGTTTAGCAGTTCCAAGCGTTTATAGATAAAAACAGAGGCTACTTTGGCTTGTTTTTCTATCAAGAAAATGTGTCTTAATCGTGTTTTGGCTTTAATCAAAACTTCAATTATATGTTCAATTTACACATATCCGAAAATCATACTCCTACTGTTAGTACTTCATGATATATGAACCTTTAAAGAATCCTATTTTTTTCACATAGCCCCTTAATTTTTTTTGTTTAAATAATACTTATGACCGTCGTCCTGAATGGCTTTTAGTTTTCGTAAAGAATGGCTGGGTCCAAATCTGCCAATCTTCTTTTCACCTAATAGGGAATGTCTACATGACTGTGTCCTGTAGTCAAACAAGTATCCCTTTTGTACCGATCCTTACCTTGTCGAAGTTTCTTTGCCGGGACCCCGAACTATTGGCAGCTTACATGGGTTAACAACTGGTCGACCTGGAAAAATATTATCATAGTCTAAAAAAACAAGGTCTTCTATTCCCAGAGTGACACAAGCCTACGTCACAAAAAAATGGCCGCTAAACATGGTAAAAGGGTATGATGACGTAGGCTTGTGTCAGTCACGTGGTCGGAAGAGAATACCAGCACTGGTAGCATGCAAACCCGCGATAGTCGTGATACGACTTTATCACGTCTTTTATCTCGTTCTTTTGCGCGCGAACGAACGAGATAAAAGACGTGATAAAGCCGTATCACGGCTATCGCGGGTTGGCATGCTACCAGTGCAGGCGCAGTATATTATTTTACCATGGATGGTCAAACTCAAAACACAAAAAGTTTTATTAAATTTTTTTTATCACATACAAGGTCCAACTTGTAACAGACCATCAAACGGAACAACTTTCTCTATGGGACCAATATCGAAATCGCGCAAAAAAAAATCAGCTGTCCCATACGCATGTGGCGCGGACATTTCGCGGGCGGGGTGCGGCAATATAAACCTTATAGTACGTAGCAGGCGGAGGACATTTGCCTTTTGGTGGTTTTTCCGATTCAGTTTGCATAGAATGTGCTGCCATCTGTTAAATATATCTTTTACTATGAAAAAAAAATATTATATTGTCTATGTCAATGTCAAATTGACAAATTTACAAAATGGCGACCTACCTTGCGTAATGTGCGTGTTGTTTGTAGTTTTTGTTCAATTTTGTGCCGATTTAGTGATGTTCTGGAGTATCAGTTGTTCTCTTACCAATGTACAGATTACAGGAATAGTAAGGATACTGGAATTTCACTCGATCGGTGCGGGATTGAACGAAAACTAGTATTCAAACAACGGTATGAGTATATAAGTATATAATATAAGTAGGTATGTATAGTATAGGTAGAATTATTTTCAGAGAAACACAGATGGCGCTAGCTAGCCTTCAATTTGACATAAGGTGGATGCATAATGTTGCCACGAGTGGGTTCTCTTTTCTAATATACTTATATTACTCTTTGGTACGTAGCATAGAGTCGTTTGGAGAATTACGCCCGCGCCTCCAGGCAAGACGTCGCCTGGTGGCGGGGGCGCGATTTTTCTTTACGTCAAAAAACGACGCTATGCTACGTAATATAAGGTTTATATTGGTGTTACTTTGACTACCCGCCACCGCCACGCGTCTCTTCTGTATAAACCCTAAGCAAAATCCACTACGGGAGTTTTTGACGCGCGCGCTGATTGGTCAATAAGCTCTCATAGTGGACTTTGTCAAGTTGTCCCATACATTTGGTTCGAGTAAAGCAGTTTTGTATGGAGCTGTTTTTTTCGCAATTTCGACTTTGGTGCCATACAGAAAGTTGGTCAGTTTAGACGGTCTGATCATCCCCTTAAAAAGTGTCAGCATATTAAGAAAGACCCTATACAACATGTTAATGAATTAACGCAAAACTAGAAAGTAGTTTGTTTAGAATCGAGAGTTGAATCAAATTATCATGGTTTCAACATAGGTAATCAAAATATTAAATAATTTGTTTGTAAAATTTTAAATTTCCTGAACCCGATTTCAACCCACCACATGGGCACACTCACCCTACTTACTACCAAAACAAGATTCTTAAAATATAACCATGAGTACGTTAGCGCTTTCATTCGTTGCTGATGAGATAACAAATTATTTTTGCCTCAAAACTTAAAATGCGAACAACTTTAAATTATAACTATCAAAATAATGAAATTATTGTTTCAATCACGTTTTAATCTAATTATTTTGTTATAAATCAGTTGGGGTGTATGAGGTTTTGCGCTTATTCATTAACAGGTTGTATACATATAGGTATCTAATAACAAATATTGTTTCTCTACTTTATTCTGAACTAAAATATGCAAGTATGGTTGCTGGCCACTCTAAAAAATTAGGCGAATAATAAGGCGCCACCTTCCATACAAAATCCCGCATTGTCTTTTGAATTTATTTATTTAAATCTTTGATAGAACTTACATCTCTTTTCACATTGCTCCAAAGTTTTAAAGTTATTGGCAGTACCGTGGCAGCCACCGAAAATGAATTTCTCACAATTCCCGGTTTTAGCGTTGAATCCAAATCTGTAACAAGAAGCAAACACTTGACCGCATTCTCACATTCTCACCTGATGGCAAATGTCAACGTGGTTGAAGGTTGCGAATTCTTAATGGAAAGTAAAGTATTCCTTATGTTCAATGTTGCAAAAGTAACCATAATAAAATCGGTAAAATTCGCGACGAAAAATGGTTTAAATCGGTAGATTGTTTTAAAGTTAAGGTGGTTTCAGTCCATACAAACGTTTGACGCACAATACGCGTAGACGGTATTAATATATTATGTAACTTTGTTTATATTGAAAAATAGTTTATAAAATTTAGATATCGCGTATCAAATAACATTTGCAATTTATAATAAAATTACGAAGATATAAAGCTTTGAAAATTTTGTATGAATAATTTCAAAGCTTTATAATAATAATATCTTCGTAATTATATTATAAACTAGCTGTTGCCCGCGACTTCGTCTGCGTGGACATGTGATTTTGTCTCATGTCTCGTCTAAGGGTCATGAAGGTCATGGTCAGAACCAAGTCTAGAAACCCAGGCATGTAACATTAAAATGGCTATTAAGGAATGGGCTGATAAAATACACATGCTAGAATGCTCTGGCTTCTCGGGTCTGCAACATTGCAGGAAATTCATCAGCAATATAACACCACGAATCCCACAGTTCATACTGAACAACAGCAGGAGCAAAGCTCGTGTACTACGCCTCACAGGCATGATAAAGCTCACCCTAGATCCCAGTTGCCGAGCGTGCGGAGAGGAGGAGGAAACCATGGAACATTTATACTGTGTGACTGCGATGTCTTGGTGGCTAAACGTATGTGTCCTGAGACTGAGAGATGGTTATTCAAAACTGGGAGATTACAGGTTTCTTCCCCTGAACACTATTGCCTCTCTCATTTTCCACGTTTTTCAATGGTGAAGAAAATAAATATTAAGTAGGAGTCAACACAAAAGATAGATACCATTGGGTTGATGTGTTGCTGGCTTGCCAGCCCCCATAATAGGATAAGAATAGGATAATAGTCATGAACTTGAGCTGAATCAAAATCAGAAAGTACCTTCATTAAGTAAGTATGAAGGTATAAAAAAAAGTCATTCACAGATCCATCACTTGAATCAAATTTTTCTACTGTTCGTCGGTTATTAGTGTTTTATTTATGTCGAACAGCATAATAAATAATAATCATCTTACGACCCACTGCAGATCACAGACCTCCACTCACAAATAAACGTTAGAGAATAGAGGATAAGCGGAAAGCGCAGCGTGGGTAGGCCCCTCACACGGTGGACCGACGACCTGGTGAAGGCGGTGGGAAAACGTTGGATGAGGGCAGCGCAGGACCGGTCGTTATGGCGATCCTTGGGGGAGGCCTATGTCAGCAGTGGACGTCCATCGGCTGAGATGATGATAATGATAGAGGATACTCTACCACGCGGGCTAGTGCACAATGGTGGAGGCAAGAGCTAGAACGATAATATTCTAGCAAGCAAATGGTCAACTTGTTAAAAGAATTATTTTCAAGCCACATTTGTAAATCTCTAACCTTACTTAGCTATTATGAAAGTACTTAGGCACATTACCAAACTGTGGTGTTATTATAAGGACTTTTTAGATAAGTAGGTCTATCTTTTCATAGATTGTGGTAGATTGATGTTCTATAGTTAAGCTACACAAATCCTCAAGAAATCATAATAGAACCGAAAATCAAACAAAACGAACATTTGGCAAAATTTTCTGCAACAAAATTATTATACCGTAGAATTGGCTCAGATTGGGCTCAAACTACCATTATACTTACATACAAAGATGTATTCAATCAATTTGTAAGCACCTGCTAGAGTTAAAAATACGCCTAACGATATATATGAAGATGAAAACGATACTACAATAACTTTAGAAAAGGTTAAAAGAAAGAAAAATATTTGACGACCCGTTTGGTGTATGGTTACCACGCCGGACTGCCAAACCAGGGTCCTGGGTTCGAATCCCGGTTCGGTCATGGATGTAATATGTTTGTGCCGTTGTTGTATGGTTTCTATAATAAAAAGCCTATACTGCTTGCTTCGGATCATTACAATGTATGTGACTGTGAGCGTTATTTATTTAATTATTTTTCAATTCACCCGGTAAGTTACTTTACAATCAAATTTGTAAGACCTAATTTCTGAGACGCCTTGAGCGTGAGTTACGAGTAAGTGCAAGTATAGTCGAAATGTATGAACTTTGAGATCAGGGATTTAATCAACTAAATTAAGCTCCTGCTAGCTAGGTTTTGGAAAAAATAATTTTATTGTTGCACACTTGCTTTTAAAAAACGCCTCACGCCATCTATTAAGATGAAAACGTACTACAATAACTTTAAAAAAGGTTAAAAGAAAGAGTATTTTTTTATATTTGACGACCCGTTTTGTGCAATAGTTACCACGCCGGACTGCCAAACCAGGGTCCTGGGCTCGAATCCCGGTTCGGTCATGGACATTATTAATTATTATGTTTGTGCCGTTATTGTAATGTTTCCATAATAAAAAGCCGTGCTTGCTTGGGATCACTACAACGTATGTATTAAAATAAGAAAAAAGCCAAAGAAAACGTACTGTCCTAAAATTGGATCTGATCTAATCTCAGGATATTATTAAGGTCAGCAAATTGCTTCTGTCAAATCCGTTGAAAAATGGATAAAAGTTTAAAAAAAAAAATCTCACCCAAGAATCGAACCTCCAACCTCTTGCGCGAACATCTGACCATTTCCCAACTACGCTACACAGCTCTTGAGAGAGGTGTTGAAAAAAGCAACCACTATGAATCTACCCAAATACATCTGTCAGCGTCAAGTCGGCGCTAGTGAGCATGATAAAATATTGGAAATTATCCCACAGACTCCCACAGTAACCCATTGCTGGGATAAAAAGTATCCTATGTGTTAATCCAGAACACATTCTATCTGCATGCCAAATTTCATCTAAATCCGTTCAGCCGTTTAGGCGTGATTGAGCCACAAACACACAAACATCCAAACATCCAAACATCGTCACAAACTTTCGCATTTATAATATTAATATAGTAAGAAGTAAGAAGTAAGATAAGAAGTAAGAAGTAAGATTTCAAATGTTATTTAATACGTGACATCTAGATTTTACAACTTATTTTTCCATATATACAAAGTTACTTATACTAATACCGTCTACGCGTATTGTGCGTCAAAGTTTTGTATAAAATTGGCCCCTCTGAGTGCCTTAAGGAATGTTTGTAAAGTTCAATTTTTAGGCCATTTTTTTCCAACAGTGCTCATTTGCTCTGAACTATGAGGCATGCTGACACTTCATTATTTTGTTCCCGTGCCAGTTACGTATTGATCAAAATTTGAAATTTGAGTAAAAAGAAAGACTTTAGTGTAATTTTAGTTGCGACGGAAAATATTAGTTCTCAAGAATTTCTCAACAGGGATTTAAAAAGCATGAACTTTCAATGGAAAGTTCCAACTTCCTAATAAGATATCTTAAGATTCATAACGGCAAAATACTTCAGGATTTAGCTAAAAAATCTGCTGTAAAATAAATCGGTAGATCACAGCCTAAAATGGGTATGTCGGTAGACAGTAGGTACCTGAAATCGGTAGCCTTTGCAACACTGCTTTGCTTATCTTATCTAATTTTGGGGGATGGCAGGCATAGATTAATATGTATAATATGCTGGCAGACGAGAAACACATCGACCCAATAGAATCTTTACCTATAATTATTATAACTAGTTTCATCACTCTTCAAAAACGTGTTAAAAGATAGGCAATACCATTCAGGGGAAGAAGCCTGTAATCTCCAGGTTTTGGATAACCGTCTCCCAGGAGCCACATGCGTTTATTAGCCATGTTATGCCATAATATGTTCCATGGTTTCTTCCTCCTCTCTAGGATCTAGCTGGGATCTAGGGTGAGTTACGGAATATTGGCTATGTGCACGACACTAGCGCCACACTAGCGCGGCATACTGACAGAACTTTTTCGGGCAGCCGTGAATTATGTACACTATCATAGTAATGTAAAAGTCTGTGTTTGTTCGAGGATTCTGCCAAAACTACTGGACCGAATTTGACAAAACTTTTTATATTTAAAAGCTTATTATTAGTCTTAAAAGCTAGCTTATATTTTATTCCGGTACGATGACGGGAGCGGATGCGGACGAAGCCACGGACAACATCTAATTTGTATCGGAATTCCCATACAAACTTTTACCTCAGTTTTAACACCTTTGGGGGGTTAAAATGCGACAAGCCTTTTTTAAGTGAGAATCTAGATGCCAATAGAAACTTCCATGCCATATTTTAAGTTTGTAGTATTGACAGTTTTGGAGATTTCGTGTTAAGTTAAGTAATAGTGTTCATGGTAATAGTAGGTATTTGCTGGTTTGGGTATTTGAGTATTGAATGAGTGTGCGGATTTGCATAGATTCAAGCAAATCTGACACAGCTTCGCCGTCAGTAGTACAAATTTCTGCCACGGCGTGCGCTGCGATCGACTTGACAGTTTCCAAAGTGGGTGCACTTTGCACATAGCCAATATAAGAGTTTGCTCCAAGCACGGCTGACGCTCACACATTGACTCCCTGTACATGAATGTCACGCACACATGGACTCTGGTGCAAGGGATGTCAGTAGTGCATTCCGATCTGGATTCGATTTAGAAGAAATATCGTGAAAAAGGACACTACTTATGCTACACTTAACTAAACACATTTTGGTTCATCTAAGTCATTAGAATAATTCCAAACAATGAAAAATACATAAAATTCGGGCCAAACAACCGATAGCGATGCAGTATTTTTTAGGAATCTTTCGATTATGAATATTATGATATCATTTTATACATCCGACGATGTGTAGGATACTAATTTAATTTTCGAAACTAAAAAACAAATATATCAATTTCGTTCGGTGCGATACAATGAGCGCGTGACACTCGACTGAATTAGTCCTCGACGTCGGGGCCCGGCCGCGTAGGTACATTTTTATACCTAAAGTGCGGAGTGAGCCAGGCCTGAGTGAGTTTCATCTTGTGCATCATCGTGCCTGTGGCGTAGTGCCAGGTGAGGTGAGGGCTCCGATGATGGCACGAGCTTTGCTCCTGCTGTTAGTCGTCCTAAAAGTATAGTCCTTATGAAGCGACTCTTACCTTGTCACACCAGCTGTGCCTTGTCCAGGAGCTATCGGCAGCGTGCATGGATTAACTGGTATTCCTAGAAAAAGTTGAGGTATGGTTTTATTATTGTGAGGTAAGGCATTAAGGAGTCATAGGTTCAGACGAATATTTTCTATGAGAAACGCGATTGCCCAGCCCACTAATAAAAAAGAGTTAACAAAAGTAGGTACTTTTTATAGATTTTTTTATGATTTCACTAGATAAACTAATAATATGTGAGTATAAATACCAAAAATCGAAACTATTTTAAGTTCTTCTAACACGAGAAAAATGTTTAAAAATACAAGATAATACGTCTTTTTTGTGACGATTTTCTATCGAGTGATGAAATTCCAATGGTGTAGGTATTCAATTGATGATTTCACTAGATAAACTATCCAAGAATACTGAGGTATGACTTTGGTTTCGGTAAATTGATAAATCTAGCCGAAACATGAAAAATAAAAGATGCCTCCAAGGTGTTTCGTCCTACCATAGGGCCTTAACAGACATGCGCCTGTGCTTGTGCATCGCTTTTTTTTAACTGACTTAAAAAAAGGAGGTTCTCACTGTTCTTTGTATCGACGTTAGTAGACCACGCATCACAAGCGGTTATGTAGAAGATATTTTTCATTTTATAAACAAAGGAGAAACAATACTTATAGGCACAGCCCGGACACTGCATACAAAAAATTGAATTTGACAAGATGACGTCAGCACATGCGAAACCAAAGAAATTGAACCTTAAGTCTTCTTCGTAGGTAACGAGTAACCAGTGCGCGGTAACCAGAGGGCGATAGAGGGGGCGAGGTAAAAAGTTGGTAGGAGGAAGGGAGTGTCCGTACCATAGAGTATGAAAAGATGGCATATCGGCTTATTTCTATAGAAAATGTTGTCGCCAACAAAGGGGGTGGAAAACGGGTGAGGGGAGGGTAAACATTTAAATACGCTACTTCCCGCTAGATGTGTATGATATGACGTCAGGCCCAGTTGAGTATCTGTGCACAGTTCGATACAACATCTCTACCCCAGGGGAGCGTGTTATTTTCTCTATGGTCCGTACTGTATCTAGTACATAGAGAATTCAATCTAGTAATAGATACTCTTTCTTATAGGTATCTAATACCTAAAAAAAAACAATTTATTTTTTATTCGTAACCCTAACCTATAAGTATTGTTTCTCTTTTGTTTATTTTGCTTTATATAGGTTACGAGTTATGGTAAAATTGTATTTAAGTTAGATTTTGTAATAAGTAAATATTCGTGTTGGATATAATTATGGTCCGACAAGTATCCTTACAGCTGTGCAGCGGGGAACACTGAACAAGTAGTCACTACGTTTTAGCGGGGAAATGCCGCCAGCATAATGGACACTTTTGGTCCAGGTACGGCCAGAAGCGACCTTTTAGAATAATCTTTTTTTCCTTAGTGATTTTGTACTTTGTTTAGTCTAGTTATACAGGGTGTAAGTGACAGCCTAGCAAATACTGAAACGGACCAGCCCAGACCAGACCAGACCAGACCAGACCATCAAACTGAACAACTTTCACTTCAGGAAACGCGAAAAAAGGTCTCCATTAGTGAAAATTGTTCAGTTTGATGGTCTCAGTTCACCATTTCAGTATTTGCTAGGCTGTCACTTACACCCTGTGTTTTAGTTTTAGGATGATATTATGTTAATTTGTTTTATAAACTGTATTCCAAAATAAAACAATAATATTTACTAATTAGTATTTCTTTTTTTAACACAATATCAAGTTTAATTTATCGTATGATCAAGTTATTCATAAAGGTATACAATAATTTAATGAGATTTAATTTCTTTTTTTATAAAAATAATAAATCTCAAACAAAAATTTATCTCGACGACAGAAGCTACAGAAATTAACACAAACAGGTATCATACAGTAGATCAACCATTTTGATTTAATATTTTTATTAAAAAAGAAAAAAAAAATTACCTATTCCATCGACGACAAAAACCACAGAAATTAACACAAAAAAGGTATAGAGAATCCCTGCCATTTTTAATTTAATGTTCGGCCACAGATTAGCAACTGAACAGAAAATGATAACAGATGTTTTCTTCACACGCATTTTATATCATTGAAAAATAAATAAACTTGTGACACGAAACAAAGCATGTATTCATATTTTTATTTATTGTTATTTTTTATTTATTTATTTAGCATAACGACATTATAATTTATTATCCATTTAATGTAAATAAAAAAAACGCCCAAGTGTAAGTTGGACTCGCGCACGACGGAGGGTTCCGTACCACCATGCAAAATTACAAAAGAAATGTGGTTGTCTCCGGGATCTTCCTCACGAGCCCGACTCAAACTTGACCAGTTTTGATTAATGGTTATTTTACCTTACAGTATGCACTATAATTCACACCAATTTTTACGCTTGTATGTATTACCGTTTTAACGATACCGCAAAAACAAAAACCGTTGAAAAATTCACAGATTTCGTGCCTCACATCGATCGAGCACATTGAAAATGAATCTACGGATTTCGAAAAAATATTGTCTCAAAAATGTTAAATAGCAAACCCTTAACCCGATTGACGTCTTCGTTTTAGGCTCAAATTGTAGCTGACTAAATTATCCAGAGGAATATTTTTCAAATTTTTGATATCATTCTTCGTTTCCAAAATATCGAGCGCCAAAATAAAAAAATCGTTAAAAATAGATTTTTTTTTTACTATTTCAGTCATAACTTTTTTCCTTTTTTATTTTCTCGATTAATTCTTTTTGCTTCTTACAGCTCTTGTAAATACACGTCTTTTGAGCCTTTTTTGAATATCATATCTTCACAACTCTCCAAGATATAATGGGATCGCACTTTTTCGTGAAATCGGAGCCTACATTGGATTAGATTTACTGAATTACATGTGTTCGGCATGCGGTAGATCTGCCAGGTAGGGAAGTAAGTAGCCACCTCTGCTTGATGTTTTATTTATTTATTTATGTTATAATCTACTAACATAGTTTATAAGTTCTCCAGTACCTACTAACATTTTTTGTATGGACTATGTTGTCTGAAATAAAAGATTTTTATTTTTATATTTTATTTATTTATTGGAGCGAACGGAAAGACATTTCTAATGTCAAAAGTTTCTTGTATGGGTCTCTATACAAGAAACGTATTTTATTCAACATTTTTGCCCTTATATTTTGTATTTTTTAGAATTTTACTTTAAATCCGCCATAATAATGCATAATTGTAATTATTGTAAAAATTTCAACCGTCTACATATTAAGGTTTAAAATATGTATTACTTAATATTATAATAATTAAAAAAAAAAATTAATAATAATTATAATATTATTAATTTATTAGACTTTATTACTCATAGCCCTTTATAGGTAGAACGGACGGACAACATAGGCTTAGTATTAGGGTCCTATTTTCACCCTTTGGGTACGGAACCCTAAAAACGTCTTACATCTAGCATTTCATTCTATGTTAACACCTAGTTCATAACCTACGATAAAGGTATGTACTTATGTACTTTACTTACTTACTTTAGCTAAAGGTTGTTGACAGTAGGCTTACAGGCTGAATAAATAAGTGTGTACCTTATGTCAATATAGCATGAAACAAGCTTAGTCTTTAATTTAATATGACTAGTTACCTATTGTACACAACTACAGGGTGACATTGATATTAGTCGACAAATGGTTCAGACCATGAGACTGAACGACTTTTACTCTGGGATCAAAACCTGAAATCACAACAAAAAGCATGTATTCCATTTTATGCTGCAATCCTACTCGACTCAAATGTATGATATATAACGTGTTAATGAATTAGCGCAAAACCTCATACACCCCAACTGAGTAATAGTTTAATTATTTTGATACTTAAAATTTAAAGTTATTCGCATTCTAAGTTTTGAGGCAAAAATGATTTGTTATCATTACAGCACTGAAAGAAAGCGCTAATGTACTCATGGATACATTTTTATAATCTTGTTTTGGTAGTAAGTAGGGTGAGTGTGCCCGTGCGGTGGGTTGACATCGGGTTCAGAAAATTTAAAATTTTGCAAACAAATTATTTAATATTTTGAAAAAAATTACCTATGTTGAAACCATGATAATTCGACTCTGCTCTCGATTCTAAACAAACTACTTTCTAGTTTTGCGTTAATTCATTAACACGTTGTATACAGGGTGTTACAAAACACCCTAGTAATACTTAAGGGGTGCTTCAGACCATCAATCTGAACAACTTTCACTATGGAGCCAACGTAGAGAAAAGATAAAAAAATCTGCCATCCCATACATTTGAGTCGAGATGGTACTGCAGTTTTGTATGAAAGAGCGTTTTTTTTTGCGATTTCGATGTTGGCTCCGTAGTGAAAGTTGTTCAGTTTGATGGTCTGAAGCAACCCCTTAAGTATTACTAGGGTGTTTTGTTACACCCTGTAGGTATATGAACATTGAACAGCCAAGCACGTATATCCAGAATTTTGTTTCAGGGGACATTAATTTATAGAAAAATTACTTTTCTATATAAATATTCTGATTTTTTGGGGGGGATAAATAAGCAAAAATGTGTCCTACTTTCCATACTAAATGCAATCAGCTGATCGAAAGTTTGTATGAAAACAAATTTGAGAATTTCCTATCGGGTTCTTAGGAAAAGTTGTTTAGTATCATCACCCCTTAAAGTAATGCAACTGTTTATACCATAACACCCTGTATAGCGGACGTTAAGGCTCAGGACGCTAAGGTTAAATTAAAGTCAATGAAATTTTTCAGAAACAATCTAGTAACTAATTTCTATGTCGGTATGAAGTCAGATTTTCGATAAAATTGATAGTTTTAAAGTTACAGTGCCACAAATATTTCCATACAAATCTTAAATTAATCCTAGCATTGAAACTGTATATTTTAACGAAAATCTGACTTCATACCGACATAGAGATTAGTTACTTGATTGTTTTTGAAAAATTTCATTGACTTTAATTAGATAGTATTGAAAATATCACCATACTACGTTTGTATGGAGCGCGCCAACGGTAGAATAGCCTTAAGCCTAAAAACTGCTCAGCTCTCAGCGAGGTGGACCAAGACGGCCATAGAACGGGTTCCACAAGACAGTTGCCGACGTCGAGAAAGACCCAAAAGAAGATATAGCGATGATTTGAACGGGCGGCGTTGCAAAGGGAGGATTGGAGGAAAAGACCCTTTGCCCAGCAGTGGGACACAAAATAGGCAAAATAAAAAAGTATGCATGCGTTCAAAGAGTTTTTAAAATAAACTCAAACAAAATACCTCCTCTCACACCGAAGTAACTCGGTTACCTACAAACACAGCGCAACGCGGCGCGCGGCGTCGACAAATTACGTTTAAAGGCTCACACTCGCTTCCTGCATGCACTTAGTTGCGTCGGGGTGTGCCTTCACTACGGCCTCGTGTCACACCGTCGCGTAATTCATCGCGGATTTAGACCAAACGAGCGAATGAAAGAAAAAAAGAAAGAAAGAAAGAAAATATTTTTATTTGCAAACAACAAAACACACTGACATGATTATACATATAAGTACCTATAAAAACTGAACTAAAATACACAATTTAAAAATGACATGATTAAGAGCAGTGTGTGCCACAGCAGCAAACAGGATCAAAGGCTTTTTGACAGGATTACCTACGACTCAGCATTGTGCTGCCCTTCTACCCGCACATTCGAACTTCGCAATTGCGTGAACGTTTTCGTTCCAATGTCAACTCTATTACAATGAATGAAGTACGGACCGAAACAGTGTCGATATATCGAACATCGAAAGCCTGGGTACAGGGCTAGGGCTCAACGAGCTCAGCGCTGATTTTCTGTCGCACCCAAATGCCAGAAGTGCCGCTTCCGAAACTCACAGCACCCCCAAAATCGGAATGCTCAGTCTCGCACCGCTCTTATGGTTTAATCGAGTAACGAGCATTCTTTCGTTGTTCGCAAGTGTTCTGTGTGCCACTCGCCCCAAACGGTACCGTCGTCGCATACGTTGCGTCCCACTGTTGGCCCTAAACCTGGCCTTTCGATGTTCGATATATCGCCACTGTTTCGGTCCGCACTTCATTGTAATAGAGTTGACATTGGAACGAAAACGTTCATGCAATTGCGAAGTTCGAATGTGCGGGTAGAGGCCCAGGGCACAAACCTATCCTCAGGGAGGGTGTATGGGCATTAGTCCACCACGCGTGCCCAATGCGGATTGGTAGACTTCAGATACAGATCAGTTTTTCTTCTTCAGCGTATGCAGGTTTTCTCATGATGTTTTCCTTCACCGTTTGAGAGCAGTCGGTAGTATGAGTATTATGTACACACGGCGACACATCAAGCTATACAAAATCAACATAAGCTGACCGCGCGATGCTATACGTTACTCGACCTACGCGCGGTCAGCTTATGTTGGTTTTGTATAGCTTGATGTGTCGCCGTGTGTAGGTACATAAGATAGAAAAACTCATCGGTGCATGGCATGTTGTCCGTGCGGATTCAAACCCGGACCCCCAATATTGGGTGTCAATACTTCTCCGCAACGCGCCACCGACGCTCTCCTCCTCCACTCCCTCTCCTCTCTCTTTTTCCTGGTCGTACTGTATGTTCGGTGCATAGATATCTTACGTAGTAAATTAATATTTCTATGGTTCGGTGTGACAGTCAGTCCCAGTGTAAAGCTGCATCGCATTGAGCGCGAGTGTACTTTGTTTTGTTCCAACACTTTCCGCTGCGATGATACCGGAAGCTGTGATCTATTTCCTATAACAACGACACTTTTGTACTGCATTGTAGATACCTGTTTCCTGTGAAAACATCGGATGTTTTTAATGGTCGGGTTTTGAGGGCGAATTTCGCACAGAATATTATGCTTATCTGTGCCATAGCATAGATCCAAGTATTTGGATCTATGGCCATAGCCATGCGAAACTGCCAAACCTTAAAATGTTCTTTGAACAAGGTAAGTCTAGTTAAAAACATCTAAGGCATAAGAAGCTATCTGTAAGTGATATTTTTCAATTTTTAGGGTTCCGTACCCAAAGGGTGAAAACGGGACCCTCTATTACTAAGCCTACGTTGTCCGTCCGTCCGTCCGTCTGTCCTACCTATTTAGGCTGTAACTTTTGAACCGTAATAGGTAGATAGTTGAAATTTTCTCAGATTATGCGTTATTATTACGGCAGATTTGTTAACAAATAATAAAAATCTCAAAAAGTTAAATATTAAGGGGGGTTCTCAACAAGAAACTAGTTTTTATCAACGTTTTTTCTTCACGCTCTATCGTAAAAACGGTAATACATACAAGCGTCAAACGTAGTGTGATTATAGAACAAACTCTACAGAATAACAACAAATACTAAAAACCGGCCAAGTATGAGTCGGTATTGCGCTAAAGATGCCGGACAAAAAAAGTTTTTTTTTCTAAGTTAATAATGTTGTGTTCTGTGGTGGTGTGGCACGGAACCCTCGGTGCGCGAGTAGCCCGACTCGCACTTGACCGGTTTTATTTTTAGAACAGCTTTAGTAACGTCCAACATCGGATGATATTTATGTTTCTAATAATTATAAATTATTGCTAATCAGAATAAGCCAGAAAGCTAAATATAGGAATCGGAAAACCTTTTCGTCTATAATGGACCGTTTATACGATGACAATTATTTTGCGCCGCCAATTCTGCGGCGCCTAAAATTAGCACCGTATAAACACTTTTGGCACGACAATTTTACGCCGTGCCTTAAAATTGTGGTACCTTAAAGTGTTTATACGGTGCTAATTTTAGGCGCCGCAGAATTGGCGCCTAAAAATTGTCATCGTATAAACGGTCCATAAGATTATGCCAGCCCCAAAAGAAAATTTAACCTATTTGACTAAACATTGTTGAATTTGAAGAGCAAGACAAAAAGCGCGACAGTATCTTGTCGCCCGCATAATGCTAGGGCGTCAGGTGCAATTTCTGCATGCCCCCTACATTTTGCCACCTATAGTGATTTGGATTCACAATTCCGTTTTGAAAAGAACCCATTTTCGTGCACTGCATGACGTGGGGTGGCCAGATACTAATCTTTTTGTTATCTTTGTGCGTTTTGGAAAATAAATTTGTACCCAAGAAGATTAGAAGGTATTTATATGTCGCAGCCATCTGTTAAATCTGTCATTTTATTGAAAGGCTAGCCCGTTCATAGACGGCCCGGTAGCACAGTCGGTAGTGAACCTGCCTGCTGTGCCGAGGGTCGCGGGTTCGAATCCCGTAAGGGACAAATATTTGTATGATGAATATGAATATTTGTACCCGACTCATGGATGTTTGTATCTATATAATGTATTCTATATCGTTGTCTAGTCATCATAATACAAGTCCAGACTAGATTCTGGTACTTTAAATGTGACTAGATGATTTGTGTGGCATTGTCCAAGATATATATATATGTATATATATAGGGTCCTTCTTAATATGCTGACAATTTTTTAAAGGGGTGATCAGACCGTCAAACTGAACAACTTTCTCTATGGCAGCAACATTGAAATCAATTTGCATTCAAATGCATTCATTTCAATGCAATGCAATTCATTTGCATGAAATCATTTGATTGAATTGTATATATATATATATATATATATATATAAAAATATATATACAATTCAATCAAATGATATATAGAATATATAAAATTATAGATAGATATATATATATAAATATATATATATATATATATATACAACGTGTTAATAAATTAACGCAAAACCTCATATACCCCAACTGATTTATAACAAAAAAAATAAGATTGAAACAATAATTTCATTATTTTTATAGTTAAAATTTAAAGTTATTCGCATTTTAAGTTTTGAGGCAAAAATGATTTGTTATCATTTCAGCAATGAATGAAAGCGCTAACGTACTCATGAATACATTTTAATAATCTTGTTTTGATAGTAAGTAGGGTGATTGTGTCCATGCAGTGGGTTGACATAGGGTTCAGTAAATTTTAAATTTAAAAAAAAATATTTAATATTTTGAAAAAAAATTACCTATGTTGAAACCATGATAATTCGATTCTGCTCTCGATTCTAAACAAACTACTTTCTAGTTTTGCGTTAATTCAGTAACACGTTGTATATATATATATATATATATTGATTGGCGACAGTCAATTGAATAACTAAAGGACAACTGGCCAAGTCGTTGAATGTAACGTTCCAAGACTTTGCTGAACATCATCATCAGCCTATAAAGGGTCCTTCTTAATATGGTGACACTTTTTTAAGGGGATGATCAGACCATCAAACTTAACAAGTTTCTCTATGGGACCAACAACGAAATCGCGAAAAAAAAAATTGTTTTTCCATACATTTAGCTCGATGAGGTTTGCGGTTTGGGATGGAAGAGCAGATTTTTATTTCGCGGTTCCGAAGTCGGTCCCATAGAGAAAGATATTCAGTTTGACGGTCTGATCATCCCCTTGAAAAAGTGTCAGCATATGAAAAAGTGTAAGAAGTGTTTTGTTACACCGGGTGGTGTAACAAAACACCCTAGTAATACTTAAGGCGGTGCTTCAGCCCATGAAACTGAACAACTTTCACTATGGAGCCTTGTTCGAATTCGCGAAAAAAAAATCTGTTGTCCCATACAAAACTGCTGCACCGACTTGACTAAAATGTATGGGACAGCTTTTTTTTGTTTCGCGATTTCGAAGTTGTCTCCATAGTGAAAATTATTCAGTTTGATGGTCTGAAGCACCCCCTTAAGTATTACTAGGGTGTTTTGCTACACCCTGTATACGTCCCACTACAGGGCACAAGCCTACCCTCAGGGAGGGTGTATGTACGTTAGTCCACCACGCGTGCCCGTTGCGGATTGGTAGACTTCACATACACATCAGAATTTCTTCATCAGTGTATGCAGGTTTCCTAACGATGTTTTCCTTTACCGTTTGAGAGCAGTCGGTATTACATACATAAGTTAGAAAAACTCATTGGTACATGGCATGTTGTCCGTGCGGATTCGAACCCAGACCCCCATAGTTGGGTGTCCATACCTCTTCGCAACGCGCCACCGACACTCTCATTCCATCTTGAAATGTTCAATATGCTAAACGTGAACGTTGCTACAACTGCATGCAAAACAGCCGGTAGTTGTAGTAATGTTTCTGACCAGCCCGAAAGGGATTCGCGAGTTTATGTACCAGGGTTCGAAGTGATAATTATCATTGATAATGAAATATTTATTAAAATGAAAAGTACAAAATGCGTATCCACGACAGGCTTCGTCAAAGGCAAATGATAAATTATCTAAGGTAATAGTACATTACTGCAGCGGCCAGCAACAGAGGCATTGATGGACGAACGTGTAAATGTGGGCCGAGGCGAAGCCGAGGCACACATACGTAAGTCCATCAATGCCTAGTTGTGGCCAAGGCTTGTATAGTACTTTTCTCAAATAATGCGCGGAAATGAAAACAATAAATTTTCTCAAATAATTCGCGGAAATTACAACTCTTTTCAAAATCAATGACGAACAACGAACAACAATTTGTTTTTTTTTTCAATAAACAGCTTTCTATTTGCAAGCCAGTTCGAAATTTAAATAAAACCTTTGATGAGTTACCTCCTTGGTCGCCATGTTTCGGAGTAAAACATCGTTCCATTTTTAAATTACACGACAGATATGAGTTTGGTATGTAATTTATTTGGCCGCTAAACACGACAGATATGGATTTTCATACAACATTGCCAGCCGCTGCGCGCATGTATTTGGCCAGTACTGCAATTTCGATTTATCTCGAAGAAGGTTGTCAAAATAATGCTCACATTTCCAAGCATGTTTGAGAAAATGATAATTATCTTGATAATTATAAAATTATTGAAAAAACCATAAAGGTATTATCAAGGTATTATATAGAGGAACTGACAGCTGAGAGAGCGAGATGTACCTAGCGGCGCCACTGTATAATAGAAAGAGATACGTGACGCGAGGCAATAGAACCGTTTTTGGGAACTTGTCGGCACAATCGACTGGATAAAATATTCGTGCTCTTATATCGTAGATTATTTTGTGAAATATACTAACACTATTTCATTAAATTACCTACGATTTCACGTCAGATTCACAATTAGACACAGAACTCGAAGTTTTAGGGTGCCGATAAGTGCCGATAAATGCACAAAAAACGGTTTCATTTGACAACTCATGTCAGTTACTCTATTCCGAAAGGTATAATAACTTTATGGAAAAAACAAAAAGCTTGTGCTAGCAATGCCACGATATGTGTATCCGATCACGATTCGCGAAAAAAGAAGCTCACAATCACGAAATAATTTTTCTTACTGTTGTCTGTAATTTTTTCAATTAGTTTTTATTTTTTGAGATACGAAACTGAAATGCTGAAGATTGTGAGCTGGTTGGTCTGGATACGAGAGTATTAAAACAAAAACAGCAATTTTAGAACTTTTAGTTAGAAATGTTACTCAAAACTAAGAATCAGCTTGGATAATTATCCGATAATTATCAAAGACAATAATTATCCTGATAATTTCGAACCCTGTTATGTACTTATGTATCTTCAATGTACAGACTTGCCTCCGTGGTCTAATGGTTAAGAGCATTGGCTCTCGATACGGAGGTCGTGGGTTCGATCCCCACGGGGGACACCTAGTGATATGTCACTTTGTGCGTTTTTCCCCAGTTGGTTAGGACATTGCAGGCTGAATCACCTGATTGTCTGAAAAGAAAAATGATTCCGTGCTTCGGATGGCACGTTAAGCCGTTGATCCCGGCTACTATCTCTGGTGGTAGTAGTCGTTACATAAAAACCACATCAGAGGCCGTAAGGCGGTCTGAAAAAACTCTGACACCAGGGCTCTGCCCACACGATAAGAAGTAAAATGTACAGACACACTTCTGTTACAGTTTTATAATTGTAGATTCATTATTTTACATTAAGTTGGTTTCGCAACAACTCTCACTCGTAATAATTATAGTTTCGGTAACGAAATGGCGTAGTTAGTACATACTACATACTAACAACACACGTACAGCCCTTCAGAGTTATAAAGGGGCGCACACACGTTCATGTGGCATGATGGGTTACGCACTTTTCAAGACGAGTTCGCGTTTCCATTGCACATGACAGTATTCTGAACAAAATATGAGAATAATAATTTTTAACAAAAAATTTAATTCGACTTCAAAACAAATTAAAGATTGAAAAATTCAGTCTCGGGCGGGACTCGAACCCGCACCCTTCCAAACCGGGGAAGTGCGTTATCCAATTTCGCTACCGAGCCCACTAGCCAGAGAACGAATTTTTCAATCTGTTGCGTCTTGAGGGGACGTGAGCGACATCTACTGGCATTCCCGAGACTGGATTTTTCAATCTTTAATTTGATTCGAAATAGCACAATATGGCTGTAACATGTTCAAAATCAATAATATTTGAAATTCGACTTCAAAACATAGATATATTATGCTTCAAAACTAAAAAAAAAAAATTTTGCAGCCGATGAATTTTACGTTAGCATCTATAAAAATATCAATATGTTTTATCCCAAAAAAAAATCTTTGGTTTTATCATAGTCGCTGTAGACTGAGCTTGCAGTAATTTTTTGGCTAGGCTTGTCACCGACTCCAACAAAACAAATTAATATTCTTATAGATGTTAACGTAAAATTCATCGGCTGCAATAAATTATTTTTTACTTTTTGAGTTTTGAAGTCGGTTTAAATTTTTTGTAAAAAAAAATGCATAATTTTTTGTGGTGAAATATGTATAGTTGGATTCTGACATCAGCACACACTAAGGGTACATCGATCGATACGAAGCAAACGTTTCAATCGCCGATGATTTGCTGTCAACTTTTGAGGAGTTCTATTATGTAGCTCCGAAGTGTGTCATCAGATCTTCACCGAATTAAAATGGGAGTATAACCTCGGGAGTATAACCTTTCCAATAAAAAAATAATTATCAAAATCGGACTACTCTGTAGAAAGTTATGCGTGATCAATGATCATACATAAAAAAAAAACAACAAATATACGCGTCGAATTGAGAACTTCCTTCGTTTTTTTTTGTCCGTTAAAAAGTAGATTTTTAATAAGAATCGCATAAAATAATGCATACCGTTAAAAAACGTAAAATTAATACACATTATGTGATGGCAAGGTGAACCGCCCTTTCAAGAGGGTTGAGAAAACTTATATTTTCGTGTGAACTAGGTAAACAGTACCTAGCAATTCGATTCTGGCACTCGCCGGCCGCTGCCGCGGCTCGCTCGCTGCGTTCGCTCGGCTCGTGCGCTGTGGTCGCAAGAAACCTAACATGCTCGTCGCTTCGCTCCTCGCTAACCTAACCGACTGAGTTAGATCTGGGGTCTACAAACGAGTTTTTAAAAGTTATGGATCCATATGGAGGCCTCAAGGAACACCTTCCGACGCGGTGGTAGAGTCAAAAAATGACGTCAAAATATTATTTTGAATAAAAAAATTTTGAATTTTGAATTTCGGATGACAATGAATACATACACCAGCCATTCTTAACGAGCTACCTACGCACCCCTCACCCACACATTCACACAAACACACACACTAGCACGCGACGCACTTCTACGGTTTATAATATTCAGGCGGGTTTTTCAGTACAGTGACTTCGTATGGAAAATGGGTTTAATAAAAAAGCCCTTTTCTGAGTTGCCATGTTTCTGCAGAGAACCCTTTTTAGTTAAAATGTTTGTGTGAAATCTTATATGTGAATGGCCTTTAAGAGGGCTATCACAGTCCAGTGGCGCCCTCATCACATTAAAAAAGATTTCTCAATAAAGAAAGCCTAAATTAAAAAAGTGCTCAACACGAACACTACTAAAGTCTTCATTCAAGCCATTGTTATACAATACTTTTATAGGTTCTAAACATTCCACTTTTAGACAATTTCGAATAAAAACAAAAGCGGCCGTTTTTTTTTCTTTTTTCAAAATTTGTATGTTTAGACATTTAAAAAAACGTATAAAAGTATTCTATGAAAATAGTTTGAAGGCTTTTGTAGTGTTCGTGTTGAGCACTTTTTTAATTTAGGCTTTCTTTATTGAGAAATCTTTTTTAATGTGATGAGGGCGCCACTGGACTGTGATAGCCCTCTTAAGAGAAAGTCATTGCCTTTACTTTAAGTGACTGCCCAAATATTGTTTGGAGGATGTAGTTTTAGTTATTTTGAGTTAGTTTTGGAGCTCCCATAGAAAATCGATCGGGTCCGCACTTTTGTTAGGTTCAAAAACATTATCGTTTTTCGATCCATGCTCCTTAGGGAAGGTTCATCAGCATCATCATCATCTCAGCCGATGGACGTCCACTGCTGGACATAGGCCTCCCCCAAGGATCGCCATAACGACCGGTTCTGCGCTGCCCTCATCCAACGGGTTCCCCCCGCCTTCACCAGGTCGTCGGTCCACCGTGTGAGGGGCCTACCCACGCTGCGCTTTCCGGTACGTACGTATTTTGTAATTTTTATTTATTTGTTAGAACATCCGACATAATAACGCATATTCTGTGATCTTACGGTTCAAAAGTTACAGCCCTAAATAGGTAGGACAGACGGACGGACGGATGGAAGGATGGACGGACAACGTTGGCTTTGTAATAGGGTCCCGATTTCACCCTTTGGGTACGGAACCCTAAAAATTAGGGTGTATACGTCCCATTGCTGCATACAGGCCTATCCTCATGGAGGGTGTATGTACAGTCGGCCGCAATAAGTTATATACACTTTAGTACTACGACGTAGAACAAAAGTGTATGCAACTTATTGCGGCCGACTGTACGTTAATCCACCACGCGTGCACAATGCGGATTGGTAGACTTCACATACGCATCAGAATTTATTCTTCAGTGTATGCAGGTTTCCTCACGATGTTTTCCTTCACTGTTTGAGAGCAGTCGGTATTACGTACATATTATAAAAGTTAGAAAACCTCATTGGTACATGGCATGTTTTCCGTGCGGATTTGAACCCGGACCCCTCCTGATCGAGTGCCTCTCCGCATTCGTCTGCTGGAAGATGAAAATGGTGATTAGAGATCGGATATTCGGATGCTAAATATGCATGCTAAACTTAATTTTTCACAAGAATAATGTGGACACGTCTTAATTTATTTATTTTATGAAACAATCCCAGGATCGTTCTTAAGTCCCGGGAGTGCTAAAATATCGAAGAACTTGGACATTTGAACAACTCGGATAACATGAACAACTCGGACAACATGAACAACTAAGATAATTTGGCCAACTTATATAATGTTGTCTGAGTTGACAGAGTTGTCCGAGTTGACCAAGTTGTTCATGTTGTCCAATTTGTTCTACCTACTGTTGACTACCGAACTGAACCCCAAAACTCAGGGTATAATAGTATTTTTAAATACATATACTGTATCTTGGGGTTCAGGGCTTCAACATCACTTTCTGTAGTTTTTTCTGCTTAATAAACATTTTTTATTTTTATCATTACTCCTACGAGGACCAGTATGACAAAATGGTCCGGGTGGCCCGATTTTTTTAATTAACTTTATTTAATAAGGCACATCCATATTATGTTTTCTTGAGGAAAAAAGTGAAGTTTAGGTAAATATGCATCCGATTATCCAATCTCTAATAAAGATTACTGTCTAAAGATGCAAATTGTAGCTGTTACAGATCTTTTGTACGGTTTAAGTATTTGAATAGAGTTGATACAAAGAGAAGTTTTGTAGGGGGAGTTATGTTGGCTTCATTATCTTAGAACTGTTGCTCGGGAATTAATGTTCTCTTACTTACCTAAGAGTCCTTGCATGTTCGCGCTGCATACCCCCTAATGGGACCAAAATAGAAAGTGCGAAAAAAATATCAGCTGTCTACAGGGTCCTTCTTAATATGCTGACACTTTTTTAAGGCGATGACCAGACTATGAAACTGAACAACTTTCTCTATGGAATCAACATCGAAATCGCGAAAAAAAAAACAGTTGTCCCATACGTTTGGCTCCGAGTAGGTTTGCAGTTTTGTATGGAAGTGATGATTTTTTTTCGCGATTTCGATGTTGTTCCCATAGAGGAAGTTGTTCAGTTTGACGGTCTGATCATCCCCTTTAAAAATTGTCAGCATATTAAGAAGGACCCTATATATTTGGGTCTAGTAGGTTCGCAGTTTTATATGAAACAGCTGTCTTTTTTCACGTTATGGATGTTGGTCCCATGGATAAAGATGTTTATGATGGTCTGAACATCTCCTGAAAAGCCCGTTCCGTTCATCAGTAATGTAACTGGGATCCGTAACATCCGAAATCAGACAGAAACTTCAGCGTTCGTTTGACCATAAATCAACGGAAAATTGAGACAAATTCTTATAATTTTTTTCCCTATTTCCCTATTGCACACACGCACATATCCACTCACATACGGTAAAACACGGCACACCACTCACGCATTGATCTCAACGCGTGAAAATTCACGCCCTAGCGCGATATTCCGCGTTTTTTTTAATTACGACCCCGCTGAGCTATTGTTGCATAGCCCTGGTAGGGGCGGTCTAGCTTTAGGGTTGTCAAATTATTAATTACTACCTCCATGGTCTCTCTCGACACGGAGAACGTGGGTTCGATTCCCACGGGGGACACCTAGTGAAATGTCACTTTGTGCGTTATTCCCCAGTTGGTTAGGACATTGCAAGCTGAATCATCTGAAAAGAAAGATGATTCCGTGCTTCGGATGGCACGTTAAGCCGTTCGTCCCGGCTACTATCTCTGGTGGTAGTAGTCGTTGCATAAAAACAACGTCAGAGGCCGTAAGGTGGTCTGAAAAAACTCTGACACCAGCGCCCGCGGCATGGCGGCGCGATACAGCGCTATCGCGCCCTAGCTCTCTTTCTTTTTGCGTGCGAAAAAACGAGTTAGCAGGCACGATAAAACGTTTATCGAGGCGCCATGCCGCGGGCGCTGGGCTTGCTGCCCACACGATAAAAAGAAGAATTATTAATTATTAAAAATGTTTGTTTAAAGCAATTAATTTGTTCGTAACACATGAATAATTAATTTGCAACTATGTAAGCACTACTACTATTATCACAATCAATTGATTTTTTTCATACCAACCTTGGTAATCGACTCATTATACAGGGTGTGAGGGAAAGCCGTGCTACTACTTACTGAAACGGTGACAAAAAACCGTGATTCAAATACTGAACTTTCACTATGATAAGAGTATCACATATGAGTCATAGGGACTCAATTATTTGTATTCATAAATTGTAATCAAACAAAGAATTAATTAAGTAATTCACTATGGAGTCAAAATAATTCGCTGTTTCATACATTTGAGTCGGGTAGGAACTACTGTTTTAAATGACACAGTAGATTTTTTTCGCGATTCCTAAGGTGAAGCCAAGAGCGATGATAGCCCATACGGAAGAGAGCTAGCGCCTCAATCCTGAGGCCGCTGTTCGATTCCTGGCCTGTACCACTAAGTTCTTCGGAATTTATGTACGGTTGTATTTATCATTTACTAGCTCGGCGGTTAAGGAAAACATCGTGAGGAAACCTGCATTCCCGAGAATGAAAAGAAAATAGGTACCATAAGTTCGGAGGTATGCGTAAATATGGGTGAGCTTGGGGCGAACACAAAAGGACCAGCGCTGGTCTCCGTATTACAACATCCTTGCTTGCAATAGCCAGACCACAAATAATCAATAAGGTGAAGCCACCTTAGTGAGAGTTGTTCAGTTTGATAGTCTGAATTCACTGTTTCAGTACCTACTTATTGGCCCGCCCGGCTGTCCCTTACACCCTGTATAGTCAAGTAATAAAAACCGGTCAACTGCGAGTCGGGCTACTCGCGCACCGAGGGTTCCGTACCACACCACCACAGAACACAACATTATTAACTTAGAAAAAAAAAACTTTTTTTGTCCGGGACCTTTAACGCAAGACCGACTCACACTTGGCCGGTTTTTAGTATTTGTTATTATTTTGTAGAGTTTGCTCTATAATCACACTAAGTTTGACGCTTGTATGTATTACCGTTTTTACCATAGAGCGTGAAGAAAAAACGTTGATAAAAACTAGTTTCTTGTTGAGAACCCCCCTTAATTTTTAACTTATTGCAATTTTTATTATTTGTTAACAAATCCGCCGTAATAACGCATAATCTGAGAAAGTTTCAACTATCTAGCTATTACGGTTCAAAAGTTACAGCCCTAAATAGGTAAGACAGACGGACGGAGGGACGAACGGTCGGACAGACGGACAGACGAACAGACGGACGGACGGACGGACAACGGAGGCTTAGTAATAGGGTCCCGTTTTCACCCTTTGGGAACGGAACCCTAAAAATGACCCAACACAAGAAGAAGTTATCCAAAGGGAAAAAGAAGCCTTTACCCCCAAAGTTTTGACAAACTTTTTTTCAGAAAGAAATGTGGTATTACAAGATTATGATTTGCGAGTTCCTTTGTAAAGCGATAATGATAAATTACACAAGTTTATGAGCTGCCAACCTTTTAATATTGAAGTAAAAGTACCTACTACAATTTTTTTTTTATTTAACGACTCAGGCATTGTAATCTAGATATTGGATAACTTTTTCGTGGTCGACGAAAAATGATTGATTTAAACTGGTAAGCAATTTTGACTGTAGCCACAGAATAGGTAATATAATAGTTCTACATACTGTAGCTTTGCCACTGCCAAGGGACGCCTCCCTTGGCAGTTCCATCCCTCTAACCTGTTTAGATTTATCAACATGCGTATTTTTTGTGTAAATACGTTAATCTGTGCTGGATTGCGTTGGATCTGTTAAATAAAACCGATCAAGTGCGAGTCGGGCTACTCGCGCACCGAGGGTTCCGTACCACACCACCACAGAACACAACATTATTAACTTAGAAAAAAAACTTTTTTTTTCTGAGTCCTTTAGCTCGAGACTGACTCACACTTGGCCGGTTTTTAGTATTTGTTGTTATTCTGTAGAGTTTGCTCTATAATCACACTAATTTTGACGCTTGTATGTATTACCGTTTTTACGATAGAGCGTGAAGAAAAAACGTTGTTAAAAACTAGTTTCTTGTTGAGAACCCCCCTTAATTATTAACTTTTTGAAATTTTTATATTTGTTAGCAAATCCGCCGTAATATCGCATAATCTGAGAAAATTTCAACTATCTAGCTATTACGGTTCAAAAGTAACAGACCTAAATAGGTAGGACAGACGGACGGACGGACGGACGGACAGACGGACAGACAGACACACGGACAGACGGACAGACGGACGGACGGACGGACGACATAGGTTTAGTAATAGGGTCAGTTTCGTTAAATTATGATTTTAATGGAAAACACATGAAACTGAATGGTGGCAGCCCTGAATGTTATGTGATATCGAACATGGGGTCCGTCAAAGAGCAGTAGGTAGGTACTACGGTAATATAGAATACGCATGATGGCCGCATTTATAGCCATTGCCAGAAAAATTTAAGTTTTCTTTATAGCTTCAATTTCGAGGCATGTATTGTACCTACTGTCCATTACAAGTGGCGACGGCCGACGGGCTCACTCCCCGTCACACTGGACAGAGTTTCGGTACTACTAGTGAAACGTGGATGTTCTGAACTTTCAGAATATCTCTGACTACCCCCTAGGGGAATATAGTCGTGAGCATATGCTTATGCTTCTTTATAACTTTTTATAGAGTAAAGTTCATCACATGAGTTCCATGATATTTGTCCTCTTCTAACGCAAGCAAATTGATTAGATCATGGCTTTATCTCATTTACAACACACGAACAGGACGTGCCTATGTACCTGATAATTTTTTTGACGCGTTGGTAGCTTCGGCTGTCTTTCTTGACATACCTTTAACTTATCAAAGCGAACAAAGTCAGCTGGCTATCCGGTTTTTCAGACCATCAAACTGAACAACTTTCTCTATCTGGGCAACATTGAACGCGTGGAAAAAAAACTATCTCATACATTTGGGTCTTTATACTCTTTTACTGTGCCTGTGCCCTGCTGTGGGACGTTTGTAGGCTGATGGTGATACCAAAATTGCTGTGCATTAGGACATTAAACACTATTGGATTGATGTTTTTGAACCTACTGGACAAAAGGTAAGAATGAAAATAAGCTTAGCTCTTGTAGATATTAAGCATAAAGCATATGCTCACGACTATATTCCCCGAGGGGCTAGTCAGAGATATTCTGAAGCCTCAGAACATCCACGTTTCACTAGTAGTACCGATAGTCTCTCCAGTGTGACGGGTAGTGAGCCCGTCGCCACTTGTAATGGACAGTAGGTACAATACATGCCTCGAAATTGAAGCATGCAGGTTTCCTCACGATGTTTTCCTTCACCGAAAAGCCAATGGTGTTACAAATCGTACATAAATTCCGAAAAACTCATTGGTACGAGTCGACCTGGACGGGGATCGAACCATCACCTCCTGCACGGTAGGCAAGGTTACTCGCCACTGGACCACCAGTCCACGACGGCTTTTTAGATATTAAGGCACTGAGAAATAGAGGGGTATACGTAAAGGTTACGAAAAATTGATTGACGGCGATCGACGGTTTGTCCGGCCGTCGAGACAATCGGCCAATGAGAGTGCTTAAATTTCCCAATGACGTGATCAAGCGATCGTGCTATTGGTGGATTGTTTCCTCGCTACTTCGCAGACTCGCTAGTCTCGCTACTTCGCAGATCTCTTGTGGAAAACCAGTCTTAAATTGCCAGTTCTAGACCAAGATCCGATCGTAAAATTATGTACCTATTTCTTTTTTGAACGAAGTGATTCTAGTGTATGTTTATACAGGGATTAATTTAACGTCGCCAAGTTGCATAGAAAAATCTTGCCGCACAAGTACCTTTCCCATTATGATTTTTGGTATAACTTTTTCCATCTGTCTGTTAGGGAAGTGAATGAGGTGCCATCGGAAGGAGACTGATCTATAGTACTGGAAAAACTAGGGATGCCACCTCTCAGTCACCCACAAAATTTACCTATATAAAAACTTCGATGATCTGAAGGATGCAAGAAGGATAAGTATTACATTTGTGAGCTCATCAATGTTTTTGACAGCAATATGACGCTTAGTGAATTGCACTCCAACACTATAGCTTCGACCGCTCATCACTCGCTACTGCGCAAGCGTAATTAGACGGCAACAATACTAAGTGTCATGTTAGGACAAGACAAGTTCATAAAATATGACATGAAATTTTGTAGCATATTATAATAGAGTAAATAAATTATACACAACAGAGGGTCAAAGCCCATACTAAGAAAGTTGCCACCTTCTTATATGAAAACTCGCGCAAGTACAGCGCCGGTGGTGAGTAACCGGTACCACAGCAATGTTTAATTACGTTAAAATAAGTTTTAAACACATTTGTTATTAAAATTTATAAGAAAATTAATGTATAGAATTTATGTACGATTTGTAACACCACTGGCTTTTCGGTGAAGGAAAACATCGTGAGGAAACCTGCATGCTTCAATTTCGAGGCATGTATTGCACCTACTGTCCATTACAAGTAGCGACGGGCTCACTCCCCGTCACACTGGACAGAGTTTCGGTACTACTAGTGAAACGTGGATGTTCTGAAGTTTCAGAATATCTCTGACTACCCCCTCGGAGAAAATAGTCGTGAGAATATGCTATGCTATAATTTATTCCCTTGAAACAAAACTCAAATAATAGTGATCTAATAACGTTTAATTAAGATTTATCTCTCGTTCAGGCCAGTAGCGACATCTGTTTGCGCCAAGACTATACTAAATCTAAAATGTATGGAACTGTCCAGATATAATATTACGTAGGTACCATCTACTAATAATTATAAAAAAGGCGAGCTTGCTTTAAGTTTCTGTTTTATTTACTGTATTGGTGGTTGTTTAGTTTGATGTGAAGCACCCTATGTAACGCATTTAAGTTTACACCCTGTATTACAATAAAACACACTATTGTCTGCAACAGCAGTCATCAAGAGACGACAAGATGGCCGACTTCCTTGAGTGTGCTCTGCTCTGTCTTCCACTGAATATGCAATACATTATATTTTCACTGTTAGAAGGCGATTTTGTTCTTGGATACGGCAGATATATAAATATTATATTCAAGCAAATCTGACACAGCTTCGCCGTCAGTAGTTCAAATTTCTGCCACAGCGTGCGCTGCGATCGACTTGACAGTTCTCAACACCCACTTCTCACATAGCCAATACATGGTCCTTCTTAATGCTGACACTTTTTAAGGGAATGATCAGACCGTCAAACTGAATAACTTTCTCTTTGGGAAAAATATCGAAATCGCGAAAAAAAAATAGCTGTCCCATAATAAACTGCAATGCCTAGTTAGGTACTTGAGTCAAATGTATGCAACAGTAAACAGCTGAATTATTTTCAGCGCTTTTCGAAAAATATCATTGATTTGATTCAATGTATAATTATGTTATTAGTGGCGACCGCGTAGGTACTGGAAAGCGCAGCGTGGTTAGGCTACCCCCAGTGGACTGACGACCTGGTGAAGGCGGCGGGAACCCGTTGGATGAGGGCAGCGCAGGACCGGTCGTTGTGGCGATCCTTGGGGGAGGCCTATGTCCAGCAGTGGACGTCCATCGGCTGAGATGATGATGATGACATGATGAAAAAAACCGCTGTTCCATCAAAAGACCCTTTATTATGGGACAGATTTTATAGACCCTGTGTGTATTATTATGCTTATTCTGACTAAGAAATAAATATGACTTTTAGATTACCTATGCCATATCCACCAACAAAATCTACATTCATTAAAACGGGGAAAATCGCTCCAAAAATCGTCAAGATTTTTTCCAAGGACTCTTTTATATATTTTTAATGTCTAAAGGACGGAGACGAAGCAAAAAGGTCATGATAAGGGATCTCCTACGCAAATAAGTAGGTACTTAGAAAATATTATTATATTTTGTCTGTTTTTATTTTGTTTTGTTCGTTGTAGTTTTAACTTAGCTATAAACAATTCTTGTTTGCGTATACAACTTGTTAATGAATTAAGAGGGCTATCGCAGTCCAGTGTCGCCCTCATCACATTAAAAATAATCTCAATAAAGAAAGCTTAAATTAAAAAAGTGCTCAACAGATAAACTACAAAAGCCTTCAAGCTATTTTCATAGAATACTTTTATAGGTTTTTTAAAGGTCTAAACATAAAAATTTTGAAAAAAGAAAAAAAAAAACGGCCGCTTTTGTTTTTATTCGAAATTGTCTAAAAGTGGAATGTTTAGAACCTATAAAAGTATTGCATAACAATGGCTTGAAGGCTTTTGTAGTTTTGATGTTGAGCACTTTTTTAATTTAGGCTTTCTTTATTGCGAAATCTTTTTTAATGTGATGAGGGCGCCACTGGACTGCGATAGCCCTCTTAACGCAAAACTAGAAAGTAATTTGTTTAGAATCGAGGGCAGAATCAAATTATCATGGTTTCAACATAACATAAATTAAGTAATTTTTTTCCAAAATATTAAATAATTTGTTTGTAAAATTTTCAATTTACTGAACCCGATGTCAACCCACCACACGGGTACACTCACCCTACTTACTACCAAAACAGGATTATTAAAATGTATCCATGAGTACGTTAGCGCTTTCATTCATTGCTGAAATGATAACAAATCATTTTTACCTCAAAACTTAAAATGTAAATAAATTATAATGTTAACTATCAAAATAATAGTCGATTGCGGTGTGTGTATATTCATCAAAAATAATATAGTATATTTAGAACGAAAAGACATATCTGCGAAGTCTGTAGAAATGGTTTTTGAGGTATGTGCACTCGAAATACCTAAAATAAATTTGCTGCTCATTAATTTATATTGGCCTGACAAAAGTAGGGAAATCGAAGTATTTTACACATTGTTAAATTTTATTTATACTAAAGAAAAAAACAAAAATATCGTCATAGCGGGTGACATGAACATAAACTTTTTGGACAACAAGGAATGTATGAGGTTATCTACTTTAATGTTAACACATAACTTCTTTCAAATCGTTAAAGAACCTACGCGAATTTCGAGAACTACTGCAAAGTGCATTGACTTAATCTTTACTAATTTTAACATAAAAACTTCGACGGCTGATGTCCATGAATTTGGTTTTTCGGACCATAAAGGGGTAATTTTCTCTACACCACTTACTTTACAAAATCTAAAACAATTATCAACATTAAAACGAATTTACAATGATCGCAATATAAATAAGTTTAAAAACGTTATCCTTAAAGTAAACTGGGATATCGAACTAACACTCTATAGCAATATAAATGAAAACTATAATATATTTAATGAAATTCTGCAAAAAGCTCTAGATAAATGTATCCCAAAAACTACCATTAAATATAAAATCAAGCAAGAAAACACATACTTAACCCCAGGGTTGAAAAAATCTTGCCGAAGTAAGAGATTGTTAAGGCTTTTAATAACACAGACCAATAATACGGTTCTTCGTAATAATTATAAAACTTATTGCAAAATACTAAAAAAAGCGGTTAGAGAGTCTAAAAATTTTTGTAACAAACGTAAATTTAACGCCTCTGAAAATAAAATGCAGTGTATGTGGAATATAATAAATAACGTGACTAATAAGAACACCCACGGGCCTAGGAACAATATAAAGTTAAAAACACCAATATATACCATACATGACCCGAAAGAAATTGCAATAAATTTCAATAACTTTTTTGTGTCTATTGGAAACTCAAGCACAACCCCTATACCAAAGATGAATAACTCGAATACAAAAACAGTGATTAACACGTTCTTTCTAAGCCCTGTAGAGCCGAATGAAGTAAACCGTATAATTAAAAATCTAAAAAATAAAAATTCTTTTGGCATAGATGAACTCCCTCCTAAATTAATAAAGAAATGTGCAGATATATTGACTGTTCCTTACACCAAATTAATTAATCAGTCCTTTGAAGATGGGCTGTTCCCTGACGCTTTAAAAGTTTCTCTCATAAAACCAGTACATAAAAAAGGCTCTACCACTGATATCAACAACTATCGGCCAATAGCGCTGCTACCTACTTCAGCTAAGATATTTGAAACTGCAATGGTAAAACGTCTCAACACCTTTCTTGAAAAATATAAAATTTTACACGAACACCAATATGGCTTCAGGAAACACCGCTCTACCACCCTAGCTATTTACAAATACGTACAAAAGATTTTCGAACTTATTGACATGAAGAAATACGCAGTGGGCCTCCTTCTAGACATGAGCAAAGCATACGATAGAGTCTGTCACGAGACTTTACTGGACAGCCTCTATAACTCGGGAATAAGAGGAACAGCCCACGCATGGTTTAAATCATACCTGCAAAAACGCTTTCAATGTGTGGAAATCCAAAACACAAATTTTGATACAGGAAAAATAGAGCATTTAAGATCTGATAGAGTCCTCTCAACTGGCTCTATCCCACAAGGTAGCGTTTTGGGATGTGTGCTGTTCCTTCTTTATGTAAACAGCCTTCCTAATATGATCGACGAAGAATGTGTTCTTTTTGCGGATGACGTCTCTATCCTAATGTCATGCTCAAACACAAACGAACTAGAGAATAAATTAAATTCATCCTTAAATAAAATTTCAGATTGGCTAGTCATGCATAACCTGGAACTCAATCTAAAAAAAACTAAGATCATCCAATTCAAACCCTCACAAAAACCGCCACTTCAGATATCTTACAACTACGATAATTCAGCACTTGAGGTGACAAATGACGCTACTTTACTAGGAATCGACTTAGATACAAATATGACTTGGAAACCATACATCCTAAAACTAAGAAATAAATTGTCTTCCTTTATTTATGCTCTCTATCAGCTGAAGCGGGTTACAGATTTAAAGACTACTCTCGCAGCGTACCACGCTAATGTACATTCAAGGCTCTCGTACGGAATAGTTCTGTGGGGAAATTGTTGTGAAGTAGGAGATGTTTTCGTCCTTCAAAAAAAATGCATCAGAATTATAACAAATATCGACCAAATGGTGTCTTGTAGACCTTACTTTGTGAAGCACCAGATATTGACACTCACGTCCGTTTATATTTTGGAGTCATGTAAATTTGTCAGGAAAAATATGAATTTGTACTCCCCAATGACCAATAACAGAAGAAATAATCGAAATTTAAATAAATTATTTAGACCTTCCACAAAAATGTACCTTGTTTCTTCTAGCCCCCACCACATGGTAATTAAAATATATAACCACATTCCAAATTCTATAAAAAACATTGAAAAACTCAACATATTTAATAATCACCTTAAAAATTTTCTTTTGAATAAATCCTACTATAATATTTTAGAATTCTTTGACGATAAACTAGATACCTAGATGCTTCGATGACTCTACGACTAGCAATTAATTTTGACTTACGATGTTACTTATTAATTTTAATTTTTTCACTATCTTTTTAACATATTAACATTATATAACGTTGACATTGTGATTTGAATTAACTGATACTATGATTTGTTATTGACTAATTTAATTATGTAATTATTAATATGATGACAACTAGTAGCCCTTTACGTTTTGCTGTGCCCTTACAGGGCGTCACCTGTACCTACTTTATATTATATAACATCCTAATAACTTGTGACTTGCAAATAAATAAATATGAATATGAATATAATGAAATTATTGTTTCAATCTAATTATTTTGTTATAAATCAGTTTATATGAGGTTTTGCGCTAATTCATTAACACGTTGTGTTTACCTATACAAGGTCATTTTTACATAGTTTTGGGGTTATTCAGACCATAAAACTGAACAACTTTTACTATGGGATAATTAATTAATTCGAGAAAAAAATCAGACAGCTGATAATTATTTATAGTGATTTTGATGTTCCATAGAGAAAGTTTTTCAGTTTGATGGACTTACCACCCTTTTTTTTTGTCCGAGAGCGCAAATGCTCGCTGCGTACAAACGAAGTCTGGCGATATTTTCGATTCTATCCAATTAAAGTCAATGAAATTTTTCAGAAAAAATCTAGAAACTAATTTCTAATTTTGTATGAAGTCAGATTTTTGTTAAAATATACAGTTTTAATGCTAGGATTAATTTAAGATTTGTATGGAAATCTTTGAGACAATGTAACTTTAAAACTATACTTATCTTTTAACGAAAATCTGACTTCATACAAACATAAAGATTAATTTCTAGATAATTCAGATTTATTAATATAAAAAGGTAATAAAATTTAGATTAATTGTACAATAAAGCGGTCAGCAATTTCTAGATTATTTCTGAAAAATTTCATTGACTTTAATTGGTTAGTATTGAAAATTTCACCAGACTTCGTTTGTATGCAGCGCGCTCCGAATTACAGGGTGTTAGGGTGAACAGTTGCATTACTTTAAGAGGTGATTGTACCCATGATACGGAACAACTTTCCCAAAGAAACCCATAGGAACTTCACTGATCGATCGATTCGATCAGCTGATTGCATTTAGTATGGGAAGTCCAAAATTTTTTGACGAATTTCCTGTAGGTTTCTTAGGGAAAGTTGTTCAGTATAGTGGGTACAATCACCCCTTAAAGTAATGCAACTGTTTACCCTAACACCCTGTATATTCCCTTAACCCTTTCTCTGCTAAAAACATGCCTAGCGTGTAGATAATTTGCCACGCAAAGCGCAATTTTCATCAACATTGAAAGGGTTAAATGAGTTGCGGATGAGTTTTTATTATGTAGGTACTAGAGTTTACCCGCGATTTCGTCCGCACAAATTACATACCAGATTTTAAGTCAGATCATAAGCTACCAAACAAACAAAGTTTCATCAAAATCGGTTCAGTAGTTTTCGCGTGATGCTCGATCAAACAAACAAACACACAAACAAACACACAAACAGGCAGACAAAAATTCTAAAAAAGGTTGATTTGGAGTCTGGCAGGGACACCTAAAGTTTTATAATAGTTTAGATATAGAAGATGTACTTGCAAAAGATGATGATGATGATGACTTCGAATGCAATTAAAAAAGAAATCGCAAAAGCACTCCAAAATGCAAAATTCACGCAACATCGCCTCCGAATGCGCTCACGCACCAGACAAACAATCTAGATTCTAGAAAACAATAGCTAGGTCTGTTGTAAATCATAGACAATGCACTTCACATTATGCTCCGACGCCTCTATACTCTATGGTACAGACTACAGTACTCCCCTATGGTGTTGCGTTCGTATGAGTGAATATGAAATTAATGGCTGAATATAAGTTATTACTAATTTATTCTGGGATTTAATCTGCACTTTTTCAAGTTCGTTTTTATGTTTTATCCATACCACAATACCACATAAGTACATGGTGTAAAATTAAATGCATTCCATATTGAACAGGTTGCTTAAGACCATCAAACTGAACAACTTTCACTATGGACCAAGGACCGGACCAAACTGCGAAATCGAATAAAAAAACCGGTCAAGTGCGAGTCGGGCTACTCGCGCACCGAGGGTTTCGTACCACATAGAAAAAAAACTTTTTTTGTCCGGGACCTTTAGCGCAAGACCGACTTACACTTGGCCAGTTTTTAGTATTTGTTGTTATTTAGTAGAGTTTGCTCTATAATCACACTAAGTTTGACGCTTTTATGTATTACCGTTTTTACTATAGAGCATGAAGAAAAAATGTTGATAAAAACTAGTTTCTTGTTGAAAATCCCCTTTATTTTTAACTTTCTGACATTTTTATTATTTGTTAACAAATCCGCCATAATAACGCATAATCTGAGAAAATTTCAACTATCTAGCTATAATGGTTCAAAAGTTAAAGCCCTAAATAGGTAGGACAGACGGACGGACGGACGGACGGACAACGTAGGCTTAGTAACAGGGTCCCGTTTTCACCCTTTGGGTACGGAACCCTAAAAATAAGCTGTTCCATAGAAAATTTCAATAGCTGCTTGCTCGTCTAAAATGTATGATATGAACAGTTTGATGTTCTGAAGCATCCTGTTCGATATTAATGCATTTATAAATGTACACCCTATACACACAGGGACCTTCTTAATATGCTGACACGTCTTTTTTAAGGGGATGATCAGACCATCAAACTGAACAACTTTCTCTATGGGAGCAACATCGAAATAGCGAAAAAAAAAATCTGCTGTGACATTTGGCTCGAGTAGGTTTGCAGTTTTGTATGGAAGAGCTGATTTTTTTTTCGCGATTTCGATGTTGGTGCTATGGAAAAAGTTGATCCGTTTGACGGTCTGATCATTCCCTTAAAAAGTGTCAGCATATTAAGAAGGACCCGGTATCTCGTATCCCGGTATCGGTATCTTATCTTATCTTATTTTAAAAGTTGTTCAGTTTGATGGTTAGAGTATGTACTATTTCTTACACCCTGTATTGTGTTAATTTCAACTTGATACCTCTACCCTGAGAAAAAGGGTCTTAACAGATAGACAGACAGACAGACATACGTACAAACAAACATAAAGACGAAATCCTGTAATGGTTCTGTTTTTCCTTTCGAATTACCTACGGAACCCTCATTGTCATTCTGGATTTCTTTCTTCTAAGCTACACCACCTACCTATTTTCGTTTCTTGATCCCTCTACCCTAAGGTTGTCTGGAAGAAATCGCTTTTTAGCGATAAGACCACCTTATTTGTACCTACTTGTAATTCTTTGTCTTTATTCAAATGTATGTTTTGTTTTGGTGTGCATTAAAGTATAATTGAATTGAATTGAACCCTAAAAACATTTTTTTTACGTTAACGGGATTTTTTTAGGTAGAAAATCTTGGCACGCAGAATAATTTAAACTACGCAAGCCATAGACAAAAAAGTCATGTTTTAAAAGGCAAAGGCAACCGCATTCTGCCTCTCGTCATAAACTCATGTAAAAATAATATGGAAAAGCTTGAGTCGAGAGCTCTCCAAATATAAAGTCATTCACTGAAGAAAAATAGAAAAGAAAGAAAAAAAAAGAAAAACTTTTCCCCGCGTAAAGGTCTTACTGTCTATAAACATAATAAAAGTGTTTTGAATGAGTGTATATCTTTTTGTGAAGTCTTTGAAATAAGAGGGCATCTTTTGAACGCTTTGATAGTGAATTTATTCGCTTTTACTCCGGTTTTAAGTTGGTATAAAGAAGTTATTTTTAAAATAAAAGCGATCAAGTGCGAGTCCGGGTACTCGCGCATCGAGGGTTCTGTACCACACCACCACAGAACACGACATTATTAAATTAGAAAAAAACTTTTTTTGTCCGGGACCTTTAGCGCAAGACCGACACACATTTGACCGGTTTTTAGTATTTGTTGTTATTCTGTAGAGCTTGCTCTATAATCACACTAGGTTTGACGCTTGTATGTATTACTGTTTTTACGATAGAGCGTGAAGATAAAACGTTGATAAAAACTAGTTTCTTGTTGAGAACACCCCTTAATTTTTAACTTTTAGACATTTTTATTATTTTTTAACAAATCCGCCGTAATAATGCATTATCCGAGAAAATGTCAACTATCTAGCTATTACGGTTCAAAAGTTAACAGCCCTAAATAGTTAGGGCAGACGGACGGACGGACGGACAACGTAGGCTTAGTAATAAGGTCCCGTTTTCACCCTTTGGGTACGGAATCCTAAAAACATCGTTAGGGAACCTTCATGCGGTATGCAGGGTGTAAGAGACAGCCTATAGCAAAAACTGAAACGTTGAACTGGGACCATCAAACTGAACTAAATCGCAACTGAACCATGATTGAACCACGTGCGAACCATAACTTTTAACGAATTCGCTACTGCGCTATTTATTTGACAGCCGTTAGAGGCGTTTTGACTACCCGGTTAGTGTAATGGTTACCACGCCGGACTGCCAAGCCAGCAGGGTCCTTGGTTCGAATCCCGGTCATGGATGTTATATGTTGTAGGTACCGTTGTTGTATGGTTCCCATAAAAAAAAGCCTAAGGCTTAATTTGGGATCATTACAATTGTGAGCGTTATTTATTATTTATTTCTATACTTACTAATATTATAAAGAGGAAAGATATTTGTATTTTAGTATTTTTGTATGTGTGTATTTTTGTAATGAATAAACTCAAAAACTACTGTGCCGATTTCAAAAATTCTTTCACCATTAGAAAGCTACATTCACCCTGAGTAACATAGGCTATATTTATTATTAGAAAAGATTAGACGTCCACCCGTGCGAAGCCGTTAAATAATCTCTGAATATACTTACCTAACAATTCATCATCATCAGCCTATCATCGTCCACTGCTGAACATAGGCCTCTCCCAAGGCGCGCCACAAAACTCTGTCCTCGGCCTTCCTCATCCAGTCGCTCCCCGCTACTTGTTTAGGTCGTCTCTCCAGCGGGCAGCAGGGCGTCCCACACTACGCCTACCAGTTCGCGGTCTCCACTCTAGAACTCTGACACCCCACCGGTTGTCAGTTCTTCGGCAGATATGACCAGCCCATTGCCACTTCAGCTTGCTAATTTTCTGAGCTATGTAAGAAAATAATTCAACAGTTAATTCTTAATATTATTTAGGTAAGTACTTCGGAAACTTAACTGGTAGGTACTAGTATTTATTCTGTAACCCTTCTTCTATGATAATGGTCAAGCTATTAACCAAACAAAACATGAATCACATCCTGCGATTTAACAAAATAATTTTACCGTTGCAGAAACTAAAACTAATGCGAATATTGAATACATTTACAACAAAGCAAAGATTTTGCGACTGCAAATAGAACTTTGTACATAAAAATGACCTGAACACACCCCATGCAATTGAGCATAGACAATGAACAAATTAGTTTTTATTTCCACAGATTTTCTCATTAGTCTTCATTTATAACTTTAAATACAACGGAATAAGTTTGAAAATGGCTTGAGTTGTGAGACTTCAATTGTTGTACGAAATATAATAGGTATAGAGCACTGGCTACTAGCGCGGTCGAAGCTAATAAAGAAAAAAGTTTATTAAAATTTTGAATTTCGAAGCGGTCCCGTCATAGTTCAAGTAGGCTGTAAAATAAAACAGATGTGCCAGATTTTATTAATAAAATACCATACCTATATAGTTTTTATTTTTTTATTTTAAGTTTGCATACCTACCTACATAAACTCACTCCTTTTTCCCAGAGGGGTAGGCAGAGACTATGTTCTCCACTGAGATGATGATCTCCACTTTTGGGCGGTTCTGACACACCTTGCTTCCTCCAGCCGCCTCCCGCATTTCTGCCAGTGTTAAATAGTTTATGGGAGTCTCTATTTTAATTGCAAGGATTGTATTTGAGCAAAAAACAGATGAAAATAGATAGCAAAGCCTTATGGCAAGATGAAACGCGAACCGCGCGAACTTCACGCGAATGAGACAAGCGCTCGCAGCAAAACTTGCAGCTTGACTCCGGAACGGTTTTAAATTCTATTTTATTTTATTTTTAGTAAAATTATGGCGTCCATCTTGGTATTTTTATAAAGATTTTGCGAATGTCTAAGTATATAGTTTATGTAGCAAAAGTGCTTGACGATGTACGGTTATAATATGTATACATCCCTGGCGAATTAACTTGGCACCTGGCTCGCACGTGGCTCGGAATAAAAAAATCTGAAAACTCTCAAAGAATAACTCGAAAATGCTAAAGCGCAAGGACACGTGCAACGGTAACTGAAATGCTATGCCACGGCCTCGCACGGCGACGGCGGGGTCCCGCGAGGGGCAGCAGGAGGGGTCTCAAATTCCGAGCCACGTGCGAGCCAGGTGCCAAGTTAATTCGCCCGCGTTATAGGTATTTTGGACACTTCAGGGTTGTTTTTTGATTATATCAAGATAGACAGTCGAAGCTACGAACGCGTAGAAAATAATTGCAACCAGTACTGGCCTCTAAACCCTATCCATATACAGGGTGAAATTGATATCATTAGCATCTTTTTAAAATAAGAGTCTACCCATCAAACTGAACAACTTTTACTATGGGAGCAAACCGATCGGAGCTAAAAAAAATCTGCTGTAACTGTATGCAGCTGATTTTCTTTTTCACACTCAGACACTGCGCTCAGACATAATTTGTATGACGCCTCACGCACACCAACCTAAGAAAGTTGGCCCCTTTTGTTTTATACGGTAGCAGCATGATGCTTATTCTAGACATATACTTTTTCTAAGCATTTTTTTTTCGAAAAGAACACTATCTTGAGCCACCACTAGCTTCGTTGTAGGCCGGGGAGGGGACAACCGACGACGACCCGACAACCCAATAGCAGACCTACTACTTCGAAACGGTCTTCATCTTCTTACCAGTCCTTTACCAGTCTGTATTATTTTAATCTATGTTCAACTGGACCTCAAACAATCGGCTAGGGGTAAACAAATTAATTATTAAAACTCTCATTCTCTCTGCTGGCGAGTGCGAGGGGTTGAACTCTTAAAACTGGACGCAGCTGCTTTGATTTCTGTGTTGATTCCATGGGTTAAACTTAGAGTGAATGTATGCTGTATAGACTAGAAGTACCTATGATACCCTAGACAATCAACTTGATTTCCGTAATAATGTCAACGAAAAAAAAAATGAAAAAAAAAATTTTAAAAAGAAAGAATTGTGTGTTTGTCGAGAACGAAATACAATTTCCGAAAAAAGAAAAATCTACTTCGAAATTGTATTTGACTAAAACTACCTAAAATATATTATATTTTTATCTTCTCAATAAAAAAAAGCTTAGAAAATAACACTAAACTCCCATTTTCGTTGAGTTTTTAGCTTGAATACAATTTTTAATAACAAAACGAAAAATAAGCTAATACACGCATGACAAATACGCATTTCTACGTGAAAATAGGCAATAAAACTATAAAATGTGGATCCCAGGTAATTTTTTGGTCACATTTTTGCCCATTTCACTCCTTTTATGTGCGTCGAAAACCGACAGACGCCGGGAAACGCGTATTTGTCGTGATATTTGCCAAATAGACCATGTGAAATGCACGGTGCAGACACTTCGGTTTGAGGTTTTGAAATTTTTTACGTGTTTGATAATTTGTAATACCCAAGGAAGCTGGTCAAGTCTGAAAGAATGGTCAAATTCGCCAAGCGTGTTTTAATCGCCCGAAGTGAGTTTAGCAGTGTAAAAAAGTTAACAAATATCGTGACATTTATTATTAACACTGACAGAGTGTAAACGTTCATTGTAACATGTATTTAGAGAAACAAATTACAGGCTTTCTATTCTGAAGACCTTTACCGATGAACAACGTCATCAGTAGATTAAAGAAGTAAATAAAAAAACAGCAAAAGAAAAAGTTATTCCTGACTAATGTAAAGAATGCGTAGAAAAACTATTACGCTGTATAAATGTTTCGCACGCCACGTAAATACCAAATAGGTCAAAAGGATACCCTCACAACATCGACAGTTTAAAATGGCGCGAGAAAAACCTATCATTTGCGCGCGAAAGGGCTTAGAACCATAGATAACGACTTACTTTTTAATGACACTAGAAAAAAAACTGGCACTTTTTCCATTCCAATCATAGACGAAGAATTTTTCGCTTACGCTGGCAGCGCGACCAATTTCGGAGAACTTCCCAGATTTTCCCAATGTGCATGACCTTGAAGGGCCGTTTGATAACTTCAGTCGGTTGAGAAAGGAATGTAGACTCTATGCAAAGGAAACAATCATTTGAATGACTCGAGTGAAGTTCGTGTGATTGAGTGACGTCACATTTGCGAGCGAGGTCATGCACATTGTTATTTTAAACTGATAGTAAGTAGATTTTTGATAAAAATTAGAAGACAAAGAAGTTGATAAGCTAATTTTGTGAAACATTAAACTATATTTTGCATGGAAAAATGATTTATTTCTTGAATATTACAGTGTCGGAGAATTTTCGGGGAATGCATGATTGGAAATCGGGGAAGTTCAGAAAATTGAGCCTACTTAAGGCTTGGTATTAGTAGAGCAAGCCTCTCTTTCTAACAAACAAACTTTTGCAATTAGCCATCCCGCTTCACTTGAAAGTAAGATCGCAAAAAAACGTATTTTCCATCAATATCTTTTCTCTTGGGTGTTTGGGAAAAATCCATCGGGTAAAAGCCCTGCTATAATTGTTTACCTTTCAAATGATGCTATATTCAGAAGAAATGGTGTAGGGTGATTCTTGTAAAACTGGTTATAAATCTGAAATCGAGCTGACTTTGCTCCTCTTTTCTATCGAGAAAATTTAATAGAATCGTGTTTTCAACGGTTAGATGCCCTGCAGAAAGAACGTATCTACACTGTTATGTTAACTATATAGGTTTATTAAATGTAATAATTTGGTTATCAAAAATCGGTTCGAAAACAGACAAAATAGGTATGACCCCCTCTTAAGCGGGGAATCAAGAAAACATTGGCAGCACTGTACACTGGATTCCAATCTAGCGAGAAATTGCTGCACTTCAGTATACAATATTTTATTGCATTCCATAATCTACAATGGAACAAATATTAAGCCATGAGATGAACGTCATTGTATACAGGGTCCTTCTTAATATGCTGACACTTTTTTATGGGAATGATCAGACCATCAAACTGAACAACTTTCTCCATTACATCGAAAACGCGAAATAATAGTTGCAAAACTACTCGAGCCAAATGTCCATGGGACGGCTGATTTTTTTTTCGCGTTTTATTTGATGGTCTGATCATCCCCTTAAAAAGTGTCAGCATATTAAGAAGGACCTTGTATTAAATAATTAGGAATAGACAGGGCACAGAAACAATGAAAATTTTGAAGTAATAGGTAACTTTAGTTAACTAACAATACTACTAAGTGCTACTAAATACTACTACCCACTCCTGTAATGATCGGAAGCTCTGCGCTCGAAGTTGTTGACCATTATGTTTACCTGGGACAAACTATTCAGCTAGGTAAGTCCAACTTCGAGAAAGAAATCAACCGTCGAATCCAACTCGGCTGGGCAGCGTTCGGGAAGCTACGTAGTATCTTCACGTCCCGAATACCGCAGTGTCTTAAAACGAAAGTCTTCGATCAGTGTGTGTTGCCAGTGATGACATATGGAACAGAGATAAAAATGGCCTCATAAAAAGGCTGAAAGTCACCCAAAGGGCAATGGAGAGGGCTATGCTCGGAGTTTCCCTGCGAGATCGAATCAGAAATGAAGAGATCCGCAGAAGAACCAGAGTAACTGACATAGCCCAAAGAATTGCTAAACTTAAGTGGCAGTCGGCGGGGCACATTGCTCGCAGAGCCAATGGCCGGTGGGGCCGAAAAGTTCTCGAGTGGCGACCGCGTACCGGAAATCGCAGCGTGGGTAGGCCCCTCACACGGTGGACCGACGACCTGGTGAAGGCGGCGGGAAAACGTTGGATGAGGGCAGCGCAGGACCGGTCGTTATGGCGATCCTTGGGGGAGGCCTATGTCCAGCAGTGGACGTCCATCGGCTGAGATGATGATGATGACTACTAAGTGGTACTTAAAACCTGTTAGTTATTGGGCATTTAAAAAAGAAGAGAAAAAAAGAATAAGAACTTAAAAAAAAAACAAAAAACGAAAATAGGATAACTTATAAAAAAATCATACTATGAAGAAAACAGAGAAGAGATAGAGCCTGTTTTACCACTTCTGAATAAGTTCTGGATAGCTTATGGAAAACGACCTGTCAGATAAGCTAACAAGAACTTATCCAAAACTAGTTAAACAGGCCCATTATTTCTTAAATTGGATGTACACACGGCGACACATTAAGCTACGCAAAACAAACATAAGCTGGCCGTGCGACGTTGTACATTACTTTACCTACGCGCGGCCAGCTTATTTTGGTTTTGCGTAAGTTGATGTGTCGCCGTGTGTAAGTAAGATAAATGTGGAAGACACAGATACAGAAATTAACATTTGTTCTCTCCAAGTTAGGAGAAAACAGCAGGACCTCATTTATTTACATAAAATTCTACACTCGACTATAGATTGCCCTAGCTTATTGTCACTTTTAAACATCAATATACGTTTCGTTACTCGCAATCCACGAATATTTTCACTGCAGGTGTATAAAAATAATACATCGTTCTATAATCCGATTGTGAGAATGTGTAGACTACTAAATGATGTTGCCCATGATAACCCAGAGTTGGATATATTTAATAACAAAATTGGTGTTATTAAAAATAATATTAAGAGAATCCTTATGTAACATTCTTATCACTTTGTTATTAATAACTAGTGTTATATGTTCAAATGTTTGCATATTTACTATATTTAGGTTAAATTACAATAAAATACTACATTATATCAAAGTTTCTAAGTCGCAATTTTTAATGTTTCTGTACATGCATGTTTAGGGTTGCAATCTAGATTTAAGCTATAATGTTCTTGTGTTATTATATCATTGATTGTTTCCTGTTTTGTGTGTCAAATAAATAAAATAAAAATAAAAAATAAAGTTTTACAAAAAAAAAAAATATTACAACGGATTAAAAATTGACATCTTTTCGAAGTCTATACAAAAAAGTGTAAAGAAACCAATTTTTGTTATATTCAGATACATTTTTTTAACTTAAACTTGAATTAAGTACGTAAGTATTTTTTTCTGATTGCTAAAGAAAAAGTAGGTACCTACGCAGTCGGGTACCGGAACGCATTAATGCATCCGTGTGGTCTAATTTAAGTATAAAAGTGTGCTTGCCGCCCCCTCTATGATCAAAGGGGGTGTTCAGAGTTTAGAATCTTGTAGACTGGGCTTTAGAGGAAATATTGTATAAGGCCGTATGTACCAGTTTGGTTTAATCAATATTTGAGCGTGAGTTTAGTCTAGGTAGTTAATATACTACCTATCTATCTACTTTTTTTTTAAGTGCCATATTGAAAGCGATCTCATGTACCGCACTTCGTATAAACCCTGTGGTTTCAGAAGTGCGCCTGAAATTTATACAGGATCCTTCTTAATATGCTGACACTTTTTTAAGGGAATGATCAGATCATCAAACTGAACAACTTTCTCTATGGGACAAACATCGAAATCGCGAAAAAAAAGTCAGCCTACTCGCGCCAAATGTATGGGACAGCAGTTTTTTTTTCGCGATTTCGATGTTGGTCCCATAGAGAAAGTTGTTCAATTTGATGGTCTGATCATCCTCTTAAAAAAGTGTCAGCATATTAAGAAGGACCCTGTATATAATTATTATAAAAATAATGTATTGAATAAATAAATTAAAAGAAAAAAAAGGTCGACCAGAATCTCATGAAATGAAAAAAAGTAAAAAAATATAGATTTTCACATGGCAATGTCAAACTGTCATCAAGTAGGCCCTTTGCAAACTGCAACTTTTTGCGGCGATAAAAACGTGCGTTTTTAACGGGTGCATTTAAGATCATTTGAACGCCCAAATCATCTGGCCGAACATTTTCATCTTGTTTATAAGAAAAGGCATACAATTTTATAGCTGAATTTTATAACGAACGTTTTTCTTCGTGGCTGTATGGCGTTTCAGAAGTTCTGCAAAAATTCGCAGTGTTTAAAGGGCCCTAATCCAATTACCCCAGTGTTGCTTACTCTAAAATTTGATTTCCTCATTTTTCATGAGATTCTGGTCGACCTATACCTACCTAGTGGTCTAGTTGCGAGTAGCCTTTGTCTTCCGTGCAAGATGCGAAGCTAAATTATGAGAGGATGCGTAACGGAGCTATGAAACGGTGTGACTACTCTATTAACTATTTTTTTACTTTGAGCGCAGTTATCTCGAGACACAAGCATTATAAAGATTATGTTTCTATAGGACTTTTGTTCCATTGCCATTAGATTAGACCTATCCAACGATACCACATTCCATTTAATAAAAAAAAAAAAAAAAATTCCAACCCTTTTTGGGTTACGTTATCTATCTTCATGCCACGATTCAATAAGTGCAAATATGAGCGAGTTATTGAGGCGGAGCGTACAGACAGACAGACTGGATGGACAAAACTATTTCACTCCTTTTATGTGCGTAGAAAACCGACAGACGCCGTGAAACGCGTTTTGTCATGCATGATATTTGCCAAATTGCAAAGTCCCAGCATGAAAAAAACTCGCTCTGCTTAGCCCTTTTACACCCTTTTAAAATGGAATGACGTGTCTGTATACAGGGTGAAATTGATATCATTAGCATCCTATTAAACTAAGAGTCTACCATCAAACTGATCAACTTTTACTAGGGGAGCAAACCGATCGGAGAACAAAAAAAATTTGCTGTTGCATACATTTGAGTCGAATAGGCGTTGCAGTTTAATATGGAACAGGAACATTTGACTTTTTTTTGCTCCGATCGATTTGCTCCCATAGTAAAAGTTGTTCAGTTTGATGGGTAGACTCTTAGTTTAAAAGGATGCTAATGATATCAATTTCACCCTGTATAGGTGAATCTATGTGTATTATTATTTTAAGTTAAAAATACATAAAATCTGCCGTATCTAAACGTACCTATCTCTACATTTACCCGAGTGGGGTCTACGTCCCCTCGAGGACCTGCGTGTGCCTGTAATAGGTGTTTAGCGCGCCCGGCCGCATAATGTGTCCTCTATCTTGGACTCTTACCTTCTCATGCTGTCCTAGTAACGTTGTACTTGCACTTCGTAACTGGAGATTGTTTTTTAGCCGACTGGGGATAAGGGAGGGTTCTATTCAGCATACCAAGCACGAAAAAGCGACAAAACTAGATAGAATAACCCATAGATATAGTATAGGGGTAGATAAATATTAGCCCAGTCATTTTACGGTTTGAGCCGGGACTAATTGATAATTGCATTTTTTTTCGCTATAATATTGAAGAGCCAACTTGAGCTTATTAAAAAAAAAAATACGTCAGCAACAGTTCCAATTTCAAAATTTAGATATTATCTCGTTCTAAAAAACCTGATGATAAATTTTTTTTTGCACATATTTAAGGCTTTACATACATAGGTACTTCAAACATGGTATAAATATTTTTGTCTACTTAGAAGGTTTTGAAAAATACGTTCGTATTTTCTAATAAGTACAAATTTTTTTAAATTTTAGTGCCTATTTTATTGCTCAAAAATAATATTATATATTGTTAAATCTAGTTCAAATGAGTGCATTGGTATTAATATTATAATTTTGATTTATGTTGCGTAGCAATTTTTTTTAAATATGGTTTAGGATAGTATTTTTGTCACTAAATGGTGGCGGTTACAGTTTAAGTAAAGGTTACAAGTCCAATTAATAATTACTCCCCACCCCGCCTAATAAAACTCCGTAAAATGACTGGCCTATAGTATAAAGCAAGACATAAAAACGCTACTTGGCATCCATTCACACTTATGACAACCGCCCATTAGAATAAGCGAGGTGTCAATAGTACACACGGCGACACATCAAGCTACCCAAAACCAAAATAAGCTGGCCGCGCGACGTTATACATTACTATGCCGACGCGCGGCCAGCTTATTTTGGTTTTGGGTAGCTTGATGTGTTGCCGTGTGTACAACAGATACCGTCTTGAAACATTTTGTCACCAGGCCTCCAGCTGCACGGCTAGCATGCCACCCACGACAAAGCATTTAAACGAGAAAAACGTCATGCGCGCTCTTTCTAGCATACGTAAAAAAATAAGGATGGAGGCCCATCTCGATTTTTGTCGTTTTCTCGGGGGTGGCATGCGAGGCCTACTGGAGGACTATGCTATTTCTTTATGTTAAGAACGACTTTTGCTTGAATTTGCTTAAAAAGTAGTGCCATTTGTGTACCTAACTGATATTGTCGGTCTTTAGTTGATACGTCAATGAGAAAATTTTCATGCGCGCTTATTTTGGCATGTGTAAAAATAAAAGAGAGAGACACCGATTTTTATCGCTTTATATGCTAGGCTTCATAACTAATGAAGACATTGTCAAGTCAGACGTCTGTTGAGTTAGCGTGGAAAAATGGTGAAAATATAGGTACTCTGCGCGTTGACCAATATCTTGCTCCTGGTCACTTCAAACAATAAACGGGTTCGCAGTTTCGCACTCACAAGAAGAGGCAAGCATATTGTATGCTCATTGAGTGCGAGTGAAAGGTTCAAAAGGATCTAATAGGGTATTTGACAGGATGTAAAATATAGGATCTATTTGATGGCATCCGTATTTAATATGAATAACCTGCAACTTGCCTGCAACAAGGAACCATACATAGAACACATTCTACGAAAATGAAACAATGTATGTGTTTCATTCAATGTATGTGCCTGTGAGCGTTATTTATTATTTTTTTTTTATTACGAACTAGACTAGTTTGGAACTAGTATTATACCATAAAGGTATTATACTACGTAAGAGAGACAGTGACAGCTGAGAGAGCGAGATGTACCTAGCGGCATGCCTGTATAAAGAGATACGTGACGCGAGGCAATAGAACCGTTTTTGGGGATTTGGAGTCCTGGTAAAAATTCGGTTTCTGTGAATAAACGTGAACCTAAAGTGAAATCGTAGATAATTTTGTGAAATATACTAACACTGTTTCATTAAATTATTCACCATTTCACGTTAGATTGCGAATTATACACAGAAATCGAATTTTTACCCTGCCGAGGACTCCAAAAAACGTCCAAAAACGGTTACATTTGACAACTCATGTCACTTACTCTATTCCGTAAGGTATAATATCTTTATGTATTATACATAGTCTGCTACGAACACATGCATTGACGCGAGTACCTGTCAATAAAAAAAAAAAAACTATGGTCAGGTCGAAGGGATGAAGACCATACAGCTTGTCAGATGTAAATAGTTTTTGATTTTTAATCATTTTTTAATGCAGATAATTAAAAATGACTTTAAAAAGAAATGTTTGCGTCTCTTTTACAATCTTTTCCCTGTTCTTATTTAACTTCTTATTTTTAATAAAAACATTTTTGGCGGTCTCCAGAAAATATGCTCACTGTTTTGACACATTCGATGGCGCACAGCTAGAAAACTCGACGTTCTCTAGCTCGACGTTCGAATTACAGTAAATTTATTCAAAAAATATCTAACATAAACAGTTATATAAAACTTATTTTTCTCCAAGGAACCCATTTCAGATGTTGGAAGCGAAAGAGTGGAAAAATATTGTGAGCACTTCTTTTGTTATTGTCGCTTTATTGTATTTTTTGTACGGATATTTGGTATTTTGAGACGGGTCTCTTTTGCTCTAGCTCGAATAGAATCGTACTGGGAAATTACTGGTTAGAGAGAAATGAACATTTTTTTTTTTAAAAAGATAAATAAGAAGATAGAAAAAAAGAATAACTTAATTTGAAGTATCCGTTTCTGTAAAAGTAAAGAAAGACATATTATTTTTTAATGTGGAATTGTGGAGTAGCCAGTAACGTTTTTAATGGAAAAATTCAAGGAAAAATCAATCATTTTTATCGGGACTTCAATCAAAGAAAAAGTAGTTCAGTTTGATGGTCTGAAGCACCCCGTAAAATATGTAACGCATTTGTACAGGGTCCTATGCTGACACCTTTTTAAAGAGATGATCAGACCATAAAACTGAACAACTTTCTCTATGGTCCGAGATCCGACCGTAAAATTATGCACCTATTTCTTAGGCGAACGAAATGTGATTCTAGTGTATGCTTACACAGGGACAAAGAAAATATACACTACCGCGAAAAGAAGCGACACTCATGCATGTGTGCTCGTAAAACCGCTCGCGGCTATGTGTGCGGGTCGGGCGAGCGAGGGGGGGTGCGCAGTATGCGAGCGGGTGGGAAAACATGTCATTGACCTTTTGAATTACATGGTTGCTCTTGCTCGCACGACTGCACGACTCGGCCGTTGAAATAGGTAAATATTTTCTTTGATTCTGCGAGCGAAGCGTGCGACGCCGACCAATATACATAGACCATACACTATATAGTTATATTTTAGTTTTATGTTCAGTTTGCTTTGTAACTGATTTATAATACCGAACATAAATAATATAATGACACAGGCTTAGATTAAAAACTGTTTACTATATCTATGGACACAGGTTAGTTAAGGGTTAGTTTAATTCCAAAGCACAGCACAAAAGAGTAGGTATACAATTAGAAGGAGTAGGTACTTAAAGAGGTAGTTACTTTTCTCAAATAAATAAATGAGAAAATTATATCGTAATTTGCAAGTATACGTAGCAAAACATATTTTTTATTCAATACTATTGTAATACATAGTTACAAGAACGATTTTAATTATTCATTTTATCGTAAGTGACAAGGTATTCATTTTATCGTAAGTGACAAGGCGTGTATGACCGACGCTCAACTTACGATAAATTAAATATTCAACAATTTCATTGTAACCGACAAGTACTGACATGTACAAATGAACATGTTTTGCAAATTACGGTAAAATTTTCTCATTTTAATAAAATCGTAAATATCTGTGCCTTAGCCGTCTGTGTAAAAATATGGATATCATAATCTAGAGATTACTTGAATAAACCATATTTGTCACTTACGAGGAACTTAGTTCTTACCCAGGAACTGTTTGTGTGAAGTTAAAAAGGACATTAAAAAAATATACCTATAGCTTTTTGTTGTTAGTATAATCATAATCAGTGCTCCGTCACTCTTGTTTGACAGCTGCGAAAAGTACCTACAGCGTCGGCGCCAATTAGGTTTGTCAAAATATTTTTGGGAGACCTAAATCGAAAACTATTTCGAGATAATTGTCTCAATAATTGTCGCGGGATATCACAATTTCTTGGTTGACATTCCACATATCCGCACCAAGCGCCTTTCTGAATCTTTTTTACCCGACTGCGCCAGAAGGAGGGTTATGTTTTTCGAGCGTATGTATGTATGTTTGTATGTCTATTTCTTTGGCACGGCCTACAGCCTAAGCGGCCCGATGGATTTTGACGTATGATGTGTCGTTAGATTTTTAAAAATCGTGAGAGTGACTTAGGCTATATTTTTTTATTATGGCATCTGGGAATTAAAAAAAAGAGAGGGAATAAATAATTTTTATTTGTAAAAATTTACAATATGGGTATCAAATGAAAGCTAGTAAACAGACGATTCCAAATATGTATACAACGTCTTAATGAATAAACTAAAAAGTAGTTTGTTTAGAATCAAGAGCAGAATCGAATTATCATGGTTTCAAAACAGGTAATTTTTGACAAAATTTAATTTATTTGTTTTTAAAATTTTTAATTTACCGAACCCGATGTCAGACCACCTCAAAAGCACACTCACCTTACTAACTACCAATACTAGATTATTAAAATATATCCATGAGTACGTTAGGTAGCGATTTCATTTATTGCTGAAATGACAACAAATCATTTTTGCCTCAAAACTTAAAATGAAAATAACTTTAAATTTTAACTATCAAAATAATGAAATTATTGTTTCAATCTAATTATTTTGTTATAAATCAGTTGGGTTCTATGAGGTTTTGCGTTAATTCATTAACACGTTGTATATTGTAGTACTTTTATGCTACCATTTCGACATAGGACTGAAAAGTATGAAATAAACCAAATTATTACGAAAAACAAAAAACCCGACTGCATAAAAAAACTGTTAGCTGAAAAGAGAAAAACAGGCTCTATAATCACTAATCAGCTATAACAACATTAATTAAATATAATTTGAATGTTATTAGGTAGGTATTGCAGGCGAGGACAAACCAAAGGAAGGTACCTAGGTATGTATTATACTTAATTCATCTTTGTCCCCGTTTGCGATACCTACCTAATAACATTCAAATTATATTTTACTTATGGCAACGTGAAGGCAGGGCTAAGCTCCGATAAAGGGGGTGAGGTGCGGGGTCTGAGGGGAGATCGCGAGCAATTCGTTCGAATTTTGAATTTAAATATTAGAGTGTTCAATAATTCTTCAAGATGCCACAGTATACCAACATGTCATATAATTGATACCAGTTGAACAACACCAATAACAAAGTTAAAGTTATTTATAGGTATTATTGTAGGCTATTGGCATAAGTAATTCTTTGATGAAGATCTGATGAATGGCTTTGGAAACAGGTAAATGGAACTCCTCAACAGTTGAAAACAAATCATTGGCAATTGAATAAGTTGTTTGAAATCATCAATTATATGCTATAAGTGAGCCTTGCTAAAACTACACGCTTCAAAAGATGGTTAATAGTTGGGGTTAGGTGACAATTCGCCAGCAAAAAATAAAAAACAAAAAAAAATATATACAATAAAAAAATATAATAAAGTCCCAACGAACTCCTAGGAAGATTCGCAACGAGCTCCTTGCCACCTTGCTAGCGACCGGAATCGAACTCGCGCCAACCGCACCAAACCGCCGCTCTGCTCTGGAGGCGAGTACCGAGACCACTCGACCAACTGGTGCTGCGCTGGACTCGGCAAAATAAGGCATGCCTTGCCACAACTACTTACCACAGCTTTACAGATGCTTAGGATGAGTCATACTGACTCTAAAGTGGACACTTTTCTTCAATCTGACATCGGATTCGTGTTCAGGGTCCACGCGGACCCTCAGATATTGATTTTGGAAGCAATCGGTTGAGAAACACAAATTGAAAATACCAGTGAGCAGTTTTTGTAACAGTTATTCAGCTCCATCATTAAATAGGTACTGTTTACGCGTGTTTTCTTGACCTTTCAAAAGCCTTCGATCTGGTGTCTTATGACAGATTGTGGCAGAAGTTATATGAGGACACAGCCCTGCCTGCCGAATTAATCAAGTTGATGCAATTTTGGTACGGACACCAAAGTAATACAGTTAAATGGGCCGGATCGATGTCTGATGCGTACAGGCTGGAGTGTGGAGTTAGGCAGGGGGGGTTGACCTCGCCAAGACTATTCAACCTGTATGTAAACGGGCTGATGGGTGAACTCAATGACGCCATGGTGGGATGTTCCATTGATGGCAAATTTGTAAACAACATTAGTTACGCGGATGATATGGTGTTGTTGAGTCCATCTATCAGTGCGCTCAGGAAACTGCTTGGCATCTGTGAGCGCTACGCGGTGCGCCATGGTCTCCGGTATAATGCTGCTAAGAGTGAACTGTTGATGTTCAGAGCAGGGACTAAATACTATCCCATTGTACCAACGGTCACACTTGGAGGCACTCCGCTTCGAGTGGTATCGGAGTTTAAATACCTGGGGCACTGGGTCACCGCGTCGCAATCTGATGACAAGGATATCGAGAGGGAGCGTAGGGCGCTGGCAGTGAGAAGTAATATGTTGATTCGCAGGTTTGCGAGGTGTACGGAAAGCGTTAAAATCACATTGTTCAGGGCTTTCTGCCAATCATTTTATACTTGCAGCCTGTGGATCAACTTTACTCAAAAAGCTTACAGTGCCTTACGTGTCCAATATAATAATGCGTTCAGGGGGTTGTTGGGGCTGCCGCGCCACTGTAGCGCATCAGGAATGTTCGCCTCTGCGCACACCGATGGCTTCCCAGCCATCATGCGCAAGAGAGTCGCGTCCGTGATGCGGCGGGTGCGCGGCAGCGCAAACACCCTCCTGACCATAGTAGCAAATAGGGTGGATGGCCCGATACTCAGGCACTGGACTTCAACCCATGTAGTGCCAGCTAGCCGCGCCTCTAAATAAATATTTTTCCAATATCTATATGACATGTCTATAATTGTATTTAATTTTATATGTTTTGTGTTTGTTTGTATTTGGAATTTGAATTGTTATTCTGCCTACTAACATAATTATAAGTGCATTTTTGTTATTAACACATATGGACAAAAGAAGTCTGAAAATAAATGAATGAATGAATGAAAGTATGGATGCAGTCTCGCACTACGTCTTGTCGTACGATGATGGAAGGGGGATGGTGGAATCAGGTCATGTAACTCCTGGGCACATTCGCCGAAGTGTAGCCGATAGAATACCGACAGACAAGCGACCAATCGTCGGTGCTCCAGACTATGTAGCTTAGTCTCGACGAGTGCATCGTCATCGATGAGTCTCTTGGCTCGACGCTCAACCGAGTCCAGTGCGTCAAGTTGGTATTTCGCAGAGCCGTCCCAGAGGTGACTGCAGTACTCCATGCAAGATCGCACTTGGGCTTTGTAGAGAGTAAGAAGCTGTGCAGGCGTGAAGTACCGCTTAACCTTGTTCAGGATACCAAGTTTCTTGGCTGCGGTTTTAGCTTTGGACTCAATCGAGCGGCCGAAGTTCAGGTCCGACGTGAGTTCGAGACCCAACAACTCTAGACTTTCTGAAATCGGAATGGAGACACCCTGGAACGTAGGAGACACATTAGGACGTGACCTTTTTGCGGAAAACAGACAGGCCTGTGTTTTAGTGGCATTGAATTCAACCAAGTTGGCAGTACCCCATTCGGACACTGCCGTCAAGGTCGAATTCGTACGCTCGACCATGGCCTCTCTCCGGGACCGGACTTCGTGGCTGTCGGCCTGTCTAACAGGCAGATATCTTTCAGTGACCGTGCTGTCGTCTGCGTACCCAAATATACCGGGCTGTAGCAGATCATTGATGTGCAGCAGAAATAAGGTCGCAGAGAGAACTGATCCCTGAGGGACACCAGCATTGATCGCCTTAAGGTCAGACGACGAGCCGTCTATTACAACTCGAATAGACCGTTCGCTCAGGAAATCAGCTATCCAGTCACACAGGCCAGAAGGGAAACCAATTGATGGAAGCTTGCTTAAGAGGCTAGCGTGCCAGACCCTGTCAAACGCCTTGGAGATATCGAGTGATACCGCCAAAGCCTCACCATGTTTCTCCATGGCTTCGCCCCATATATGTGTGGCGTACACTAGAAGATCGCCAGTGGACCGCCTCTGCCGGAAGCCGTATTGACGGTCGCTAAGGATATTGTACTCTTCTAGGTACGTAAGAATGTGGGTGTTCAGAATACGCTCCATAACCTTACAGAATATGGAGGTAATAGCAATGGGACGATAATTGGCAGGGTCTGCCCGACTACCTTTCTTAGGAACAGGTTGTACGTTCGCAAGCTTCCATGATTCTGGGACTTTACCCGTTTCCAGAGACAGGCGATATAAGCGTGTTAAGACCGGAGACAACTCGGGTGCGGTGTTCTTTAGTACTATGGCTGGAATCCCATCAGGACCACTAGCCTTATTCACGTCTAGGTTGCGCAGCACTTTTCGAACCTCTTTTGTTCGAATACCAATGGACGACATTACTGTGTCACAACATGGTATCGAGGGCGGTGTTTTAGCGCCAGCAAACAGACAGGCAAACAAATTCGCTTTGTCTTTCGCGGTGTGCGCGAGTGATCCGTCAGGTTTTAGCAGAGGAGGAAGCGAAGGGCGACAGAAGTTGGACTCAACCGATTTGGCTAGGGACCAGAACGCTTTACTACCTGAAGGGTACGAAGCCAATCTAGCGCCTATGCGGCCAATATGGTCGTATCGGGCCCGGCGAAGAACTCTTTTGCTTGACTTGGCGGCTTGGTTGAAGGCTTTTTTCTTTTCCCGAATATCCGGAGCTTTACGACTTCGGGCTTCAGCCCACTTCTGGTAGGCCGAGTTCTTATGCTGCTCTGCAAGAGCACACTCGGTGTTGTACCAGGGGCGAGACTTGCTACCGATTGGTACATCGGAGTATGGAATAAAATATTCCATACCTCGAATCGAAGTAGCTTTCGAATCGGAAACGAAAATCAGACAATTAAGTAAACTTTTTCGATGAGTTTACAAAAATAACAGAAAATTAATACGTCTTTAGAACTCTGTATTTAAACGGCATGGTTAGAAAAGTAACTTAAAATTTTAAACTACTTCTTCCGAGTAAACTGAGTTCACACCTACTACCCGAAAGGTGAGCCAGAAAACGGGACAATTGGCGTCCCGCGCACATCTTTGACGGGACGCATCATCATAGGGTCTAGAAACGGGACGTTCCACCTCTCGCGGGACGGTTGGCAACCCTAAATATAACGCACCCCCGAACGAATAAAGGTGTAAAGTGCCATAACACCCTTTTCACTTTTATTCCATGTTTGGAATCTACAGCCTTCAATAATACACGTCCTAAATTTTTACTACGCAGCTATGGTGCATATTCATAAAATTATACGGGAAGACATCTTTTTTTTTTTTATTAACTATGGGTTTGCTCTTGACCTCAATCCAGTCCTCAGGACGAAGATGGGGTCGTAGATGTAGCGAGCTTACCCAGAATATGCCTATTCACTCGTACTTTAAAGGAATTCGGGTTGTAAGTACTCGGAAATACTGACGCAGGTAAGGCATTCCACTCCTTGGCTGTGCGCATTATAAAAGATTCAGAAAGGCGCTTGGTGCGGATATGTGGGATGTCAACCAAGGAGGGGAAGATCCCGCGGTGCGTCTGGAAGTCCGATAGTAGAAAGGGGAAGGTGGGATGAGCTCATGCAGCTCAAGGGCACACTCACCGAAGTACAATCTGTAGAAGACCGACTAGGCTAGGCTATGAAGCTTGGCCTCCACCAGCTTACTATCGCCAATGAGCCTCCTGGCTCTGCGTTCAACCGAGTCGAGTGCGGCAAGTTGATACTTGGCTGAGCCATCCCACAGGTGGCAGCAGTACTCCATACATGATCGGACCTGAGCTTTATACAATACTAAGAGCTGTCCAGGAGTGAAGTACCGCTTCACCTTGTTTAAGATGCCCAGCTTTTTGGCCGCAGTTTGAGCCTTAGACTCGATGTCAGCGCCGAAGTTGAGTTTCGTGGTCAAGCTTATACCCAGAAGCCCAAGACTGTCGGAAACAGGGACAGATGTACCCCGGAAAGTAGGAGTCAGATTAAACGGACTCCTTTTTGCGGTGAACAGACAAGCCTGTGTTTTGGTGGCGTTGAAGTTGACTAAATTATTGTCACCCCACTGGGAGACAAGACTTAAAGTCAAGTTTGTCCGCTCAACCATTTACCTGCGCATTTACCGCTCACCTGCGAGCGTATTTTATCCCCGCTGGCCCCTGCGCCAGATACATATCTCTCCATGACAGTACTGTCATCTGTATACCCAACAATACCTGACACAAGGAGGTCATTGATGTGCAGCAGGAAAAGTGTCGCGGAGAGAACAGACCCTTGAGGAACTCCAGAATCAATTGCCATAAGGTCAGAAGAGCAGCTGTCAATGACAACTCTAATCGACCGTTCTCTCAAGAAATCAGATATCCAGCTGCAAAGATCAGCAGGGATGCCATAAGCGGGAAGCTTGTTCAGCAAACTAGCGTGCCATATCCTGTCAAAGGCCTTCGAGATGTCAAGTGATACAGCCAGTGCTTCACCGTGCTTCTCGATGGCCTCGCCCCAGCAGTGCGTGACATACACAAGAAGATCCCCAGTCGATCGCCCCCGGCGGAAGCCATATTGGCGATCACTGAGTAGATCATTGTCTTCTAGGTATGACAGCAACTTACTGTTAAGTACTCTTTCCATGATTTTACAGAGAATGGAAGTAATGGCGATAGGGCGGTAGTTACAGATATGAGTTTACTATGTAATTTATTTGGCCGCAAAACACGACAGATATGGATTTTCATACAACATTGCCGGCCGCTGCACGCATGTATTTGGCCAGTACAGCAATTTTGATTTATCTCGAAGAAGGTTGTCAAAATAATGCTCACATTTCCAAGCATGTTTGAGAAAAATTCATATTTACGTGAGCGCCTTCTAGGGTCAAAAAACGCAGTCACCTTTTCAGTCTAATCACCGGCTATTGAAGCATCAAAACTAATGCAGGGCGCTTTGAAAGGCGGGAGTAGCACTCGCACGAGCGATCAGTGCCGGTTGCATTCGCTAAAATTAATTTGCGCGGTCATCAGAATTTTTCAAATGTTACTCGCACGATCGATACGTCTCGGGTGTAAAGGGATAGTGCGCGGCTGCCGCGCGAGATAATGCTCGATGGTTTGCCATGCGAAGTCGGTACGCACCTGTAAATCAACAATCTTGATTGTTTTGCCATTTGTGGCACCGCCCAAAATTGTTCGCTTTTTTAACCGACGAAAACAAAACAAAAAACGGTGGAGGTTTTCAAGTCGACGCGTATACAGGGTGTAACAAAACACCCTAGTAATACTTAACTGGGTGCTTCAGACCATCAAACTGAACAACTTTCACTATGGGGGCAACATAGAGAAAAAAATTAAAAAAATCTGTTATCCCATACAAAAGTGCAGCACCGACTCGACTAAAATGTATGGGACAGCAGATTTTTTTATTTTTCTTGATGTTGGCTCCATAGTGAAAGTTGTTCAGTTTGATGGTCTGAAGCACCCCCTTAAGTATTACTAGGGTGTTTTGTTACACCTTGTATATATATATTTTTTTTTTTATGTATGTACGCATAACTTTTTACGGAGTAATCTGATTTTGATATTTTTTTTTGTTTAGTAGGTCATACTTCAGAGGTGGTTCCATTTTAATTTGGTGAAGATCTGGTAAAGGGTTTCGGAGATAGACAATAGAACTCCTCAAAGATCGCCTATCATCGACGATTGAAATAAATGATTCGTGTTCAAGTTTTCTTTTAGGTCATACTTCAAAAGTGGTCCCATTTTAATTTGATGAAGATTTGGTAAAGGGCTTCGGAGATAGACAATAGACTCCTCAAAGATCTATAGCATATCATCGACGATTGAAATAAAAGATTCGTGTTCATGTTCCCTTTACATGTCCAACGGATATGTTAACCCAATATAACACCAACGCTGAAAATTAAAAAAAAAAAAATTTTTAACAAAGTATGAATACTGACTTCAAAACTCAAAAAGTAAAAAATAATAAATATTACAGCGGATGAATTTTACGTTAGCATCTATTAAGAATATCATTTTGTTTTATTGTAGTCGGTGTCAAGCCTAGCCAAAAAATTATTGCAAGCTCAGTCTCGAATCGTACAGGCTTGACAGCGACTTCGATAAAACAAAATGATGAATTCAATTCTGACATTACTAATTATGATTAATTTAAAATTGAATACTTGTTTAATATTGAATATTTATGAAATACGGAAAAAATATGTAAATTATGAATTTTATATTGACTTGTTGTAAATTTATACTCAATATTATTCTGTGTTTTATATGTAACTTATTAGGTTTTTCTTTAGCTTTTATTTCAAACACAATGTAATTTGTATATGAATAAATAAATATGAAATAATATGAAATATGATATTCTTATAGATGCTAACGTAAAATTCATCGGCTGCAATATTTATTATTTTTAGGTACTTTTTGAAATTTGAAGTCGGTTTTAATTTTTTGTCAAAAAATTTTTATTCAGTACAAAATCTGTTGGTATATTTTAAATAAAATAGTCTAAATTGTAAATATTAAAGCAATTTTTATTACAGTATTTTTTTTTAATTGTAGTGTACTTTCTTTGTACAGTGGGAAATAAAAGTATAAAATGAGAAAATACCTAAGCTAAACTCGCAAGACGATCCCTTTTCAGAAAATGTAAGTATCCGCTCTTGGATTCAAGGAACCCTACTGTTTTCCACGAAACCCTAAGATACACTTTGGGAACCGCTTACCTCTTAGGATGCCTCGCTATGCGCTACAGAAACAACTTTACCTACATCAGTTTAGCAATTCGTAGCACCACGAGTCATTTTGGTGTTGTCCTACTGAAAGCTATATTCGTGAACTGTGGCACTATGATGGAACTGTCATTTTGCCTACATAATTTACAATTCAAAAATAAATTTACAAATTAGTTATATCTACAATAATCACAGCTATTATTTACAATTTGAGCAATATTAGAAATATTTATATAGATATTAATACAGAAAAAAGCCGGAAATGTTGTAAAATAAGACGTGAAATTTGAAGAAAAGTTTGACATAGGTCTTACCTCTACAAGCGCTGCCGCGCTTCTAAAATGGCGTATCGCATCGGCAAAATGGCGAGACGCTCGAAATTTCGTAGATATTTTGGAATTGTGTTGAAGTATATAAAGTAAAGTAAACGAAATATATCTAGCTGCCAAGCTTATGTTATGGCCAAGATAATAGTATATTTTATTTGCGTAAATACAGTTTCTTCTAGATATAAAATGATATTAAAAGTAAGAAAGAGGGGTAACTTCGGGATGTTTTTCTATCTAGCCAAATTGTTCCAATCGTGTACTGAATAACCTTCCTGCCTAGGAAATATCCCCAACTATAATATATATTTCATTCAAATCAAAATTATTACATTTTGAATGGAAAAAACGTAATCGAAAAAGCGATTTTTTACGAGTTTATAAACTCATTACGCCTTAATGTTGTTATAGCTGATTAGTGATTATAGAGCTTGTTTTTCTCTTTTCAGTTAACAGTTTTTTTATGCAGTCGGGTTTTTTGTTTTTCATAATTTATAATGCGCACAGCCAAGAAGTGGAATGCCTTGCTTGCGTCAGTATTTCCGAGCACTTACAACCCGAATTCCTTTAAAGCACGAGTGAATAGGCATCTTTTGGGTAAGTTCGCTACATCTTCGACCCCATCTTCGTCTTGAGGACTGGATTGAGGTCAAGAGCAAACCAATCAGTAATTAAAAATAAATAAAAATATTTTCTATGTCAGAAATTTCAAAATGAAAAGATTACAGATATTTTTAATAAAATAAAGTCGTTTTTCGGTCCGACTAGTGACGTCATTCGGTGGACCTATAAACTCCTAGGTAAAATAAAAATCAACTTAAAATAACTGGCCATTAAGAAAAAAATATAAATATATTCAATATGTCAGAATTTGACATTTGATGTTGCCGTTTCTGTTTCCAGTTGTAAATAAGTAAATTTAAAAATGACGTACTTAATATAGGTAATATTTAATGACGATTTTACAAATGACTAAATACTAGTTATAAATTCTTTGCGACATCAATATGTATTAAATTCAACCTGATTATATTATTATCCAAATTATTGTCAAATTTTAAGGCATTATTCTAAACCTAGAAATCGATGAATGTAACACACAAACTATTTATTATTATATATATATATATATATATGTATTTATTATTATACTTATTTATTTTATTTTGAAACAATCGAATGAAAATTAATTACTTTAAATTTTAATGAATTGGAATTTACATACTACATGTTTATTCTAATCGTAACTTCTTACTCATTACTTCAAATTAAAATACATTTATCCCTTACGATGTGATTTTAACGTTTTATCGTGTCGCTTGTAAGAAACAATATTTTTGTAGGAATACCTACTCGATTCAAACGTAAGAGACAGCAGATTTTTTTTTGTTCTGAAAGGTTTGCTCACATAGTAAAAGTTGTTCAGTTTGATGGGTAGAGTATGTGGTTTAGAGGTTTAATGATACTTTTCCTTACACCCCGTATACACCACTAGTTTTAATTACTAACTACATTTTAAGGGTATTTTCATTCGAATATATAAAAAACCCTTCGTGCACCCCTACGCAGAAAATTTATTTCATAATTCTGTCTTCAGCGATTTAAGCTGTGAGCTATTTGTCGGTCAGTCAGCGGAACTGTTTTATAAGTATAGATGAATAAACAACTAAACGCAAAAGACAGCAATAAAATTTTATTTTGAGTGACAAATTCAGCGGGCAAAGCTCAGCTTACGATCTTCCTAAAAACGCTCGATAGAAGCGATGAATATGTTCCATACCTTCTATTGATTTTAATGTAAGTGCCTAAGCGTACAGTGAATTTGTTTAATCAGAGAAAAAAAATCGGAGTTCAGTGGTATTTTCAGGGGACTTACGACAAAATGTCCCTTACGACATTTGAAACGCAACTTGAGAGTTGTGCGCGTCGTATGCTGAATTTGTCGCTTACGATAAAAACATCAACAGTGGAAATTGCAAATGTCGTAAGGGACATTTAAGTCCCCTGAAAATACCACTGAACTTCGAATTTTTTTCTCTATCGATATGTATTAAATCATGTTTTGATATCCCTTAAAATGAATGAGATACGAGGCCCATCATTTTGTAGTAAGTTAAACTTTACGTCGTATAAGCAAGGAAAATTTCAACCTTCTTGCATATAAGTAAAAGTTTAGGTTCAAGCTCTAATGTAATTTTTTGAAACGTCTTAAGTCTTTATAGTTACCAGCTGTAATACACAAACTAATTAGAAAGAACTACCTGTAATACGTTGTAAGTAACCCACCTACAAAATAATTATATTCTTTACAACATAAATTCTGTTAAAATAATTTTAAACTTGAAATGAACATTATTAACAATTCTAATTACTTAGTGTCATCCCCAGAGTATTAGTACCTATGTCATTTATTATTTCCTTGCACCAGTGTAAATAAGGTTGTCTGGAAGAAATCGCTTTTTAGCGATAAGACCACCTTATTTGTAATTCTATATCTTTATTCAAATGTATATTCTGTTTTTTTCTGTTTCTGTTGTCTTGTTGTGTGTTGTCTCTGACTACCCCCTCGGGGAATATAGTCGTGAGCATATGCTTATGCTTATATTCTGTTTTGGTGTGCAATAAAGTATAATTGAATTGAATTGAATTGAATATTCGTTTTCCGCAAGTATCAACCCTATAGGTCACCGACGCGGGGGCTCACACGTACGAGGAGTGTCGTGGCTGTGACAGGGATTAATTCAACGCCACCAAGTTGCCTAGAAAAATCTTGCCGCAAGTATCTTTTCCATTATGATTTGTGGTATAACTTTTTCCACCTGTCTGTTAGGGACGTAAATGAGGTGCCATCGGAAGGAGACTGATTTAGAGTACTGGAAAAACTAGGGTTGCCACCTCTCAATCTGCCGCAACTATAGGGTTGCCAGGTTCAAAGAAGTCATTTTTGAACCTGGCAACCCTGGAGTTGCGGCAGACTGAGAGGTGGCAACCCTAGTTTTTCCAGTTCTTTAGACTGGTGTCCTTCCGATGGCACCTCATTTACTTCCCTAGCAGACAGGTGGAAAAAGTTATACCACAAATCATAATGGAAAAGATACTTGCGGCAAGATTTTTCTAGGCAACTTGGTGGCGTTGAATTAATCCCTGTGTAAGCATACACTAGAATCACATTTTGTTCGCCTAAGAAATAGGTGCATAATTTTACGGTCGGATCTCCCACTACAACATCGTAATCGTGAAAAAAAAAATCTGCTGTCCCATACATTTGACTCAAGTAGGTTTGCAGTTTTGCTTTTCTATCACAGCGCACAATTTTTCCATGTAGGTAGAAGTGCCAAGTGTGATACCATTTTGAAAACTTGATTAAATGGGCCAAAACCGCCAACACCATCTTAGCTTTATTTTACAAAGTAGCGGGTATTAATAAAATCTCACTAGAAGACTATAATTAGGTAAAATATAGGGGTAGATAAATAATATAAAGCAAGACATCTTCTTCTTATCGTGTGGGCAGAGCGCTGGTGCCAGGGTTTTTTCAGACCGCCTTACGACCTCTGACGTGGTTTTTATGTAACGACTACCACCACCAGAGATAGTAGCCGGGACCAACGGCTTAACGTGCCATCCGAAGCACGGAATCATTTTTCTATTCAGACAATCAGGTGATTCAGCCTGCAATGTCCTAACCAACTGGGGAAAAACGCACAAAGTGACATATCACTAGGTGTCCCCCGTGGGAATCGAACCCACGACCTCCGTATCGAGAGCCAATGCTCTTAACCATTAGACCACGGAGGCAGTAAGACAGACAGACAGGCAGACGGAGGAAGCAAGACAGATATGCTACTTGACATCCATTCACAATTATGACAACCGCCCATTATAATAAGTGAAATGACAATAGTAAACGGAACCGTCTTGAACCATTTTGTCACCAGACCTCCAGCTGGAAGACTCAGCTATTTCCTTACGTTAAGAACGAATTTTGCTAGAATTTGTTTAAAAAGTTGTGACATTTGTTTAAAAGACGTAACAGATTAACATCTAATCTAGCCCTGTCACTCTTATGGCAATCTGTGTGCGACTGTAAGGAATGACTACATGTTTTTGTACAGTTTTATATTGGGTAGACCTGGGTAGAAATTAATTTCACAACCTACATAACTATAATGTTTACTCAAAGTACATGTTCTAATGCCTATGTAATACCTAGTTTTAGCTCCTCATCTAAGCAAGGGTTCAACCCCTATGTAAAGAATGTCTTCCTTTGATCCTGTATAATAGAAATATGTCAACGAGTTGTGCGTTAGGTACGCCATCTTGTCTTTTGAGCGTGGCGCGTGGGGGGAAATGGAATGGTGTAATTAAAAAATGAGGTTAGCAAATAAATATGTGCCTAGTGCTGACGTACATAAGGTAGTAAAAAAACCCGGTCAAGTGCGAGTCGGGCTACTCACGAAACGAGGGTTCCGTACCACACCACCACATATAAACTTACAAAAAAGTTTAGTTTTCTCAGGGACCTTTAGCACGAGACCGACTCACACTTGGCTGGTTTTTATTATTTGCTGTTATACTGTAGAGTTTGCTCTATAATCATACCACGTTTGACGCTTATATGCAACGTGTTAATAAATTAGCGCAAAACCTCATACACCCCAACTGATTTATAACAAAATAAGTAGATTAAAACAATAATTTCATTATTTTGATAGTGAAAATTTAAAGTTATTCATATTTTAAGTTTTGAGGTTAAAATGATTTGTTATCATTTGAGCAATGAATGAAAGCGCTAACGTACTCATGGATACATTTTTATAATCTTGTTTTGGTAGTAAGTAGGGTGAGTGTGCCCATGCGGTGGGTTGTCATCGGGTTCAGAAAATTAAAAATTTTTATTAAGAATTATTTAATATTTTGAAAAAAATTACCTATGTTGAAATCATAATAATTCGATTCTGCTTTCGATTCTAAACAAACTACTTTCTAGTTTTGCGTTAATTCATTAGTTAACACGTTGTGTACCTATTACCGTTTTTACCATAGAGCGAGAAGAAAAGTTGTTGATAAAATCTAGTTCCTTGTATATCCTCCATAATTTCAACATTTTTGACATTTTTATTATTTGTTAACAAATCGCCGTAATAACGCATATTCTGTGAAAATTTCAACTAAATAGCCCTAAATAGGTAGGATAGACGAACGGATGGACAACGTAGGCTTAGTAATAGGGTCCCGTTTAAAACCATTGGGTACGGGACCCTAAATAGTAAAAAATAAGGGGGAAATAAACAAGATATTACTAAGTACTAATATAATTATACGAGCTTTTACCCGCGACTTCGTCCGCATAAATTATATACCAGATTTTAAGTCAGATGATAAGTTATCAAACAAAAAAAGTTTCATCAAAATCGGTTCAGTAGTTTTTGCGTGATACTCGAACAAACATACACCCAAACAAACAAACAAACAAACGAACAAACAAACAAACAAACAAACAGACAGACAAAAAATCCAAAAATTGGTGATTTGGAATCAGGGACATCTAAAAATCATATCGTAATTTTTTTTTTTTGTAAATATCTTCAATGTACAGACAAATTTCTGTTACAGTTTTATAATAGTTTAGATACCTACTTGTGGGACCACAAGAAACGTATTTATTTCTATGATTTGTTATTTTTCTATACTTATCGTAAAAATTGTCAACAAGGGTCAAACTTGGTGCGCAAAGATTTTTTATTTTTTTTGTCTTCACTGCGGTCGTTTAGACAAAAAACGATATTTGTAAGGTAAAACAACAAATAAAACAACGGGTTACACTCCGGGAGTGCCGGCAGAAGTGAAAACTAAGAGATCTTACGTCTTATGTCACGTGACGTCACGGTCTGACTATATCCATACTTACGAATTTTCCATCAGGTTACGTGACGTCACGGTCCTGACGCGAGTTTAACATTTTTTCCCATCGCAAAAAGTGCACAACGCCGCTAAAGAAGTTTTCACTTCAATAAAAACCGTTCAAGGGTGTGTCGGGCTTGCGCCAAAGGTCCCGGTGTTTTTTTTTAATTATAATTTTTTATGGTGATTACGGAACCCTCCGCCCGCGAGTCGACTCGCACTTGGTCGGTTTTTTATTTTAAAGCCCGTCGATTGCACATGCATTTCATGGTGAATTCGTTATGATATAGCAGATGTGCAGCGTGCAGTCACAAAATGCAGTGGTCGCTAATGCAAGCAATGGCTTCGCCAATTTTCATTTATTAGTGTCTATGCATTTTTGATAGGTTTCTAATGGCCCCGATTCGGACTGTGCCACTTGAGGGGTCAATTTTATACAAAACTTTGACGCACAATACGCGTAGAAGTAACTTTGTATATATGAAAAAATAGGTTGTAAAATCTAGATGTCGCGTATTAAATAAAATTTGCTATTTATACTATAGTTACGAAGATATAAAGCTTTGAAATTTTTCATACAAAATTTTCAAAGCTTTATATCTTCGTAATTTTATTATAAATTGCAAATGTTATTTGATACGCGACATCTAGATTTTATAACCTATTTTTCTATATACCTACACAAAGTTACTTATATTAATACCGTCTACGCATATTGTGCGTCAAACGTTTGTATGGACTGAAACCACCTTAACTAAATTTATTCCTGTCACTTTCTAAAATAAGATTAAGAAAAGAGACAGACAACCAACAGCTGACTTTAGTGCTGTCAAAGTGACGTTACACGCCCAAAATAAGATGCCATCATACTGTATGCCATCTTATCTAAGGCGTTGTTGGGCGTGTAACGTCACTTTGACAGCACTAAAGTCAGCTGTTGGTTTTCTGTCTCTTTTCTTAATCTTATTTTAGAAAGTGACCGGAATAAATTTAGTTAAGTTAAGTCGTGGCACAGTCCGAATCGGGGCCATTGTAGACTATTATTTTACTGTGATTTGGTCCACGTATACGTCCATGTAATACAATAGATTGTCAAAGAATATTGTAATTTTTGTGTAGATACAATAAATACTATTAGTTCAGTAAATCTGTTTGGAAAATGATACCCTACCTTACAAAAGGTCGGGTATCCGGGATTTTTGGATATGTTATACAGGTAGAGGTCCTTAATAAAAATACAAGTTTTCGACCTTGGGGTCCTGCCGCGGGCTCTGGTGTGACCATAAAACAACGAAAATTTTGAGACTTTTTCAGTAAAACTTAAACGTTGGGTTTAAGAGCAAACTTGTTTACTAAAGCTTTAAAGAAGACCAAATCCGCTACAATTTGATAGTTGAATCATCTTTATATACTGAATAGTTCCCAAGATACAACACCTCAAAGTATGGAGAGGTATGACTAATTCCTTAAAATTTCGTTTTTTTTTTTACTTTATTAAATATGTTATTAACTTTAGGTTTCACTGTGAAGGTGTTCAGAAGAAGTATAAAAAATGCGCTACAATATGTTTTTTGAACCATAAGATGCGACACTTGTAAATTTTCAGCAAATGTCAATTGGTAAACAAATACTTAGATATCGAACAGATTTTTTTTTTACAAAATAAAATGTAGCCTATGGTAATCAGGGATAGTATAGCTTTCTATCAGTGAAAGAATTTTACGAATCGGTTTGGTACTTCCAGAGATTACCTACATACGAAAAACGCTCTTGAGCCCAGCTTTTCTGCACCCACAGGCATAGGGCAGTTAGGAATTAGCCCTAACTGCCCTTATTTTGAAGTGCTGTATCTCGGTTACTATACAGTATAAAAAGATGATTCAAAAACCAAACTGTAGCGCATTTAGTGCTCTTAATTCCTCTAAAACATAATTTGACTCTAAAACCTATGCTTTAGATTTTAAATAATGAAAACTGAAAAATCTTCGAAATTTTTGTTCTTTTATGGAAATGGCAGAGCCCGCGGCAGCACCTCAAGGTCGAAAACTTGGATTTTTAATAAGGACCTATACCCGTATAACATATAAAAAAATCGTGGATACCGGACCTTTTGCAAGGTAAAATGTATACATTTACTAGGCTATATATACTAAATAAATACAGGGTCCTTCTTAAGGCTGCACCGAGCCTATTATGCTGTCCCCAACCTTATTTTTTTATTTTTAAACAATTAAACAACATTTCTAAAAGACAAGAATAGGTATCACATTGTAGTATTGGAGTGCGATTTTTGAAACTCATTCGCTGAGCTCAGCAGTTGAAAATGTCAAAATTATTTTGGAGATATGCATCTTTGTACTGCTGATTTGACTTTCTAAAATTGCACTCCTGAAGTATGATTTTTGAAAGTCAAATCAGCAGTAGAAATATGTATATCTCCATAGTAATTTTGACATTTTCAACTGCTTAGCTCAGCGAATGTGTTTCAAAAATCGCACTCCTGATAGGCTTTCAATTTATCGAAACATTCCGGATTATTATGTTATATGCTTATAGCTATTATCGTTAAAACAGCCAAAAGTGGCCACTTTTGACTGTTTTAAAGATAATAACTACAAACATTATAAAAACAAATCCACAGTGACCTGATAAATTGAAGAAAATCAGCAATCACTACAATGTGACATTCTTGTTTTTTGAAATATTATTTAAATGTTAAGAAATTAAAAAAATATTTGCGGGCAGCAAAATAAGCTCGGTGCAGCCTTAAAATTTATTTGCTATTTGGAATGGAGTAAATATGCTGACACTTTTTTAAGGGGATGATCAGACCATCAAACTGAACAACTTTCTATATGGGACCAACATCGAAATCGCGAAAAAAAATCAGCTGTCCCATACATTTGGCTCAAGTAAGTTTGCAGTTTTGTATGGAATAGCAGATTTTTTTTCGCGATTTCGATGTTGGTTCCATAGAGAAAGTTGTTCAGTTTGACGGTCTGATCATCACCTTAAAAAAATTGTCAACATATTAAGAAGGACCCTATACAACGTGTTAATGAATTAACGCAAAACCTCATACACCCCAATGAGGTGAGGTTTTGCGTTAATTTGCGTTTAATGAATTAACGCAAAACCTCATACACCCCAACTGATTTACAACAAAATTATGAAATTGAAATAAAATTTAATAATTTTGATGGTTAAAATTTAAAGTTATTCGCATTTTAAGTTTTAAGGCAAAAATGATTTGTTATCATTTCAGCAATGAATGAAAGCGCTAACGTACTCATGGATACATTTTAATAATCTTGTTTTGGTAGTAAGTAGGGTGAGTGTGCCCGTGCGGTGGGTTGACATCGGGTTCAGTAAATTTTACAAAAAAAAATATTTAATATTTTGAAAAAAATTACCTATGTTGAAACCATGATAATTCGATTCTGCTCTCAATTCTAAACAAACTACTTTCTAATTTTGCGTTTATTCATAACACGTTGTAGTGTGATATTAATTCCAAAACAAAATAAAAACTTCAAAAGACCTGGCGTTTAAAACACAAGGGATCACAAATAAATGTCTGCTGGTTAATATTTCCACCCTTTCATTAAATCAAAGGTTCATTATACTAAATAAATTGTAAAGGAATCCCACAAGTCTCGTGTGTACGACTTTATTTGGTTGAAGATAGGTGTGAATTGGTTTATGAACATGGCTTTTGAAAAAATTACGATTTAAAATCATTGCACCATAATTTAATAGGTAAGTATAATTTATTTAAATGTTTGTTAATTATATCTAATACGAGCTTTTACCCGCGACTTCGTCCGCATAAATTATATACCAGATTTTAAGTCAGATTATAAACTATCAAACAAAAAAGTTTCATCAAAATCGGTTCAGTAGTTTTTGCGTTCACACACACAAAGAAAAAAAAAATTTTTATTTACAGTTTTATAATAGTACTAGTGTTAACCCGGGACTTAGTACGCACAAATTATATACCAAATATTAAGTCAGATCATAAGCTATCAAATAAAAAAAGTTTCATCAAAATCGGTTTAGTCGTTTTTGTGTAATGCTCGTTCAAACACACAAACAAACAATCAAAGAAACAGAAATTTGTGATTTGGAATCAGGGAAGCTTAAAAACCATATCGTAATAATTTTTTGTTAATATCTTCAATGTACAGACACACTTCTGTTACAGTTTTATAATAGTTTATATAGATAGATTAGGCATTCAAAACTTTTTATATTGTATGAAAAATATCTAGTACTTAGGAACTTGTTCCTGATTCTTGTTGAAATGCATAAAGATTATTTATTTGGAGGTTTAGGGAAATGTCCGTACTAGGTACTATACGTTCGGGGAAATGCCCGTACTAGGTAATATACGTTCGGGGAAATGTCCGTACTAGGTAATTTACGTTCGGGGAAATGTCCGTACTAGGTAATTTACGATCGGGGAAATGTCCGTACTAGGTAATTATATACGTTCGGGGAAATGTCAGTACTAGGTAGGTAATATACGTTCGAGGAAATGTCCGTACTAGGAAATGGATGTACTAGTACTAAGAAATGGTCATACAAGAAAATCGGACGATGCGATGGTCGTTCGGGGAAACAGAGACGTAACCAAATATCCCTACACGTATTTATAAATAAATATCTTGGACATTGTCACATTTAAATACAGGGTGTAACAAAACATCCTAGTAATACTTAAGGGGGTGCTGCAGACCATCAAACCGGACAACTTTCACTATGGAGCTAACATCGAAATCGAGAAAAAAACCGCTCTTTCATACAAAACTGCAATGCCATCTGGACTCAAATGTACGGGAAGGCAGATTTTTTTTTTTTTTCTCGACGTTGGCTCCATAGTGAAAGTTGTTCAGATTGATGGTCTGAAGCACCCCCTTAAGTATTACTAGGGTGTTTTGTTACACCCTGTATAATACAGAATCCTTCTTAATATGCTGACACAATTTTCAGGGGATGATCAGGCCGTCAAACTGAACAACTTTCTATATAGCACCAACATCGAAATCGCGATAAAAAAATCAGCTGTTCCACACAAAAGTGCACTTACTCGAGCCAAATGTGTGGGACAGCTGATTTTTTTTCGCGATTTCGATGTTGGTCCCATAGAGAAAGTTGTTCAGTTTGATGGTCTGATCATCCCCTTAAAAAAGTGTCAGCATATTAAGAAGGACCCTATATAGACTTTAGTCACATTTAAATGTAAATATTATAGTAAACTGGATATTGCTCGCGACTTTGTTTGTACCAGCTCCCGTCATGAGAAATAACCCATGTGTAAGATTAAAAATAAATAAAATGCTGCTCCTTCTAAACTTTTTAATTTAATTAGTGAAAATGCAAAACCAACAGTCGGCATCAGAAGCTGAGAGGTGTGAAAGAGGGTTCCGAAGGTCTTTGTGCCGACATAATAGGCATTGTAGACGCATGACACGTTCTACAAGTGAACCGTTTCCCATTGAACCATAATAAGGTATTTTATACAACACATTTAAAGCTGTTTTTATCATAGAAGAGATTTTTGGTAGGTCATGTTATATTGGACGAGTGTTTTGTACATAATGTTGATAAATAGTAAGGCAGTTCATATCCAGTTAAAGTAAATATTTATTCATCCGTATAATGTTCATGACTTTATAATTACCAATTGTTTTATTTATTATTGTTCATTTATTGATAAATGACAATACAAGTAGCCGCGCGCCGCCGTCGACGTATAGTTTATTTTGTAGTTTATATATTGTTTAAAAGATTAGTTTGCAGTATTTTTGTGACTGCTAAAGGCTATAACTACGTATTGATAATTATCATCATTCCATTCTAAAATTCTAAACTTAAACTTACTTTACTTTTCTTCTTGATGATGTGACAAAAATTTCTAAGTTTCTTCTTTGTTATCAATTTCACACTGCATATACATATATTTCTTCTTTGTTAACTTCAAAATTAGAATACATTTTTGTAGGCACTTTGCACTTATTTGAAATGGAACGGTTGCCTAACGTAGCACCGTTGAAACGCAAAAAGTTGATTCGGATTTTTTATACACTTTTTTGTAGGCACTTTGCACTTATTTGAAATGGAACGGTTGCCTAACGTAGCACCGTTGAAACGCAAAAAGTTGATTCGGATTTTTTATACACTTAACTCATTTGTAAATTCCACATTCTTATCACTACAGCATGAGTGATTCTCATGTGTGTGCAAGAAAATTAAAAATTTAAAAAACCCCCTACGCTAAAAACAAACATTTAAAAAGTAAGAAATAATTCGGTCACCTATTGTTTTTGATGTAAGCAAATGTATGATTTACTTTTTAACTCTCCTCACGATATTTTAGGTCAATTAATACGTAGGGGATCGCTATGAAATGATCACAGTTTTTTTATTGGACAGTCACTTCCGGTCCCCGACACATTATTTGACCTAAAATATCGTAAAGAGAGTTAAAAAGTAAAACATACATTTGCTTACATCAAAAACAATCGGTGAACGAATTATTTCTTACTTTTTAAATGTTTGTTTTTAGCGGAGGGGTTTTTTAAATTTTTTATTTAATGTTATTTCATAATTTTTAAAATTACTGAAAAACTACTGAACTGATTTTAATGAAACAAAGCTAAGAACACTCCCGCAAAAATTAGCATTCTATTAAAAAAAACCGCATCGAAATCGGTCAACCCGTTTGGGCGCTACGATGCCACTGACAGACAGATCCACAGACAGACCGACGTCCGACATAGGCGTCAAACTTATTATAACACCCCACTTTTTGCGTCGGGGGTTAAAAAAAATTTGTAACACAAATGTGTAAAATAATGTAGACATGGGCAGGTGTACTATAAAATTTTGCAGTTGGTGTTAAGCTTTCCATGGTGTGAAGTAAGACCCCCTTGTTTTTGAGTGAAGTGACAGGTTTGAGTGGTTTTTAAGATTTGCAGATTTTATTCAATATTTGATTCGGCGAGATAGGTAGGTAGATAGTGACTTTTTAACCTTATGCAACACTTTTTAGGGTTCCGTACCCAAAGGGTGAAAACGGGACCCTATTACCACATAATAGGTAATAGTATATAGTTCTACATACAGAACGGCCACTCCCCGCCCCCCACTGACTTCAGATACCCCACCTTCCCTCACACTCTCTGTGGTAACTTGAGGGAAGCCGAGCAAGGGAATGCAGTCAGGCGCGTCACCCGTTGGATTTGACTACATAAAATAGATTTTATTTTCATCCTCACTGTAAAAATAAACGTTGGAAAATAACGCTAAATTCACATTTTCTGTGATTCTTTAACTTAAAAACTATTTTTAATCACAGAATGGACTATAAAAAGTATTATTATTATTATTGGTGGTTGGGCTATTGCAAGCAAGGGTCGTTGTGTAACACTGCGACCATCGCTGATCTTTTGTGTTCGCCCCAAGCTCACCCATATTTTACGCATACCTCCGAACTTACGGTATTTTCTTTTCATTCTCGGGAATGCAGGTTTCCTCACGATGTTTTCCTTAACCGCCGAGCTAGTAAATGATAAAAACAACCGTACATAATTTCCGAAGAATTAGTGGTACGGGCCTGGAATCGAACCGCGTCCTCATGATTGAGGCGCTAGCTCTCTTCCGTATGGGCTATCATCGCTCTCATAAATAAAAAGTAACGAAATGTATAATGTAGTTCATACAATGCGTGTTAAGTCAACCCTACACATATGTCATTCACAATTTTCGCAAAGTGCGCATGTGCGAACGTCATCATGTCAAACCTAAAATGTTCTTTGAAGTGCCGGACCTGTGCTATTACTAAGCCTACGTTGTCCATCCGTCCGTCCGTCTGTCCGTCTGTCCGTCAGTCCGTCCGTCCGTCCATCCGTCTGCCCTACCTATTTAGGGCTGTAACTTTTGAACCGTAATAGCTAGACAGTTGAAATTTTCTCAGATTATGCGTTAGTACGGCGGATTTGTTAAGTTAAACTGTCAATATTGACAGACGAAGCTACGAACGAGTCGAAAAAAATATCAGTGAACAGCATAGTCTAAAAAAACAAGGTCTTCTATTCCCAGAGTGACACAAGCCTACGTCACAAAAAAATGGCCGCTAAACATGGTAAAAGGGTATGATGACGTAGGCTTGTGTCAGTCACGTGGTCAGTCACGTGATCGGAAGAGAATACCAGACGCAGTACCTATATTATTGTACCATGATTGAAGAGTTACTTGATAAAATGTGTCTGTATCGGTCAGTATGTGGTCTGTATACACATCCACAGAGATAATTTGTGTGACGCCTCACGCACACCGACCTAAGAAAGTTGACCCCTTTTGTTTTGTACCGTCAAATTTGCCTAGTTTATATCATGTTTATATGGTAGAAGCGTGAGATGCTATCTAAACCATAAAGGTATCATATAGAGGAACTCACAGCTGAGAGAGCGAGATGTACCTAGCGGCGCCACTGTATAATAGAAAGAGATACGTGACGCGAGGCAATAGAACCGTTTTTGGAAACTTGTCGGCACAATCTACTGGGTAAATATTCGTGCTCTGTGAATAATTAGTGAATCTAAAGTGAAGTCGTAGATTATTTTGTGAAATATACTAACACTATTTCATTAAATTACCTACGATTTCACGTTAGATTCACAATTATACACAGAACTCGAAGTTTTAGGGTGCTGATAAGTGCCGACAAATGCACAAAAAACGGTTTCATTTGACAACTCATGTCAGTTACTCTATTCCGTCCGACAGGTATAATAACTTTATGATCTAAACATACTTTATCTAAGATGAAAATGACATTTTATCCTCAATCTCCGTTATTTACAGGTAGCATTCATTTTGTTAACATAAGCATATGCTCACGACTATATTCCCCGAGGGGGTAGTCAGAGAGAGACTTATGGATGTTGAGGAAGCGAGAGATGTGTGTCAGAATCGTAGCATGTGGCGATCTGTTGTCTCTGCCTACCCCAGTAGTGGGACATAGGCGTGAGCATATGTATGTATGTATGTATGTATGTATGTAGTCAGAGATATTCTGAATCTTCAGAAAATCCACGTTTCACTAGTAGTACCGAAACTCTGTCCAGTGTGACGGGGAGTGAACCCGTCGCCACTTGTAATGGACAGTGGGTACAATACATGCCTCGAAATTGAAGCATGCAGGTTTCCTCACGATGTTTTCCTTCACCGAAAAGCCAGTGGTGTTACAAATCGTACATAAATTCCGAAAAACTCATTGGTACGAGTCGGCCTGGACGGGGATCGAACCATCGCCTCCTGCACGGCAGGCAAGGTTACTCGCCACTGGACCACCACGGCCATTTTGTTAACACGTTGTATAAATTATCTTAAAGGTAAATCAGTTCTAAAACCAGACACATAATTTTAAGCTCTTTATCACTTAAGGCTTAGCTCTCACGCCGGATTAAGGCGACGACCGAAGCCAAGGCTAATTGCTCAAAATTGGATATATAATTGGGTTAGACGGCGCCTTAACGCCTCGCTGGGTTAGACTAGGCGAGCCAGTCTATCAGAGTGATTATGTAACTAGGTGTTGACGTGTCTTCCACCTTTAAGGCGAGGTGAGTTCGTAAATGTCTACTTTGATAGGGACTTCGGCTTGGTTATACGTGCAAGCAGCTTAAATTGTGTAGTTGACTACACTTGACTCCGGAGGATCTCCGGAGATCCTTGCTCTTACATTTTAATAAGTATATATAGGTAGTTGGTCGTAAGCCGTGGTGGTCCAGTGGCGAGTAACCTTGGCTGCCATGCAGGTTGCGATGGTTCGATCTCCGTCCAGGCCGACTTGTACCAATGAGTTTTTCGGAATTTATGTACGATTTGTAACACCACGGGCTTTTAGGTGAAGGAAAACATCGTGAGGAAACCTGCATGCTTCAATTTCCAGGCATGTATTTTACCTACTGTCCATTACAAGTGGCGACGGGCTCAATCCCCGTCACACTGGACAGAGTTTCGGTACTACTAGTGAAACGTGGATGTTCTGAAGTTTCAAAATATCTCTGACTACCCCCTCGGGGAATATAGTCGTGAGCATATGCTATGCTATATAGGTAGTTCAAATAACGGTGTAGTGTAGATAACCGTTGAAAACACGACTCTATTAAATTTTCTCGGTAGAAAAGAGGACCAAAGTATGTTCGATTTCAGATTTATAACCAGTTTTACAAGAATCACCATACACCATTTGTTCTGAATATACCATTATTTGAAAGGTAATTTGTTATAGCAGCGATTATACCCGATGGATTTTACCCCAAACACCCGAAAAGATATTGATGAAAAATAAGTTTTTTTGCGATCTTGCTTTCAATTGAAGCAGGATGGCTAATTGCAAACGCTTGCTTGTAAGAAAGAGACGCTTGCACTAGGAGGGATACCTAGCCTTAATATCCTAGTATAACTTTTACATTTATAATATTAGTGAGATAGACACTCTTTGGTAACTTTAAAATCTCCATAAAATCTCCTTTTTTTGATGACAAAAATGAAAGAGTATATTTTGACAGAAAATGACATGACCACAAAACATATGTTCCTTGCCACAAAATATCCCAAAAAAGAAAATGTCACAACAATAATTTTAATAACAAAAATAAAAATGATCTGTTCAACAAAATAAAATAGTACACAAAAATGTGTAATTCAAAATTAACGAAAGTTTCTACACATAAATTAAGTTTTAAGCATTAGTGCCATGTCATGATACAAGAAAAATAAGCCATATTCCATTCCATATTCTTATCTCACATTCCATAACCATAACGACCTACAATGGATGACGAAGGTACGTGTTTTCAGGGGATGACCAGACCATCAAACTGAGCAACTTTCTCTATGGCACCATCATCAAAATCACAAAAAAACAGCTGTCCCATAAATTTGGCTCGAGTAGGTACAACAGGGGCGAATTAACTTGGCACCTGGCTCGCACGTGAGTCGGAAGAAAAAACTTGAAAACTCGGAAAGAATAACTCGAAAATGCTAAAGCGCAGGGACACGTGCAACGGTAACTGAAATGCTATGTTACAGCATCGCACAGCGACGGCATGGTCCCGCGGGGGGTAGCAGGAGAGGTGTCAAATTCCAAGCCACGTGCGAGCAAGGTGCCAAGTTAATTCGCCCGGCTTTGTATGCAGGTTATTGGTCCCATAGAGAAAGTAGTTCAGTTTGATGGTCTGAACATCCCCTTAAAAAAGTGTCAGCTTATTAAGAACCCTATACACCAAGGAAAAGTATCATTTACCTACAAACCACATACTCTACCCATCAAACTGAACAACTTTTACTATGGGAGCAAACATGTCGGAGCAACAAAAAAATTAGCTACCCCATACTAAACTGCAATACCTACACGACTCAAATGTACAGCACATTTTATTTGTTCTGCTTTGCTCACATAGTAAAAGTTGTTTAGTTTGATGGGTAGAGTCTACCTACGTGGTTTAAAGGTACTTTAAATATACTTTTCCTTACACCCTGTATAGTTCAAAAATTTATTAGTTTAAAAAACTCCCATACATTTAAGTCGACTAGTTTGGCAGTTTTGTATGGAACAGTCGATTTTTTTCGTGGCGAAATAGAATGCGAATAAGTGATGCTCGTGTATTTTTGAAACATTAAAATCGTGAATGTGTCGTTGGTGTCCCTAATAATAATAAACTATTAAACTATACTTAGCTTATAATAATAAATAAATAACATACACATACATTGTCATGATCCCAAGCAAGCACTATAGGCTTTTTATTATGGAAACCATACAACAACGGCACAAATATACAGGGTGAAATTGATATCATTAGCATGCTTTTAAACTAAAAGTCTACCCATCAAACTGAACAACTTTTACTATGGGAGCAAACCAATCAAAGCAACTAAAAAATCAGCTGTCCCATACTAAACTGCAATGCCTACTCGACTCAAATGTATGCAACAGCAGATTTTTTTTTTGCTCCGATCTGTTTGCTCCCATACTAAAAGTTGTTCAGTTTGATGGGTAGACTGTTAGTTGAAAAGGATGCCAATGATATCAATTTCACCCTGTATACAGGGTGTACAATAAAATGGGACAGCTACTTAAAGGGGTGCTTCAGACCATCAAACTGAACAACTTTCTCTATGGGACCAATATCGAAATCGCGAAAAAAAAATCTGCTGTCCCATAAATTTCAGTCGAGTTATGTTTGCAGTTTTGTATGGGGGAGCGGATTTTTTTTCGCGATTTCGATATTGGTCCAATAGAGAAAGTTGTTCAGTTTGATGGTCTGAAGCACCCCTTTGAGTAGCTGTTCCATTTTATTGTACACCCTGTATAAACATACATGACCGATCCGGGATTCGAACCCTGGTTTGGCAGTTGGATCGTCATATAATAATGATGATTGTCTCCCACCCTCGCAGAAGAAGAAGCGTCGATGGGCGCGACCAGGTACCCATGCATGCCATCCCTGATCGCGCTACAGCAGATGAAGAACCGTCTCCATCTCGCTAAGCTTGGTAGGAAGCTGATGAAGTGGACAGCCCTAGCAACTGGGAGAGAACTCAGGAAGATCGCTGCGGAAATTAACTTGTGAGTACCAACCTACATTTCGATGGTCTAGAAGACAAACATGCCAATTACAGATTTAGCAATTATTCAGGAGAGTCGATTTTATTATTTAAAAAGTTCAATATGCTATAACTCAAAACTGTGCATAGAAATCGTCTATATACTGCCTATACTTAGGTAGGCTATTTATTTTTATTAATTTTTACATAAACATGAAATATAAATTTTCAAAATATACTGTAAAAATATCGAAATCATGAAAAAAACCATCACTTACTACTTTTGTACACAAACAATATATTTAATTGTGCATTTGACACTTTTGTGTATATTATTAGCTTTAGTATTTTAGAGGAATTTACTGCTATTATATTAAAAAAGAGACTAAATATTATTATTTTCTTTATTATTAAGCAAATCAAACATTAACAGTAAGTATTAACTATCATTATTTAATATAATTGAGAACCGAAAGTTTCGTAATGCCATAAGTAAGAAAGGTACTTAGTGTGTTTGTCAAATAAGTCAAATGTTCTAAATCTATTTAGCATTATTTGTTGTTAATCAAGGTAGTAAATAACATTCATTACTATTTTTGGCTTCACCTTGATGTCACTTGCTATAAATGTACCATAGAGATGTTTGTGATCTGTGAAATGTACACATACTGATTAGACTGAAAGAGACTGAATTACGGCATTTGGGTAAGTGGAAACGGTAGAGCATGCTCATTTAATACATTTGGCATTAAAATGTTAAAATATCAAAATTTTGCACTTAGCACGTTTGTCTTCTAGACCATCGATTTATGATTAAGGGTATACAGGGTGTAAGTGACAGCCTAGCAAATACTGAAACGGTGAACTCGGACCATCAAACTGAACAACTTTCACTATGGAGCCTACCTCAGGAAATGCCAAAAAAAATCAGCTGTCCCATACAAAACTGCTGTACCTACCCGACTAAAATGTATGGGACAGCTGATTTTGTTTCGCGTTTCCTGAGGTAAGCTCCATAGTGAAAGTTGTTCAGTTTGATGGTCTGAGTTCACCGTTTCAGTATTTGCTAGGCTGTCACTTTATACCATGTATTGATGGATCACAATTATGGATCTTGCGTGTAGCGTTCGCCTAAGGGCTCTTACAGACGAGCGACACTTTGCGGTCGCCATGTGTCGCAAAGGGTCGCGCTCATAGACTTTACGGTCGCCGTGGTTACGACCCTCAGCGACCGCAAAGTGTCGCTCGTCTGTAAGAGCGCTAAGTGTTTTCTTGTTTGACTACGGAACACCAAATTCCTGTTTTTTTCAGGTCCTATGCAGGCTTTACCGATGAAATCAGGTCTGGATACATCATGCTAGCCAGGGCGCGCTATTTCAATCCTAATCTGAACAAGATGGTGCTCGAGAATGTATCAGAAATGGTAAAGATTATTTATTTTTATTTTAACACTTTATTGTACACACGGAAATATAAATGAAAACAGTATCATAGACATTAACAAAAGGGCGAGCTTATCTCTAAAGAGATTTCTTCCAGCAAACCCGTGAAAGAGAGAGAGCATATAAAGTGAGGCAGGCATAGTGTGCACATTTAACTAATAAAACATTATTTAAAATTAATAAATAAATATCTAAACTATTATAAAACTGTAACAGAAGTGTGTCTGTACATTGAAGATATTTACAAAAAAAAGATTACGATATGATTTTTAGATGTCCCTGATTCCAAATCACCAATTTTTGGATTTTTTGTCTGTCTGTTTGTTTGTTTGTTTGTTCGTTTGTTTGGGTGTTTGTTTGTTCGAGTATCACGCAAAAACTACTGAACCGATTTTGATGAAACTTTTTTTGTTTGATAGCTTATCATCTGACTTAAAATCTGGTATATAATTTATGCGGACGAAGTCGCGGGTAAAAGTTCGTAATTATATAAAGATACAGGTATATACTTACATAGATTCATACAGATATATAAAATAAAATAAACAAATAAATATACTAGTTTATAGAATGAAGAGAGAGATAGTGATCTTTGACTTGTTTTTAGGGTTCCGTACCCAAAGGGTGAAAACGGGACCCTATTACTAAGCCTACGTTGTCCGTCCGACCGTCCGTCCGTCCGTCTGTCCGTCTCACAGTGGGCTGAAATTCGACTTTCATAGACATTTAAATTTGATTTTTTAAGTGTAATTTTTTTTGCTTGGATATGCTTTGGCAGGCTAAGTACATACTTAAAAATATAAAATTTACTGAATGTAAGTGCAAACGGCCCAGATATAATTTTATTGTGGAAAATTTGAATGGAGTCGACTTTAAAATCGGCGGTAACTCAGCTATCGCACAATTGCGCCTTATTTCCTTATAGGTTATTTTTCTATGATATATTTAGGATTTTTTGGCAGACTACATAAACCGGGCAAAAGTGCGGCTTTTTTTTTAAAATAGTAAGAATTTTTGAAATTTTTTGTTTTTATTTTAGTACTATATTTCAAGTCTATATCAAATCTTAACCTAATGTGAAGTACCTAAACGATGACTAGATCATCGATTATAATTTATTCTACTGAAAATGTTGGGAAACTTAGATACGATACTAAATATAGTAGATAGATATATTCAGTAAATTTTATATTTTTAAGTATGTACTTAGCCTGCCAAAGCATATCCAAGCAAAAAAAATTACAATTTAAAAATCAAATGAAAATGTCTATGAAAGTCGAATTTCAGCCCACTGTGCGTCTGTCCGTCCGTCCGTCTGTCCGTCTGTCCGTCCGTCCGTCCGTCCGTTTGTCCTACCTATTTAGGGCTGTAACTTTTGAACCGTAATAGCTAGATAGTTGAAATTTTCTCAGATTATGCGTTATTGTGGCGGATTTGTTAACAAATAATAAAAATGGCAGAAAGTTAAAAATTAAGGAGGGTTTTCAACAAGAAACTAGTTTTTATCAACGTTTTTTCTTCACGCTCTATAGTAAAAACGGTAATACATACAAGCGTTAAACTTAGAGTGATTATAGAACAAACTCTACATAATAACAACAAATACTAAAAACCGGCCAAGTGTGAGTCGGTCTCGCGCTAAAGGTCCCGGACAAAAAAAGTTTTTTTTCTAAGTTAATAATGTTGTGTTCTATGGTGGTGTGGTACGGAACCCTCGGTGCGCGAGTAGCCCGACTCGCATTTGACCGGTTTTATTTATTTAAATGAAGCAATTGTTTGACAGTCTCTTATATTAAATATGGGAGAGAGTTCCAGAGCCGGACTGCATGGACAGTGAAAGAATAGGAATAGAAGTCAGTGGTGTGGGACGGGATATTTACATAGAATACTAGATTTTGCCCGCGACTTCGCGTCGGCACCTGCAGCCCTAGCATGATTTTTCTACTAGCGCGCGACACGCCTTCGCTGCATAGAAAATTACCCCTTGCCGCGCTTTTCAGTCGCGCTTGCCGCGTGTAGTAGCATGGAAAAAGACAGAGTCGCGCGTAAGTAGAGATATCATGCTGGGTCATTGCAGCGAGATAGAGATAACAATATATACAGGGTGAAATTGATATCATTGGCATCCTTTTAAACTAAGAGTCTACCCAACAAACTGAACAACTTTTAGTATGGGAGCAAACTGATCGGAGCAAAAAAAAAATCTGCAGTTGCATATATTTGAGTCGAGTAGGCATTGCAGTTTAGTATAGTATGGAACAGTTGATTTTTTTTCTGTTCCGATCGGTTTGCTCCCATAATGAAAGTTGTTCAGTTTTTTGGGTAGACTCTTAGTTTAAAAGGATGCCAATGATATCAATTTCACTCTGTATTGTATGACACTAAAATCTGTACTGTACCTATTCAGAGCAAATAAATAATATATTCTATTCTATTCTACTATTTGAATTCAAAACAAAAGCTGTACTTAGTGATTTTTCCACCATCGTATCTCGGAAAGTATGACAGATATTTAAACGTGTGTGAGACAGAAATATAGAGTAGGTTATTCTGAGTACCGTGGTGTTCATAACTCATTTTGGCAAAAATGACAGTTAATGACTTTTCCCTCTAAGGTGACGCATCTGCTGTTTTCGGGATGACGTTGAGTTTTGGGACAGCATGTATATCAGAAAATAAAAATAAAAATAAATGTTTCGTCGCCCCCGGGTGGGCTTGAACCACCAACCTTTCGGTTAACAGCCGAACGCGCTAACCAATTGCGCCACGGAGGCTATGCGACGTAGCGTGATATTATATTATACGGTGCGGGCGGGGCGTCTAGTCGCCTTAACATTTTAACAGACAGGAAACGCGAAAAAATATCTGCTGTCCCATACATTTTATTCGGGTAGGCAGGCACAGTGGTTTTGTATGGAACAGCGGATTTTTTTTGCGTTTCCTGAGGTAGGCTCCATGGTGAAAGTTGTTCAGTTTGATGGTCTGAGTTCACCGCTTCAGTATTTGCTAGGCTGTCACTTACACCCTGCCTCCGTGGTCTAATGGTTAAGAGCATTGGCTGTCGATACGGAGGTCGTGGGTTCGATTCCCACGGGGGACACCTAGTGATATGTCACTTTGTGCGTTTTTCCCCAGTTGGTTAGGACATTGCAGGCTGAATCACCTGATTGTCTGAAAAGAAAAATGATTCCGTGCTTCGGATGGCACGTTAAGCCGTTGGTCTCGGCTACTATCTCTGGTGGTAGTAGTCGTTACATAAAAACCACGTCAGAGGCCGTAAGGCGGTCTGAAAAAACTCTGACACCAGGGCTCTGCCCACACGATCAGAAGAAGACTTACACCCTATAGAATCTGTGGAGTGTGGTTGAATAAACGTCTTTTATTTATTATTATTGTATCTCTTAAGGTATTTCTCGGGCTGTAGCCCGGACCTTTGGAAGGCTTGCGTGGGGACAGGTCCAACACGTAGAGGCCCCTTTGAGACAGTTTTATCTCAATGCAATGGGATGCACCAACCGTGGTCTATCTCTGAATCCATTATGCAAATGCACCAGAAGACATACTACGTTCGGTGCAGAGACTATTGTAGAAAGGACAAAAACTACTCGGGTTATGGGGGTGAACTTGGTGGGCCGGGAAATCTGGGTTATTGCGGAGAGACTCGGGACGCCTGCCGTAACAAATGTCTCTAGTTTGTCAAAAATGGCAGACGGTGACTTGCCAACTCATTTGATGGGCCCCCTAAAACGGCCGCTCGCAATTAGCAACAAGGCGGCAACATTCAGTGAGCGGCTAAGGTTGTAGAGAGGTGTGTCTGCGGGCGCCGTACCCGGAGCTATAAGCGCACCAGTCAGCAGGTCCCGGCGTTATGACATTTTACACTTCCAACCTGGAGCATAGGTTCCGCTCTTGCGACTCCACTCCTGGCCGGCCGGTTAAGGCAAGACAGGAGGTGAGGGCCAAATCGATCCGGCCCCTCTGGAGAATCGGGTCCGTGGTGTCGCCAATCACCAACAGCTCGCCACAACCTGCCTTGCGGGCTATTATTTTTATGATTAATCAATTTAGCAATCATAATAATTAATTTTTCTAATATTCCTTAAATTAAATATTATCCAATAATAGTACTGTAGCCCCGGGATTTTTTAATTACTAAATAATTAAAACCGCCTTCAAAAAAACTAAAAAGTTAAAAAAATAATATTGACAATATGGCAGCCGATGACTTTTTCGTTCGCATCATAAGAACATTAATTTGTTTTATTGAAGTCGCTGTCAAGGCCGGTACGATTCGCGACAGGACTTGAATTTTTTGGCTTGGCTTGACACCGACTTCTATAAAACAAATTAATGATCTTATGATGCGAACGAAAAAGTCATCGGCTGCAATATTGTCAATATTATTTTTTTAACTTTTTAGTTTTTTTTAAGGCGGTTTTAATTTTTTGTTAAAATTTTGTTTATTTCACAATTTTCAGTGGTGAATTCATTAGTTCGATTTAATAGTAGTGCTTTAAATTAACAAACGCACTAGTCGGCACTTCAATTTTCGAAGGTTCCCCTCGATTTCTCTGGGATTGCATCATCAGATCCTGGTTTCCTTATCATGGTACTACCCTTGGGACATCTCTTTTCCAAGAAAAAAAAGAATCATCAAAATCGGTTCATAAACCACGAAGTTATCCGCGAAAACACATTAAAAAATATATACAGGGTGGCCGGGGAGTTGACGTTCAAACGAAAAATTTAGGTCCGGTATGTCGTGGGGTATCCGAATCACCCCCATGTATGTTCCGCGATTTTTTATAGTTTTCGAGTTAGGATGATTTTTCCGATTTTTTGAGGAAACTCGACATGACCGGCTTAACAACTTCTAAAAAAAAAAGTGTAAGACTTTTTAGAGATTCTTTTTTTGCAACTTAATCTTCATGAATTGTGCCTTTATTCATAACATCATCAGCATCGTAACTTTGATAAAAGTTATGAAAATATTGATCTAAAGTTAAAAATTTGCGATCCGTGAATTATGACCAAATTTTCAACTTTAAATTAAAACTCTAAACAGGTGACCTTATGATTTTTTAGCCAATCCCAAAAATGCGCCCAACTCTCAGCTTTCATAATCATAAATAAAAAGTAGTACTTAAGAGGGCTAATTTGGCTAGAATTGATCTTCAAAGACAACAAGGCGGAAAACTCTTAAAATTTTTTTTTTTTTTTGCCATTATTGCCACGCCTAAGGCTAAATAATGATTAAAGAATGCTGGAAACCGAAACGGCGACGGGTTATGCCGGACTCTTTCCGGCTAAAACCCCACCGTGTTCCACCTCATCCCATATTGCCGTAGAGCCTGAGGGCCCGTGAGGAATCTTCCACACTCTACGGCGCAGCGACCGACCTTACCAGGTCTCATCTCTGTTGGCCTTGACAAGCCTACAGGCCTTTAGGTGGTGCGTGGGAACACGCACACAACCACCTCGAGTCCCTATGATCGGACGCCGGACCCCCCAGCCCGACGCCCAGAGACTCAAAAATTACGGGGGAGGCAGACCGCAAGCAAACGCAGCCCGTCTGCGCCCCGTGCGTCTTGGGCGGATCGGGAGTCCAGAAGTCGACTCCCTCTCCCTCTCCGCCGTCTCCTTCTGGAGCATTACTGCCTCACAGAAGGAGAGAACCGCGCGCCAAGACGCCTCACTGTCGACCATAGCGCGAACCATGGCCGGCAGCGAGAGGTCTGAAACTACCTGGGAGAGCTCACTGCGCTCTCCCGCCCACGCAGGGCACTCCTGCAGCACGTGCTGCGCCGTCTCGTCGAGACAGCCGTCGCAGTGGTGGCACCCGGCTGTCGGCTCTCTCCTCCTAGGTTAGGTTAGGTTAGGTTATCTACTTTTTACTTAAAACTTTCCTTATTCCACCAACACGATAGGTTTCCAGCATTCTTTAATCATTATTGATGAGACCTGGTAAGGTCGGTCGCTACGCCGTAGAGTGTGGAAGATTCCTCACGGGCCCTCAGGCTCTACGGCAATATGCGATGAGGTGGAACACGGTGGGGTTTTAGCCGGTAAGAGTCCGGCATAACCCGTCGCCGTTTCGGTTTCCAGCATTCTTTAATCATTATTTAGCCTTAGGCGTGGTAGTTATGGCAAAAAAAAATATTTTTAAATTTAAGAATTTTCCGCCTTGTTGTCTTTGAAGATCAATTCTAGCCAAATTAGCCCTCTTAAGTACTACTTTTTATTTATGATTATGAAAGCTGAGAGTTGGGCGCATTTTTGGGATTGGCTAAAAAATCATAAGGTCACCTGTTTAGAGTTTTAATTTAAAGTTGAAAATTTGGTCATAATTCACGGATCGCAAATTTTTAACTTTAGATCAATATTTTCATAACTTTTATCAAAGTTACGATGCTGATGATGTTATGAATAAAGGCACAATTCATGAAGATTAAGTTGCAAAAAAAGAATCTCTAAAAAGTCTTACACTTTTTTTTTAGAAGTTGTTCAAGCCGGTCATGTCGTGTTTCCTCAAAAAATCGGAAAAATCATCATAACTCGAAAACTATAAAAAATCGCGGAACATACATGGGGGTGATTCGGATACCCCACGACATACCGGACCTAAATTTTACGTTTGAACGTCAACTCCCCGGCCACCCTGTATATACGGTCGAATTGAGAAACCTCCTCCTTTTTTGAAATCGGTTAAAAAGATTACCGATTTCTGTTTTGATATTGTTGTTATTTTCGATCGGTCTTAAAACATTGTACGGCCACGTTCCATAGTCTTACTAATACGCATGGGTATTGAACTAAGCGCTCTTACAGGCGAGCGACACTTTGCGGACCCACGCGCCACGGCGACGGCAAAGTGTCGCTCGTCTGTAAGAGCACTAACAATGACGGTACAGAAATAAAGCGATAATCCCGAAATTTAACATTTTTAGGTAATTTTAACATTTTTTTTTCTGCGGTCGGTTGTGATTTTTAAGACTTTTATATTAGTAACGAAATGACATACATACCCTACAACAATATCAAAACGGAAATCATTTTTTGTAATTAAAAATTCCCGGGGCTAGAGTACCTACTATAAAATAAACAAAATTGTTATCGCCCCCGGGTGGGCTTGAACCACCAACCTTTCGGTTAACAGCCGAACGCGCTAACCAATTGCGCCACGGAGGCCTTGCGAGTACCTGACGAAAATTCGATACATATTCCTTGACCTATTTCGACGTTCGAAAATGAATAACTTCGCATTTTTTTAGTTGTTTCTTTACGTATTTACCTACACTATGTTTATTTATAGGGTTCCGTACCCAAAGGGTGAAAACGGGACCCTATTACTGTAAGCCTACGTTGTCCGTCCGTCTGTCCGTCTGTCTGTCCTACCTATTTAGGGCTGTAACTCTTGAACCGTAAGAGCTAGATGGTTAAAATTTTCACAGAATGTGCGTTGTTATGGCGAATTTGCTAACAAATAATAAAAATGTCAAAAAGTCAAAAATTAAGGGGGGTCTTACAAGGAACTAGTTTCTATCAACGTTTTTTCTTCTCGCTCTATGGTAAAAACGGTAATACATACAAGCGTCAAACTTGGTGTGATTATAGAACAAACTCTACAGTATAACAAAAAATAATAAAAACCGGCCAAGTGTGAGTCGGTCTCGTGCTAAAGATCCCAGAGTAAAAAAAATTTTTTTTGTACCCTAATATGTTCTGGTGGTATGGTACGGCTACGGAACCCTCGGGCTCGGTGCGCGAGTAGCCCGACTCGCACTTTACCGATTTTTATTGCTAATTGCAAAATCACTGTTTTTATCATCGTCATCATCGTAAAAGATAACAGTTTTGTTTTATTCGAATTTCTAATAATTATCGATAATGGTATCTTAAAGTCACATTTTATCGCTTAAATACCTAATTACATACGTGCTTTAGTAAATGTTTTAATTATCATGCTAATTATATTGTTTAATTAGCTGGTAATTTACTACTAAGTAGGTATATCGTTATATCTACAGGTGTTTGGGTAACCAAACAGTTGCATTAGGTACTTTAATGGGTGATTGAACTGGACTGGACTGAGGTCAAGAGCAAACCCATCCTTAATAAAAAAAAATAAAAAAATAAAAAAAACTGATATTGAACAACTTTCCAAAAGGATCAAATGGGAAATTCGCAGAGAATAATTCTACTTTTTAACCGACTTCAAAATAAAAAGGAGGAGGTTCTATGTTCGGCTGTATGTTTTTTTTATGTATGTTCACCGATATTTTCGTCAATTGTGAACCAATTTTAAAAAATCTTTTTGTGAAGATCTGAAGTGCGATTTTTGAAAATCATACGAGCGACTTGGCAGTAGAAAATGTCAGAATTACTATGGAGATTATGGATCTTTCTACTGCCAATTCGCTAGTATGATTTTCAAAAATCGCACTTCTGATGACGCACTTCGGAGCTATACAATAGAACTTCTCAATAGTTGACAGCAAATCGTCTGCGATTGAACCATTTGCTTCGTTTCATTGTACCATTTGCGTGTATAATTGATATCTGAGTTTGAATTAACATATTTAATCACTGAAAGTTATGAAATAAAAAAAAAATTACAAAAGAAAAAACGAATTCAAAAGTAAAAAAAATAAGAAATAATATTCTAACTTTTTTTACTTTTAAAGTCGGTTTTTTTTTTGTAAAAATTTTCATAAAAACTTTCGATCGGCTCCGGCCGTGTGGCAAAAAAAAAAATATATATATATCTCTCTCTCTCTCTCTCTCTCTCTAAAGTATTTTGTGCGCGAGTGAACGACATAAAAGGCGCGCATCTTTTTTTTTACTACCCGACTGCGCGACGCAAAGGAAGGGTAATGTGTTTATCAGCCTATGTATGTACGCACGGCGACATATCAAGCTATACAAAACCAACATAAGCTGGCCGCGCGACGTTATGCGTTACTCGACCTACGCGCGGCCAGCTTATGTTGGTTTTGTATACCTAGCTTGATGTGTCGCCGTATGTACTCGTATGTAAGTTTGTTACTTTGTGGCACTCTAGAAACCAAACACGTTGGCCGATTTTGATGATTTGTACGTCAATCGATTCGTCTTAATCTTGCAAGTGACTAAATACATGACAGTTATCAAAATTTAATATGGTGACAACCAGACACCATGGATAGCTAATTTTATTAGACTCGATGTTGGCTCCATTAGTTTATTTTACATACTGAATTTCTGTTTTTTGTAAGCAGTGTCCGGGGTGTGTCCTAACTTTTTTTTTTGTTAACAGGCCACCTTAACGGTTTCAGCGACCACTAAGGCAATATCCGGCACTAAAGTTCTACACTTCAATATCTTTGAGGTAAGTACTTTCTTTATTTTTTAGCATAGCATATGCTCACGACTATATTCCCCGAGGGGGTAGTCAGAGATATTCTGAAACTTCAGAACATCCACGTTTCACTAGTAGTACCGAAACTCTGTCCAGTGAGACGGGAGTGAGCCCGTCGCCACTTGTAGTGGATAGTAGGTACAATACATGCCTCGAAATTGAAGCACGCAGGTTTCCTCACGATGTTTTCCTTCACCGAAAAGCCATTGGTGTTACAAATCGTACATAAATTCCGAAAAACTCATTGGTTCGAGTTGGCCTGGACGGGGATCGAACCATCGCCTCCTGCACGGTAGGCAAGGTTACTCGCCACTGGACCACCATGGCTCCTTTATTGTTAAAAAAATAAATATGGGGTCCAAGGAACTAGTTTTTATCAACGTTTTTAGGGCTCTGTACCCAAAGGGTGAAAACGGGACCCTATTACTAAGCTTACGTCGTCCGTCCGTCCGTCCGTCCGTCCTACCTAATTTAGGGCTGTAACTACAGGGTGAAATTAATATCTTTAGCATCCTTTTAAACTAAGAGTCTACCCATCAAACTGAACAACTTTTACTATGGGAGCAAACCGATCGGAGCAAATAAAAAATCTGCTGATCCATACTAAACTGCAGTGTAGACGCGCGAGTTCGCGACTCAAATGCATGCAACAGCAGATTTTTTATTTGCTCCGATCGGTTTGCTGCCATAGTAATAGTTGTTCAGTTTGATGGGTAGACTCTTAGTTTAAAAGGATGCTAATGATATTAATTTCACTCTGTATAATTTAACTAACCCTAAGGCGCCGTCCTATTTGCCATTGCCATCGCTCGCGCGCCCGACAAAAATGATTGTGCGACCGTGCGTTTAAACATACTTATATTTGAATAGAAATAGAACAATTTGATCGCATCACATGATCGCACGACCTTCAATAGGATATTCCGCAGATATGAGTATGTTTAAACGCACGGTCGCACGATCATTTCCGTCGGATGCAAGCATGATCGCGCGAGCGATGGCAAAGGTTTTTCTTAGTGAACAATGATGGAAATATTGCAAGTGAGAACAGGGTACAGCTGAAAATCAGGGCTGCGCTCGCTGTGATCTCTGATCAGATCACTCGGCCGGCACAAACCTGAGCTGATCCCTTTTGTCGCAAGCAGACTCTAAAAGTATAATTATTGTAATTATTTATTATAACAATTGCTGTACATTCTGTTTGCACAATAAAACTTTTTCAATTTCAATTTCAATTTCAATTTCTATTTCAATAGGGCGCCTTAGTTAAAAGGTGTATTCTACAGGCATGATCTTTATTCTCTTTATCACAGTCCGATACGGAACCATACGCACATCTGGCGATAGAAAAGGGCGGCCAAGCAGTAAGAGAGGCGAAAAGAAAGTGGAGAGACCTGCTGAAGAAGATGATTATGATGTTAGAACTAAGACGGAGTTTTCAGCTGGTTGAAGAAGCTCACAAAAGCGCTACGAAGTTAGTACCTAATTACCTATCTACAGGGTGAAATTGATATCATTGGCATCCTTTTAAACTAAGAGTCTACCCATCAAACTTAACAACTTTTACTATGGGAGCCAAGCGATTGGAGCAAATAAAAAATCAGCTGTTGCATACTAAACTGTAATGTCGACGCGCGAGTTCGCGACTCAAATGTATGCAACAGCTGATTTTTGTTTTACTCCGATTGGTTTGCTCTCATTGTAAACGTTGTTCAGTTTGATGGGTTAGTTTAAAAGGATGCCAATGATATCAATTTCACCCTGTATAAGCGCTCCTACAGACGAGCGACACTTTGCACTCTGTTTTGTATGTAAGAGGGAGGTTACACGTTCAGTATTTTGTCATTCTGGTCCATCAGCCTGGTCATGTTTATTTGATTTGCAGGGAAACTGATATACTTAAGCACCATGTTAGTCGGATCAGTCTCGAGTCAGTTTCCCTTCAAATACATGGCCAGACTGATGGACCAGAATGGCGAAATACTGAGCGTGTAACCATCTTAGACTAATTATATCGGGACGCGTAACCACGTGTCATTCTACTAACAAACTTTCTGCCACTTTTTGCGGGGAGCGAGGTAACATGTTATCCGCAACTTTGGATTTTATTCCTTATGACTTTAGATTCTAATTTTGAATGTTCAAAATCATGAAAAGTAGTCTCGTGTAAACCCCAAACGTTCGAGTTCGTTTCCCAAACGTCCCCAGAAGTTCGAAATTATTGTTTCGCAATTATTGTTTGGCTGTCTAGTTTAGTGATAAGTTATAAAATTGAATGTTGAATGTGCATGATCATTGCTCTTATACCGTGGCAGACGGGAAATGCTACCGCAAGGCCGGTCCGGATATAATTAGTCTAAGGTAACCATCGTACATATTAAACATGGTATTTGATTGAGACCATCGAACTGAACAATTTTTAGAATAGGACCAATATTGAAATCGCAAAAAAAAAATTTGTCCCATAGTTATAGTTGTCCAGTTTGACCATAGGTTTGATGGTCTGAAGCACCCCTTTAAATGATTATACCGGTTGATTTTTTTACCGTTCCGAAACTTTCAGGGGTGGTTCAGACCATCAAACTGAACAACTTTTACTATGGAAGCAAAACCGAATTCGTAAAAAAAATCAGGTGTCTCATACATTTGAGTCTACTAAGCATTGCAGTTTAGTATGGAACAGCTGATTTTTCTTTCGCGATTTCAGGTTTGGTCCCATAAAAAAAGTTGTTCAGTTTGATGGTCTGAACCACCCCTGAAAGTTTCGGAACGGTAAAAAAAATCAACCGGTATACAGGGTGTAACATAAAATAGGACAGTTACTTAAAGGGGTGCTTTAAACCATCAAACTGAACAACTTTTACTACGGGGCCAACACTGAAATCGCGAAAAAAAATCCGATGTCCCATACAAAACTGCAAGCATAACTCGACTGAAATGTATGGGACAGTAGATAATTTTTTGTGATTTCGATATTGGTCCCATAGAGAAAGTTGTTCAGTTTGATGGTCTAACTAAAGCACCCCTTTAAGTAGCTGTTCTATTTTAAGTTACACCCTGTATATACCTACTAGGGTTTTTTTTTACTGAATTTAATATTGTTCGTAACATTATGCTAGGGGTAGCATATCACGTTTGGAAATGGTCATTTTGGCGCAAAATGCGTATTCCACATTCGCGAAACGTCATATTCGCAAAATGTCCCATTCACAAAATGTCTTAAGACTTATTTGCAACATGACACAGTAGCTAAATGACACATTCGCTAAATACCAAATAAGCAAAATGTCCAATTGCAAAACGTCACACTCGCAAAATGTCAGTCTCGTGTGTGTGCGATTGTGATATGCAACTCGGTTGGTGTAGTAATGGTTACAACGCCGGACTGCCAAACCAGGGTACTGGGTTCGAATCCCGGTTCGGTTATGGATGTTATAATTATAATACAGGGTCCTTCTTAATATGCTGACACTTTTTAAGGGGATGATCAGACCATCAAACTGAACAACTTTCTCTATGGGACCAACATCAAAATCGTGAAAAAAAATCTGCTGTGAAATACATTTTGCTCGAGTGGGTTTGCAGTTTTGTATGGGCGAGCTGGATTTTTTTTTTCGCGATTTAGTCCCATAGAGAAAGTTGTTCAGTATGATGGTCTGATCATCCCCTTAAAAAGTGTCAGCATATTAAGAAGGACCGTGTATGTTTGTGCAGTTAATAATAAAATAATTAAAAAAGTATGTGCCTGTGAGCGTTATTTAGTCTACTTTCATTTAAAACGTAGAACCAAATAGTTATCTAAACTATTATAAAACTGTAACAGAAGTGTGTCTGTACATTGAAGATATTTACAAAAAAAAGATTACGATATGATTTTTAGATGTCCCTGATTCCAAATCACCAATTTTTGGATTTTTTGTCTGTCTGTTTGTTTGTTTGTTTGTTTGTTTGTTTGTTTGTTCGTTTGTTTGTTTGTTTGTTTGTTTGTTTGGGTGTTTGTTTGTTCGAGTATCACGCAAAAACTTCTGAACCGATTTTGATGAAACTTTTTTTTTTGATAGCTTATCATCTGACTTAAAATCTCTGGTATATAATTTATGCGGACGAAGTCGCGGGTAAAAGCTCGTTATTACTAAAACTGTTCTTTATTCCCACTAGTGGGCAAAGCTGCCGATGATCTCACCCCTCCGATTTATCTAAGGGCTGGACGGGTCCTTTGCAACGTTTTTTCTTTGCGGATATATATATATATATATATATATATATATTTTTTTTTTTTTTTTTTTTTTTTTTTGAAGAAATAATTTATCTCTAAATAGATTCCTATTTCGGTTGACCTGTAATTCCGCACAGTATTCAAAATAAAAAGTGCGTGTATGGTATGGTTCCATAGTTCAGCAGTTCCCGAATGGTGTTCCGCAGAACTCTTGGGGTTGCGTAAGAGGCTCTCAGGGGTTCCGCGAAAATTCAAGATTTCGATGTGGTTTTTCTAGTCTAGCTCTAAATCGCATCACCTACGATATATTTAGGTATGGTAATTTTATAAATGGACGTAATTATAGTGTGAGATCCGACCGTAAAATTATGCACCTATTTATTAGGCGAACGAAATGTGATTCTAGTTTATGCTTACACAGAGGTTAATTCAACGCCACCAAGTTGCCTAGAAAAATCTTGCCGCAAGTATCTTTTCCATTATGATTTGTGGTATAACTTTTTCCACCTGTCTGCTAGGGAAGTAATTGAGGTATGGGAGCAAACCGATCGGAGCAAAAAACAAATCAGCTGTTGCATTCATTTGAGTCGAGTAGGCCTGCAGTTTAGTATGGGACAGCTGATTTTTAGTTGCTCCCATAGTAAAAGTTGTTCAGTTTGATGGATAGACTCTTAGGCGGTGTCCTATTGCCATCGCACGCGCGATGGTGCGATGCGATGTGATCGTACTGATGGGTAATTCTTAGAAATTTTTCAAATTTTGGAAAAATTTCAACGATTTGTAAAATTTCGGAGAATTACCCATCAGTATGATCACATCGCATCGCACCATCGCGCGTGCGATGGCAATAGGACACCGCCTTAGTTTAAAAGGATGCCATTGATATCAATTTCACCCTGTATATACTACTACCGTGCATTTTTTCTGCATTTTTAGCTTTTTTGAAATAAGTATTTTCGTAGTGACAAATTACCATAGATTTATATATTACTAGCGTAAGGATAGGCCCGTCAGAATATTTTACAAAAACCTTCTTCATAGAAACAAAAATTTGCGCCATCTGTCATAACTCGTATACGAACTATATCGTGTCATATATTTTCTTTGATCGTTGTAGTGCTCTAAACTGACATTTTTCCTTGCATTTTAGAGCCAACGAACTGGGGACAATAGCCAAGCTCATAGGCCATGTCCTTACGCTAGTAATATATATGTCTTTGCAAATTACCGACTTTTTCTCAAAAAGTAAAAATTCTGTGTAGCTTTTGAACCATCAACAATGGGACCAACTTACTTGACATTTTTGGTTGGAAATGAGCTCAGCTATCACCTCATTTCGTTTGATCCATGACTTTTGGGCCACCCTGTATATTATTGACACAACCATACTACATATTTTTTATTAACGACTTTTTCCATCCAATGGTTGTCTGGATGCAATCGCTTTCAGCGATAAGGTCGCCATTTGTACCCTTTTGTATGCTTTTAATATTGTTATTTTATGCTTTTGGTGTGCAAATAAAGAGTATTGCATTGTATTTAATAACAGAACGAACAATTTTGTTATAAGAAAATTAATTTAAGTTTCCTTTTTACTATTTGTTACTAGTTTATTGTATCGTCTCTTGTGCGTTTTGCAAAATTTTTTTAAGTTTTTGTTATTAAGTTGTGGATCTCTAGGTCTGTTTGTTATAGTGTTTGTTTATAAGTTCATTTGTGACTGTTTGTAATCCCAAATAAAAAAAAAAAAAAAAAAAAAAAAAAAAAAAAAAGCACATAATATCAAAAGTGCGCATGTGCAGACGCCATTTCGAACATCAAAGACGTTTAAAAAAGTGCCAGATCTGTTCATAAACCAGAAAGCTGACATAGATATTGTCTAGCCAAAACCTTTACAAACTACAACGTCATTAAAATTATATTTTGTTGTAGTCCGAGAGATAAGTGTACTTTTTGCAACCATCAGCAGCAAGACTGATTCAGTGTTTATGGGGTGTATAGCTTCTCTGTGATGGGGATGGACCAGGTCTGCATAGCTCCAGTCGGTTTAGGAGTTACTGATGATTAAAGGTCTGTAAAAAATTAACGATCAGCTGTAAGGCTAATCGTATGTTATTGTTGTAGTATGCAATGTAGCTATGTGAACAGTACAAAAACGGGCATGGTTCATCAGTCGGTTTAGGAGATACAGCCGTTCAAAGGTCGGAACTTTGACCGGCTGTATCTCCTAAATCGACTAACAGAACTTGACAGTTTTTGTACTGTTCACATAGCTACATTGCATACTACAACAATATCTTACGATCAGCCGTGCAGCTGAGTGTTAATTTTTTACAGACCTTTAATCATCAGTAACTCCTAATCCAGACTAGAGTTATGTAGGCAGACCTGGTCCATCCCCATCACAGAGATGCTCTACACCCCATAAACACTGAATCATCCTTGCTCCTGATAGTTGCAAAAAGTACACTTATATCTTATACTATTATGACAGCAGATCTTTTGTGCTTGAAACTAATGCATTGATACTTAACCATGTTGACCGAGATTATGTTATAGTACACCAAGAGTAATCTTAAGCAGTCAGCTTCAGAGTGAATTGACATATCCTTTTGATCATCAGCATATTACTGCCTCCGTAGTCTAGTGGTTAAGAGTATTTGGCTCTCGATACGGAGGTCGTGGGTTCGATTCCCACGGGGTACACCTAGTGATATGTAACTTTGTGCGTTTTTCCCCAGTTGGTTAGGACATTGCAGGCTGAATCACCTGATTGTCCGAAAAGAAAAATTATTCCGTGCTTCGGATGGTACGCTAAGCCGTTGGTCCCGGCTACTATCTCTGGTGGTAGTAGTCGTTATATAAAAGCCACGTCAGAGGCCGTAAGGCGGTCTGAAATAACTCTGACAGTCTGAAATGGCTCTGCTTTGCCCACACGATAAAAAGAAGAAGAATCAGCATTATTGGCAAGTGACAGGCACTATCGAAACAGGTGTTAATATACCTACTCACTTGAACGCTAGAAATGTCTCTATCAAAATATATTTCGTACTTATATTTTTATCACCTTTGTCGCGCGTTATTTGGGAGTAAAACTTTTGGATGTATACTTGTAGTACTAGTATTTATTATGTGGAAATACTAAAAAATATATAACTATATGTGATAAAATTAGTTTTGGATAGGCGTCGAGGAATCGTTTTCCTCTCTTGCTATACTTATTTTACAGAAAAATATTGCTGTTGATCTATTTATCTCAAAATTGAATTATATTTTGTCACCTCTCAAACAAATAAAACTATAACATGCAAATAATAAAACTAGAAGACTGAGGATATAAATCAAAAATTATTATTAAAAAAAATCAATGATTTACAATAAATAGAAAACTAAAAGAAGGGCACCCGTACAGTCCTTAAGAAAAAAACGTCGGCAGCTAAAATAAATATTAATAATAAGAAACCAAAAATTCCTACAGGCGCATGAACGTTCTAGCCAAAGTAATTATACCAAGATGCAAAGCCAGTGTCAGATACATCCTCGATTGTCTAGATGAAGTTGAGAGAGAAGAATTCTTTAGACTCAAAAAGATTCTAGCAGTAAAATACAAAAAGAAAAAGAAGATGAGTGATATCGTCGCAGAAGATAAAACCCATAGTCCCGTTTGTGAGGAGTTGGTAAAAGAAAACATATGCGAGATCAGCAGTCCACTAATCACACCTCCACCGCCGCCACCTGATCCAGAAGAAGAAAAGAAGCTAGAAGAATACTTAGAACAATTGGAAGAAATGTTGAAAGCAACTGAGAAGATAGAAAAGGAAGGTCTAATCCAAACCGGCGTTGTTGATTTTCTGACGTCAGCTAAACAATTGAAAATTAAAACAGATTACTGTAAGACGTTGTGTCCACCCAGGAAACTGACCTGTGAAGTAGATAGCAAAAGTCGGATTTGCCAACAAAAAATAAAAGAAGAAGAAATTACATGTAAATCTTCAACGTTTAAAACGGAACAACACAAAAACAATTCATCTTCCGACCTGCATAATATAGAACTAGGGATTTTTGAAACAGAAATAGAAGAAATCACTCAAATTGTTCGAACGAGAAATCCAGACAGAACTATAAACGAAGAAAGAAGAACAATAACTATTATTAAAGAAAAGATACCCAGTCATCCATATGTAGACGATAAAAATGAATCTAGTAAAACTCAATCGGAAAATTTCTCAAACCGTACAACACTTGGAATAGCTACAGTTGATAATACTAGTTACAGACCAAAAATATTAGCAAGGATTACAAAATCGGAAACTTGCAAATCTTCACCTTCCATGGTTATTCCAACAACTAGGTCTTGTATTTCATCATCTAGTTTATTTGAATTGGATAAAATTAATTCAAAAGAAATTTTTAATTTTGGATATTTGAAGGGATCTTGTTTAAAATTCCAAGAATTAGTTTACTTCTCCAGTTTATAAAGATATGAAAAAGACACGCTTAAAAAAATGTGTCTAGAAGCTTTATCTTTTAAATGTCATTAATTGGCCCTGGGCTGAGGTCAAAGTCTTTACCAAAAATAATAAAGTTTTCAAAAATTTAAAATTAATCCACAAAAACAGTTAACTTAGTTATTAAAGAACTCATAACATTAGCTAAAAAAACTTAACAGAATACAAATGAGCAAGGTAAAATACAAAATCAGTAAAACATTAGGTGGTTAAACGACATCTGATAAAATGTCGTCTAAGGAAAACGAAGGCAAAAAGTTCAGAAACAGATAGTTTGACAGAAGTCGGCAAAAAACACAAACAAAGCCGAAGCTCTTTGATGAACTTCTCAAAAAAATCTGAAAATATTATATTAAAAATGGATAAAAACTCGATATTTGAGAAAGGATCCGAATGTCATGGCACTCAAAGTTGTTCCCAAGGCTTCCTTGATGATGATTTAAGAAAACGTTTAGAACATCTTAAAGACAAAGGTTCTATAAAACGGATTACGGTTAATGAGTAAGATCGGTTGGAAGCTCTGAAAGATCATAAAAAATAAATAGAAAAGACTACTGGAAAGTACAAGAAACAAGGAATATTGGCACCAGGTACTAATCAGTTTCTTGATGAATTTACACATGTCAAATCTCAAAAAGACAACAGGAAAGATTATAACAATTCAGTTATGCTAGAAAAAATAAATTAAAAGGTAACTGATTTAGAACGTTTAGCTACATGCGTTAAAGAGGATGGAATTCATTCAAATTGTACAAGTACAAACATTGACGGTAAAATAACTAATCTCATAGATCACTTTAATAATATAACACTAACGAATTAAGAATTAATAATAATAACACTAAGAAGAAAGCTAAAAAAGTGTTTTTTTTTTAAAACACATTAATTCGATCTTGTGAAAATACTATGCAATGTTTAAAAAAAATCAAAGTAGGTCAGCTTAATATGAAGAACCATCTTTGAATGATCTTCAAAACAATCTTGCACGCGTAGTTTCCAAATTAAAAGCTAAAGGACTAATATCTCGTTGTAATCTTGATCTTGAAGCCATTTCATAATCATGTGATAAACGTAACGAAAAATGGGAAGAGAGTGGATCTTTAAAAAATTTTGAACCTTCATCTTCATATGAAGCTTATCGTGAAAACAAACCACAGAGACCACCAAGGCTAGCACCAAAAACACCAACTAAGACCCCACCAAAGACACCACCTAAGACGCCATCTAAGACACCACCAAAGACACCATCAAATACATCACTACAACCTTCACCAGAACCTAATTCTACTAAAGGAAAACCAGTAATAATAATATCGCCAGAAATTTCATCAATGCAAACAGATATGAGTGAGATTTGTAAGAAATCAGAAATCATTGACGAAACTTTAGTTACAGAAAACATGCAATAGAAATATTTTCAAATTATTGTATAAGCTAACGTGGATAATGAAATAGGTTTATTTGAGGAGAGTGTTCGAAGGATAGTGAAAGTTACGAGAACTTCAAATGAAGATTGAACTATTAATGAGGAACAAGAAATTATAACAATAAAAACGAAAAGACATGCTCCCAATGCAACTAAATTTAGATATAAATTGATAGTATTTTTTCGAAGGGACACAATAGTTAAGATGACTGCGTATATTGCTGATCTGGAGCAAAATCCACTAGGATTTAATAGAGATACTGAAAAATCGAAATCCGAAATAACATTTCGTGCAGGTAGGTACGTATCTTCAAAAACTGAGCCATTGTACAATGTTTTTCTACAGCTTCTGATTTTACTGTTGAGATCAACAATATTTTTAACAGCTAAAAAATTTTAACAAGATTTTAGACCGTCTTCAAAACTAAAAATTTACAAAATAAAATAACCAGCGTCTTTTAAATTAGCATCTATAAGGACATTAACTTGATTTATTGGAGGCGCTGTTAAGCCGGTATGATTCACGAATCGCGATTGGGCTTAGAGTAATGTTTTGGTCTTGGCTTGACAGTCTTGACACCGACTCCAATGAAACAAATTGATGATCTTATATTTTTAGTTTTGAAGTAGGTTTGAATATTTTGTAAAAAAAAATGTTTCAACATTATTGTTGTGGTGATAGGTATTAAATTGGGTTGACATATATCTATTGTCATGCAAGGAAAACATCAACATGAAACATAATTTTAATCGCCGATGATTTCTTTTACATTTTTGATGAGTTCTATTGTCTATCTCCAAAACCCTTTACCAGATCTTCACTAAATTAAAATGGTACTTCTGAAGTATGACTCCTCCTTTTTTTGAGTCAGTTAAAAATAGAAGTTAAAAGATTTTAGATCGATAAACGATACACGGATGGGTGAGACATTGGTATGTTTAGAATAAAAAAATGAGTTGAAATTTGAAAAGAATAAATTTCTACACATTCACAGGAAATCGAACATTCTTGCAAAGTCAGTCATACCAAAGATTGGAGCAAGCATAAAATACATTAAAGACGAACTAGACGAAATAGAAAGGGAAGACACCTTTAGGTTAAAAAGGTTTAAGCAGTATAAAGAAGAAAAAAAGGCTATAGTTCTACAAATATGCGCTTGTTGCCTTTCTATATTTCAGACTTCTGATGAAACGGAACAAACTTTATGCTCAGTGTGTTTAAGAGTGGCTAATATGAGGGGCAAATTAGATCCAAATTATCAAACGAAGGTTGTTCCCTGTGAGAAAGAAAACACTGACCAAGTAGATGAATTTCTCAAGTCTCGTATAACTAGATTGTCTGACTGGATTATAGCAAAAGAGTTATTACCGACAAATATTGAATTTAGCAACACTTGTCACATGCAAAATAGAAATAAAGTCATTAAACCAGAACCTGTAGTTGTTGAATCTAGATCAAAAACTGTACTACCTGAGCCTGAGCCTGCCTGCCTCTCTTCTTGTCCCAACCCATGTTGTTCAAGTTCTTTTGAACTACCACAGGCCAAGACATTAAAACCGTGTGAAATACGCGTGGAAGACACGGAAGAAACAAAATATACTGACCTGCCAAAAGATACTGAAAAATACGGGTATTATAAAGGAATTAAAAAGATAATTACAGTTCAAAGAGTAGTACATTTAGATGGTACTCTTAGAGAAGAGGAGGAAATAATAACTGTTAGAACAAAAGGAGATATGCAATTAAAAGAAGAACTTGAAAATACTGAAAACAAATATAATACTTATTATGATGGCGAAGGTATGATTGGAGTCGGCCGGTTCCGCAATAAAGTATCAAGAGAAACTAAATCTGATCAAGTAGATCGTTCTGAACAAATGGCCGAGCCTAAATTGCCTTCCACTAAACATCTTATGACCTCCACATCTGTAATAACATGCGAAATAAACAAGGAACCTAAATCCACGATGACTAAACAAAATACTAATAAAAATGAGGCTACATCAACAGATTCACCGGAAATTCTAAATTGCAATCTTTGTAATTGTTCAGTACCTAAACAATCTAGGTCAATTCAGACGATACTAAAGTCATTTCAACAGGATTTACAAAAGTTAGATGCAGATATAAGTGATCACTATATAGAGATAACTAAAGCACAAATAGAACGAACCGATGATTCCAATATACATGCGACAACGGCCACAGATTTACCAGATGATGAGTTTTGTTGTGTCCCGTTTTGTGACAAAAGAATATGTGATTCTTTGAAAAATACTAATACAACACAAATTCCAAATCGTATTTCCGATCATTCTTGCAAAACTTCTCAGTTACAATCAGACCAATCACCCACACAGTTTACTAATAACACTAGAAATAATAGTGAAAAAAATATTTTTAATCGGTTATTAACGTTAACAAAATCAGTTGAATCATTAACAACTTCTAACCTACTACCTTTAGAACAATGTTCGTGCACAGATGACCTTGTCATGACACCTAGTAGAGAAACGAAAACTGAAAAGAAAAAGTCTAAAGACAAAGTTATTAAAATCAGTGTAAGTGATCCATCTACTAAAATATCTATAGGTAATATGAAAGTCAAAGTAAGTACTAGTGGGAGATCTTTAAAAAGACAAAAGAATGAGATCAAAAACGCTAGAGGCGTCTGTGAGATCCAAATTTTAGTGAAACCACCGAAAACATTTGAAGAGAGAGAAATAAGTTGCACCAGCGACATTATATTATGTGATACTAAAAAACCGCATAGGAAATCTGCTAACGCTTTCAAACAAGAAAAACTAGATCACAGAATCTGTAAAAGCTGTTTAATGAAACTATGCGGGTTTGTGCCATCTAAAATAGTATGTAAATCAAAAGGCAAAGCTTGTAATGAGAAAGAAGAAAAATGTAATTACTGCGATCTATTGAGCAAAACACCTACTAGGCCCAGTGATTCTGTTAAACGAACAAGCAAGAATAACTTAATCGAAGAAAGATTTCTAGAAATTTGCCGAACTCTATCCACAGATACTATGACTGACCATATTTGTGTCAAATTATCATCTACATCATCAGTATTGACAGCTAAAAAGTCATGCGAACCATCAACAACTTCTAGCCAACCTGGTTCCAGTTGCAAATCTGTTTCTACATCTACCGTAACATAGACAAATTCATAAAGTCGTGTTAAATAACTAACGCTAAAATCTATTCTAGTATCGGTTATAAATTAATGACAAAGCATATTTAGTTCGAATGATATTTCCGGTTGCAAACTTGATCTTGAAGCCTTTTCACAATCATGTGAGAAATGTAACGAGGAGAATAGATCTTCAAAAAATTTCGAACCTTCATTTTCATATGAATCTTATCGTGAAAACAAACCACTGAGACCACCACGGCTAGCACCAAAAATACTACCAAAAGCACCACCAAAGACCCCACCAAAGACCCCACCAAAGACCCCACCAAAGACCCCACCAAAGACACCACCTAAGACACTAACAAAGACACCACTAAATACGTCACTGTAAACACACAAACCCAGTAATAATAATACCACCAGAAATTTCATCAATGAAAACAGAGATGTGTGAAAATTGTAAGAAATCAGAAATCATTGACTTCCTTAGAAAATCATAGAAAACATGCAATAGAAAGAGTTTCAAATATAGTAGTAGCTAACGTGGATAATGAAATAGGTTTATTCGAGGAGAGTGTTCGAAGAATAGTGAAAGTTATGAGAACTTCAAATGAAGATGGAACTATTAATGAGGAACAAGAAATTATAATAATAAAAACGAAAGGACATGATCCAATGAAATGAAATGCAACTAAGTTTAGATAAATTGGTAGTATTTTTTCGAAGGGACACAATAGTTAAGATGACTGCGTATATTGCTGATCTGGAGCAAAATCCGCTAGGATCCAATAGAGATACTAAAAATCTAAATCCGAAATATTATTTCGTGCACGTAGCTAGGTACGTATCTTCAAAAACGGAGCTATTATTAAGACAATGAATTTCTACAGCTTCTGATTTGACTGTTAAGATCAACAATATTTTTTATCAATATTAACAAAATTTTAAACCGTCTTCAAAACAAAAAAATACAAAATAATACAACCAGCGTCTTTTGAATTCGCATCTACAGGGTGTTAGGGTAAACAGTTGCAATTCTTTAAGGGGTTATTGCGCCCTTGATACTAAACAGCTTTCCCTAAGAAATCAATAGGAAATTCGCAAAAAAAACTTGACTTCCAATACTAAATGCAATCAGCTGATCGAATATTTGTACGAAAAATCGAAAAAAATATTGCAATTTTCCTGTAGGCTGTAAGGAACGTTGTTCAGTATCATGGGAACAATCACCTCTTAAAGTAATGCAACTATTTATTAATATCCTGTATAAGGACATTAACTTGTTTCATTGAACTCGCTGTGAAGCCGGTATGATTCGCGATTGGACTTAATGTTTTGGTCTTGGCTTGACATCGACTCCAATGAAACAAATTATTGTTCTTATATTTTTAGATTTGAAGTCGGTTTGAATTTTTTGTTAAAAAAATTATTTCATCATTTTGTTGTAGTGATAGGTATTGTATTGGGTTAACATATCAGTAATGTACATGCAAGGGCAATACAAAACACTTATTTTAATCGCCGATGATTTCCTTTACATTTTTGAGGAGTTCCATTATCTTTCTCCGAAGCCCTTTACCAGACCTTCACTAAATTAAAATTGTACTTCTGAAGTATGACTCCTCCTTTTTTGGAGTCAGTTAAAAATTTGATTTAACATCGAATAACGATACACGGATGGGTGAGACATTTGGTATGTTTAAAATAAAAAAATGAGCCGGAATTTGAATAGAATAAATTTCTACACATTCACAGGAAATCGAACATTCTTGCAAAGTCAGTCATACCAAAGATTCGAGCAAGCGTAAAGTACATTAAAGACGAACTAGATGAAATAGAAAGGGAAGACACCTTTAGGTTAAAAAGGTTTAAGCAGTACAAAGAAGAAAAAAAAGCTATAGTTCGACAAATATGCGCTTGTTGCCTTTCTATATTTCAGACTTCTGATGAAACGGAACAAACTTTATGCTCAGTGTGTTTAAGAGTGGCTAATATGAGGGGCAAATTAGATCCAAATTATCAAACGAAGGTTGTTCCTTGTGAGAAAGAAAACACTGACCAAGTAGATGAATTTCTCAAGTCTCGTATAACTAGATTGTCTGACTGGATTAATGCAAAAGACTTATTACCCACAAATATTGAATTTAGCAACTCTTGTCATATGCAAAATAGAAATAATGGCATTAAACCAGAACCTGAAGTTGTTGAATCTAGATCAAAAACTGTACTACCTGACCCTGAGCCTGCCTGCATCTCCTCTTGTCCCAACCCATGTTGTTCAAGTTCTCTTGAACTACCACAGGCCAATACATTAAAACCATGTGAAATACGCGTAGAAGATACGGAAGAAAAAAAATATACTGACCTGCCAAAAGATACTGAAGAATACGAGTATTTCAAAGGAATCAAAAAGATAATTACAGTGCAGAGAGTAGTACATTTAGACGGTACTTTTAGAGAAGAGGAGGAAATAATAACTGTTAGAACAAGAGGAGATACGCAATTTAAAGAGGAACTTGAAAATATTGAAAAAAGAAATGATGCTTATTATGATGGCGAAGGTATGAGTGGAGTCGGCCGGTTTCGTAATAAAGTATCAAGAGAAACTAAATCTGATCAAGTAGATCGTTCTGAACAAATGGCCGAGCCTAAATTGCCTTCCAACAAACATCTTATGACCTCCACATCTGTAATAACATGCGAAATAAACAAAGAACCTAAATCCACGATGACTAGACAAAATACTAATAAAAATGAGACTACATCAACAGATTCACCGGAAATTCTAAAATGCAATCTTTGTAGATGTTCAGTACCTAAACAATGTAGGTCAATTCAGACGTTACTAAAGTTATTGCAACAGGATTTACAAAAGTTAAATGCAGATATAAGTGATCACTATACAGAGATAACTAAAACACAAATAAAAACAACCGACGGTTCCAATATACATGCGACAACGGCCACAGATTTACCAGATGATGAGTTTTGTTGTGTCCGATTCTGTGACAAAATAGAATGCGATTATTTTAAAAATACTAATACGACACAAATTCCAATTCGTAATTCCGACAACACTTTCGAAATTTCTCAGTTACAATCAGGCCAATCAACTACACAGTTTCCTAATAACACTAGAAATAATAGTGATAGAAATATTTTTTATCGGTTAATAACGCTAACAAAATCTGTTGAATCAGTAACACCTTATAACCTACAACCTTTAGAACAATGTACAGGCACAGATGATATTGACACGATACCTAGGAGAGAAACGAAAATTGAGAAGGAAAAGTCTAAAGACAAAGTTATTAAAATCTGTGTAAGTGACCCATCCACTAAAATATCTGTAGACGATATGAAAGTCAAAGTAAGTACTAGCGGGGAATCCTTAAAAAGACAAAAGAATGAGATCAAAAAAGCTAGAGGTTTCTGTGAGATCAAAATTTTAGTAAAACCACCGAAAACATTTGAAGAGAGAGAAATAAGTTGCACCAGCGACATAATATTAAGTGATACTAAAAAACCGCATAGCAAATCTGATGACGCTTTCAAACAAGAAAAACTAGATCACAGAATCTGTCAAAGCTGTTTAATGAAACTATGCGGGTTTATGCCATCTAAAATAGTGTGTAAATCAAAAGGCAAAGCTTGTAAAGAGAAAGAAGAAAAATGTAATTACTGCGATTTTTTGAGCATAAAATCTACCAGGCCCAGTGATTCTATTAAAGGAACAAGCAAAAATAACTTAAATGAAGAAAGATTTTTCGATGTTTGCCGAAGTCGATCCACAGATACTTTGACTGACAATATTTGTGTCAAATTATCATCAATACCATCTTTATTGGCAGCTAAAAAGTGTTGCGAACCATCAAAAACTTGTAGCCAACCTAGTTGCTGTTGCAAATCTGTTTCTACATCTACTAAATCTCCCGCCCAAAATAAAAATGTAAAAGCTAAAGTAGATACAAACTTACGTAGTTCATCGCCAACAAAAACCAAATCCTATACTAGTTCTATTCTAAATTCTTCTAGTTATAGTCTTCACCCTAAATCATCTGAAAATTCGATTTCTGTTAAATCTAATACTTTTTCACCGATATATTCTGATCGACAACAATCGTACTATTTATGTTTAAAACCTATTCGTAAACAGCGGCAGCGCTTGTGTACGGATCCAAGCTGTGATTCTGTTGAAGACTGCGAAGTCAGATCAAATGGAATTTTAATTTGTCCTCGTAAACCAGTTTGTACTACACTGGCTTCTCCAGCTCATGCATCAGTATCTGATTCTTTTATATCTCAAAAAGTCACAAAGAAAGATATGTCTACATGTACTAAAGCATGTGCTAGATTCGATGTCCGATCCACCTGTGACATACCAAAGAAAAGGACTTTAAAATGCAGTTGTACATTCACTTCCGAGCCAACTTTGAACTGTCCAACGAAGTTGAATACTAGAGGTTTTAATTATTTTGATTACAATTGCTTTTTTCATAATTGATTAGAAAGTATTTCACTTATTATCACTCGAGCGATTTTTGAGCGTAGGCGTTGACGAAACGATCAACTCACGATATCGCCTACATATCGCCGGGATATCATACCAATATCGCCGCTATACTAGTTTTTACTAACTCTGTTTTAAAATAAAGCATTTTAAGTACCTGATTTTTGTATTTTCATTTGTTGGGTGTTTATACACTAAGACAGTCATGATCTTTTTTAATATGTTGACGGTTTTTTTTAAGGATGATCAGATCATTAAACTGAACAAGTTTCTCTATCTCCTTAACAACAAAATCGCGATAAAAAAAATTAGCCCTCCTGTACAAAATTGCAAACCTACTCAAGCCAAATAATTATTATAATACGAAAAAAATAAGCCGTCTCGCTTATTTTTTTCGTAACTTCCATAATGGTCCCAGACAGTTGTTCAGTTTCATGATCTGTCTGATTGATCATCCCTTAAAAACTGTCAGCATATTGAATTGGATTGAATCCCGCGTTAAATGTACACACGGCGACAGATCAACCTACCCATAGTTGAACTCTATGTTCATGGACATAAGGTCGAACTATGGGTAGGTTGATCTGTCGCCGTGTGTACACCTACAGCTGTCAAGATATTCCTACCAATGGTTTAACCATAGTTTCGCTTCTACAGGGTGTAACAAAACACCCTAGTAATACTTAAGGGGGTGCTTCAGACCATCAATCTGAACAACTTTCACTATGGAGCCAACGTCGAGAAAAAATAAAAAAAAACTGCCGTTCCATACATTTGAGTCGAGACGGTACTGCAGTTTTGTATATGAAAGAGCGGATTTTTTTTCTCGATTTCAATGTTGGCTCCATAGTGTAAGTTGTTCAGTTTGATGGTCTGCCATAGATTTATATATTACGATGTCTTTGTGGTCTGCACACCCGCTTAAGTAATTACTAGGGTGTTTTTTTACACCCTGTATAGTGTAAGTACCTATATCTATTCTAAGAATATGCCTAATTATATTGAATTCCAACTCGGCTGGGCAGCGTTTGGGAAGCTACGTAGTATCTTCACGTCCCAAATACAGCAGTGACTTAAAACAAAAGTCGTCGATCAGTGTGTGTTGCCAGTGATGACATAGGGAACGGAGACGTGGTCGCTCACTCAAGGCCTCATAAAAAGGCTGAAAGTCACCCAAAGGGCAATGGAGAGGGCTATGGTCGCAGTTTCTCTGCGAGATCGAATCAGAAATGAAGAGATCCGCAGAAGAACCAGAGTAGCTGACATAGCCCAAATAATTGCTAAACTAAAGTGGCAGTGGGCGGGGCACATTGCTAGCAGAACAGATGGCCGTTGGGGCGAAAAGTTCTCGAGTGGCGACCGTGTACCGGAAAGTGGGTAGGCCCGCTACACGGTGGACCGACGACCTGGTGAAGGCGGTGGGAACCCGTTGGATAAGGGAGACGCAGGACCGATCGTTATGTTGATCCTTGGGGGAGGCCTATGTCCGGCAGTGGACGTCCATCGGCTGATATGCCTATACCTATTGCTGGAATTATTGCAGGAATTTATGCTTAAAAAAAGACGTCTTTCGGTAAGACGTTATGGTCCCGCTAAGCTAAGAGGATCACGGCTCCTGTAGTTATCATGCGTACATTCACTCCTGTAGTATCATGCGTACAATCACTCCTGTAGTATCATGCGTACAATCAATCCTGTAGTATCATGCGTACAACCTCTAGTATCATGCTTACAGTCACTCCTGTAGTAGGTATCATGCGTACAATCATCACTGCACGCGTGATACTGAACAACTTACAAAAGGAACATGGGAAATTCGAAAAAAATATTGTCCTGTGATTCAAACTTTCGGTCACTTAATTGCATTTGGTAAGTCCAAATTTTTTTTTTGTGAATTTCCTATACCTTTCTATTCCTATTCGTTTCTTAGGGAAAGTTATTCAGTATCATGGGTACACAGTTTACCCAAAAACCGAATAAAAAACAAACACCTATTGTTATTTGCTTCCGTCTGCCAAGAGGAGATGAGGCAAAGAATTGGTGGGGGCCAGGGAGTGTCCGTATGTAGTACTATACAACGTGTTAATGAATTAGCGCAAAACCTCATACACCCCAACTGATTTATAACAAAATAATTAGATTGAAACAATAATTTCATTATTTTGATGGTTAAAATTTAAAGTTATTCGCATTTTAAGTTTTGAGGCAAAAATGATTTGTTATCATTTCAGCACGAAAAGAAAGCGCTAACGTACTCATGGATACATTTTTATAATCTTGTATTGGTAGTAAGTAGGGCGAGTGTGCCCGTGCGGTGGGTTGACATCGGGTTCAGAAAATTTTTAATTTTGCAATCAAATTATTTAATATTTTGAAAAAAATTACCTATGTTGAAACTATGATAATTCGATTCTGCTCTCAATTCTAAACAAACTACTTTCTAGTTTTGCGTTAATTCATTAACACGTTGTATACTCTTTCCTATACTGTTACTGTAGTGTCAGCAAGAATGCTTATAGTCTAGGAAAAATACGGTTTGAGATTGCATTAAAGATAGATTAAAGACACTTTAGTAAATTGTGTTTGAACTTTATAACGACCCGGTTGATGTAATGGTTACCACGCCGGACTGCCAAACCAGAGTTCTGGGTTTGAATCCCGTTTCGGTCGTGGATGTTATATGTTCGTGCCGTTGTTGTATGGTTTTCATATTAAAAAGCCTATAGTGCTTACTTGGGATCATTACAATGTATGTACCTGTGAGCGTTATATATTATTTATTTATAACACTTTTGTCGAGATTTGGTGGTAATATAGGCTGAGGACCCTGAGAAATACCTTAAAATCGATATAAATGTACAAAGGGCAAGCTTATTTCTAAATTTATTTCTTCCAGCATACTACTGCAAAAGAGACAGTTAATTATCACAAGGCATTGTGTACAAACATTAAATAATTTAGTTTCGAGTTTATAATTTTTTAATACTTACAAAATATTAAATATTCTATTGGCGACCCGGTTGGTGTAATGGTTACCACGCCGGACTGCCAAACCAGGGTCCTGGGTTCGAATCCCGGTTCGGTCATGGATGTTACATGTTCGTGCCGTTGTTGTATGGTTTCCATTAAAAAGCCTATAGTGCTTAATTTGGAATCATTACAATGTATGTGCCTGTGAGCGTAATTTATTTATTTTATTAATTTATTCAAATTTACGGACCGCAGATTATTATTGTTATAAGTAAAACGCATAATACGAAGCCGTCCTGTATATAAAATCAACTGTTTTCAATTTTTGGTTCATACCTAAATTTAATGTTTTGTAAATGTCTTAATTATTCCATAATACACTATAAATAAGACATCTGGGATCATTGAGAATTTATGTTTTTCAGTTATGTATCTACTAATATTTATTTCCCGTATTTATTTCCAACTATCAGTGCCGGATTAACCATAGAGGCAAAGTAGGCACGGGCCTATGGGCCCATCGCCGCTTAGGGGCCCCGCGGCCTGAGAGAAAAAAAAATAAAACCTCGAAGATTTAACTCACCCCAAAATTTAATCGAATTATTATAAAGTCTGTGAAAGTCATTAAAAAAGGTATTGAAAATATATTTATTGCAAATTTTCGAGCTCGCTTCGCTCGCTCATTTTTGTTGTTTTATTTTCGGCTTTAAAACAGACTTTTTGCTGTAACCGAGTTATTATATCCTGTTTAATATACCGAGAGATAGTACTCTGTGCCGAGAGCTATTATTGCTCGCTCGATGCTTTCGTCTCATATACAGGGTATACAATAAAATGGGACAGCTACTTAAAGGGGTGCTTCAGACCATCAAACTGAACAACTTTCTCTATGGGACCAATATCGAAATCGCGAAAAAAAATTTCGCTCTCCCATACAATACTGCAAACATAACTCGACTGAAATGTATGGGACAGCAGATTTTTTTTTCGCGATTTCAATATTGGTCCTATAGAGAAAGTTGTTCAGTTTAATGGTCTGAAGCACCTCTTTAAGTAGCTGTCCCATTTTATTGTACACCCTGTATAGGAAAATAATGAGCTGACCTAGTCGTATTGCAGTCAAATCTCGAGTTCGCTTCGCTCGGTCCATGATTCAGAATTCAGATCGCATTGTGCAACGACTTATAATATTGCAGTAAAATCTCGAGCTCGCTTCGCTCGCTCTTTGGTTTTAGATGGCATTACAACTATCTTATCCGTAAAATCTCGATTTCGCTCTTGGTTGTGATTGTGTCGCAAGCGCAACAGCGCAATAATCTTTGCTCGCTCCAGGGCTGAGAATTTAGATCATATTGCTGATTGGCAATGAGCTATAAATATTATACTGTAGTGAAAACTCGAGCTCGCTTCGTTCGCTCCTGATCTAATATTGTATTGGAACGATTCAGTCACATTGCAAAAACTCGAGCTCGCATCGCTCGCTCTATTTTTTTTTCGTGTTACGTTCACTCCATGAGCTTTAGATTGTATTGCAATGATTTATTCCTATTGTAGTACAATCTTTAACAAAGCGCCAGTCTTTTTGTAGTCGAAATATAATGTTTCGTGGTTTTCCGGGGATTTCAGATTTTACTGAAATGTCCGGGGTTTTTGAAGACTGTCTGGCGACGGCGATTTTGCTGACGGCAGCCCTAGATAGGTATTAAAAGCTCGAGATCGCTACACATTTTAGTGGATTATGTTATTTTGTAGTTATGTTACTGCGACCACCTAGCCTGTATCCTGGACACAGAGAAAAATCCATCCCACGGCCCACGGGGACAGGGGCCCCGAGGCTTGAAGTGCCTAGGGGCCTCTATATGGCTTAATCCGGCCCTGCCAACTATCGCCTAAAGTGCAATTAATGCAACCTACTCCATACAAAAATCCGTAGATTTCCCCGACTATTAAAGCAAGGTCACTACGTCTAGACTGAGCAAGAGTAAATAGTTACAAAGGAGTGCTTGGCATTGTTGGCAATCGATGCCGGATAATTAGCTCTGCGCGCTCGCATCCTTTTGGTTTGTATTCCTTAATTAGTTACCATGATGTTTATTGTATAGAAACTAGAAAGGTACCTACTGGGTGATTTCTGAAACACTTTCCAGATTTTCTTCCTCTGCTTCTCTTTTCTCTAACTTCCCTTCTCATATTAGTACTGTTATGTAGTACACGGGACATTTTAATTACAAAAATGGTTACCGATTGCTGAAAATTACTAATATAAAAGGGTTGTTGTGATCGTTAAGACTGGGGCCAGTCTTAAATATCACAACGGCAGATTTTTTTCATTTTTTCTCGACATTGGCTCCATAGTGAAATTTGTTCAGATTGATGGTCTGAAGCACCCCCTTAAGTTTTACTAGGGTCTTTTGTTACACCCTGTATAACACCCTGTTTGTACGAACTAGAGTTGTTAGTTTGTTTTTAATACGTTTACAATTGTAACAAAGATAGTTATCTCTTTATTTTATTTGTCATCTCGTGTTAGATTCTGCGCGTGCGTCTCGCGTCTTACGCATTTTCATTAGGGTTACCACTTTAGTGTAACGAATATACCAACAGGATGAAATTGATATCATTAGCATCCTTTTAAACCCATTGAACTGAACAACTTTTACTATGGAAGCAAACCGACCGAAGCAAAAAAAAAAACAGCTGTTGCATACATTTGAGTCGCGAACTGTTGTGAAAACTACGAAGGATTATTTAGGTTTTGTAATATAATGCCCGTCCAAAAACGTACAGATTTTCTATTAATGGTAGAACAGTACAAAAACACAGATATTCAGATTCCTATAAGCCACAATCTTAATACAAGACAGGTTGCAAATAAAAAACTAATTGTACCACGTAAAAATAATTTCTATGATAGACGCACAGTAGCTCACATAATCCCTAAATTACTAAACACAATACCGCTAGATTTAAAACAATCAATGAATAGTAAAAATTGTAAAACTAAATTAAAACAGTATTATCTAAAATCAGAATAAACCTTAATACATTTGATCACCTTATAGAAAAGTTGGGTAGGTATATCAGAGGTACTATTATTATAATGATAAATTCTGAACCGATATTATAACATTTATAACGCAACTGACATTATTATTAAGTAATGAGCGTGGTCTTGCCAAGACAAACCAAAATGGTTTAATGGCATGAATTAGTTGTAAGCAAAGTGTAATTTTTGTTATAAAATAAATAAATAAATAATAAAAAATAAACTCGCGCGTCGACATTGCAGTTTAGTATGGAACAGCTGATTTTTTATTTGCTTTGATCGGTTTGCTCAAATAGTAAAAGTTGTTCAGTTTGATGGGTAGCTTTGTAGTTTAAAAGGATGCTAATGATATCAATTTCACCCTGTGGATATACTACAGAATGTTAAAAAAATCTAATCTCTCTCTTTCTCTTTATCAAATTTTTTTATTAATTTAATAAATAAATAAAAAAAATTAAAAAGGGTGTCTGGCTTCAAGCATTGTAACGTGATTGCGCTCCTGATTTTTTCGCGATTTCGATGTTGGTCCCATAGAGAAAGTTGTTCTGATTGATGGTCTGATACTCCCCTTAAATTAATAATTTTAGCTTATTTACCTTATACAGGGTGAAATTGATATCATTAGCATCCTTTTAAACTAAGAGTCTAAGAGTCTTTTTTTTTTTTTTTTTTTTATTAACTATGGGTTTGCTCTTGACCTCAATCCAGTCCTCAGGACGAAGATGGGGTCGTAGATGTAGCGAGCTTACCCAGAAGATGCCTATTCACTCGTACTTTAAAGGAATCCGGGTTGTAAGTACTCGGAAATACTAACGCAGGTAAGGCATTCCACTCCTTGGCTGTGCGCATTATAAAAGATTCAGAAAGGCGCTTGGTGCGGATATGTGGGATGTCAACCAAGAAGGGGTGATATCCCGCGGTGCGTCTGGAAGTCCGATAGTAGAAAGGGGAAGGTGGGATGAGCTCATGTAGCTCTTGGGCACACTCACCGAAGTACAATCTGTAGAAGACCGACAAGCAGGCCACTCTGCGGCGGTGGGCTAGGCTATGAAGCTTGGCCTCCACCAGCTTACTATCGCCAATGAGCCTCCTGGCTCTGCGTTCAACCGAGTCGAGTGTGGCAAGTTGATACTTGGCTGAGCCATCCCACAGGTGGCAGCAGTACTCCATACATGATCGGACCTGAGCTTTATACAATACTAAGAGCTGTCCAGGAGTGAAGTACCGCTTCACCTTGTTTAAGATGCCCAGCTTTTTGGCCGCAGTTTGAGCCTTAGACTCGATGTCAGCGCCGAAGTTGAGTTTCGTGGTCAAGCTTATACCCAGAAGCCCAAGACTGTCGGAAACAGGGACAGATGTACCCCGGAAAGTAGGAGTCAGATTAAACGGACTCCTTTTTGCGGTGAACAGACAAGCCTGTGTTTTGGTGGCGTTGAAGTTGACTAAATTATTGTCACCCCACTGGGAGACAAGACTTAAAGTCAAGTTTGTTCGCTCAACCATGGCCTCCTGGCTATGGCTATGGGAGCAGACCGATCGGAGCAACAAAAAATCAGCTGTTCCATACTAAACTGCAATGCCTACACAATGCGACACAAGTATGCAACAGTAGTTTTTTTTTTGCTCCGATTGGTTTGCTCCCATAGTAAAAGTTGTTCAGTTTGATGGGTAGACTCTTAGTTTAAAAGGATGCTAATGATATCAATTTCACCCTGCATAGGATGTGATGATGATGATGACGATATACCTCACCTAGTCGTTTCATATGAAGAACACTGAAAAAGAAAATTAAGTAACAATAATAAAACTCGTCTTGGACAGCCCTAATCCACGCTAAAGCGGGTCTGGCACAAGTCCACAATTCCCGTACCGTACTACGCAACAACGCAGACGTGACGTCACACGGGGCATTCCTACCTACCACATACATACATGCAAACATAGGCAAGATCTAATTTACTAGACATGCTAAGGAGATCTGTCGGGTGGGTACTCGATAGATATTTGTTTAGGTAGGTACTCGTACTTAACCTAGTAGGTAGGTACCATACAACGTGTTAATGAATTAACGCAAAACTAGAAAGTAGGTAATTTGTTTAGAATCGAGAGCAGAATCGAATTATCATGGTTTCAATATAGGTAATTTTTATCAAAATATTAAATAATTTGTTTCTAAAATTTCAAATTTACTGAACCCGATACGGGCACACTCACCCTACTTACTACCAAAACAAGATTATTAAAATTATTGTTTCAATGTAATTATTTTGTTATAAATCGGTTGGGGTGTATGAGTTTTTGCGCTCATTTTGGGTTACTTAATCATCATCAGCCTATCTACCAGCCTTTATCAGAGTGCCGATTTGGCAATGCTTATACTATGTATTTACTAAATGAAGGTAATTTTTGGCATAATGTAGAAATAGAAATAGAAAATAGAAATCAATTTATTATGTGTAGGTGGGTGTGTAGGTATGAGATTGACATTGTCTCGTCGGGTGAGTCTCGCGCCCCCCTTTGCATGCCATCGTGCCTCCCAAGGGGGTCCTTTATTTCATGCTACCTCGTCACCCGCAAAAAGTGACGGAAAAGTTTTTTAGTAGAATTACACGCGTAACTCGTCCATATTTAAATGATCTAAGGTATATACAACGTGTTAATGAATTAACGCAAAACCTCATACACCCCAACTGATTTATATCAAAATAATTAGATTGAAACAATAATTTCATTATTTTTGTAGTTAAAATTTAAAGTTATTCGCATTTTAAGTTTTGAGGCAAAAATGATTTTTCAAAATTTCAGCAATGAATGAAAGCGCTAACGTTCTCGTGGATACATTTTGATAATCTTGTTTTGGTAGTAAGTAGGGTGGTTGTGCCCGTGGGGTGGGTTGACATCGGGTTCAGTAAATTTAAAATTTTACAAAAAAATTATTTAATATTTTGAAAAAAATTACCCATGTTGAAACCATGATAATTCGATTCGGCTCTCGATTCTAAACAAACTATTTTCGAGTTTTGCGTTAATTCATTAACACGTTGTATAGGCTGATGATGATGATCAACCTTACTATTATAATTATAAGTCGCAGCACGCATCTCTAGCGCTGACCGTGAATTCGCTGACCGTATGTACAGGACACTATGCACTATTTTCGTCTAAATTCACTCATTTGAGCGCTAGAGTTTCGTGCCGCGAGGTATTGGCTATGTGCGAAGTGGGTGTTGGGAACTGTCAAGTCGATCGCAGCGCACGCTGTGGCAGAAATTTGTACTTTTCCCGGCGAAGTTGTGTCAGATTTGCTTGAATTTATGCAAATCCGCACACTCATTCAATTCTCAAATATCTAAACCAGCAAATACTAATACTTAAAATTTGGCAGGAATGTTTTTATTGCTATCTAGGTGTTCACAAAAAAAAAAAAATTCGCAATTCAACCCCCAAAGGTGTGAAAACGGTGGTGAAAGTTTGTATGAGAATTTCGTAACAAAGAATGGTAATTTCAGCCAATTAGGTATTATAATATTTTTAATATCGACAATTTTGCTCATTTATTTAGTTTTTACTTTATTTTAATATAAAATAACAAACTTTATCCTAACATTTTATGTACAAATAATTCACGGGGCCGTGTTGCGCTAGATGGCGCTAGTGTCGTGCACATAGCCAATATAGGGTAATTTTTATATCACTGCGGATACAACTTTCACTATTTATTTTATTTTTATTTTATTTATTTCCTTTTTGGAGAACATACAGCTAAATAACAGTTCGGTTTCTACAGAGACAGATTGATAGTCAGATGCTGACAACAAGTTCCCACATATAAAAATAAAGAGAAAGAAAAGTCTTATAAATAAAGCTAACATTAAAAAATAAAAACTAAGGTAATACAAAATTATTATGGGCCATCAAAAAAGTCACGTGCTAGAATATTTTTAAGTCTACAGGGGGTCTACTCCGGGACTCGAACTTCGTAGTTACGAACACATTTTCGTTGTATTTGGTACTCTAATCGAGATTGCACCGAACTATCGAACGCCCGACATTAGTTTGACACCTCGGTCGATCGAACGGTACTCTAGTGCAGGCTGTCAGTGCTCGATGAATTGAATTTGACAGCTGTCAAACTGCTATAACTTCGATAAAGTCAACGACAAGTCAAGAGGTATCTTTTTGATTATCGTAACTAATTTTTCACGAATGAATTAAATGTTTTCAGTGGTTTTCAGTTATGTTTCTGTATGAGAATTGTAAGATCTGCAATCTGGCTGAGATGACATGTACATAAAAGGTATTTCTAATCAAGGCTACTGAATCAAAAGTAGTTCTTGGTTGGTGAAGTAAACCAGAGTCCAGATTCTCCAGATAAGTAGGTACACAATATTTATAAGTTGGTCTAAATCTAGATAGGCGACTGAAGATGATGGGTAAGGTACCTACCTAGTTACGAGGAGTAGTTATGGGTATCAAAAGTCATAAAGTGGATTAAATGGAACCAAGTACCAATACCTAGTTACCTATATTGTTAAATGTTGAAGTCGTGCTTGATCGCGATTTCAAATTGGAGCCACTCACACTTCTCTACACTTCTTGAACTCACATCACAAACAAGTATCAAAACCAGGTGACAGTAAACGCTCTATAAGAAATATCTGAGAGCGGGCCCCTTTTCTCCTAGTAGCTACATCTCACTGAAAACATACTATATAAGTATAAGGCTTTTAGGCTTCAATCCGGTTAAAATACAGGAGTGCGATTTTTGAGTCTCATTCGCTGAGTTCAGCAGTTGGAAATGTCAAAATTACTCTGGAGATATGCATCTTTCTACTGGTGATTTGACTTTCAAAAATCATACTTCAGGAGTGCGATTTTTGAAAGTCAAATCAGCCGTAGAAAGATGCGTATCTCCATAATAATTTTGACATTTTCAACTGCTGAACTCACCAAATGAGAATCAAAAATCGCACTCCTGGTTGTAAGAAAACACTGAAGTAATATTTGAAGGCATGGTTTTGAATCTGTCATTTACTCGACTGAAATGTATAGGACATCTGATTCTTATTTTTTCAGACTTCGTCTCCATGGTGAAAGTGGTTCAGTTCAGTTGAATGGTCTAACTAAACCACCGCTTCAAATATTACTAGTGTTATGTTACACTGTATAGGTATGGGTATATGACTCATGAATCTCATGATGGACCAAAGCAGCCTGCAGAAAAATTCATGGCACGGCCGTGAAAGAACTAGGTACTAACATTTTCAAAATACCTGAGGATATAATGGATGTACCTATAGAGTTGGAATAGGTTACCTACATATTCTAAGTAGAAACATAATGCTAGTTTTAAACAATATTTACTGTTTCAGATTAAGAAGAGAAAAACAGCCAAAAACTAATTTTTTATAAATCAAGGCAAAAAAGCATATAATCCATGTACCAGCATTATATATTGTTTACGTGACCTTATCTTGGTACTTAAGTAAAAACTACCTACTTTAGTCCCTGGATATGAGAAATTAATTATTATCTAGTTAAATTAAAGTATAAATAAAAGCCAGTTACAATGAAAATATTTTGATGTATTTATTTACTTGAAAACATCACAACACAAAATAGGAAAGGACGGTATCCTTTCCTATTTTGTGTTGTGATGTTTTTATTTGTCGTATTATATTATAATCATACATATTCACACGGCTGTCTCCCATTGGGGTAGGCAGAGACAACGCTGACTGATGATCCTGAGATGAAATTATAATTCTACAAATAATCTTGATACTTACAGGTTTTTACAGAAAGGTGTGGTTATACAGTGTAAATTTTAGGAAAGTTGTTCAGTTTGATTAGTAGAACACATGCGGAAGTTATCCGCAGTGATATAAAATTAACCCTGTATCTTAGGGGATATTTTAGATACGACCACACCCCTGTATGACCTATAATATTAGAAGATTAGATTAGAATAGCCTTAATTGCTAAAGAGTTACATACATTAAAATTATGTTTACACATTACATATTACATGACCTATAACTAGGTGATTTTATAAACACTTCTTTGCTGATTGTTTTTTTATTTTTGTTGGTCTGAACTCTGAACCACCCCTGAAAATCAGGGAAATGTTTAAAAAATCTCCCAGTACCTGTAAAATTAATTATAATAAATAGGTAGGTATGTTCACATTCGTAGGTTAACTATTATTAACAATAATAACAAAAAAGCTTTTGACCAAAAGGCTCATAGATTATTTAAAATGAAAAATATATGGGGTCCTTCCTAAATGCTGACACTTTTTAAGGGGATGATTAGACTGTCGAACTGAACAACTTTCTCTATGAAAGCTCGTTCATACAAAACTGCAAACCTACTCTAGCCAAATGTATGGGACAGCAGAATTTTTTTCCGCGATTTCGATGTAGGTCCCATAAAGAAAGTTGTTCAGTTTGATGGTCTGATCATCCCCTTAAAAAAGTGTCAGCACTAAGAAGGACCCTGTATATGCTGACAAATGCTAACATCACATTAAGCCAACTACTAAAATCATAATTGAATGACAAATTTTTCAGAAAGTAAATTAAATTAATTATTATTATTTCATAACACTGATAACAATAAAGTCACTCACAAACTAACAAAAATCAAAAACCAATAACGAAAATTACAAACCAATAATAACGGGTTCTTAAATTTTTTATTATTATTTGCGTTCCCATTTCCGAATATGAACCCCTTATATTTGCCATGAATACAGGGTAAAATTGAAATCATTGGCATCCTTTTAAACTATGAGTCTACTCATCAAACTGAACAACTTTTAGTATGGGAGCTAAACTGTAATGCCTACTTGACTCAAAGGTATGAAATAGCAGATTTCATTTTTGCTACGATCAGTTTGCTCCCATGGTAAAGTTGTTCAGTTTGATGGGAAGACTCTTAGTTTAAAAGGATGCCAATAATTTCAATTTCACCCTGTATAACCCTCCCCTGTGCCCTACTCCCCGGTGGGATGTATAATAGGCTGATGATGTCATATTTAAACTGGATTTGAAACTAAAACAGAAACTGTGTAAGTATGTTCTGAGTTTTCAGAATATCTCTGACTACCCCCTCGGGGAATATAGTCGTGAGCGTAAATTTAAAAACTAAGAACCCGTTAAAATGTTTAATTTTAGTTGAATAAAATAATAACCAGAGTGCAGCGCAGCGGTCAATGTGGTGATCATGTGGGGAGGCCTATGCCCAGCAGTAGACATCTATCGGCTGATATGATGATGAAACAATAACCACGTTACCACAACTATGCTGACAAATACAAAGTAAAAGTAAAGTTAGATTAGAACAGCACTGGTTGGTTTGATACTTGAGCAATTAATGGGGCTCGGGACGAGGTTTGAGATGATTGCGTTTGACATGACATCAACTGACTGACAGGGCTAGGAGTGCTGGGTAGAACGTGCTGGTATGACATCAGATCCCTCTTGATATCCTGTAAAAAAGAAAAGATATTTATAGAATCTGTTTTTTAAACACTCGTCCCGCTGGGGACCTACATGCACACATTTGTGTCAAGTGGTTTATGGTGGGTATCTTTTCGACCGCAGTAACACTACGTAAGAAAACTATAACTTAATCACCTTCTATGTATAACAACCACAGGAAAAAATGGGGTGGCCCATTTTAAGCCAGAACGATAAGAACGTTGGCACACAAGCAGTTGTTCGGAGCTTCCCAAAACCACCTCCCATAATATCAATTTATCTCAGCTCCCAGAAGGCCCATATATCCTTAATCGCAGTCCCTCACTATTTTATTGGCCTAGCCATCTTTTTGGTTTGATGTTTTCGGTCTGAACACATAAGGAACATACTACCCGGGCGAATTAACTTAGCACCTGGCTCGCACGTGGCTGGGAATTCGACACCCCTCCTGCTACCCCCCGCGGGACCCCGCCGTCGCTGTGCGAGGCCAGTAGCATAGCATCATATTTTTTTTTTTTTTTTTTTTTTTTTTTATGTTCGATAGGTAAACATTTGACCCCAATCTCACCTGATGTTGAGTGATGATGAGGCCGATGATCTCAGTTACCGTTGCACGTATCCCTGCACTTTAGCATTTTCGAGTTATTCTTTCAGTTTTCCTAGTTTTTTATTCCGATCCACGTGCGAGACAGGGGGTCTACTCCGGGACTCGAACTTCGTAATTACGAACACATTTTCGTTGTATTTGGTACTCTAATCGAGATTGTACCGAACTGTCGAACGCCCGACATTAGTTTGACACCTCGGTCGATCGAACCGTACTCTAGTGCACGCTGTCAGTGCTCGATGAATTGAATTTGACAGCTGTCAAACTGCTATAACTTCGATACTGCTTCGATAAAGTAAACGACAAGTCAAGAGGTATCTTTTTGATTATCGTAACTAATTTTCGTGAATGAATTAAAGGTTTTCAGTTATGTTTCTGTATGAGAATTGTAAGATCTGCAATCTGGCTGAGATGACATGTAAATAAAAGGTATTTCTAATCAAGGCTACTGAATCAAAAGTAGTTCTTAGTTGGTGAAGTAAACCAGAGTCCAGATTCTCCAGATAAGTAGGTACACAATATTTATGAGTTGGTCTAAATCTAGATAGGCGACTGAAGATGATGGGTAGGTAACCTAGTTACGAGGAGTAGTTATGGGTATCAAAAGTCATAAAATGGATTAAATGGAACCAAGTACCAATACCTAGTTACCTATATTGTTAATGTTGAAGTCGTGCTTGATCGCGATTTCAAATTGGAGCCACTCACACTTCTCTACACTTCTTGAACTCACATCACAAACAAGTATCAAAACCAGGTGACAGTCAACGCTCTATAAGAAATATCTGAGAGCGGGCCCTTTTTCTCCTAGTAGCTACATCTCACTGAAAACATACTATATAAGTATAAGGCTTTTAGGCTTCAATCCGGTTAAAATACAGGAGTGCGATTTTTGAGTCTCATTAGCTGAGTTCAGCAGTTGGAAATGTCAAAATTACTCTGGAGATATGCATCTTTCTACTGCTGATTTGACTTTCAAAAATCATACTTCAGGAATGCGATTTTTGAAAGTCAAATCAGCCGTAGAAAGATGCGTTTCTCCATAATAATTTTGACATTTTCAACTGCTGAACTCACCAAATGAGATTCCAAAATCGCACTCCTGGTTGTAAGAAAACACCGAAGTAATATTTGAAGGCATGGTTTTGAATCTGTCATTTACTCGACTGAAATATATAGGACATCTGATTCTTTTTTGATTTCAAATATTATTGATTTTGAACATGTTACAGCCATGTTGTGCTATTTCGAATCAAATTAAAGATTGAAAAATTCAGTCTCGGGCGGGACTTGAACCCGCACCCTTCCAAACCGGGGAAGTGCGTTATCCAATTTCGCTACCGAGCCCACTAGCCAGAGAACGAATTTTTCAATCTGTTGCGTCTTGAGGGGACGTGAGCGACATCTACTGGCAGCTATTACAAACTAGCCAACCCGCAAGTTCAGAATTACAACTGAAATTCATACGGTATAGATGACACACCCTGTTCCAATTTCAAATATTATTGATTTTGAACATGTTACAGCCATGTTGTGCTATTTCGAATCAAATTAAAGATTGAAAAATTCAGTCTCGGGCGGGACTTGAACCCGCACCCTTCCAAACCGGGGAAGTGCGTTATCCAATTATTCTTTTTTGATTATTCCGATTATTTTAACTGCTTTCTCCCAAAGGCTTTTGGACTTCTCCCTTCCATCAGCACCTCGTCGTAGATGATCAACCACTGGCAAGGTATCTGTCAAGCTGGCTTGACTATGGCTCATAATTATTCTGTAACATTTTCAAATAAAACGTGTTGATTTCGACAGCATAGATTAGATTTACTAATATATTTGGTCAGAATGTCATCTTAGGGGCGGTTATATTATATTATATAGGTATAAAATTGTACTTACTCTGTTTGTTTTTAATTCAATTCAATGTTTCTCGATTTATTAAAGCTGTTTACTTTTTGAATTTTCTTTTGACTTCATGACACCACAATACACACTCGTTTTTTTTTTCCGGTTTAGTAAGGCAAAGGGGAAATTAGCCCATACAGCCAATTTGTAATGTGTAAATGACATATTTTTCCTACAAATCAAAGGATTCCTTAATTCCATGTTAGTATAGAAGTCGCTAAGTGTCCCTAAAGTATCAAAATGTTAATCGTTTTTGCAAAAAGAGATCCAAATAATTATAATCAACTTTTCTTCAAAATCCGGTAATAATAAAACCGTGCACTAAAAAAGACCTAAAAAGTCTATATTTGTTCGATATTTGTCTATGGTGATCGCGTGTTCGATGAATCCTTGTAGCTTCGAACTTTGCGCTAGAGTACCGATCTTCGCACAAGTCGAACGACTGTCGAGGCGAACCGTCGAATCGGTGATCGAAACCCCGGGTGAGGGCCCTGGTGCTTGTACAAAACAAATCGATATCGAAGTCCATGCAAATGTCATTGAAGCTGCCTACTACGGAGCCACCTTCGAAATCGCGAAAAAAAATCAGCTGTCCCATACAATACTGCAGTACCTATACTTACTACCTACCTATTCGACTCAAATGTATGGGACAGCTGATTTTTCTTTCGCGATTTCGAAGGTGGCTCCGTCGTGAAAGTTGTTCAGTTTGATGAGTAGAATAGGTACATGCTGAAGTTATCCGCAGTGATATAAAAATTTCCCTGTATCTAATCTATGACCCTTACAATTAAAATTAATCACAGCCCAATATAAAGTGTCCCAATAAATTGTAATAACAGTGCCGTAAATAGCCTTTTATGCGCCCGGTGCGAGCGTCTAAAACTGTGCCCTCGAAAAATGCTCTAACCTCAGACGAAGGGTCGCAGAACTGAGACGGTGGTGGGTGGTATGAGTTTCATTTAGCCTATACATACTCAAAAACCACTCAAAGGCTCTCCAGCCTTTGAGTGGCGAGCGAAGAGAGCTCGAAATTTCATAAAACAAGACTCAATCTGGCGTCTTCACCCGTAGGTATGCGCGAAAAAATATTGCATAGGTATGTTTTGACGGCCCGGTAGCACAGTCGGTAGTGATCCTGCCTGCTGTGCCGTGGGTAGCGGGTTCGAATCCCGTAAGGGACAAATATTTGTATGATGAATATGAATATTTGTACCCGAGACATGGATGTTTGTATCTACAGGGTGTACAATAAAATGGGACAGCTACTTAAAGGGGTGCTTCAGACCATCAAACTGAACAACTTTCTCTATGGGACCAATATCGAAATCGCGAAAAAAAATTCCGCTCTCCCATACAAAACTGCAAACATAACTCGACTGAAATGTATGGGACAGCAGATTTTTTTTTCGCGATTTCGATGTTGGTCCCATAGAGAAAGTTGTTCAGTTTGATGGTGTGAAGCACCTCTTTAAGTAGCTGTCCTATTTTAATTTACACCCTGTATATATGTATGCTATATCGTTGTCTAGTCATCATAATACAAGTCCAGGCTAGATTCTGGTACTTTAAATGTGACTAGATAATTTGTGTGACATTGTCCAAGATATTTATTTATATTTATGTATACCATACCATGCATGAACCAAAACTTTGGACCAACCTGGTCAATTCTGCGCCCCTCCAGGGTCTGCGCCCTGAGCCAGGGCACCGCTTGCACCGTATTTACGGCACTGACATTTAATAACCTACATGATAAATACACATACAAATATACCGTGACTTGTGTTATTAATGTTACAATAATGCGGTTAGCGATGTCGTCAGAGACAACAAAATGTTATTGTTACAATTCTATTACGAGCGACTTGTGTGAGTTTAGACTTGAGATAATAACTTACAAGCATAAGCATAAGAAGTGATCTGTGTAAAAATCTTAAGGGAATATAATTCGGAGCCTTTGACTATTTATTAGAAGGACTGGCCTTGCGGTAGCATTTCCCCTCTGCCACAGTACAGGGTGTTACAAAAATACAAATAAACATTTAAGGGGGTGGTTAAGACCATCAAACTGAACAACTTTCACTATGGGACCAATATAGAAATCGTGAAAAAAATATGTCATCATCATCATCATACCAGCCGATAGACGTCCACTGCTGGACATCGACCTCCCCCAAAATGAGCAGATTTGCCATAATCGCCATGATACGATGCGTTTGCGATGTTCCATACTAAACTACAGATCTACTCGAGCTAAATGTATGGGACAAAAGATTATTTTTTTCGCTATTTCGATGTTGGTCCTATAGTGAAAGTTGTTCAGTTTGATGGTCTAACTAAACCACCACTTAAAAGTTTTCAATTTTTATTTTTACTTCTGTAACACCCTGTATAAGAACAATTGATCATGTGCACTTACTTTCAATTTTATACCTTATCACTAAACGAGACAGCCTATAAATGCGAAACAATAACTTCGAACTTAAGACGTTTGGGGTTCACACGAGACTACTTTTCATGATTTTTTACATTCAAAATAAGCATCTAAAGTTATAGGGAATAAAATCCAAAGTTGCGTATTTCATGTTACCTCGCCCCCCGCAAAAAGTGGCAGAATAGTAACTCGTCCCTATACAGGTGTAAAAAAACACCCTAGTAATACTTAAGGGGGTGCTTCAGACCATCAAACTGAACAGATTTCACTATGGGGCCAACATCGAGAAAAAAAAAACAGCTGTCCCATACAAAACTGCAGTACCGACTCAATAACGTATGGGACAGGTAGTACTAAAGTACTAAAATGTATGGGACAGCAGATTTTTTTATTTTTTCTCGATGTAGGCCCCATAGTGAAAGTTGTTCAGTTTGATGGTCTGATCATTCCCTTAAAAAAGTGTCCGCATAATTAAGAAGGACCCTATACAGGGTGTAACAAAACAACCTAGTAATACTTAAGGGGATGCTTCAGACCATCAATCTGAACAACTTTCACTATGGAGCCAACGTTGAGAAAAAATAAAAAATCTGCCGTCCCATACATTTGAGTCGAGTCGGCACAGCAGTTTTGTATGGGACAGCTGATTTTTTTTCGCGATTTTAAAGTTGGCTCCATAGTGAAAGTTGTTCAGTTTGACGGTCTGAAGCACCCTCTTAAACACTATGGTGTTTTGTTACACCCTGTATACCTATCTATTTTTGTTTGCTAGTAGAGGTCATTTATGTAGAAGTTCACAGTGCGAGTGGTAGCCATTTATTGCCATTTTTAGTTATCGGTAGAGACAACAATCATATTGTAGAGTTGATTATTGCATTGCTTACTTGTTAAGGGGAAGCGTTTGCGAATTATTGTGAAGACAATACAAAATACACCCTGTTCACACTCATAACCTATATAGAAGAATAACTCTAAACAAAAGCAACATAATTTTTTGCACCTAGTGAAAAATGACATTTTGGATGATGAGTTTTGGCGGCAAGGTGTAGTTTTTAAAGAACAAAATTTAGAACACGGTGTAGTTTTTTTGGTGCCACTTTTTGAGCTTGATTTACATTTCTCTTAGACAATTTAATAGGGACGAGTTATGCGTGTCATTCTACTAAGAAACATTTCTGCCACTTTTTGCGGGGGGAGAGGTAACATGAAATCCGCAACTTTGGATTTTATTCCCCATAAGTTTAGATTCTAATTTTGAATGTTAAAAATCATGAAAAGTAGTGTCGTGTGAACCCCTAACGATCTAAGTTCAAAATTATTGTTTCGCTATTATAGGCTGTCTCGTTTAGTGATAAGGTATAATTTGGGTCATGAGAAGTGCTTCTCCAAAAACACTGCTTAAACCATCTGCAACAGATGTAAAGGCCCATGATGATGATGATGATGATAATTTGGGTGTAAATGCACAAAATCAATTGTTCTTATACCGTGGCAGAGGGGAAATGCTACCGCAAGGCGAGTCCCTATATAAATTGTCTAAGACATTTCTATACATTCTTATTCGTAGCTCATAACATGACCCTTAGTAGTTTCCTGTCCTATGAACAATAGTCCCTGCACTGAACGTGGTATGTTTACTGGTGCAATTACATAATGCAGAGAGATAGACTATGATTGGTGCATCTCATCCTTAGACTAATTATATCGGGACGCGTAACCACGTGTCATTCGGGTCGTCATTTGACGACCCGGTTGGTGTAATGGTTACCACGCCGGACTGCCAAACCAGGGTCCTGGGTTCGAATCCCGGTTCGGTCATGGATGTTTATATGTTTGTGCCGTTGTTGTATGGTTTCCATAATAAACAGCCTATAAATAGTGCTTTCTTGGGATCATTACAATGTATGTGCCTGTGAGCGTTATTTATTTATATTTATTTATTTATTATTCTACTAACAAACTTTCTGCCACTTTTTGCGGGGGGCGAGGTAACATGTTATCCGCAACTTTGGATTTTATTCCCTATGACTTTAGATTCTAATTTTGAATGTTCAAAATCATGAAAAGTAGTCTCGTGTAAACCCCAAACGTTCTAAGTTCAAAATTATTGTTTCGCTATTATAGGCTGTCTCGTTTAGTGATAAGGTATAAAATTGGGTGTAAATGCGCAAGATTAATTGCTCTAATACCGTGGCAGAGGGGAAATGCTACCGCAAGGCCGGTCCGGATATAATTAGTCTAAGATCTCATCACATCGCATTTAGATAAAAGTATTTCAAAGGGGTTTCAACGTATTTTCATGATACTTTACAACTTTCCTAATGGAAAAGTCGTAAAAAAAAACCGCTTTTCATCCAAACGTTCCATTCTACCAACTGATTGCATTTAGTATGGAAAATCCAAAATTTTGGAAAGTTGTTCAGTATTATACGTACAACTGGGGTGGAACCTATTTTGTCTGTTTTCGAACCGGTTTTTGATAACCAAATTATTACATTTAATATAATTATAGTTCAGATACAGTGTAGATACGTTCTTTCTGCAGTGAATCTAACCGTTAAAAACACGATTATATAAAATTTTCTCGATAGAAAAGAGGACCAAAGTAGGTATGTTAGATTTCAGATTTATAACCAGTTTTACAAGAATCAGCCTACACCATTTCTTATGAATATACTGTCACGAACGCTGTCAAACGTTAGACGTAAGAAGGCATTAAAAAATTCGGAGGGTGTATTAACAATCGCCGTGGTCTTACGGTCTAAGGTTCCGCCTCCCATGCTGGGGGGTGACGGTTCGAATCCGATCCGCGCCAAAAATATTTCTAGATTTTTGTGTTTTTAGAAATGTTCTAGAAGGAAGAGAGAGAAGGAATATTTAAAAAGGGACAAAAGGTGAACGTGTCTAGGAACTTCGAGAAAGGAGGCGAAATTACGAATATTTGAAAAGAACCAGAAAAGTGGGCGTGTCTTCGATCGGTTTCGAGAAAAGAAGGCGGGGTTAGAACTATCTGGAGGAAAACAATCGAGTAAAGAAAAGAAGATCGAAAAAGGGAATTCCCGAATATTCTGCGGGATATAAAAAGCGGCGAGTTCGCGGTCAGAGATCAGTCCTTGGTTATACAGTGAACAGTGCGAAACAAAAGGAAGAAAAGTAAAAGTGGAAAAGTACTAGTGAAGAGAAAAGTGCTAAGAGTGGAACAGTGAGTAGACTAGTGTCAGTGTAGTGCGTGACGTCATAGTGTCGGTGTAGTACGTGACGTCATAGTGTCAGTGAAGTGCGTGACGTCGAAGTGTCGTACGTCTTGACGCCATAGTGTCGTACGTCGTGACGTCATAGCCGTGACGCGTGTCGTGTCGTCACAGTAGTGACGTAGTGGACTGTGAACAGTGACAGTAAGTGGTGCACGGGGAATCCCTGCGAGGAGGACCCGGTGAAGTGAACCGTTTAGGGGAACCTCTGCGAGGTGGACCGTTTGTAAGTGTATCCCAAATAAACTCTGTAAAATTGGACTTAGCGTTTCACTCCAATCCCGAAACCCGTAGCTCGTAACATTTGGTGTCAGAAGTGTGGGATTGGAGTAAGATGCCGCTGGTGCCAAAGGAGTTAAAGGGAGTCACCACCCGGGCCATGTCGGAAGCGCGACAGGAAGGTGCGGCCCCTGTAACTGAGGTGCAGCGGACCCCGGAGAGAAGACCTGAGGGGGGTGAAGTGCAGCGCACTCCAGAGCAGAACCCAGGAAATTTCCTCTATCAAATCCAGCGCATGATGGAGGACCAGGCTCGCCGGCAGGAGGAACAAATGCGCACGATGCAGGAGGCGCAGGCTCGCCGGCAGGAGGAACAGGTCCACGAACTGCGCGCAATGAAAGAAGAGCAAGCTCGCCGCCAGGAGGAACAGGCTCGCCGGCAGGAGGAACAGGCTGGCTGGCAGGAGGAACAACTGCGCGCACTGAAAGATGAGCAGGCTCGCTGTCGGGAGGAACAGGTGCACGAACTGCGCACGATGCAGGAGGCGCTTCATAAAGATATTACGAAAGGCTTGCAACAGGCAGTAGAGAGAGTCGAAGTCGTAGAAGGGAGGTTGAATCGTGTGAAGGGAGAGCTCGAAGGGAGGTTGGATCATGTGAAGGGTGAGTTCGGAGGGAGGCTGGATCGTGTGGAGGGTGAGTTTGCCAAGATCCGGCGAGAGGTTGAGCAGAGCAGATCTCATAGTCGTGTTGCTGCTGTTTTTGACTCACCCATTCTACCAAAAGGTGTCAAGACTCCGGTTTACGATGGACTGACGTCATGGCCCGCCTTCAAGCTACAATTCGAGACAGCGATGAAAGTTAATGGCTGGGGCAAAGAGGAGGCGCAGTCTGCGTTGACATTAGCACTCCAGGGACAGGCTCTCACTGTGCTGGAAGCCGTAGGTGCTGGTGAAAATCTGACGTTCGACAAGCTTTTCGGAGCTCTGGAGGCGAGATTTGGCGACGGACATCTCGAACACGTGTATCGGGCGCGATTGAAGGAACGTAACCAACATGCTAACGAGAGTCTGCAACAATGGTCCGTGGAGGTGGAGAAGCTCGTGCGAAAGGCTTTCCAGTCATCACCAGCAGCCATCGATGACATGCTCCTGCAGGCCTTTACGGATGGGATACGGGACCCGGAGGTGCGAGCTGCCGTGCGACTTGGGCACCATGCTACACTCAGGGACGCTGTTGCCCATGCATTGGAGGTGGAGGCCGTACGACAGGATCCTCGTTCCGCTCGCCTCAGGGAGATAATAATAATTTAATAATAATAATAATTTATTTATTTATTTGTGATACACAGGTTATAGTAATTACACGTTTACAAATATATAGGTCTCACTGTGATCCGCCTGATGGCATACAAATAATGTAGTAAGTTACACAAAATAATGAGCTATATCAAACAATAATCATATTAATAACAAATTCAATAATGATACCAAATCTCAACAATAATAATAATTTTACAAACAATAGTCATATTAATAACAAATTCAATAATAATACCAAATGTCAACAATAATAATAATCTTACAAACAACAAATCAATCAATTATACTATCAACTATATTTGCTACAATCTAAATTATGTCATTGTGGTTTAAGAAATCACTAATTGAGTAAAATGTCATATTAATTAAGTAGTCTTTTAAATTCCGCTTAAATACTGAAATGTCATTACATTCTCTTATGTTTTTAGGGATTTTGTTATAAATTTTAGGCGCCATGGCTAAACAACTCTTTTTAAATAATGCTGTCTTGCAAGGTACAAGTCGCATTTGATCACAGCGGCGTGCACTCGTGACCTTGGTGAATAAGTTTTCGTGACCTTTGACAAAAAGAGCAACCTCGTATATGTACATTGACGGAAATGTAAGAATATTTAGTGACTTAAAGTACGGTTTACATGATACAAATCTCTTCAAACCACACATTGATCTTATGCATCTTTTCTGTGCACGAAATACTGTGATCGAATTAGTAGCATTTCCCCAAAATATTATACCATATCTTAATCTCGAAGCTATATATCCATGATATGCCATTAGTAGAGTTTGTTGGCTGACTTTCTTTGATAACATAAAGATGGCGTACGAAAACTGTGTTATTTTATTACATACAAATTCAATATGAGTCTGCCACTTCATGTCATTATCAATATGGAGTCCGAGAAATTTTGTTGTTGCTGAACACTCTATTTCTTTTCCGCTTATTACTACGTTATTCAGTAAATGCTGATCTCGTTTCTGTGTAAAATTCATTATTTTGGTTTTACCAAGATTTATGTGCAAATTATTATTATCTAACCATTCAATAATCGAAGTCAAACTAATCTTAATATCTGTTTCGTTGTTGCAAACGAGTGTACAGTCATCTGCAAATAATGTCATATGATTTTTCGTGACTTTAGGTATGTCATTGATGTAAATATTAAAGAGAAGCGGTCCCAATACGCTACCTTGGGGAATTCCCGTAGAGACAATTCTCGGAGATGACATGTATTCTTTCTCACATTTGGTCTGTGGGCAAATTCTTTGAAGAGAAGTTACCTGAATTCTGTTACTAAGATATGATTTAATCAGATCTAATGAATTACCTCTCACGCCATAAATTTCTAGCTTATTTAAAAGAATACTGTGCTCTACAAAATCAAAAGCTTTTGTCATATCCATGTAGAGCGCTAAAACCCTTTGCCTTTTGTCCATTTTAGAATAAATAATGTTTATAAATTTATAAATTGCAATGTCAATTGATATATTCTTTCGAAAACCATGCTGCTCGTCAGCGAAAATTTTGTTGTTTTCAAAATATACGTTTAAGTTATTGAATATTACCTTTTCAATTATTTTAGAAAATATAGAAACTAAAGCCACTGGTCGATAATTTTTTATTTCCTTTTTATCGTCCTTCTTGTGTAACGGTTTGACAATAGTAGTCTTGAGTCTATTCGGATAAGTACCCTGCTCTACACAAAGATTAACGATGTAGGTTAGTACGGGTGATATCAAAAAGGAAACGTATTTAACGACTTTTGTAGAAACCTCATCATTACCCGTACTATATGTATTTTTCAATTGCTTAATGATATTACCTATTTTGTCAACGGTTGTGGGATACATAAAAAAAGAATTGGGTGAATTATGAGTACAAGTCCGCTTATAGTTAATGTTGTTAGTTTGATGTGAATCTACTAAGTCAATATAATAGTCATTAAAACGCTGTGCAATCTCAATTGGATCGGAAATATATTGTTCACCAACTTTTATTTCACTAATTTCCTCCTTAGGGAACTTTTGTGCAATGTTATTTATAACATTCCATGTTGCCTTCGCTTTATTTGACGATTGTTGTATATAGTGATTATTCTGAGATCGCTGTGTCAGTTTGACAATTTTACTATACCTGTGAGAATATTGTTTGAAGATTTTCTTATCAGCCGGATTTTTTGAAAATCTATATTTCCATAAAAGGGTGCACTTATGTTTGCTACATCTTTTTATTCCACGCGACAACCATTTTGGGCGAATTTTTGTAAATTTCTTTATTTTTATACGCGGGAAACATAAATCGTAGAATAATTTGAATTGTTCAAAAAAGATATCAAAAGCGTCATTAGCGTCAGTGGTTTTAAATACATCATCAAAAGTAAGATCCCCCAAGCATTCTCCAAATTTAACTAAGTTTTCTGGGGCAAAATCACGTCTTATAGAGTACCAATAATTGATGTTACTAGTCTTTTTCACCGGACATTTAAGTAATTGCGCCTTGTGGTCAGATAGTCCAAATTCCTGCAGTTCTCCTTTGGCGCCTCGAATATTATGTATTATATTATCTAAACATGTCCCACTACTGGGACGCGTAGGTTCCCTTATCGAGAATTTCAGCCCAAAGTTCATTATAATATGCTCAAATTCCATGGAGTAATTTGTTTTCTTTAGAATATTTGTATTGAAATCTCCACAAATGATGAGTTTTTTCTTATTATTAGTCAAAATAAGTCTCAAGATAGAAGTTAAACTGTCAAAAAATATCTCATAATATCTGCTAACATCTTTGCTTTTTGGGACTCTATATATGCATAATATTACAACCTTGTGCTGAATGATTTCAGCAGCACAACACTCAAAAATATTCGGTATATTGTATTTCAGCACAGACTCTATAACCGTAAACCGCATGCTATTCCTAATTAATATGCAAGACCCACCTTTCCTTTTACTTCGTGCAGAATAAGTTGCGACTCTGTAATTGGGTATATTTAACAATTTGAAGTCATTCGAAGTTAAATTATGTTCTGTAAAACATAATATGTCAATTGATTTACCTATCTCTACCATATTGTCTAAGCAAACTGTAAAAATGTCAGCTTTCGTAATTAATCCTGAAATGTTTTGGTGTAAAATATTAATATAATTATATGTGTATGGATTGACATTAAATGTTATTTTCTGTGATCTATCGAAGTTGTCATCTTTAGGGTCGAAAAAATGTTTCATTTGTACCTTTTCTCGTGCAGGGGAGAGAGTCATATGGTATGGTCCCTTTCTTTGGCATATCAGTGATATTAGCTGAGCATGGTGATGGTTCTGTGACATTCAAAGCATGGTCTAAAGTATATTGTTTCATTTTGGCCACTATATTTTTTACTGATAAAAACTCGAGTTCGTATTCTGTCATATCGATATGGAAATTAATCTTTTTGCAGACGTCATTAATGTATGTTATCCTTTTATATGAATAATGTTTGAGGCTATCCCCCGATTCAATAAAAGTACAGTTTTTGTAATGATTTGTCCACAATTTTAAATGATGGTTTAGTGTTTTTACGTTCAATTGGGGATTTTGTATAACGGGTAGTAAGTAAACCCTTACATGCAATAATTTACTAAGTATTACACACACATTTGATAGTAACTCTAGAGGGTTATCATCACTGGAACCGATGCTCAATATCACAACATCGTCACTAGATAAATTATTTATAATATTTTCACTTTGCTCTAAAATTTTCGAGCTAGTTGCTTTAGCCATTATGGTTGATGATGGCTTGTAATTGTCATTCCATTTTCCATGGCGCGTATCACTTAATCTCGATGCTAGACCGGAGAGATGTTCGTTACCTAAGATAACTATCTTACGCTTGTCCTCGAAATTTAGCGTTTTCTTGGCTTCCTGAGTGATGTCCCGAGGTGCTTGGCTACTCGGTGATGTCTTTTCTGTAGAGTTCAGCACTTTATTCTCAATAGATGGTGTGCTTCCTCGAGGTTCCTCTTCGCTTTTATTATTTAATAGGTTAACTATCTTACGCTTTTCCTCAAAAATTAGCGTTTTCTTGGCTTCCTGAGTGATGTCCCGAGGTGCTTGGCTACTCGGTGATGTCTTTTCTGTAGAGTTCAGCACTTTATTCTCAATAGATGGTGTGCTTCCTCGAGGTTCCGCTTCGCTTTTATTATTTAATATGTTTGTTGTATTAATACCTGTCTGCTGCGGTGAACAAGCTTTCATTTGACTATTACTTAAGCTCTTTCGTGGATTTCTTTTCTTTGTCGAAGAGCCACATACCGCTTTTAAATTGCTTATTTTTATATCGGATGCTGAAATTTTTGTCTTCAATGTGATATTTTCCAAAATTAATTCATCCACTTGATTATGTGCTACCTTTAACTCTTCTTGAAGAACAGAAATTCGTTCTTTTAAGTTTTGTATCTCCTCACTGTTTGGGTCTCTCAATTCTGGACAGCTTCTATTTAATGTTTTACTCATAGTGCTGGGAAACGATTCATCCTGTTCAGAGTCTGAAAAAGTATTAGATAACTCCTCAAAAGAGTTTTCCGTCTGTGTATTAGCTACGTAAATTTCGCTGTGAACCGCAGTATTTTGTGTTGTATGGGCTGAGCTGTCTTCATTTTTATTGCTGCTCAGCGGTGTACTTTGGCAAGCAACCTTTGCATTTATAATTGTCCTGCTCCTGGTGGTGACATTAGTGTGTCGAGGCCCCGAGGAATTAATTTTTGGCTTAGTAGTTAAACAAACTTTACATTTCCATTTCTTTTTGTTTTCTATCGTCATAATATAAAATCTTTTTTCAGCTACTGCACAGCATAAATCGAAATCATTTTTACATACCGAACAAGTTAAATATCGGTTTTTCACGAGAATTTCCTGACATTTGTGACATTTTTTAGCCATTTCGTTTCGATTGTACGACACGCAGCGCCCTCTGTATTTATTGCACTGTTATGTTAGTATTCTGGGATGAGATCGATTGATAAGTCACCTTTCTATAAAGTTCCACAACTTTAGTCTAGATGGCAGACGTAGTTCATGAAATTTAGAGAAGATATTCCTAGATGGCAGTAGTAGTCAGAGGTTGCAATACCAATTGGCTCGGCAATGTTAAAAGTCCAAAGGTCATGTTGAGTGTTATTGGTAAAATGGCAGTTGCTACTTCTGATTTGAAAATTCAGCCACTAATTAATCATTGTATGACACTGTTTATACATACTTGATGGTATTTTAGTATTGCATAATGGTACGTGTTACTACGGATTATGTTTCCTTCGTAATATCTCACTTTGTTCCGTTGACATTCACTATATTATAACTTCGAACATTTCTTCGTTATTTCTTCATTAATATTTATGTAAACAATGTCACTGATAGCTTGTTGTATAATGCACATTTGAGAATTATTACACACTTTTTTTAACTGCTTTTAACAATTAAAATATTTTAAAATCTTTAGCTACACACAGAGAGTTGTTTACGTGACAGCAGCGCCATCTCTCCCCAGATTGTGGTGACTAGAACCTCACCGCCTAGAAATCGAAGCGTCGGTTATGTGTGCTACGAGTGTGGTGAACGAGGGCATATTCGCAGCTCCTGCCCGAAGCGCACAGGTCGTCGGGATGTAGGAGTCTCGACTGATGAGCAGCAGGAAAACTAAAACCAGCCAGGGCTGCGGGGTGGGCGCTGGCCGGTTATGTTGCAACCCCAACCATAAGAGTCAAACAGACATCAGACGGAAATAGTCTGTTAGTCGAAGGAGAGGTCAATGGTAGAATCTGTCAACTAACTTTGGATACCGGAGCTTCGAGAACAGTGATCAATACTCGACTGATAAACGAGATGGAAAGTTATCAGAAACGACTTCTGCAACAAACCAACCTGCAGTTAACAACAGCTACCGGCCAGCGCATACCTGTTAAGGGAGAGTTGGGAGTTTCGATTAAGATCGGGGAAACTCCTTTTAAACATGAGGTGATTGTAGCGGAAATAGTAGACGATTGCATCATTGGCTTGGATTTCTTACAAAATCATCAGTGCAGTATAGACATGAAAAACGGAGTGCTACGGTGTAATACAGAGGAGGTTCCGATGAAAGGTGGATCGTCGGGAAAGGTTTACTGTGTGAGAAGAACGGTTCTCAAACCTAGATCACAGACCTTGGTACCTGTCGTTTTGCCCAAGAGTAACGATGGGAGATTACCACGGAGATGTGCTGTGATAGAGAAAGTTAAAACTGAAACTTCTTGGATTCCGGCAAGGACAGTTGTTGGATCCGTTTCATCTACCTCAATCCCGATACTTAACGTTGGAGATGTGGACCTGACGATTGAGAAGGGGGAGGTTGTTGGTCACTGTGAGGAAGTTTTATGGTTGCGACAATGTGTGGAAAATCCTCCAAGGAAACATAAGGCTGAGGAGGATGTAGTGTCCAAAGTTATGGAAGACTCCAGCAGGGACCTGACTAAGCTACAGGCCATGAAAGCGAAGAACTTGCTGCGGCGTTTTTCAGACCTGTTCTCCCAGAACGACGCAGATATTGGTAGAACAGACTTGGTGAAGCACACGATTAATACGGGAGATGTAGCGCCAATCAAGCAACGACCTAGGCGCATTCCGTTTGCTCGTGAGAAGGAAGTGGAGGAAATGATAGAAGACATGAGAAGGAATAACATCATCGAACCTTCATCAAGTCCCTGGTGTTCACCTGTAGTTCTCGTTAAGAAAAAGGATGGCTCAACGAGATTTTGTGTGGATTATCGGCAGCTGAATGAAGTGACGAAGAAAGACAGCTACCCCTTGCCAAGGATTGACGACACCTTAGACACTTTGAATGGAATGAAATGGTTTTCAACGCTCGATCTGAAAAGTGGGTACTGGCAAGTGGACGTGGACCCTAAAGACAAGGAGAAAACCGCGTTTTCCACCGGGAAAGGACTGTGGCAGTTCAAGGTAATGCCATTTGGATTGAGTAACGCCCCTGCGACTTTCGAGAGATTGATGGAACATGTCCTAGCTGGAATTCTGGGTGACACGTGTCTTGTCTACCTGGACGACATCATCATTGTTGGTCGAGACTTTGATGACCACCTGAAAAAGTTGGAGAAAGTCTTCGAAAGACTACGTGGAGCCAATCTTAAATTGAGTCCTAAAAAATGTTCTTTCTTCAAAAGACAGGTCAATTACCTTGGACATTTAATCTCTGAGAGAGGAGTCGAGACCGATCCTGCCAAAACTGCTGCTGTGAGGGAGTGGCCAACACCGAAAGATAAGACGCAAGTTAGAGCTTTTCTTGGACTCTGCTCTTACTATCGTCGTTTTGTGAAAGGGTTTTCGGACATCGCAAAGCCACTACATCGACTTACGGAAGAAAAGAGGACGTTCACATGGGATTCAGAATGTGAAGAGGCTTTTATGGAGTTAAAGGAACGTCTGAGTAAGGCACCAATTCTTGGATATCCCGATGTCCAGGGTGAATTCGTTGTAGACGCAGACGCCAGTAACATCGGGATTGGAGGTGTGCTCTCGCAGCGACATGGTGAAAAGGAAACTGTAATAGCCTACTTCAGTAAGTCATTATCTAGACCTGAGAGGAACTACTGTGTTACCAGACGAGAATTGTTGGCCGTGGTGAAGACTGTACAACACTTCAAGAAGTATCTGCTGGGACGTAAATTTTTAGTCAGGACAGACCACGCTGCGCTGAAATGGTTACTCCAATTTAAGAACCCGGAAGGTCAAGTTGCAAGATGGTTGGAGCAACTACAGGAATTCAACTTTGAAGTAGAGCATCGAAGTGGAAGAGTTCACTCCAATGCAGACGCACTGTCAAGAAGACCATGTCCAGAAGATTGTAAGCATTGCAGCAAGCAAGAAGGGAAGGAAACAGTTTCACTCAAGGTTATTAGAACTGATGCCATCAACGATGAGTGGGGAAACGAGGCAATGCGTCGCGAACAGGAAAAGGACTCAGGAGTCGGGCCAATCCTGAACTGGTTAAAGAGTGATGGTTCTAAGCCTCAGTGGAGCGAGGTGGCAAAGTACGGGGCAGTCACGAAGGGGCTGTGGGCTCAGTGGAAGAGCCTCATCATGCATAACGGATTACTCTGTAGAAAATGGGAGACATCGGATGGAAAAGACTCGTATCTGCAGTTGGTGGTCCCGCAAGCTAAGGTGAAAGAAATTCTGAGAGTTTTTCATGATGGAACTTCCGGAGGGCATTTGGGTGTAAAGAAAACCTTGGAGAAAGTAAAGGAAAGATTTTACTGGTTGCATTGCAGAGACGATGTGGAAGATTGGTGCCGCAAGTGTACAGTCTGCGCAGCTGTAAAGGGACCTCATACGAGGAGCAGGGCAGCAATGAAAATTTATAATGTTGGGGCGCCTTGGGAGCGAATCGCTTTGGATGTCGCGGGACCATTTCCAGTCACTAAATCGGGGAACCGGTATATACTTGTGGTAATGGATTATTTCACAAAGTGGCCAGAAGTATTTGCCATTCCAAATCAGGAAGCGGTCACTGTGGCTACCAAGTTGGTGAATGAAGTTTTCTGCCGGTTTGGGGTTCCGCTGGAAATGCACAGTGATCAAGGCAGGAACTTTGAGTCACAGTTGTTCCAGGAAGTTTGCAAAATTTTCGGAATCCATAAGACCCGGACTACTCCTTATCACCCGCAGTCTGACGGCATGGTGGAGCGATTCAATCAAACTTTGGAACGGCATCTTGCGAAGGTCGTCGATAATCATCAAGATAACTGGGACGAGTACATACCTCTTTTCCTGTTGGCCTACCGAACCGCTGTTCATGAGAGTACTTCGGCAACTCCAGCAATAGCAAACTTCGGGAGAGAGTTGAAGCTTCCAGCAGATTTGCTATCAGGATGCGCACCAGGCACTCCTAAAAGTATCAGTGACTATGTGAGCGAACTGCGGGAGAAAATGGTCGACATTTATGAACAACTTCGAGAAGCAGGTCGAAACTCAAGTGACCGTTCAAAGACACGATATGACCGAAAAGCGAACTATGCTGGGTTTGAGGAAGGAACATCAGTTTGGCTGCATAATCCAGTTCGAAGGAAAGGGAAGAGTCCGAAGTTGCAAGCAAGTTGGGAAGGACCGTATGAGGTAGTGACCAGGATAAATGACGTCACCTATCGAATTCGACGATCGCCAAGGAGCCCGTTGAAGATAGTGCACGTGGATCGATTGGCTCGATATTTCGGCACTAATGATGCTCGGGACGAGCAGAACTAAGGGAGGGGCAGTGTCACGAACGCTGTCAAACGTTAGACGTAAGAAGGCATTAAAAAATTCGGAGGGTGTATTAACAATCGCCGTGGTCTTACGGTCTAAGGTTCCGCCTCCCATGCTGGGGGGTGACGGTTCGAATCCGATCCGCGCCAAAAATATTTCTAGATTTTTGTGTTTTTAGAAATGTTCTAGAAGGAAGAGAGAGAAGGAATATTTAAAAAGGGACAAAAGGTGAACGTGTCTAGGAACTTCGAGAAAGGAGGCGAAATTACGAATATTTGAAAAGAACCAGAAAAGTGGGCGTGTCTTCGATCGGTTTCGAGAAAAGAAGGCGGGGTTAGAACTATCTGGAGGAAAACAATCGAGTAAAGAAAAGAAGATCGAAAAAGGGAATTCCCGAATATTCTGCGGGATATAAAAAGCGGCGAGTTCGCGGTCAGAGATCAGTCCTTGGTTATACAGTGAACAGTGCGAAACAAAAGGAAGAAAAGTAAAAGTGGAAAAGTACTAGTGAAGAGAAAAGTGCTAAGAGTGGAACAGTGAGTAGACTAGTGTCAGTGTAGTGCGTGACGTCATAGTGTCGGTGTAGTACGTGACGTCATAGTGTCAGTGAAGTGCGTGACGTCGAAGTGTCGTACGTCTTGACGCCATAGTGTCGTACGTCGTGACGTCATAGCCGTGACGCGTGTCGTGTCGTCACAGTAGTGACGTAGTGGACTGTGAACAGTGACAGTAAGTGGTGCACGGGGAATCCCTGCGAGGAGGACCCGGTGAAGTGAACCGTTTAGGGGAACCTCTGCGAGGTGGACCGTTTGTAAGTGTATCCCAAATAAACTCTGTAAAATTGGACTTAGCGTTTCACTCCAATCCCGAAACCCGTAGCTCGTAACAATACCATCATTTGAAAGGTAATTAATTATAGCAGCGATTCTACCCGATGGATTTTACCCCAAACACCCAAGAGAAAAGATATTGATGAAAAATAAGGTTTTTTACGATTTTGCTTTCAATTGAAGCGGGATGGCTAATTGCAAAAGTTTGCTTGTAAGAAAGAGACGCTTGCACTAGGGATACCTGTCCTTTAAGCAATGCAACTGTTTACCCTGACACTGTATAATTATATCATGTAGGCAAACACCGTATTTTAATTGATTGGAAGATTGAAAGAGAAACAATCAAAAACTAATCTCAATTCAAGGTTAATTAGATCTGCTTCACCTTAACTCGTACCAGTCCGGCGTCACGATCTGGTCATACCTTTCTATAACAACTGAGTTACAACATTGTTACGAGGTTTATTGTTATAATACTAGTATCTGTTACGGACCTAGCTTACTAATTTCATTAATATCTAGCCTAAGATCATTAATAGACTTTATTAAAAGCTGGGACTGCTCTTAACCGTTCAATTTTTGAATAAGTATGAGTATAAACAGTAGGAACACTTAAGGCCCTATGGTAGGACGAAACACCTTGGAGGCATCTTTTATTTTTCATGTTTCGAATAGATTTATAGAATTTATCGAAACCAAAGTCATACCTCAGTATTCTTGGATAGTTTATCCAGTGAAATCAGCAATTGAATACATGATTGGAATTACTTCACTGGATAGAAAATCGTCACAAAGATGACGTATTTTCTTGTATTTTTTAACCGGAGGTTTTCAAGTCGACGCGTATATTTTTTTTTGTTTTTTTTTTGTTTTATGTATGAACACGCATAACTTTTTACATAATAGTCCGATTTTGATAAAATTTTTTTTTGTTTAGTAGTTCATACTTCAGAGGGGTTCATACCCCATTCCATGGGGTCTCCATTTTAATTTGGTGAAGATCTGGTAAAGGTCTTCGGAGATAGATAATAGAACTCCTCAAAGATCTATAGCATATCATCGACTGTTGAAATAAATGATTCGTGTTCATGTTCCCTTTTAGGTCATACTTCAGAGGTGGTCACATTTTATTAAACATTTTCTCATGTTAGAAGAACTTAAAATTGTTTCAGATTTTTGGTATTTATCATCACATATTCACCATAGTTTATCTAGTGAAATCATACAAAAAAATGTATTAAAAGTACTTTTGTTTGCTCCTTTTAATCGAAAATACGGCACGCGCAGGCACTTTTCGGAGGGCTGGGCAATCGCGTTTCTCATAGAAAATATTCGTCTGAACCTATGGCCAAGTACGTCAAGCGCTCAATCTTCGCATAGTTGTTCCTTAGTTGATCTTGAGTAGATTTAACCCGGGAGCCATCGCGAACCCCCCTGCAGGTAGCGGGGAGATGGGGGGGGAGGAGTTTGATTTCGCCGCGCTCTACTTTGAGGCCTACATCTCCCTAACAATTTGGTAAAATTAGTAAAACGCGAACAACTTTTATATGTATATGACAATTCATGGATTCGGATTCAAAAGTTATTAAATACTTATTTAAAAAAGTGCACGCACGAAGTTATGCTTCTTTAGCGTTAATAAAAACCGGCCAAGTTCGAGTCGGAATACTCGCGTAATAAGGGCTCCTAACAAATGATATTTTCTCCGGGACCAAGCAAGCCCCGACACACATGACCGGTTTTTATAATTTGTTGTTTTAAAATGCCTTTTGTAGATATGCCATATCATCACACTAAAGTTAATTTGACGCTTTGTATGTAAGTACACTATTTACCTTTTTTACCAAAGAGCAAAAATAAGAAACTTTGAAAAAATAACGCATTGGTATGCAAGGAAAAAGTCAACCGTTTAGCTATTATAGTTCAAAAGATATTTTTTACTTATAATAGGTAGGGCAGACAGACAAGCAGACGGACGGACGGACAGACGAACGGACGAACAAGTAGGCTTATGAATAGCGTCTCGTTGGAACCCTTTGGGCACAGAACCCTAAAAACTGATTAAAAACCTCTCCAATCCGATCGAAAAGAGCATATTTATTTTGAACCAAAAAGTTCATTTTATTTTTCGCATCAACGCCGGACATGATGTTTAATTAATTTTTCATCGGTGGACTTCGTAAATGAATGCGTAGCGTCAGGTGGAAAAAAAGGTTTAAAAAAAATGGACGCATTGAATCTGATGGTATCGCAATTTTCAATTTTTATTCTTGATTGCTTGCATTAATAAAGTCAATATCGGAAATCTTGAAGTAAAATCAATAATGTTTTTAACCTTTAGGCTTTTACGGTTACTAATCAATGAGAGCATCGGTGGCTGTGAAGAAGTATGGGCAATCAATCACGTGGGTCCAGGTTCGAATCCCACATGACCATAGTTTTTTTAACTTATGAAATAAATACGACTGCACTTAAACGGTTAAGTAAAACACCTTGAGAAAACCTGCATACGATGAAGAAGAAATTCTGATGCGGAGAGACTCGGAATGCCTGCCGTAAACAAATGTCTCTAAGTTTGTCAAAAATGGCAGACGGTGACTTGCCAATTGCCAACTCATTTGATGGGCCCCCCAAAATGGCCGCTCGCAAGTAGCGACAAGGCGGCAACATCTAGTGAGTGGGTAAGGTTGTAGAGAGGAGTCTGCGGGCGCCGGTTCCCGGAGCTATAAGCGCACCAGTCAGCAGGTCCCGGCGTTATGACATTTTACACTTCCAACCTGGAGCATAGGTTCCGCTCTTGCGACTCCACTCCTGGCCGGCCGGTTAAGGCAAGACAGGAGGTGAGGGCCAAATCAATCCGGGCCCTCTGGAGAATCGGGTCCGTGGTGTCCACTCACCACTCAACACAAGCTGCGGGTTAATTATTATTGTTGGCTGGGCTATTGCAAGTTAGGTTCGTTATGTAACACTGCGACCATTGCTGGTCGGTGTTCGGCAACAATATTTTACACATAATCCGAACTATTTTTTTCCATTCTCGTGTATGCAGGTTTCCTCACGATGTTGTCCTTCACCGCCGACCTATTCACCATCATCATAATCAGCCTATAAACGTCCCACTGCAGGGCACAGGCCTACCCTCAAGGAGGGTGTATGGGCATTAGTTCACCACGCGTGCCCAATGCGGGTTGGTAGACTTCACATACACATCAGAATTACCGACCTATTGATAATGATAAATAAATACAACCGTAAATAATATAATTTAGTGGTACAGGCCAGGAATCGAACCCCAGTCTCATCTCTTCTCTGTGGACTATAATCGTTCTTGCAATACTTGTATGTAGTTTAGGATTTATTAGAGTAGACGTCTTGGCGGGTCTCAAGATACATTTATTATGGTTGACCATGACGTTTCTTTTATTTATTATTTTAGAAGTATTTTTCAACACTTTGTAATTAAATACTGTCAAATTAATTAATACTAACTTAAGGTTTAAACCTTCTGGACAGAACTATCACGCTAGATTGTACCATCTCAAATTTCATGACCTGAACTTAGATTAAACTATAAAAGGGAATATGCCACGTATATGAAGTTGATATGAAGAAATGTAAGTATAATTCTTTTTAATTATTTATTATTTGATTCTTATAGTAATTTACGAACATAATTTTAAATAAATAAAATTAAAATAATTTATTTCGAGCAACATGGGACTCAAAGCGGGTTAGTAACAATATCTTAAACCTATGTGTTAGTATTAACATGAAGGTTGTTACAGTGCGTAATGTAGGGACAGTCCAGAAGTGCGATTTTTGAAAATCATACGAGCGAATTGGCAGTAGAAAGATGCATAATCTCCATAGTAATTTTGACATTTTCTACTGCCAAGTCGCTCGTATGATTTTCAAAAATCGCACTTCAGTCTGTCCGCTATCACACTCAGAATGGTGTTGGGACTGGACGTCCTGCGCACCAGCACAGGTGAACATCAAGATAGCGGGATCAAATCTCCGATTCAAAATTTAGCATATGGGGAATTTAGTACTCCATTTGTACTAAATGTACCCTGAGTTTCAACATTTGTACCTTTACCGCCAAGAAAGTACAATCAAAACTATCTGATCCCGCCACCTTGACGTCAAAGTGGCGGGACCATTGGGAAGCATTGCCCACACGTGGACGACAATAACATGGGTAATTAGTACTACATTTGTACTAAAATATACTCGATTTTCAGCCCAGTACAAATTACCGTTTCAAAGATATATACGATAATAACTAGTCCGTCATTCTGACGAATCGTCCAATTGCTTTTTTCATACGAAAATCGTAGTTTTTTATAGTAAATATTATAATGTGGAGACTTAGTACCAGGCAGGTACAAAAACATATATTAATATCAGCCTTCTATCTTGTTTACGTAAAAAGTTATAGGAAGATACATTTTCCAATCGAAAAATACAGGGTGTAAGAGACAGGCGGCCAAATACTGAAATTGCGTATAACAGACCATCAAACTGACCAACTATCTCGATGGAACCAACGAAAAGTTGAAATCGGAAAGAAGCTTCTGTTACAAAGATACATTTATCAAATAAAAATACAGGGTGTAAGGGACAGGCGGCCAAATACTGAAAATCAAACTGACTAACTATCTTAATGGAATCTTAAAAAATCTGCTGTTACCACAGAACATTATAAGAGGGGTTAGAAATGCAAAGTATCGCTTTTGCTTCGGAGACGGCTGTCGCCACTTGTCTTTCCACTCACGCTGCTACAATTACTCTTGCCCTCTCGCTCGCACCACGCCGCGCGCCTTATGGTGTTATGCAAATCATTGCATAACCTGTGGCGATACGTTCCACGCCTAGTTTGCACTTCTAACCCCTCTTATAATGTTCTGTGGCTGTAACAAACAAAACTGCAGTACCCCGACTCAGTATTGGCCCGGCTTTCCCTGACACCCTATACAAAAATTATATCTATTATAAGTATTCAAAAGGTACGCATAGAAGAGAAAACAACAAATTAAAATGCATATATTTTATTCATCATAATCATCATCTCCGCCGATGGACGTCCACTGCTGGACATAGGCCTCCCCCAAGAATCGCCATAGCGACCGGTCCTGCGCTGCCAACGCTATCTTTTATTTTTGGTTTCTAGAGTAGTACTATAGTAAAAAAATATTTGCCGGTAGTACTACCGGCCGAGGCGGTAGAACCACGGTTAAATGAATTTTCCATCTTACTACTGGTAGTACGTCTTGGTAAAAAACGATTTTATTGTTTAAGCAAATTGGATGGTCCAGTTAAGTCCAGTTCAAAATAAAATTTCGTAAAACACAACTACTTCAGTCACATATTTGTGGAAAATGGCGCTGCACTTCATTTTTTTTGCGGTCCGTGTTTTTGGTTGAGCGCGCAGCTCGAAGAAGAGTCAACGACTTAGCCGACATTCAACCAACAACATTTCATTGCAAACAACCTAATATTAAAAAAGTTATAAACTTAATATTTATTTATTTATAATTAATGAGAAACCCTGGTCTACATGGTCTACAGTGAGATCTCTTAAGAATAATAAAGCAGCTATTACTTTACCCAACATACGTTACGTTTTCATGTGATGCGCGAAAAAACAGACAGACAAAAAATCCAATAATGGGGAACACAAAAGGGTCAAAATATTACTAAAAAATACACTTAAAATCTTAGCGTAGATCATGTACATTACATTAGTTTTTATTTCACTTCAATACATGCAGTATTTCCGAAGTTATGACGACGAGAAGTTTAAGCGCTTTTTAAAATTTCCGAGTTTACGCGCGCTCACGCTTTGACGTCACACCCCCGCTCAGCCCGCGACCGCGACACAGCGCGGCGCTCGGTCCGGTGCATTTTGTTTCGTTTGTTCGTCAAAAATTCGTTTAATTTCGTTTATATGCTAGTATTTCAAGGAAATAATACTTTTACATTAATTTTATAACCGATTACACTGAAATAAACCGTGTGGTGTGTAGAATGGATGAAGGTTTTCAAAAAGGTGTGTATGTTTTATGTAAGCATTACCTACTGTCGGGTAGGTATTTGGGATTGTAGTGTACTATCATTGATATATTTACATAGATATATAATGTTTGTATGGTTTAATAACTAGATAGAATAAGTAACTATATGTAGGTATATGAATATCTATAAGGTGACGCTCGCGCCGGCATTCATGTACTTTTTAGTTTGGAATAAACGATTGCTCGGACCGGTCGTCTTTCATTTAATAGCATACACTACACGTGGCGCAGTCGAAACAAAGAACTTACCGGCTTCTAAAAGTGATTCGCAATGTCTATTGGGAAGTTGAGTGATTTCAACTTAATTAGTGGATCGTGGTCGACGTATGTCGAGCGTTTGGAACAATAATTTGTTGTTAACGACGTTGAGGCAGCTCATAAGGTGCCGACATTGATAGCTTGTGTCGGTGACGCCACGTTCGAGTTAATGACTGATCTATGTTCACCGAAAAAGCCGAAAGAATTTAAATTTGACGAGCTAGTAGAATTAGTTCGAAACCATATTCAACCCACGCCGTCATCGCTGGCGGAAAGATTCAAGTTTAGGAAACGGATCCAAGGAACAAAAGAATCTGTGGCTCAGTTCGCAGCCGCACTCAAGCATTTAGCAAGAACATGCGAATTTAAAGGCAATCTCCAAGATAATCTTAGAGATCAATTTGTATGTGGCTTGGGGGACGAATCCACACGCCAGCGATTATTTTGTGAAGTAGATCCAACATTCCAGACGGCATACGCTATAGCGATTTCATTAGAGACAGCGGCTTATGACGCGGCGGCGGTCGAGCAATGTACCGGGCAGATGGAGGGACCGGTGTATGCGGTACACGCGGTCCAGCCTGGGTTTTCGGGCACTAGGCGCTCGGGAATGCAGCGTAACGATGGTCTGAAAAGCAGAAACGCGTTTCCTTTCGACAAGCAGCAGCATTGTGCGTGTTGTGGAGGGAAGGATCATCCAATCGAAAAATGCAGATTTCGTGATTACGTGTGTAGGATGTGCTTAACACAAGGGCACTTAAGGCGAGTATGTCCCAACGTGCAGCGGACAAGAGATAATACGGAACAGGTCCTGCGGTTGGAGATGGAGGAGCGGCGTCAGGCCACAGGCGGAGCAGGCAGGTCAGGCAGCGCGTCCGCGTGCTCGTGCTCGTACCAGGGCTTTGATGATGAGGAAAGTGATGAGGATTACGAAGGTGAGGGACGGAGTGGGCTGTACATGGTGGAGCAGCACGGTAGCGAGCCGGTCATCGCCGACGTTGAGGTGGCAGGCAGACGCCTGCGCATGCATGTGGACACTGGCTCACCTATATCCTGCATCAGCGATGTCATGTTCAAACAGCTATATACAAAGCAGCCACTCGCTCAAGATAAATATGATAAATTGAAAGGATACGATGGCCAACCGTTAAAGTGTTTGGGCTATTTTCATGTGAGCGTTTGTTTTGGCAAGAAGGCAAAAGTGCTTAAATTGTACGTGATTCATAAAGGTGGAGTTCCTTTATTAGGCCGTGAATGGTTGAGAGAATTACAAATGGATGTGGTAGTAGCGAACTCATTGCTGTCAGTGCGCGGTGACAATACGGAGTGTAGTGAGAGTGATTTGATCAATAAGAAAGTTAAGATATATCCGTCAGTGTTTAGTGGTAAGCTTGGCGAGCTGCGCAGTCAGTGTGCGACGCTGCGCGTGCGTCCGGGAGCGCAACCGGTATACCGGCGCGCGCGACCCCAGCCACTGGCGCTGCGTCCGCGCGTCGGCGCTGAGCTGCAGCGCATGCAATCCGCAGGTATTATCTCACCGTTATCATCCTCGGTCTCGACTTCGTCTCGTCACGACACAAAGGGGGAGACACCAGCCAGATTGATGTTAGGTAGAAGTCTAAGGACACGACGGGACTTTATAAAAAAATGTTTTTTAGAGACTGTTAAAAATAGATTACAATATAGGGCTTTACATAAGGAAGGGTTAGAACAGCACTGGGAAGAGGACGATCAAGTGTGGGTGCGGGATTTTCGGAGGAACAGGAAGTGGATAAGAGGCATTGTAAACAATAGGAAGGGTAGTAACGTCTACGAGGTCGAGACTGAGGATGGTTTCGTATGGTCTCGTCACGCGGACCAGCTGCGCTCATGCTCGGCGGCGGCGTCGGGGCGCGGGGGCGGAGGCGACGCGCGGGGCGCATCGTCGGACCGAGCCGGAATCTCGATGTTTCATTGGAAGCTCCCATGGGAGATTGCACACTTCAAAATTCCAACCAAAATGTACCACGGTGGGTTACTACGATGCCCCCTGTGTCGGCCTCTGACCCCAAGCGGGTACGCAGACCCGTACTCGTACTGCGATACGGTATAGATTATTAAGTAAAATATACATATAAGGGTCATTTTGATTTGATAATACAAGTCCAGGCTAGATTCTGGTACTTTGAATGTGATTAGATAATTTGTGTGACATTGTCCAAGATATTTATTTGGTGCTTAACGTTAACTTAAAAGGAATGACTATAAAAGTGTAAAAGTAGAAGGGTGGTGTAATTTCAATAATGATGACACACGACGACGCATCGGGTTGTAGGTAGGTACAGGGCCGGAGTAGGCTGGCCGCGCATAGGTCGAGTAACGTATAACGTCGACGTCGCGCGAGCAACTTGTGTGGGTTTTGTGTAGCTTGATGTGTCGCCGTGTGTACATTCAGAACAACCATTGTAAGGGGAGATGATGTAGTGTACTAGCATTGATATATTTACATAGATATATAATGTTTGTATGGTTTAATAACTAGATAGAATAAGTAACTATATTTAGGTATATGAATATCTATAAGGTGACGCTCGCGCCGGCATTAATGTACTTTTGAGTTTGGAATAAACGATTGCTCGGACCGGTCGTCTTTAGTATCCTGCGGCATGAATTTGGGGGAGGGATGGGTGGGGGGTGGGGGGGGGGGGGGGGGGGCGTAGGGTGGAGGGGGGTTCCCACATGCCCCCCCTAAAGGGAAAAAGTATGGAAACCCCCTTTTTTTTTAATATTGAAGTTTGTGGTTATAATCAGCAAAAAAGTGAAATTTTTAGTATCCTGCAGTCCAAAAATAGGTGGTAGGGAGCGTGGGAGGAGGGGGAGCCCCCCTCTGCCCCTCCCCCCCCCACCCACGCTGGGAGGCAAAAAAGAAGTGAATAAACGAAAAATTTTGTTTTCTTTGTAATGGGCAATGAGAGGGGGGGGGGGGGGGTGAGCGAGGGGGTGGGCGAGGTTGGTGAGCGAGAGGGTGAGCCAGGGGGTGAGCGAGGTGGTGGGCGAGGGGGATAGTGAGGGGGTGTAAGGGGGGTTGCCCCCCTCCCCCAAATTCGTGCAGCAGGACATCAAAAATTGCACTTTTTTGCTAATTATAACCTCAAACTTCAAACATTTAAAAAAGGGGGGGGGTTTCCTCACTTTTTCCCTTTAGGGGGGGGGGGGGTGGTGGGTACCCCCCTACCTCCTCCCTCCCCTCCCCCCCAAATTCGTGCCGCAGGTTACTAAAGCAACCCCGGTATTTGTTCAAGCTTAAACCTTCCTTAAAGTGTGTCTGTGTGTGTTTTATTCAGGACCTACATTATGGACAACGATTTAAAAAATCTAGGTAGCTACTCGCAATCGCAATCCACATCTTGCTCGTACGAGATTGTTGTTGTTGATGATTATTTGTGTTTTATTAGTTTAAAAACATCGAAATGGTCTTCACAGCAGTGCGCTTTAGTTTTAGGCCCTATTGCATCTACTCTTTTTATGGCCGTCATCCACTTCTTTCTCATTTTTGGGTCCTCAGGCACATAAAAAAAGAGTTATCGGGTGTTTTCACAGTTGAATTGAAACACTGAGGCACAATACAATACTTTTTTTCCATTTTCACTGAATAGAACTCGATGTTTACTGCACAGCAGCGAGCGTACGAGAGCGCGACTGACGAATGACCGGGGGTGTGACGTCATCGGCTAGTGGGCGCCCGCCCGCGTTTTTAAAAACCTTCGTCCGGAAATACGCAATTTGATCGTTAATATCTCAGCCATTTTTGAAGATATTAAAAAAGTAAAAACACCGTTTTTTTCGTAATTTCTTGAAGATTTATTTGACATGTAAAGTGAAAAACGTTTGTCAGACCCATTGGTGACATGCGATTTCGACGTTTCGTTGGTTCCATCGAGATAGTTGGTCAGTTTGATGGTCTGTTATACGCAATTTCAGTATTTGGCCGCCTGTCTCTTACACACTGTATTTTTATTTGATAAATGTATCTTTGTAACAGAAGCTTCTTTCCGATTTCAACTTTTCGTTGGTTCCATCGAGATAGTTGGTCAGTTTGATGGTCTGTTATACGCAATTTCAGTATTTGGCCACCTGTCTCTTACACCCTGTATTTTTCGATTGGAAAATGTATCTTCCTATAACTTTTTACGTAAACAAGATAGAAGGCTGATATTAATATATGTTTTGGTACCTGCCTGGTACTAAGTCTCCACATTATAATATTTACTATAAACTACGATTTTCGTATGAAAAAAGCAATTGGACGATTCGTCAGAATGGCGGACCAGTTATTATCGTATATATCTTTGAAACGGTAATTTGTACTGGGCTGAAAATCGAGTATATTTTAGTACAAATGTAGTACTAATTACCCATGTTATTGTCGTCCACGTGTGGGCAATGCTTCCCAATGGTCCCGCCACTTTGACGTCAAGGTGGCGGGATCAGATAGTTTTGATTGTACTTTCTTGGCGGTAAAGGTACAAATGTTGAAACTCAGGGTACATTTAGTACAAATGGAGTACTAAATTCCCCATATGCTAAATTTTGAATCGGAGATTTGATCCCGCTATCTTGATGTTCACCCAGCACAGCGATTCATTTTATAATGTTTATCTTACAATACAACAGAATACTTTTTTTGCTACTGAATTTCAAATTCCACAGTAGTCTACTCTAATGTGCAATCAATCAACAACGCATCTTCCTCGATTGGTTACATCGATGTGTTTGAACTACACGTTTTTTTTCTAGTCACTTTTTTAATGTCTATTTCGTCACCTGGCCACCGCGTTTCTTGCGTGCAGACATTTTGTATGGACATGCTTGAATAGGTCCCAAGTTATTTTTATTACTATTGGTTCTCGACCTTTTCAGTTTAGAGCGAGTTTCTTGTGAGAATTTAGATCAGGAAAACGTTTTATATTTTTTTTTAAAGAAACTACATTTTCGTTTGATTTTAGTTTTTTATTTTGGTTAAAATAATAACCTAAAATTTAGCTCAGCATCAGTAAATCTCTAAAACCACCTCATATAGTAGTGAACGACAGGTGTAGGAAATAGTTACGGGTGAAAAGTCCTCTACAATTGAAAGGTAGGTGGCGTATTCGTTAAAACAAAGTCAAAAGCTTGATCAAATGGCTTGGAAATACCAACTCTGCCAGCATATTTACAACTAGCTTACATGCATCAATCTACACTCGACCCGTGTAACTAGGTATATGGTAGCTCTTTCTTATATTTTAAATCTTCAAAAAAGAAATTAACTGTTCTATTACATTGGGGTCGAGTCCCAATTGACGTTTTATATGAAACGGCTCTTTTTTACGCGATTTCAATGTTGGTCCCATAATCTTCTACATTTTTCGTGTCAGCATGAATATAGCATGGCAATCAAACCATCCACCAAAGACCATCAAACTAAATAATTACAATTATGGGACAGCGATTTAGCTCATGCAAGGGGTTTTAAGGGGCATTTAAGGGATTAAAGAAAATTGTTTAGTTTACTGGTCTAAACCGACTCTTTAAATATTACTGGGATGTTTTTTTACAACTTGTATTTTTTATACTAGCTGTTTCCCGCGACTTCGTCTGCGTTACCCGGATAAAAAGTACCCTATGTGTTAATCCAGGCTATCTGTCTATCAGGTCTATCTGTATGCCAAATTTCATCAAATTCCGTTTAGCAGTTTTTGCGTGAAAGCGGAACAAACATCCATCCATCCATCCATCCATACTTACAAGTAGGATAGGATAGTAGGATTAATGTCTGCCACTCACAAATTTAAACGTGAGTTACGATCGAGTTCAACTAGTAGCGCAATCAAACCGCCTGACTAACCACGGTCGCGTGTCAGTCGTTCTTTAACTCCTGAACGCGCCTGTCACTTGACATCACGTAAGGTTTAGATGGAAGCTACTGCAGCTTTTTGGGTTGATTGCTGATGCCCTAGTAACTGCTGTCATCAACAGCCTTTTTTAGGGTTCCGTACCCAAAGGGTGAAGACGGGACCCTATTATTAAGTCTACGTTTTCCGTCCGTCCGTTCGTTCGTCCGTCTGTCCTATCTATTTAGGGCTGTAACTTTTGAACTGTAATTTTAGATAGATAGGTTGATCTCAGATTATGCGTTATTACGGCGGATTTGTTAACAAATAATAAATGTGTCAAAAAGTTAAAAATTAAGCGGGGTTCTCAACAAGAAACTAGGTTTTATCAACGTTTTTTCTTCACGCTCTATCGTAAAAATTGTAATACATACAAGAGTCAAACTTAGTGTGATTATAGAGCAAACTCTACAAAATAACAACAAATACTAAAAACTGGCCAAGTGTGAGCCGGTCTCGCGCTAAAGGTCCCGGACAAAAAAAGTTTTTTTTTTCTGTGTTAATAATGTTGTATTCTGTGGTGGTGTGGTTCGGAACCCTCGGTGCGCGAGTAGCCCGACTCGCACTTGAACGGTTTTTTAAGGTGTTATTAAATGATAGTAGAATCTTGATCATCATCGTAATCAACCTTTAATATAGACACCCCGAAAGAGGGTGTATGGCGCCACCACGCGTGTAAAATGCGGATTGGTAGACTTCATATACGCATTGGAATTTCTTTCTTCAGCGTATGCAGGTTCCTTCACGATGTTTGAGAGCAGTTCGTATTATGTATAGAAGTTAGATACACTCACTGGTATATGGCGTGACGAGGATCTAGATAAACACACAGGATCGGTGAATGTATGTAAAACCCCGAGTTATTTCCATTTTAATTAGGTGAAGATCTGGTGATGCACTTCTGAACTACATAATAGAACTCCTCAGAAGTTGACAACAAATCATTGGCGATAGAAGCAATGGCTTCGTGTCAATGTACTCCTTGCCTGTATAACTGATATCTTACTCTTTCTCTCTTTGGCTATTGCTTTACTCTTTGACTTTGACTTTGACTAATATAATATTATTTTCTAATATACTAGTCGCTGTGGTCGAAATTGGCTGTAAGAATTTCATCTTCAGGAATAATTTTACAATCCTAAACATTGAAAAGCGAGCTATAAAGTAGGCTCTGCTCGGTGTTTCTCTGATAGGTTACTTCGGGACTGAAGTGATACGTCAGAGAACTAAAGTGGTTGACATAGCTCAGAAAATTAGCAAGATGAAGTGGCAATGAGCTGGTCATAATATCTGCCGAAGAATTGACAACTGATGGGGACTGGGGAGTCGAAGTTCTAGAGTGGCGACCACGAACTGGCAGAAGTAGTGTGAGACAACCTGTGACCTGCTGGACCATGGACTGACGACTTAAAAAAGTGAAGGCCGAGGATAGAGAGAAGAAAGATTTGTGGCGCGCCTTATGAAAGGCCTGAGTCGCGTGGCTAGAGGGCTCTCGAGTGGACGTCTGTCGTTGGCTCGCGATTTAGGTAGCCACGCGGCTCATGGCGGTTTCGAGTGTGTGTTTTTGTATAAAAACAGGGCTTTGAGATCGCCATATCCGTGACCGTACAACGTCAAGCACTAATTGCTCTTTTTAAACTAGATATTGGCAAAATCCACCAAGGAAACGCCATTAAACAAAAATAGAATAGAATAGAATAGGAAAGGCCTATGTTCAGCAGTAGACGATATTAGACTAGGCTGATGATGATGATAAAACTTTAAAAACACTAGAGTCAACTTTGCTACTCGTACATTAATAACCATAGATATCGTAGTTGTAGCAACGTATCTGACCACCCCAAAGAAGACTGGTCATGAGTCATGCCATTCTATTTATACCGAGCATCTCTATTAAGTTTCAAGATTCTGTACCGACAAAATACAGTGTCAATGTTATTATGTATGCCCGAGCAAATCCGTCGCAAAGAGTTTTCCGCTCGGCTTGGTGACGAAATAATCGCAGATGCGAGATGAGTGCGTGACTCGCGAGAAACGATCGAGTTACATTGGTAACCTGATAGCTGCTAATAAAGCTGCGTACTTTCCTTCTGTTTTAAGGTTCGTTGGGAGGTAAGTTAAGGTGGTTTCAGACCATACAAACGTTTGACGCACAATACGCGTAGACGGAATTAATAAAACTAATAATCTACACTAATATTATAAAGAGGAAAGATTTGTACCTATTTTTGTATGTTTGTATGTTTGTAATGAATAGGCTCAAAAAGTACTGGGCCGATTTAAAAAATTCTTTCACCATTAGAAAGCTGCATTCACCCTGAGTAACATAGGCTATATTTATTGCTAGAAAAGATTAGACGTCCACCCGTGCGAAGCCGGGACGGGCCGCTAGTATTTTATATATGGAAAAATAGTTTAGAAAATCTAAATGTTCGTATCAAATAACATTTGCAATTTATAATATAACGAGCTTTTACCCGCGACTTCGTCCGCATAAATTATATACCAGATTTTAAGTCAGATGTTACGCTACCAAACAAAAAAAGTTTCATCAAAATCGGTTCGGTAGTTTTTGCGTGATACTCGAACAAACAAACACCCAAACAAACAAACAAACTAAATTCTTTATTCAAATTTACAGTTTTATAATAGTCAAGATTACGAAGATATAAAGCTTTGAAATTTTTCATACAAAATTTTCAAAGCTTTATATCTTCGTAATTATATTATAAATTGCAAATGTTATTTGATACGCGACAACTAGATTTTCTAAACTATTTTTCCATATATACAATAGTACATTACTGCAGCGGCCAGCAACAGAGGCATTGATGGACGATCGTGTAAATGTGGGCCGAGGCGAAGCCGAGGCACACATACGTAAGTCCATCAATGCCTAGTTGTGGCCAAGGCTTGTATAGTACTTTTCTCAAACAATGCGCGGAAATTAAAACAGTAAATTTTCTCAAATAATTCGAGGAAATTAAAACTCTTTTCAAAATCAATGACGAACAACGAACAACAATTTGTTTTTTTTTCAATAAACAGCTTTCTATTCGCAAGCCAGTTCGAAATTTAAATAAAACCTTTGATGAGTTACCTCCTTGGTCGCCATGTTTAGGAGAAAAAGATCGTTCCATTTTTAAATTACACGACAGATATGAGTTTACTATGTAATTTATTTGGCCGCAAAACACGACAGATATGGATTTTCATACAAACATTGCCGGCCGCTGCGCGCATGTAGTTGGCCAGTACAGCAATTTCGATTTATCTCGAAGAAGGTTGTCAAAATAATGCTCACATTTCCAAGCATGTTTGAGAAAAGTTACTTATATTAATGCCGCCTACGCGTATTGTGCGTCAAAGTTTTGTATAAAATTGACTCCTCTGCAACCGCCTTAAGATTAAGTTTTAGAAAAATTGTTTTTTGGAAGTAGGGTTAGGTTATACTCTACCCAAAAGATAGTTATTCGAATTCGAATTCTATTTCTGAGTCTTATTGTGACTCTGATTGGGATTCAAATTTTTTGTTTTTATTCCTGTCCTGATACGAATTCTGATCCTAATTATTTCGAATAATAAATTATGATTCTGATTCATTTTTTTTATAATTATCATCTACACAACGTGTTAATGAATTAACGCAAAATTAGAAAGTAGTTTGTTTAGAATCGAGAGCAAAATCGAGTAATCATGGTTTCAACACGGCAATTTTTTTTCAAAATGTCATATATGCTGACACTTTTTTAAGGGGATGTTTAGACCGTCAAACTGAACAACTTTCTCTATAGCACCAACATCGAAATCGCAAAAAAAAGAATCAGCTCTTCCATACACAACTGCAAATCTACTCGAGCCAAATGTAAGGGACAGCTGTTTTTTTTGTGATATTGATGTTGGTCCCATAGAGAAGGTTGTTCAGTTTGACGGTCTGATCATCACCTTAAAAAAAGTGTCAGCATATTAAGAAGGACCTTGTAATATATTCGAAATTCTAATTCTTATTCTATTTCTGATTGTTATTGTGATTTTGATTTTGATTCTGATTGGGATTCAAATTCAAATTCTGTCCTGATACGAATTGTGATTCTGATTCTAAATCTGATTTCGATTCTAATTATAATTATAATCCTTATTCTGTTTCTAATCCCGATTCTAATTCTAATCTAGGTAACTATACTATTTATAAAACTAACAGAAGTGTCTTTATTTCAGAAAAATGTGTCCTTAACTTCAAATAAATCACTGTCTCTCTATCTGTTTCTTTGTTTGTTTAAGCATCACGAAAAAACTACTGTATCTATTTTGATGAAAATTTTTGTATTTGAAGTGATAAGACTTATTATCTGTTCTACAGGGTGAAATTGATATCATTAGCATCCTTTTAAACTAAGAGTCTACCCATCAAACTGAACAACTTTTACTATGGGAGCAAACCGGCGGCGATCGGAGCAGAAAAAAATCAGCTGTTACGCACATGAGACAGTCATACATTTGAGTCGAGTAGGCATTGCAGTTTAGTATGGAACAGCTGATTTTTTTCTGCTCCAATCGGTTTGCTCCCATAGCAAAAGTTATTCAGTTTGATGGTAAAAGTCTCTTAGTTTAAAAGGATGCTAATGATATCAATTTCACTCTGTAGTATATTTATATTTATCTCGCTACGTTGACAGGCGGAAGTCGGTGTGACGGTGTAGACGCGGGCAAAAATATATATTTTTTATGTCTAGTTATTATGTAAGTGCTCTTGGCTGTAACATTAAGAAGTAAACGGAGTCAGTGTTGCCAGCAGTGTAGCAATGTGAATTGTGAAGACATGATTAAATTGCTAACGGTGCAATTTGAGGCTAAGCCTAGGACACATGAATAGAATAACGGTGGAGGAAAACATCCAAACCAGCATACCATCTCGTCTGTATGGCAGAAATCTGCCACCTCACAGACAGAGGTTGTCCTCCCGTCTGTGGGATGGCAGATTTCTGCCAACCTGTCAAAAGCCGCACTGTGAGCTGGCAGAAATCTGCCACCTAAACACGATCGTAATTCTAGGCAAATTTTGGCGTCACCAAAAACAATCCCCAGTCTGTGAGGTGGCAGATTTCTGCCAACCTGTCAAAAGCCGCACTGTGAGCTGGCAGAAATCTGCCACCTAAACACGATCGTATTTCCAGGCAAATTTTGGCGTCACCAAAAACAACCCCCAGTCTGTGAGGTGGCAGATTTATGCGAGATTTGCCGCGAAATACGATAGTGTTTAGATGGCAGATTTCTGCCACAGATGCGGCTTTTGATAGGTTGGCAGAAATCTGCCATCCCACAGACGAGAAGATACGCTGAAGAAGAAATTCCGATGCGGTATGTGATGTCTGCCAATCCGCTTTGGTCACGCGTGGTGGACTGACACAAACTAACCAGTACATACACACTCCCTGAGGGTAGCCATGTGCCCTGCAGTTGGACGTCTATTATAGGATGATAACGATATGACTTGAATAGAGAATAAACACAAATATAAAAGAGACAAAAGCTTCTAGGAGCTCCCAAAATTATCATTTGACGCGCTCGCCCGTCGAGCATTGTCCACTGTCGGTGCCGCTTTGTCCACAGGCAGTGTGTAGGTAGGCAACGAAAACTCTAGGCTTAGACCATTTAAATATAAGACTGTAGGCTAAGGTGAACTCATCGCGTCTCGGTGACAAAAATATATTATACTAGCGGCCCGTCCCGGCTTCGCACGGGTGGACGTCTAATCTTTTCTAGCAATAAATATAGCCTATGTTACTCAGGGTGAATGCAGCTTTCTAATGGTGAAAGAATTTTTTAAATCGGCCCAGTACTTTTTGAGCCTATTCATTACAAACATACAAAAATAGGTACAAATCTTTCCTCTTTATAATATTAGTGTAGATTTAACTTTTGTTAATTTTCCCAAATTGGTTAGAAAAATGGAAAACGGATGGATGGATGGTGGATAGAATGGTCGGTGGTGGTGGTTGGTTGGTTTGGTTTGGTGGTGGTTCGGTAATCAGTTGTCACTAAATGATAACAGTTTACAATATTTCGGTTAAAAACAAAACATTAGGATTAAATAACAAAGTACTTGGTTAAATTTAACAAAACATTTAAATTCGGTTCGGTTTCATTTTTTTCAATGTGTAAACCTACCCTTATTCCTAGCGAAGAGTTTTTCCGGTAATGATACGACGTGGCCCACCCCTCGCTCTATTTAACAATATTTATTGTTATATTTACAAAAATAAACTGTTCCGCTAACCCAATTTTTTGAGATTTCGTTTCTTTTAAGTTCTTTTAAAGCTTTTTATGCAAATAAACGTTAATTTGAAATCGTGATCACAAAAATATGACCGTTATTATGTACCTTTGGTACAAAGATTTTTTTTGCCAAAAACAATCTTTGCTTTGGTATAATTTTTGTACTAATTATACCTAGGTATTATTTTTTTTTTACCTATTACAGTCAATGGGTTTTAAAGTTTAATTAAAATACTTTACAAAAATATGATGCAATCATAGAGATAGGAAATACTATGGATACAATATAATCACAATATAAAGAACATTGGCAGATTTGAACCCAGCCATTTTTACGTAAACTAAAAGCCATTCAGGACGGCGGTCATAATTATTATAAACAGAAAAAATTAAGGCATTTTTTAAAAAAACTTCCACATCTCCAGAAGTCCGGATTCAAAAGTTGAAATTACTAGTAAAATAGACAAATCGTCCAAAAAGCAGTAGCAAAACGCAACCACGACAGCTATTTTCATCTAATATTATCACTGAGGTATTTTTGGTCGTTACGGAACGTATTTGGCTTGGTTCAAGTGATAGTGTGTGATTTCGTTTTCTTCCATTATCATAATATTGTACGGTTATCGTGAATTTTCATTAAAATAAACACAATGAATGCGTAGAAGATTGAGTGGACTACCTATCTAATAAAAAAGATTATGAGTTTCACATACTTGATACAAAAGGTATCATAAGGAGAAATACCTTTCCCGCAACTTCCACAGATTACAACCAATTTACATTTTTGTTTTCATTTATGTATGGGACCTCTATGTCTGGGTCTCAAATTATATGACCTTCCGCCAAACTTCTTTTATTAGAAATTACAATATAAATAATTATTGTCATTAGTAAGTAGTTACCTATGTATTTTTAGCATGTAAGTATTTTGGAAATTGCTCTGTAAATTTACATGCAATTTTTTTAAAATAAATAAATAAATACGATAGATATAATAAAAAAACTAGAACTTTTATTTAAGGTAGTGAATAGATATTTTTACAATCCTTTTAAAACCAAGAGTCAACTCATCAAACTGAACAATTTTACTATGGGAGCAAACCGATGGGAACCAAAAAAAAACAGCTGTTCCATATTAAACCACAAAGCCTACTCGACTCAAAATGTAAACATATGCAATCGCCGATTTCTTTTTGCTCCGATCGTTTTGCTTCCATGGTAAAAGTTGTTCAGTTTGATGGGTAGACTCTTAGTTTAAAAGGATGCTAATGATATTTAAATTTCACTCTTTATCTAGCATGACAATAAGCTGCAGGACTGTGTCTGTGTGCTGCGGTGTAAAGGTTAGCCAGTCAGCAGCGGTTTGCTTCATAAACGAAGATTACATTTTTATGTTTTAACGAGCATTTACCCGCGACTTTGTCTGCATAAATTATATACCAGATTTTAAGTCAGACGATAAGCTATCAAACAAAAAAAGTTTCATCAAAATCGGTTCAGCAGTTTTTGCGTGATACTCGAACAAACAAACACCCAAACAAACAAACAGACCGACGAAAATTCTAAAAAAGGTTGATTTGGAGTCAGGGACACCTAAAAACCATAATCTTTTTTTTTTTTAAATATCTTCAATGTACAGACACACTTATCTTAAAGTTTTATAATAGTTTAGATTTAAGTTATCTAGAAACTAATTTATGTGCCTGTCGTTTGTCAGATTTTCGTTAAAATACAGGGACCTTCTTAATATGCTGAGGCGCTGTCCTACTGCCATCGCTCGCGCGATCATGCGTTCGTCCGACGAAAATCATTGTGCCACTGTGCGTTTAAACTAACTTATCTAAACTATTATAAAACTGTAACAGAAGTGTGTCTGTACATTGAAGATATTTACAAAAAAAAAATTACGACATGGTTTTTACGTGTCCCTGATTCCAAATCACCAATATTTGGATTTTTTGTCTGTCTGTTTGTTTGTTTGTTTGTTTGTTTGTTTGTTTGGGTGTTTGTTTGTTCGAGTATCACGCAAAAACTACTGAACCGATTTTGATGAAACTTTTTTTGTTTGATAGCTTATCATCTGACTTAAAATCTGGTATATAATTTATGCGGACGAAGTCATGGGTAAAAGCTCGTATCTGAATAAAAATAGAACAATGCGATCGCATCTCATGATAGCACGACCTTCTATAGGATATTCCGCAGATATAAGTAAGTTTAAACGCACAGTGGCACAATGATTTTCGTCGGACGACATGATCGCGCGAGCTATGGCAATAGGACAGCGCCTCACACTTTTTTAAGGGTATGATCAGACCATCAAACTGAACAACTTTCTCTATTGGCCCAACATCGAAATCGCGAAAAAAAATCTGTTATCCCATACATTTGGCTCGAGTAGGTTTGCAGTTTTGTTAAGAGCAAATTTTTTTTCGCGATTTTTATGTTAGTGCCTTAGAGAAAGTTGTTCAGTTTGACGGCCTGATCATCCCCTTAAAAAAGTGTCAGCATATTAAGAAGGACCCTATATACAGTTTCAAAACTTGGACTAATTTGAGATTTGAATGGAAATATTTGAGCCACGAAAAGCCAGAAACTAAATAAATATTCATGACTTTATTAGACTAATATTTTGTTTTTGAATCTAAGCCTTAAAAATGCAAGCCTGGCAACAACAACCAAGCCTCAAGAGTAAACGATGCCTTCATATTTCTAATCACTGCTCAGTTAGCCCCGTGTCATTGACCTTTACCGGGGAGGGGTGGAAAACACGCCCCTTTGCAAACTGAGGGTGACCAGTTATTATGAAAATATTCGGAATTCAATAAATAAAAATAAATAACGCTCACAGGCACATACATTGTAATGATTCCAAAGTAAGCCTTAGGCTTTTTGTTATGGGTACCATACAACAACGGCACGAACATATAACATCCATGACCGAACCGGGATTCGAACCCAGGACCCTGGTTTGGCAGTCCGGCGTGGTAACCATTACACCAACCGGGTCGTCAATTGAGATTACCATAGAGCTATTTAAATATTTCATACTAGCTGTTGCCCTCGACTTCTACTTACTACTACTTACTTACACTGCTTACTTACTTACTTCTACTTACACGGATAAAAAGTACCTTATGTGTTAATCCAGTCCATGGTCTATCTGCATGCCAAATTTAATCAAAATCCGTTCAGCAGTTTTTGCTTGAAAGCGGAACAAACATACTTACAAACTTTCGCGTTTATAATATTAGTAGGATGGTTCCTAATGGTTAACGCCATTCAATCCTGTCTGTGGAAGAGTTGTTTATCCATTTACACCATTCAGTCCACAAGAATTAATGGCGTAAATGGATAAACTTGTAAAAAATAGAGGCTCCATTTTGTCTCAATAATCATCACAGTCTATATTATATGGCCCACTGCAGGGCACAGGCCCACCCTCAGGGAGGGTGTAATAATGACAAGGAATTATTGGAGTGCAGCACAGAACATTATAAGAGGGGTTAGAAATGCAAAGTAGCACAAAAGTGCTAATTTGCATTTCTAAATCTGTCAAAATCACCATCCTATGTTGGACCTCAAGTTCTCAATACGATACGACACCAATTGTTTTTTTTATTATACAGTATGTCTAAGTCTCGTCGAGATAAAAAACACAGCCGGCGTGAACTAGATATCAAAGGCGAAAGACAGAGAAAGCTGGAGACTGATGGAGGAGGCCTTCACCCAAAGAGGGGTCCTTAACGAAAAATAAATTATATAATTTACCAAATGTTATTTATAATGTGAATTTTATTATAATTATTATAGTATCATTGACATCATTATAATAATACAAAAATAACTGAATTTAACATATACTATAATAAATAATTAACCCATTGACGATGTACTTTTAAAAACTATAATAAATAATTAAAACATTGACGATGTACTTTAAAAACTGAGCTAATTTAACATAATCTTTTTTTTTTCAAATAAAATCTATGCAAGTGTACCAATATCGAAGAATAAACATAATTTTTTTTTCTTTTTTCCCAAATGTATAAAGTGTTGCAATGTACCTATGTTAAGGATAATAAAAGGCTTTTTTATTTTTATTTTTTTATTTTATTATTATTTTATTATGTCTAAGTCTAAAGAGTGACATTGGTACCGATTCGGACTGTGCCACGACTTAACTGAACTAAATTTATTCCTGTCACTTTCTAAAATAAGATTAAGAAAAGAGAAAGAAAACCAACAGCTGACTTTAGTGCTGTCAAAGTGACGTTACACGCCCAAAATAAGATGTCATCATAATGTACGCCATCTTACATAAGGCGTGTAACGTCACTTTGACAGCACTAAAGTCAGGTGCTGGTTTTCTGTCTCGTTTCTTAATATTATTTTAGAAAGTGACAGGAATAAATTTAGTTAAGTCGTGGCACAGTCCGAATCGAGGCCATTGTCCTTAAAATACGTTAGTAATTGGACACCCTATGCAAACAAGACGAGCTCAGCGAAGTTGGCAAAAGTGTTATTTATAAAACAGCATCGATCCTGTTCGGACGGATACGCTGGCTCCTAGTTAAGGCAGTCGCTTAAAAGTGCTAGGAAATTTTATAGCATATCGATATCATATTAAAATGCTCTCGACATTATTTTCAGTAAAAAATATAACTGGCCAAGTGCATGTCGGACCACACGTAAGATAGGGTTCCGTAGTTGCTAGTCACAATATAATATGGACTTAGAAGGAAGCTTTTTGCTTTATACTACGGCTTAGCGGCTAATAAAGTCTAAAAAGTACATCTTATAAGTTGATCGACTATTACTCGTAACCTTGTAAAGCCTACTCAGCGGTGATAATTTTCCTTTTAAATTCGTTATATATGCTATTGACGTGGATTTTCTTTACATCTCCAACTACAATCGTTTAGCCGGGAGAGGGGGGGGGGACTTGACTCTAACCAAAATTTTCGCTTTAGAGCTTAATATTTCGCTAACGGATCCCTAAGTTGAAAAATGGTTTTGCCAAACCCATAATGTTTTTAAAAGACCTATCTAACGATATCCCACAACATGGGATAGACGAGATAAAAAAATGTCATCCCCACTTCGCGTGAAGTAACCTAAAAAAAAAATTCAAGATTTTATTTTACCACTTTGTCGGCGTGATTAATATGTATTTCCATGCCAAATTATAACTTTCCAGTACTAAGCGTCTCTGAGCTAAGCCGCGGACAGACGGACGGACAGACGGACGGACAGTATGGCGAAACTATATCTAAGGGTTCCTTGTTGACTTCGGAACCCTAAAAAATTGTCCTTGGTAGATTGCTGCTTATAGCATTTAAGTAGGTAGGTACTTTACTTTTTTGACGGCTGATGTTCCTCAAATTGTTGAATCAACGCGACGGTGAATGTATTAGGAGGTGTCCAGGCAGTATTGGTATCTAAGCGTTGGACACTTCGGCGCACGCGCCTATGCGGAGCTCTCCTTTTTTTAGCTATCACAGTCCAGTGGCGCCCTCATCACATTAAAAAAGATTTCTCAATAAGGAAAGCCTAAATTAAAAAAGTGCTCAACACGTATACTACTAAAGCCTTCAAGCCATTGTTATATAATACCTTTACTTTATAGGTTCTAAACATCTCACTTTTAGACAATTTCAAATAAAAACAAAAGCGGCCGTTTTTTTTTCTTATTTCAAAATTTGTATGTTTAGACCTTTAAAAAACCTATAAAAGTATTCTACGAAAATAGCTTGAAGGCTTTTGTAGTTTTCGTGTTGAGCACGAGGCGAGAGAAGTATGTCATAATAGTAGTGTGTGCCTACCCCTGTGGGATAGTGGCGTGAGTATTATGTATGCATGTTCTTAACTTGACACAAAATAATCAACGTTAGTGGGATTATTAGTCCAAGACATAATTATAATATTTGAGATTATATCAGTTGAAACATATTTGGTTCTTGTTTGAGGGATGAGGCGAGAGAAGTATGTCATAATCGTAGTGTGTGGCGAGCTGTAGTCTCTGCCTACCCCTGTGGGATAGTGGCGTGAGTATTATGTATGCATGTTCTTAACTTGACACAAAATAATCAGCGTTAGTGCGGATTAGCTTAGTCCAAGACATAATTATAATATTTGAGATTATATCAGTTGAAACATATTTGGTTCTTGTTTCTAGAAAGTATTTTTTTCTGTGTACGATGTTTTTCCATTTATCGTAACTTTATGGTTTTTTAGGGTTCCGTACCCAAAGGGTGAAAACGGGACCCTATTACCAAGCCTACGTTGTCCGTCCGTCCGTCCGTCCGTCTATCCGTCTATCCGTCCGTCCGTCCGTCCGTCTGTCCTACATATTTAAGGCTGTAACTTTTGAACCGTAATAGCTAAGTTGAAATTTTCTCAGATTATGCGTCATTACGGCGGATTTGTTAACAAATAATAAAGATGTCAATAAGTCAAAAATTAAGGGAGGTTATAGAGCAAACTCTACAGAATAACAACAAATACTAAAAACCGGCCAAGTGTGAGTCGGTCTTGAGCTAAAGGACCCGGATAAAAAACGTTTTTTTCTAAGTTAATTATATTGTGTTCTGTGGTAGTGTGGTACGGAACCCTCAGTGCGCGAGTAGCCCGACTCGCACTTGACCGGTTTTATTTTCTAAAAATGCGCTATGTCCGATCGGAAGTCCGATGTCCATTGATAGTTCAACTGTCCTAAAACCATTCGAGAGTATTATCAAAGAGAAAAATTCTTCGTCTATGGTATTATCTCAGAAATCCAAAGACAAACTGCGGTCTTGACTCTGGAAGTATTTTAGAGGTAGAAAATTCTTTATCTAGTTTATAGAGGGAGTGGGAATTGTGAGAAATTCTTGTGAATTGTAGAAAGATAAGGATAAGTGTTCCTAACAAGAAATTATTTTAGGTATGAACACAAATTCTTATTGACTTGCCGATTTTTTCACGACAATAATTAAAAACGAAATAGTTTCATAGTTACACACGGCGACACATCAAGCTACCCAAAACCAACATAAGCTGGCCGCGCGTTCGGCATAGTAATGTATAACGTCGCGCGGCCAGCTTATTTTGGTTTTGGGTAACTTGATGTGTCACCGTGTGTACATAAAGGGTGTTTACTACATTAAAATTATAGCTAAAGAGACTGACAGGGTGTCAGGGCACAGCAACATTGGAAAGAATCCGAATTAGTTACTCATTCAATATACAGGGTGTAACAATGTTTTGTTCCACTCTGTATATTTCGTACACCCTAGTAATATCAAAAGGGGTGATTTTAGATTTAGACCGTTGAACTGAACAAATTTCACTATGGAGACCGCACCGTTGAGAAGTCCCAAACATTTGAGTTCAGTAGGTACTGAAATTTCGTATAAACAGCAGGTTTTTTTTTCGGGATTTCGCAGTTGTCTCCGTAGTGAAAGTTATTCAGTTGATGGTTTGTACCACTCATCACCTCTTTGAATATTATTATGGTTTTATGTTACACCACGTACAAAGGGTACTATCATAATCTCACGATCATAAATCTCGATTGGGGTGATCGTCCGTCGCGAGTAACCTTGTCTGCCGTGCAGGAGGCGATGGTTCGATCCCCGTCCAGGCCGACTCGTACCAATTAATTTTTTCAGAATTTATGTACGATTTGTGACACCACTGGCTTTTCGGTGAAGGAAAACATTGTGAGGATACCTGCATGCTTCAATTTTGAGACATGTATTTGTACCCACTGTCCATTACAAGTGGCGACGGGCTCACTCCCCGTCTCACCGGACAGCGTTTCGGTACTACTAGTGAAACGTGGATGTTTCGTTTCAAAATATCTCCGACTACCCCCTCGGGGAATATAGTCGTGAGCATATGCTTATACTTATTCAATAATCTGTGGCTACTTAAAGCGAAAATTCTTGTCCAATGAATTTATTTCTCTGACGTCAGAAAAAAATACAACAATAAAATCAAGTTTCAAGTTACAAGTTTCCCCCAAAAAGGAATTTCAGTAAAATCTTCAGTTCCTTCAATATTTTGCGCAGACACTTAAGGCCTTGCCCTTGTGGACCTCTACAAAAATAAGGGACCCAAAATAATTGAAAAAATGCTACAAGAGCTATCGTCATGAAGAATAGCATGTTCTCATTACCATTCTCAATCATTTTTTTGTCACAGTCTAAATATATAAGAAGATTCACTCCTAAAAATTTACGATTTCACCAAACCAAATAGACAAATTACCGTTGTTAATCATGAGATTAGTAAATAATTCTCGGTTTGAAGAAAGCCAAAAGCCGGAAGCCGTGTTTCAATTTTACCTCACCCTGGAGCGACTTCATATAGTTCATATATATATTCATAGAGTTTGCACTTACAAGAGACTTTGTATGATGAGTGGTGAGATGAGAGAAGAATAATCCTAGGAGAGGTGAGATCAAAACTGGTACGGCAGGGAATGTCCGTGCTGTAAGTAGGTATACTCCTTGTTATACTATCATTAGCATTACTGTTTTCATTATCTTTGGGTTTTATTTCGGTTCGAAAAATCAGCTTTTTCATACATTTTTGATGAAATTTGCGAAGGCTGTATTCTGTTAGTACTTTTCCTTCTCAGTATTGACTAGTATGGGCACCAAAGCTAGCTGTAGGGCCATTATCCTTAGTTTTATTATGTTTGAAAAATCTGCTTTTTCATAGAATTTTGATGTAGTAAAACTTTCAGCTATAGGTAGCTTTCATAATAATAAATGTTCTATCAGAATATAGCATTACAAACCGGGCGAATTAACTAGGCACCTGGCTCGCACGTGGCTCGGAATTTGACACTCCTCCTGTTACCCCCCGCGGGACCCCGCCGCCGCCGTGCGAGGCCGAAGAATATCATTTCAGTTACCGTTGCACGTGTCCCTGCGCTTTAGCATTTTCGAGTTATTCTTTCCGAGTTTTCCAAGTTTTTTATAAGAATAGCATTTCAGTTACCGTTGCACGTCTCCCTGCGCTTTAGCATTTTCGAGTTATTCTTTCCGAGTTTTCCGAATTTTTTATTCCGAGCCACGTGCGAGCCAGGTGCCAAGTTAATTCGCCCGTATTATAGTTTTTTTGACCGTAGATCATAGTCTAAAAAAACAAGGTCTTCTATTCCCAGAGTGACACAAGCCTACGTCACAAAAAAATGGCCGCTAAACATGGTAAAAGGGTAGGTATGATGACGTAGGCTTGTGTCAGTCACGTGGTCAGTCACGTGATCGGAAGAGAATACCAGGCGCAGTATATTATTGTACCATGCCGTCGATGATGTTCTTTTCTTCACCCACTGCTCTCACTTACACTGTGACAGTAAGCAATAAATAAAACGCTCGTCGCGCCGCCTGCCGGCTGTCGGCGGCTGGGAATTTAACGCAACTTCTACCCAACTCAATTTCCTGTGCGAAGGTATCACTCGAGGAAACTCATTCCGCTCCTACTCCTAGATGATATGCAGGGACTTCTATGTATTACGTTGTTTTGAAAGTCTGAAGTTACACGCGTGCTTCGGCGTGAATTTATGATTTTGTTATTGTCACTGATTAAAGTTGTTAAGGCGTATGTGGAAGGAAATATTGGTAGAGGCAGCCTAGCAGGACGTACCTGTCTAGGTACGTCCTGCACGCATAGGCTAGCATGCCACCCACGACAAAGCTTTTAAACGAGATAAACGTCATGCGCGCTCGTTCTGGCATATGTAAAATAATAAAGATGGAGGCACATCTCGATTTTTATCGTTTTCTCGGGCGTGGCATGCTAGGCCTACAGATTAGGGACGTCATTAAATAAAACTGGTCAAGTGCGAGACGGGCTATTCGCGCACCGACGGTTACGTTCCACACCACCACACAACATAATAACTTACAAAAAAGTTTTGTTTTCTCTGGGACCTTCAACGTGAGACCGACTCACACTTGGTCGGTTTTTATAGAAAAAAAATATTCTGTAAAGTTTGGTCCATAATCACACCAAGTTTGACGCTTGTATGTATTAGGCACTGTTTTAACGATAGAGCGAGAAGAAAAAACCTCGGAAAAAACTAGTTTCTTGTATGAAGACCCCCCTTAATTTTTTACTTCTTGAAATTTTTATTATTTGCTAGAAAATTTGCTACAATAACGCATATTCTGAGAAAATTTTAACTGTCTAGCTGTTACGGTTCAAAAGTTACAGCCCTAAACCTAAATAGGTAGGACAGACAGATGGACGGACGGAGCGGAGGCTTATAAATATGGTCTCGTTTTCACGCTTTGTGTACGGAACCCTAAAAATTCAAGGGTAACTGAGGGGGGGGACTGACTGACTGTACTGACTTTCTGGGTAGTAACTGATATCGATGGGAACCTAGAGAAAGCAAGAGAGGTCCGTGTCAGAACCGCCTAAAGTGGAAATCCTATATCTACCTATCCCTCTGTAAAATAGGCGTGAGGTTATGTAGGTATGTAACATTTTTCTTCTTCTTATCGTGGGGGCAGAGCCCTGGTGTCAGAGTTTTTTCAAACCGCCTTACGGCCTCCGACGTGGTTTTTATGTGACGACTACTACTACCAGAGATAGTAGCCGGGACCAGCGGCTTAAAGTGCCATCCGAAGCACGGAATCATCTTTCTTTTCAGACAATCAGGTGATTCAGCCTGCAATGTCCTAACCAACTGGGGAAAAACGCACAAAGTGACATATCACTAGGTATGTCCCCCGTGGGAATCGAACCCACGACCTCCGTGTCGAGAGCCAATGCTCTACCATTAGACCACGGAGGCAGTTAGTAAAATTATTTATAGTTTTGTTTGTACTTTGGAGTCGCATTACAGGTCTGTTACTGGGCGGTCGCGTGTTAGTTGCCTCCTCTCCGGCCTGGTTTGGTTCTTGTGCAATCTCTTTATTTCTCAAAACTTTCGCTGCTGAGTTTGAAAATAATTAGTTTTTCAATGGAAAATTACACGATAGGCGTGTTTTTCTGCAGTGAAAGTGTTAAAATTTTTCTTCAGATTCCATTTGTGATCGCACTTCTGATTGCAAGATAGTAACAAATGTCACGTGTGTTGTTTTCGTCGATCGATGCACTCGTCACGTAGTTTAGGAAAAGCTCCTATTTTGTTTCGGAGTCGTCCCAGTACAGGTAATAAGTACAGAACACCCTGTAGCTAACTGCAAAGTGATACGATGCAGTGACATACCTATACTAACAAACGTACTTACCTACAAATACGCGTTTGTATATACAATTCACTGGATGTTCAAGAATTGATTCAGCTTCGCTTTCAACATTGAAAATATTTTTGACGTACGGTGTACAACGTGTTAATGAATTAACGCAAAACTAGAAAGTAGTTTATTTAGAATCGAGAGTAGAATCGAATTATCATGGTTTTAACATGGGTAATTTTTTTCAAAATATTAAATATTTTTTTTGTAAAATTTTAAATTTAATGAACCCGATGTCAACCCACCGCACGGGCACACCCACCCTACTTACTACCAAAACAAGATTATTAAAATGTATCCATGAGTACGTTAGCGCTTTCTTTCAGTGCTGAAATAATAACAAATAATTTTTGCCTCAAAACACAAAACTATCAAAATAATGAAATTATTGTTTCAATCTAATTATTTTGTTATAAATCAGTTATGAAGAGTGTATGAAGTTTTGCGCTAATTCATTAACAAGTATACAATTCACTGGATGTTCAAGAATCAAACAAATATTACACTTAGGATCTAGTTATAGCAAGGCATCCCTTTGCAAATTAATATAATGTGAGCATGCTGTGTTTAAATTAATTGTTTGTAATTAGTTGTAGGTATCTAAACTATTATAAAACTGTAACAGAAGTGTGTCTGTACATTGAAGATATCTACAAAAAAAAATTACGACATGGTTTTTACCTGTCCCTGATTCCAAATCACAAATTTTTGGATTTTTTGTCTGTCTGTTTGTTTGTTTGTTTGTTTGTATGTTTGTTTGTTTGTTTGTTTGTTTGGGTGTTTGTTTGTTCGAGTATCACGCAAAAACTACTGAACCGGTTTTGATGAAACTTTTTTTGTTTGATAGCTTATCATCTGACTTAAAATCTGGTATATAATTTATGCGGACGAAGTCGCGGGTTAAAGCTCGTATTTAGATAAAATCCGATTTTTCATAAGGTGCCAAAAATTGTGTTGATTTTGTTTAGAGTTAAATATCTTGGACAATGTGACACAAATTATCTAGTCATATTTAAAGTACCAGAATCTAGCCTGGACTTGTATTATGATGACTAGACAACGATATAGAATACATATATAGATACAAACATCCATGACTCGGGTACAAATATTCATATTCATCATACAAATATTTGTCCCTTACGGGATTCCAACCCGCGACCCTCGGCACAGCAGGCAGGTTCACTACCGACTGTGCTACCGGGCTGTCAGTTATTCTTCTATAGTTATTCATGGTCGCATATTTTAACTTTACTGTCAACGGCTTAGTTTAAAAATAAACTTTAGAACTAAGTACTTCTTATAACCAAACCAATTTTAGCTTCTCTATTATTACAGAGTAAATTGAACCAGAACTAGTTAAGTATTCTTTAAAACGACGGGAAATTGTCGTCGACGGCCATTTTGAATCGATGTCAGGTTCTATTTTTGTGATTTCCAAGATACTCTTTGATTTGACTACTTATCTAAATGGAACCTTTAAAGTACATGGGCCGATCAAGTTTCTTTTGTCTTCCAATTTAATCTGAGGTTAATCCAGAAGTGCGATTTTTGAAAATCATACGAGTGACTTGGCAGTGAAAAATGTCAAAATTACTATGGAGATTATGCATCTTTCTACTGCCAATTCGCTCGTATGATTTTCAAAAATCGCACTTCAGGAAGGTTCCATCCCTAAAAAATAACATTTTCACATAAAAAATTTTATCCGAGCAAAGACATATATATTACTAGCGTAAGGACATGGCCTATGAGCTTGACTATTGTCCCCATACCAGTTCGTTGGCTTTAAAATGCAAGGAAAAATGTCAGTTTTAGAGCACTACAAATATATGACACGATATAGTTCGTATACGAGTTATGACACATGGCGCAAATTTTTGTTTCTATGAAGAAGGTTTTTGTAAAATATTCTGACGGGCCTATCTTTACGCTAGTCTATATATAGGGTCCAACTTAATATGCTGACACTTTTTTAAGAGGATGATTAGACCGTCAAACTGAACAACTTTCTCTATGGGACAAACGTCGAAATCGCGAAAAAAAAATCAGGTGTCCCATACAAAACTGCAAACCTAATCGAGCCAAATGTATGGGACAGCTGATTTTTTTTTCGCGATTTCGATGTTGGTCCCATAGAGAAAGTTGATCAGTATCATGGTCTGATCATCTCCTTAAAAAAGTGTCAGCATATTAAGAAGGACCCTGTATATAAAAGAAAGTCGGGTTTGTTCGAACACTTATAACTCGAGAACGGGTGGACCGATTTTCATGATTTTTGATTTGTTGTATTTGTCTCCATCCCGAATAGCAGAATAACTATTAAAAACATAGGAAAATTGACGAAAAAATAAAATGTCCACGCGTACGAAGTCGCGGGCAACAGCTAGTAATATATAAATCTATGTATCCGAGACATTTCATACAGTTGATTGATTGATTGATGTAAGGAAAAGTATCAAAATATAACCTTTAGGTAGGGTTTATACAGAAAAGGCGCGTGGCGGTGGCGGGTAGTCAAAGTAACAACAATATAAACCTTATTACCTATCGAACATAAAAAAAAAAAAAAAATCTTTCTACTGCCAAGTCCCTCGTATGATTTTCAAAAATCGCACTTCTGGTGGCGGGGGCGTGATTTTTCTATACGTCAAAAAACGACGCTATGCTACGTAATACAGGGTGTAACAAAACACCCTAGTAATACTTAAGGGGGTGCTTCAACTGAACAACTTTCACTATGGAGACAACATCGAGAAATTAATAATAAAAAAAATCTGCAGCTGATCAGCTGTCCCATACAAAACTTCGTATCGGCTCGACTAAAATGTATGGGACAGCTGATATTTTTTATTTTTTCTCGACGTTGGCTCCATAGTGAAAGTTGTTCAGTTTGATGGTCTGAACTACCCCCTTAAGAATTACTAGGGTGTTTTGTTACACCCTGTATTACGTAGCATAGCGTCGTTTTTTGACGCATAGAAAAATCACGCCCCCGCCACCAGAAGTGCGATTTTTGAAAATCATACGAGGGACTTGGCAGTAGAAAGATTTTTTTTTTTTTTTTTTATGTTCGATAGGTAAACATTTGACCCCAATCTCACCTGATGTTGAGTGATGCATAATCTCCATAGTAATTTTGACATTTTCTACTGCCAAGTCGCTCGTATGATTTTCAAAAATTGCACTTCTGGCGACGTCGCCTGGTGGCGCGGGCGTAATTCTCCAAACGACTCTATGCTACGTACTATAAGGTATATATTGCCACACCCCGCCCGCGAAATGTCCGCGCCACGTCACTTCTGTTTAAACGCTTCCTTACACCACATACTCTATGATCCATCAAACTGAACACCTTTTACTATGGCAGCAAACCAATCGGAGCAAAGAAAAAATCAGCTGTTCCATACTAAACTGCAATACCTACTTGACTCAGACGTATGGAGCAGCAGATTTTTTTTTTGCGCTGACCGGTTTGTGGATATTTTAAAGAAAAGAAAGAAAGAAAGAATAATATTTTTTTTTCACAGAAAAGCCAGTAGTTTAACCACTACGCCACCCCGTGGGAACCCTAAAAATAAAGAAAAATATACATTGAATAAAAAAGGCGGTTACAATTACAACGTAAAAGTTTCCTTGAAATGCTATGACAGCAGGAATCTAAAGACATGTAATTTGCATAGATTATCAATTCTTGGTCTAGCATTTATACGTTTGATCGTAGAAATCGAAGTTAGTATTTCAGTAGGCAGGTAGGTACTAAGTCACTGAAAAAAAAAATTGTTTACTTCAACCAACATCATGAATCCATATGAGCCTGTCAACATCATGACTTCTCCGACTAAGAGAACTTTGTTAAACGAATTCGGCTTGTTGTTACAACTAACCATCTTTTGTTTTTAGTAAACAATGGCCTCGATTCGGAGTGTACCACGACTAAACTAAACTAAATGTATTCCTGTCACTTTCTAAAATAAGATTAAGAAAAGAGACAGAAAACCAACAGCTGACTTTAGTGCTGTCAAAGTGACGTTAAATGCGCAAAATAAGATGCCATCATAATGTACGCCATCTTATTTATGTCGTTTTTGGGCGTTTAACGTCACTTTGACAGCACTAAAGTCAGCTGTTGGCTTTCTGTCTCTTTTCTTAATCTTATTTTAGAAAGTGACAGGAATACATTTAGTTTAGTTAAGTCGTGGTACACTCCGAATCGAGGCCAATAATAACTTCATTTCAATTATTTTGATAGATAGATAGATAGATAAACAATTTTTTTTATTTTTTTATTTTGGTGCTAATTAAGAGAAATTATACTTCTTAGTTGGCTCGCATTTTTTTCAGTGCAATACTTTGATATTTAGTAGTACTAGATACTCTTTCTTATACTGTCATTTCATTTATTCATTAACAATTTACTATGCAGTGGGAAATTGTTAATGAATAAATTATGCAGGGGGAAATTGATATCATTAACATCCTTTTTAACTACCCATCAAACTGAACAACCTTTACTATGGGAGCAATAGCAATCCGATCGGAGAAAAAAAAAATCTGCTGTTGCATACATTAGAGTCGAGTACGCATTGCAGTTTAGTATACAGCTGATTTCTTTTTTGCTCCGATTGGTTTGCTCCCATAGTAAAAGTTGTTCAGTTTGATGGGTAGATTCTTAGTTTAAATGGATGCCAATGATATCAATTTCACCCTGTATGTATGTACATTGATTCTAATACTGTGGTTGAAGGATCATCATCATCTCAGCCGATAGAAGTCCACTGCTGGACATAGGCCTCCCCCAAGGATCGCCACAACGACCGGTCCTGCGCTGCCCTCATCCAACGGGTTCCCGCCGCCTTCACCAGGTCGTTAGTCCACCTTGTGGGAGGCGACCCACGCTGCGCTTTCCGGTACGCGGTCGCCACTCGACAACTCTTCGGCCATCGGTTCTGCGAGCAATGTGCAATATTAATATAGGGTGTAAACTTAGAAAACAGCTCTTCAAATTCCACATGTAATGTAAAGAAAGTCAACTGTTATATTCAGAATTGTTGGAATGGCAATTGGATAAATTCCGCGATGATTTAAAAATTGATTGTTTTCATACATACATAAACTCACGACCGTAATCCTTTTGGGGGTGGTCAGAAACATTGCTACAACTACCAAATGTCTGTTTAAGAATGTAGTATAACCATAGAGTATAACACATTTAGTAGGTAGTATCAAGTGGTGAGAGGTGGCCAGCCTTTATTTTTCTTTGACGTTTTCAATGGCCTCGATTCGGACTGTGCCACGACTTAACTAAATTTATTCCTGTCACTTTCTAAAATAAGATTAAGAAAATTTTAACAAAAAAATTAAAACTGCCTTCAAAAAACTAAAAAGTTAAAAAATAATATTGCAGCCGATGACTTTCCCGTTCGCATCATAAGAACATTAATTTGTTTTATTGAAGTCGCTGTCAAGCCGGTACGATTCGCGACAGGGCTTGCATTTTTTGGCTTGGCTTGACACCGACTTCTATAAAACAAATTAATGTTCTTATGATGCGAACGGGAAAGTCATCGGCTGCAATATTATTTTTTAACTTTTTAGTTTTTTGAAGGCGGTTTTAATTTTTTTGTTAAAATTTTATTTATTTCACAATTTTCAGTGGCAAATTCATTAGTCCGATTTAATAGTAGTGCTTTAAATTAACAAACGCACTAGTCGGCACTACCATTTTCGAAGGTTCCCCTCGATATCTCTGGGATCCATCATCAGATCCTGGTTTCCTTATCATGGGACCTCACTTGGGATATCTCCTTTCCAACAAAAAAAGAATCATCAAAATCGGTTCATAAACGACGAAGTTATCCGCGAACACACATAAAAAAAAAAAAAAAATATACGGTCGAATTGAGAAACCTCCTCCTTTTTTGAAGTCGGTTAAAAAGAGACAGAAAACCATCAGCTGACTTTAGTGCTGTCAAAGTGACGTTACACGCCCAAAAACGACTTAAATAAGATGGCGTACATTATGATGGCATCTTATTTTGCGCATTTAACGTCACTTTGACAGCACTAAAGTCAGCTGTTGGTTTTCTGTCTCTTTTCTTAATCTTATTTTAGAAAGTGATAGGAATACATTTAGTTTAGTTTAGTCGTGGTACACTCCGAATCGAGGCCATTGTCACACAATCACAAAATTATCTAGTCACATTTAGGACTTTCATTATGATCACTAGATAACGATATAGATTACATAATTATAGAAACATCCGTGACTCGGGGGCAAATATACATATTTATCATAAAAATATTTGCTCCTTATGGGATTCGAACCCACGACCCTCGGCACAGCAGGCAGGTTCACTACCGACTGAGCTATCGGGCTATCGGCCTTATTCATACCATAAAAGAAGACCTGGTTTACGTCTTGGCCTTTTCTGATCGATGGCATGCTCAGGGTATGGCGATTCATATAATAAACACAACGACACCTTTAATTTCCACACCATACCTTCTTATTATTTCAAAACACACGTGCCCCATTGAACTAGAGCATTCTCATATCTATTATTAAAAACTCCGTAGTATTTTCAAAAGATAATGGTGGATAATTAAAAATCGCGCAATAATTATAAGTAAGACTAAAGTAAGAGTCTTGAATAATATATTCGGTTCCGACTTGACATATGGATTTTCCCATGGTCTGATATTATATGTCACGATCTCTTGTTTTTTTAAAAAATCGGACAAGTGCAGGTAGGACTCGCGCCCTGTGGGTTTCGTACAAACTTACCAACTGCAAATGTAAGTTTGTAATAGTAAAACATATTTTATAATGTGATTTTACTAAAAATTAAGAATAAGTTTAAAATAAGCTTTGAACACAAAAAGTTTCATCAAATCGGTCAAGTACTTACTTCTTGTGAAGAGCTATGATAGTCACAGACAGACATACAGACTAACAAACAGACCGCCATAACATAACACCCCTCTTTTTACGTCGGGGGTTAACTCTAGGGTTGCCAGGTTCAAAAATGACTTCTTTGAGCCTGGCAACCCTACAGTTGCGGCAGATTGAAAGGTGGTAGGCATAGATATAGTAACTAGATGAAACCACACCGTGGCCGCACATGAAACAGCAATAGTGTGACTTTTGCATACAAAAAGTCGGTTTGTTTGGCAAGATGTCATCAACATTCCATAGGTTTGACAATGGTTTGACATCTTGCCAAACAAAAAAACCGGCCACGGTGACCGAAACAAAAAATAATGTTTCTGTCATAAGTTTTTATAACTGGCTACCCCGCTCTCTCATTTCTTGGCTCCATCTTTCAGCGTAAGCGACAAGTTTTTAATCTAAGGTGGTAGGTAACTCTAGTTTTTCCAGTACTTTAGATCAGTCTCCTTCCCAATCAGACTGGTAGAAAAAGTTACACCAAAAATCATAATGGAAAAGGGACTTGCGGCAAGATTTTTCTAGGCAACTTGGAGGCGTTGAATTAACCTGTACACTAGAATCACACTTCGTTCGCCTAAGAAATAGGTGCATAATTTTATTTTACTTGACTTGAACAGAATCGTGACGATGACCGAGTCGTCAAATATAAAAAGCTCGATTGTTACCGATTCCCTTTGACTCTACGACTGGTCATGAAGATTATGAATATTATATCGATACTGGGAATCGATTTTATTCATGACGAATACTGTTTCACGAGTGTTCCTAATTATATAATATTTGTGTTGTGGTTTTTTAAATGACATGTTTTTTTACTTATACATGGTGAAATTGATATCATTAGCATCCTTTTAAACTAAGAGTCTACCCAACAAACTGAGCAACTTTTACTACGGGAGCAACAATTTTTTTTTTCACTAGTCGTCTTTTTCGTTTTTTATTTTCTCCAATAATTCTTTTTGCACCTCACCTTAGACTACTTATATAGGGACGCGTAACCACGTGTCATTCTACTAACAAACTTTCTGCCACTTTTTGCGGGGGGCAAGGTAACATGTTATCCGCAACTTTGGATTTTATTCCTTATGACTTTAGATTCTAATTTTGAATGTTCAAAATCATGAAAAGTAGTCTCGTGTAAACCCCAGACGTTCTAAGTTCGAAATTATTGTTTCGCAATAATAGGCTGTCTAGTTTAGTGATAAGTTATAAAATTGAATGTTGAATGTACATGATTATTGATCTTGTACCGTGGCAGAGGGGAAATGCTACCGCAAGGCCGGTCCTTATAATAAGTAGTCTAAGCACCTTACAGCTCTCGTAAATACGCGTCTTTTGAGCCTTTTTTGAATATCATATCTTCACAACTCTCAGAGATATAAGGGAATCGCACTTTTTCGTGAAATCGAAGCCTATACTGGATAGCGAACGAATAGACATTTCCAATGTCAAAATAAAGAATGTTTCATTAAGAGGGCTATCGCAGTCCAGTGGCGCCCTCATCACATTTAAAAAGATTTCTCAATAAAGAAAGCCTAAATTAAAAAAGTGCTAAACAGATAAACTACAAAAGCCTTCAAGCTATTTTCATAGAATACTTTTATAGGTTTTTTAAAGGTCTAACATACTAATTTTGAAAAAAGAAAAAAAAAACGGCCGCTTTTGTTTTTATTCGAAATTGTCTAAAAGTGGAATGTTTAGAACCTGGCGCCCTCATCACATAAAAAAGATTTCTATTATTATAAACTGTAAACAAATGGTGAACGCATCAAATTAAAAATGTGTACTGCATGCTATACATATAATTGTATATCTATATTTGTGAAATTGGACTGTACTCTCAAATTGCAATGCCCTTAACTTATAAGGTTCACAGATGTAACTTATTAACCTATTGCTACCACTTATCATGTACTCTGTGTGAGCAATAAACGATTATGAATTATGAATTAGATAGCCCTCTTAAAATCGGTTCACTGGGAAGCGAACCATCATCGCACGTCAGGTAATACTCACCACTGGACAACCACGGCTAAAGAACGATAAGGCAGACAGATATAAATAGTTCTGGATTAACACATAGGATACTTTATTAAAGTCAACTCAGATGAGGCCGCGAGAAACAGCTAGTTTCGCAATAAATTAACTTGCGTAATATCTTCAGCCATTAAGCAAATATCACAGAAAAAATAATCAAACGTTATTTAAATATGAAATCGTAAATAAAAGAGGGGGTGTGGTCAAACGCGGCGAAGGCGGGATCTCAATGCCCTATCTTAAAATATGGCCGGGGAATTAAGTTGGCATTATTTTGAAACTGGTAAAATATATTAGAGATAGAAAGAGACGGTGGTGCGTGGCGGTGAGGTATGGAAACTGAAACTTGAGGTCCGGGTTCGAATGATTCGATGCGGACCTGTTCCCTGAGCAATACAACCTGGGCCTCTTCAAGGCAAGAGTGAATAGGCATCTTTCTAGGTAAGCATGCTACATCTTCGGCCTCATCATCACTCAACATCAGGTGAGATTGGGGTCAAATATTTACCTATCGAACATAAAAAAAAAAAAAAAAAAAAAAGAATCCGCACGGACGACATGCCATGTTTGTACCAATGAGTTTTTGCTAACTTAGTATAATACACCACTAGTTTTTAATTACTAACGTAACTTTAAGGGTGTATTCAGACCATGAATCTAAACAACTTTCCCAAAGAAACATGGGTCGAAAAACGAGAAATTTTTTTGGACCTCCCATAGAAAATCGATCGGCCGATCCGCACTTTTGTATGGAAGGTCCAAAAAATTTTCTCATTTTTCGACCCATGTTTCTTTGGGAAAGTTGTTTAGATTCATGGTCTGAAGACACCCTTAAAGTTACGTTAGTAATTAAAAACTAGTGGTGTATACGGGGTGAAATTGATATCATTGGCATCCTTTTAAACTAAGAGTCTACCCATCAAACTGAACAACTTTTATTATGGGACCAAACTGATCGGAGAAAAAAATATATCAGCTGTTGCATACATTTGAGTCGAGTAGGCATTGCATTGCAGTTTAGTATGGGACAGCAGATTTTTTAGTTGCTCCGATCTGTTTGCTCCCATAGTAAAAGTTGTTCAGTTTGATGGGTAGGTAGACTCTTAGTTTAAAAGGATGCCAATGATATCAATTTCACCCTGTATACAGTCCTTCTTAATATGCTGACACTTTTTTAAGGGGATGATCAGACCATCAAACTGAACAACTTTCTATATGGCAACAACGTTGAAATCGCGAAAAAAAAATCTGCTGTCCCGTACATTTAAGACAAGTAGGTTTGCAGTTTTGTATGAGACAGCAGATATTTTTTTCGCGATTTCGTTGTTGATGCCACAGCGAATGTTGTTCAGTTTGATGGTCTAATCATCCCCTTAAAAAAGGGTCAGCATATTATTAAGAATGACCCTATATGCGTTTTACCTGCTCTCAACGGTGAAGGAAAACATGGTGATATGAACATAAAAACCTGAGAAGAAACTCTGATATACCTATAGGGTGTAACAAAACACCCTAGTAATACCTAAAGTGGGTGCTTCAGACCAGCAAACTGAACAACTTTCACTATGGGGCCAACATCGAAATCGCGAAATAAAAAATCGCTCTTTCATACAAAACTGCAGTACCTACCGTCTCGACTCAAATGTATGGGACGGCACAATTTTTAATTTTTCCTGCTCCATAGTGAAAGTTGTTCAGATTGATGGTCTGAAGCTCCCCCTTAAGTATTACTAGGGTGTTTTGTTTTACACCCTGTATGTGAAGTCTTTTTGCGAAATTAAATCGGGAAAGCAAACAAACAGATATAAAAATTTGAGATTCGGAATCGTAGGTGCTTTCTTTTTTAATTAATATTTTTAATGTACAGACACACTTCTGTTACAGTTTAAGGCTGCCTGTCCATTGACGCGAGCTGGCTGGCGGAGCGGAGTAGCGAGGAAAATATTAACCAATCAGGAGCTCGGCAGAGTCTCGGCCGAGATTTTATGCAATCCTGATTGGTTAATACAACTCCGCTTCCCCGCTCCGCCAGCCAGCTTGCGTCAATGGACAGGCAGGTTTACTTTAGTGTATACAGGTTGAAATTGATATAATTATCATCCTTTTAAACTAAGTCTATCCATCAAACTGAAAAACATTTCTTTGTTCCGATCGGTTTGCTTCCATAGTAAATTTGTTTAATGATATCAATTTCACCCTGTAGTATACGTCCCACTGCAGGGCACAGTCCTACCCTCAGAGAGGGCGTTAGTCCACCACGCGTGTCCAAAGCAAATTGGTGGACTACACACCCGCATCAGAATTTCTTCTCCAGCGTATGCAGGTTTCCTCACTATGTTTTCCTTCACCGTTTGAGGGAACAGTCGGCGTTACGTAGATAAGTAAGAAAAACTCATTGGTACATGGCATGTCATCCGCGGATTCGAACCCGGCCTCTCATGATGTCATGATTGAGTGTCCATACCTCTCCTCAACACGCCACCGACATTCTCTCACTTCTCTGGGTCTGGACCTCAGAAAAGGCGAAGCCGGGTTCTCCGTTCTGTTGTCTGGACTACCGCCCTCTGCTTGGAATGCAATCTTAAGCATATCATCGTCCACTAATGGACATAGGCCTCTCCCAAGGCGCGCCACAAAACTCTGTCCTCAGCCTTCCTCATCCAGTCGCTCCCCGCTACCTTTTTAGGTCGTCTTGTTCAACTGGCCGCAGGGCGTCCCACACTACGCCCTGGGGGTCAATCGCGCTAATTTTGAACGATACTACCAAAACAAAACCACAACCTAAAACGTTACGTTATGCACAATTCGTATCGCGCTAATAATATTAACGGTAACGATTTAGCTTTTTTCGGAAGATACGTTGGCGAAACGTTCGATGTCTGTTCGATCGAATTTTCTGGCGTGGTAGGTTCGTGGTAGGTGTGTTGTAGGTGCCTGGTAGGTGCGTTGTAGGTGCCTGGTAGGTGCATGGTTGGTGTATGGTAGGTGTATGGTGGTAACCAAACTTTAAACGTTTACGGCTTAAACGTTTCAAATTTAGTTTTGCTTTGGCAACGTCAACGATTTTACCGTTCAAAAAAAAATTGCGCGATAGCATTTTTACATCAGCTAAACCAAATCTAAACCAAAACCAAAAACGTTCCGTCCGAACGGTAAAACCGTATAAAATAGCGCAATTGAGGCCCAGTTCGTGGTCTCCACTCTAGAACTCTGACACCCCATTGTACTCAGTTCTTCCACAGATATATGACCAGCCCATTGCGACTTCAGCTTGCTTATATTTCTGAGCTATGTCAACCAGTTTAGTTCATGGAATGCAAACCGTGCACTTATTGGCTGCCACAATAACTACGACTATATTCCCCGAGGGGTCAGAGATACTCTGAAACCTCAGAACATCCACATTTCACTAGTACCGGAACTGTAAAGTGTGACGGGAAGTGAGCCCGTCGCCACTGAACCCGCGTCGCCCGTTGCCAAGATGATTTTTTCAAAAATCTATTTTCTCCAAATATATTCTCTAAAACAGGAATTATTCTACATCCAATATTAGATAATTGGTGTGTCTGTCACGTGCACAATTAGCAGCGACACTCCGTGCCGCCGTCAACCCGTTTTAGTCTACGAAATGAATATTTTAAAAGTCTACCTCGAACTAACCCAAAGTTTTGTCTAAAACAGACAAAGCTGTTTAATGCTGTGTCCACACATCGCATCGTTTTACCCTGATCATTTATCAGCTGGTTATTTTTCAACGCTGACTTCGATTACAATCATAGTTTCTTCCTCTTCTCGTGGTGCCATTTCCTATGATGGTTGGCTATCATTAGGGTTATTCGGATCCTGGTGTATTAGTTATTATCTAATCAAATAAAAAAAATTATTCAAAATAATATCACATAGATGGCTTATGTTGTAATTTTTTTGACTCTACCACCGCGTCGGAAGATGTTCCGTTGAGAGAAGATGCAGCCAGAAACTCTACAACACACATCTTTTAAATGAAACAAAATATACAAAGTACAATTAAAATACAACATTAATTACATAGTGTAACATTGTCAGGACTACAAATGTTGGTCATTCAAATAATCATCGAGTTTATAGTAACCTTTTTTACAGAGGACTTGTTTAACATGGAACTTAAACTTTTTGTCTGGTAAGTTGAGCATATCCTCTGGTATCTTATAAAAGCGTCATACAGTGCCCCATGAAAGATGTGTTGACTTTACTGAGTCGAAAATGTGGGAATACTTATTTATTTTTATTTCTTGTATTGTAATTATGAACGTCACTGTTTTTGGGTAAGAGAGACAAATTTTTCCGAACATATAAAATATTTTCATAAATATATATATATTGACTGTAGAAAGTCAAAATACTGATATCTTTAAAAAGATCTCGTAGTGAGTCTCGACAACGCAGATTATAAATGGCTCGAATTGCCTACTTTTGAAGGATAAAGATAGCCTCAACATTAGCACGGCCCCACAGCAAAATACCATAAGACATGATACTGTGGAAGTAGCTGAAGTCTACAAGTCTTGCAGTAGCGATATATCAGTTAGCTGTCTAAGTTTTCGAACTGCATAAGCTGCCGAGCTCAGCCTACCCGCTAGGGTTTCTATATCTGGACCCCATTGCAGCTTCGAGTCAATCTTTATCCCTAAAAATACAGTATTACTTGTGAAATGCAATATATCATTATCTAAAGTTATTTTATTTCTATTATTTATAACGTTATATCCTAATAACTAACGTTAGGTAGAATAAATCGATTAGCCATTGACCCCCGGAACTCCTGACATGGGCCCCTGAGGCTTCCATAGACCCCAGGTTAAGAAATCCTGCTCTATAGCTAGGTACCTACCTGTAGAGCTTGTGTGCTGCTAGGGCCAAAATGCAATGGAAGAAAAGTTTATGGCACGCAGTGAAATCATGTTTCGGTGCTAAAGTAAATGGTGTAGGTGAGGCTTTAAAATAATTAATTGCTTGTCAGACTTTAACAACTGTCCTGGTGATATGTTTGAAATAACTAGAATAGTGCAATTCGATTTTTAATACATCATCATCATCATCATCAGCCTATAAATGTCCCACTGTAGGGCACAGGCCTACCCTCAAGGACGGTGTATGGGCATTAGTCCACCACGCGTGCCCAATGCGGGTTTGTAGACTTCACATACACATCAGAATTTCTTCTTCAGTGTATGCAGGTTTCCTCACGATGTTTTCCTTCACCGTTTGAGAGCAGTCGGTTTTACGTAAGTACATAAGTTAGAAAAACTCATTGGTACATGGCATGTTGTCCGTGCGGAATCGAACCCGGACCCCCATAATTGGGAGTCCATACCTCTCTGCAACGCGCCACCGACGCTCTTTCAAAACAAAAATGTATTAAATACAGGGTCCTTCTTAATATGCTGACACTTTTTTAAAGGGATGATCAGAACGTCTAACTGAACAACATTCTCTATTGGACCAACATCGAAATCGCGAAAAATATCATCTGTTCCATACAAAACTGCAAACCAACTCGAGCCAAATGTATGGGACAGTTGTTTTTTTTTTCTCGATTTCGATGTTGGTCCCATAGAGAAAGTTGTTCAGTTTGATGGTCTGGTCATCCTTAAAAAAGTGTCAGCATATTATTAAGAAGATATTATTATGTCATATTTATTATATTTAATATTATTATTTATGTAGGTATATTCATGTATATTTATTTGTTTGAATAGGTGTATCTTATATTATATTGTTTCTTATTATATAGGATTCATTTTACTATCTCTCATAAGTAATTAAGTAAGTAGATTTTAATTTGTGTGCACACTGATTTTTACCCAAACATATTAGTTTTCCTCTCACTCAACGGTTTGCTGGAAGAAAACTCTTTTACACGACTTATTGTATATATTTTTTTTCATAACTATGTTTTTGTGTACAATAAAGAATCTATGAATCTATGAAGAAGGTATGTATACCTAATTAATACATAGGTAAATTCATATTTGATTACAACATTATAGCAATTAAGTATATTAAAGTTTCCGAAAACCTCGGCTTTTCAGATCTCGTAAATTGGAAATATATGTCGATCTCATGATTCACAACTCTATCTAGCTCTAGTTTTAGTTCTATTGAGATAATAAAATAATAAAAATAAACAAAAGGAATTTTAAGCCGAAGACACAATAACTGTCCCTTCACTTTCATTGTCCATTATTGTATGATACAGGAAATTAAAACAATCAATTAGCAGGGTTGTCGCAAAAGCTATATTTTGTTAGTTGAGTCATTTATTTTTCCGGGCGGTTTTTAACTCCTGTAAACAGTAGGAAACTCTTGTAAAATTGGTTGGTACAAACAAACAGACGAAAATTCTAAAATCTCAATGCATTCCGTTACGTATCCTACAGTACCCCAAGGATAATTTTTTTAAATATGTTCCTTGTTGATCCACGTTTTATTTAATTCATTAATAACATAAGGGATACTAATATACATAACCCTTAACTTAACTTAACAAAAAAGAAACAAAACTTAATAAATAAAAAAATCGTCTAGTTTACAATTTTATCATAAAGTATCACAGATAGATTTACCAAAAGATCATGCCCAATCTGATGCTGAACCACGGAATGTTTACTTTCGTCTGGCCAAATCGTCACAAGAAAATTAATTCAGAAAATATGAAATCGAGAAAGAAAGAGAATGTAAGAAAATGGCAATAAATAATTTTTTAATTTAATTTTAGTTTTTAATTTAGATACTTATTTGTTGGGAAATATTTAAATCCTTATTTTAAAAAAAAGACATGTTATAGAAACAAAAGCAATTATTCCTTACAAAAAATTACTACAAAAAAGAATTTTATTTTTAAACTAACATAGGGCTAAAAAAGCATATGTGAAGGGATTCATAATTCAGACCAATATTTTTGCTAAATGAATGGCGATGAGATGACGCATTGATGACGCATCTTTAGCCTGATTTTGAGCATAGCCTTTTCCTGATCACTCGAAAAGAAATATCATAGTCTTGAGTTTATATCCCTATCGAATTAAAGCATCAAGCAGTGGGCAGTGTTTTGACAGCCCTGAACGAATAATCTGCAAATATTTTGTGTATTGTTGTTCGTGTCCGTTACAAATGTTTATCTTAAAGTGGTCCGAATATTGACAATATCAAGACTACTGTGCTATTGATACGTTCTTAGAACTGGTTTCACTTTCGAAGGTATAACTACAACAGTTTTAGTTCACAGGTCTTCGATCAAGTATAGGGTAGATTTTGAACCGCCGCTCGAAAAATGGCACCATCAATACAAAGCACAATCTGGCAGTGTGCCTTGTTTCGCTCTCAGTCGCTAATCGACCGTGTCTGCAAAAACAACTCACGAAAAGTACTTTCAGTAAGTATCGCTTTGTAATCACATTACCTTCAATATTTGTCATATATCATGGGATTTCATCGCATTTTTTCATTATTTTTGTTCATTTACAACCTTGTGGCAAGCGTGGCAAGCACGCAACTATCCCTTTCACTCTCGCCTACGCGAGTATAAGCGAGAAAGAACCGAGGATTATGTCGCCGTACTATTCTAACGCACACCAAATTAAATGAACACGTCTCGCTCCTGCGTGTGCTGTTCTCGGTGATGACCTTGGTCACACCTTGGTGAGCGCAGTTCCAAAATGACGATACACGCATATCCTTTAAGACGATTTTGTACTTTATTGCTATAGCAGTAAAGTTAATTTCGACATGAAAATTTTTTAATAAGTAAAAACTAAAACAAATAGCTTACGACGTTATTACTGAACATTAAGGTCTATGTTAAAATGAAAGGCTGAGGAGGTATATACCGTAGTTATATCTGTTTAAGTATGAATTGACGCGGCTCCGCAGATTGGATGTGATTTTGTATAAGACTGTTTGTCTACCTATATTTGGTCGCAGTCACAGGTAAACTAAATAGCATAGATTATTCCGAGAGAAAAGACAAGTGTAGGTACTTTTTGCAACCATCAGCAGCAAGGCTGATTCAGTGTTTATGGGTGTAGAGCATCTCTGTGATGGGGATGAACCAGGTCTGCCTGCATAACTCCAGTCGGTTTAGGAGTTACTGATGATTAAAGGTCTGTAAAAAAATAACGATCAGCTGCAAGGCTGATCGTATGTTATTGTTGTAGTATGCACTGTAACTATGTGAACAGTACAAAAATTGACATGGTTCATCAGTCGGTTTATGAGATACAGCCGTTCAAAGGACGGAACTTTGACTGGCTGTATGATACAGCCAGTCAAAGTTCCGACCTTTGAACCGCCTTTATACAGCCTTTATCTCCTAAACCGACTGACAGTACTTGACAGTTTTTATACTGTTCACATAGCTACAGTGCATACTACAACAATAACATACGATCAGCCGTGCAGCTGATCGTTAATTCTTTACAGACATTTAATCATCAGTAACTCCTAAACCGACTGGAGTTATGCTTTAGATACTTTTTGCTATGAAAATTAGCAAGCTGAAGTGGCAATGGGCTGGTCATATCTGCCGAAGAACTGGAGTGCGATTTTTGAATCTCATTCGCTGAGTTCAGCAGTTGAAAATGTCAAAATTACTATGAAAATTACTAAATTACTATCGCACTCCTGAAGTATGATTTTTGAAAATCTAATCAGCAGTAGAAAGATATCTCCACAGTAATTTTGACATTTTCAACTGCTGAACTCAGCGAATGAGATTCAAAAATCGCACGCCTGGAGTGCAATTCACTAGAGGTCACATCGCTTTCAAAAACATCGACGAGCTCACAAATGTAACATCCTTCTTGCATCCTTCAGATCGTCGAAGTTTTTATATGAGTTTGACACATGACATAACCACAGCGAATAACACTACGGGGTGAAATTGATAATCATTAGCATCCTTTTAAACTAAGAGTCTACCCATCAAACTGAACAACTTTTACTATGGGAGCAAACCGATCGGAGCAAATAAAAAAATCTGATGTCTCATACTAAACTGCAATGCGTACTCGACTCAAATGAATGCAACAGTTGATTTTTTTGTCGGTCCGATCGGTTTGCTCCCATAGTAAAAGTTGTTCAGTTTGATGGGTAGACTCTTAGTTTAAACGGATGCCAATGACGGATATCAATTTCACCCTGTAGGTATATTGTACACACGGTTTATGCGAATTTCCTATTGGATTCTTTGGGAAAGTTGTTCAGTATCACGGGTACAATCACCCCTTAAAGTAATGCAACTGCTTACCCTAACACCCTGTGTACAGAAAAACAGCATAATAGACAATTACAAAGGGCGAGCTTATCTCTAAAAAGATTTCTTTCCAGCAAACTCGATCTTTCTATTCGATTCGATTGTGGATATCACAGCTAAGTAAATTGATAAGAATCAAAGAATTGAACATTTTCTTATCAAATTGTCACCGATACCAGGATGTTGAATTAGTGCGTGTAAAACATGACATTTTGACGTATTTGCTTTGAGATTAACGGCTTTACCTACCACCAACATTACAGTACCTTCCACTCTACAATTATTATTCAAAATTCAACTTAAACTTCTAAAGAATAAAGGTCAGTGGAAGTTGGAAGGACAGTGGTTTTAAAGTGGTTGTTAAAATCCCCATAATCCTGATGTATTAATATTGCTAAGGACTTCGTTTGATAATGTAAGTAGATAAGATTAAGTACTTTAGTGAATAAAATTTAGTAATATTCGATCTTAGATAGTGTAAGCAGTAGCACATTATAAGAAATCCGGTCAAGTGTGAGTCGGACTCGCGGATCGAGGGTTCCGTAACAACCACAACACTTAACCGAAAAAAAATGTTTCTTGAGATAAGATAAATATTCTTTATTTGCACACAAAAATACACATAAAACACAATAATATACATGAAAAAGAAGGGTACAAAAGGTGGCCTCTTTCCTTATCACTAAAAGTGATAAGGAAAGTGGGGTTTTATGTGTTGAGGAAAAGTATAATTGATTGATTGGTTGATTAATTGATGCTTCCGGTTTTGTTATTTGTTGTTTTACTTTAGAGTTTATCATATCAATATATGTATATACAGGGTCCTTCTTAATATGCTGACACTTTTTAAGGGGATGTTCAGACCATAACACTGAACAATTTTCTGTATGGGACCAACATTAAAATCGCGAAAAAATAATCAACTGTGCCATACAAAACTGCAAACCGACTCTAGCCAAATGTATAGGACAGCTGATTTTTATTTCGCGATTTCGATGTTGGTCCCAAAGAGAAAGTTTGTCAGTTTGATGATCTGATCAGCCCCTTAAAAAAGTGTCAGCATATTAAGAAGGACCCTGTATATTGCCGTTTTCATGATAGAGCAAAAGCAAACCGTTAAAATCTTCTCGTTGATCGAAGGTTTAAATGAACTAGTTTCTTACATTATAAATCCCTTATAATTTTAAACGTTTTTTTTATTATTTTGTTAGTTTGATAAGTAAAACTACAAATTAACGATTTTCGGATTTATTCCTATACCTTTGTGTTGTGAGACCTTCCATCATTCAAGGTCAACCGAAAAGTACCCTAAACAATACATTTTGATTTACTAGTTGCGGGGATCAAAATAAGACATTAAATGGCCGAATCTTTTGATTGCGTTGAGTTGACTTAAAAGCTTTTACATCTCCAAGTAGCCGTAGACTTTTAGTATTTGGTATTCATTTCAACTTAATACTTAAATATAGTACTCTGCGTTAATATAATACCTTTACCCTTTCCTTAGAAAAAGGGCCAGATAGCCAGAGAGAAGAATAACAAAAAAGTAATCCTTAAAGAGTTCCGTTTTTTCCTTTTGAGGTACGGAACCCTAAAAATTCAAGCCGGATCACAAAACAAATTTCGCAGAAAAGCTACGAAAGTTGAAATTGATGAAAATGTTTTGTGGCTTCATACAAAACTCAAAAGTTTCTCTTTTCAAGGTTTCATTTCGGCGCTCAAGTTTATAAATAAAACCGTACCCTTTTAGCGTATTGACGTAAATAATAAACCCGTTCAAAATAAAGAAAAAGTTTTTCAAAAGTATATTTTTTATTGTGCGAGTTTACAAAAAAATATTGAAATGTCACTGTGCAGTTAAGAAGGTTGCCCAATTTCTTCTTTGTCGATGTTAGAGGCGTAAAAAATGAACTAGGGATGGGATGTTTTTTGATAATGATTGTCGATAAGTGCGGAAACAATATTTTTCTAGACTGTACCTAATAGCTAAAGAGTGCACAAAGCCTCCTCCTACCTACAATACAATCGTATTTTCGGGTCCAAACCGATTGGAGCAAAGAAAAATCAGTTGTTGCATACATTTGTGCTGATAATGCATTTCAGTTAAGTAGGCATTGCAGTTTAGCATAGAACAGCTGATGTTTTTTGCTCGGATCGGTTTATTCCCTACCCAAGGAACACGTAAGCTTCCAAGCTTTAAAGGAAATTTCCTTTATGCGACTACTGTGCTGCTGCTATGTAGCTTGCGTGTTCCTTGAGTATTGTTCTGTTTAGTTTGAGGATTAGACTCTTAGTTCAAAAGAATGTTAATAATATGAATTTCACCTGTAAGTTTATACAATTTTAGAATATTTTTGTCAGATTTGACATGTTATTATTATTATTTATTTATTAGACAAAAATAGTACAAAAAGAAGTTTGATTACAATACGCCCTGCCAAACTGTGAGAACAGTTTAGCGGCAGACGAAGGACATCACTGTTGCTCTTAAATTCTAAACTACTATTTCGTACATTAAAGTAGGTAAGTAAATGCAATTCAATACTTGTACAATAACACTACACACATATACCTAATAAGTAAAGTAAACATTAACAAAATCAAAATTAGTAGGTAGTAGCTCAAAATATGCGTTCTATTGCACCGGGGCGCAACATCGTCATGCACCCTGTTTACTGTTAGCAAGATATTACAATCTCCCTGAGATAGGTAAACAATATTTTAAATGTTCCATTTTGGAGCGTTGATTGCGTATCTAGTTTTTTTTAATTTGTTATTCAAAAGAATACCCTTAAAAGAGAAAATTCTTGTGTCGATAAAATAAAATTTATCGATAAATCTTTTTCCACGGGACACCACTAAACCGAAGCCATTAGCAACGTAATAAATCGTTGAATGATATCAATCATAATCACCTTTTGTTGGGCAGCTATCGGAAAATATCCGCGGGTCCGGACAATGATGGAAACTTGACGGTTATTGTCCGGTATGTCCGGATGGGGCTGAGAGTGGTCCGGGGTTTGATACCTTTTACGATTACTTGCTTTATATTAGTTTATTCTATTACGTTATTGGAAATCTGCGAATAAAGATTGGTGTTATTTATGGATAGGCCTTTAAGTTGAAGCACGCAAAACTAGGGCACCTCAATACAAACTAGGGTACTTGGTCTGTCATCTCGGTACAAATTCGAAGTAAAACTGTCAATTGTTTTGCCTCATTTTTCTGGTTTGAAATGTTTGCGTAAGGCCTGTCCATGGGGTGTTAGGGTAAACAGTTGCATCACTTTAAGGGGTGATCGTATCCATGATAGGTACTGAACAACTTTCTCAAAGAAACCTATTGGATATTCTAAATTCTTTTTCGCCTTTCATTTTTTCCTTTCAGCTGATTGCATTTAGTAGGTACGAGCTTTTACCCGCGACTTCGTCCGCATAAATTATATACCAGATTTTAAGTCAGATGCTAAGCTATCAAACAAAAAAAGTTTCATCAAAATCGGTTCAGTAGTTTTTGCGTGATACTCGAACAAACAAACACCCAAACAAACAAACGAACAAACAAACAAACAAACAGACAGACAAAAAGTCCAAAAATTTGTGATTTGGAATCAGGGAAGCCTAAAAACCATATCGTAATCTTTTTTTTGTAAATATCTTCAATGTACAGACACACTTCTGTTACAGTTTTGTAATAGTTTAGATGGGAAGCCCAACAATTTTTTTACGAATTTCCTATAGGTTTCTTAGGGAAAGTTGTTCAGTATCATGGGTACAATCACCCCTTAAAGTAATGCAACTGTTTACCCTAACACCCTGTACAGGGTGTAACAAAACACCCTACTTAAAGGGGGTGCTTCAGAACAGACAACGGAACAACTTTTACTATGGAGCCAAGTACGAAATCGCGAAAAAAAAATCTGCTGACACATTCGAGTTGAGTCGGTGCTGCAGTTTTGTATGAAACAGCTAATTTTTATTTCGCGATTTCGAAGTTGGCTCCATTGTGAAAGTTCATCAGTTTTATGGTCTGAAGCACCCCCTTAAATATTACTACGGTGTTTCGTTACAACATGTACGGGGTGTAAGTGACTGTACTGAAGTACTGAAACGGTGAACTCAGACCATCAAACTGAACAACTTTCACTATTGAGCCTACCTCAGGAAACACGAAAAAAAAATCAGCTGTCCCGTACATTTTGGTCGGGTAGGTAAGTACAGCTGTTTTGTATGGGACAGTTTTTTTTTGCGTTTAATGCATTGCACCTTTGCACCCGCCTCGCGCTCTCCCCGCGCAATATACAGGGTCCGTCTTAATATGCTGACACTTTTTAAGGGGATGATCAGAACATCAAAATGAACAACTTTCTCTATGGGAACAACGTCGAAAAAGAGAAAAAAAAATCAACTGTCCCATACATTTGGCTCGAGTAGGTTTGCAGTTTTGTATTGAAGAACTGATTTATTTTTCGTGATTTCGATGTCGGTGCAATAGAGGAAGTTGTTCAGTTTGACGGTCTGATCATCCCCTTAAAAAAGTGTCAGCATATTAAGAAGGACCCTGTATATCAGGGATCAGTTCTCTCTGCGACCTTATTTCTGCTGCACATCAATGATCTGCTACAGCCCGGTATATTTGGGTACGCAGACGACAGCACGGTCACCGAGAGATATCTGCCTGTTAGACAGACCGACGGCCACGAAGTCCGGTCCCAGAGAGAGGCCATGGTCGAGCGTACGAATTCGACCTTGACGGCAGTGTCCGAATGGGGTACTGCCAACTTGGTTGAATTCAATGCCACTAAAACACAGGCCTGTCTGTTTTCCGCAAAAAGGTCACGTCCTAATGTGTCTCCTACGTTCCAGGGTGTCTCCATTCCGATTTCCGAAAGTCTAGAGTTGTTGGGTCTCGAACTCACGTCGGACCTGAACTTCGGCCGCTCGATTGAGTCCAAAGCTAAAACCGCAGCCAAGAAACTTGGTATCCTGAACAAGGTTAAGCGGTACTTCACGCCTGCACAGCTTCTTACTCTCTACAAAGCCCAAGTGCGATCTTGCATGGAGTACTGCAGTCACCTCTGGGACGGCTCTGCGAAATACCAACTTGACGCACTGGACTCAGTTGAGCGTCGAGCCAAGAGACTCATCGATGACGATGCACTCGTCGAGACTAAGTTACACAGTCTGAAGCACCGACGATTGGTCGCTTGTCTGTCGGTATTCTATCGGCTACACTTCGGCGAATGTGCCCAGGAGTTACATGACCTGATTCCACCATCCCCCTTCCATCATCGTACGACAAGACGTAGTGCTGCATCCATACGTTGTCGATATTCCAACAATCCGCACAAATAGGTTCGCATCCTCTTTTATAATGAGAACCGGTAAGGTTTGGAACTCTCTCCCTGCGTCTGTTTTCCCAAGCAAATACAATCTGGATATTTTTAAAAGAAGAGTAAATAGGCTTTTTCTGGGCGAGCGCGCTACATCCTCGGCTTCATCTACACTTTCCATCAGGTGAGCTGAAGCCAAGCGCTAACCCATTATGAATAAAAAAAATATATATATATATATGCCCGCCTACTAATGCATTGCTTGCAATTTGAGTCTTATGACAACATATTAAATCTTGTATTCCGACGAACGGTCGCGGGGCAAGCGCGGGGAAAGCGCGGCAACCCGCGCTGTCCCCGCTCGCGTGGCGGGCGCGGGGCGGGTTTGGGTCGTCTGAACGCGGCCTTAAGTGTTACTAGGACTTTTTGTTACACCCTGTATACGCTGTATTATAACGTTATAACTTTAGGTTAAATGAGAAAAACGTGTATTTGAGTACTAACACCATGCTAGCCTTACAATACGACATTGTTTCAGGTTTAGAACGAACAGTAGTCGTTAAATATTGTTATTATATGTCACGGTTGTTTGCAGTCGTAACATGTTGTTGTGACCATGCTTTGACGTGTTAGAACAGGGACAAATATCTAAAAGAGACGAATACTTAGAACATGAGTTACGATTGAATTTCATTGGTGAGTGTGGTCTCTGGATTGGAACACCGCACATACTCAAGAGGCGTAATAGCACAGTATAAGAAAAGTATTTATTACTACATACAGTACGGACACTCCCTGCCTCCCAACAACTTTTTACCTCACCCCCCCTTTATTGCCAGTTACCTAAGAACAAGACTTAAGGTTCAATTTCTTTGGTTTCGCATGTGACGTCATCTGGTCAATTTTAATTTTTGTATGCAGTGTCCGGGCTTTAGTAATAGTTCCACGCGCTCCATACAATCGAAGTTTGGATATATTTTCAATAAAATAGTTGCAAAAAGTGTTTATACGGTGCCTTTTTTGAGGCGTCGCAGAATTGGCGCCGCGAAATTGTCATCGTCCAAACCTACCATTAGTCTGATCTAGGCTGGAATCGACCTACACAATCTCTTCATGAAAGACTCCCTTTTCATTAAGCCACCACGGCTCCTAAACGATGCTATGCTCCTTTAAAAATGTCCTGTAAATCTCCAAACCCATAGTCACCCTAGCCGCCGCCATTTTGTTAAAACGTCAAATGTGAAATATTTTCTCCGACGACTCCGCAACACAAAACCAATTGTTCTCTCGCATGTCGCTTTACGCATGCGTCATCTTTCATACTTCACAACGTAATAAACTATGGCCTCTATACATAACTTTTGTCCGTGGCTTTGAGTGCGTACAAATAGTTTCCTTTACACTATAAAAAGCATACCCTTTCAAGGTCTACCTTCCCACCCAAGGATTTTAGAATGATACGGATACCAATCCTCCTAACAAGCATGGAAACAAAGATTATTTTTTGGTCTGTCATGGAAACAAGAAAATTGGCCATGGCCAACCATGGCGGTCGGTAATAAAAAAAAAAAAAAGAAAAAAAATCACTTTATTGCCACATAAAAATACAGAATAGGACACAAAACAATAAACAGATGTTCGACCTTCTTTCGTACGTCTCCGTCAGGGTTGCCTACCCTACTATATAATATAGTATCCTACTATATTAGGGGCTACTACTGAAAAAAATATATAGTAGGCAAAACTACTATAATTATTTTGATGAGCAAATAATTTATAGAGAATTTAAATATAATATTGGTACTTAGGTCCAATAAAAATGACCAATAACTTAACATTATTTTAACAATTTTCTTTCTCTTCATCACATTTGTTCCATAAACAATTTTCTACTCAATATACTACTGAAAAGTGACAACAAGTTTTCCTAAAGTCAGATTCATATTTTTTTTAAATTATATTATTTCTGTATCGAATCCAGCGACTTCTGCGTTTACAGGATGCATTATTTTCTATAACGAATACGAAGTAGAGAAATGGTTGTTCCTTAAAAATAAGAACTTGGTATTCAAGCCAAAAAGTTGAAAAAAAAAATCTTTTTGAAAAAAAAATCATTAACAGATTCGAAAAATACTATATTTTTTCTTATGTTTCCCCGATCTACTATATTTTTTCGGGCACTAAGGCTCGAAATACTATATTTGGTCTAAAAAAAAAATTGGCAACTCTAGTCTCCGTATATCGATATTTCCAACGTTTTTGTGTCCCTTTGGGAACCCCTTTCAATCAGAACAAAAATTAAATAAACTTTTTTTTTAATTCTTGTCGTTGGATTAGAAAGGGACAAAGTAACGTCGAAAACCATAGACGTATAAACTAAAGACTGGCAATGTCAGTTACACAAATGGCACCACTTTTTAAGCAAATTCAAGCAAAATTCGTTCTTAACGTTAGGAAATAACTGAGTCTTCCAGCTGGAGGTCTAGTGATATTCTGGTTCAAGACGGTATCTGTTTACTATTGACATTTCACTTATTCTAATGGGCGGTTTTCATAAGTGTGAATGGATGTCAAGTAGCGTTTCTATGTCTTGCTTTATATTATTTATCTACCCCTATATTTTATCTTTGTGTTTCACCGCTTGTTAGGCAGTCTGTGCTCCAAGGTATAGGCAATACCTATTTCCAGCTTCCTTTTCCCACCACTTTCATCATTCTCTTGCCAATTTCCCATTACTTGGGGTCGGCGCAATATGTCATCCTCTTCCATTCATCTCTCTTAGCCGTCATTTCAGCACTCATTCCTTTCTTATACATATCATCCTTCACACAATCCATCCATCTGTTCTTCGGCCTTCCTCTCTTTCCGCAGCCATCCACATTCATACTTAACACTTTACTCATAACATGACACTCGTCTCTCCGCATTACATGCCCATACAATAGAAGAAAGAGTATCTATTACTACATAAAGTACGGACACTTCCTGCCTCCCACCAGCCCTCTGATTATCTCGGTAGTTATCAATGTTAAGCAAATGCGGATTCCTTTCTCGTATCATGTTTACGTCCTCTGAAATGTTTTCATTTGTATGAAATGACAGCTAGAACTGTACAGGGTGTGCCCATGCCACGATAATCTATTACCTTGCAATTTTTCTGTCATAGTTGCTACTTTCACCTCTAATATCAAATTAAAGATCCTACACCACCTACACATCCTCCATTATAAAATATACTCATTCCTTATCCTGTCTAGTCTAGTTACACCACACTTAATTTTGATGGTCAGAACCACCCCTTACAAAATTGTCTCCTCTTTTCAATTACACTCAGAACTCTGAAACCCCATCGTGTGTCAGTTCTTCGGCAGGTGATAACATGACCAGCCCATTGCCACTTGCCATTGCTTCCAGTGATACCAAAGTATGGCAAAAATACAGGGTGTACGGAAACAAACAGCTGATTTTTTTTCGCGTTTCCTGAAAGGCGGCTCGGCGGCTTTTCGGCTCCATAGTGAAAGTTGTTCAGTTTGATGGTCTGAGTTCACAGTTTCAGTATTTGCTTCGCTGTACCTTACATCCTGTATATTAACCTAATGTGTATTATTATGTGGTATATTTTACTTAGTTTTTCCTCCGATCTTTCTTCTAGCTTTATGATTGCAACATCAAATTGTAAATGCCTCTAGAATTTATCGATTATTTTGTAACAACATGCCGGCGCCAGTGCCACACCACTCCTTTAAACACCACTTTGGAAAGCTAAATAACGTTAAAACACACCTTAAACTTGTTTTGTATGCAAGTTTCCTTATGAATGACGGAAACAATTAACAAAAAGTGAGTACATAATTGGAATAGCTAGAGTGTTGAAATTGCGTAGGTACCTTATAATTGTGCGAGATCCGACAGTAAAATTTTAAAATGCATTGGTTTTGGTTGAGCGGGCTCATTTTCCGCAACTCGACGACTTAGGCGCCTATTTCGCGTTGGGTGGAAATGACTACTCCTGCCATCCCAGCTCCTCCAGGAAGCCCACCAGCTTGTTAATGCTGCCGAAGACCTCTGGAAGGGACCCCGGTGATCCGAGGTGTTGTGCCCGATAGTGTGCTAGCCCGTTGCATTCCAGCAGCACGTGCGCAGCCGTTTCTTCAACCTCCATGCACACCCTGCATAGAGGACTGTTAGTAACACCAATATTGAACAATGTTTGTTAGAAGGACCGTGACCAGTCAGGGCTCCAGTAACTATGCGTAGTTGAGCTCTCCTGAGACGCAAGAATTTTTAAAATGAATACTTATGCACCTATTTCTTAGGCAAACGAAACTATAGTGTTGCAAGGTTCAAAGAAATAATTTTTGAACCTGGCAACCCTAGAGTTGCGGTTGATTGAGAGGTGGCAACCCTAGTTTTTCCAGTACTTTAGATCATTCTCCTTCCAATGGTACCTCATTTACTTTCCAAACAGACAGGTGGAAAAAGTTACACCAAAAATCATAATGGAAAAGGTACTTGCGGTAAGATTTTTCTAGGCAACTTGGCGACATTGAATTAACTGTGTAACATTTACATTAGAATCACATTTCGTTCGCTTAAGAAATACATGCATAATTTTACGGTCGGATCTCAGTCTATAATGGCCCACTGTCTGTTATAATAATAAGGGTGTCTGTCCATTGACACGGAGCGAGCTGGCGGAGCGGAGTAACGAGGAAATACTAACCAATCAGAAGATCGAATTTTATGCAATCCTGATTGGTTAGTAAAACTCCGCTTCCCCACTCTGCCAGCCAGCTCGCGTCAATGGACAGACAGGCACCCTAAGTGGCGACGGGCTCACTACCCGTCACATTGGACAGAGTTTTGGTACTACTAGCGAAACCTGGATATTCTGAGTTTTCAGAATATGTTTCACTAGGGACCCTCAGGGAATATAGCACTGAGCTTGCATGAAACTTTGTCTAAATGGGGTACTATTTACTCATGTGCTCTAAATGGATTATTAGTTGTTCTGATGGTTATTCTGTCTCCAAAGCACATGGAGTCGTGATTGTCTGTTTGTAAACAAATCACCGTGTGATTTTGCAACATAAATTTCAAAGTAGTATTGTTGTGTTTGGTAAACTACTACGAACGTGCGTAAACAAAAGTGTGAGAAACGTGCGTAAGTTGAGTTCACCTGAAACTGTGTTTAAAAGATACGACGAAATAGACTCCGCTCCGAGGGGATTGACCCTAACTGAACTGTTATCACTGATATTTATTCGGGTGTTTTGTTACACCCTGTATACAGGGTGTAAGGAAAACTAACATTAACCTTTATACCACATATTACTCTACCCATCAAACTGAACAACTTTTACTATGGGAGCAAATCTGTCAGAACAAAAAAAAATAACTGGCCAAGTGCGTGTCGGACCACGCGCAGGATAGGATTCCTTAGTTGCCCGTCACAATTATAATATGGACTTAGAAGGAGGCTTTTTGTTTTATACTACGGTTTTACGGCTAATAAAGTCTAAAAAGTACCCACATTTTATAAGTTGATCGACTACTTAGCGGTGATAGTATTCCTTTTAATTTCGTTATAATACACTACTGCCATGAATTTTTTCACATATCCAGAAACAACCGTTTAGCTGACAGGGGGACACTTGACTCTAACAAAGATTTTCACTTTAAAGCTTAATATTTCGCTAACGGATCCCTAAATCGAAAAATGGTTTTCCCATATCCATAATATTTTTAAAAGACCTATCCAACGATACCCCACACTATGGGGTAGACGAGAAAAAAAAGTCATCCCCACTTCACGTGTAGGGGAGGTACCCTAAAAAAAAATCAAGATTTTATTTTACCACTTTATCGGCGTAATGAATATGTATACATGTGCTAAATTACAGCTTTCTAGTATTAAGCGTCTCTGAGCTAAGCCGCGGACAGACGGACAGACGGACGGACATGGCGAAACTATAAGGGTTCCTTGTTGACTTCGGAACCCTAAAAATCTGCTGCTCCATTCGTTTGAGTCCAGACCCTCTAGCATGATTTCTCTACTTGGGCGCGACTCGGCTTTTTGCCATACTACAAGTCGCGGAAAGCGCGGCTTTCGCTCTCCGAAAAGCGCGGGAACAGGTTATTTTGTATGCAGCGAAGGCGCGTCGCGCGTGTTAGAATATTTGACTTTATGTAATCGAAAACTGTATGTAAATTAACATTGTTCAGGAAACTTAGAAATAGAAGTTCTCTTTAAACTGAATGAGTTGCGAGTCGAGTCATGAGACTCATGAGTTTGAATCTAAATTATTTAATCTACTTATATTTCATTTTTAGACTTGGCAATATCTATTAAAAAGCAAACCTTTGTTGACAGTGTTTAGTAACTTATTTTGATGAATGTTGTTGGAATTGTGATATTAATTATACAGTGATAATTACTCTAATTCTGTGATATAATAATTAATGATTAAGTATAGTGAATCCAATTGATATTATTGTGTGTTTCTAAAAATAATATACAAACGACACTATCGTCTTGTCGCTGATTGTTCAGCGCCAAGAAGCAAACGTGAGAATTACTTGATCAACTAAAAAGTACTTATTTGATTGATAGGTTGTGTTTACCGATATATTATTCATCCTAAAATCATAGTATAATTTGTGAAACAATAATTGTAATTTTAAAAGGATTTAGTACGTTCCCTAATATTGTAAACAAACTCCATTTCCTGGATACATTTGCCGCCATTTCGAACCATCGTGAAGTTCGGTGGCAAATGTTATAAAAGATGTGGTTTGTCGAAAAGCGGCACCTTTTGCGATTGAGACCTTCATGCTGGCCAAGTGTAAGTGTTAACCAAATTATTATTTGTTCAGTTTATGTAACTTGTGTTTGCTACTGTATATTTGCGGTTAATTTATAATGTGTGATTTGCTATAATGTGTTTTGGTTGTCCTATTCGTATATGGAGTTTTTTACTGGTTTTTCTCCATATGCCCTATGGTTCAGATAGGGGGATACTAGTAAACCAGAAGTAATGTAGAATCAAAGATATAAACTATATTCAAAGATATAAAGGATAGTCAAAGAATTAAATAATATTCGACTATTCTAATTCTTGTCTTTCATTTGAAATCATTTCTGTACATATACTATCCTCATTGTAGACCAGTGTCCTGAACTGAGGACGAGAGATGATGACGATGGTATCATGATAACCTTTCCCTTTCTTATTGGGCATCTGGTCCAACATACACAACACACACATACACATGATAAGCTGATGATGATCAACCTGATCATGATAATAACATAATACATGATAGGTTTGATACGATGTAGGAATACTATCAGAATATAGCTTTCACTATCAGCATCATGGCTTTGATTTGCTTTAATTATTATTAAATTCTATAGTTAATTAGTTGAATAGTTTATGGACCTAATCCTGACAATATGCTATGAATATTATATGCTCTATTTTCCCTTAGAATCTGACATCAGAAGTGGGATCCTGTCTAGGATCATATCCATGACTTCCATGCTCACATATGTTTTGTTTTTCATGGTATCATCACGAGGATCGGCTGCTCCAGCTGCAAAAGAAAAAAGCATCACGATGATGGGGTCATCATCGCGGCCAGCCCTGGTTGTCTCCAGACAACACGCAAAGAACCATCCAGAAACCATCGAAAACCACGAAAATCCAAGAAGAAGATTTGAAAAGTTTGCGAGGTAACGGCAAAGGCCGAATTAGATTCGTTTGTAAAAAACATAGGTGGGTAGTTAAGTTAGATTATAAATCAGTATGGCCGAGCGGTTTTGTTGTAATTTTATTACGTATGTTTTTCGATTATCACTATGCTGCGTAATTCAATCTAAAATGTTTGTAAATTGAAATGATAGAGTGTAGTTTAATCCAGCTTTCTGTTTTGATCACGACTGGTAGTCAAATTAGTTTAAAAGTGATACCTACTTAATATGTTCAAGTTACATGTTTTTCAAGCAGTCCTGGATGTTAAAATTATCTGAGTTGACCAAATGGTATGACTTTACCCAGTGGTGTGACTTGGCCCAATGGTGTGACTTGGCCCAATGGTGTGACTTGGCCCAATGGTGTGACTTGGCCCAATGGTGTGACTTGGCCCAATGGTGTGACTTGACCCAATGGTGTGGGTTGACCCAATGGTGTGAGTTGACCCAATGGTGTGGGGTGACCCAATGGTGTGAGTTGACCCAATGGTGTGAGTTGACCCAATGGTGTGAGTTGACCCAATGGTGTGAGTTGACCCAATGGTGTGAGTTGACCCAATGGTGTGAGTTGACCCAATGGTGTGAGTTGACCCAATGGTGTGAGTTGACCCAATGGTGTGAGTTGACCCAATGGTGTGAGTTGACCCAATGGTGTGAGTTGACCCAATGGTGTGAGTTGACCCAATGGTGTGATATGACCCAATGGTATGAGATGGCCAAATTGACCAATGTTACTTGTCACCATAATGAGAGATGTGGCCGTAGCAATGCTAAAATGTAATACATAGCTTTAAGATGACAGTAAATTACAAAAATATTATATGACTAAAACAATGCTAAGTGGCAGATAATTAGCTATATGATTTGATAATTATTATGAACTGACTAGGTGACCTAACTGACTATATAGTACCCCCTTGGTGTAAAACGGACTTTTTTTAAATGATAAATCCTCCGGTTATGACCAACTGGGCAAGGACAGACTTTATTGTACGGTTGTACCCACTTGGTGTAAAACGGACTTTTTTTAATGATAAAACCTCCGTTTATGGCCAACTGGGCAACGACAGACTTTTTAAGTTTAAATAATTTGAATGACTGTTTATTGTAACATTTGTAACTTTTGAAACATTGAATTATAAAATTCATAATGTGGCTAATTATGTGTTGCTTGTTCTTCTAAATGTAGATGTAAAGTTTTTGGTACTGTTCGGTATTGCTGTTTGTTATGATTTGGTTTATAATTATTTTGTCAGTTTGTATTTTGATTGATAATATTTTTTATCAGAATCAATGTGATCATTGTCTTCTTTAATTATATACTTCGAGAACGAAGTATTTATCAGTATGGCCGTGTTAGAATATTTGACTTTATGTAATCGAAAACTGTATGTAAATTAACATTGTTCAGGAAACTTAGAAATAGAAGTTCTCTTTAAACTGAATGAGTTGCGAGTCGAGTCATGAGACTCATGAGTTTGAATCTAAATTATTTAATCTACTTATATTTCATTTTTAGACTTGGCAATATCTATTAAAAAGCAAACCTTTGTTGACAGTGTTTAGTAACTTATTTTGATGAATGTTGTTGGAATTGTGATATTAATTATACAGTGATAATTACTCTAATTCTGTGATATAATAATTAATGATTAAGTATAGTGAATCCAATTGATATTATTGTGTGTTTCTAAAAATAATATACAAACGACACTATCGTCTTGTCGCTGATTGTTCAGCGCCAAGAAGCAAACGTGAGAATTACTTGATCAACTAAAAAGTACTTATTTGATTGATAGGTTGTGTTTACCGATATATTATTCATCCTAAAATCATAGTATAATTTGTGAAACAATAATTGTAATTTTAAAAGGATTTAGTACGTTCCCTAATATTGTAAACAAACTCCATTTCCTGGATACATTTGCCGCCATTTCGAACCATCGTGAAGTTCGGTGGCAAATGTTATAAAAGATGTGGTTTGTCGAAAAGCGGCACCTTTTGCGATTGAGACCTTCATGCTGGCCAAGTGTAAGTGTTAACCAAATTATTATTTGTTCAGTTTATGTAACTTGTGTTTGCTACTGTATATTTGCGGTTAATTTATAATGTGTGATTTGCTATAATGTGTTTTGGTTGTCCTATTCGTATATGGAGTTTTTTACTGGTTTTTCTCCATATGCCCTATGGTTCAGATAGGGGGATACTAGTAAACCAGAAGTAATGTAGAATCAAAGATATAAACTATATTCAAAGATATAAAGGATAGTCAAAGAATTAAATAATATTCGACTATTCTAATTCTTGTCTTTCATTTGAAATCATTTCTGTACATATACTATCCTCATTGTAGACCAGTGTCCTGAACTGAGGACGAGAGATGATGACGATGGTATCATGATAACCTTTCCCTTTCTTATTGGGCATCTGGTCCAACATACACAACACACACATACACATGATAAGCTGATGATGATCAACCTGATCATGATAATAACATAATACATGATAGGTTTGATACGATGTAGGAATACTATCAGAATATAGCTTTCACTATCAGCATCATGGCTTTGATTTGCTTTAATTATTATTAAATTCTATAGTTAATTAGTTGAATAGTTTATGGACCTAATCCTGACAATATGCTATGAATATTATATGCTCTATTTTCCCTTAGAATCTGACACGCGCGTGTAGAGAAATCATGCTAGACCTGGCAGTAGTGATTGCAGTTTATTATGGGAACAGCTGATTTTTTTTGTTCTGCAAGGTTTGCTCCCATAGTAAAAGTTGTTCAGTGTGATGGGTAGAGTATGTGGTTAATATATAATTAATATAAACTGCCTCCGTGGTCTAATGGTTAAGAGCATTGAGCAAGCTTTACTATCACCAACTGATTGCTTTCACTCAGCTATGATGAGACGGAAAAACTTATTTCATTCTCTGAGTAAACCCCCCCCCCCCTAAGCGCCCCTCCAGACAAAAACATACAGACACCCACACACACAACACACAACACGCACACACCCACACCTTTAACACTACTTATATCAATTTTTTTTCATATTTATGTTACTTTTAAGCTCAAATGTAAATATCAACTAGGCTTCCATGCTGATAAAAATGTTAGAATCACCTTTAGCAGTTGTAACGAATCCAAGTGGACCGTGAGGTGGGGACCAGGAAACCCATAAGTATAGGATTTACTAGTATGGGCTCCTGTCTTCCACGCACTATTACACATAAGACCTTGAAATTGTATTCTTATATTTAAGTTGTAATAATGTTTGTGGAAGAAAATAAAGTTTATTATTATTTATATTTATTTATTATTTATTGGCTCTTGACACGGAGGTCGTGGGTTCGATTCCCACGGGGGACACCTAGTGATATGTCACTTTATGCGTTTTTCCCCAGTTGGTTAGGACATTCCAGGCTGAATCACCTGATTGTCTGAAAAGAAAGATGATTCCGTGCTTCGGATGGCACGTTAAGCCGTTGGTCCCGGTTACTATCTCTTGTGGTAGTAGTCGTTACATAAAAACCACGTCAGAGGCCGTAAGGCGGTCTGAAAAAAACTCTGACACCAGGGCTCTGCCCACACGATAAGAAGAAAGGTTAATGATACTTTTCCTTACACCCTGTATAGGGTCCTTGGTCCCATAGAGACATTTGTTCAGTTTGATGGTCTGATCATCATCCCCTTAAAAAAAGGACAGCATTTTAAGAAGCACCCTGTACACATTATTTTCGCAAATAAACTCAGATAAAAGATTCTAATTAATGTTGTTTTGTCTGGCAAACGGCAAATTACAATTAGTTAGGTATGTTAGAGTTAGACAACGTAAATAAAATGAACTATTAAAAGCTTTGCCAAATTGACTTTCTATTCCTAAAGCTATAACTTTTGGTGTCAACATTATTTTATGGGATTTTGGCTGTTTTATGACTCTGTCCCGGTTTTTTTTTTCATTTGTTGTTTCTATTAACCGCGAGCTTTTGTTAAATGGGCTATAAAAATGTCGAAATACCTGAAATCTGAGAGATGACCAACATTATGATAAACAAGAGTTTTCCAGCGACTTCGTCCGCACACTTCCCGTCGTCGTAGTGAGATATATAAGAGTATTCAGTATTCAGTATTTATTTGCAGTATCACAATAATGCAGTACATACTTACGTGTAACACAAGATCTTATTTAATTATTGTGACGCCCTGTTAGGGCATGGCAATATAATTGCAGAGGGCCTGAAAGTTGTATTACATTACAATTATCTACTTAATTATCTACTTAAGAGTCTACCCATCAAACTGAACAACTTTTAGTATGGGAGAAAACTGATCGACGCAAAACAAAAATCTACTGTTGCATACATTCGAGTCGAGTAGGCATTGCAGTTTAGTATGGAACAGCTGATTTTATTTTTACTCCGACCGCTTTGCTCCCATAGTAAAAGTTGTTCAGTTTGATGGGTAGACTCATAGTTTAAAACGATGCTAATGATATCAATTTCACCCTGTATACTTAGATACATGCATAAGCACCCAATATAATAACGCCTTCAGGATGCTGCTGGGGCTGCCGCGCTTCTGCAGTGCGTCAGGCATGTTCGCGGACGCTCATGTCGATGGGTTTCCCACCACGCTCCGCAAACGCTGTGCCGCCGCACTGCAGAGGGTTCGCGCCAGCACCAACAGCATTCTGAAGATGGTCGCAAGTAGCTTTATTAAGCACTAGGTCGGTCTGCACTTAAGTGTTTGTACTAACATAGTTATTTAAGTGTATTACTAACAGCAATATGGATTATATCTGAAATAAAGAATTTTTATTTTATTTATTTTATTTATTAGCTCACGCCATTGTCCCAAGGGGGAAGGCAGAGATTACGGACCGCCACACGCTACGACTCTGACACACCTCTTTCGCCTCATTGACATTCATACATCTTTTCATCCTCCCTGTATACTTCCAATTTTTAAGTCTATTCACAATCAAACACAATAAGTTTTATCAAAATAAGTCCAGTAGTTTTTGCATGATGCTCGAACAAACCGACTTTTACAGTTTAATGGTGTAGGTATACATACATAGAGAAACAATGATAAAACAGACTTTTACAGTTTAATAGAAAAGAAAGAAGAAAAAAAATATTTTTATTTGCATGCACAACAAAAACACTGGTAATTATAATTACCTATACGGTAAAACTAAACTAAAATACACAATTTAAAAATGAAATAATTAGGACCAGTGTGTGCCGCAGCAGAAAATAGGGTTACGACTCAGCATTATGCTGGGCTCAACGAGCTCAGCGCTGATTTTCTGTCGCACCCAAATACAGAAGTGCCATTTCTGAAGCTCGCACCCCCAAAGTCATGATCGAATGTTGCTATGGAGACAGTAATAATAATTTGAAAGTGTGACCCCCAAAAATAACACTCCAGATGAAGATTAATAGTGTAGGTATAAACAATGATACAACAGACTTTTACAGTTTAATGGTGTAGATATACTTACATACATAGTTAAACAATGATAATGGTGTAAATATACATAACATAGAGAAACAGTGATTATAAAGTCAATGAAAATGTTTTGCTTTTGTTGGTCAATATTGAAAATAGGACAAAACTTCGTATGCACACAGCGCGATCGGACGCCCTCGCAGTATTGCTATAATACCCGACAAACTAAAAGAAAGTAAACGGAAAAACACACTGGTAATAAACCATTCAAACAAACAAACATCCTCGGAAGGTCCAGCACCCATAATTGCGACAAACGGACAAACAAAATTAGCACAATAGCTAACTAATAGTTTCCGAAATAACCAATCCTTTACGTAACGGGGTTTAAAGACAAAAGGACCGACATAAAGTCCTTTTACTTTATATTGTGTTTCAACCCTTAGAAAGTCGGCAGAGAAAGTCATAAACGCAAATTAAAATCGGTCAAGTGCGAGTCGAATCCAACCGTTGAGCATCTTTTAGGCCGGGACGTACCTTTTAGGTTTTGATGACCAACAGTGAGTGAGTGACGAAATCCACGAAGTTTGCGTATTAATAAAATCGAAAGTGCCAGGGCTATAAATATGAAATTGAGTACATTTTATAAGAGTGACGACCACATGCTGTCCTGAAAATTTGAGCTCACAGGTACTATCCAGACCGAAGTTATCAGCGCTCAAAAATACACCGAATCCCTTCGAGAAAAGGTACTATAGTGCGCCGCTTTTTTGGCTCGTCTTGGCGGGGGCACTACCGTGCCCCCAGATACCTGTTTTTTATTTATTTCTTTATTTCAGAATCTTACATCTAAGTTTACAAATTTATATCGCCAAACTGCTGAGCAGTTTGTAGGCGTTGCACTCGTTATTCACATTTTTTACTTAAATGCTATATAGGTATTTTTTTGCTATCAACAAAGCTATATTAAATTAAATTAAGTTAACCTAACAAACACTGTTTTAATTTCTTCTTTAAGGTTTGTTTACATTTACTTATAACAGACGGACGCACGGACAGACACCGAGGTGATTCCATATTTGTTTCGTTATGTAATTTTTAAACAACTTAAATAATAACATATCCAAAACAGACGGAACCCTAAAAAGAATGCAAGAGTTAGCAATCAAAATTTCTTTTCAAACAAAACTCTACCTCCAAGTAAACGGGTTAGTAATAAATGTTTGGGACTGTTTAACACGGTTACTGTTCCTTTATGATTGCCGATATTTAGTAAACAGTTACGTTAACAATAGATCAATAGAAGGATGACCTCACTAATTTTTACCGTCGTTTTATTGTTCCTGTCCTTTTAAAATGCACACAAACAGTTTTTACTATTCTTGGACTCTCTTGTACACGAACACGTCCTTTCCTTTTGGCTTGTATCCATGATACTGAATAACTTGTCCTAAGAAATCTATAGGGAATTCGCAAAAAAATATGGACTTTCTATACTAAATGCAATCAGCTGATTGTATAAAAAATCGTGTTTTTTTTTTTGGGAATTTCCTATAATATGTTTCTTAGGGAAAGTTGTTCAGTATCATGGGTACAATCACCCCTTAAAGTAATGCAACTGTTTACCCTAACACCCTGTATAGGGTGTTAGGACCTCTAAACCGCATAGGTACTCTACTTATTAAATTGAACAACTTTTCTATGGGAGCAAACCCTACACTGCGTGTGCATTGCGAGTAGGCCGGTCGCACTTGACCTGTTTTTATTTTATTTAGGTTTTCATTATTGAGAAATCTTTAATATTGTGATGAGGAAGCCACTGAACGGTAAAAGGAGCCTTAACTTTACATCGAAGCTGTCAATAAAACAAACAAACAGGTTTCAAGTTACTAATGCACCGTGGAATCTATATTAACATAAAACAAGACGTGTCGGTCTGACTCGTCAACGCCCAGTCAACTAGGAATTATGATCTGGAGTGCGATTTTTGAATCTCATTCGCTGAGTTCAGCAGTTGAAAATGTCAAAATTACTATGGAGATACGCATCTTTCTACGGCAGATTTCGGCAAAAAAAAAAAAAAGCAAAAAAAATTTCAAAAATCATCAAAAATAAAAAATAAATCAAATAAAAAAAAAATCTTATCATTTTTTTCAAAAATCAAACTTCAGAGTGAGTATGATTTTTGAAAGTCAAATCAGCAGTAGAAAGATGCATATCTCCACGGTAATTTTGACATTTTCAACTGCTGAACTCAGCGAATGAGATTCAAAAATCGCACTCCGGTTTCCATTTCCTGCTATATGTTTGCGGAATGTTTGCAGAGGCGCGTGTCGACTGCTTTTACGCCACTATGCGCAAGAGATGCGCATCGCTGGTGCACAGGGTTCGGGCCAGCCCCAACAGCATCCTGAAGATGATAGGGGACAGGGTTGACTGCCCCTATGTGCTTCACTGCTGTGGACTACATGTTCCCAGCAGCTAATTACCTACATGTATGTATAATTACTAACAATAGAATAGATTAAGTGCGTACCTACTAATAAAATTATGAGTCTTGTTACTTGAAATAAATATATATGATTGATTGATATACCGTTCCGTGAAGGACTGATTGACTGACAGAGTACAGCATCACTGAAGTTGCAGTCAAAAGTTTTTATTTGTAACTTGCTCACGACACTCACTACCGCGTGGATTTCGGAAAACTTCAACATACCGTTACACGGTTTAGGAGTTGATTTTCGAAATATCCTTTCATAGTCAAGTGCACCCCTTTCAATCTCTGTCAGAATAATGCTATAATTTGACGGCCCGGTAGCACAGTCGGTAGTGAACCTGCCTGCTGTGCCGAGGGTCGCGGGTTCGAATCCCGTAAAAGAAAAATATTTGTATGATGATTATGAATATTTGTACCCGAGTCATGGATGTTTGTATCTATATATGTATCCTATATCGTTGTCTAGTCATCATAATACAAGTCCAGGCTAGATTCTGGTACTTTAAATGTGGCTAGATAATTTGTGTGACATTGTCCAAGATAACAAAAAAAAAAAAAATGCATATTTCTTTTACTGTAATAATTACTTATTTATAAATTTGTAAATTTAATTATACAGGGTGTAAGTGACAGCCTAGCAAATACTGAAACGGTGAACTGAGACCATCAAACTGAACAACTTTCACTATGGAGCCTACCTCAGGAATCGCGAAAAAAAATCAGCTGTCCCATACAAAACTGCTGTACCTACCCGACTAAAATGTGTGGGACAGCGGATTTTTTGTTTTGCGTTTTCTGAGGTAGGTTCCATAGTGAAAGTTGTTTAGTTTGATGGTGTCAGTTCACCGTTTTAGTATTTGCTAGCCTGTCACGTACAGCCTGTATATTTTGACATGCTACCAATTTGCACACCTGCAAGCAGTCTGGATACACTTGTTCTACGATGACAAGATCTGGAGTGCGATTTTTGAATCTCATTCGCAGAGTTCAGCAGTTGAAAATGTCAAAATTACTGTGGAGAATATGCATCTTTCTAATGCTGATTTCACTTTCAAAAATCATACTTCAGGAGTGCGATTTTTGAAAGTCAAATCAGCAGTAGGAAGATGCGTATTTCCACAGTAATTTTGTCATTTTCAACTGCTGAACTCGCACTCTTGTAAACTATTCATGCAAATAAATGATTTCTATTCTATTCTTTCATGTTTCTATCTTTAGAGGTTTAGGTTTAGGATGTGCGTTGTCTATCAGTCAGTAAGCCAGGCTGAACTGTTTTATATAGGGTATAACAAAACCCTAGTAATATTTCAAGAGGTGGTTTCTAGACCATCAAACTAAATAATTTCACTGTGTACTTAGTCAACAATAAAAAATAAAAAAAATCAGATATTTCTGCCGCAGTACCTACTACTGTACTCAAAATGTATGGGACAGATGTTTTTAGTGTTCCGTACCGAAATTGGCAAAACGGAACAGTTATGGAATCAACTCGGTGTCTGTCCGTCCGTCCGTCCGTCCGTCTGTCACAGGCATTTATCTCTGAGACTGTAAGACATAGGAAGTTGAAACTCGGTACAGATATAGCAATTGCTGGTCCAATATCATAAATGAAGTAAAAAAAGCTTAATTTTTATATTGGCAATTTGGGGAGTAAGAAAGGGTAAATACATTTTTTTTTCTTACACTACACTAATTGCCCGAGTCCCGACTCGTACTTGGCCGTTTTTTTTTTTCAAGTGTATTTTCACAGCTAAAGTTGTTCAGTTCGATGGTCTAAACCGCCCTTTTAAAGGTGTTTTGTTACACCTTGTATAAAATTTCCAAAATAATATCAAATGGTAAACGGACATTCTCCTAGAACGGACTTACCCTTAAATATAAATAAACAGGATTATTTATTATTATACCTACCTACCAGTAGCATTATCTTGTAAGTAAACATGTACAACACGATACGAGCAATGTCAAGATTATCTTCAAAAAATACAAGATACGTTTGACTTTTTTTTTTACAACAACGGTATTTTCAAATATTATTGATATAAACATGTTACAGCCCCATGTTGTGCTAGTTTGAATCAAATTAAAGATTGAAAAATTAAGACGGGCGGGTCGATATTTTGTCCTACAAAAAATTCTAAGAGTATCGGTGGCACGTTGGTAAAAGTTGATCAGTTGTAGTCAATGGTTTGATGGTCTGAATTTACCGTTTCAGTATTTACCAGTCTGTCATTTACAACTGATTACTGATATAAGTCAACTACTGGCGAGATATTGCGCATATAATTCCAAATCCACTTAACACCTTAGTAATTCTTAAGGGGGTGTTGCAGACCATCAATCTAAACAACTTTCACTATGGAGCCAACATTGAAAAGGAGAAAAAAAAACCTCTCTTTCATACAAAACTGCAGTACCTTCTCGACTCAAATGTATGGGATGGCAGATTTTTTATATTTTTTCTCGACGTTGGCTGCATAGTGAAAGTTGATCAGATTGATGGTCTGAAGCACCCCCTTAAGTATTACTAGGGTGTTTTGTTACACCCTGTAGGGTGTAAGTGACAGCCTAGCACATACTGAAACGGTGAACTCAGACCATCAGAAACCCATACATTTTAGTCAAGTACAAGCCCGTACAAGTTACAGCTGTTTTGAATGGAGAAGCTGCTTTTTTCGCGTTTTCTGAGGGTGATTGTGACTCCATAGTGAAAGTTGTTCAGTTTGATGGTCTGAATTCTCCGTTCCAGTATTTGCTAGGCTGTCACTGACTCCCTGTATAATGGGAAAGGAAGACGGGTACAAAAATATTCAAAAAATCAGTTAAAAGTTTTTTACATCCAGTTACGTTTCGGCTATAATTCTTAAAGCAAAATTCTATACTAAGTTATACCTACTTATATCATCGAGTTTATAGTAACCTTTTTTACAGAGGACTTGTTTAACTTTTTGTCTGGTAAGTTAAGAATATCCTCTGGTATCTAATCTAAACTATTATAAAACTGTAACAGAAGTGTGTCTGTACATTGAAGATATTTACAAAAAAAAGATTACGATATGATTTTTTAGATGTCCCTGATTCCAAATCACCAATTTTTGGATTTTTTGTCTGTCTGTTTGTTTGTTTGTTTGTTTGTTCGTTTGTTTGTTTGTTTGTTCGAGTATCACGCAAAAACTACTGAACCGATTTTGATGAAACTTTTTTTGTTTGATAGCTTATCATCTGACTTAAAATCTGGTATATAATTTATGCGTACGAAGTCGCGGGTAAAAGCTCGTCTTATTATAAAAGCGTATGTACGTACAATGCCCCATGAAAGATGTGTTGACTTTACTGAGTCGAAATGTGGGAATACTAAAAGAAACAAATGGTCAAAGAACTGTTTAATATGTGACGCATTTAATTGTATACCCTGTATACAGGGTGTAACAAAACGCCCTAGTGATATTTAAAGGAGTGTTTTATTTACTTATTTGAAGTTAAGATATTTCCCCAAATTTCCAATCTCGAGGCACCTTTTTGACCCCTGACTAGTCCCATTCTGTACCCAAATAAATTTTGACATTGCCCACAAATGTAATAGGATTTGTGAAATTGTATAAAAGGTTTACAGTGACACGGGGCGCAGGAAATAGAGCGGAATTAGATTGTCCAAATATTGATGTTGTTTTGGGACTTTTACAATTTACGTTTTTGTCGAAAATAATGCGACTTTTCTGTTCTTTTCTTGTGATTAGATTATAAATGATGAATACGGACTTTGAAACAGTGGTCCTTTTTTGGGGTGATCAAAAACTTCGCTACAACTTATCTTTTGAAGATACATCTGTCCATTGTGTCTGTCTGTCTGTATGCCCCACCTCAATTACTCCCTCATTTTAGGACATATTTAGAGATATAAATATTGAGTATCTATATTGAGTATTATTATTATTATTTTTCTGTTTTATTAGTTTTTCTCCCTTTTTTTAGAGGGGTAGTTACTCAGTTATGCGGGCCTTAACCAAGCATGACTGAGGATGAGATTGTGGACGAAGTGAGGAATTTGCGGGTGATACGGGTGTTGAGGACAACTGCTTTCTGTATTGTGTATAGAGAGTGTGGCGGCATGTGTAGTAGAGATAGGCTGTTATTTAGGCTGTTCGGGACCACTCCCGTCGACGACAATACTATAGGGACTATGTGTACGGTTTGTGCTCTCCACTGTGTTTTAATTTCTATTGCTAGGTCCTGATATTTTGCAAGTTTTTCTGAAATTGTTGATTGTAAGTTATGGGTATTAGGAACGGCAATATCAATTATATATACTGTTTTAGTTTCTTTATCGTGAACTGTAATATCGGGTCTATTAAAATGAATTGTTTTATCGGTAATTATTGTTCTATCCCAATATAGTTTGTGTTTACTGTTTTCTAGAACAGTCGCTGGCTTGTATTTGTAATATGGGTCCTTTTTAGGAATAAATTTGTATTTGTGTGCAAGGTGCTGGTGTACAATTGACGCGACTTGATCATGTCTATGCTTATAATCGCTTTGAACTAACGCCTTACAAGCCCCGGTGATGTGTTGTATTGTTTCTGAAGCGCTATTGCAATGCCTACATAGGTCTGTTCCTCGGCTAAGATCTTTAATGATATACTTTCTATAATTCCGTGTTGCTATAACTTGGTCCTGTATTGCTATCATGAAAGCCTCCGTCTCTGGGAACAGTTCTCCACGTTTGAGCCACTCGTTCGACGCTTGCATGTCGACGTGTGTCTGACTCAAATCGGACCTGTGTCTTCCGTGAAGAGACTTCTGTGGCCAATTGATGTGCTTCTGCTTTCTGTCTGTGATGTGTTCGTTTGGTTGTATGTTTGTGTCGTGTAAGTTGAGTGGTGTGAGTTTGATGTCTGCCTGGGAGATTTGATAGTGTAATTGTGAATGTTCTATTTTAGAATGAAAGTATTTCCGTAGGGTGCAAATTTGTTTGTTGTGTAGGTTTTCGATGTCTATTATCCCTCTGCCTCCTTCATTACGCGGTAGTGTAAGCCTTTGTGTGCATGTTTTAGGATGATGTTTTCTGTATTTTGTCATATGGGTGTTAATGATTCGCTGTAGTTTCTGAAGATCGGTCTTTGACCAGTTGAGAATTCCGAATGAGTAGGTTAGCACGGGGATTGCAAAAGTGTTAATAGCTTTAATGCTGTTCCGAGAATTTAAGTGGGATCTGAGAATAAGATTGAGTCTGTGTTTAAGTGTTTTCATAAGTTGAGCTTTGGTCTGTTTTTGCTGAATTTGTCTAGCCTGATGAAAACCGAGATATTTATAGGTACTGCTTTCGTCTAAAGGTTCTATTTCGTCGCCACTATTGAGAATGTAACTGTTTTTGTCAGGTTTACCGCGATTGATAGAATTAGTTTTACATTTATCAATACCAAACTCCATGCATATGTCTTGTGAAAATGTTTGTGTGATGTCTGCTAAATTATATAGCTCGTTTTTGTTTGTTGCATAGAGTTTGATATCGTCCATGTACATTAGGTGAGTCAGTTTACCAGTGTCAGTGTATTCGGAGTTGTGACCATTGTTCAGTGTATATCCTATACCTGACTTATTTAGCAAGAAAGATAGAGGATTAAGAGCCAAACAAAACCAGAGAGGACTTAGAGCGTCTCCCTGAAAAATACCTCGTTGAATATGGATCGGATCAGTAGTTAAAAAGGTGTTGTTACGTTTCAATTTAAGAGCAGTTTGCCATTTTCCCATTGCTGATTGTAAAAATATAATAATTGATGGATGAACTTTGTAATGATTTAAGACAAATATAAGCCAGTCATGAGGCACTGAATCAAAAGCCTTCCGGTAATCGATGTACATAGAGTACAAGTTCTTCTTCTTCCTCAAAGCCTCTTTCATGACAACGGCATCAATGGTGAGTTGCTCTTTACATCCTTGGCTATTTTTCCTGCACCCTTTCTGCTGTTCGGCTAACACGTCGTACTGAGAAAGATGAGCATATAACACTTCACTGATACATGCTGTTAGTATTTTGTAGATAGTTTGGAGGCAGGTTATCGGCCGATATTTTGCAGGGTTCATGACGTCCTTGTCCTTTGGTAACAGATATGTAACTCCATGTGTGATGTATGCAGGCATAACATGCGGTGTCTTTATAAAATCGTTGATATGATTATGTATATAAGGGTAGGTGCAAGTGAATTTTTTATACCAATAATTATGAATATTGTCTTATATTTTATCATATTCAGAAAATAATGTACCTAGTTGCGTAATTTTTATAAAAGAATAAAACAAAACTTAAATGACACTCAATGTTTTTTAACTTCTTTAACTTCTTCTTACTTTAAACAAAGATTTAAAAGGGATCCAAACCTACCTAATTGCTAAAAAAATATAAAACAGAACTATTTGTAGCAAAACATACTTAAGTTATAGGTATTAAGCCGCTCTACATTAATAATTATTCATAAGTATTTAAAATGACTGTAATTTTAAAATACTTGACATATGTTATCCACTTTCTTGTAATAATCATGGACACAGCATACAGCAAATGACAGAAACCTTATCACCGCTAATTACATAGGATTTGTTTATGGTGACGTATTATTCGGTACCTATTTTTAGGATAAATTTATTGTTTGTTAATCTGTCTCAAACTTTGTCATCGACATTGTTATTTATATTTCAAAAATAATATAATTGCATTATGCCAATTTTTGTCCTATTATTTCAAAGTCGAAAGGAGGATTATTGTGTTTTCGATGCGAATGTAATTTTGTATCAAAAAACATGAAAAAGAGGCCAAGTTCGGTAGAAAGAAGTGGAAAGGTTTAAAAAAAAATAAAAAAATATTTAGTTATATTTGGTTTTGTAACATACGCTCATACTATTCTGTAAAATTTCTCTCTGGCTTTGGATAGATTGGCATGAAGGTGTTGGCCCCAGACTCTAGAGAAAAGTGACAAAAAAACAAGAGCAAAAGAAAACTATTATCTACATCCTAAGAATCTTTAATATCAATATAAAAATGTAAATAGGTAAGTATCCTCGATCAAAAATGTTCACTAAAATACCTATGCCGCATACCTAAACAAGTTTTTCAATCATATTGTACTATGCAAAGACATAAACAAAAAAAATTAATACAATAATAAGATTATCCATCTCAAAAAACATTTAAAGAGTTCATTGATCTATGCAAGGTTGCGTTAAATGCAAAATCTTCAACACTATATTAATTATCTCATAATAATGGACACGTAAAAACTATTTATATACCTAGTTTCTTATCTTATAATGCAAATTACACCTTTAGTCTATCACAAAAAGGTATGTAATCCAATATATGAATCTAAAATCAGGTAACGTCTGTGCATGTCTATTCTATACTGTCTCGATCCCGTCCAAGCTTTTACGAGACGAGCTTGTTTGCGGCAATGCACTTTTTTCTTCAATGACGCGTCGGGTGCGTTCATATTTTATCCAAAAAGCTCATTTTATTTAACATATTTTACCTTTTAAATCAGTATCACAAGTCTTTAATAACTGAAAATTGATTTAAAATAATAATTACGATGTTAATTATAATTTAAAATGCAAAATAAAGTCGAAAATGTTTTTGTTGGTAAAGTATTTCAAGATGGCGCCGCGTTCGAAAGCTCCGCAAGCTTGAACGCAGCGGTAAGGCAGGGGCGGGTTTGAGGGGCGCGGGAGGGGCCGCCGCATGCGTACAGGGGCCCGGGGTCGCATTCCAGTAGTTCGCTCGACCGCCGCTCCGCGCGTTCGTACCCCGCCCGTGCGCGTCTCGTCCAATACAAAGAACTCTGTATTGTAAAAAATCTGTGATGTATTGATTAATTCCAACGTTTTACCTACACCGAAACTAGCTTTGTGTTGAAATAATACATTATTCGAACAGTGATAGTGAATATAGTGGATTTTTCGACGCGTTACCACAGCCACGTCCCATGGAATTCCACATTTATCGATGAATAGAATCTAGTGAGCGGACGGGAAACATGGTGGACGAAGCTCGGTGTTAAAAACGATTTGTGTTTTTTTGAGTGAATCGCCGTTGTTTTACTATGGATTTTGACAGAAAATAAGTTTGTTACAACAAATATGGGTTGGTACAAGTATTTTCATAGAGAAAGGGTTTGAAGAATCGACGTTTAGTCGAAGAGAAGTTTGCGTTCGATCGGCTATGAGTGCATAAAGAAGCCAGAATGGTGTCTTTAGCATATCTCGGGCTCCGCCAAGCGCCGTGGACGGTCCTAGTCCTCGTATTTTTCATTGAAAGCGTCATGGGAAACTACGCTAAATCATTCTACATACACTGGAATACAACTAATAGTATATTTAGAATAGACAATACAGATCACGTATTCGACTTGAATAAAGGCAACGCTCAATTCGAATACGATCAAGTCAATATAATATGTCCTGTTTACGCACCAGGGACATTCGAAGAAGATACAGAAAAATATATAATATACAATGTGAGTAAAGAAGAATACGATACGTGTAGAATAACAAATCCGAATCCAAGAATAATAGCGATATGCGATAAACCGCACAAATTGATGTTTTTCACAATAACGTTCAGACCGTTCACACCTCAACCGGGCGGGCTGGAATTCCTGCCCGGTAAGGACTACTATTTTATATCTACATCTAGTAAAGACGATCTACACAGACGCATCGGCGGGCGTTGCCTCAGCCATAACATGAAGCTAGTGTTTCGTGTTTGCTGCAAGCCTGAGGATCAGTCCCCTGCGCCGCCTCCGCAGCCAACCTTGCCGCCACCACCGCCCCCGCCAACCACATCAACCACTACCACAACAACTACAACCATTAAACCGGTGACTAAAAAGACGCACAAGTACGATAAGACGCCTAATGAGGTTGTCAAAAGCGAGGAGTTGTCTTATTCTCGAGGGGCGGCTTTGGCGTCGTCTTTGGCGCTGGCTCTGGCTGCTAGCGCAGTTTTGGCGCCCCTGGCTCGGTGAATGTGCGCCAGAGCGGCGCGGCCACCGCGTCCCGATCTCCTGGCCAAGCCGTGTCCAGCTCATACGACACAGACATTGCAGTCTCTTCACTTACGCCCCGACACTCTAGTCTACACGTGAAGTGCATAAGAAACTAGAATATACTGTGAAATGTGTTGCCGTTGGCATTAGTGTAGTCGAAAGACTAAGTGCCCCATGGATTGTGCATTATTTGGATTTTGATTGGATTTGTAAGTACGTAGTTACGTGGTATAGACATAGATTGGTCCGAAGATTGGTGCCGAAAAGGATTATTTCTGTCGCAGTTGTGCAAAAGCTCCTATTTAGTTCCACAGAAGAAAAAATGTTCCAAAATGACAAATTTTAGTCTGTAAGGAACCTTTGAAAGCCTAATTTTTACTATTGTAACTAAGTATATCGGGCCTATTGATTAATCGAACTATTATTATTATAACGACGACGAAGTTCGTAGCACGAAACTGAGAATGTAGGTATGAACTCAGTAAAATATATATATAAAGAATGTTAACATGTATAATGGTAATATAGGTTTCTTAAACCAATAGGAATTAAACAATTTTTATATTTTCATTAATGCAATGAAGGATATTTGATTAAGACTTAGGGTTCTTGACAAAACACAGATATTATAGGGAAAACTTTATAATACATAGAACGAAAATTAGGTAGCTTCTAATATTTAGTTGAAAAGACAAGTTTTTTTTTATTTTTCCCTACGACTTATGTATCGATTAGAATTTATTTATAACTAAAAAAATGTGGGCAAGTTATGAATCTTGTCCAAGAAAAACTGTGATTTTGGTTTTATTTAGAACGTAATTCTTCTCTTTATATGCTTTTATTATGTGATATAAATATATTAATGTATTAAACAAGCATTTCACCTCATTATTTCAACGACTGATTTTGCATTTTAGCTTCTTCTATAATAACTTTGTTGTTTATGCACTGTAATATTATTGAATCCATCTCAGTTCCTTCAGTGTTTTGATTTCTTTGATAATAAAGGAAGAAATTTTCAAATACTACAGTGTGTAGCTAAAATATTTCAACAACCTTACACTCAATCAGTTAGTTAGCCATGTTAAAAGGTTTCAACTTTTTTATCTATAAAAGATATAAAAAGTTTCAATAACATGGCAGAATTATTATATTATTTTGAGTACTAAGTAATAATTACAGCCTAAGCACTATTCGTGCCATTTTTAAATGTGTGAAACCATTTTTTATAGATACAATTAATGAAATAGTCAAATAGTTAATACGTAGATGAAATAGACCGGGTTTCAGTTAGCCATACGCATTAAGTGACAGTTGAATGATATTTTTAGGTAGTTTTTAAGAATGGATCGTTTTGGTTTCAAACTGTATTGGAAAATTATGGAGGGAAGCTTGCTTGCAATATAAGTAATACACTTGTTCAAGTTTAATCATATTTCGACATCATAAGTGTTTTCAAAGCATATGTATGGCGTAATAAACCACAATTTGAGACTGGCAGTATGTGACATACCAATGAGTAATAAAATTACACTGCATTACTTGTAAAAAATATTTATGATACCAATATTTTTATTAATGACAGTGGACTAAAATACCTAAAAATTAACAAACCTTTTATAGAATCGACGTATATAAACTATGAATTAGAACACCTTGCGTTGATGGATGAATAGGATAAAAAATATTAGACGAAAGAAACGCAGGCTCAGATTGTGACTAATTATAACAGAAATAGAAACGAATTTCTATGAGGCCGACGATCAATGTATAATAATCAAAGTGAACGACCTCATGAGGTTGGAGGCGTAATTAAAACTAATTGCCGAGTTTCAACAGTTAACACAGATTTATGGTAATGAACAGAATGGACTGTTGGTTTTTAATTTCATTATTATTAGCAGAAGTTAAAACAAATGTGACTATAATTTTGAAAATGAATATGCGGACGAATAAAGCTGCAAAAGTGTAAATTGAGAAAGAAAAGCAAAATTAACGAATCCTGTCAAATTCCTTTCAGTGTTTAATACCATTCTTCCAAAGACAAGGTTCCTCATACAAAGAGACAACGATTTAACAACAGCTGGTTAATTGACTCATGAAATCATACCTATTAAACGAGTCAATCGAGAAGCAATTTGCAATGAAGGGATTTCCCTAAACTGGAAACAATAGAGTTAGACAGTAAAATCACTGACCGGTTTCTACGAATCAAATGAAATTGTATGAATCTGTTTGATAAAGGAGTTAATTTATTTTAGGCCCACAAACGGTAACGTTTATTGATGGTATTACACTATAAAAACATAATTTAATTTATTATAGTAATCGGACGAAATTTGAGGTAAAATTGCAATCGGAATTATGAAATCAATATAAAAAATGCACCGGTTTGACTTTTTTGCTAAGATTCTTTTTCCCTGTTAAAACGGCAATGCGTGTATGGGATGCGTAACCGGCAATGCGTAATGGGAACATCTTAGAAGTTCATATGAAAATAAAAATAAAAAACCAACATATTTTACCAAAACAAGATGTGTGCCAACTTCGATTACGCGACACTCCGTTTAGATGAGGTATAGCTAATATTACCACTGTAATCTAGAGATTATGAGAAATAAATCGACATTAGTTCCATGACTATAGGTCAACTATACGCTAACATTTTTTTGGGGGCCTTTTCCCCATAGCTGGAGAAATTATCTTCTTTACATTGGGGATTCCGTGATCTTATAGAAGACATTACCAGATGACGAAACTAAATATCGAATAGAAATGTGACAGACGAAAAGAATTGAAATGTCAGACCAATAGATGAACGAAACATGACAAATAATCACCTAACAAAGAAACAACAAAGGAAAAACAAATCACAACACACCAAGATCAAACCAAAGTAACATCTGACAAAGCCTACCCTAATGCATTGTTCCACAAACATTTTAAAAATGTACTATTTTACGTTAGCTTGGTTACCTTACCATTTTCTACGGCGTTGAGTGCATCTATTTTAAATTTAAACCAAACAGTTAAATATCTACTTAAGCGTTTCTGGGTACGGGAGTTGTTTAAACTGTCTTTTAGCTATTTTTGGAGCGAAGAGAAGGGATTGTGAAGGGATAATCACGCTGCTTGTAATAACTTAGGACATGAATTTGAGCTTAAAGTGTTGCGTTGCCAGTATAATCAAGCCTATAGCTACAAGAACTTTAATCTCATAAATGGAGATACGTACATGGCTCGAGAACATCGGATGGCTTGATCAAAATTAGCTCATGGCTATAATAAATTAAAACCTTTAGTAATTCAAAAGCTTGCTTTAAGAAGATGCAGCTCTAATGACGATTTTTATGTAGCATGACTATTATATAGTGATGAACTTCTTGTTGTTTGATCGGTTCGAATAATTGCCCAAGATTATTTCAGGCCTATTTAAAGATTGGCATAGAAAAAATATGTTCCTAGAAAGGCGATAATAATTACGATCCATACCTGAGAATACGGACGAATTTGTGGCATAAGCTTTTGCTTGAGTGATCTTCCAAGATATATTTTTAAAGAGTAATTTCAGATGCAATCCTTAACATCTTGGAAGTAGGGGTTTAATCCCAAGCTAGGTAGATTGCGATTAGATAGTATAGGATTAAAGTGTAAATATGCTCAGATTTATCTTCAAGGGATGAGAAATTAAGGAGATTAAAAATTATTCTTATCTTATCTAGTCTTTTGACAGACATTATTATCTTCTTATTCACAGCCCATGTAGAAAATGTGCGGATAAGAACAGATTTCAATAAAAATATTAAGAATTATTGCACTTTACTAACTTTTACTCTCTGGTACGACAGACAGAATAACTAGAGAGAAATCATCAAAAGAAAATTGTGTTTTATTGGATACATACTCAGGTTATTGCTTTTATTCCAAAGTGACTTTCTACTGGCAACTTGTAGAAATTCACGAACTAGATTTTAAATCGTTCGTATCCATAGAAATTTGAACTTCTTGAGTTGGATATCCTCAGATAGAAGCAGAGGAATATGTTTTTAGCCTCAAACTGAAATAATACAGAGAAAAGAAACGCAAATTAATGAAGATATCATCTAATTAACAACTGAAGATCAGCGAAAAGCTGTTATGTTTTCAAAATGATGTTATCCGGGTGTTTCCTAGTGCCAGAATAAAACAAGACGGAAAGACAGGAAAAATGACCTGTCGTGTTAATGAAAGACAAACTATTCACCTAAATACTTTAAGAATATAAATCATAAACCACCATTAATCTGGACGAAACAACATCATCCGAAACTGTTTTTATTTTAACTAAATTAACTCCGTTATTTATCAAAATTCTCAAGCAATTTTCGAAGGAAATGGCGCGAGCATAGTCAGATGCGACTTCAAAGATTCTGAGTCATGATTAATTTGAAATCATATTAGTTTGTCAAAGAGAACTGGCACAACCGGAACGGTATATTTTAAACTTTTTCTTAATTGCGTCTCTACTTTATGTTGAATTTATTGGTTTTATAAAAGCCAAAAAACACCATGAGAGATGGACACAGTTGTTGATTTCCATCGCCGCTAGATGGCGTTAGTAGTCTCGTGAAGCTCGCTTGACTTGAAAACTGGTTATGGTCCTTATTTGGTCATAAGATAAACAGAGAAGAATTTGTGTTATGCTGCGGAATAAAACACTATTGTATATTAAACTCTAGCTACTTATTGACGCTTCTGTGCGAGTTTTCTAGCTACAATGTGGTAACGCGTCAGTACAAAATGTCTGTATGAAAACTGTTAGTTAAATCGAACGAATTAGGTATAATGAATGAATAAATAAAATAGTTTATTTGCTGGGATAACTGTACCTTGAATTATCCTATGCATTAATCAATTGCATAAGAATGCAATTGTCGTATACGTCACGTAGACGTATTTTTTCCTACCGAAACTCGTGGTTACCCATCGAATTATTTCAAAAACGAAAATGCTTATGTCCCTATGTAGGTAAATTATATTATTTGTTTATCCATGAAATCATTTAAATTAGGTATATTCTTATAATAAAAATGGCAATTACTAAAAAAAAAATATTATAGAATCAGTATAAAAATAGATCGATTCTTAGTGTAATAACAAAATTTCTGATCCTGTCTATAACTTTTGCGGAATAAATTCGTTTATCTTAAATACCTACTTAGCTACTCAGTTACTGATCCTTCTAAAAACTATTATCAGCGGATGCAGAGTCATTGCTAAACTCTTTTAAATTTATATTTTAATTTTGCATATTCGCTTATGCCTACTTATAGTTATTCTATTACTCATCACGTCCAAAACTATTATCAGCGGATGCAGGCCATTTTTGAAACTTTATTTATTTAAATCCTAATACAAAATTACCCTACTATTGTGCAAAATTTTACAGATTATAATAATGTCAATTTAACAGACTATTTTTACGCTCCTTTACTAAAGAATGAATGAATGAATGAAATGAATGTTTGAAAGTTTAAAATACTAGAAATAACTGAAGAGGTTTCCCTGACCGAACGACCATAACTCTTTCAGAACCACCTCACCTCTACTAAACTACATCATTTTAGTAGTTATACCTATTTTTGACTGGCTTGTCTTTCATTATGTCACTGTGGAGCCTTCTAATCCAAGGAAATCACATTCTAAAATCCTAAGAATTCGCCCCAAATTATAATTAACTCATTAAATATTGGTCTTAAAAAAAATTTGCTAAATAGTAATTTTACATCTTAATATTGTCTACACCAAGGTGTGTGTCGCAAGTAAAAGTGACTTCAACTTATAAAGTAGATGTACATTATACCGATTTTTTCCAATATTTAGGCTTTCCTTTGAACACAGATTTTATATGTATTTTATAGGAAAATAAGAAATATGATCTATAGCAAATAAAGCCGAGACATTGAAGAATATTGCTACACTTTTCAATTATTTGTATGTCTTTCAAATAACGAGAAGATAGCTTCTAAAAACCAGTAAAATATGTCCCGAGCCAGCGTTTACCTATGGGGAGCCTCTTAACTTGGATCTTCAATACAACATTGCACGGGTTTTGGCAAACTAGTGTGTAATCTTTGGTTTTGGTCTGACAATTCTCTTCTTCTTGAGGTATGATAATGATAATTAAGGCGAACCTGATTCAATGTTAATTTACGATTTAAAATTATAGTGACCGCGTAATTCCCGAATTCTACTAGTTAAATCTGGGGGCACGGCCAGTGCCGGATTAACCATAGAGGCAAAGTAGGCAGCTGCCTATGGGTCCAGCGACGCCCAGAGGCCCCGCAGCCCAAGAGAAAAATAAGTAAAATCTAGAAGATTTAGGCCCACTCCATTTAAAGGAATTATTTAAAAGTATGTGACAGTCAATAAAAAAGGTATGAGAAATGTACTTATTGCAAAATTTAGAGCTAGCTTTTGTGTGTCATAAAACTCATAAATCATGTTGCAGTGACCTAAATAGGTAGGTTGCTCACTTCGCTCTCATCAGGTTTGGGGCGTATTAAAAACTTGAGATCACTCCACATTTTAGTGGATTATGTTATTTGGTGGTTATTTAATTGCCTAGCCTGTATCTGGCCCTTGAGGCCACAGAAACAAATCCATCCCACGGGAGCCCCGAGGCTGGCATTGCCTAGGGGCCTCTATATGGCTTAATCCGGCCCTGGGCACGGCTGTGCAACCCGCCAAGTCAAGCGAACCTTTTTCCAATACAGTTTGAAACCTAACGAAAAAATACATTTTTCTTAGTATTCTCTCTCATATTAGTTTCTCAATTAGCCGTGCTGTGTACTTAGAATAATTATTGCCTAAAATGATGACCTCATTTTTGAATCTCGAAAGAAAATCAGTCCGCTAGTTTGTAATGCATAATTTTTATATTTAAAAACTAACTATTGGTATATCCTGATTAGAAACAAAACGTGTGATTACTATAAGGATCGATCGAAAATGACTTACGTTCTTAGACAATCTTAGGACCCTAATCCATAACGGGGTGATCAGAAACTTTGCTACAACTAACAACTACATTATTAAAAGGATAGTCCTTGTACCTCCATAAAAACCAAGTTTCATTACATTTTTATTTTTAAACACAATCTAGAAACTAATATGTAGTCCTATGTCCTTTTGTGGTTTGTCTTAAATTAATTTAAGATTTGTATGGAAACCTTTGAGGCACTGTTAATTTGAAACTATACATTATACGAGACAAACTACAGGCACAGAAATTCGTTTTTTGATTGTGTTTAAAAATTGTATGGAATTTAATTGGTTATTATTGAAAATATAATCCAACTTCATTTGAGTAGATAGCGCTGCTAGGAGTCCTTTCATAGTCATAATTTTAAATGTTTAAAGTCATTGACAAAGCTTGGAGTCTATTTTGGATTCATTTGTAACAAATGCCCTGGCGATTTATAAATTATTCTCTTACTGTACTCTTAGCGAGTTATAAAATATTATTGTATGTTTGAAATCGGATAAAAATGACGAAATAATGAAAACAATATGAAAATTATTGATTAATTATACCTACACACGCCTTCCTCTAATTTAGTAGTTGTTTCTAAGAAATGAACCAAATAAAATAGACTGTGAACAGACCTAAAAATTAATTACATAAAAGAAAAGTCTAATATTCAAGAAATACAAGTATTACCAAGAAATGCTATTCTAATTCTAGAATTGAAAGATGATATTTGTTATTTGAACCCCTATACTACGAGTATGTTTTGAATATTAAGCGATAGATAATACGCTATATCCGATTGTTTGTCCGAAACAAGATATTAGTAAAACTGCTTAGACAATTTATATAGGGACTCGCCTTACGGTAGCATTTCCCCTCTGCCACGATATAAGAACAATTGATCTTGTGCATTTACACCCAATTTTATACCCTATCACTAAACGAGACAGCCTATAATAGCGAAACAATAATTTTGAACTTAGAACGTTTGGGGTTCACACGAGACTACTTTTCATGATTTTTAACATTCAAAATTAGAATCTAAACTTATGGGGAATAAAATCCAAAGTTGCAGATTTCATGTTACCTCGCCCCCCGCAAAAAGTGGCAGAAATGTTCTTAGTAGAATGACACGCGTAACTCGTCCCTATATAAATTGCCTAAGTAAAACTGCTATATTTTAAGAGTGCTCAGAAACTTTGACTACTTTTGAACTTGCCATTTTGTTGCAAAGTTCATCGCAGAGTTCCGTACTAAGATTGGCAAAACGTAGTACTTATATTGAGTAAGTTTAGTTTAGACATGTCATGTGGTGACGGACGTTTTGCCCACAAAAATACTGCAAAAGAAACTGTATCCCTTAATCAAATAGTACGATACTCATGAGGAGAAATTAAAAGAAAGAAATGAAATTAATTTATTGAATCTCCGACAAACATATGGAGGTGCTACTTGGGAATGTTCCTCCATTGAAAAGGGAAGTACTTCCGCCAGGCTATGTGTGATGCCTGGGGACCGGCCGTGGTCCAACAGTTCTTAGTTGGACCTTGTATATGTATCGAATCTCTGTGATTATTTCTCTTGCGCGATTCATGTCTCGCATTCGATTGTGAACCTTATGTGTTACGTGTGGTTACGAGTTACGTATTTAGGATGAACGTTGTCTTTGTATGGAGCAAAGGTATGGAGCATATTTCTGAGAGCGACGGTATCGCCATCTGTTGGCATCTTTGCTATAGTTGCATTAGTCCCCACACACACACAAATCAACAAATCAATCAGTCATCCAATCATACAAATTGGCTTTGAGAATTTAAGAATAGGTCTGGAAACACAAATGGAAAGAAAAATGAAAATCTTGTATAGTCTTATATGTTCTGGTCACCATTTTATTGAATACCTTACAAACTATGCAAAAATGGAAGTTACGTGCATTTTTGGACATCATTTTCTTTAGTTTTTCTAACTAATGTAAATATTACCGATTACTCTTAAACGGTAAAGTAAAGAAACCTGCATACACTGAAGAAGAAATTCTTATGCATACGAGTATGTGACTACCATACCAATACGCATTGGGCACGCGTGGTGGACTAGCCCTCATACATCATCCCCGAGGGTAGCCCTGTGCCCTGTATGTAGGTACACACGGCGACAGGTCAGGTTACCCTGTTTGGACTTTGAACTATTAGAAGTTGAACGCTGCGAATCGTGCGAGAGGGTGCGGTATGTTGTTGTTGTTTCGTCTCACAGCACGCTGCGCCCGCGCCGGCATGCAGCCGCGTCTATGCAGGCTCTCTACCGCACTATTTTGTGTTTTGTACGTAGTGTAGTTATGGGTATATAGGGTGCGTAACCTGATGTGTCGCCGTGTGTACATAGACAGATGAATATCATTTTCTTGTAAATTCCAAATATGTATCGTTTCGGGGATATTGCGATTTTTCTTTATTCAAATTTTCGATCCTAAGCGTGGATTTCTAGGACCCAAAATAGGCCTTACCTAACTTCAAACCGCTATCAGGTACCTTTACGTAGTAACTATTAAATATTCTGTGCCTTTACGTGGGTTGACACAGATATTGATTGGATCTTGTAGGTCATCTATAATTGGATTAGCTGAATATCATATTAACGCGTGTTCTGGTTTTTATAATGACCTATATCCTTTGTACGTAGTGTTGTCCAATTACGCCTTTAATCCTGAAAACGTGTTATTACGACTAGTGCTGTTTATAACACCATCGATGTATCGATGGTTTTAACTATCGATAATTAACTCAGCCTTATGTACTTTTCTAACGTACGCAAATTAACATAAGTTCGTCTCAGGCCTGTGTAAAGTGTTATGAATGAGAGGAAGTTATTTAGTATCTTTATTGTGTTAGAATAGTATCTCCTAGCCTGGGCTGTACTATACCGAGTTATAATTAACTGATAAGCCTACAGATAGTATCCATAGGTACTAACTATCAATAGTTAAAAACTGGTAATACTATCAAGAAATTGCAAAGTATCGATATTATATGATGACGGTAGCGGCTGTGCAATGTACATTGATAAGTAACGATAATCTGATTATAGAAAATATTCCATTCGAAATATAGGCCACTATAATTATAGGCAATATATAGTAGGTATCGACAATTCAAAACTTTCGATAGTCGTCAGATATTGTCAATAGTATCACATCGATAATGCTAAAAGTTACAAAACTATCTATACACAAAAAAATTTACTTGGGTCAAGATATTTTCGCATTACGAAATAAGGAAACTCGAAAATGTCTGTTTGAAATATAAAATGTTTCGTTTTTTGGGCCAAGAAATAATTTCTTGTATCCAAATTCATATGTTTAATAAAAGAAACTCTCTCATTCATAATGCGAGAAACAAATCTGTTTTTATTCAAGATTTTTATAAATTTCGAACCCTGTAATATATAATTCTCGTCACAAGAAATTCAATCTTGAATTTTGAGAATTAAATATTCTTCAAACATTTATTATACTTGAGAGTAAGAAAAAATATCAGTTGAAACATATTTGGTTCTTATTTCTAGAAAGTATTTTTTTCTGTGTACTATACTACCTACTATATAGGGTCCTTTTTAATATGCTGACACTCTTTAAGGGGATGTTGAGACCGGCAATTTGAACGACTTTCTCTATGGCACTAACATCGAAATCGCGAAAAAAAAATGTTGCTGTCTCATACAAAACTGCAAATCTACTTGAACCAAATGTATGGGACAGCTGATATTTTTTCGCGATTTCGATATTGGTCCCGGTTGGTGATATAGAGAAAGTTGTTCAATTTGATGGTCTGATCATCTCCTTAAAAAAGTGTCAGCATATTAAGAAGGACCCTGTATGTAGAATGTAGATATCGAAGTTATCGAGAGACAACACTATAAAATATAAACGACCAGTTGATTTCAATTAGCGGTGATAACTCCTAGTTTAATTTGTCTGTCCTTCTAAATGATAAAGGACAATTTATTATGTCATAATCATAACATAACTCATAAGGCGAAGGACTTCTCTTGCATAATATGAAAGGCAAACGTTAAAAAACAAGTAGTTGGTAATTGTAGCAAAGTTCCTGAACACCTCGAAATCAAAATGAGGGTATTATTTGATCAACACTTTATTATTTTACTTGTGGTGCCATCTCTTATCGGAGGTTGGCAAACATTAGGGCTATTAGGACCCTATGGAGACTGCAGCCCTAAATAGTGAGGTAGGAGTTCATATCGACACATTCACACAGGTTCTTAAGCCAGGAAGTACTTCTACCAGGCATTCGTCTTACCAAACTTTTCTCCTGTGTAATAATCAGGAGAAGTTGGTATTTTCCACTTCTCATAATGTGATCGAGGTACTGCTTACTAACACTTTATTGTATACATGAATATAAAGATGGATACAGGGGGTTTAGGCTTTTGATTTTCGATGTACACTGTGTATACTTAAATGTGTTGTTGTGCAGCAGACCATCGAACTGGACAAGTTTCAATATGGGACCAACTTGAATTCGCGAAATAAATCTGCTGTTTCATACTGGTTGAGTAGTCATTGAGATTTTCTATGGAACGAACTGTTTTTACGCGATTTCCATGTGGTCCCATAGTGTCTAGTTGGTCTGAAACAGCCTAAAGTTTGTAACGCGTTTAAGTTTACACCCTGTATTGTGAATATATCGTTCAAATGTCAACTCTATTTCAATGTAGTTTTGACATAAATGATCACGATAATATCGATAATCGAAAGTCAGAGTGGGTAAGCTAAAGAATAAAGGGCATAAGCAGGTCTGTAGTAGAGTCTGGAAAATCTATAATTTGAATAAAGATTGAAGAAACATTATTGAAATATTCGAATAAAAGAGATAAACACCGTTGTATCAAATATGATACACATACCACATATGATTCATTTTCGTAATTTATAACTATTTTTGTTCATAATCAGGATATACCGAAAAATAAATTGATATTGCGTAAGCCTAAAAATTATTATGTGAGACAAATTTCTTTTTAAATAATGTTGCTAATAGTTGATAATTAATAAAAAAAAACATTTTGGTAATGTTGAATAGTTGAGTTCCTATAATCTTGTGCCTAATTTTATCAAAAATATTTTAGTTAAAGCTTAAAAAAAAGATAGGTAGATGTTTGACGTTAATTTTTTAGGAACTAAAATTATGATGCTACCTTTTTGTCAGTAGATGGTAGCACTGGGTAGCTGTTTCTAACTTAATTCATATTATAAGCTTCTTTAACTTGTTAAAACAAGAACATTATTGTCTATACCTATCCTGTTTGGTGGTGCCATCTATCGACCTATTTTGTCTATTGATAGACCTATTATAATTTATCTGTCATAATTTTTAAAATTTCCCATTTAGATTTCAACGTCACAACAACTGTCATTCAATTTTTGAAGCTCTAACGAAACTATTTTGATAAAATTTGTTTTTTTGCTCAGTGGAGGTTGTAAAAAAGTGAATAAAAAAATAATGTGTCCATTTTCCTGACTACTTTAAAATATATCTTCATATTTTCCATTAATTTAAAAAAAGAGAAGTAACTGGCTGTACTATAATTTACGAAGAATTAATTTTATTCATAATGAAAAATAGATTTGTAGTAAAATTCTTTTACTTATGATTTTATTTATTTATTGCTTTAATTTGTGATAACTATAAATTCGGTAACAAGGTGCAAAGCTGTCTTAAATAAAGATGTAAATTAAAAAAAAATGAAACTAAATGTACCCACTTTGACTCAAAAAAATATAAAAACCGGTTGACTAAATTGAGTTGACAAGATTTATAATCTGTCTTTGATACAGGTTTTAAAAAGTTACTTCTCTATTCCTTTTTTAAACTTAAACAGTTCCTTTTATTTAAAAAAAATACATTCATATTGGTGCTACTATTACATTTTTAGTTTTTGTACTTATTATATTTATTTAAAAATAATACGTAACGTATTATTTTAATAGACTGAACTAATTCTTAATAAAGAAAATATTTTTATTAAGTTTATTTTTCTTGCTTTTACGATTTCATGTACTTAAGTTTTTTATTAATAAAAATAGGGAATAAAAAATAATAGCTTCAGCTACCTCTTCTTAAAATATTTTTGTAAGTATAATATTAGTAAAAAAAATTACTCAAAACTATTTCGCATTACCAAAATGTTTTTAAAAGGTTTCCTAAAATCAATTCAAGTCCGCACTTTCCTAAAAAATATTGTTGGATATTTAAAAAAATGGTTTAAAGATACATAAATAGGTTGTAGGTTACGGTAACTTACCGACTAGTGTATTATACATGTACAGGGTGTTTCTTTTACAGTGGTTCAAATAAACAGGCTGATGTTTTTTCATTAGTAGATTTTTTTAGACAGTGAATTCAGGCTTTTAGTTTCTTTGAGCCATCGTAAAAGGTACACCCTATATAAATATTATTTGCAGCTGTATCGTTATTGTATTGCTGTGTAATTGAAAAAAGCGGCCATATTTAATTTCTGGTTTGATTTTGGAAATCACGATGTATAAACTTTATGGTTGAGGCAGAGACACGTTTTTTTTTTAATTTGCAATTTTTTTCACGTAGTAATTTGCAAAGCTTTTTTCGCCGAAATCTATTTCTATTCGATGGAGTGCAATTCAGAATTTTTGCTTTGATCGAATGAACTGCCAATTTAGCTAACAATTTGCTAAATTCACGCTCCAATTTTTTTTGCTAAAAAAACGTGTTTCTCTCTTTTCACCTGACTAAGGGACGAATAGTTAGAAGTTGTTATTGAAAAAACTTGAATAAGAATGATTTGTAAAAATAATTAAGTGAAAAATGGGGGGGTTTTGAAAAAAATAAAAATAAAAAATGTACCTACTAAGTAACTTGGTAAGAAGATAAACTTGTAAATAATGTTGTTAAAATAAGCGTAGACCCTGTAGGTATTTATTTGTACGATTTTGGGCCTTTGTTGAAATCCAAAGTTTTTAATTTATTTTTCGACCAATAAATGTTGGAGAGAACTATTTTTTGTTTCTTTTTATCAATTCAAAATCACGGACCTGAAAAAAAGACGAACTCACTCTAAATAGAGGTGAAGCATGCAAGGTCCTACAATTTCGTTTGTTCTACAAGGGACCTACACCTACACACAGACGCACCAGTTCTAGGCGCAGGTCCGACAACCCACCGCCATTATGTACCGCGCGACAGGGCGACAGCACGCACACTCATATAAATGGGTGCTTCACTTTTGATTAGACGAGATTCCGTCCGTCTTTTTTTCAGGTCCGTGTTCAGAATGTCCAAGAGACCGTGGTAATCAGACCGGAATGATGAGCAACTATGAAGTTTGAGTCATTGGTTGTCTGGTCCGCAAGTATCAAAACTGTCGGGCTACGAGAAAACATCTTCTTATAGTTACCTAAGTAGCATGTATAAAATTCAGCTTTTATACTCTAACGCAGGGTTTCCCAACCTTTTTTGCGTCACGCCTGTAATATTGCATCCCCCCACTATCGAAATTTTAACGACAAGCGCGGGTGGAAATGTGCTATCTGAGACCTGCTGAGCCTGAACATGTCAGTAACAACGAACGAATGGGTGAAGTAAGTAGTAACTGAATGAATGAGTTCTAAACTATTATAAAACTGTAAATTTAGTAAAATATTGTTTTTGCTTTGTGTGTTTGAACGAGCATCACGCGAAAACTACTGAACCGATTTTGATGAAATTTTTTTTGTTTGATAGCTTATAATCTGACTTAAAATCTGGTATATAATTTGTGCGGACGAAGTCGCGGGTTAACGCTAGTTAATTAATAAAATGAATTAATGAGTGGAATTTACGTCGTTAACTGGATTTTTCTTTTCAAAATGCAATCGCTTTGTGCCCCCCTACGATATGACTACGCCCCCCCTGCTCTTACGAAAGTAACTAAGTAGGTATAGTTACAATACCAGACACCCTTAAACTTTAATAAATTGTAACTATAGGTACTTAAGGTAAAGTATAAAAGCAGAATTTTATACATGTCAGATTTTATAAAATAATGAAGGTCTGATCGTCACGGGCTCTTAATCTATAACCCCTTAGCCCCACTTAAGTACTCCCGTGCCAAAAATAAACTCCAGATAACCCATGATTCTTTTTAGGTATATATAAAGCAACTGAGAACTATTTTACCCGGAATTAATGGGTAACCTGCACAGATTACCCCCAATAGATACCGCATACAGGGCCGCCGACGCTCGCCACACATCTATGGTTTTTCACTGATATTAGCAACGCGAGTGAGCGAGCTAGAAGTAGTGCGACCTTGAAATGACCAATGACGTTGCACCGCGCACCGTTTCGAGCCCCGCTACCCGCACCTACCGCCAAAAATGGTGACTTCGGGCGTGAACAAAATGTTCATTATGCGGTATCTATTGGGGGTAATCTGTGCCCAGGAGTGTGCAAGAGGGGTATGTAGCAAATAAAACACAAGGCATTATGTTGAAGTTTAAAGTGAAAAATTAACATCAAAACACTGAATGTAACTTTATGTAGTAAAGACATAGTTTTTTATTTTGATTTTTTTTTCTGTTACGAGCGACGGGTTCCGGGATTGGAGTGAAACGCTAAGTCCAATTTTACAGAGTTTATTTAGGATACACTTACAAACGGTCCACTTCGCAGGGGTTCCCCTACACGGTTCACTTCACCGGGTCCACCTTCACTCCACCTTACTGTCACTATTCACAGTCCACTACGTCACTACTGTGACGACACGACACGCGTCACGGCTATGACGTCACGACGCACGACACAATGACGTCACGCACTGCACTGACACTATGACGTCACGTATTACGCTGACACTATGACGTCACGCACTACACTGACACTATTACGTCACGTACTACACTGACACTATGACGTCACACACTACACTGACACTGGCACTGTACTTTTCCACTTTTACTTTTCTTCCTTTTGTTTCGCACTGTTCACTGTCAAACTTCGACTCCAATTGTTTGGTTTCATAACAAAAAATTTTCTCAAATGGATATAATGTCGTTTCTCTATTACAAAACCAGTAAGTAATTAACAAATATTTAAGTAAAACGTTTCTTTAAAAGTACGTGCATGCAAAACTGATTAACTTTTTTGACAGTCGGTGCAAGATTGGCTAAAGTCGTTAGTTCGACGCCGGCGGCTTGAAATGAATTGGTTTTACGTAAGCATTGCTTAATTACAGTCTTGTAGTGATGGGCTGTTGTCGATTAAAAGTAACAATCGAGCTTATGGTCTGAGGTTTTGAAAGATCTGAAGTGCGATTTTTGAAAATCATACGAGCGAATTGGCAGTAGAAAGATGCATAATCTCCATAGTAATTTTGACATTTTCTACTGCCAAGTCGCTCGTATGATTTTCAAAAATCGCACTTCAGGGGTACCACGGTGCGGTGATTTATGAAAAAGTTTTGGCATAACAATTATAGTGGAAGCAGCTCAGCGGATAATTCTTGTATCTACCTACACTATTATAAAACTCTAACAGAAGTACATTATAAAGTACTTCTTAATATGCTGACCCTTTGTTAGAACAACTTTATCAATGGGACCAAGGACGAAATCGCGAAAAACAAATCTGATGTTCCATATAAAACTGCAATCCTACTCGACCAAAATTTGCAATTTTTATTTTTCGCGATTTCGATGTTAGTTCCATAGAGAAAGTTGTTCAGTATGATGGTCTGATTGTGATCATCCTGTTAAAAAAATCAGTCTATTAAGGTAAGGACCCTGTATAAATCTGTTTTTTGTTTTTGTCTGTTTGTATGTTTTATTTATTTGATAAAACTTTTTGTGTTAAGGCGGTTGCAGAGAGGTCAATTTTATACAAAACTTTGACGCACATTACGCGTAGACGGTGTTAATATAAGTAACTTTGTATACAGGGTCCTTCTTAATATGCTGACACTTTTTTAAGAGGATGATCAGACCGTCATACCGAACAACTTTCTCTATGGCACTAACATAAAAATCGCGAAAAAAAATCATCTCCTCCATACAAAACTGCAAACCTACTCGGGCCAAATGTATGGGACAGCAGATTTTTTTTTCGCGATTTCGATGTTGGGCCAATAGAGAAAGTTGTTCAATTTGATGGTCTGATCATACCCTTTAAAAAGTGTCAGCATATTAAGAAGGACCCTGTATATGGAAAAATAGTTTAGAAAATCTAGTTGTCGCGTATCAAATAACATTTGCAATTTAAAATATAATTACGAAGATATAGGCTTTGAAAATTTTGTATGAAAATTTTCAAAGCTTAATATCTTCGTAATTATATTATTATGAATTGCAAATGTTATTTGATACGCGACATCTAGATTTCTAAACTATCTTTCCATATGTATGTGCCTGTGATCGTTATTTATTTTATTTTTATTTATTTTATATATAAAATATTACTTTAATTAATTCCGTCTACGCGTATTTTGCGTCAAACGTTTGTATGGACTGAAACCACCTTAAAGAGCTTATGATTAGACCTAAAGACTTTTTATCTCACTACGACGAAGAAACCAGTGCGAACGAAATCGCGAGCAAAAACTAGTATTTTCTGAATTTTCATCTTACTGTTTGTGTACCCCTCCACTATAACAATCGAACACAAATAGCCTCAACTGATTGAAGTACTTACCTAACGTAAAACAATCGAGTCAAATGGCTATACCTACGAACAAGATTTGTGTACTACGCAACCCAATTGATTGCGTAACATATTCGACGGACAATGGTACTCTATTCTGGCATATGGTATGCAAATTACCAATATTGCACAGACATACTATACTGGACTGGAGTACCGGTATCTTTAAAAAGACGATTGTTTCGGAACCGGTCAAAACTACTCCGGTTTTCATGTTTTTTTAAACGTCCATAATCTATATACAACCTTTATAGTTTGAAAATTTACGCTCTTAGTCATGTAAAAAGATTAACCCAAAAAAATATTATTTAAAGAAAAAATGTAAGAAAAAAAAGTGTATCACAAGAAAAAACATCCCATAAGCTTTCCAAAAACATTAAAATCAACAAACTGCGACTTGCAAAACGTATTACGCAAAAACTAAAAGAAAATTTTAAAAAGCGTCAATTTTTTAACCGTAAAGTTTGTAAGAGTATTTTAAATAACCTACATTAAAAAAAATATATCGAAGTTGATTTCACGGGTTCCGAAATAAATACTTTCAGGTACTCTACTACTAGGGTATATCTACTGAGGAGAGGATAGTGTGACATCATCCAAGAAATAGTACCTACCATACACCGTCCTTCTTAATCAGCTGACGGTCTTTTAAGGGGAAAATCAGATCATCAAACTGAACAACTGAAGAACGATATCGCGAAAAAAATCTGCTGTCCTATACAGGGTGTTAGGGTAAACAGTTGCACTTCTTTAAGGGGTGATTGTGAAGTGTATTCGATATCGTTGTATAGTCATCATAATACACTGAAAAAAATGCGAGCCTACTAAGACTCTTAATTAGCACCAAAATAATTGAAATAACGTTATGATTGTTTACTTCTTCTTATCGTGTGGGCAGAGCCCTGGTGTCAGAGTTTTTTCAGACCGCCTTGTATGTATGTAACGACTACTACCACTAGAGATAGTAGCCGGGACCAACGGCTTAACGTGCCATCCGAAGCACGGAATCACTTTTCTTTTCAGACAATCAGGTGATTCAGCCTGCAATGTCCTAACCAACTGGGGAAAAACGTACAAAGTGACATATCACTAGGTGTCCCCCGTGGGAATCGAACCCACGACCTCCGTATCGAGAGCCAATGCTCTTAACCATTAGACCACGGAGGTAGTGATTGTTTACTAAAAATAAAAGATGGTTAGTTGTAACAACAAGCCGAATTCGTTTAACAAAGTTCTCGTAGTCGGAGAAGTCATGATGTTGACAGGCTCATATGGAGTCTTGATGTTGGTTGAAGTAAACAATTTTTTTTTCAGTTTACAAGTCCAGACTAGATTCTGGTACTTTAAATGTGACTAGATAATTTGTGTCACAATGTCCAAGATATTTATTTATTTATTTATTGTACCCATGATACTGAACAACTTTCCCAAAGAAACCTATAGGAAATTAGCAAAAAAAAATTTCGACTTTCCATACTTAATGTAAATGCAATTAACTGACGTTTGAATTTACTATACTTTTCTCAGAGAAAGTTGTTTAGTATCACGGGTACCTACAGTCACCCGTTAACTTAAAGTATTGCAACTGTTTACCCTAACACCCTGTATACGTATAGGTAGTTTAGTATGATGGTCTGATCATCCCCTTAAAAAAAAACTATCAGCATACAACCACAAACATACACACAAATAGATACAGCCGCTCAAAGGCAAACCTTTGAACGGCAGTATCTCCTAAACCGAGTGACAGACCATGTCATGTCATGTGTGTTTTGTAGTGTTCGCATAGCTACATAATATTACAATAATACCTGCATTATTCATTTTTTGCAACCATACCAGACCTTTGAACGGCTGTAACTCCTAAACCGACTGGAGTTATGCAGGCAGACCTGGTCCATCCCCATCACAGAGATGCTCTTCATCCAATGAATACTGAATCAGCCTTGCAGCTGATGATAAAAAAAGTACGTCTATTTCTTACATGTAGTTTATAATGGTATTGAGTGGACTACCTAATAAGAAAGATTATGAGTTTCACACACTTGATACAAAAGGTATCATAAGGAGAAATACCTTTCCCCCAACTTCTACAGATTACAACCAATTTACATTTTTGTTAGTTTTGATTCACTCTACACGTATTACTAAGTTTCATTCATGTATGGGACCTCTATGTCTGGGTCTCAAATTATATGGCCTTCCGCCAAACTTCAAGGT